>OX383933.1:21103821-22461678 GCA_947532085.1 Elegia similella | reverse complement strand
AATTTACGTGTAAGGTGCCAGTGTTTGGTAATAAAGTGATATAAGTTTGAACCCTTATTATGTATTAATGGGATGTCTTAATTCATAGCGGTCCAGTGTTGCTCCTATTTGAAATATGAAATATGAGATATGATTTAAAATTTTGTAATGTGAAGCCAAATCAATAAATTATTTTTTAAATCATTTAAAGTTCTAGGAGAACAAGCGCTTTCGACGAAATGAGCGTTTTGGCAAAAAGCTTAGTAAAGCTTGACGTAGTTCGTAATTTTGTTTGAAGGGTGATCTAAGGCTTTATATGAAACTAGATAACCACCCCGTCCTCGCACGGGTAGATAGGTATTCAATTCTCTAAGCCTATTTTCTACAGGGATAATGTAGGATAATAATGATAAAATATTTATTGAAATCCTGTAGTTTCGGAGTCTATTCAATCTTAACAAATAATCAATGAAATCTTTCATCTTTATAATATTAGAGATGTAGACGTATAGGTATTGTTTTTCTTTAAACAATTTAATTCAAATAAGAGCAAATTGAACCTCAGATCGGGCATCCCATTAATGAGATAGATTAGTGTGTACACTAAACACAGCATATTTATCTTATACCCTACGGGTTCAATATATTTAGTGTTTATGTGTAAGAAAATGTTTCGGCCAGAGTTTCATTTCTCCAGCAAGTTGCTGGACCTGTTAACTAGAGGTAATATTTTGTTCTTAATTACTATTACTATTTGTTGTAAATTTACCTTCCACATTCCATTAAAGAGGCGACTCAACCCGTAAAAATTTCCAATTTTCTAAGGGATCAATGCTGAGAACTTAAAAGATAATTAAATTTCGTTACAAAAGTTAAGAAGTGTTAAACCTGCAGGGCAATTTAAATGAAAAACTTTTCGAGTTCCCAGCATTGGTCCTATAGGAGAAGTTGTTCATATTGACGGAATGAAACCCCTTCAATGGAATATAGAGGTTAAATTAACACCCATAAATTGATGTATATATATGTATATATAGCCGTGTGGTATCCGGCAGAGTAGAATAGGACCACTCCAAGTCTTCCCGTGGATGTCGTAGAAGGCGACTTAGGAAATACAAGCTAAACAAAGCTTATAAACATATAAGAGGCCTCGCGAACCCGTCTGGCCAGCGTGGAGAGTGTAGGCCAAGTCCTCTGGCTTCTCTGGCCAAGTATGGCCCTAGTAGTACAGACAGGGTCGTGCTCCTGTAGTGGAGACTAGAAAGGACCTGATGATGATGATGATGAAATAGATGTATAAAGGTTTCTAGTTTATTGATATTGAAGTTAAATAAGTAGCAACAATTATATTCTGTCTATGGAAAGGAAAGGAAGTTAATGTTATAAAATATCCTCAAATTAGTAACCTATTTGGGTACCCTACCCACATATATAACTACTTCCACAATTCAAAGTAATAGCTCTCTCAATTCTGTGCCATATAAATCATTATCGTTTCCTTACAAACCAGACCTGAGCACAGATTATAAATTACCTTAGAGGTTATAACAGCTTCCTCCACAAAGTAACCCACATTATTGTTTCAGGAAGTCCGCAGCGGGACACCTACCACCTCACCAATAACGGTAGGACCAATGATTTCAATAATAAAGACAAGACCAAAGAAACCATACACATTACTTGTTCATGCAAAAAAAACCGACTTCATCAAATTACTCAACCGATTTTGATGAAATTTAGATGGTACCAATTTGAAAACATACCCTTTCAAAAAAAAGCCTTTTTTTTTAAGTCGTTTAAAAAGAAGAAGCTCCATCTTTTCTTACTTAATATTATAAGTTCGAATGTGAAAGTTTGTAAGTTTTTATGTTCAATTGTTTTATATAGATACGCCACAAACACACACTCGATGTTTCTCAGTGAGACCAAATCAGAAGTGACATAGCTCAGCGGATTAGTTCATTAAAGTATCAGTGGGCGGGGCACATTGCGCTTAGAACCGATGCCAGACGGGGAAAATGGTTCTCGAATGGTGATCATATACCTGCAAGCGCAGCTTCGGACAACCACCGACCAGGTGGTCGGACGACCAGACCAAGGTCGTAGGGAAACGCTGGATGCAAGCGGCTTCCAACTGGTCATTCTGGAAATCTTTAGAAGAGGCTATACCCAGCAGTGGACTTCTTGCGGCTAACATGATGATGATATAGGGAAACTAGGTTACGGCTTAACTATATCTTACATAAAGTTTAGAAATATCCTATTTCGTATCACGAAAATGGACCTGTCTTTACTGGCTTAAATAACTTACATATTTAAGAGCTAGGCTCTTGTCGGTGTCATTGTGTAGAAAGGACTTAGTGGAAAGGACGCACACAATGACTATTTTTGGCAGGAAATAACGGAGTGGTTTGCCATTGCCTTCTCCATATATTAAATTACGTAGCTATGTAAAACAAGAATCAGAAACTACTAGAACACCAGAAACGGATTCATATACGAATCCTTGCCTCGTACACCTCGTTGTTTCAAGTTTTATTTTTTAATTGATCTCTTGACATATGTTTGATCTCAGATACTATTGATAGTTTTATGTGACTAAGAAAGCAGACTGGTTGCCTACATGACAGGTTGTGCCTAGATAGGGAACCAAGGTCAAGTAATTTATTTGTAAAAACAATGCTCTCATTTCTAATTTTCTTCTTCACCCTTAAGTTAATGATTCCTATATAGGTAATCTATATTTTAATAATAAGACCTAAGATTAACGAAGGTGAAATAAATACTTATGCTTAATAGTATGTAAGCAAAGACATAAATAAAGTTATTATTATTAGATTGGGGACAGTTCTCTAACAACAGTTTAGGGTTTTGGATCATCGTGCTAGATATTCTGTTGCACTCAGGAGTACAATTTTTGAACAAATTTTTTTCATTCATAAGCCATAAGTTTACGATCAATTGATGGTTCAAAAACAGCGCTCATGGGAAGGTTTTCAATCCAGCAATATAAAGTCAATGTAGGAAACAGATTTGCAATCTGTGGTAGGAAACATTTATAGTACTCTGCGCCGGTATTTTTTGTTTATTTGTTGTGACCGTCGGATTTGTTTGAATTGAAACTTGAACCTGTTTTATAAATAGCAATAATGTTTTAATCAGTTGAATCCATATTAAAAATAAACATATCGAAAGATTTGTGTCCAAAAATGACTAAGCAACTTAACGTAACTTCTTCTTTGCGTATTATTCTTCTTAAACTCTCGCGCTTTAAACACATAACTAAATATATAAACGGGACTTAGCACGCACCTTTTTATTATTGATTGAAACGACAACGGAAACAAATAATTAAAAGGTTAATGCTAAGTCCCGTTTATACACATAGTTATAAATTTTATTACTCCATTAAAGGGCTACTTCGACAGCTTTATCATTGGTCACGATTAAGTCCTCCTGAGTGCAAGTGTTTGGGCACTCAGGAAGCATGTGTATGTGTGCCACAGTTTGTGAGAAGAAACACACTGATGATATTTTGCGATGCGTCAATCATTGTCCATCTGGCTAAGTTATCTCTGGAGCCACCCACTTGTGTCCCGAGTGTATTCAGAGAGTTTAAAATGGGCCATGGTAGATTTGGGCCAGAGGGAAGTTCGTCTCGCGGACTGATGAAGTTGGCTGCAGTATGATAAGATAAGATAAGATAAGATAAGATAAGATAAAGATTTATTTGCATGAAATACATTACAGTAGTTAATATGTAGTGGTTAACAATGTAGGTCTTATGTAAGTAATGTAATCAGCCTGCTTGCAGGCGTGCAAATATTATTTTTATAAATTTTTACATTTGCCATTAAATTAGAAATAATAGTAGCAACAATCAATTAAAGTCACAATTCACCATCAATTATTATCACTTAAATGTCACAAATATTCCGTCTTATATATTTTCGTCAAGTATTTAATGTCAAATATTAATGAATCACTCAGTCTCTACAATCTAAATATTCCTTAATACTATAAAAACCTTTCTCCTTCAACCATTTCGTCAATGTTATTTTGAACTTATTGTTATTTAAGCTTTTAATATAAGTCGGAAGTTTATTAAATATTTGAATGGCCATATTATAAGCATTTTTTTTGTATATATATTTCCGTGCACTTTGTTGAAATAAGTTATGTATATAATATGATCTTACCTGTCTTTTTGATACTTGTGTAAATAATTCAAAATATTGTGGATGTTTTTTTACAAAGCAGCATAGGTCTCTTATGTACATGCAAGGTAGTGTCAATATATTTAACTTTTTAAATATTGGTCTACAACTGTCTAAATACCAAGCGTTTGATAAGGCACGTACACATTTTTTTTGTAGACGAAATACTCTATCTGCATCAACAGAATTACCCCATAGTATTAATCCGTAACTCAGCACCGAAGATACATATCCGTAGTATGCTTGTAAGGCTGCTTCAATTGATACAGTCTGTCGTACTCTTCTTAATGCATAAACAAAGCGGTCAAGTTTATTACATATTTGATTTATGTGCTCTTTCCAATTTAAATGCTCATCTAGGTGAAAACCTAAAAATGTTGTATGGCTTATTTGTTCAATTTTATTAGTTTTGTAGTAAATATTGAATTTTGGAGTACAGCAATTGTAAGATTTAAATTTAATAAATTTAGTTTTTTCTAGGTTAATTTTTAGATCGTTTGAATTCAGCCATTCTATTACTTCGTTTAAGGCATTACTCGCTAGGTGTTGACAATTATTTTGGTCAGTACATTCTATGGTAAGTGTGGTGTCATCTGCAAATTGTATTATTTTATGAGTATCTGGAATGTCATTAATATATAATAAGAATAAAAATGGAGCGAGTATTCCACCTTGTGGGACCCCTACGTTGTTTGTTTTAACTTCTGATCTGTAGCATTCTTTAATGTTTTTACCATAACTAGATGTTGTTTTACTAATTTCTACACATTGTTTTCTATTAGTCAGGTAGTTTTCTAACCATTCATATGCTTTACCCCTAATTCCATAATTTTCTAACTTTTTAAGTAGCTTTTTATGGTTTACGAAATCGAATGCTTTGCTCAAATCAAGAAATATCGACATAATTGGTTATGATTCGTCTTCTATAGTTTAAATCTTGTCGTTTGAATGTCCTTATTTAGGGCTTGCACGCTTTATAGAAAGCTATGGCGACTTTTAAGAGAATATTCAAATAGAACCTCCAATGGAACAAATGTAACTAAATATCAAGCATAGTTTTATAAAATACAAGTGGACCGCCCCGGTTTTGCTCGGGCAGGTATATATGTAGGTATTTAATTCTATAGCCTTTGTTCATCAGGGATAATATAGGATTCTGATGGTGAATATTTGTTTCAAATTTGTCGTTTTGGAGCCTATTCAAGGCAAACAAACAATTAAATCTTTCTTCTATATAGAATTAGTGTAAAAGTGTAAATGTATATGTTGATATATAAGGAAAATTACACATATAGTGCTTGCCCCACACTGAGTTGTGAACTTGTGTAGTGTGGATAAACATCCAAGACCCTGACCAATTTGAAAAAGGATCTCAATCTTGCCCTGACCCGAGATTGAAGTCGGGACTCTGTGACTTTAAAAGGCACTTGTAGTACAACTGAGCCTTAGAGATCATCATAAGATGAGCTTGTTAGATTTTAACTTAAAATCTT
Source organism: Elegia similella (assembly GCA_947532085.1). Lineage (NCBI taxonomy): Eukaryota > Metazoa > Arthropoda > Insecta > Lepidoptera > Pyralidae > Elegia > Elegia similella. The sequence continues at coordinate 22,455,989 of OX383933.1, read as the reverse complement.
AAACATCTTGACTGGCGTGTCAAATAAATTATAAATATATATAATAATATAAATATATACAGACAAATCATACAGATTAAGCTAGCCCCAAAGTAAGTTCGAGACTTGTGTTATGGGATACCATAGATGAAAAAAAGGGTACTTCTAGGTGGGACACTAACTCAACGATACTATATTTTATAACAAATACTTATATGAATAACATCCAAGAGCCGTGTCGCAGGCTGGCTTGTTAACACTGCGCCACGGAGCTCGCCGCTTAATAATAATAATTATAACTATCACTAGCGTCATTCGAGATAATATGACACCTCTAAGTATACGGATGTATGGCGTACCCCTTATTCGTAGGGCGTACCTCTATTTCTGTTTATCCGTTTGGAAATTATAACGCATTATGGAAACTAAACCCTATCCCCTTCAATCATAAAATTTTATAAAGGCTTGTTAAACGGCAAACACATTATTCTTTTTTTGGGTTGCCGTCACTTGTCGCGTTAAAAGGTTTCTCCCAAAGGTTGACTGGGAGGGAATGCTTTTAGCATTAAGTCTACTTATTGTAGCTTGTTAGGCTAAATAAACTAAAAAAAAACGACCAAGTGGATTCGCGTACGAAGGGTTCCGTATCATTATCGATAAAAACGAAAAAAAAAAAACATGTTTGTTGTATGGGAAACCCATCAAATATTTGTTTTATTTCAATTTAAGTTATTATTTATTTTTAAACTAAATATTCTGTGAATATTTTAAGCGCATACCTATTGCCGTTGTCAATATCGAGAAAAATCACGTTTGTTGTATGGGAGCCCCTTAAACATTTATTTTATTCTGTTTCTTTAGTATTTGGTGAAATACTCTGTAAAAATTTCAACTCTAGCTATGACGGTTCATGAGATACAGGCTGGTGACACACGGACAGAGGAGCCATATTAATAGGGTCGCGTTTTCACCCTTTGGAAACGGAACCCTAAAAAGGGTAACTGGATCAAGAAAGAGGTTGACCGTCTCCACAGCGGGACCTTTCACCCGTTACTTGTTCTTTATGTAATTCAGCATCGAGATTGAACGAAAATCGGGCCGTAATAAAAAAAGTCCGGTTTGCATGGGGCACCATAAAAGTTTAATTTACCGTCACGTTATTTCGTAAGTAGGTGTGTGTTCCGGTGGAAACAATCATGCGTATTTTTATATAAGAACCTATATACTTAATCGAGTTGCAAAGTATTAAGTTTAAGTAGAGTACTTTTTGCAGAAAAAGGTACAAAAAAATACTAATTTTGGGTATGGAGGGTGATTTTGAATTCCCTGGAAATATTTTACTGTCAGAATCAAAATCCAAAATATAGATACGTCCAGGATCATCAATGAGTAGGAGACTAATTGTACTTGGGTATAGATATGATGTGTTCGTGAGCATTACGTGTAATAGTGATTTTACGAAAACACTATTAATGCTCACAAACACTGGGTTGAGCAACCCTTGGCGCAGTCCCCACTGTGATGGGTGACCGCAAGTGGTACAAACAATTCTCGAGCTCTTCCGTGCTTCGGAAGGCACGTCAAGGCATTGGTCCCGGCTGTCATTATTGATGGCAGTCGTTAAGCTATGTCAGATGCCTTTAGGCAATTTGAAAAATCCGACACCAGTGTTGCCCACTAACACACACGAAAAACAACAAAACAAGTAGTATACAGCGTGACTTTGAATCCCCTAGCTATACTGAAATCTGGGATTAAGAATCCCTAATGGAATACAAAATTGAAAGAAAAAAAAGGTAAAAAACGAAAAAATAATTTTAAACTTTCATAGAAATTCGTCCAGCTGATCGGCGACTTTGTATGAGAAACCTAATTTTATTTTTCGTTTTTTACCTTTTTTTCTTGCAATTCTCTGTTCCATTAGGGATTCTGATTCCCAGATTTCAATATAGCTAGGGGCTTCAAAATCACGCTGTATAGTGTAGTCTAGCAAGAAAATGATATGCATTGCACTTGTTGACTGATCGTCGCGCGTGCTCATTGGCACTTGACCCGTTGGCCGCCTGTTTACACCAATTTGCTAGCAGTTCAAGGCGACGTAAGAAATATTGTTGACTAGCATGCGAGAGCTAGTTATTGAGGTCTAGGCGCACATCACTTAGCTCTTGATTAATTCTGTGGAAAATATCTTATTTATGCCGTTTACGTTAACGAAGTATTTATTTTCTTTCAAAAGAGATTTAAAGTGGGAATTGCGCTATCATCATCATCATCAGGTCCTTTTTAGTCTCCACTATAGGAGCACGACCCTATCTGTACTACTAGAGCCATATTAGGCCAGAGCAGCCAGAGGACTTGGCCTATACTCTCCACGCTGGCCAGACGGGTTGGAGAGGTCTCACAGATGTTTTAAGCTTTGTTTAGCTTGTATTTCCTAAGTCGCCTTCTACGTCATCCACTGGAAGACTTGGGGGGGTCCTATTCTATAGAATAGGACCCCCCCCAAGTCTTGCGGTATCCGGCAGAGTATACTCTGCCGGATACCGCAAGGCACTACTTACCCTCGAATTCTTAAAAAAATCTTAACTAATCACGACTCAAATTCTCGTGCTGTCTTTGTCTTGCTAGGTAATTGTCAAGACAGTGAGATTAATGATCGTTTTTAGTTAAGATACTCAATAAGATGGTTTTGAGTATTAGGGCGTTACAAATGCAAATTATAAATATTCAAGATGTTGACCGAAATTATGAGTTACCCGTAAACATGGTCACCCAGGTTCTATTAACTGAAGAATCAACTACAGCATGCGGTTCTTCAAAAAGGGCGTGATAAGATTTCTTCAGGGTCGACAACACGCGAGTGGCACCTCTGGTGTTGCAAAAGTCCATAATGTATAGGCTACGGTACCTGCTTTCCATGAGGTGGCCCGTATTCCTGCCTACTTAGTTGTATACAAAAATCATACCAAAAATAATAATAACAATATTAAACTTTTAATTATTAATTTTAGATAGAAACCTTAAAATAATTATTTCAAGATTGATCTAATTGAAATTGTTACAAAATGTTAAAGGCTTGGCTAGTATTTTGGTAACATTAAACAGTTTAAGTTGTTGAGATGTTTCATTACTTAAATATAAATAAATAAATATACTCGGACAATTCGGACAAATTGAGTTAGCCCCAAAGTAAGCTCGAGACTTGTGTTATGGGATACTAACTCAACGATACTAATATTTTATAACAAATATATATATATAGATAAACATCCAAGACCCAGGCCAATCTGAAAAAGATCCTTTTTCATCTTGACCTGATCGGGGATCGAACCCGGGGCCCTCGTGTCGCAGGCTGGCGTGTTAACCACTGCGCCACGGAGCTCCCCAAATTACTTGTGAAGATTATTTTCAGTGGTACCCACCAAGTTATTGTTTCAAAATATACAAGTACCTACATTATTCAGGCATCGGTGAGTGGTGACCCTACACCGCGTAACGCGCTTCAGTGAGCAAATTCGAAGCGACAAGCGGTCAGAGGGTTTTGTTCGACAATTCGCGGAATCGCCCATCGGTACAGATAGTTATACATCAAGCGTTACAATATTACTTTATATATAAAAGGCTCTATTTCAATGCAATATGGTCGAATATTAAATTGCATGTCAAGGTTGTTAGGTAGCCAAGTGTACAACAACTCAACCGTACCACAAAATATTCCTTACAGTAGCAGATCGCGTGCGGTCAATATGTCTTATGTTTTTGCTTTTACATAAAATACGATTATTATCACTTTTTTTTTTTTTTAATTGGGAGAAATTTCTCGTGTGTTCGATAATCACTTTAGTGTCGAGCTCATTAACTTATCTCTAATCCCACAAGGCTGTGAGTTTCCATAGATTGAGGTAAATAAACACACAAATTAGTTATTCAGCTTAAAAATCATCTGAATTATTTAGTCACTACAATAATTTATTAGTTTATTTTAGATTGTATCCAGATTCAAGATTGTGAGAATATTATCAATATGTAGGTAGTTTTTCGGCGCGTTGTATGTCAGAATTAGGACAATTTTAATGCGGTTTTTACATTCACGTTGAGCATTTTAGTGGTAAGGGTCCACGCCTTTGCGAAGCTGGGGCAGACCACTGCTAAGGACTAAAATCAAGTGGACTACGGGAAGCCTGTATCACTATTCAAAATGGATACGACACGACAAAATAAGAATCAACTGCAGTCTCATATCAACCACTGACTGCGTCACTAGTAAGGTTTTACGAAGAGAGTCAGGAACCAGCCTATATATTTTTGATTAAGCGGGTGCCGCGTGAACGAAAAACGTCGCTACTGCGCAACCATTAGGCGATTAGGAAAAAAGATGAAAAGTCTTGATATTGTCATACTTATATTTTTATTTAAAAAAAAATAAGAATGGGTGTAAATATAAATATTGTCATGTGAGAATTTTGGTTTTAGATGTAAAAATTACTTAGTTTTCGAAAAAAATGTGTTTAGATATCATTACATTATGTATACCATTTTCAAATTTCATATGTATCTGTTTCAAATTCCAACAAGAGGGCGATCTTGTTCAAGGTTCGAGCTAAATAAATTATACAAATATTTTTGATGTATTTAATTAATTCAGCGCATGTCCTAGTGATTTGAAAACATGTAATTTTTTACAATTTCGTTAACACAGTCTAGAGGTGAATGAGAAGAAGATGAGTACCGTAATTTTTAGTCTTTTTACACCTAGGGGATACAACAGCTTTTGTAGGTTAAGGTAAGATATATCCTTGTCTTTCTCTATCGAAGACTAATGAAAGGTCTACAAAATATACTCTTTGACGAGCTCTGTGGCCTAGTGGTCATCATGCCATGCTGCCACGCCGGAGGTCTTGGGTTGGATCCCCGGTTAGGTCAAGATGGAAAATGATCTTTTTCAGATTTACCGGGGTCTTAGATGTTAATCTATATATGTATCTTAACTATAATCCTTATCCTTACTTCATAACTAATATTATAAATGCGAAAGTGAGTTTGTTTGTTACGATTTCACGTTGTAACTACTGAACCGATCATAATGACACATACACATACATAGGGTACATTTTATCCCGGGAAAAAGAACTGTTCCCGAGGGATCGACGTTGACGCGGGCGGAGCCGCGGGCGAAAGCTAGTAATATTATAAATGCGAAAGTGAGTTTGTTTGTTGTTACGCTTTCACGTCGTAACTACTAAACCGATCATCATGAAATTTTGCATACAAGTTCTCTGGAGTACGGAGAAGGATATAGGGCGCCGTTCATCCCGGAAAAAAGTACTGTTTCCGAGGAAGCGAGCGGAACTGCAAGCGGAAACTAGTTTGTTATAAAATATACCTAAACACAAGTCTCGAACTTATATTGGGACTAATGCAACCTGTATGATTTGACCGTATATATACATATTTATTTATTCACTCTACAATTGTGCAGATAAAACTGAGAAAACAAACCCATTAGAATACACAACGATACTTCCCACAATCCAAAAGTGATACAAATCTGACCGAAAGTCGTTCACACTATTGACTCCACTCGCTAGTAGTTGGGACATTGTACAAGAAGACTATAGGGTAACTATGCCCAAAAGTAGGGACAGATAGGCCATACAATTTGTATGAAACGACCTGCGGCCGCTGTTTGCCGGCTTCTGATCTTGATAAGGCCACAGCTTGCGGCCGACTGCCTAGATTTTATCACTTCGCACAATATATACCTCGAGCGACTGCATTTTGTGGATTGATGTACCAATAAGAACAAAGATTGGTTTTCTATATTAAATGTTTTCAGGGAAATAATTAACAAACGGAATGAACGTATATCAATCTTCAACTATTGGCAGAAAGTGATAGAAATACCGGCCAAGTACGAGTCGGTCTCGCGCACGAAGGGTTCCTTTAGCTATAAAATGTACTTATAAAAACAACGATATCTATCAAAACAGTATCTATAAAAACAGCAAAAAAATACTGTTTGTTGTATGGGAGCCCCTCTTAAATATTTGTTTTATTTAAATCTAACTATTAATTTTTAAAGTAATTTACAAATAAATATTGGGTATATTTGAAGCTTCTACCTGTTGCCGTTATTATTATCGATGAAAATGAACAAAATAGTCACGTTTTTTGTATGAGAACCCCCCTTAAATATTTACTTGATTCTGTTTTTTAGTCTTTGGTGTAGTAGCGGCAACAGAAATACATCATCTGTGATTTGTGAAACATCAGTGAAATTTCAACTGTCTACCTATTACGGTTCATGAGATACAGCCTAGTGACAGACGGACAGCCAAGCCATATTAATTGCGTCCCGTTTCTTCACCAAAGTAACAAGATTAGACGTATTATGAATGCACCGTGTAAATTTACATACATACAACACACATATTATCACGTTTTTATCCCTTACCGGGTAGACAGAGCTATAATACCGAAAGGCCACGTTTATCGTATTGGAGGGCGTACAGGTGGAAAACGGAATCAAAATATTGATTGGTTGCCAGCCGCATCGCCTATTGTCATGATTCCTTAGATTTTGGCCCATTCCTTTGACCAGCTTTTACGGTCTGCGTGGGAAGAGAAAGCTGTTACATTCTATGTTTTTTCATTTCTCCCAGACCAGCATGGAATATGTGAATTGATCCTTACCATTCCCTTCAACGTCAATATGAACTGAGAACTCAAATATTTTATTGACATTTTATACAAATTTTCTAACCGGCCGAACACATCTGTATGAAAGTGTTAAGTTTTTAGATCTCAACATTGTCTTTATGGGAAAAGTTGTTCATTTTGACGGGCTGTGTCAAAATGATCTTTTTCAGATTGGCCTGGGTCTTGGATGTTAATCTATATATGTATCCTAACTATAATCCTTACTATCCTTACTATAATATTATAAATGCGAAAGTGAGTTTGTTTGTTTGTTTGTTACGCTTTCACGCCGTAACTACTGAACCGATCATCATGAAATTTTGCATACAAGTTCTCGGGAGCGCGGAGAAGGACATAGGCTTTTACCTTTTATCCCGGGAAAAAGTACTATTCCCGAGGGATCGACATTGACGCGGGCGGAGCCGCGAGCGATAGCTTGTAATATTATAAATGCGAAAGTGAGTTAGTTTGTTACGCCTTCACGCCCTATCTATTGAACCGATCGTCATAAAATTTAGCACACCCGTTGTGTGTGGAGGGTTTACAGAACGATATCTGTGTTCTTCGTGCATTCGGATCTCTGGCTCGGTGTGACCTTAATATGTAAAGACTATTGTGTAACATAATTTAAGAATTAATAAAAAAGCCGGCCAAAAGTCTCTTCCTATTACGGATCAATAAATATAGCCATTGATTTGTATAATAATATAATAATCCCTGTGACAGATGGACGGACATCGAAGGCTTTTTTATTTACTCTTTGGATACGGATCCCAAAAAAACCAACTTGATCAGTTATAGTTCCAAGTACGTCGTAAGCCGTATAGTTCATGTGTACTGTAAGTGTTCAGCTCTTAAGTAAGTACTCAATGCCTAGATCACATGGATTCTTAGAAACTATTACGATTGATTGCAAATGAATGGTGTGGGTATTTGAATGAAACACCCAAAGCAGTTGATTGAGGACGGCTACTGTAATGTGTGGCGAATTCGAAATGCGGTACTGGGATGATAGAAAATAGTAGATGTCTCATAGCTTGTTTCCAACTGTAGTTTCTAAAACGAGGTGGGAATGTAGAAGCGTTTTGGTGATAAGATATCTACACAAATATTATAAAGAGGAAAGATTTGTTTGTTTGCATTGGAGTAGGATGAAGCTGTGGGAGAGTGACCACACTACAGCAAATTTTACCACCCTACAAGAGCGTCTTCCCCATGGTTACAATTTGCTGGCCCATCTGGAAGTCACTCAATAGAACGCGAACGCAGGTGGGTTGATGCAAAGACAATTTGACCAAGTGGGGAATGATAGATACTTTACAAAATGTTTGCGCGTGTGGACACTCTCCCCAAACTATGGCGCACCTCCTCTCTTGTCCAGGGTGCCCGAAACCTGCACTCTGGGCGATCTCCTTACAGCATCTAAAAAAGGCATATAAGTGGCCCATTATTGGGCTGGAAAAAAGTAACTAAAGTACCATCGATACGAAAAGAAGATTGGAGTAGGCTCCAAAAATACAGTTCCTATTTTGAAATTTGAATTAACATTAGAATCCTATATTATCGCTAATGGACAAGGCTATAATATTTACTAAATCATATAACAGTCAGTGTGGTGGGTATGGCAATATCCTCTCATAGAACGTAGAATCCTTGGGAGAGGCCTTTGTCCAGCAGTGGACATTTACGACTGGAATGATGATGATGAAAAGCCCTCGCCGCCGCCGCCCCGCGCCCGCTGACTTTGGTCCATGGCTTATGATATTAGTACGATTATGTGGTTCTTTATTTGTCAGGCTTGTATTCATGACATTATTTAATTTAAAATTTAATTCATATCAAATTATTAATTTGTAACATAATTTAATAGGTGCTTTGATGTATATGATTACTTTTTATGGATCTTGTATCTGAAAATAAATCTATTATTATTATTATTGTCGTCTGACACAGAATGAATACAAATATTAATGAAATCGTAAATACCGTAGTTCCACGGCATTTAGTACGCTACTAAACATTACGATACTTAAAGTTTAATTTAGATAGTAAAGAAATGCTATAGGTAAAGAAATACCATTTATAAAAGGGTTTTATTTATCGTGGTCTCATTTCTCAACGGCAGCCGACCCGGGATTTAATTTTAGCCGTATATCATGACTCGGCGGCCTTTCGCCAAACTGCGGAGGCGAGACCGGTTCGACTCCTGAGCAGCCTCATTTAAACTGTAGCACATTCCACTGACCACTCGTACTTATAGGCCAGACTTGTTCTCGTTGTATTCCGGAATGTTATAAATTACATAAATTACCTTACAGAGTAAATAAAACGTCATAAACTACATATAAAACTGGAATAATAATTGAACTAATATTGTAAGATACAGATCTGTGTTTGTTAGTATATTCGATTTGCTTTTGCCCGCGAATTCATCCGCATGTATTGTATAGCCTATGTGCTGATATCTCTAAGCTCATCAAAATCAGTCGCTTTGCGTGAAGGATTAGCAAACATCTATAACTAAATACATCCTAACAAACATAAATATGTCATTTTCAATAGGAAATTCACTTCGTTAAACTGTTTTAGACAATTTTAAACTTATTCGAATATTTATTTCGTTTAATCGATTTTCTAATATAAAAATAGGGTTTTGATAAATTGATTATGCATATTATTTTTGTTAGTACACATTTTATTATTTGAGACATAAGTCAACATTTAAACCAATAACTTGTCGTTTTATTGTATGCACTTTTAGTTTCGGGTCTTATAAAATATCAAATAAAATTGAAAAGTTGTAGCATTTTTATTTGTTTTATTTTTCAGTTTAGTGTGGATATTTTGATATTTTTAAACTACTGCTTTTTACGTCAAATTAAATATATATAAATAAGAAGAAGAAAATACTCTTTATTGCACCATTATCATAAGAGAAAAAAAAACAATATGTTAACGACTAAAGAAAAATAATAATAATAGGTACAAAGGCGGCCTTATCGGTATAAGGACAAATAACAAAGATTGAGTCCCACTACACTTGCGTAGGATACTAACTCTACGAAACTATAATTTTATGATATAAACATCCAAGACCAAAGTTAATTGAAATAATATGATTTTCCAACGTGACCTGGCCGGGGATCTAACCCGGAATCCTGCGATTTAAAGGTACTTCCGGTACCACTGAGCCACGAGGTCGTCAAAGTCACGGTGAAAAAACTCTTTCTCTGACTATAGATGCCGGCGTTCGCGTAAGTGCAGTCCCTCTTTTATGCGCCGCCACGCTACATGTTCTGTCATATTTCGTATATGTTTTATCAATAAACAACGTAATTATGCTTCCAGCCAATAAATACTGGTAATTATAACTCGCTTAAATAAGTTCTGATTTTGGAGAAATGTCCTTTTTTATTTGAAGTGAATGTTGCGTACAGTTTCGCTCGTTGTAATTTTTTATTCCATTTGTCTTTCTCGTGAGAAAATGATAATGCTAATTTATTGTTAGTAATAATTATATTCTTACATAGTATCACGTCTTTGCCCATGTGGGATAGACAGAGCTTAGGTATATAAGACCTTTTTGGCCACATTTAGCATGTTGGCAGGCGTGTAGACAAAAAACAGAATCAATCATTATTTTCTTGATTGCATGAAATGAAATAATATTTTCTAATGTTTTCGCGATTGTTACACATTTAAAGAAAATCACTTAATACGGTTTTAAGTAAGTAGGTATGTATAGTAAACCTATTTTATGTGATAACACACATACATAATATATAGTATCAAACAAAATCGTTTTCCGATGTCTGTCTGTTCCTATGTATGCTTAGATCTTTTTAAATCTACGCAAAATATTTTGATGCGTTTTTTTTTAAATTGATAGAGTGATTCAAGAGGTTTGTATGTATCTAGATTGCACCCGTGCGAAGCCGGGGTGGATCGCTAGTATACAATAAATACAAGAGAGAAAGATACATAAATGCACACACAAAGCTATTAAGCAATAAAAACATAAAAATAACAAATGAAAGCACCGAAGTAGACCTATGTTAGGTTTAATTTGGTGCTCTCCAATTCACATTATTTTAACACCTAACGTTTCGAAAACTTTACACTTTTCACGTTCGCAGGTAGACTAAGTTGACATTTGTCTATTGTGTTATAAGAACTAGGTATGCAAAACTACCGCTTACAATATTTCTTGATAACATTCCGGATGTACGCAGTATTGGCTAACGGTGTCTATAGGTCTTGCAGTCTTATGACAAGCTTGAGATTTTATTAAATTAATGACAGAATCTCAAGCTTGTGGTAATTGCCAACCATCCCCTTAATTGAAATTAGGGTGTTTTTTAGTTCAAATAATTCACGAAGTATTCTTGAAAAGTATCTGTTTTCTTTTGCAAAGACTTGAGGATTGACTTGGTTGAGTGTCTATTCTTCATGCCAGCAATATGTTCTTCCTCAACAAAGAGAATTCCAAACATTGGTCCTATAGGAAAAGTTGTTCATTTTCATGGACTGAGTCATCCCTTCAGGGGAATGTCGGTAAAATCGACTTACCGACGGTAAAATCGGTGATAAATTTACATGGAGGGGTGACTCAGACCATCAAAATGAGCAACTTTTCCTATGCGAGCAACGCTGGGAACTCAATTTTTTTTTGACATTTTCATACAAATGACTTCAACCCGCCCGGCAATTAGTATGAAATTTATTTGAGATCCCATAGAAAAAGTTGTTCATTTTGACGGACTGAGTCACCCCTTTCCGGGAACATTGTTGGTTACGTTACACGCTGTATATAATATAATGTAGATTTAATCTATTTTAATAATTTTGACACTTGGTTCGCTGTCTCGCTCGCACAATTAAACTTTTTTAAAGATTATTACAAATTGTGTCTCATTTTTACCAATTATGTTTGATTGTCCGAGCGAGACACCCAACCAAGTGTCAAAGGCTCTTAAACAGAGTTAGGTTTCAAAAAGCGATAGTTCCTAGTTGCAGCCGGACTTGACTATGGATTTAATTTGATCTAGATTCAAGACACAGTTAGCTCGGCGAAAGTATAATATGAATTGTGCTTATTTAGAATAACCATAATAAGCGCGAGTCTTTCATTAGTGCTCGTAAATGTATATAGTATTATTACTAATTGTAGTTGATATGAAGTAAGTAATACGTGGCCTCTTGTACGGCCATAAAAGTGGAAATGCATTAAACGGTAAATCACTTGGGTATTTATTAGGTAGGGACTGAAACTGGATATTTTTCCGAAACCAAAACCGAAAATGAACTTTCAGTTCAGGTCCCAGTTTTAGTCGAATAACCAACCGAAACTTGTACTAATGTGCGAATAATAACGAATAATAATTATTGGCTACTAAAATCCTTTATATTTTACACATATAGAGGATTTTTAACTCCCTAGAAATATTTTAATGACAGAATCATGATCCCCAATAGAATCCAAAAAGAAAGCAAGAAAAAGAAGATTATTTATGAAACAAAAATTAGACTTCCCATAGAAATTTAAACAGCTGATAGTGATTTTGTATTGGAGGCCGAATAAAAATCAACAAAGTCAGCACTTTTCATGAAGACTCACTAACTAAATTGTCGAGTGACAAAGTGTCGCGACACACGTGGCCATTGTCAGCCCAATTATGGTCGTGTTGTGTCGCGACACTAATTCAACCAAACACGAGAGTTTCGACGAGACCGAAGGTTCAGACGATTTTATGCCGAAATCGAAACTGTCACCGAGTGTTTCTGCCTAAACCTGCCGAAACCTAAAACCAAAACCGAACTTTCGGGCGAACTCTTGTACTTACTAAGATAGACATGCATAAATTATTGTCTTTTCAATTTATTTCGCTTAAGAACCTTTTGTTTCTGTTATTATTATTTACTAGCTATCGCTCGCGGCTCCGCCCGCGTTAATGTTGATCCCTCGAGAACAGTAGAATTTCCCGAAATGAAAGGTACCTAAATCCTATGTCGTTCCCCAAGTCTCAAAACTACGTCCAACCAAATTTCATTTAAATTGGTTCAGTGATTGAAGCGTGAAAAGAAGACAGACAGACAGAGTTACTTTCGCATTCATAATACTAGTATGGAAGTATGAATTAATTACAAGATGACGTTTTTTGATCAGTAATAATGTAGTGGCTTGCCATTACTTTCACCGTTTTATACGGAAGCACATCACAATATAGGTACTGTGTTGGTTATTTTACGATGTCTTTCAATCATAAGAGGCAAGTGACTGGCTGATATTAATTTATGTACTTTATTTATAACGAAAAAAAAAAACACAAGAAGGTTAGGCTTTATAAGCGTCATTTAAGAGCGGAGTCTCCTAACACAGACTATATAAAAGTCTAAAAGGATATATATATATATATTACTTATACACTATTACTTAAGAACAAAAATGATAAAAAAATATGTTTTTTTATTTGATGTAAAGTAACGCTCTTAATTCCTTGGAGGACTAATGGAGTCGTTTGCTATTGCTTTCTCCATTTCACCAAATTTCATCATCATCATCATCAGCTTTCTACGACCCACTGCTGGGTATAAGCCTCATTATGTCTACGCCATTCTTGTCTATCACCAGTCATCGCAATCCAGTTGTTTCATGCAATTTGCCTGCCTCTTGTCGTCAACCCACCTAGCTACCGTGGACGTTCGGTAGCTAGGTGGGTTCACACTTACGTTCTTTCTTACCTTTTTTTCTTCCATGCTGGCCTGGGAGAAAAGAAAAACGTAGAATGTGCCAGCTGCTTCTCTTCCCGCGCAGATTCATACAAGTCGATCGAGGGAATGAGTGCAAATCTGACGAATCATAGTAGCAGGCAATGCGGCTTGCAACCCATCACTATTTTGGTTCCGTTTTCCACCTAATGCCCACCAACATGCTAAAGGTGGCCTGGTCTTATAGACCTAGGCCCTGTCTACCCCGCAAGGGAAAAAGACGTGATACTATGTATGAAATATTAACTTTCCTAACATTACCTGGCGATAATTTGTTTCACAGATAATAGTCGACTAACAGGTTCAAGTAGAGCCGAAGGCGGAAAGCACCCCATCATTGATCCCATAAGTCTTATAGACCTAGGTTCTGTCTACACCGCAAGGGAAAAAGACGTGACACTATGTAAATAACACTAACTTTCCCAACATTAACTGGCGATAATTTCTTCTACAGATAATGGTCGACTAACAGGTTCAGGTAGAGCCGAACGCGGAAAACACCCCATCATTGATCCCATAGGAAAAGTTGTTTATATCAACGGGCTAAATCATCCCTGTAAGGGTCCAAAATGAATGAAAATTCACCATGCTTATGTAGTCAAAGCCCGGGGCCCGGGATATAGCTACTATGGGACAAGAAAGTCATCAAGATATATGAGCAGTGTGACTCCAAACTTCCCGGCATTCTTAATTATTCAACGATTTTAATACCAACCGTATCCATTACAATTAACCCAGATGTTAATTAAGAATATTTGTGGTTTCGCTTACAGGACATATTATGCAGCGCTTAAAGCAATTATTTTCCGAGATACCTTCTCTTGTGGGAACGAAACGAATGCTTAATTTTAAAATAACTGTATCAAAATTTAAATAATTGACAGCTGACGCGGAAGATATAAAGGTCAGCTACAATATCGAAAAACATGGGGAGCAAAGCACTAAAGTTTTGTTTATACCGGAAAATTATTGTGCGGAAGTTTGTATAAATAAGGGTATGCAAGGACGTAAAGTAGTTTGCCCTCATAAAAAAGAGGCTAGTCAGCCCTCTGTTGTCAATAAGTTTTTGCCCGCACCTTCGTCCGCATACATAGCCTATGTGTTATTCTACATTGCACACAGAACATTATTTCTTTATATCATAGACAATCCATAGATCCATAGATCTCCCTAGATCCGTGGATTTGATGAAACTGAAAGTATAAGTAAAAACATTATTCATCAGTTTCATCATAATCATAAACCGCCTCCGTAGTCCAGTGGTAAGGGTGTTTGCCTGTAGACCCGGGGGTCGTGAGTTCAAATCCTACGGGAAGCATACTTTGTTTAGTTGTTTCCAGTTTGGTTAGGACCTTGTAGGCTTGAATCACCTGATTGTCTGATAATAAAGATGTTTCCGTGCTCCGGAAGGCATATTAAGCCCTTGGTCCCGGCTGCCATCTTGGTAGTCGTTAAAGGAACCACGTCATAGGCCGAGAGGCGGTTCCGAAGAACTCTGACACCAGGGTGTGCATGGTCGATTGACCGTGACACCTACTCGAAATGATGATGATCATAATCGTAGAAACGATCCACACAATCTTGCAGTGGATGTATTAGGTTGAATCACGGAGATGACTATATATGACAATATGTTTACAGGCAGATATTCAGAATGATATTATTAAAAGTTACGTAAGATAAATTCATTAGGTCATCATTTTTTTTTCATATTTGTTTTACGGCATGTGGTGTTCTACGCCTTTTAGCCCTTTATATTTTTCAACGTGTATTATCAACGAAATTAAGGTGTAATTCATTTCGTTAATTTGACGGAGCCCCTGGCAACAATCCCACGAATCCACTGGTTTGATCATTGACGCAGTAAGTAACGCGAACAACAACACGCCCTAGTAAATATCACTATAGTTGCACAATGACAGTCAATTTTAATTATTCCACACATTACATCGATTTCACATTATAAAGTCTACTGGAATCAATTTGCAAAACAATCCAAAAGAAAAACCGTCCAACCTTCGAAATTCCCGCCAAGAACAATCACTGTTTTACTCACTAAACGTCAAATAATAATATAGGCAAAGGTATCTGCCCATACAGCCAAATCTTCACACAAGTCTTGTGTCCAACAAATAAAATAAGAAGAAAAGCATAGATAAGTAATTAAAAACAATAGTGCAAGTAAGAGTTAAGTTAATTAATCTCAAATGCATCTCAGAAATTAAATAAATTTAAGTATACAAACATTTATACAAGTAAACCAATCTTCCATGCTGATCTGACGGAAAAAAAAGTAGAATGTGCTGGCTGCTTCTCTTCACGCGCAGACCGCCTTCTACGCCGGTCAAGAGAATGGGCGAAAATCTAAAGACTAAAGTAAACCAATTCTATGCTAATCTGGAAGAAAAGAAAAAACTTAGAATGTGCCAGCTGCTTCTCTTCGAGCGCAGACCGGCTTCTACGCCGCTCAAGAGAATGGGCGAAAATCTAAAGAATCATAACAATAGGCAACGCGGCTAGCAACTCATCACTATTTTGATTCCGTTTTCCACCTTGACAGCACGCTAAACGTGGCCGTTCGGTCTTATGACTTTAGGCTCTGTCTATCTTGTAAGGAATAAAGACGTGATAATATGTATGTATTAAAGTAATAAAAGATAACCAACATCTTGATTTTCCGAAGAGGTCCGAAGGAATATTATTATCTTATACAAACCCTTGCAAAGCGCCGGTGTTACGCACCATACATTCTGCCTTCACAATCTGCGGTCTGTTTATCAAGGAACAATGGGGTTTATATTTCAAAGGGAGGGTCAGCGCGGTCTCCAGATTCAGGCGGAACCGGGCTGAATCTAGCAGTGATAGCCAAGGAGTTAGCGGCATGGAGATTACATCTCATTTTCATGTGTTATTGCTCGCGCTGTACTCCACAGAGCCTAGATTCCACCAAAAAGCGGTATGGTGTGTATGTGTGTTTGTGAGAGAGAGATCCTACCAGATTGTATGGGAATGTCGAATTTTTTATTTGAGTTCCCAGCATTGTTCCCATATTAAAAGTTGTTCATATCGACGGGCTGAATTACCCTTTTAAGGGTCCAAAACGATAAAAATTTTACCATATATATATCTTCTTCTTCTTAATATATATAAATCTCGTGTCACAATGTTTGTCCTCAATGGACTCCCAAACCACTTAACCGATTATAATAAAATTCGCACACCATGTGCAGTTCGATCCAACTTGAGAGATAGGATAGTTTTTAACTTATGGCGAAACGAAGTTCGCCGGGGCAGCTAGTATATATATAGGGAACTTTAACGAAGGTGAAATAAATACTTATGTAAAATAATATGTAAGCAAAGAGATAAAAATAAAGTTTTCTGTTTCTGAATAATTTATTATGGACCTGACTTTGAGCCCTGAGGTGGAACTGCAAAAATCTAAGCAATCCTTGAGGCTTGCATAGTATTTCCCCATCAGAATAAATCTTGGTCTACGCGCTTGATGTTCGAGCTAGCTTATCACCAATGTTTTCATTTACTGTAACTGTGCGTGTTTAGATCTACTTAGGATGGACAACTTTTAACTAAGCAGTAACTTGAACCTTAATGATAGATCGCCCGGAGTCCTGCTAGTAGGACTTTGAAACCTTCCGGAAGGACGCAACTTTTTTCGATCACAGTTTCTTGATCGTATATGATAAAGGGCCAGAAAAACCCTAAATTATTGACAAAGGGAACATAAAAATAAATCATTACTAAAACTACGTAGAAAGAAAAAAGAACAAGAGAAAAAAAAAAATATATATATAAACCTAATCGAATAGCCCTCCCCGGAGAGTACCTTTTATACTGAAAAAATACAGTATTTCTGTCTCTTTCTTGCAAAAGAGATTTTTTTGCTATGCGGCACTGGCCTTCAGTAAGCAAACGATGGCGCACGAGCTGTGCGCACGAGTATACACGGCGCGTTCGTACCCAAGGGGCGCTTAAGTTCAAGGTCACCGTACTGCCAAAAGGGCCAGAGCATTTTCATACAAATCTCATACTGCTAGCAGGACTTACGGCGTCTTCCTGCAGGTGATTCCCAAAAAATACTCGTTTTTCCAGAAGAGCTTTTTTTTTTCTAAATGTTGGATTAGGCATTTGTCTCGTATCTCACCTGATGGTAAGTGAGCATCTAGCAGGACGTACTGTCGGGCGATGTATCTTTAAGGATTTGCTCAAGTTACAACTAGTATCTCTCTTTAGGAGGTAAAGTTTCCAAGTACTATTGAGATATCAATTCTTGCAATTTACTTCCATGATGTAACCTGGTGGTGATAGCTACCGATACGTTATACCATTGTTCGACACTTCAAAATATTGAGGCCCGCTTCCATAGTAAGTGAGACGCTACAAAGGCTGAGTAAACTCGGACCTTTATGGCGGGACAATGGGCGATTTTATTCTTAAAATTTCGACGACCTCTGTGGCCTGGTGGTCATAATGCTAGGTTGTCACACCGAAGGTCGCGGGTTTGATCCCCGGTCGGGACAAGTAGGTTCCCAGATTGATCTAGGTCATCGACGATAATCTATATATGGAATTTTTTTAAATATTGTATTGCTGAGTTCAGCTACGTACACTGTAATTTTTAGGAAGGTAGACATACATACTTAGTCTTAGATGCGAATAAGTAGATACAGCGTCCGTGGGCCGCCAAAAATGACTTGATCAAAATCATCAATATTTTTTATTAGGGGCACCGAGCATATGTTTTTGTTAGAGAAAAAAAAATATATATGTTTAGTGAGCCCAGGGAAGACAAAGTCTCACTGTGTATATAGACTGCACGTCTATGGCTGAGTTAGTATTCCATAACACAAGTCTCAATTAACTTGGTTGGCTAGCTCAATCTGTGTAATTTTCTCAGTTTTTTACGTGATAACGTCTTATAAATCTTCGAACTCCGGCTACACGCACGTAAAATTATCTCGTTTCGTGTGCAATCGAGAGCACGGAACAAGCGATAGAGAGGCACGGGCACGATTGGCTAAGGGTTCGGCTTGTGACACATCTATCTCTCTTCCACCCGTTGTCACATAAAATTGTCGTCCGTAAACCGACTTAACATACAACCAACATATTAAAGTTTTCTTTTTTTTTAAATACCTGTAGATTTGTGATTTGACCCAATAAAACGACATAACAATAGCAAATAAGTAAAGTCGGCGACACATATTCACACAAATCCCGCGATAAGGCCGAGTGCACAATATCAAGTGTAAAACGGCTACTTTATTCAGTTTCTGCGCAGGTCGTAATTTCGACAAAGCCCCGCTTTGTCGACAATCGCCTTAACATGGACGTAAAATTACTGAAAGTGACTTCGATATGCTGAGCAACGAATGTGAAAATCAGTCAGCCGGCTCATGGCGCCCGGAGGCCAAGGACTTTATTTGGGAGATCGGACGTCGCTTGAGCGATGAGTACTATAAATATAAATACTATATTGATAAAAACTCTACATTGATTTATCACTCTGCTAAGCACAACAATAAAAACGTATAAAGATTTTGGGCGTTTTTTAGACTGATTTTGTGACCAGGTTATCAAAGGCTATAATGCTTGCACTGTTGACCAAAAAAAGCGTTTTAACCTAGATTTATAATATTACCACTACTTTTTTTTGGGAGTCTATGTAAAAAAGATTAAATTGTACGTAACAGTTGCGTATGTTTTCTTTTCAATTAACGAGTAGGTCCGCTGTCACGTGACGATCTTAATTGATTAACAATATGTAAGTGAAACTCATGGTATTTCAAAATTTCTCTGACTTGTGAATGAAATGAGATGAAAATACCGGTACCGCAGTGTTGCATGAAAATTGGGCACTTTTTATAAAACACTGCGGTACTGGTATTATTTCTCGTAGATATCCATTTTTCTTTAACTGTTTCGTTAACAGCCTCCGTGGTCCAGTGGTTAAGGCGTTTGCCTGTTGACCCGGGGGTCGTGGGTTCGATTCCCACCGGAAGCATACTTTGTTTAGTTGTTTCCAGTTTGGTTAGGACATTGCAGGCTTGAATCACCTGATTGTCTGATAATAAAGATGATCCCGTGCTTCGGAAGGCACGTTAAGCCGTTGGTCCCGGCTGGCATCTGGTAGTCGTTAAAGGAACCACGTCTGTCAACTCTGACACCAGGGTGTGCATGGTCGATTGACCGTGACACCTACTCGAAATGATGATGCCTGTCCCCCCCTTGTTTATTTGTAATCAGATCTTGCGAGTTAAATAATACATTTGATCCACTTCCGGGTTACCGATTGAGCTGAAATTTAGCATGCATGTGTACATTAGATGACAATACAATACAATGGAATCGTTGTGCTCGTTTGATCATAGAGTCCGAAGGTGGCCATAGAAACTCTTAAACTAAACAAGGTACACCAATCGTGTTTGGCCTCATTTAATTTGTCTTGGAAATCATTTTACAGTGTGGATTTGTTTATAATAATAGCTTGTAACATTTTCTTATTCACTTTTTTAAAGCTATAAATTAAATGGTTCACGTATAAAACTTATTGGCTCTTCCAGCGCCCTTAATCAATACGCTCGCCCACTCGCAGCCCGCGTAATATCTGCTTGTCAACTCGCGAGCTATTGATAAACCGTGATAGCTAGATAGCTCGGAAATGCAGCTTGTAATTTAAACGTATTGTGAATACTATGCTTTTGTATTTATATTTTTAGTATCCGAGTGGGAGGTTTTCCTGACATTAGTTACAGTAATTCTATTGCTAAAATTATCTTAGATTTCGAAAATTATCAAATTTTTGAAATCTAAGATAATTTTAGCTTTTTAATTAGAGTAGTTTGGTTTCTGGTTATCAGTTTTTTTTAAATTTTAGATAGGTAGTTTTCATAAGAAGATACTTTTTTTACTGTGATGGGTTGCTATAAATGTAGTTCCATCCATTTCAAAATTGAGTTTAGATGCAATTAATCGAATTTTTATGTTCTTTTTTTTAAAGTAGATAATGTACAAAAAGTATTGTTGGTAATCTGAAATCTCTAAATCACGGCAAAATGATTTGGGGACAAAATACAATACAAAATGATCATTGATCAGCAGGATGTTAAACAAGATTTTTTACAAAGCTGAAATAGAAAACATACATAGTTTTACGTAATCATGTTAAAAAAAAGTTATTTTATTTTCATTTCATCTTTTCAAAAAACAAAGCGCGGTAGCCAAATTAACCATGTTTAGTCCCGTGGGTATGAACACAAATACTGTTTTTATCATAAAGGGAGATAAAAATCTCGGGATTGACATAATACGAGTACGTTTACTTCGGGTAACATACTCTGAATCCCTCGCTACGCCCGGGATATAAATATATACGGACAATCACACAAATTGAGCTAGCCCCAAAGTAAGTCCGAGACTTGTGTTATGGGATACTAGCTCAACGATACTATATTTTATAACAAATACATATATAGATAAACACCCAAGACCCTATGCCTATATTAGACTCCTTTATACCGCTCTGAATTCAAAATATTGCCCCCACCAAAAAAAATTATGTGTCTCAATCTACTATTTTTTACTATAGAATCTAATTAAAAACAAACTGAACAAAAACGCCGGCAATACCTAGTGAATTACCAATAGGAAAGTAGCCCAAAGGGTGTCCAACAAGGCTTCCTTATAACTGTTAGATTATAGTTCGCTACCGGTTGTTATTCAGAACACAGATCGAGGCAGATACGCCGGCTGCTTGTCGCATTACAATATTATCTTTGATGCTGTAAACCTTTCATCTATTAAAGGATACTATGAAAATAAACAAATTGACTATGGAGTTGACTATAGCTTGTAGAACCGATGGCCAAAGGGGGCGGAAAAACGAACACACCGACAAGCGAAGTGTAAGACACCTACAGATCAGGCCAATTAAATTAAAACAATCAAATCATCATTATCATCAGCTCCTTTTTAGTCTCCACTACAGGAGGACGACCCTCTCTGTACTACTAGAGCCATACTTGGCCAGAGCAGCCAGAGGAAATCATTTATATGCTTCAAATGTGTACATTATAGGTGGTTACATAATTACCAGCTGCTTCTCTTCCCGCGCAGATTGTAAAAGCTGGTCGAGGGAATAGGCAAAAATCTGAGGAATCATCTTAATAGGCAACACATCACTATTTTGATTCCGTTTTCCACGTAATGCCCACTACATGCTAACCGTGGCCTTGGGTCTTATAGGCCTAGGCTCTGTCTGCCCACCAAGGGATCAAGACGTGACAATATGTATGTAGTTGTATGTACATAATTAGAATCGTATTTAACTTCCCTTAGGCGTGCAAATTATACAAATCATTTTATATTTAACAAAATGTAAATAAGCTCTAAAACAATGTCAATTAGGTACTTACTAGAAAAAATCATAAAAAAATAATATATGTGCTAATAATATATATGTTAAATTACATATAAAAATAAAAAGATAAATTCAATTTCAATAATAAATACTTTTATTTAAGTCCTTGATAGAAATCATCTTCTAATGAGATAAACTTCTGAATCTGATTTTAAATAGTGTCAAAGGTAGATTCTTGATTCTTTGCACAAAGTAATAAGCATTACCATATAACGTGGCAATGCTGCCAGCCTTTTAGATACACTTCCACAGTTATTTGCGAGACATTTTTTATCTTTAAGTTTTTTGTTTTTATTGATATAATAGGTTTGCTTTTTCGTTATAGTTTTAATTGTTTTTATACTTAGGTTTATTTTTAGATTTTTTTAAAAAAATTTAGTGTTATATTAAGTAATTAGCTGTAGTAATTAAACAAAGATAATTAATATAGCTTTAAAAAAAGGTCCTTGGTTACTTGGCACCTTGTTAAAAATGCGAATAGCCATCGGATATCAACGTTCGTCCTATAAAGTATTTATTACAGGGAGCAGGAGTTTGTTTGGCACTTGCTGGTCGGACGACCTGACCAAGGTCGAAGGAAAGCATTTAATGCTGGTCGCTTCTAATGTTTTTATTTCGAAGGCCCTATTAATTTTTACATGAAAGAAAATAATTGATATTCTTTAAGGTAATAAATTAACTTCAACTAAACTACTAGCTATGCTTGTTGACTTCAGGCATCTTAAAATCTGACACCAGTGTTGGCCACTTACACGAAAGACAACAACAACTAAACATGACTGATTTGATAAAATTTTAAATGGAACAATTTGGGAAGGAACTCAATTTTTTTTTTTTATTTCAGCAATATTATTTAATGGAAAATTAAAGAAACATAAAAGTTAAAAAAATATGTTACTATAAAAGAAAACGGAAATTTAACTACTCAAAAATAAACCTAATTTGGGAAGTGGTATTTTTGGTTGGTTTGGTTAGGACGAAGCCGCGAGCAAAAGCTAGTATTTCTAATATTATTAAGACGAAAGTGAGTTTTAAATGAAATTTTAAAGAAAATTAAAAATAATTTTAATTCAAAGAAAAAAATACTTTTGAAATGACAGAGTTATGATGAGGTAATAATATCATGTAAAAAGGTTCCGAAAAACTGATAACATTCTCCTTTTCGGAAGTCGGTTGAAAATCTGATATGAAACTTTTTTGAATGCAAGAAAATGATAAAATGAGCTCTAAACGGGTGACCAGCGCCATAATCGACCGGCAACATCTAGTGTCCAGGTCCCTACTTTCTACTGACGCCGGGGGCGCGCTCGTATTTCACTCTGACATAATTTAAAAAGCCCACACAGAAGATTAGATTTTCCAACACCGGCCGTTTACTGTTGAACTACCAGTCGCTTTGTCCATGGTCTAATAATACATGTATATTAGGAGGGATAGGATTATTTTTATATGACATAATTGACATTGTTGTATCTTCAGTCATAACTATAAAAATAGACACCAACTGTCAAACGACTGGGCATTATTACTGTAAGTTTGTGCTGTAACTGTAAGTTTGTACTGTAACTGTGTGTTGTAATGTAACTGTAAGTTTACTTATTTTTTAAATTTTCTGCGTAACTATCTTTATATTTTGTTGTGAACTGTTTTACATTGTTTTTAAAACTCTTCCGATTCAGCATTTTTAAATTTATTTTTTACTTACCTTTTGTATTTAAAAGAAAAATCCTCTGCATCATATTGCACAACAGTCAGTCTTCAAGCACACAAAAACGTATTATTTCCTTACACAAATCAGAACTCTAGCGCATTATAATATCGATTTGTAAGAAATGTAATTACGTTAATTATTGAATTACATTATGCCTTCATATAAAAACGTATTATTTCCGTTCCTTTCACAAATCAGAACCCTAGCTTTGTAATAATGATTGGTTAATATGTAATGAAATGATATTTCATGACATTAATTTATTAAATTACACTATTCCATTATCAGTGGTTATGCACAGTATATATTTTCTACCATTACCAGTATTTGGAGAAGCATAATCCAGGTTTGACACACTGTGTTTTTTAATACCAATGTTTTATACATTATCTTGGGGAGATGTTTATATTCAAATGCTCTATGACGCTTGTTATCAAGAAATAACTCATATAATAAAAAAATGGCAACTATAATGTGAGCCAAAAATAAAATACCAAAAAGATTATTTTCTCATTACCATTAAGCTCTATTAACAATATAATTTATCATCATCATCATCAGGTCGTTTTAGTCTTCACTGCAGGAGCATGACCCTTTCTGTATCCAGAGCAGTCAGAGGTTTTGCCCTACACTCTTCTCGCTGATTTGGTTGCTGGCTGGTTTGGTTTCGTTATACTTTTCATAGACGTAAAGAAGTCGCGATGAAACTTTTTTATGATATGGCTTTTCTGGTATTTAATTTTGCCAGGTTTTAAATATTTTTTTGAAAATATTTTGATGTAATCATTTATTTTGATCTTTAAACTGTAATTCATATATTTTTCATGCTAATATTTCATGAAAAATAAGGCTAACTGCGCGACGAAAAAATTGACGTTTTACGGCATTCTTCAGATGCATAGCGCCTTAAGTAGTTGAATTCGAAAGTATACGACATATGGAAAACAAGCTCGTTGATGTCTTAAGTACGGTAATTCTTGACGCGTTTTGGATTCTCAATAAACTACTTGTCCCCTGCGGTTTTATTTATTTGCTATCAGATATCAAGATAACTGAACCTTATAATAACAACACTGATGACAAAGTATATGTTTAAAAGTTATTTATTTGTATTTAAATTTTAATATATTATTGGTAAAAATAGTATCTGAATTGCAATATAAAATGCGTCATGTAATATTTACATTTTCAAATATTTTCTTTGTTCACAGGTATGTCTAAAATAAGAATTACTTATTTGAAGGAAGCTGCTTGCAGGATCTAAGTATACGCTGAGGATTCTCGCCACTTGGTAAGTACAACAAATTACATATTTCTGAGACCTTTTGTAGATTGGACACGCATTCTAATCTTCTATTGTTATTAAATTTCTTTTACAGAATTGTTTATCTCGTTTTTCGCTTTCTATCGGGGTCCGTGTATTTAGCAATTCCCAAATGATTTTTAATATAAAAAAAAGACTTTAATCAAACTACTAAACCAATTGTGATGAAAATTAAATAGGGCCAACTTAAAAATATACTCTTTCGAACATAAACAGAATTTTCAAAACCTGTTCATTAATGACGGAGCTAAGGTAGCAAATATTTAAAAATGATACTATAGAATTGATAGTGTTTCGGTTCTCAGTTCGGTTGTATTTTTGTTGATGTTACCTTATATAATTTTGGATCTGATTTGATTATTTTTTGAAATGGTATACCTTGCAATTGGTCCCATTTAGGTTCACCAAAATCGGTATGTAGTTTAAATGAAGTACATACGAAGAAATACTTTCTATTTTTTAATTGGAAATTACTAGGTAAACTTATTAATCAGTAATTTCAATCGATATTGTAATCATTCATTCATGCTTCTTACTAATATTATGTCCGCAATTCTTCCATCTTCAGTTGCAGACACTTTCCCATTTTCCGCTATACAATCCATCAGCCTTGGCCTACCTCTAGCTTCATATCCTTTTCGCTAGCTGCATATATCATAGCAGCCCCCTGCTCCTAATTCCATTCACACTAATTGCACATACGGCCGCGAACCGCCAATTATCACCGGACAAGCTCTTCGCCGTAAACTGCCGATGGTACACCGATGTAATTATCGATAGCACAACACTAATTGTCGACGATATCGCATCGACAGCTATGACGGAGAAATTGTGTAGCAACACTACTCTGATTTTGAAATGGTTAGATAAAATGAAAAAGAGCTCAAACTGAGGCTGCGTTTCCGCTGAAGATGTATACATTGTGTAAACACTGTTTTTTCTACCATAGCAGAGAAGTGTATGGCGAAATCGTCAAATGGTTCTAGCAGGGTGCTTTTTGAGTCGTTTCTCTCGAGTTATATACCTACTTAGCGAAATTAAAGAAATTAAGTGCTATTCTTTTCGCAAACGACGTTCATATACTTACATACTAGGTCACAGCACACTTATCAACTTGGAAAAAGATCGAGACCGTATCGATTTTCGCCGCGCCCTCCACCAGTCGTCTACCTGACGTAGACTCTGCTACGTACCACTAGGTGACGCCGCGCTTACCGCTCGCCAACCGCTCTGGTATGGCTGGCATAAGCTGGCCTATTTGTGAACTTATATAGTGCATTTCTTATTTCTTCATTTAGTGATACTTTTAAAACAGCGCCTTATAATTACTGCTTTTAATGTTATTTATTATATAATTAATGTAATTCGTTAATATTTAGATTTAGACACCGACAGAAGATTCGTTTTCAGTTTGGGCAAATTTAAGCAGAAAAAATGAGTTATGGTAACCGTTTCGATTACAAAATTAATAAAGGCGTGATAATGTAACAAACAAAGAAATGACCAAACCAATAAACTAACTTACTTTTGCATTATGTTTTCTAATGTTTTTGCGATTGTTACACTTTTAAATTATATCGCACCTTCCTTCAAACATCGTGAGCCTATAATGTGTATATCCGGAACGTTATCAATAAGTATTGTAGGTGATAATTTTGCATTATTAGTCTACCCTAAGGTCGGGGGTGTCATCCCCAATAAAAAAAGACTGATACACGTTATCCAAATTTGAATAAAACTGTATTGTTTCATTTCATTTCAACTGCCTGACCAGCGGCTGCGGGTATGGCACTGCGTAAGCGCACCCGGCCTCCTTTTTTTTTTGAAAAGACTATGTAGCTCCAAGTAAGCTTTCGCTACTTCACCGGGCGTTTGAGGCGAGGGCAGAATGCCCTTTGCCTACCTTTATAGACAACATCACCAAAGGGCCCCCAGGAGGAACGGACCTCGGCTTTGGGCGTTGCCTGTGTGCGCAAGGCTTGGAGAGACAGCAAACTCTCATATTGCCTGATGGGCCGCGTATACGTGCATGCAAGTCTGAAGGGCCAATCTGAGAAACAATGGCAAAAGCTTTTGGAGAGCAGCAACTCTCATCTTTTGCCTTATGGGCCGAAGGCTACGTTGCCAGAAGGGCCTATCCTGGGTGCAAGTCCAGTAATCGAAGCTAATCCTACTCTACGCACTCTATTCCGGTGGCGAGTGCGACGGGGTCGGATAGTGCACCCGGCCTCCCGAGCTGCTACTTGCTTTTACCCCATTCATCCGATTTTCCTTCTCCAACAAATTCCTATCCTTACCCAAAATGCTTGCGATGGGCAGCAGCGTCAAAGCACAAAAAGCCAAAAAAACTGCGCTTGCCAACACGCCTGCCAAGTGTGGCAATATCCTCCTATGGAACGAAGAATCTTTGGGAGAGGCCCTTGTCCAGCAGTGGACTTTTGTGATTGTAATGACGAGTCTTCCTGCGATCATGAAAACTGTAAAGTTTTCGGAACATTAGGTGTAAAAATAATGTTATATACGCGATAATATCGTAAAGTGATTTTATTTAAATGTGTATCAAACGCGATAGTATTAGAAACCATTAAAAAAAAGTATTTAATCAAACTTAACAAGGCTTGTTGTCGATCAATTGGTAATCGATTATATGGTATTCGATATGGTGTAGGGGACTCCGCAACCGAAGACGCTGGTAATGACTCAATTATTATTAAAATAGTTTTAGTACTGTTATGTATTACGCAGTCTTTTATTTATAACATCCATATAATATTGCTAAGAAACTGTTACATATATTTATGTAACGGAATATTATTCTAATTTTACGCATGTCCAAACTTGACAGGAAATTGCGTTCTCATCAAATTGAACTACTGTTTAATGATGTTGTTGAACTATTTCAAATCAGCTGTTAATGATTTAAAAACTCATCGCATCACGTCGTCGGTATTAGGAGAAAAATAAGAAATTTACATATATTTTGCCTTTAAATTAGATGTTGCTAGAAGTTAAGTTAACACATTTTTTTGTCTTATGCCCAGTTTTCTATTTACTTATTTATTTAGGATAGAAGAAATCTGTAGATTTTGGTGTACCCTCAATTTTGAATTGAATTGAATTTTTATTAGGGTACCGTATTAATAATTTTATAGGGTAAGATCGGGACCATGTTACTCCACTGTGAGTCTGTCTGTCCGTCATCAGACTGTATCTCAAGACCCCCGATAGCTAGACAGTGGATCTATGTGGCCGCTATAACAAAGAATACTAAAAACAGATTAATATTTAGGTGGGGCTCCAATACAACAAACATGATTTTTTTGTCGTTTTTTGAGCGTTGTAGTGGTACGGAACCCTACGCATGCGATTCTGCACTTGCTCGTTTTTTTTGTTGTTGTTGTTATAGTGGCTCCTAGTATATCCATAGATCCTGTAAAAATTTCAATTATTTTCCTGTTGACCTACGCCTGACCTAGCCCTGTATGACAAACGAGCGGGTGGACTCTTTAGGTACGGAACGTCTTAAAACAGCTCAACCTAACTCACTTCAAAAAGTGAAAAGACCGCATCAGTACTTATGTGTCTACAAGGTATCCACCTCTTACGCTAACAATAACATTACGTTACGTGTGTCATAAAAAAGTCATACAAACATATTGCTACCGGTTGCGCAGGCGCAATGAAAGTTAACTGCTCTAAATGTGACGTATCACGTTTATCTCGGTTCACTTACTTATCCAATTTTCAAAATGACGAAAGATCTCTTACATGTCATTCTCGTCTTAGTGTCTGAGTTTGCATCCTATGACTAAAGTTACCTGAGAGTAGAAGCATACCCAGTTGGGTATGCAAAGGTTTTTCAACACAAACTTTGTTTTTTAAATCAAAGAATTTATTAGAATTTATTAGAAATATCGATTTTCACTTTTTGCAAAAATGGCCGGTCTTTTAAGACTGTAAAAAAACGGTGCAATCACGCTTTGAGGCAGTGACTTCTACTAAGGCTTCTCAACAATTTTTCTTGAATTTTCAGCAGCCAAAATTCTTGACGTGATTAACAAAATAGACCAAAAAGTGATTATAAATTTTATGCATGAATGATATGTGTAACAATCGTCGTGGTGGACATTTATCCGATATCATACAATAAGAAAGACAGTCATTGTAATCTAAATTCTTTGTTTCAAAAACAAAGGTCTTGTTTAAAAGCCTATTATTATATCAAATTTAACACTTAAAAGAATCCTTTAATCACCTGTCTTTTAGTGGCTTTAGCAATACACACGCATATGGCGGTAGACTTAGCCGTGTGGATTCAGGCAGAGTAGAATTGGGCCACTCCTAGTCGTCCCATGGAGGTCGTAAGAGGCGACTCAGGAAATACAAGCTAAACAAAGCTCTGCATCAATAAGACCTCTCCAACCCCTTTGGCCAGCGAAGAGAGTGTAGGCCAAATTCTCTGCCTGCTCTGGCCAAATATGACTCCGGTAGTACAGAGAGGGTTATGCTCCTGCAGTAAAGACTAAAAAGACCTGATGATGATGATGGCGGTGGATGTTGGAAGAGCAGCAAGTAGCGAATAGGGGAGCAAAAATAACACATGGCACAAAAAAAACATATAGAATAAGTAGATAAGAGGCGGTCAGAATTATAAACACATACATTCATACATATTGTTTTTATCCCTGACGGGGTAGACAGAGCCTGGGACCAAAAGCCCCAAGGGCATTTAGATATATACTAGTGGGCGTATAGGTGGAAGAAGAGATCAAAATAGGGATGGGTTGCTAGCCGCATCGCGTATAAACATGATTTCTTATCTTCGCCCATATCCTCAGCCGGATTGCGCGGGAAGAGAAGCAGCTGGTACATTCTACGTTTTTTATTTACTCCCAGATTAGCATGGGAAGGTATTATTAAATTCGGTAATGGAAATTATAAAGTCTCGTAGATAAGTATATTCGGAGTAAGCTCCGTCCAAAAAATATAGT
This sequence comes from Elegia similella, assembly GCA_947532085.1. Lineage (NCBI taxonomy): Eukaryota > Metazoa > Arthropoda > Insecta > Lepidoptera > Pyralidae > Elegia > Elegia similella. Next base: position 22,426,080 of record OX383933.1, on the reverse strand, counting down.
TAGGGGCAGAGCGAAAAATGTGCAGATTACCCGGTGGCTTGCAGACTTATTTTTAATAACAATAACTTTTGATCTTGAGTTTTCATCGATAATAAGTGACCGGATGAAATATAAGTGTTTTCTCTCTCGCTCCCTCTTCAAAAGTTTTCGTACCACTGAATAAGAAAGGTATACTATCCTTGGTTCAAGATAACATCAGGGAAAGTTGTACGCCACAAAATTAATTAAAACGGTACGTAAAGCGCCGTCATATAATGGCCCTTTAATTATTGGTATGATATATATATATATATATATATATATTATATATAAAGTAAAATTATTTGGGTAACTAACATTACTTTTATAACTTTAATGAATTTTAACAAAGATGTCACGCTGATATTAATTAGTTTTGCAACAAATGCAAAACGCGATATTTTTACGAAAAGAGCTTGAAGAAAGAAATTATGAACCAGTATCTAAAGTCAGATAGGTGGTGGAGGTATTATACTGTGTCCGAGGTATCATCCCTCAAATCTTAATCTGACGCCCTCGAATAAATCCCAAAATCCCCTCTTGGGCTCCTCCACTATAATCCTTACTAATATTATAAATGTGAAAGTGAGTTTGTTTGTTTGTTACGCTTTCACGCCGTAGCTACTGAACCAATCATCATGAAATTTTGCTCTGGAGTACGGAGAAGGACATAGGCTACCTTTTATCCCTGGACAAACAACTATTCCCGAGGGATCGACATTGACACGGGCGGAGCCGCGGGCGAAAGCTAGTACTGTACTAAATTTGGTAGAAGTATATCGTCACAGCATACATTTTGTTGTTTCAAAATCCCCAGACTACTCGACATTGTGAAATTCACAATTGGATCAACTCCATAATTCCCATTACATACTGACATACTGTATTGTCTTGGCATACCTGTAAGTGTGAATCGTGAAGAGAAAAATTCGGAAGTCAATAATAAGTACGATTTGACAAACTTAACGAATAATTTTAATTAAATATGTAAGTTCATAAATGCCTATTTAAAGTTCAAATAACTGAAGTGGTAATTTATTAATAAATTTGATATAAATAAACTACTATTGTGTCGTGACATATTATTATTGTTATTGAAGAGCGGAGTCTCCTAGAATTGGTAATTTATTATTTGCTTAAAAGGAGGCCCCGTTCACAACCTTGCTAATGTGGCCACAAATATGAATATCCATAAAAATAAAAAAGATATAAATATTAATATACTTTGAATCACTATATCACGGTAGTCGAAAGAGTTACCTTATACATAGGTACTAATTTCATACTATTTGATATTATTCCATACTATTCCATATTGATATACTAATATATACTAATAATATTATAAATGCTAAAGTAACTCTGTCTTCTTTTCACGCTTTAACCATTGAACCAGTTTGGATGAAATTTGGTATGGAGGAAGTTTCAGGCCCGGGGAAGGACATAAGGTACCTTTGATTCCGGTAAATTCTACTGTTCCCGAGGGTTTAACATGCGAACGAATTCGCGGGAAATAGTTATCCATATTCATACTTCCATATCCATACTTCCATACTTATACTTATAATATTATAAATAGGAAAGATTTGTTTATTTGTTTGATGCGAATAGGCTCCGAAACTACTAGACGGATTTGAAAAAATCTTCCACAGTTTAGAAGTTACACTATCTTCGCTGAACATAGGCTATGTTTTACGCGGACGAAGTCGCGGGAAAACAGCTAGTTAATCAATAAATGTTTGAAATTAATTCCAAGAGCAATAATATAATACGGCTAACAAACTAAAGGTATTTTTTGATTAAAACTAACGCGAGATAATAACATTATTTATATGTAAATTACGGGTTACTCACGTACGAAGTCAGCTACAGGCCTGTAGCTGACTTCGTACGTGAGTAACCCGTAATTCACATATAAATAAAACTAAAGGTAACTGCCTATAAACAATTATAAGGAAACATTCAAATCCATCAAATTTTGTTCTAAGTTAGATAGAATAAAGGCGGTAGACTCCAGGCTACAAATCTCGATTTCACAGTCAGTCGATCAGTCCATATACATTACAACCGTGCTGAACTTAGACCTACAATTTGCAAATTAAAAACACTACCCGGAGGCCGAGTTCCGTTACGATTTACTACAAGTAGAACTCGACAAAATTCATAATGGTATCGGCTATTCGCTCGTGCCGCGGTATCGGGCATTAAAAGCACATTTATTACCGGGCTTGCCTGAAATAGATGCGCTAAAATGACGCTTTTCGTTCCTTAAAGGTATATGATACATTCACTCCTAGCACTTTATAACTTCTTCTTTTCGTGTGGCTGGCTCAAAACTATATTTTGTCCTTCCAATAGGACTTTTATAACAACAAGAATACAACAAACAATTTCACTGTAGTACTTTGTCCAAAAACTGAATTTAAACTTATCTAAGTTTCAGTTTCTTTCTCTAAATTGCGGGAATTATTGAGAAATTCTCGAGAATTATTGGAAATTTCCCGCAAATTTCCATGAGAATTGAACATGAGAAATTCATGAGAACAGAGAATTTCTCTCCGGCACATCACTAGTGCTGTTGTTTTGATTTAGCTGTCATATTGTAAATTTAGGTTATTCCGTATTTATCCCACGAATTCTCATTTTAATTAAAATTCGACCAGTCTTTTTTGTCATTTTCATACAAAAGTGGTCGGCCAGCCTGGCAGACAATTTATATGAAAGTGTCAATTTATTTTTTGAGTTCCCAGCATTTGTTATTAATTTTGAGGTGCTGATTTGATGGTTTGAAGGACAACAATATTTACCCTAACATGCATGTGTGACGTTATCACACAAAAGTATTTGTAATTGTTGTAAAAGCAACCCTTTTACATTATATGCATATAACCTTTCATAAATGCTAAACTTTGCAACTTACGAACTTTTGCCAACAGATCGTAGAATTCTTGCTTACTCTTTTGTGTTTAATTGGGTTTTAGAATTGATATCTAGATTAACTAAGCAGATTTATTTTAAAAACAAGATTAATCTTGTTTATCTACGCAATCCAATAATTACGTTGGCAGCATTTTAGCACCCCTCTAAGTGACCGCGCGGCTGCGCACGCGCCGCTCCCGCCATCTTGTTAATCTATGCCGGAGATCGCGGAAAAGCGCGCCAACCTTCAACGACCTTCGCTCTACGACCGTTCTAGCTAACCTCAAAAACAACTATGAACCTTATTTACTTTATCTTTGACGTCATTTGCGATTGCACAAAACTTGTCGGTTACGATGTTTTAAAATACTATGGTATCGTATTTGTGTTGTTGTTCTGTAGCTTATTATAATATTGTACCTATAAATCGATCATTCCAACTTTATTTGAATTACAACGGCACCTTTATTGTTATAATTTTATTGTGACAATATTTTACAGTGATTTGATAATTATTTAAATCGAGTAAGGCACTTATAAACAGGTAAAGGTGCTTCTAAATGGGCTATTTGTTTTAAGAAAGTTAATTCCGATATCTGAATGATACTACCATCTTATTTGGAGAGAAGAAATATAGTATATTAACAAAAAGAAATATACAAAAATTATATACAACCTATTACCTGAATCGAAATGAAAGAAGATAAAAACCAGAGTAGGAGGACCAATCGTTCGTTTCGATTTGTTGTACTGTGCAGTGAATATCTTCGTTTTTTTATTAAGACTTTGAAGGTTATTTCATTAGTAAGTCATCATTTATTATATACAATAAAATTTATATACAAAACAGTTTTAATCGTAATAATTCAATTAAACGTTTCTTTGAAATTAAACGTTTCAGCTATACTATACCTAATGTAAAAGCATTCTAAGCCTTATTTACTACATACTCGTAAATTTTGGTTCACTTAAAATTAACTTTATAAACAGGTACCTAATAAGCAGTTGTTAAGAATAAATAGCGTTATAAATTACAGTAAATTATTATACGAGCCACTCAGTAGTAGTTACAAGACTAACAAGAACATTAAAATTAAGTACTTTGATAAATTTTAGTAAATTATGCAGACAAAGTTTTTTATCTTTAAGATTTTTACGGTGGCCTAAGAATAGGGTGTGATTATTAGCATAAAATAAACATAATATTATCACTCTTATTAAATTAAGAAATAGTTATTCGCGGGATTTGAACAAGCGACCTATGATGCGGTAGCTCAGTTGGTAGAGCGTAGGTCCTACATAAACTTAGGTCGCTGTTCAAACCCCGCCCGCATGGAATTTTTTCACCATATTTTATTTCTTAATTTAATAAGAGTATATCCAAATAGCATTGTGAATGCAAATAAAACGCTTACAAAAAAAAATATTATCAATCAAATCATATATTTTTGTCCTATTCCTAAGAACCATACTCTGGAAGACAATCTTCGCACTGTGACTATGAACAGTGGCTGTGATCTCCCTGCTGACAGATTCTTTTATCAAACGGCATGTGTTTAAAAGGGTTTTAACCCTTTTAAAAATGTTTGAATAATCTATTGCAGAAGGATCTTATAAAATCGATTTAAATACTAAAAAAACCTATAGATGACAACCTCCATTGGAATATAACAGCTAATCGGTCATGGTAAGGTCTAATATATATTTTTCTTAATTTTTTTTTAGTAACGGTTTCTATCCCCGAAACCAATCTTTTTCAGATTTGCCTGGGTCTTTGGTATTTATTATTATACAGTAATAATTAGTTCTAGTTGTAGGTCACAATACAATAAAAAAAAAACACAAAAGTCAAGTAAAAGAAATTCAGTCAAATATCCCACCCCTAATCGTACCCGGCTCAAAGGTACCCATGATGCTAGCTAAAAATAGGTCCGGAGTATAACTAAACAGCAAATAGTGTGTATCCATATTATGTAGCCATAAATTTTTTGGGTCTAGGTCATAATATCGTCAGTCACTACATAGCCGGTCGCTGCATCGACAGCCCGCCATATCGATGGTAAACTGCATCGAAGGCGCATAGTATCGATGGTACACAGCATCGATGGCGCACTAAATCGATTGTAGCCTGTATCGAAGGTGCATAGTATCGATGGTAAACTGCATCGATAGTGTCCCATATCGATTGTAACAATATCGACGGTGCACTGTATCGATAGTAAATGCATCGATAGTGTCCTATATCGATGGTAGACATTATCGAAGGCGCACTGTATCGATAGTAAACTGCATCGAAAGTGATCCATATCGATGGTAGACAGTATCGACGGTGCACAATAGCTATAGTAAACTGCATCGAATATTATGCAACCTTAGAAGCAGCCCAAGTTTGGGTTTTGTTTTCTAGGTTTTTTAGGGTGCAGATCTCGAAAATGACGTAAGTTTTGGAATTCAGGATGTCCGACGCGACTTGTCGTGAATAATCGACATGGGTGTCGTATCCCGGATTTTTTGGGATAAGGATCTCAAAATGACGCCAATTCTTTACTTCATGATGGCGGACGCGACTTGTCATGAAAAATCGACATGGGTGTCGTATCCCGGATTTTTAGGGGTAAGGATCTCAAAATGACGCCAATTCTTTACTTCATGATGGCGGACGCGACTTGTCATGAAAAATCGACATGGGTGTCGTTTCCCACATTTTTTGGGGTGAGGATCTCAAAAATGACGTCAGTTTCGAATTCCAAGATGGCGGACGCGAGTTGTCATAAAAATTTACATGGGTGTCGTTTTCCAGGTTTTTTATGGTGTAGATCTCGAAAATAACGTCAGTTTCAAATTCCAAGATGGCGGACGCGACTTGTTGTGAAAAAACGACATGCGTGTCGTTTCCCACATTTTTTATGGTGAGGATCTCAAAAATTACGTCAGTTTCGAATTCCAAGATGGCGGCGTCCGCGAGTTTTCATGAAAATTATTTGGGTATTGTTTTCTAGGTTTCTTGGGGTAGAGATCTCGAAAATTACGTCAGTTTTAGAATCCAAGATGGCAAACGCGAGTTTCCATGAAAAATCGACATGGGTGTCGTTTTCTAGGATTTTCTTTTAAAGTCACGTCCGCCATCTTGAATTTCAAAATTGACGTCATATTCTAAATCTTCATACAAAAACTTAAAAAATTACACCCATATCGATTTTTCATGAAAACTTGCATCCGCCATCTTGAATTCCAAAACTGAAGTCATTTTCGAGACCTACCCCCCAAAAAACCTAGAAAATGACACCCATGTCGATATTTCATGAAAACTTGAAGCCGGATCTTGAATTCCAAAACTGACATCATTTTTGAGATCTTCATCCCTAAAAACCCAGAAAGCGACACCCATGTAAATTTTAAATGAAATGTCGAATCCGCCATCTTGGATTCCAAAACTGACGTCATTCTCGAGATCTGAACCCTTAGATTCAATAAAAAAGGCATCCAGTTTCTTGGAAGTAGTGTAAAAAGATAATTTTGCATATAGGTAACAAAAATCGGCTCTAATCAAACACCGATTGTGATGAGATTTGACTGAAACTAACTGAAAAGCATACCTATTTAAACAAAAAAAGAATATTAAAAATCGGTTCAGAAATGACGGAGTTCTGAGGTAGATAGTAAAACATTTAAAAAATCCACTGAATATAAAATAAATACCACCCTTTTTTAAGTCGGTTGAAAACTATCAAAAACTTAAATTTCAAGTACCGTCCTACACTACATCAGAAAAGAAAATCATTTTTTACCTAAAATTATTCTCCTAAATACGTCCACCGCCACTGACTCACTACCGCTCTCGTTCTAACATAAGGTCTGGCACAGCATGTTGTCTCTTTCTACTTTGGCGCAATGCTGTCGCGCTGTGTTTGCGCGCATCCGTGCCATTCGATGGAACGGACGCGATGCAGCGACCGGCGATGTAGTGACTGGCGATGTTGTGCCCTAGACCCTTCTAAAATTACCGAGGAGTAGTGCATGTTTTTGGTGCATAATAATCGATGCAGTGCAGCTTACTACCGATATGATGCGCCGTCGATACTGTCTACCATCGATATGGTGCACTGTCGATGCAGTTTACTATCGATATGGTGTGCCGTCGATACTGTCTACCATCGATATGAAGCACTTCGATGCAGTTTACTTTCGATATAGTGCACACTCGATACTGTCTACCATCGATGTGGGACCCTATCGATGCAGTTTACCATCGATACTATGCACCTTCGATACAGGCTACAATCGATTTAGTGCGCCATCGATGCTGTGTACCATCGATACTATGCGCCTTCGATGCAGTTTACCATCGATATGGCGGGCTGTCGATGCAGCGTACCAGCGATATTGTGAACCTTCGCTACGTTAAACCGTCGATGGAACGGGCGCGATGCAGCGACCGGCGATGTAGTGACTGACGATATTATGACCTAGATCCAAATTTTTTCACCCGCCGCCAACATCTTCAATATCTTTCCTACCTTTATTCGCTGCTCGTTACTTATGAAAGCTGCAATTAGATACGTAGGTACAAATCTTTCGCGTCACAGAAAATGACACTATATTGATTTAAACGAAACGAATTCGCGAATTATTTATTCCACTTGACACTTTTGGTACACTTTGGGTCCCAGTACTAAAAAGTTCTTTAAACTTTTGACTCCTAATATTATCGCCGCTGCTAAGGCGGTTGGCTTTTATCTCGGACACACACAGCGTGGGAATGCACTTAGCGTTCTGGGCTCCATGCCATATAAATAATAAATAAATATAAATATATACGGACAAATCACACAGACTGAACTAGCCCCAAAGTAAGTTCGAGACTTGTGTTATGGGACACTAACTCAACGATACTATATTTTATAACAAATACATATATAGATACACATCTAAGACCCAGGCCAATCTGAAAAAGATCATTTTCCATATGGATACAATTACATTCTAAATTAAAAAAAAAAAATATTATTATAATTAAGTTACTTGTAGTCATTGGCTTTATTTTTGATTTTGAGTCATTGTGCTAGTGAGCTATTTTATTTTAATAATTTCTTTAGTATCTACGAAAAATAAATGAAGATAATTGTCGATTTCTTGAACCAATTATAATTGATTTAAAGTTTCCAAGAAATAAGCAGAAGGAAGTTGCTCATCCCTGCTAGTTATCTGGAGGCAGTAAATCTTGGCATCGGAAGCGGTGGCTATGAGCTGGCTGCTGGATTTATGGCTGTCGCTCTGATTGCCCGGCTCTAAAATACGTAACAAGGCTCTCCAGTTTTGTATGCAAGACTCTGATAAAATATTTTCGAGTCACAGCGGGAGAAATTAACTTTCAGATGACTACCTATTTATTAAATGTCGCTTAACATTTAATTAATAGGTACGGTAATGCCTTAATTACATTATTTTTACACCTGAACGAATATAAAAATTGTAAAGTTTTCGAAACGTTAGGTATTTTTTATATTTATTATTTAGGTATGTTTTATATATTTATGGAGCTACGTATTTAATATTATATTAAATTCGTATATATTCATACTATGTTTTCCTGTTTTCTCATTCATCTGTTCTGCGCCAACGCCAACAAAATTTATTTTGTCCATCAGGTTGACTGGAAGAGATCGCTAAAGCGATAAGTCCGCCTTTGTACCATTTTTTTTTCTGTTCTGTATGTATTTGTTTTTTTTTCTATTATTTGGTGCAATAAAAATTATTCTATTCTATTCAAAGATAATGTAAGAAATAAGCGCGATGAAAGCTTATAAAATAATTTAATTTAAATGTGAAATAATCGTAAAAACTTTAGAAAACATGACTTAACGAAAGTTTGTATTGGCTTTTGTCGTTGTTGCGAAGAAAAAATAGCCCTAACTAATCTAAACTTCCAAACTGTATAAATAAGTGCGAAAGTTACTTAGTTTGATAAGCTTGACTAATGAACCAATCAGTACGAAATTTTGCATACCGTTGTCTGGAGTATGGAGAAGGATAAATAATACCCTTTCGTCTCCGAAAAAGTATAATTCCTGAGTTTCCAAGGAATCTACACTAGGTAACTGGTACGGAAGCTAGTACTTATATAATTCGAATATCTGACAAAGATCTATTCCAATCTTCATCGTGAACATGCAGTATACACAGACAAAAATATTATTACAACATATTTATATCACAGATAGAAATCTATTGACGACACTTATAACTAGAAAAAAAAATATCTCCCTTGGATTTTCGATTAGTTGATCGGTCAATGTCAATGAAATTAATAAAAATAAACCAAAGTTCCATTTTTTTTATTTCTATTATTGTAATTTCCATACTATTAGCAACTTCCTAACGGTGAATTCAGTAACTAATTAAATAAATAAAAATAAAATAAAAATATATTTTTATAACATTTTTACCATTTTAAAAACCATAATATGCTTGTGCCAGGAGACTCCGTTAATTTTATCACTAGGGTTGTGTTTGTTTTTGTTTTTCTTGTGTCTAAGTAACCTACAATGGAGTCATATTTTTCATTAAAGCTGCCTAAAGGCATCTGACATAGCTTAACGACTGCCATCAATGATGACAGCCGGGACCAACTGCTTTACGTGCCTTCTGAAGCACAGAAGAGCTTTGAAGAGAATTGTTTGTTCCACTTGCTCTGGGTCATTGGAACATCGCTAGGTTGCAATAAAAGTTACCAAATAGTATTAATTGTACTATTTAGTAACTTTCACATGCGTTTTTTTTTAGTTTATATAATTTTGGTTTGCTGCACTAACGCCTATGATATATAGTTTTTATCTACCCTAAGGATTACTGGAAGAGATCGCTTAGCGATAAGTCCGCCTTTATACCAAATGTGAGTTTTGTTTACCGATTCTGTGTTTATTTGGTTTACAGAATTACGTATGTCCCACATTTGCATTTAATATTACAAATCCGATTAAGTTATCTCTCCAGGTATCTCCGGGCCCTTTATGCTCCGTACCTTTTACCTGTGTACCCGGTATCGGGCGATGCAGATAGCCCATTTTAGCGGACAATTGTCGCATCTGGACCATTGTGTAGTGGGAACACAGCCTTAATTGCCAGCCTGAATAAATTAAAACGAGAATGTATACAAGAGACGAGAAGCTACGAAATTCTTGACCAGTAAATTAATTTTCCTGTAAAAATGTAGTTAATACATTTCGTTATAGTTATAATTCGTCAACAATTATGTTACTATCAAGCATGAAGAGTCCCACAAATGATGGTTAGTACGACGACCAAATCTCATAAAAGTATAGATTTTATTATGACATCTGTAATCTATTGTGTTAAACCTATTGGTCCGCCATCTTTTAAAAGCAATAGTGCTTAAGGTCAAATTACAATTAAACTTATCAAATTTTAGGGACTTCACAGGCTATCGATAACTATTAACATAAACTATCACCTTGATTATATTGGATAAGGTCCAAGATGCAGCTTAATGTCCAATACATGGTGAAATTTTGATCGTTCTGAACCCTTTAAGAGGTGATTCAGCCCATCGATATGAACAACTTTTCCTATGGGACTAATGCTGGGAACTAAAAAAAAATGGGCAGTTCCATACAAAAAATTTAGACCGACCGGTCAATTTGTATAGGAACGTCAAAAAATTTTTTGAGTTCCCAGCATTGGTCCCATAGGAAAAGTTGTTTATATCAACGGGCTGAATCATCCCTTTAAGGGTCCAGAACGATCAAAATTACATCTTGTCTAATCCCAGCAACTGTAAAAATCAAAGAAGTGGCTTATCTGAAATAAGACATCTTATTACTATCCTAACTAATATTATAAATGCGAAAGTGAGTTTGTTTGTTTGTTTGTTTGTTTGTTTGTTACGCTTTCACGCCGTAATTACTAAACCGATCATCATGAAATTTTGCATACAAGTTCTCTGGAGTACGGAGAAGGACATAGGCTACCTTTTATCCCGGAAAAAAGTACTGTTCCCGAGGGATCGACATTGACGCGGGCGGAGCCGCGGGCGAAAGCTAGTACAGAATAATATTTCCCGTTTTCCCTTAAGCCTTCTCTCCTCATGGTACCAATGCTGGAAACTAAAAAAAAAACTACTTTTTCATATAAATTGCCGGGTTGAACGCTTTTGTATGCAAATGTTGTTAAAAATTTAAAATAATAAAATAAATAAATATAATTGTGTTCCCAGAATTAGTTCCAGGGAAAGTTGTTTATCCTGACTGGCTTATTTGATGGTTCAAAAGACAACGGTGTTTACCCTAGCATTATGTATTATTGCATAGATTGTGCCCTAAATAGCCAGGTGTATCACATATTCAACCTTCGCAGATCTGTGGCTAAAATTGCGTATACGCAATACCGATCGCATGTACTGTTTGTTAATTGCAAGCCGTGTTAATATCCCGGCTCCCGTTGTAGCTGGTTACGAAGTTACGAAACAGCTAACTTTACAATAACATTAAGTTTTAGAGTAACAGTAACAAGTATAAGGACTTACGATATACTGAAGCTGTATCAGTGCCTTATATTGACCCCTGTCTCCAAAGGACTCTAAGAAATACATAAGTATACAGCGAATTTTGTATATTTCCTTATACAAAAAAAAAACAAACTAGATCATAAACTTTATTTGTTATTTTTACGATTTCAATGCCAACCTTGAGTTAAAATTTTTCTGACAGTGACGTCATATTCGAATACGCTCGTTGATGTCTTTTGATTTCATTGCTTGAAGTGGAAGGGATTCGAAAGAAAGAAATATACATTCTAACGTTTTTATTTTATACTAGCTTTCGCCCACGGCTCCGTCCGCGTAAATGTCGATCCCACGGGATTGGTACTTTTTCCCAGGATAAAAGGTAGCCTATGTCCAGACAGGACAGTTCTCCGTACTCCAGAGAACTTGTATGCAAAATTTCATGATGATCGGTTCAGTAGTTACGGCGTGAAAGCATAACAAACAAACAAACAAACAAACTCACTTTCGCATTTATGATATCAGTAAGGATAAGGATATTCCATATAAATCACATTCAGCCTGAATATTTAATATTACGTCAGTACTATTTTAACACATTGAAATTTGCAATGTACTTATGTACAATTTAACAAACCTAACTGATAAGTAATGTCACAAAACGAAATTATATTCAGGGTATAGGCAAGTAAAATATCCTATGCAAATTTTATACACATCTTCATTGATTAAATATTGTGTAAATTTCAATTTTGTTACCAAAAGTGACAGATTTTTGTTACGTCTAAAAAACTATTGATAACTGTATATAATTTCCTTTGACTGAACTGAAAAAAAATATAGGAAGGTGAAAAAAAGAAAATTGAGAGCGCGATACTCTTAGTGACATCATTTGTAAACAATAAGACATGTTGCTTTATTAGCAACACACCAAGTCGCAGTCTTCCTACTCTTTTATATTCTGACATATTTAGACTGATTACATCTTTCTTATAAACTAGACATTATTGAAAAAACAACAGAAGAAAAAACTTGTAGGCGTATATCAAACAATAGTTAAACACAATAACCCTAAAACGCGTCTACAATAGAGGGAATTGTCTAAAGGCACATCAACGCAACAAAGCACTTCAATCAACGCTCAAGTGGCCCGTATAGCTGATAATCAATCTAGTTATACATCTGATTAGGTGCAAATTACAATACAAATAGACAAGTCACGATTTAAAAAAAAACTCCACCAATAAGTCGCATGTCTTTAAAATGATCCAATCGATTTTCTTCTTCAATACCACAACGTATGATTCATTTTGGCTTACAGATTTCAATACTTGTATCCTTTATTTTTCAGCATTATTTCTTTCCACAAAACGTCCAACAGTGCATTGTTTAAATAACCGATAACAGATTTTAAAACGTGCAACACAAAGTGCTATTTTACCTTGGATCTTATATTTAGTTAGGTTATTTTTCAGTTCCATTTCATATGACAATGTCTTTGCGCTTGCGTCAAGGTGACATGAGATGTTAACTATTGTGTTAGTGCTAAACATCCATGACCTTATGCTGTATAAAGTTCACAAAGTGCAGAAGGCATGATTTACTCACACTGTCATACGAATGACAACAGTATAATACGGTCAAATCAAGTGGGCGGAAAATTCAAGGAAAATCATCGCGACGCACGAGTTGCTCATTTTAGTGTTCACAGTGTTCTGCATTATTTATAATGGAATTTACGAATGCTAGGTGACCTATCTTTATTGGTATACTTACTATTCCATTCCTTACACGTGTCGTTTTGTATTTAAGTTGTGTGTTGCTTGTTTTGGTCTAAATTAGCATCAATATAATTTAAATAGAGTAATATACGACCCTGATCTTCTCTGACAATATTTTTTTAATCATTTTAATAAACACCTAAGTTCTGGACTTCTGGGACATTTATAGACTATTAATTTCCTTTTGTGAACCTTTTGTATACAAAAAAGTTTAGTATAGTTTTACCTTCACGTAACTCGCTTGCTCGTTTGCCGTCCTTTAAAAAAGCTTATTAACTTTATTTGTTTACTTTGCCATATATCAGAAACATTAATCATTTGAGAAATAAGGAAGTAATCTTTAATGTATCAGTAAATGATTATTTAAAACAATAAATAATGTATATCGGCCAGCCTATTTATATAACTTACTATGAAATCGGAGTGTTTGTTTACGACATTTTAATGGAGATGACCGCCGAATCGAACTCTCGTATATACCTACAACATACATTTTCATTCGGCATCGTTCTCACATATTTTTTGCGTTGTAGACCATCCATAAATTTTTAATCACAAAATTATGCATCCACGGCCAATCCTTCGAATTAATCAGCTTTATATTGGCGGAAATCCGTCGAATGTTCGATATACATTGACTTTCTGTAACATATTCAATTTGGGCTGTCATCATCTTAAAGCGATTAATAAGAAGAAATGTATCACGTAACCGAAGACTGGTACGTGTAACAAATGGCATCACTAACAACAAAACAATAATATTTGGACATTGTCCTTCAAACATGTTAGCGCTCATTGTTTTGGCTTCCAACCAGAAGCCGCCTCGAGCGAAGGGGACGGCTATAAGATATTATTTTCTTCAACCCTAAAATAAGTACAAACAAACTGATAAGTAGCGGGGGCACAACAGGTAGGCGACACACATGCGCGTTTGACATGTGACCGCGTGTAAGTACACACTAACACAATAGTGGATCACCTGTGAACACATATGCGTGCGCAATAAATCTGCGTACACGAACAAAATGGTTCACGCACACATGTGGCCGCGGTTCACCTCAGTAACCTCCACACTACACTAGGGTCGCGTACGAGTTCAAAACGGCACACAGTTGCGTTTTCACCTGTTGCGGTGCGACTTGCGAGTGTGGTGCTCGGGAGTTTCAGTCGGCCGGGCTGTTTGGCGCGCTGAGGTCGTATTGGTTGCCTATACCTACCTATATGTTAGAACCACGTGTGCGTTCTGCATGCTAATGCTGCTGATCTGATAGTGCGTCTGACTTTTGACTGCCGATAACAGTGCAAGCGTGGATTTTTTTATTCGCCGATGACTGTGAGTGGACAGTGCAAGAAAGTGGTTCTGTGACTTTGATTGACGCTGTGTTTTTATTTGCCAAACTGAGGAATATAACGACAGAAGGAGAATATATTTGGAAATTCGTGAAAGGTAGGTTTTAATTTTATATCACTTTTGTTTATAATTTGATTTCATTTAAAAGGCAACGTCGCAAAAATATTATTGTTTTATTCAGGACGTGCATAATGAAAATAAATAATGTGTTATTACCGTAAATAGTCACAAGTCCTAAACGTGGGTGCCTGCGCATTTGTCAATTAGGCCGTTTATTTCATGCGTAATGTCATAAAAACATCCGAAGCTGAGAATACACGACCGATTTTCCCATCCTACAATCGGACAGTATTGCCATTTTAGGGATATTGTCCCTTGATTTAGGGGAATTTGATTGTCTTTGGGGACTTCTCTTTCATAATCTTCTTTCAGAAAAACTAGTGGAATGGAAGAAGATAAACGGAGATCTTTTTCACCTTATAGCGTCGTAAAAATTAAATTTCTGACTTTTCAAAATAGTTCTTATTTTACTTATGAAAGTAGGTACTTACATAGATTTTAAAATAAGGAATAAATCAGACGTCTACTGCCAGCTTAAACTAATACTTTTAAGTTTAACATGCAAATATACAAATTATATCATAGATACCGACTAAAAGATATATTTTATAACATACATCCTATGTCCATAGGTTTTATTTTATAAATTTTTATTTATAATAGGAATAATATGATACGCATTTAAAATAATTACTTAGCTACCTAATATAAAACGGCGAGAAATCGACATGTCTACTAAGAGCAATAAATTAATAATTATAGCAATTATTTCAGCGAAATGTCGCTATGGACTGGTTTCAACTTGGCTTCCGCGTTTGAGGGTTAACAAATTACGACTATAACGATCGTCATTCACAGATTTTAATTATAGATTAGAGGGTCAGGAACGAAGTAAGAATTTATTTTTATCTGTGGGCCAAGGTCAATAATATTTACAACACTACAAGCTAGCACGCTAGCCACTAAGGCTTGAAGCCATATAATTTCATGCTGTTGCTTTTTTTGTGTCCGGTTCGCGTGATCCCAATGATAAATCAATATTCTTTCACCCCCGAAAACGTAGGTACCTACATTCCTCTTGAATGTTATCTTAGCTTACTTAGTAGAATATGCCGAAACATTAATTAAATTACAAACAAAGTATACATACGCGAAGTGATAGGTACATAAAACCTACTAATTTCCCGACAAGGCATTCATTGTAAAAGTATGCCTGTACCTATTTACCTACCCGACTGCCTTGTCGGGAAATTTTAAATCAATATAAAAATTGAAGTTCGACTGGAGTTTAAATTACATAAGTATTATACTCGCTTTTTCGAAAATTCAAAATAGACATTTGATATTGTTTCCACTTATCACACTTTAGGTAGTATAGGTACTCGCGTTTTTGAAAATTCAAAATAGACATTTGATATTATTTCCACTTATCACACTTTAGGTAGGTTGCAATCAATCAATAATTTTATTTGTCAAACAGAGGTACATCAAAAAATAGTTGACAATATTGTGGAGTTAGTACCACTATATTTTACCTGTACTTATCTACCTCATTTATATATTTTTGACCTGTTACCCAGCTGATTAATATATTTTTTCTGCTTTAATAATCTAAAATATCAATTAAAATACTTTTACGAACATCCATATCAAATTTACAACTTTTCTTTTGGTTTCTTAAAGTAATTCTCAAATCAAATTAACTTATAGCAATGATCAAAAGGTTAGATCATTCTACTTCAGAATTTTAGGAATTACATTCGCCTTCACATGTTGCTGTCTGATTTATCCATAGGCAGCAAAAATTTTCTAATACGTTAAGTAAGGGTATTACTATGTATAACTAATAAGATGGTAAACTGTAAGTCACATGAGAACCACGTAATATTAGTCCATTACCATCTATTGTATACTGTATTGTCATTCATACGTGTAATTGGATGTAATTAGGTGTGCTATTGGTATTGTAGTGGGTCAAAGGAGTTTGATGCATAACGAACGTTTCGCAAAATGTACATTGAGATAAAAAACGTTCACTTCGCAGTTGGCGCACTTCCCAAATTTCTTATAATGTCTACCTACTTAGGTGAACGAGCATTTTGCAAAATGTGCACATTTTCGTAAATTGGTAGGATAAATCCTATAAAAATATAGGTATTTATTTTGTTATTTTTTTTCTTTCTATGCAGTTATAGTCATGATATATTTTTATGCTTTTCTAGTAGGTTTAGTTTTAGCAATTATGTTTTTTCTATCTTTGTTGTAAATGAATTGATGTAATTTTAATTAGCTCTGATAGTGTATTTTTTTTTTGTAATTTTTATGCTTTATATAAAAAAATATATTGTAAGTCAATTTTGCAGGATATGTAATTTTCCGAATACTTGCATATCATGCGAAGTGCGCATTTTAAAAATTACTCGATTTAGGAAGAATAGGTTTAGCAAGAATGCACATTTTGCGAAATGCACGTAATGCGTCAAACTTGGTCAAAGCAGCCGTATGAAGCGTTATTAGCCAATCACTATTAATATAATTAACGTTATTTATAACATAGTCATAAGATGGTGGGGAAGAAGGTCCAATATGTTATCGTTGTTTAGTGATGTAATAAAAAAGGTATCTATGCGTATGTAAAAAGTCAGGGAAACATGTCGGCCTTTCAAGTAACCTTCAAGTAGCCAGACAGGGTCCGTCCGTCCGGACATATGAAGCATTTTATAGGAAGAGATGGCGTGGTGACATGTGCGCAATGAACGATTGGCGGAATGTGGCCCTTGACACTTAGAAACAGAAAGGGGAGGCATTTGCCCAGCCGTGGGAAACAAAAATAGGCTAGAATTTATATTATATGTACCGAGCATTGTAATGCTATATAAAAACATTTTTTTTTACTAAGTTTTGAATTAGACATTGTCTCCCATCTCACGTGATGGTAAGTGACGATGAAGGCAGGATATTACATGCCTATCCAAGAGATACCCATTTATTCTAGTTTTGAATGTCCCGGGACTGTACATGTCTGGGAATATAGACGCAGGCAATTCAATCAACACCTTAGCTACTCTAATCAAAAAGGAACTGTCAAAGCGTTTAGTTCGATTCTTTGGTATTCCAATAATAATTAATATAATTAATCAATTATCTTTTGTTAACGGTGGTCTTGGTTTCTCAAGATACAGGGCCTATTAGTTTGGAACCGCTATTGAACGCATGTTTTCCTAAGATTATGTTAAGAAACTCAGTATTATTATTATGTTTCCTTTTATAATAATGCGTGCGTACCCGATGCCATACCTGCAACTACCTGCCAAGCAGTTAAAATGACACCTCTAACCTGCACCAATCTCATTGGTTGAAGTAACAGTAACAGCCTCCGTGGTCCAATGGTTAAGGCGTTTGCCTGTTGACCCTGGGGTCGTGGGTTCGATTCCCACCGGAAGCATACTTTGTTTAGTTGTTTCCAGTTTGGATAGGACATTGCAGGCTTGAATCACCTGATTGTCTGATAATAAAGATGATTCCTTGCTTCGGAAGGCACGTCAAGCCGGTGGTCCCGGCTGCCATCTGGTAGTCGTTAAAGGAACCACGTCAGAGGCCGAGAGGCGATTCCGAAGAACTCTGACACCAGGGTGTGCATGGTCGATTGACCGTGACACCTACTCGAAATAATAATAATTGGTTGAAGTTAACAAACTAATAAAATATCATTAAAATATGTAACAACGGGTTACTCACGCACGAAGTCAGCTACTGGTCAGTACGGATCGGGACGTCAGGCGCGCGTCTATATCCACATTCGCCTTGAGGAAGACCTCCGGATAAGGTCGAAACATGTCGGCTAAACTGACTCCGTGCGTGAGTAACTAGTTGTTACATATTTTAAAAATGTCTATATCTCACGTTAGTTTTAATCAAAATAGTAATAAAATATCGAAGTGCTAAATAGCTGTGAGAGACTCGATAATTCAAATTTATTCATGACAACGATATCCGTTTTTCTCAGAAACAAGGTGAGTCACAATATGCACATTTAGTAACACGAATAAATTATCAAATGTCAACGTTATTCGGTTTGCGTTATTCTTATTGTGATTATTTATTAATAGTAGCGGTAGCTTTTTCTAAACTAATATCTATGTTATCGCGTTTTTAATAACCTCTTGTTCAAAAATTCCCATTCGCAAAGTATTGTAATTTTTAACAAATTTACTAAAGTTAGATTAACGATCTTCCGACTAAATATTTTGTATTTTTCTGAAAATTTTGGATCAGTCGTTTCAGAGATAAGTTAGGGGCAATGCTCAACTTTCATCTAATTTAATAACTTCTTTTAAGCCGTAGATCCTCATGAACAAAATATTTTTTCGGGATGCAAGGTCCCTATGTCCTTCCCCGGGCCAGAGTTACTTTCGCATTTATAATTTTAGCATGGATTATCATAAATTATGAAAAACAAAAACATTTTAAATCTTTGCAATGAAGCCTTTCATTAAACGTGCTACAATGAACAGTTCGATCCGACATTCGCGGACGTCGGTTAAATCCGGCATACATTTTGTATATAAATGTTTGTCGAATTTTTCCGTTGTTCGCGGTCAAAGGGTTAAAACTTCTTGATTCCCAAATGTGCTCCCAAATTCAAAATTTATTTATTTTCACAACACGTTCGGGGTTACATAAATATATAAAAAGTACCAAATTCCGACTTAGTCGGTCCTGTTTTCTGGGTTCTGTTTTGTCTACAGAACCTTGAAATGTATTTAAAAAAAAATAGGCCTCAGCGTCATTCCATGACAAACGATACTGGGGGTGAAGAAATAAATATGTTCTTTTTGCATTAAATCTGATTTATAATCTAATCTAATTAATATTCTATCTAATTAATATAATGCGTTACAAAAAAAATCTAGAAAAAATGCGTAATTTTTACATAATTAGGTCTCAAAGTGGTTCGTGTGAATTGGCCGAATGACCATTGTGCCTCTGAAAAAAGGAAAAAAAAATCGCAATCTTTCAACCGATTTGCCACACTGTTGTTTGAGATTATTTATCGTAGTATTGGTCACAGTCCCGAAAAAAAATATAATTATTACTTACGTTTACGGTGTCTTCGATGGACTGTACGGTTTTTGTTTTGGATTGTTTTGCAAATTGTTTGTAGTGGTGTTTATAATGTGAAGTCGGTGTATTTTGGTGTTATAGATGCCTATGTTTATGAACAATGTGTGGAATAACTAAAATAAAGTGTCATGGTGCGGCTGTAGTGAGATTTACTCAGTGGGCTGGTATTTGCTCGCCTTGCTGCGTCGTATATGATCAAACCAGTGGATTCGTGGAAATTGTCGCCGGGGCTCCATAGAATCAGCGAAATAAATTACACCATAATTTCCTGGATACATAATAATAACTTGAAGATTAACTAGACACTGGCTAAAATAAGCTTCTGAATGAAGTTTGATGGCCAAATAGAAAAAAAGAAAAAAAAAGGCTATTTAGTATTTACTTGTTACCTACTTCGACACTGTAACACTTGAAACGAAAAATGAGATCTTGTATCTAAAATTTACTGCCCATCGAAACCATTGAGAAGCTATTCATAATATCATATTAATTACGCATACGCAGTTAATCATAACGTCTATATACTTGAAGGTACTTAGTGAATTAAGATAGTTACGTACTCAATGTTCATAGCCTTCATTTAAAATAAATCCTGCCCTTCATTATAATTTTATAACCAATGAAAGTTACGACTTATCCGACCTTATTACCATAGCTTTAACATGTCAAGCGTGTTCCCGGAAGTGGTACGGCCGTGTCGCTCATTGACACGCTGCGCGGGAGTGACACTGTGTCACGGCGCATCTTAGACAATGGATTACAATGGCTCGGATGTGGGATGGGTATTACATATATTAAAATGATTTTGAACTGGTACTAAGGAATGTTAAATGAATAAAATATATTGCAGTATCATATTAAAAAATAAACATATAAAGAAGAACAACTTTAACACATTCCGAGACACTCCCGCCTGTAGACGTAAATCTATGGTTATTTCTATTGTGTCGGGTTGAGTGTCCGTAAATGCGTTAACACTTTGACAGACACTGAACGAGACACAATGCGAGTTTTATTATTATGTATGCTATAACATTTCACTGTCCAGGAATAAGTTAAAATATATTTTTATAAAGTTCGGCGCTAAATCTTCATCGTCTTTAAATTGTATTCGAATGGTAAGTAAACTGATGGTGTAACAGAGGAATAATTTATTGTTTTTAGTGTAAAGCTTTGACAATATTTAGGAAAAAAAAAATAGTTTGATATCTGTCAAAATGGGTTTAGTTTTACTGATTCTTATCATATAACAGACGTTCGAAAATTAGTTTGACGGCGATTAATCGATACATGTTTGTGCACGGCACGGAATAATCGATTTAAAGACACACCGACAAGTTTTATTAGTCTGGAAATCTTAATTAACTATCATAGTATAGGTTAACGAGGAAGATTTTAATCTTATTAACATTTTCATCATAACGCAGAAAATTATATAAAGGTAAATATGCAATTATGGCAAGTGATGACATTTTCTAGCTTATTATAAATAACTTGGCGGTCGCGGGTTCAAACCGCCAGGGATCAGGTTCTAACCGCAGTTGCACTGGTGTTACTCCTGTCCTCCTGTATGTCCTTTTCTATATCATATTTATTATTACGCCTGTTTTCCATGGGCAGCAGTTTATTAATCTAAACTCGCCCGTGGGTCTATATTACGCATGTTTCCGATGGACTGCAGATAATTATCGCTCGCAATGTAGATCCCGGGGGAACAGTGCTTTTTCGGGATAAAAACCACATATCCTTCTCCATACCCCAGTCAACGTATATGCAATTTTTAACCAACTAACCCACCCAGAAGAAGGGTAATGTTTTTTGCGCGTAGGTATGTATGTACGTAAGTATGTCTGTTCCATTGTCCACTACTGTAGCCTAAACGGCTTGGCTGATTTTGAAGTGTAAGGTGTTATTTGATTTGTATTCTTCTCTGGAGCGTCATAGGCCATGTGACGTCAGTAGATAATTTAAAGATAGAGCCCTCTTTAGATTTGTATGCTTCCCATGATCTTATGAGACATTTGACGTCAGCTAAAAATCTATTTTACGGACATACTCGTAAATGCAACGATTTATATAGCAAATTGAGAAAATTAGTTCCTAATTGCCAAAACAGATGGCGCTGGGACAACGGTCAGTCGATTTTCAGATTTTTAAATTAAATTTCTTGTATCTATATCGGTTCAGAAGCCGTGAAAGTGTAATAAACAAATAAATAAACTTTTTTATTTATAATAATAGTTAGGATTTCCACCGTTCTATTTTACCAGGCTCTTCTGTTTCATTTTATACATATTCCTCTAGATTCTTGTACCATTGTACTCATGTTTGTACTAAGTTCAGAATATGCAAATGTTTGTGCCTTTTACAATCTAGCTAAAGCCAAGGAAGGTTTTGTTTTTGATAATTAATTTTTATATTAATGACAAATTGTAAAATTTAATTATTAGCTAAGATATAACCAAAATAATGAAATTTTATTTATTGTCCTTAATATCCTTACTTATATAATGTATGTTAGAATTATTTATGACTAATATCATAATACTATATCAAGTAATTTGACATTTAATTAATTCGTTTACAGCATACATAGCGGCAAAAACGGCAAAACATAGCTATCTTTTAAACTCCCCAACAACTACATGTAATGTAATACGTATGTATGTTTAACAAATAAATACATTGATAGATTGATTTAACACTTAAATTTAACTAAAAATTTATCACTGCCCTGCGGAAGTAATGATGCTTAAGTACGTTAAGATGAAAAACCTTATATTTTTATGTTCATTGTATGGTGTAATTTTTATCTTTGAAGAATAAGAAGCCTTTTTGTCAAGTTAATAAAACATTATTACTTTAATTTTTTTTGTGGTAAAAAGTAACGTGTATAAAATATTCTAGATGTATAATTTTTGAGTATTTTTTTGGTAGTAACTTTTTGCATGCTTTGAAGAGAATGATTTCCAAATGTTCGATCTTTATTTTAAAATATTTTTATTTCTTTATAAATGTCATTCTTATGCATTTAGAATGGTTAGCATTACATTTAGAAAACTAAAAAATAATTAATCCTATCTAAAATAAAACCTACAATATAAATAAAAAAACTACCTACAAATAAAAACGTACCTATAAATAAAAAATGTCGCGCAGGTTATTGGCCTGTGGTAATATGCTCAGAAGACTGGCAGCATTACCACGTTGGAGGGCAAAATTATAAATTATCCTACATCGACGTCTTTATTTACCAAAAATGCTTACTTTCTATATAAAATACATATTTATTGTACTTTTATTATAATACAGCTACTGTGTCGTATAATGTGCTATTGTCATTGCAATAATATATGTATTTTGGAATCAAGCGACTTAGCGAAATAATTTATAGTTTAAAGGTTATATGCTAACATAGTATTTTGAGGACATTAAGGTGTGTGCGTAAAAGTTGAACAAAAATGTCAAATATATAGAAACGGTTGAATCTAGATTAATGGGGCAAATAACGCAATATTTATTCACTGTTAAGACATAGTCGGCCTAAAATTTTAGTATCTCGAGCTATCGTTTTTTCTCTTTTTTTTAATAAATGACACTAAATATGGCGCTAATAACGCAATATTTATTCACTGTTAAGAAATAATCGGCCTAAAATTTAATTAACACGATCTATCGTTTTTTTTTATATAAAATGGCAATGAAATAGAGGTGTTATGATTATGAATATAAACGAACTGATACCGGTAACATTGATATTCGCACTGAAGAACATAATATTAGTCATGTATTGCCTCCCCATGCAAGTTGTAAAAGCCACACACACAAAAATGCCTACTCTTTTGACTAACGTAGATTTGACATGATACTTTTCCCCTTTGGCGCAGTTTTTTTGGCTCTATCTACCCCATAAAACATACATCATCATTATTTCAGCTGTCATACAAATACAATACAATTTTTTGACATTTTTGGACGAAGCTTGTTGTGGATAAACTTATGTAATTCTTGACGAAGCGATTGTGGATGCATTTATGTAACTTTTTGACGAAGCATGTTGCGGATACTTTACTGTAATATACCTAATGTGTGTTAGATTTCTGGTGATAAATTATATAATAAAATACAATACAAATCGTTTATTTGCTGAAATAGGAATAACGGATGTTACATAAATAATAGAGCAAGCCTATTCAACTGTGGAAAACAGCATGCAAATTGTTTTTTATTTTATATAATTGTGTACTACTAATTATTATACTAATTTCTTACACACATGCATTATCCATCTGTAAAAACATTTTAATTACATTCGTTATAACATAGTCCACTGCTGGACATAGGCCTTTCTCAAGGATTCGTTCAATGGGCAGGCGAGTTAGCAAGCGTAGTGTCTTTGGCTTTAAGTGCATCCAACGCTGTTGCCCACCAGATGTATTTTTAAGCTAGGGAAGGATATGAAGTTGGATTTAGGAAGGGAATTAGGTTATTGGGATAATACTCTTCTTATTTTTATCGAGTCGGAGATGGGTATTTTCAAATATATTTTGACCAATATTTGGCCACGCTGACCGCCTTGTCGTTGGCCTTATTAAGATCTCTAATAAGTTAAAGGATAACACTCTGATGAAAAGCAAGTAGCAGCTCGGAAGGCCGAGCCCGATTACCCGATACCTGCAATCATTGTACAGTCAGCCAAGGAGATATCTGACCCCCCTACAACAGCGCCATTTTTCGCAAACTAAAGAACCATCCGTGGTTTAAACCCAAAGATAAAAATATACAAGTGTAATATCCTTTGCGACTAGTGCCATCTATTGAATTGTGAATGAACAAATAAGCAGAAATCTGATACCCTTGATGACTAATGCCATCTATTCGATTTTTGATAAATAAAACAAGCCCTAGCATACGATACGCTTATTTCAAAGATACTTCAATAGTTAGATGTGGCGCAAGTGGTAGGCACTACGGTTTAATAATTAGTGTGTTTATGTGGGAACAGGTTCAAATCCTCCAAAGCTTTTTATTTTTTACAAATATCACCAACTTCGTATTGTGATGTTGGTGTAATTTTGGTTGTTTTAATGTTACCGAGCTAATTACTGATAATAAAAAGCATTTTATATGTTTAAATACTTTATTACATCAAAAAATTTAACAGTGAAATAAATACCTGCCTACTTAATTCAAACTATGATTAATCTTCTGTAGAGAGAACCAACATGTTACTTAATAAGTAACAATTTACATCTCTCAACTTTTTTTAATCATAGTATTAGGTATATTTTTTTAATAACTGTAATGTGTAGGGTCAAATAGTGCTATGTGAATAACTTTGCTTCGATAATAGTATAAGAATCAATATGTAAACCTATGGCATTAAATTAATTTTAATATGGGAGAGGGTAACCCCCATTTTGAAGCTCTTGTTCAAGTCTATTTGTCATTCCACTTACCATGTTAGATCAGATCACATATCACTTATGCGCATATTTATTAATTTAGTATAACCTCTTTGTCTAAATTGATTTAAGTTCAAACTTCACTCGTGTCTCGTGTCCTACCTTAGTTAAGCACTATTTGACCCTACAATCTGGGATTTTAATTGGTCACTCAATAACAGTTAGATCACAGAACAATTGTCTTAAATAAAATAATTCTACATTGCAAACTGTTGGAATCACCACATCTCATAAATTTTCCAAGTATTTTTCTTTATTCATCCGGCCGCCGAATTCTACCAGCTCCCCTGGGCCCATTGAAGACATCTGTCCCCAATAACCTGCAAAACAATAATACGATCAGTTACCTAATAATCTACACTGCGTAATACACTAGGTATAAAATATTATTATTATTTTACTTAACTATTTAATGAATATTTTTACCTAATGTTATCCTGCCACTATTCTCAAAGGCAAATTATTTTGATGGCTATACGCTGGCCATGTCTTCTCCGCAATATTTTTCTGCCATCATCATCAGACTTAAAACTTTTTTCATCAGAATAAAATACGATCTCGTTCTTGTTGAATGTTTCCTCACTGTTTCAATCGAAATATTGTTACGCCAGTTGATCGAGTCTTCTTAAATCTCCGAATCCGCAAACGGAAGGTGTTTCTCTGTAAGAGATATATTTATCTTAGACATTTATCACAAACCCTATGTTTTACGGAACAAAAAATAGTGTGACAATTAAGTAAGTATATTAAATACTTATAATTTCTACTTACCGATACCTAATTCTCTAGATATAGATACTTTAAATACTGCGGTTGTCTTTACAATACACTATTAGCTTTCACAAATCTGCTATATAAGATGAAACAGGATGGGTTTTGGATCACTACACAGTAATCGCAGTATCTTGAATGTAATTATGACGCGAGTGAACAATATTTTTGTTTAGTTGGTATGAGGTATAAATAAATCTGATAGATTACCCTCAATTTATTTGTTAAAGCAATGCGTTGCAGTTGGTGACAATGATGTCATAGCAGTAGAAATAGATAGCCAATTTCGCCGGAGATGTCATATCGTCGGTTGGCATATTGAGATAAGCGCTAGCTTCTCAGTCGTAGGTCCATGGTTCGAATCGAACTTCACGTAGGATTGTTTTTGATTCTTTCTTGTTCTTACCATTGATGATATCTGATTTACTTGAGTTATTAGCTGAGATTATTAGAAATACAAAATTTGCAACTGAGCAGGTTATCAGAAACAAGTTTATACTAGCAGTTGTCTGTCTACTTGCCAAAAATCACGGTAGGTGGCGCTTCACAGCAAAGTGTGAATTTACGTTTTAAAAGTCAGGGGGTCAGGTATCTGCTTGGCCGACTGTACAGGATGTTGGGAATGATACCCATACTCGACAATATACGAAACATGCTGTATCTTTATATTTTTATCGACATTCGAATGGCATACCACATTCCTCAGGTCAGGCGGGAAGGCGCGACCTCGCTCTTCAATTCCAAACTCTCATCACGTACATGGCATCCGTGCAGCACAGACTGTGCCTGCCAACGCATTCTGTTTCCTACGTCTCTTTGTTTGTTTGTCTATTTTTATAGCGCCATAACAATCGTGTTCGTATCGGTGCATGATGTGCTAGACATTTTCGGGTAGTCTTAATTTATTTCTTTCTTTTTAGACTGTGTTAGTGACCAACACTGGTGTCTGATATTGTAAGCTGATTAAATTAATTCATGAATGCCGTTAATTGATGTATGACTCAGGAGCAGTCCGCATCACGGCGGAGTTTGATACTATATAACCGATTTAAAAAAAGAGGGTGTTATTAATACCGTTGTATTTTCTTTTAATATTTGTTACCTCGGAACTTTGTTACTTATGAACCGGTATAAAAACTTATATGTTTGAAAGGATTTTTTGTTTGAAAGGCTATGCTTTCAATTTGTTCCTATATAAATTTCATTACAATTGGTTCAGTAGTTTAATTGAAGTCGCTTTATTATGTATAAGATTATTATTTCACTTGTAGGCCGACCGCTTACTTACCATGCATACCTAAGTACCACTTAGAGTTCTAAAAGGATGATGATGGTACTTAAGTTGGTGATGACGATGATTTGCAAGCTAAATTCTAGACAAGAAAAATTAAGTACTCATTTCTTGATCATTTACCATACAATTTTTGATAAACATTCATCATAAAAAAACTATACCCAAAGTTCATTGTAAACTCATTACTTACCGAGTGAAAAAGCCATTGGATCGAAAAATAAATAAAAATAAAAGTGCGGTGAGACAGTAATCCGAGATCACGAAACATTTTTTATTCGTTCCGCTTCGACAGGTGGAGGTCACGTCCAATCGCACGACCACACCGCAAGAATGAAGGAGGTACAGGTGTCACGTCTTCCACTTTTGCGAGCTAGACAGTTTACACTGGGGAAAGTTATACAAATATAATCGGCGTCTTCGTCTGTTGGTTCGAGTATAAATAAATGAGATAGTTCTTTTTTCTTTCCTAGTATGGCAATGTTGTGTTTCACTGCTGGGCAGCAGGAGCTCGATGGTCCAGTTATCGTGTGCATTATAAGAGCTTATGCACGTTAAGCAACCCTGGGTGTGGACCCTACTGGGATGGGTGACCACAAGTTGCTAAAAAATTTCCGAGCTCCTCCGTGCTTCGGAAGGCACTTTAAGCCGTTGGTCCCGGCTGTCGTCACCAGATGGCAGTCTTCAAGCTATGTCAGATGCCTTTAGGCAGCTTGACAAATCTGACACCAGTGTTCGCCTTTACACACATGAAAAGCAAGCAACTGCTGGGCAAAGGCCTCTCCCTGGGTTCTCCACTCGTCTCTATCCCTCGCTATATCTTTTTATTTATCTATTGATATTTTTATAGTGCGGTTAAACTTAAATCTGGAGAAGGAAAATAATAACAAGCTATTTCCTCACTACCCTATGTATGCTTAGATCTTTAAAACTACGCAACCGATTTTGATGCAGTTGTTTTTAATAGATAGAGTGATTCAAGGGGAAGGTTTATATGTAAAATTTTACGCCCCCGTGCGAAGCCGGGGCGGGCTAGTCACCTTAAAAAGCTAGCAACCTTAAACATCAAAAAGTGAAAACTTATTTAGCCGCATTGTGCACTTTAAGATGGGTAAAAATTGGTAAACTTGCGTCAGGACACGTGACCTGCTCGAAAATTCGTAAGAGGGACACGTGACCTAAGACCGCCGGAAAGGCGAGTTTTCACTTCTACCAGTGCTACTATTACAAATCATTGAATTCGATCAAAAAATCGTAGGCATCAATGTACGTAATCCGAATTCAAATAAGTAAATAGAAATCTACCCCAAGACGGGGGTCAAGTCCATGGTTACACCACACAGCCGACCGCATCGTATGACCTGACCGCAGGGACGTGACAGCGGTCCGTGGGCATGCAACATAGATTTAAAAATACCGGCCAAACGCGAATCGGACTCGCGCATAAGTGTTCAGTACCTTTTATCTCTAATAAGTTTAAAATTACCAAACGATGTAACTAAAAATGTATGCATTTCGCAATTTTTCCTTGATCTGTAAGACGCTGCATTGTACCAAATTTCAAGATTCCGAGTTCACAGGTTCCCTGTAGGTTTTGATTCTCTTGTGAATGCCGAAAATTAGACATAAACGGCTGTATCTTTTGATTGCGTTGGCTTAGAAGTTTGATTATTTCACAGCACCAAGGGACAGTAGACCTGAGTATTTGATATGAATTTCAGCTTGATACCTCCACGTGTTTCTGAAAATGGGTCATGTCAGACAGACTGATAGACAGACAGACCACAAAGTGATCCTTTAAGGGTTCCGTTTTTCCTTTTAAATAACGGAACCCTAAAAATGTCATGCAAATTACGCTGCACCCAGCCGACCTTTCATCATTTGATTGGTTGGTGGTTTTTGATCATCAGCTGGTGGTAATTTAAAAAAATTAAGTAGCCTATCCGGTGTCCTGTACGTCTCCAAGTTTCATAAAATTTAGTTAATTCGTTTAAGATGGAGCTAGAACATATGATACAGAAAAAAATTACTCAATTTAGTTTTTGTATCATTTATAGAGCTCATAAACGCGGTATCTCTGAAAACAAAGTAACTTGTTCCATAACCAACCTTTACAGATTTATTATAAGTATTGATTGATGATGATATTGATAAAAGAAATAGGTAGAAAATTTAAAAAATTGTGAGCTCTCGCGGTACCGCTGGTAGATGAAAAAAGAACCGACCAAGTGCGAGTCGGACTCGCGCATGAAGGGTTCCGTACCGTTATCTATAAAAACGGCAAAAAAATCATGTCTATTGTATGGGAGCCCCCTTTAATATTAATTCTATTTTTATTTAATTATTTATTTTTAAAGTGAATATATCATTAAATATTCTGTAAATATTTCAAGCGTCTACCTGCTTTCGTTACCAATATCGAGCAAGAACACGCAATAAAATCACGTTTATTGTATAGGAGCTCCCTTAAATATTGATTTTATTCTATTTTTTAGTATTTGTTGTTATAGCGGCAACAAAAATACATCATCTGTGAAAATTTCAGCTGTTTAATTATCACGGTTCATGATATACAGCCTGGTGACAGACAAACAGACAGATAGACAGACAGACGGACAGCGGAGCGATATTAATAGGGTCCCGTTTTTACCCTTTGGGTACGGAACCCTAAAAATATACATGTTTCACATCAATAACATAGTTATTCGTTATCGTCTAAATTCCAAAACACGTCCACTTAGTATTCAGTTAATTACCGATACGGTAGGTGTTAAAATCCAATTTGGACTAATAGTTACTGCGTGGGCGCCACTGTCGCGAGAAAGTAGGCTTTATCGGAAGGAGTATTTTATATTCTTGAAAAGTTAAAATGTTTAGTGTTGATATCGAGTGTAACTTCACCAACTTCGTTCCCGTGAAGGGGTGACTCAGCCCGTCAATGAACAACTGTCCTATGGGACTAATGCCGGGAAATTTTAAGATTCTGAGTTTATGTTGGATAACCATCCAACAGGGTAGGGAGGGAAGTACCCTGTTGGATGGTTAGCCAACAAGGTACTTCCCTCCCTTGAACTCAGAATCTTAAAATTTCTTACGAAGCAACGTTTTATAGCCAGATAAAGTAAAATTTGTGAAAAGCATAAAGTTTTAATTATGACAGCTCCACGGAGCTGTCGCAGTGGTTAACATGCCAGCCTGCGACACGAGGGTGCCCGGGTTCGATCCCCGGTCAGGTCAAGATGGAAAATTATCTTTTTCAGATTGGCCTGGGTCTTGGATGTTTATCTATGTATGTATTTGTTATATAATATAGTATCGTTGAGTAAGTATCCCATAACACAAGTCTCGAATTTACTTTGGCACTGGCTCAATCTGTGTGGTTTGTCCGTATATATTTATTATTATATATTTATTTGAAAAAAATAATAATAATTATATACTTATTATAAAATATCTAATTGTACGGAATACTTCGTGCTCGAGTTCCACTCGCACGTGGCCAGTTTTTTGTACATGGACATAACTCGGTGCCCCTATCATCCAGCAGGTGATTCGGGAGAGATACACATTCGATTCCATAAAAGAAAACCAATTACTTATTTTCAATTTAAAAAAGATCACGTGACGTCATGGCATGACCATGACATTTAAGATGGCGACATTTTTTACTGGACATACTTTGGTGTCCCCACCTTCCAACAGGTGAATCGGGAGTTCAAGACGAACTGTGAAGTCATCGTCAAGTAACGCTTTTGTGGAAATTCCTATAAATTTGACAAGGTGCGAGGTGGAGGTTAGCGTTTTATTTTACATTTGTTATTTTTGTTTTTATTTCATGGTTGACTGTATTACAGGCATTTCTCTTAGTGTACGTTATTTATTATGTATCAGTTTATACTCATCTTATTTATTTGAATGATACTCTATATTCTCCCTTTTTTTCTTTCACGTCAAGTTTATATTGTTTATAGTTAGTTTTAATCACTGTAATTTTAAAAATAAATAAATAAATTCTGATCCAAAAAAAAAAACAATAATGATACTCTTCACACCTGTGACAGTTCTAACCTAATTATTTGGAAATACCTATGTATTTTGAATTTTTTAAGAACAAATTGAATTTGTCAATAAAATTTTAAAATATTATTATTCGCCGTCTCAGAATAAGAACTTTAGTCTCAGAATAAGGACTTTAGTGTTTTTCTGAGTTCGCCGTGTATAAGTTCTAGAAAATTTATATTGACGAACACACTACTTAAAATTATTCATACATAAGATATTTATATATTATAGCTTTGTGAAGGTGCCTAAATTCTTAAGATCAAATATATACAGCTTCACACTTTTGCTCTGTTATAAGTAGCATTAAAAATTATTAAAAGCTGTTCATAAAATAATCGTTTATAATAAATACGACTTACTTATTGGAATTTCAATTATACCACTGTTCCATCGTAATAGGAGTCATGCTATGGTCAAGGATTTAAATCCTGCTGAGTAGCCCTCTGTCCAAATGTAATCTATACTTTTTTGATTTGTCCTTAGACCCTATTAATTCTCAATAGGTCACAGTCCTGATCCATGACGGTCCATTTTTTGTCGCATGCGACATTTCTCCGCGTCCCAACAGGTGGAGGTCACGATTTGAACATAGAACGACATCACGAACAGCGAGACAAGTGCTGCGTCTGGTTTTTGTGAAAAAAAAAAGAGAGTTGAATCCGTACAGGTGTAGGTCACTATGGTGTGAATCAAATTACATTTTTTAATGCGCAGTTCATAAGAGATAACAAAATTTTTTGCAAAGTTACATATTTGTGACAAGCTTCATTATCATTACATAGTATAAAACATACATAGGAACGAACAGACTAAGATCTAAGCATACATAGGGACGGACAGAAAGACTGTCCCTATGTATGCTTAGATCTTTAAAACTACAAACGGATTTTGATGCGGTTTTTTTAATAGATAAAGTATTTCAAGAGGAAGGTTTATATGTACATTGCATCCGTGCGAAGCCGGGGTCCGGGTCGCTAGTTTATTATAAAGAAATCCACACTGTTAAGTGCTTTCCATGTCAAATCTAACACGATTGGTGTACCTTGCTTAGTTTAAAAGCTGCTATGAACCTTCTGACTCCATTATCAGACCAGCCCAACGATTCCATTATATTGTATTTTCATCTGATTTACACATGTATGCAAAATTTCAGCTTAATCGGTAACCGGGAAGTGGATCAAATTTAACTCGCAAGATTTACAGACAGACATCGAGTCAGGTGAAACTTGTAAAAAGAAAATTAAACGACCCAGTATGTTCTAAATTTTAGAGACCAAACTTAGCTGTCGATGTATCCGTAACAGTTTTTATGGCTTTTGACATAAAATACTTCTATTTGTAGTTTAAAATCTTATCAGATGACCAGTGCGATCTTTGTCGGTTTTTTTACAGCCTTGATTTGAATTTGTGTGATCTTCGATCTAGTTTGGTGGAAAACCGTAATAGGCAGCACTTTGTAAGAACTTACGAGTATCTTCACTAGACAAACACGCCGCGATGATTATGTCTTACGCTTAATTTACAGATGCGGCCGTATAGGAGCCAATGCCAGAATTAAATTTGGATATACAATAGCGTGTCCATTAAACTACCTTAAGAAATTAGCAATCACCATCATTTCGTGTAGGTGACACAGTCTATCAACCATGCACACCCTGGTGTCAGAGTTAAGCAATAAAATAAGTTTAAATCTTGCAGATTCGTATACTAACTTCTCTTGTAGAACGTAAATATATATATTGTGAAAAATATATTTTATTAATATTAATGAGATCATTTCCTTCATAATCCAAGTAGTCTCGTAAGACATAAGATGTTGTCTTCTAATGGAGAAGATGACTTAACCATGAGACATGAATTAAGTTCACTTGGTATGGACCGATCGTATAAAGGTAGTTTTATTAATTTTATGGTTAGTAACACATTCTTTGAATTATAATATACGTTTTATACCGTTGTAATTTGATACTTTTAGTATTGCTGAATGAGTAAGTATATTTTTTACAACAATAGTATAACGTGTGTGAAACCGTTTGTTATATGTATATTAATTATGTCTCGCGTATCTTTAAATATTATTATATTTTTACATTTGGATATTTAAAATATCATTCAAAATTTGACGTTTTTTATTGGAACAAAAAAAAGTCAAATATTGAATATATTTAATGGAATATTGATCTCTGATTGCTGATATGTTTTAAATAACTATTAGGCTTGATATTCATTGACATTTTTTTTATTCATAAATTGCGGCCATTAATTACTTTTAATAGAATCAATAACATTAATTATTTAAACGAAAACTAACTAAAAACTACTGATTAAGTTCACTATTTTTCATATTTTTAATCGCTATATCGGGGGTAGATAAGTGACCCCCTACAATTTAAAATCTGTTTTAGAGAGGTCAGTTCATCTGCCTCCGACTGTACATAACCTTCTTAAGAGCACTAGTACTAGTACGGGTTGTTGTAAATTTGCCACAAAGTTAATTCGTAACGTTTTTGAAACTTCATATATCCTGTGGTACTAGAAAGTATTTAAATGTTTTGCGTACTTTTCTTCTTGTATGTCTTTTTCTGTTTATTGTATTTCTGATTGTGCTTGTTTTTTATTTTTTTTATTATAACCTAATTTGTGTACCCCTGCTGCGCAACGGCCTCCCTTCTTCCATTTATAATGGAATTTGTTATCAAACAAATATTTACTTAAACTAAAATCTGCCTCCCTGGTCCAGTGGTTATATACCCGGTTGTTGTGGGTTCGATTTCCACGGGGAGCATACTTTGTTCAGTTGTTTCCAGTTTGGTTAGGACATTGCAGGCTTGAATCAGCTGATTGTCTGATAATAAGATGATTCCGTACTTCGGAAAGCACGTTAAGATGTTGGTCCCGGCTGCCATCTGGTAGTAGTTAAAGGAACCATGTCAGAGGCCGAGACGCGGTTCCGGAGAACTCTGACACCAGGGTGTGCATAGTCGATTGACCGTGTCAGCTACACGAAATAATGAAAAATAACTAAAAACTTGTATTTTTTATTTATTGTGCTCAACAGGTTCAAAAATCTATATGTACATATTTATGAAACCTCCAATCACATAAACTTTAACACCTTGAGTTTCATTATTTTGTTATTGATACTTTTGGACTGATTCAATTTATTTAATGTCTTGTCCAACTTGTCTGATTTCTTTACGGTAAACTATAATGAAAATATCAAGCAATGAGAAGTGTTCTTAGCCTTGTACTGTAATTATATCGATTGTTTCGTAAATTATTGCTATATACAATTTTGACGAGCTCCGTGGCGCAGTGGTCAACACGTCAGCCTGCGATACGAGGGTGCTTGGGTTCGATCCCCGGTCAGGGCAAAATAGCATTTTGTTTTCTCTCCCAAGCATAATATATATGTTTTAAAAGCGCAACACCCGCATCCGTAGTTGATCGACCCTTCGTAAATCCGTATTGTTCACTATGAAATAGACCATTTCGATTAAAAAAAGAAAGTAACTGATTAAAAATTACCTTTTCAAATATTTTACTTAACGCTGGCAGAATAGAAATGGGACGGTAATTTGTTGGATCATTTTGATCACCCGATTTGTACAACGGTATAACTTTACTTAATTTGTACATTATTAATGACACTTTATCTTTTGACGACCTAACTATCGCAGATGATCCTTTGCAGAATAATGCTGGTTGCAGTAACTCGGTCTTCACAAGGCATGAATATGTTACATTCATATTGGATTGATCGATCATCATCATCATCATCCGTCCGGCTCCGGGTTCAAGCCCTACCCGGCCTGAGCTGTGCCTCTGAGTTTGTAGACCTATCTGACTCCAGTACGGCCATTGTCATCGACCACTGCCTGCGTCCGGTGAAGGATAACATTGTGAGGCAACCTGCACACTAGTGGATTGTTCACTAGTGTGTGAAATAGAGAAGGCAATGGCAAACCACTCCATTATTCCCTGCCAAACATAGTCATTCCGTGCATTTCATTCCTTACAATGACACTGACAAGAGCCTCGCTCTTAAATGTTAGCGAGAGAGATGGAAACGAGTACTAAGTATGTTTTAAATGCAAAACAGTAAAAAAATACTATCAGAATCAGAATCAGAAATCATGTATTCCATCGAAAATGGTCAAAAACAGGTGTTATAGAACAGATATACATAAAAAAAAAACATAATATACAATATTAATTAGACCAGTGTTATTTATTTACTATAATTTAAACACATTAATAATTTAAGAGAGTCGTCAAGATAGTCTGTAATTTTATAATAACAATTTTTCTAATAGTGATTTGGTTAATTTTAGATTTTATTAATATTTAGAGGATGAAATCTGTCTTGTTTTTAATCTGTAAAATCTGTAATCTTTTTAATTTGATACGGGAATAAACACGTAGATCAATTGATATAGTAATGAATAGAAGGTAGGTATTATGAATTCAGTAGACATGTTCATACTTAAAACTTTTCTCACTTAACTTATATGGGCAATATTGTATTAAAACTGGATCTGGTACTACCAATACCCCACGAAGACGTGTCCACGGAAAGGCGAGGTCGCGAAAATCAGAGCGAAAGTCAGTGACGGGCGGAACTGAGCTTGCTCCAGTTGATCGAAGGTTATATCGAAAGAGTCCAAAAATGGTTGATAAATGCCCTGCACGGTTTTCGGAGCGTGTTGCGTCACGCGATATAATTATTGCTTTTCATGAAGTGCCTTGTCTCGGTCACGAATTAATGAGGAACGGACTGTTATAAAAATACAAATTGCATGCATTGGCGCCCTTCGGGCTATAGGGTCAGGACTGGAACTACTTTCTTTAAGCTTTTGTACTACATATATGCTTATATAAGTTAAATGAAGCTGACTTTACAAAGTTTCTGAGAGAGTTGGGATACCTACATTGTAACTTACTATGGGCCTCATAAGAATGGTTGGTAGCTTCAATAGCAGAAAGATATTGGGTGGATGGTGCATTAATGAAACGTTCGATGCTTATTCATATTAATGCATTATGTGCCAATGTACATCTTAAATGGCATACGTAAATACTCGTAGGTGTGTTATATGGACCCGATCAGAAAAAAAGTTATTAAGTATTAATATATTATTATAAAATAGCTTTGGAGAGGGCAGCGAGATCGAATCAGAAACGAGAAGATCTTTACAAGAACTAAGGCCTCCGACATAGGTCAGTGGATTAGCTATTTGAAGTGGCAGTGGACGGGTCACACTGCGCGTAGAATCGATGACCGAAGGAGTATAAGAGTTCTCGAATGGCGACCACGTACCGACCAGTCGGCCTATTTGCTAACTCAGTGTACAGCGTTAATAATCACTTCAAAATACATTACGTTTTTTATATCTTAAATAAAAATACTCAATCATACGAAAATCGCAATGTATTTTAAAGTGACTATCAAAATGTCGTATACTAAGTTAGGAAATAGGCGAGATGGGCGGGCGACCTGACCAAGATAAGAAGATGCTGGATGCAGGCCGCTTCCAACCGTTCGTATTGGAAATCCTTGGAGGCCTATGTCCGGCAGTGGATTTCTTGCGGCTGATCTGATGATGATGATAATTCGTATACAGCTTTTTATTTGCAAAATAGATATATCAAATACAATATCATTAATTCAGTAGATTGATGGAGTCGCAAAATTTTTTGCTACTTTAACAGATTTTGCATAACTACTTATATTTTTTTATGTAAATGCGCTGCTTCATCAATTTCCTTGATTAGAGTTTCATAATTTAAAGAAATCAATTCTTAAATTCGTATGTTATTAATAACTTGACCCCATCTTAATGTCACGGGAAAAAAATGTTTTAGAAAGTTCTAAAATATCTTCATTAATATTATCACAATTGCAAACAAAATTTCTATAAAAAACTTACTTAAAAATATTTTAGAAGCTACCTACTTTAATGAGAATGTTTAAGTGAATTTTTAGGATTCTGTAAGTGAAAAGGGTAAAACGGAGCCTTTATTTCTGTTTCAAAATAGATTTTATAAAGCTGTTGTTGTTATTCGTGTGTGTGGCTAACACTGGTGTCAGATTTTGAAGCTGCCTAAAGGCATCTGACATAGTTTAACAACTGCCATCAATGGTGATAGCCGGGACCAACGGCTTAACGTGCCTTCCAGAGCATGGAGGAACTCTAGAATTTTTTATGCCACTTGTGGTCACCCATCCTCATGGAGGCTGTGCATGATAGCTGTGAAACTTCAAACTTAATCAAAACAATCAATATAATTTTAAAAAAATGCTATTGTACATTTTTATTCGATTGTTTCCAAGCGATTCAAAACCTGTACGGAACTTCTATTTAACAAGAATAAAATTGGCCAGGCACAAGAGAACAAAAATATCCTAGATGTGTAGTTTATAACTTTCCTTCCATGCTGGTCTAGGAGAAAAGAAAAACGAATGTGCCAGCTGCTTCTCTGCCCGCGCAGACCGTAGAAGTCGGTCAAGGGAATGGGCGAAAATGTAGAGAATCATTACAATAGGCGATGCGGATACACATCACTATTTTGATTCTGTTTTCCACATTTACGCCCACCAACACGCTAAACGTGGTCTTTCGCTCTTATGACCTTTGGCTCTGTCTACCCCGTAAGGGATACAGACGTGATAATATGTATGTATGACAAAAATAAAGTGTAATCGGTACCCTTGGTGCGCGAGTCTGACTCGCTCTTGACTGTTTTTTCTTATTGCAGAAGTCTTGTTTTAAGTAGATTTTAAATTATTTATTATTCACTGTCAGCGTGTGACAGACATAATTACTGTAATTTACATCTTACTTATTCATAGAGATATAGATAAATTGATAAATAAGTGGGATGTAAAAGAAAACGTGACAAACTTATAAAGCGCCAGATTTAAAAAGACCCAAGCAGAAGATAAATAAATAAACTTATAATCTATACAAAATATATGTTTGAAATATTTATCCGGTCGGCAATAAACTAAATTAAAAAAACAAAATGGCTTCCCATACAAAGGCGGATTTCTATGGAAGGTAATTTTTGTTTTCGTTTTTTACCTTTGTTTCTTGCAATTCTGTATTCCATTATGGATTCTGATTCCAGGATCTCAATATAGTTCAGAGGTTCAAAATTTCCGTTGCGTATATATTGTGTACCTTCGCTACATTAAACCGTCGATGGAACGGGCGCGATGCAGCGACCGGCGATGTAGTGACTGACGATATTATGACCTAGACCCATCTCAGGTATACATACTCGTACAACCAATGCTTGGAATACAACTGTTTTTTTGACGTTCCCATACAAGTTGACCGGGTGGCCGAACATTTTTGTATGGAATTTTTTTTTGAGTTACCGGCTTTGTACTCATAGTAAAAATTCTTTATATCGACGGGCACCCCTTCAAAGATAGGATAGGTTTTTCTTTATTGTATAGGGGTAAATCACCCAGATTGAATTAACCCGACACTAAGTTAAGAACTGGTTTTGTGGGAGACTAACTCCATGATACTATACATACGAAACCCATGCCAATCTGAAAAACTCAATCATTGCCCGATTCCGATTCGAAGGCATTTGCTGTACTAGGTACTGAGTCACATGAGGCCGTCGCTAACAGATGAACTCGTAATACTGCTTTTTGAGTCAAGGGTTAAACAAAAATAATTTATGTATTTACCCGACTGACCTACCCAGAAGGAGGGTAATGTTTTTTTACCCTACTGATCTACCCAGAAGGAGGGTAGTGTTTTTCGTATATATGATAGTATGTCTGTTCCATTGTCGTCTCCTGTAGCTTAAACGGCTAGACCGATTTTGAAGTGCGAGGTATTATTCAATTCGTATTCTTCCCTGCAGTATCATAGGCTACCTTTCATCCCGGAAAAAGTAATGTTCACGAATGATCGATATCAACGCGGGTGAAACCACTGGCAAAAGCTAGTATGTAATATTGTAAGAATACAGGTCATATCTATATATAAAATAACAAACAGACAGCCTCTTAGACCGAAGAGAGTCCCGTGTGTAGATAATCATACGCCATTACAGTTTACAATAGAATTGGGCAGCCAACATGCAGCCGCCGTGAAATTGCGCTTTTTAAATACTTTCTATTGCCTGTCGTGTTCCACGTTATGACAGTAACGGATGAGGTAATTTTTATGGTATAGGACGGCAAACGAGCAAGCGAGTCACCTGATGGTAAGCGATCAACGCTGCTCACGGACAACTGCAACACCAGGGTGTGACAGGATCGTTGCCGGCCTTCAAGCTGTTGGCGGGAGGGCTTGAAGGGATGGGGAGGTGAGCCTCCGGCTCTCTCACTTACCGAACTAAGCATAGAAGTGGTAAAGCTTCTACTTAAACGTCGATTTTCTGTGAGAGTGTGGTACTTCCCCGGACTAGCCTATGCGTGAGTCCAGGTAATACTCACATGTTAACCTATCTGTAAAATTGTGTCAAAATTCGTTCTAGTATATTGTCCTGATTTAGTAAAAAAACATCTAAACATCGACGCAATTTTTTTTATAATCTATGTAAACATCCAAACCTTATAATGTTTGCATTTATAATATAAGTAGGAAGTAGGATAGTTGGACTATCTTTAGCCCGTAGTTTCGCTTGCGTAAAAGAAGATCCTCTGTATAGTCTTCCCCGGGCCTCAAACTATCTCTATTCCAAATTTCATCTAAATCGGTTTAGCGGTTAAAGCGTATTCAGGTATTAGGCAGAGCTTACTAAATTTAAAACATTACATTATTATTTATTAAATACCAATATGTACTGGGCAGGGCATATTTACCCCATGACTGACGAGTTGTGGGCCAAAGCGACTAAAATATAGATCCCACAAAATCGCAATCGAAAACGTGGAAAGCCCAGAAAGGAATGGGAAGACGAACTGCAATCCTATCGGAAAGACTGGACTTCAGTAGCCCTCGACCGAAATGGTTGGAATGATGAAAGGGAGGCCTTTGCCCTGCAGTGGGGCAGTATAGGCTAGAAATAAAATATACCAATATGTAAAGAAAACCCCGTCCGATTCTTGAAGGGCTGATTCAGCCCGTCGATATAAACAACAATTTTTCTGACATTCCCATACAAATTGACCGGGCGGCCGAACATTTTTTTTTTTTCAGTTCCTAACATTGGTCTTATATTCCCAGCATTGGTCCCATAGGAAAAGTTGTTTATTTTGACGGGTCGAGTCACCCCTTCACGGAAACGTCGCTAGTTATATTACACGCTGTATAGGTAAACTTTAAATCATCATTCTTACGAGTAAAACATTGCATTTGAATAAAAAATACATTATTCAAATCCTCATCTTATTCCACCTGTTATCTGCGTTCAACAAACCGCCTTATCACAGATAACATTCATCAAACAACCTCAACGTCCTAAAGGTCAGTGACCTCTGTTTTGTGCACAGCGAATCATTGCTATTACAGTCAGTTGCATACTGGCTTGCGACCTTTTTGACCTGGAATGACCGTTTCTATGTAGAGCAGTTTTTTTTTAGGTGTTTATGTTTCATTGCAGGGCTCCCCTTCATTTCTCCAGGTGTCTCTATTTCTAGATTTCTCCTTCCAGTTCTTCTCATAATAATTTAATTAATTCGACCACCTTGTTCTGAGTCTTCCTGACTTTATTCTTCCGTCTGTCGGAGTCCATAAAGGAGCTATGAAGAGGCTAGTCTATTAGTAGGGCAGTTTTGCTTTGTTTATTTTGCTAGTAAGAAAAATTAGGTACATAAAATTTCTTACATGCTGGTCTGGGAGAAAAGAAAAAATGTCGAATGTGTCAGCTGCTTTTCTTCCCGCGCAGACCGTAGAAGCCAGTCAAGGGAATGGGCGAAACTCTAAAGAATCCTGACAATAGGCCATGCGGCAACCCATCACTATTTTTGATTTCGTTTTCCACCTTTACGCCCACCAACACGCTAAAAGTGGCCTTTCGGTCTTATGACCTTAAGACGTGATAATATGTATGAATCATGTAGGTAAGTACGCGATGCGTTTGTACGCGATGACCTACGGACGGAGTGACATCGGAGGCTTAGTAATAGTATCCTTTTGGTACCCTTTGGATACGGAATTCTAAAAACAATCGGATCGATTGCACTCTCCGTATTATGTAGTTAAAAAACCCAATAGGAATCGTTGTTATTCTGCCGGCCTATTTGCTAACTTACCTAATAACATTTTGATAGTCACTTTAAAAATACAATGCGGCTTTCGTATGATTGACTGTATTTTTTTAAGATATACTAGCTGTCGCCCGCGGCTCCGCCCGCGTTAGTGTC
The DNA here is from genome assembly GCA_947532085.1 of Elegia similella. NCBI lineage: Eukaryota > Metazoa > Arthropoda > Insecta > Lepidoptera > Pyralidae > Elegia > Elegia similella. The sequence continues at coordinate 22,384,381 of OX383933.1, read as the reverse complement.
TACCCTCAGGAACAGTAGAATTTCCCGGAATAAAAGGTATCCTATGCCCTTCCCCGGGTCTCAAATTACCCCCAAATTCAATTTCATCCAAATTGGTTCAATGGTTGAAGCGTGAAAAGAAGACAGACAGACAGATAGAGTTACTTTCGCATTTATGATATTTGTATGGATTAGTATGGATAGGTATAATGCTGTCGTCTTGCTGTCGTATAATGATGATGAATTGACTTTAGATTTTAATTTTCCTATGTCACTTATTATTTAAGTGCTATATATTTGCAGGCAAACTCATGCCTTGAGTTCATTCAAATGACGATAACTTTTTTTTTAATGAACCGATTTTGATGGAACAAACTTTAAATGTTTTGCCGAATTAAAACAAAGCAATTGGTGAAAGTTGAAGTAAATCGGTTCAGTATTTTCGGAGATAATCGTGATCATACATACAGACAGACAGACAGACAAGAAATTCGAAAAAAACATATTTGCTTTCTGTTATTCTTTTTAAGTGTCCCTCTATCCATTTCAGTCAAAATTTCTAAATGTACAGACAAAATATTTTTACTGTTTTATTATATGTATTATTATTATTATATGTATAGATATAGATAAAACGTAAGTAAATTGTTTTCAAACTTGCCATGACCGGGAATGGAACCTAGGATTCAAAGGCACTTAGAGGTCGACTCATTTGTAACGAGACGTGCGGAAAATTATGTAGTTAAGAAAATTCAATAGAAATCATTGGTATTCTGGTCGCCTGCACCGACATGCGACCTCTTTGACCTAGGTAAATGACCGGGCTATGTGGAGCAGCTCTGTCGGGACCACTTTCCAGCTCGGCTGCGATTCTTGACGCGTGTAAGACTCGACAAATGTTTGGTCGGGTCAAAGACAATATTGTACTAACTAAACTGTCAACCTTGTACAAAAACGTTAGCCTAACTTCAGTAGCGGCATTAGGGTCATGCGGATCATGAGTGGTGGTAGCTCCACCGTGCCCACCATTCCGGTAATATGGCGTGAAGAGAGCAATCATGTGGTTTTTAGCGGGTGTGAGTCCCGCATAACTGCTCTGTATCCCCGTACAGATCAGTATGCATAACGCATTTTCCATATGTTAAAAAAAAAAAAGGGTCATGCGCGCTGGGGCGACCGCCCAGGGCACTGGATACGGAAGGGGCGCCCACACCAAGCAAGGAAGGCATGTTAAGCCGTTAGGCTGATGCGGCATAAAGGTCCCGGCTGTCATCATTAATGGCAGTCGTTAAGCTGTGTCAGATGACTTTAGGCAGCTTGAAAAATCTGACACCAGTGTTGGCCACTTACACACGAAAAACAAACAACCAAGCAAGGGCAGAGGACGCAGGGCAGTGTGATTCAGTCGCATTGCATCCCCCTCTCCCCAATAAGAGGGGGCGCTAGTAGAAATCTCGCCCACGGCGCCAGGCTGACGCCGGCACTGACTAACTTAAGGCCTCTTTGTAAGCACATACAAGGAAAGGTTTTTTTGTAACTTTTGATTTTATTTTGTCACTAGCTGTTGCCCGCGGCTCCGCCCGCGTTAATGTCGTTCCCTTGGGAACAGTAGAAATGATAAAAATTCCACACAAACCCCTGCCCCTTTGCTTTTTCCCCGTAAGGGGGAATTTAATACATTTCACCTGCATAGATCTTTAGCCCTTAAGGAGGGGATTTTGCCCATTTCACCTACACAGATATTTTTTTATTGTAATAGAGAACTTCTTATTGTTATATTTCTAAGTAAATAAAAAAATCCATACAAACTTTACCCCACCTATTCTACCCCTTCAAGGGGAAATTTCGACCATTTTAACTACACAGGTCTTTTTAATTTCAACGTAAACATATATACTTATTTTTATTCTTCTATGTCCAGAAATGAGAAAATTTACATACAACCCCCCCCCCCCCCCCCCTTTATCCCTTAAGGGGGAAATTTTTGTACATTTCACCTACACAGATCTTTTTCAATTGTAACCTAGAACGTATATACTTTTTTTCATACCTCTAAGTCTAGAAATGGAAAAATTCCATACAAACTTTACCCCCTATTTACGCCTTCAAGGGAGAATGTTGTCTGGTTCACCTAAACAGATCTTTTTTAATTTTAATTGAGAACTTGCGTACCTACTTTTAAACTTCTAAGTCCAGAGATGAGAAAATTCCATAAAACTTCAACCCCTTTGATTTTCTAAAAATCCTTTCTTAGTGCTCATTTACATCATAAAAAGAATCCCTGTGCCAAATTTCAAGTTTCTGCGCACAGTAGTTTCGGCTGTGCGTTGATATATAAGGTTTACCTTTGGCCCGCACCTCCGCCCGCATAAGTGTCGATTTCTCAGGAACAGTAGAATTATTAGTTGAACCCGGAATACATTAGTTCATGACTTTCAATGAAACACCTTAATATTGAATTTCAATTGAATAACTTCAAAAACGGAAAGTTTCATACTAACTTTGCATCCCCGTTATATCCCCATAAGGGATGATTTTTGAGAAAAATATTTTACTCGTGTTTCATGCCTTAAGGAACCACGTCAGAGGCCGAGAGGCGGTTCCAAAGAACTCTGACACCAGGGTGTGCATGGTCGATTGACCGTGACACCTACTCGAAATGAATAAATGAAAGGGATGATTTTTGAGTAAAATATTTTACTCGTGTTTCATACCTTTCAGTAAAGAACCTTCATGCTGAATTTCATTCGAATAACTTTAAAATAACAAAGTTTCATACTAACTTTGCAACCCGTTTTTCCCCCTAAGGAGATGAATTTCCAAAAATCCTTTTTTAGTGCTCATTTACATCATAAAAAGAATCCCTGTGCCAATTTTCAAGTTTCTGCGCACAGTAGTTTCGGCTGTGCGTTGATATATAAGGTTTACCTTTGGCCCGCAGCTCCGCCCGCATAAGTGTCGATTTCTCAGGAACAGTAGAATTATTAGTTGAACCCGGAATACATTAGTTCATGACTTTCAATGAAACACCTTAATATTGAATTTCAATTGAATAACTTCAAAAACGGAAAGTTTCATACTAACTTTGCATCCCCGTTATATCCCCATAAGGGATCATTTTTGAGAAAAATATTTTACTCGTGTTTCATGCCTTAAGGAACCACTTCAGAGGCCGAGAGGCGGTTCCAAAGAACTCTGACACCAGGGTGTGCATGGTCGATTGACCGTGACACCTACTCGAAATGAATAAATGAAAGGGATGATTTTTGAGTAAAATATTTTACTGGTGTTTCATACCTTTCAGTAAAGAACCTTCATGCTGAATTTCATTCGAATAACTTTAAAAACAACAAAGTTTCATACTAACTTTGCAACCCGTTTTTCCCCCTAAGGAGATGAATTTCCAAAAATCCTTTCTTAGTGCTCCCCTACGTTATAAAAGGAACCCCTGTGCAAAATTTCAAGTTCCTAACCCTTATAGTTTAGGTCCTGCGTTGATATGTCAGTCAGTCAGTCAGCTTCTCCTTTTTTTTTAGTATGGATTACTATGGATAGTATGGATAGGTATAAAGCTGTCGTATAATGATGATGAATTGACTTTGGATTTTAATTTTCTTATGTCACTTATTATTTTATTTTATTTTTGCTATATGTTTGCAGGCAAACTCATGCCTTGAGTTCATTCAAATGACGATAACTTTTTTTTTAATGAACCGATTTTGATGAAACAAACTTTAAATGTTAAACTGAGTTAAAACAAAGCAATTGGTGAAAGTTTGAAGTAAATCGGTTCAGTATTTTCGGAGATAATCGTGATCATACATACAGACAGACAGACAGACAGACAGACAAGAAATTCCAAAAAAATTTTTTTGCTTTCTATTATTCTTTTTAAGTGTCCCTCTATCCATTTCAGTCAAAAATTCGAAATGTACAGACAAAATAATTTTACTGTTTTATTATATGTATAGATAATATCGTAGATACATACTTGTGCATAAACCTATGGCTACTATATATAAGTCAAATTTATACATTCAGTATATTCAGTATATACAATACTGTATAAAACAAATATAAAAATATAATAACATATGTCAATAGTATCAAATATATTGACATATGTCAATAGTGTTTTTATATGTTATAAGTTATAGATATATAATAAGTTATATCTACTCATCAGTAAGTTAGTATCGTTTTTTGTAAATAAGATTTTTATAAATATTATTTTGTTTACTTCAAAAGTTTTATAAACAATTTCTCAATATAATTAAAAATAAACAATTGTAGATGGTGAATCCTGGTGACTCGTAATACAGGTTCCTCGGAAACCAAGCATGGGCACCAGTTCTCCAAATTTAGTTCTTGTGGTGTCCTCTACATCTTGTATTTTTTAAGATAATAATTTTGTGTAAAACACACTATTTTTTTTTGTAAAAATCGTCTTATTTCTGGTCCAGTCAGTATGCAGATGGAGTCCTGATGACTCGTAACACAGGTTCTCTGGAAACCTAACACGGGCATTAGATCCTTACATACATCACTTTTTGTAAAGGTACCTATTTTATCTAGTGTGTTTGAAATTGCCTAATTTGTTTTATCATTCATGTTATTGGAGAAAAATAAATATATTTTATTATTTAATTATATTAATAGCATTACAATGCTCGGTTTAATATTAAAATCGAAAATAATTGAGAAAGCTTTCTCCACTTTAATCAACTTTCAATTCATCTGATATGAATTAAGTTGGATACCACACTTCTAAATAGTGGGTAGTAATGGAGATTACGCATGCTTCGTATGCGTGTACCTATAATATGTAATGAACAAATTCGCCGCGGTGATTTGAATCTACGGCAGCTCAGTGGTTGAGAGCATCGACGGGCTAGATGTCGAAGGTTGTAGGTTCAAATCCTACCTGTGGCGAAATTTTTTCATTACATATTTTCTATTTTAATATTTTATTATTATTCTTTTATTATTATGTCGCCATCTATGTGATAAGTCTGAAACAAATCGTACGCGATAGGCGATGGGAACTCGGGATCACATGGTCGTGGTCAAATACCGATCCAAGTACGACAAATAGATTATTTCATTCCAAAATTACAACTGGTGACGGGAATAACTATTATTAATTTTGATCTATGTATATCACTCTTTGATGGCTTGATCAAAATTCAGTACATACATCCACAAATACATAGGTACTTACATCCCAAATCTCCTTGCGGTCTCAGTCGCTAACTTAGGCTATAATGTACGCGATCAAAGTCGCGATATATTTATTTTTTTATTACCATTTCAGGTTAACTTAAACACTAATGTGTATATATAATGTTACATAACACAAGTTAGAGTTCAGTGGTATTTCGTAATAAAAGTTGTTATTCTGAAAACAAAAACAAGATCAGGTCAGGCAAGTTTCAAAGTACATACACATTTATTATCGAAACAGGCTTGCCTTCCGGTCTTGAGGTGCGTGTCCACCTGGCGCATTCGCTTGAATTCCTTTCTACGCTTAGTGTATGTACGTATGTATGTATCTTTTTATTACTTGTTAACCTTGGCTCTTAAGTGTTCTTCTTATTCTTATATTTGACATTCTTATCATCATCATAAATAAATAATAAATAAATAAATAAATATATACGGACAAATCACACAGATTGAGCTAGCCCCAAAGTAAGTTCGAGACTTGTGTTATGGGATACTAACTCAACGATACTATATTTTATAACAAATACATATATAGATACACATCCAAGACCCAGGCCAATCTGAAAAAGATCATTTTCCATCTTGACCTGGCCGGGGATCGAACCCGGTCACTCCGTGTCGCAGGCTGGCGTGTTGACCGCTGCGCCACGGACCTAGTCACTTTTGACATTCTTATCATCATCATTTCAGCCGTATAAAGTCCACTGCCGGACAAAAGCCTCTCCCAATTCTTCGTTCTATGGAGGATATTGCCATACTCGCCACGCTTGGTGGGCGTTTTGGCGGACGCCTTTTCTTTGGCTTCTGGTATTTCCGACGTTGATACCCATCGAAAGCATTTTAAAGCTGGGGAATGAAGGTATTGGGATACTGCTTACTCGAATGAATGATGGGGAAAAAGCACGCAGTAGCTGCAGAGAGGCCGGGCGCGTACCTGATTCCATACCCGCAACCACCGGCAGTAACAGCCTCCGTGGTCCAGTGGTTAAGGCGCTTGCCTGTTGACCCGGGGGTCGTGGGTTCGATTCCCACCGGAAGCATACTTTGTTTAGTTGTTTCCAGTTTGGTTAGGACATTGCAGGCATGAATCACCTGATTGTCTGATAATAAAGATGATTCCGTGCTTCGGAAGGCACGTTAAGCCGGTGGTCCCGGCTGCCATCTGGTAGTCGTTAAAGGAACCACGTCAGAGGCCAAGAGGCGGTTCCGAAGAACTCTGACACCAGGGTGTGCATGGTCGATTGACCGTGACAACTACTCGAAATGAATGACCACCGGCAGTACAGGCTGTTGAGGATGACACCCCGGACCATATTCGCCAAAGCAGTAAATAAGCTTCATCTAGTAGTGCAAGGCATACGTTTCTTCTTTTCCGTAATGTGCTACTGGTTTTCCACAGCTTTACACCGTGGTTATAGACTCCATTCTAGTATTTTCCGGTTCCATTATCCATTCAAGTGAACTGTCCGTCGTCACTTGAATGTCTCTGGATATATATTAAATGTGAGAAAACAAATACTTATAGATAGTAAATATTTGTGATAAATGAGCACTGTGACTTACAGCCAACATGCGTATTATAAAGGGTGAAATTTAATTCATTAGCATGCGTTTAAGGAGTGACTCAGACCACGTATCTGAACGAATTTATATAGGGACCAAGTTCGACATCGTGAAAAAATGATCTGCTTTTTCATACAAAAGTGGAATATCTACTTGGGGAAAATCTATGGCACAGCTGATTTTTTTTTGCAATTTCGGAGTTGGTCACATAGTGAAAGTTGTTTAGATTCGTGGCCCGAGTCCCTCCTTAAAAGTTAGCTAATGAATTCAATTACATCCTGTATGCATGATGATGGACGTGTATGCAAATTAATTAATTAACAAATCTGCTTATGATTTATTTTCTAAATGTCTACGTTTATAAAGCTTTAGTTCTAGATGTTCTCACGATTTTCATTTACATATTCTCGCTTTGACTGTAAATAAGTAAATATATACCAAGAAAGCAAATAATTTAACAGTGCAGATTTATCTAGTTTCGTCCGGTCCGAAAGGTTAAATTTTGTCATGCAAACCAGTGACGAATAGGTTATGCCCCCGGCAAGAAGCAGCCCTAAGTTATTGGTGAGTCGCACGCAGGGCCCCGTGGTCGCCTTCTGGCTGTACTAGTTTATAAATATCAGTAATTTCATACAACTAACATAGGTAAATCTATGACCTAAAATGAAGTTTATGGGAAAATGTTATGATAAATTCATCTATGGAATCTGTTGATATTATAAGTTACAATATTGAGGGGGATCTGTCTGGTTGATAATACAGTATTTTTAATATAGTATTTTAATACTCTGCGCTACCTACCTGCTTTAATTTCAAGCGATTTGTTAAAGAAAAGGTTGCCTGGAAGAAATTGCTATGCGATAAGTCCGCCTTTTGCGCAGTTTCCTATTTCTAAGTTTAGTTTGTAATTTTTTGTTTCTTTTTTCTATCTGCAATAAAGGGTTTCTATCTATTTCCCCCTTTGGTACTTAAAGCTACGGTACGCATTTACACGCAAATTCAAAAATATTGAATAATAATTCCAAAAATGTACGTTATAATGAGTTACTGATGCTTATTATAAAATACCTTTTTGACATATTTTGTTCTATTCTTCATAGTAATTAGTCTCAAACATTAGCAGTTTTAGTAAGCTTATGGCGGCAAAACACATTACCCAAAAATAAGCTCGGTAAATAATAAAAAAATGCTAAAAGAAATAGAGTTTCGATTATTATTATATTATAAATCCTAAACTTCAGAATTGAAGTAAATAAAGCGATAGTAATTGACAAAATAAAGAAGAATGTAACGACACCCGTTGAACTGTCGAAAAAAGTAATAATCCTTTTGGCGCAGTCGGTAAAAAATTATGCTTTTGGTAGTTTTGTCTCTTGCTTAGCCGGAATTGCATTCGGTCGATACACAATATCACAGACTTCCCTTTAGTGAAAGGGAGCGCAGATATTATTTTGACAGGGCAATTATAACAGCGGCTTCCGACAATTCTGTAATGAGCTGTTGCTATCACTGCCGCATAAAAGGATAGATCGATAAAGTAGCTTGTTTAATTTGAAATATTCTGTCATTGGATTATTTTGACAATGCCGCAATAATTGCTTTTTCAGAAGCATCTATAATGAGCTGTTGCGACAATTAGGCTAGGGTCGATAAAGGTATATAGCTTGTTCAATTTTAGCCATCCTATTAATAAAAATATTTTGATAACTCTGCAAACATTGTGGGCTTGTGACAAATCAATAATGAGCTGTTGCTATAATTAGGAATTTAGGATAGGTCAATTCAGTAGCTTATCTGATTTTAGCCATCCTATTAAGAGAACTGATAACCGCTGAAAGTGGCCTTTTTTGGCGGTAATTAGTAGTTCTCTTACACAATATCTTGTACAATTTATGAATAGTAATACCAAAAGTACTACATGTAATTTACTACCAAAGTACAAAATTACGTTTATTTGGGTTCGTGCATTATTTTTATTTGATCGGATTCTAGCGCTCGTTTTGCTGATGTAGCCTCTTGAGACTCTGAAGCAATAAGACTTGATTATCACGTACTTGAAAAACAGAAAATTACCTAAAACAAAATAAATCATAGCAGTAAAAAATACAATGTGGTTTTCCTAATCGTCTATTCTCTCATCATCCCACACATACACACACATTGTCAAACTTTTTGTGACCTCTGTACACGTATGACCCCGGGTGACTCGAGTGACCTTAAGAAACTACCTACCGTGCATTTCGGTCTAAAACAACTATATCACGTTGATTGGATTGTTTTACTCGTATTATGCGAGGTGTAACATCGTTTGAAACTTAATAAAGTGTAGGTTCAGTCATCCATCATCACCATAGTCATCATCATCATCACTTCAGCAGCAAGATGTCCACTGCTAGACATAAGCCTCTTTTCAGGATTTCCAAAACGACAGGTTGGAAGCTGCCTACATCCAGCGATTTCCTGCAACCTTGGTCAGGTCGTCCGACTAACTGAATTTCGAATGACATAAGTGTTATGCACGATCTTCTACAACATTAAAGTCTGCACTGAGCCATAAATTGATCGTATAACTTGCTATGCTAATCGTGGTCTTTGGTCTTGCAACCTTTGACTCTCTTTGACCCGTATGAGATAAAGATGTCATAGTGTATCCAAAGTTTTATTTATTTCTCATTTGAAATCTTGAATAGTTGTCGAGCATTGCTGGGTTTACGATAATCGACGCACCTTAAGGGCCCGCCATAGGCCAGGCGGCGTGGCGGTACAAACGCGGATGGTCTAAACGCCTTGGCTACTTTAAATATTTTCGTTTTTTAAGAATACTCAAAGGTTATTCGAGAAAGAAAAATACATGATGGCTGCCTTATCTGTAACGCAATTATAATCAAAAGTGTCAAGGTTAATTTTCATGTATTTGGTGAATAATGCTGTATACCGAGAAAATTAGACGTGATTTGGAGGCAACTTTGCAATTTTTTTCTATCGAGAAAATTTAACGCAATCGTGTTTTTGAGTCAGATAGTTACCAGAGTTACTCATGAACTTTGTTGCATTTTTATTTCAACTTGAGTATTTGATTATTATTGATATTACAGACAATCATGCAAAGCAGTGTGAGGTAGTACGGGGCCTTAAGGTTAATACTATGTTTAATATTCTTACGATATCTTTATTCAATTTCTTTTTATATATGAGCCGTCATACGTTGTGTTCGTTTGTCGACTCACCTAAAGGAAAGTGTCATTATTGTTTATTATATTAGAAAATTAAGTGCATACTGCTAATATATAAGTTATTATACGAGTATAATCAATTACCTAATAACAAATGCAAATAATATTTTTATTCATTTAGAAAACCCGACTCGAGACATACTATTGAACCGATATTGATGAAATTTAAATAGGTTTTGAAATCAATCCTTTCAAACAAAAAATATTTTTTCAAGTCGGTTTCAAATGAGACATACAACCATAACCTTCTCTGTTTTTGAAGTCGGTTAAAAATCTAATGGCGAGGACCATGGCGCGTGAATATATTTTTCCTAATAACTTAACAACGCATGTAAATTTTGCATGTATCATCGCTAGATTTAGATTTTAAGGGCCCGTACTACCTCACACTGCTTTGCATGATTGACTGTTATATCAATAATAATTCAATATTCAAGTTGAAATAAAAATTCAGCAAAGTTCAGGACTAACTCTGGTAACTATATGACTCAAAAACACCATTGCGTTAAATTTTCTCGATAGAAAAAAATTGCAAAGTTGCCTCCAAATCACGTCTAATTTACTCGGTATATAGCATATTTCACCAAATACATTAAAATTTACCTTGAAACTTTTGATTATTATTGCATAACAGATAAGGCAGCCATCATATGTTTATCTTTTTCGAATAACCCTTGAATATTCCTAAAAAACGAAAATATCCAAAGTAGCCAACGCGTTTAGACCATCCGCGTTTGTATCGCCACGCCGCCTGGCATATGGCGGGCTCTTAATGCAACGAACATTATCAACTGAAAGAAAAAAAATGTTTTAATGAAATATTAATGATCTTTAATTTAATACCAAGTATTATGTGATACAGGTCTGGGTAAACATAATCACGACGTGAATTTTAACCAGTGTCTGTTAATTTAATTATTTTTAAGTACAGCTATAAAAATATTCTGTGACCTTTGGATAAAGCGTTAGCTCAAAATATGGAAAGTGCAAAAGAATACTCGTAGTTCATACGAGTACATTTGCCCCTATTTTTATTTTTCATGCCATTAATTACTATCCTTTATAATAATCTTAAATTTTGTTTTTTTTTTATGTTTTAGTAAATATATATTACTTTCAATTTATCATTTAAACAATTTATTAATTTCAAAGTCATAATATACAATTTAAAATAAACATATGTCAGAATTAAAATACATAAAACAAAAGAAAGACATTTTATAACCCGCCCTTTAGCGTCTCTGTTGCGAAGGTGCCCAAAATACTAGCTGCATTGCTACGCTGGATGGCTATGGCCATCCTTTGCACCAGGAACGAGCTAGAGCGAGAGTCCCCTGTCTTATCTGCTATGCGATGGCCTATCTCCTAAACTAGACGCTTAGCGTCTGATCCCCAGCTACCCATTGTCTCTACTGCTAGGGGCACAAAACAATATTGTGGCTCCAGAGATGATTTTGCTCGTTTTTTGTCTGCCGCATCTTCAGCTGCCGCAGCTACCCTACCCACAGAGTGCCTAACATGGCTGGGAGCGACGGTACTGACATCCATTCCATTAATTAGACATAGAAATGAATTTCAAACTATATTTATTAGTTGGTCGTACTGACACATATCTTAGAGCGATTTTCACCAGTAAAAACCAAGTTCCTACTCTGGTTATGACTGTTTTTTTACAGCTTTTGTCTTTTAAAGTAACGTAGGAAGTTTCTTTCTGACTGTACAAAACAATTTTTCTTTATTGATGTCAGGAATGTCAAAAAAAAAATTATTATAATTAGAAAGTGTAAATTCGGACAGTGTGTCCGAATATTATTGTGTCCAAGTCATCAGCAAGTCATCGTTGCTTATCTCTCGGGATACCCAGAAAAGAATCATATGGAGGGCTTGAAACCATTGGGTTTGCGTCAAGCATCAAAGGTCATTCTAATATAACAGTCCTCGCATAACTGACAGATAACACAGATTAGTTTAATACATCATCAGTTCCTTTTTAGTCTTCACTACAGGAGCACGACCCTCTCTGTACTACTAGGGCCATACTTGGCCAGAGCACCCAGAGGACTTGGCCTACACTCTCTACGCTGGCCAGACGGATGGAGAGGTCTCTTAGATGTTTAGAAGCTTTGTTTAGTTAGCTGTATTTCCTAAGTCGCCTTCTACGACATCCACGGGAAGACTTTGAGTGGTCCTATTCTACTCTACCGGATACCACACGGCTATAGTAGTTAAATACATCAAATTTTAATAAAATCTGCATGCAATTTCTACACAATATTTATTTTGTGCTCAGAGGCCGATTTTGGACTTTTATATCGTTATAAAATAGCTTGTAAATTACTATAGATTTGTAGTGTGACATTTTACTGTACAACTAATTTAAGCACGACGCGCCGGCTTTTATTGCGCCCTACGAGAGACATGTTTACTTAGATGCTAATGAATTTGTTAAACCTTCGTTATAATTTGTTCAACGGAAACTATCTATGACAGGACACATAAACTATATTTTAATAGTCTCTTCGACGTAATAGTTTTCGATAGAAGCGTTTTCCGGGTGGAAATGCGTTTTATTTTAATATGTGGTGTCATAATTATCAATGGGAGCACTGTATTTATTCTGATTGCCGTGCTCGTAAATTTTTAGTTTATTTAGTGTCATTTGCATTGACATTGTCAAAGTAATTTCTAAGCTTGTCAATGTATATCTCACGTTAGTTGGAAATAGTAGAGCAAGATTCTTTTTACCCGACTGACCCACCCAGAAGTAGCGTAATGTTTTTCCTCGTAAATATGCAAGTTACCGGAGATCGAATCCGGGACCTCGTTTCGCAGGCTGGCGTAATCAACCACTGCGCCACGGAGCTTGCCAATTTTAAGGAAGGAACAAATAGAAATATTTTAAGGAAGGAATTAAAGAAAGACCCTTCTCTCTTGCAATATCACCAGCTCTCTTGGCAGGCAGTCGGATAATATTCAACGGTACGGTGATATCCAGAGCGACCGGTTACGAGCTGGTTGCAAACTGAGAATAATATTAATGAAATCCTCCGCCCACTATTAATTAACAGCATGGTTTGTTCCTGTCAGGAGTCAGGTTCCGACAATGATAAGACAACTGTGGAGTTACTATAAATTACACTAGTTAGAATTAATCTATAATTGGTAATGTATAACTGCTATTGTATAACTTTATTCGGAAACATTTTAAAACTTTATGTGACAAACAGATTTAATAAGTAGTTTATAGTTTTAAATATAAAAGAGCCCGGGGCCACGATACTAAAATATAAGCACAGATTTAGACTTACACCAGTGTTGGCCACTTACACACACGGAAAACAAAACAAACAGCACAGAGTTAATATAAGTACTAAAGTACAGAACGAAAGTCGCATAGTCCCCCGCAATATGGCGCCCCCCCTCGGTTATCAGGTGTTTTTGTTTGCTTTGAAGAACAGGTAGGATCTTACGGGACGTAAATGAGACTATATTTGCATAGGAACTGGATATAATGGACGAATAAATTTTGTATATAACTCTCCGCAGTGTTGCCCTCGCGCGGTTTTGCGTTTTGTTTATGTTAAGAAACATAACAAAATTATGTTTCCTCCTAACACATGCCACTGATTTAGTCCCAAAGACATGTATTAGGACTTATTTTGAGTATACTCATAATAAAATAAGTCCTTAATTCCTAATATCTTAGCGCAGTGGTTAACACGAGGGTGCCCGGGTTCGATCCCCGGTCAAGTCAAGGTGGAAAATGATCTTTTTCACGTTCAGGTCTTGGATGTTTATCTATATATGTATTTGTTATAAAATATAATATCGTTGAGTTAGTATCCCATAACACAAGTCTCGAACTTACTTTGGGGCTGGCTCAATCTGTGTTTTGTTCATATATATTTATTATTATTCTCTCCGGCCTGTATTTCAGATAAAATTACAAAATATCTATTTACATACATCTCTATAGGATATCTAAGTAATATCAACAAAATAAAATCGATTAATTTCCCCGGATACCCGACGTGCGACATAGACGAGTCGTATAAGGGCATTACATGTCAATTTAGCGTCGACAGTTACGAAACTGGATTGAACTGGACTAAACCGACTGACGGCGGATATTTATGGGGCAAGTGCGACAATGGGCCTAATTGACGGGTAATCGGGTGCGATCGGTAACGAAGAGACCGGTTGTGATACTCGGCTAGCACAGCCTGACCTGATAGGAAAGTTATTCGATTCAAACGATAATGAGGATGTCGGAATTATTTTTGAGTTTGAAATTTAATAACCTAAGAGTATTTTTAAGTGTTTATACATATTTTGCATTCACAATGCTCTTTTGATATACTTTTATTAAATTAAGAAATAAAATATAGTGAAATAATTCGAAGCGGGCGGGATTTGAACCTGCGACCTTAAGTCTATGTACGACTTACGCTCTTCCAACTGAGTCACCGCCTGTTCTAACCTCGGCGCCGAAATTCTCCACCATATCCCATTCCCCTTATACGTATTAAGGCTTACGTCACCTACACAACTACCCGACTTTTACAAGTGAGGTATTTGATTCAACTCATTTTACAATGAATTTGAAATCAACTAATATGTAGGAAGCCATGCAATATTTTTAAGTGTGTATACATATTTTGCATTCACAATGCTATTTTGATATACTCTTATTAAATTAAGAAATAAAATATGGTGAAAAAATTTCAGTTGGAAGAGCGTAAGTCGTACTTAGACTTAAGGTCGCAGGTTCAAATCCCGCCCGCTTGGAATTTTTTCACTATATTTTATTTCTTAATTTAATAAGAACCTAAGAGTAGTTCCAGTAGTATTTTTACATAAATGAAATCTATTGCCAATCTAGACGTGTGGCTAAAACATTAACTTGTTTATAAACGTGAATATTAAACACAAGTTCGGTTACCTTGAACTTGCATCACAATTCGCATACATATGAGAACACCTCCAAATTAGAAAGGTTAAATCACAAATATGCGTAAGGCCAAAGTAATTAAGACACCAGCAATATTACGAACAACTCAATTTGGCGATATGTCGTGAATCGTGATATCTTTTTCACGGGTAATTTGTCATAAAATTTAGTGGTACTATTAATTTTACGGTTCTAACAAATAACTGTTGACCCGAGATGACGTCGGCGAGGTTAACTTACGAAGCCGTCATTTGTCAAACTGAGTCGTGCCAATAATTGTAAATTCATTCCTATTTGATCAGCCTGTTAGATCCATTATTTATTTTTTTAGTCATGATTAAAGGTGCATGTAATGTATCGATAAAAAGTAAAATATGTTTGACAAAAAGTGAAATATTATTATGTTTGATGATAAGTGAAATGTGTTTATGTGGGACACCTTTTTTATGCATAATTTGTTTTGGCATACGGGCTTTAGCATAAATATTTTTGGCATAATAGTTCTTACGCATAATTGTTTTTTGGCATACGGGTAATTTGGCATAGTCATCATTTAGGCTAATTTGTTTTGGCATAATGATGATTCGCATAATCTCCATAGACAATAACTATGAGACTAATAGTGCTAATCACTATTAGTATAATATTTATAAAATACGTCAGAATAGATTAGAAATCGCTTCCAGAAAAGTAGGTTAGGTTATGCTTTTATGTTTAAATACAATTATGCTTTAGTAATGTTATGCCTAAATATGATTATGCTAAGGTACATTATGCTTAAAGTAATTATGCGTATACTGTTATGCGTAAGAACCTTATGCTTAAAAATCATTATGGCAGAAATCAGTATGCCATGTTACATTATGACTTAAATTTTTATGCTTATAGATAGGGACCCGAAATTAACTTCCCTCTGAAAAACGACGTTCAAATATCATCCATCTGGTCTGGGAGAAAAGAAAAATCGTAGAATGATTCGAAGTTTATAAGGCTTTTCTTCTCCCCTTTGTAAGATCTTATAGTTTTGGGATATAATGTGATCCAACGGGAACAAATGATAATTGTCTGTCGGGGCAAACCTAATGGCATATTAATGAGTGTAATGAAATAAGGGTCACGGAATAGTTCATTCTAGAGTTAATAGCCTGGGCTCCTGTTTGACAACGCTTTCCCTGTTACTTTAATTTAGACTTGAAACGGTCTGCCGCCGTAATGGGTGAAAGGAATATGATATATTACGCGGAGTCGTGGATTAGATGATCGCGATATATCGGAACATTTATATCAAGGTACGGTTAATATATAACGCGTTGTATTAGAAGAGTATTATATTTAGTGATATTTAGAAATTTTCCCTAGGGTACGCGGACCTAAGCGTATATCGAAATAGCAAATTGTTTAACTTACTAAAATTAAAGTTAAATAAAAATATACGGACAAATCACTCAGATTAAGCTAGCCCAAAAGTAGTTAAAGAATTGTGTTAAGGGATATAAGACTTACTCAACGATACTATATTTTATAACATATATATACATAGATGAACATTCAAGACCCAGGCCAATCTGAACCGGGACCTCCGGTTGCTCATGCAAAGGAGTGCCATTGCGATCCAGCATGGCAATGCTGCCAGCGTTTTAGGCATCTTTGCGCGGGAAACGATCTATTAATACAGACTTTATGTTTATTTTTTTATGATATTTTTTTTGTAGTCTTCTGTATCCCACTGCTAGGCAAAATCCCTCCTCTCTTTCCTTTCACTTTCCTCGATTTTTGTAGTATTCACCCAGGTATGTAAGCACAATAAAACATCAATTTATATTAATAAATACTCATTAAAAAACCGACATTCACATACAAATTGACCGGTCGGCTGGACACTTTTGTAAGAGGAAGATGAACTAACTTTGAAATCAAATCGGTTTAGTTTGTATATTCTGAGTGTTAGCTATTTTATGTCGTGCTAATATTATAAAGCTGAAGAGTTTGTTTGTTTGTTTGTTTGTTTGTTTGTTTGAATGCGCTAATCTCAGGAACTACTGGTTCAAATTAGAAAATTATTTTTGTGTTGGTTAGTTCATTTATTGAGGAAGTCTTTAGGCTATAAAACATCACGCTGCGACCAAAAGGAGCGAAGCATTAATAAAAAATGTTTTAAAAACGGGGAAAAATTATTCATCTACGCTAATTAATGATAATAACAGAAATTGCCGCGGACGAGGTCGCGGGCAACAGCTAGTCTATACTAATATTATAAAGCTGAAGAGTTTGTTTGTTTGTTTGAACGCGCTAATCTCAGGAAATACTGGGTTAAATTGAAAAATTCTTTTTGTGTTGAATAGTCCATTTTTTGAAGAAGGTTTTAGGCTATAAAGCATCCCGCTGCGACCAATACTTAGAAGCAAAGCATCAGTAAAAAATGTTTTGAAAACGGGGGAAAATTGTTCATCTATAAGTACTAAAAAATAAACGAAATAATCATAATAGGTAACAGAAATTGCCGCGGACGAAGTCGCGGGCAACAGCTAGCATAAAATATGGATGACTAGCTTTCGCCCGCGGCTCCGCCCGCGTCAATGTCGATCCCACAGGAATAGTATTTTTTCCAGGGATAAAAGGTAGCCTATGTCCTTCTCCGCACTCCAGAGAACTTGTGTGCAAAATTTCATGATGATCGGTTCAGTAGTTACGGCGTGAAAGCGTAACAAACAAACAAACTCACTTTCGCATTTATAATATTAGTAAGGATTAGTAAGGATAACATTTAGTAGTCAGTTCGTGGGCTTATTTACTTATGTAATTAAAATATTTATTAATATTTTTCTTAATGAAACGGAAACATAAATTCTAACATTGATTTTATATATTTACAGAAGTGTCAACATTAAATATTTATGTTAAAGTAATTTATATAAAGTTACACAAGTCAGATAGAGGAACGAAATTTATTGGAGGTGGGAACTTTTTACGCCAGAGTTCCTTTTATTTCTCTTTTAATAATAGTGAAATAAAGAGAATCTTCTTTCTTTCCTTCCTTTATTTTAAAAAATTATAGCAGAATCATAAGAATCCTTAACGAAAAGAGGACACTAAATACAACTGCGTATGACTTGCCATTTAGATGTACTAAACAAGGTGAATTGTTTGTTTTTTTTTCTATTATTTTTTGTACAGGTGTTTTGAAAAACAACGTATTACTCTTATTTGCTATTATAATTATAGAGGTAATGTCGGCCCTTACTCGCCCTACGCCCTTGTTCGAGATAGATTGAGACATAGAGATGATTCGATTTAACTCGGTTTAATGATGGTCTGAGAAAAGTACAAGCAGTAAAGAGGTATACACTATACAGCGATATGCACGCACAACGGAGGTCCGAGGTTGAATCCCCCGCATTCAACGTCGGACCTCCGTTCTGCGTGCATATCGCTGTATACCTCTTTACTGGTTGTACTTTTCTCAGACCAAAGTCGCAGAGTTATCCCGATGTGTGTGCATGTCTTGATAATGATGAAGACATGTCCAATCCGTCTGGCCAGCGAGGAGAGTGTAGGCCAAATCCTCTGGCCAAGTATGGTATATCCGGTAGTACAGAGAGGGTCATGCTCCTGCAGTGGAGACTTAAAAACGACGCAGATGTACGTGTCCCGACTCTTCCACTCTACCAAGGCAGAGGAAGTGGTGGAATACGTCCGCGTGAAGACCAACATCACGCCGAGGGTCGTCAAGTTGGAGTCGCGCCATGACGTGAACTTCACGTCGTTTGTGGTGCGGGTCCCGACGGAGAAGCTGGCGACTTTCATGGACGACAAGTTCTGGCCGAAGGGTGTGGTGTATCGCCGTTTTCGCGGAACGATACCCGACACTCCGATGACGCGCAACACGTCGCTGGCTCAACGTGGAATGTAGCTTTTTAAGTTTTATATTATATTTATATGTATGTTAGTCTGTAAGGTATATGTATATTCTATGGGCCTGTAATATTTTATAAGTATTCTGTTGCCTGATGCAAATAAATAAATAAAAAATAAAAAAAAAAAAAATACCTAATGATGATAGCACACTCGTATCATAAAGCATTATTACATAACTGCCCAATTCGTTTTCAGTTCATATATTTGCGTTTATTTATTACATCGTACGTTCATATATCCTGAACCGATGTGGGCGTGCGTTAGAATCCCAAGTAACATAGGCTATAATTTTTTGCAAAAGCGTCGTACTTTGCTTTTTCTTTGAAATAACTTGAAGCGGTAGTTTTGCATAATTCTTATAAAACAAAAGATAAATGTCAACCCTAGTTACCTGCGAACATGAAAACTGTAAAGTTATCGAAATGTTAGGTGTAAAAATAATGTAATAAACGCGATGAAACCATATTAAGTGATTTAATTTAAACTTG
This sequence comes from Elegia similella, assembly GCA_947532085.1. Classification (NCBI taxonomy): domain Eukaryota; kingdom Metazoa; phylum Arthropoda; class Insecta; order Lepidoptera; family Pyralidae; genus Elegia; species Elegia similella. The sequence goes on along the minus strand of OX383933.1, from coordinate 22,365,026 downwards.
AAGCAATACTGGTGCTAGATTTTATATTTATTTGCACGTCCAGAGACAATCATTGTGAAGCATGCAAATCTCAGCTACAATTTTCACTTAAAATTATGCTGCCGAGCAAGGAAAACTATGTCCAATTATTTCCGTAAACAAGCTAATACGTACATTAGCTTTTTTCTCAAGTAATTGGACAGCTACTTAGTGCTAACTTCAATCAATACGCCTGCCACAAATCAACGCTCGCCGCGCGCCGCTAATACGCCGCATGCCGATAAGAACGTCGGCAATGCGTTTGAGGTGAAAACGCTGCATACCTGCTCTTCAGTCGGTATAACGCTTGTTCATACTAATACGTAATTAATACGTCCTTATGCTTTACGGCACAGACAGAGTTAAGGTCACAAAACGAAAATGCGTTCGAGGTGAAAACGCTGCATACCTGCTCTTCAGTCGGTATAACGTGTGTTCAAACTAATACGTAATTAATACGTCCTTATGCTTTACGGCACAGACAGAGTTATGGTCGCAAACTACAATGCGTTTGAGGTGAAAACTCTGCATACCTGCTCTTCAGTTGGTAAAACCCGTGTCCCATGTTTTACTATACGTAAATAATACTCCAAGTAAGTCTTCCATGCTGGTCTGGGAGAAAACGTAGAGTGTATCAGCTGCTTCTCTTCCCGCGCAGGTCGTAAAAGTCGATCGAGGGAATGGGAAAATCTGACGAATCATATTAGTAGGCGATGCGACTAGAAACCCATCACTAGTTTAATTTAACTTTCCACCTAACGCCCACCAACATATACTAAACGTGGCTTTTAAGTCTTAAAGACCTTGGCTCTGTCTATCTCGCAAGGGAATAGACGTGATACTATGTATTGTATGTAATTAATACGTCCTTATGCTTTACGGCACAGACAGAGTTAAGGCCACAAAACGGAAAACGTTAGAGGAGAAAACGAGCCATTCAAGTACTTTATACGGGTCACGCGTGTGCAACATGCACATGCGTGATAGATAGCACTCAAAGACAGTAATCACGTCCTTATCATTTACGAGGTACACAGAGTCAAAGGTCGCAAAACGGCGAAGCGTTTAAGGTGAAAAGAACGCGATATTCCAGGTCTTTAGTCGATCGATCTTATTATCGTCTATCTTATTACTTACCGCGTCCATTTTATTTGCGGGTTACACAAAGTCCAAAAGAAGTAAAGCGTTTGAGGTGAAAACGTTGCATTCCAGCACTTCTGTCGCTATTACTAGTATGCAAGTTTACTGCATATACATTAACAAGCTTTCACCCGCGACTCCGCCCGCGTCAATGGGAACAGTACTTTTCCCCGGGAAAAAATGTACACTTTGTCCTTCTCCGTACCTCAGACAACGGGTATGCAAAATTTCATGACGATCGGTTATATATAGATAACCACTTTTCATCAGGTCGCTCGTCTGCTCGGTTGTCGTCCGTCAAATATACATTAAAATATATATATATTATAAATGGGCGTGAATGACAAACAAACTCACTTTCGCATTCATAATATTATTATATCAGTTTTACGCATGCGTTGTATTTTTCTTTTTATTCTTAAGGTTTTGAAAAAGGAATTTGAAGTACGGCGACAGATACAGGTGTCGCGCGACAGTTACCGTGACGCTTGTAAGTTTTTATGGAATTCACCTTTACATTTATGGACATACCAAAAAGTAAAATGAAAATGCAGCATTCCAGCCGCTCGTGTCTTTGTTGCGCGTGCGCTGTGTTTACTAAACAGCGCCAGATACCTTTAGGCCACTTGAAGATCTGACACAAGTGTTACTCAGTATCATAAAAGATTAAGAGAAAATTATGGTATCCGTGTTTATAGACAACTCGGCCTGATGACTTCATCAAAGCCTTCTTAACCTAAGGCATTCATAGATGAAGAAAAAGAAGGTAATAGCCGTATCTTATACTCATATGAGGACAAACAGATGGCGGAAGACGAACATATATAAAAAAAAACTATCGAAAAGACTACTACCTAGTTCTGAAACAATAGGCATGTTTCCTAAAAATACCATATAAAATAGTCCGTCTTATAGATTATCGAAAAATATTAGTAACGTATTTTTTATTTTTCAAAAAAATATGAAAAAGATAAAGCGCCTCTATGTTCAGGAGTGGGGGCTCATGACGCAGCAGGCCGGTAAAACGTGTGGACAGTGACGTCACGAGGAACTTTGGGCTATATCTGTACCAATGTTTGTTTGATTGACAATAAAAATACGTATCCAATATTTTTCAATAGTCTACCTGACGGGCAAAGTAATTATTATGAAAAGTATTTTTATAGAAAACATGCCCATTATTATGATAACAATATGTTTATTAATTACCAAGACAGATACAAAAAAAGTATGCTAAATATTCACATGAAATATGTCCGTCAGATGGCTACAAACTAAATTTATTTTAAGGTGTTTTGCAACGTTCGTACAAAGATATCAAGTCAAATGCTTTGACATGAAAATTCAAATTGGCGACGCACGAGTGCATGCGTGGACTACATAATATATGAATATGTCATATGTATCTGTAGTGACAATGTACTGTGAACGACAGAAGTGATTGACTTATACAAAATAGTTGTTAGGAATAACCGCTTGTAAATTAAACATAAATATTAAACAAAAATACTAAAAAGACCTGATGATGATGATGATGATTAAATAGTTGGGCATTAATTATGTACGATTTATTTGGCGAAGGATTCACATTTAAAATAATGACGAAGCTTAAATGAAAATAAAAGTTACCTTCCTAAAAATATATATTTACAAATCGTACAGTCCCTGCAGGTGCTCACCCCTGGGCATCGTGCCCAAAAGGCTGGCAGCATTGCCTAATTGAATGTCAGTGCTGATACGCCTTTGGTCAACTGAGGAGATAGCTCAATAAGCGTTTTAGCCAAGAAATTTAAAAGCTTATGTGCTGATGGCCCACGGACCATTGGAGACTAAACATTAAAAAGGAGCGGTTGTAATTCACTGGTCTATAAGTGGAATCCAATACAAAGATGCGGTTTAACCTCATAGAAAGTCAGCTTCTACCAAGAGACTCCCTAACAATTTTCACGAGGGGCGAGGAATTTTAGCGTAGGTACCTAATCTTCCACCAAGAGTCTCCCTAACAATTTTCACGTGGGGCAAGGAATTTAAGCGTAGGTACCTAATAATATCCACGGTTTGATGTACTATTAACCGAAACTGTTAGTTCTAGATCGTTTTTGTAGGAATCACCGTAATGAAGTACCAGAACAAATTGCGACTCTTATACTTCTTCTACTTCTTATACTTCCTGGCCTCATGAATGTTCGAAAAGTTTTTTTTTTTTTTTTTTGAGACTAATGGTGGAAGAGGAAAAAATCCATCATGGACACCTGGGAAGGGAGGCGTCGATAAGTAAGTTACAAGATTTATGATACAAACATGAGTCATGAGTATTTTTAGTTTTGGACATTTTTACGTCGGATATTAAGAACATAGAAAGATTTAAGTAGACTATTAGCTTTAAGTAGAGGCTTTGAAACTTTTAACACTTTTCCACTCATGTTTACTGTGAGAATTGTAGATAGGGTCAAACGTGACGACTGACGTGTTACGTAACGCTAAGGTCATATTGCTGCGGCTATTTAACACCATAAATACGGACAAATGAAACCAGACCCTTTTGTGAACGCTTCTCATGACACGAATATGGTAAAATAGAAGAAAGACAGACTTTTTAAATCTAAATATATTCATTCTAACAAGAGAAATATATCTGCATATATTACTTTTGATGTATAGTGGTACCAAACTTTATTACTTACTAGCTTTCGCCCGCGGCTCCACCCGCGTCATGTCGATCCCTCGGGAACAGTACTTTTTCCCGGGATAAAATGTATCCTATGTCCTTCTCCGTACCCTAGATAACGTGTATGCAAAATTTTATGATGATCGGTTCAGTAGTTACAATGAAAGCAAACAAACAAATTCACTTTCGTATTTATAATATTAGTTAGGATTAGGATAGGACAAGAAAGACAGAGTTAATAGTGAGCTCAAAGATGTAAAACAAGAAAGATGTTAGCGATGGCTTTGAACAGTAGATAATTGTTAAAAATTGACAACAGCAACTGAAACAACTGATTAAACATTAATAAAGGTTAAATAAATTTACAAAACGTTTTCTGTAAACTAAGATTCCCTTGTCTATGGGTCGCTATATACAATTTTATGGCACTCGGAACTCGTGACAAAAGGTGTTGCTCTGACACGTTTCAGCTCGGCGACCTTGCTCCCGCGCCGAAGGCTAGGCGTGTCTCATCACTACTGAACGGAGTTATTTAAGTCTTTGCTTTAAGGCCTAGTTTACACGAACATAAAAGAACATGCTAAACGTGAAATTTAGCTCTATAGTGCGCAAGGAAGGAAAAGACGTGATACTAATTATGTATGTATAAAAACATATGTGGAAGATTATTTTTTTATACATTCGCAAACACTCAACTAGACAACAATAACTATAGCTTTTACGTCTACAGACTGGATATAAAAAAAGTGTGACAATATAATTATTTTGCCCTAACTACATCATCATTATTATCTCAGCCAACTAACTTCATACCCGATAATTATTATTGTCGTTTCCCATTGTATCACACATAATAAACACATTGATTTGTTCCTTGGTTTGGACGTGATGGAAAGCCAAACAAACACTTTCACGGTCATAATATTAATGAGGATAAAATTATATTTGCATTTCCTTGATGCATCAATAAAATCATACATTTGCGTGGACAATGCTGACATTTCAAGGCAATGAAAATATGTGGAGTATTTTGGAAACTATTGGAGCTTCCTTCTGAACCAAAATATCCTCTGGAGTGAATTATTTGAAATGAGACAATAAATTTCCATAATCTATTGCAGTCCGCTTTGTCACGAACATAAAGGCGGTCGCCACAGCAAGGCTACAGTGGTAGCTTCCCATGTAGTGTTTCCACGAAACCTCATTCATCTAAGTCACTAATGTTTGTTAAATTTATGCCCGTTATGTTGTCCATTGAGAAGTTCTGTCAACTTGGCCGTGGAATCCAGTATTTGATTGCCATCACAACCGAATACCATGTAAATTATCGGCACTATAGATTAGTTCTTCTATCCTGGTCTGGGAGAAAAAACCGGCCAGGTGCGAGTCGGACTCGCGCACGAAGGGTTCCGTACCGTTATCTATAAAAACGGCAAAAAATCACGTTTGTTGTATGGGAGCCCCCTTAAATATTTATTTTATTCTATTTTTTAGTATTTGTTGTTATAGAGGCAAACAGAAATACATTATCTGTGAAAATGTCAACTGTCCAACTATCATGGTTCACGAGATACAGCTTGGTGACAGACGGACAGACAGACAGACAGACGGACAGAGGAGTGATATTAATAGGGTCCCGTTTTTACCCTTTGGATAGAGAACCCTAAAAACGTAGAATGTGCCAGCTGCTTTTCTTCCCGTGCAAACCGTAGAAGCCGGTCAAGGGAATGGGCGAAAATCTAGAGAATCGTGACAATAGGCGATGCGGCAATCAAAATAGTGATGGGTTGATAACCCATCGCTATTTTGATGTCTTTTTCCACCTTTACGCCCACTAACACGATAACGTGGCCTTTCGGTTTTATGACTTTATGCTCTATCTACCCCGTAAGGTATAAAGACGTGATAACATGTATGCACTATAGATTATATTAAATACTCTTTGTAGTACGTAATTGCCTTTGAAACTGTCGTGACGTGACTTGTACACAGTCCCTAGATCTTTTGTCAACTGTTGTGATAATTGACATTGCTCAGAGGCCAATAACTGTTCGGCCGACCTCTGGAACGAATGGTACAGATATTGTCTCGGATTATAAGAGCGATTTCTATTATTTTTTATTGTCAGTTGGTTGCCCTATGCTTCAATGTCGAGATGTCACATTGGCGGTTTGATGGTGATTATATATATATATATTTATATATATATGGTGTTTTATGAGGACAGGTGTCATATTAGCATTATAATAAATGACGTTATATGTATCGATATGTTGTTGTTTACGGTTCTGTCAATTTAATCTGTTCAGTTTAATTCTTATCTATTATTATCATCATACATCATATCAGTTGTAAAAAGTATCTTCATTCTTCGTTTCAAGTCGGGAAAGGATTAAAATTTAGAAAGGGAATGAAGGTATTGGGATACTACTCACTCGCTCGATTTGATTCTCACTCTCACTCTCTATCTCACTTCCTCGATTTGAACGTATCATGGATCAAGTGACACCCGAATTGCCGAATAAACCCATAAAAAAAAACATCAAAGATCCGAGTCAATCTGGAACTATAATTTTCCATCTTGACCAGACGGGGGCTGAACCCGGGACCTACTCTGTGGCAGCCTGACACGATAACCACCAAGGCCACAGAGGTCTTAAAATAGGCCATGTATCCTCAATCCTGCAATAAAGCCAAACCCTAAAGCGGCTGAGCTGTTCTGTCGAGCCAAGAACAGAGAGGACTGTACCAAGCTGATCGCCGACCTTCACAAGTTTGAAAGGCACCTTAAGAAAATGAAGAATCCGGCAATGAAAACTTGATAATCATCATATCAGCCCTTCTTCAGCCAACTGCTGAGCATAGGGCATGGAATACCGGAATGATTTTCAAACCGGTATAGATACCGGTATTAAAATTTTAATAACCGGTATACCGAAATTTCGGTATTTTTTTAAATCCTGCTAATTATTGTTAAATGATTCCTATAACGATTGGTAAGTCTTGTTTCCGGAGAGCGATTAAATTAGATTTCTAGGCTACATGGTAGAAACACTGAAACTATTTATCAACTCCTTAGAAACCACAATATGAATAAAGGTAATTAAGAATACTCCAAGAATTATTTATGTTATTCCTTTTTAATTTTTCGCGCTTTAATCACATAGTTATGTATATAAACGGGACTTAGCACGAACACTTACATTCATGCACATGCGACCACGATGGAATAACTCCAGTGAAATGTCAACGAAAACAAATAAAAAAAAGGTTCGTGCTAAGTCCCGTTTATATACATAACTATGTATTATTTATGTTGTTTCCTTAGAATTAAGATTTTTTTTTAATTTTGGCACATATATCATAATCAAATAGATATTAAAATCAGTCTTACTCTCTAATGATGAGTAAACACTTTGCAATAACAATCGTCTAAGCATAGACCTCTTCGTTTACACCAGGCACCTCAGTCCTGTGCCTCTATCATCCAGCCGGCCTATTTGCTAACTCAGTGACCAACGTTTTGGTAGTTACTTCAAAATACATTGCGGGTTTCCTATGATTGACTATTTTTATTAAAGATATACAAAACGTAATGTACTTTGAAATGACTATCAAAACGTTGTACACTGACTATTATAATATTTCCCTGATTTTCCACGACCTCCAGCACTATAACGCGCTTATCGCCGTGACCTCTTTACCAACCTTTGCCTCCCAAACAATAACGACACAACAACAAATATCATTCACACGAAAATAATCTCTAAAACTTTATTAACACGTATTCTTTTCTAATGGCAAAGTTTATCGCTGTTATCGCCCTCGTTTAGGCGTTTCCTATGTATGCAATATTGAAATGTGTGTAGTTTTTATTGTTTAATTGATAAGTCTATTATTATGTTTTTCGTCTAGTTTTTAATGGCGGCTAATATTGATGGTTAACTTTCAAAGTTAACTCTAAGAAATTGTACACTCTGTGACCTGTCAGAAAACAATCGTTGATGCGCAAGTACCTAAGTAAATTTTTAAATAATCCTTATCTATACATATAATAAAACAGTAAAAATATTTTGTCTGTACAATTAGAATTTTTGACTGAAATGGATAGAGGACACTTAAAAAGAATAATAGAAAGCAAAAAAAATTTTTTTCGAATTTCTTGTCTGTCTGTCTGTCTGTCTGTCTGTCTGTCTGTATGTATGATCAGTATTATCTCCGAAAATACTGAACCGATTTACTTCAAACTTTCACCAATTGCTTTGTTTTAACTCAGCAAAACATCTAACGTTTGTTTCATCAAAATCGGTTCATTAAAAAAAAGTTATCGTCATTTGAATGAACTCAAGGCATTAGTTTGCCTGCAAATATACACGGTGATTTTTTATCGTTTTGGACCCTTAAAGGGGTGACTCAGACCATCAAAATGAACAACTTTTCATATGGGAACAACGCTGAGAACTCAAAAAAAAATTCGACGTTCCCATACAAACAGGCCGGGCGGTGGGACTCTTTTGTATGGAAGTTGCATGGAGTTCCCAGGGTTGGTCCCATAGAAAAAGTTGTTCATATTGATGGTCTGAGTCACCCTTTTAAGGGTCCGAAACTATCAAAATTTCACCGTGTATTCAACCGAAACTGCTGCACCTAGAAACTTGAAATTTGGTACAGAGGTTCTTTTAATGATGTGAGTGAGCGCTAAGAAAGTATTTTTAAGAAATTTAACTTCTGAAGGGGTAAAATTTATATGGAATTTTCTCATTTCTGGACTTAGAAGTATGAAAGTTGTATATAAGTTCTCGATAAAATTAAAAAAGATGTGTAGATAAGGTAGATGAAATTTGCAAAATTCCCCCCTTAAGGGGTAAAATGGGGGTGGGCGTGTGGTATAAACTTTGTATGGAAATTTTCTCATTTCTGGATTTAGACGTATGAAAATAAGTATATAAGTTCAAGGTTACAGTTAAAAATATCTGTGTAGGTAAAATGGACGATATTTTCCCCTGAAGGGGTAAAGATTGTATAGGAATTTACTCATTTCTTGCCTTAGAAGTATGAAAATAGGTAAATAAATTCACGATTACAATTGAAAAAAAACTGTAAAAAAAATCCCCCAGAAGGGGGTAAAGTTTGTTTGGAAATTGGAAATTTTCTCATTTCTGGACTGTGTAGTATGAAAATAAATAGGTATGTAAGTTCTCGATTACAATTAAAAAAGATATATGTGGGTGAAATGGACAAAATTCACTCCTAAAGGGGTAAAATGGGAGGGTAAAGGTTTTATGGGAATTTTCTCATTTCTGGACTTAGAAGAAAAAATAATATCCATACTTCCATACTAATACTAATATTATAAATGCGAAAGTAACTCTGTCTGTCGTTTTTTTACGCTTCAACCATTGAACTGATTTGGATGAAATTTGGTATGGAGGTGTGAGGCCCGGGGAAGGACATAGGGTATGTTTGATTCCGGGAAATTCTACTGTTCCCGAGGGATCGACACTAACGCGGGCGGAGCCGCAAGCAACAGCTAGTCCTTACTAATATTATAAATGCGAAAGTGAGTTTGTTTGTTTGATTGTTACGCTTTCACGCCGTAACTACTGAACCGATCATCATGAAATTTTGCATACAAGTTCTCTGGAGTACGGAGAAGGACATAGGCTACCTTTTATCCCGAGAAAAAGTACTATTCCCGAGGGATCGACATTGACGCGAGCGGAGCCGCAGGCGAAAGCTAGTAAAAGTATACAAGAACATTCTTTTTTATAAGGCCGAACTAGAAACTATTAGCTAGTCATGCAATACATAAATAATAATAATAAAATTTGATGAATAGTTTCACAAAATTTCACGAGAATTGGTTGTGGAATGCGACCTGAGCACAACCGGACAGCAGGACATACGAAAGACTTTTTGACAAAGCTGATACGTAGACTGCATTTCGCGCTCGCTCGGTTAAAAAATAATAAACTTAAATACATTAAGTTCCTTCATCTATTATGATCAGTAAGGTTTCAAGAAAGAACTTACCATGTTTTTTATCCATGCTTTGAACTGGCAGTGGGCACATAGCGCGTAGAACCGATGGCCGATGGGGCAGAGGGTTTTCGAATGGCGACGACGTACCGGCAAGCGCAGACTGACACCCACCGACTAGATGGTCGAATGATCTGACTAAGGTCGCAGGAAGATGCTGGATGCAGGCCGCTTCCAACTGGTCTTATTGGAAATCCTATGTCCAGCAGTGGACTACTTGCGGCTGATATCATGATGTTTTTTAACAGGGGCACTCCAGAATGGCTACATTCCTTAAGGGCCCGTACTACCTCACACTGCTTTGCATGACTGTCTGTAATATCATTAATAACAAATACTCAACTTGAAATAAAAATGCAGCAAAGTTTGACTCAAAAACACGATTGCGTTAAATTTTCTCGATAGAAAAAAATTGCAAAGTTGCCTCCAAATCACGTCTAATTTACTCGGTATACAGCATTATTCACCAAATACATTAAAACTAACCTTGAAACTTTTTCTTTTTCAAATAACCCTTGAATATTCTTAAGTAACGAAAATATCCAAAGTCGCCAACGCGTTTAGACCATCCGCGTTTGTACCGCCACGCTGCCTGGCCTTTGGCGGGCCCTTAAAAAAGGTTTAAAATTTACAAAATCATTACTTTAATCTCTAACAAGAGTAATATATCAATGGTTTTTCTAAATTCCGATCGTATTGACGCCCACCTATCGATTCGTATGTTAAACCCAATAATTAAGATAAGACTTAAAGTTACAAGCATTTCATGCAAATAACTTAATTTCGGATTTGGCTAACTAACCAATTGTATTTATTAGGGATTATAAGGTGTAATACATGGGTTTGAACTTAAAATATGTTTATCTAAAGGGGATTAAGTTATTAACATAGACTTACGAATTTAAGCTCTGCTTCTGTTAAGTTTTCATGTGAATCATCCACATGCGAGAGAAAGTATTTTGTTTTTAAAAAGAATATAAAATATTGAATTGTTTTTATATAGCACTAGCTGTTGTCCGCGACTTCGTCCGCGGCAATTGCTGTTATTATGATGAATTAGGTTTTTTCTTAGGAAAGATGAATAATTTTACCCGTTTTCAAAACATTTTTTATTGATGCTTCGCTCCTATTGGTCGAAGCTGGATGTTTTATAGCCTAAAGCCTTCCTCAATAAATGTACTATACAACACAAAAATAATTTTCCAATTTGAACCAGTAGTTCCTAAGATTAGCGCGTTCAAACAAACAAACAAACAAACTCTTCAGCTTTATAATATTAGTATAGTAGCATTAGCTGTGCCCGCGACTCCGTTTAAAATCCGTGAAAATTTAAGTAGTAGCCGATCCTGTGTCCTGTACGTCTAAATGTTTATCTACCAAGTTTCATAAAATTCAGTCAATTCGTTTAACAGTTATGGAGGAGGAACATACAAACTTACAGAAAAAATTAAAATATCCTCAATTTTGTTTCAGTATCATTTCAAGGGCTTATACGTAAACACGATATTTCTGTAAACTAAGTAACTTACTCTTACAATACTTATAAAATAACCTGCTCCTGCTTTATGTATATCCAAATTGATCTACAACTCTAAATGGTAATTACAATGGAAATCCACGCGGACGAAGTCGCGGGTACAGCTGTTATGCAATGGGAGCTCAATAAAAAATTCGACATTTCCATACAAACTGGCCCATAGAAAAAGTTGTTCATAGATGGTCTGAGTCACCCCTTTAAGGGTCCAAAACGATCAAAATTTCACCATGTAAATATTATCTCAGAAAATCTAAATATACTCATATATCTCTACATTTTCAATCATGCGCGTGCTTTAGAGCGTGCTGTATAACTTAAATGTAAATTATTCGACGTTTATTATCAGTCAACGACCTCCGCCTAATACGGCCAATCATCGTAAAACTAGCAAATTGAAAATCAACAAAATTAGGAAACTATTTCCATAAATTTTCTGCGTCACTCAAAAACTATCACTAACACTTTGTATTAAGGTATACTTTTCTTTTTGTTGATTAAAAAGTTTATTGGGAGGTCCAAATTGAGTGATCGAAAACAGATTTATAACAGAAACTGGAGATAATGTCAATTGTACTAAAAGTTTTTGTTTAAGTAATTCCGTTGACCCTACATGCGTATTATCTGTAGAATAGAAACATCATGTTTGTCAGAATGAATTTAGATTACTATATTAGCATTGTTTATCGTATCTACGAGTTCGTACGTAGGAAAGGTGTAAAGTGTTTGCTTGTGGTCCAAGAGTTAAGTACAGATTACGAATAAATTAGATTTAAAGGCGGTAACATTTTATAAAAGTTCATATGTAGTATAATCTGAAAAAAATACAAAACTGTCTGCATTTTGGATAATATGCACACAGTAAAATAATTACATTGTTAAAGATATTATAAATATTAACACCCCTTACAATATAAACCAACATATTGAGGCCTTTTAGAATCGTATTTCCGCCATATGGCGGCAATGCGACATTACTGCTGTCAAATCCACCAATGAAAAATCTGATTACACATGATTGGTCGACTTTGACAGCTGCTGTCAAAATACCTGATGTCGCAATGGAGTCCTGGGGGACTGAAAACACTTTTTTAAAAAAAATCGCTTTTATATTTATCAGAAGCCATGCTACTTTAAAATTATCTTATTTTGAAAATCCTCATAAATTTAAGTACGACGAAAATTTCAAATCGTTCTCATAATTGATATTTACTTAAGACTTATATTGAAGGGTAATAAATCAAAGGTCAAAATCATCCCGCTACCGCTCATGGCCGACACCAAACGCTGGCACGAGCCACGCGTGGGGCCACAGCGTGGGCGTCCAAATAAACATGTCTGGGTAACGAGCGACGATCGTAAACTGCACTGAGCTATCGCCAATGTGGGCCCAGTTCAACGGCTTTATTGTTACCCTACCAGCTTAGCCTTGCCCGAGATGACTTGCAGACCTGTAGTTTATCCGGGTCTCGCCCTTACCTTTCGTTCTATATTTTGCTAAGCTAAATGATACTCTGCGTTTGGATATGGACATTTTAATAGCTATTTCTACTACAAATGTATTGCGATAGTTCAATCAGGTTCTAGCCGTGTGGTATCCGGCAGAGTAGAATAGGACCACTCCAAGTCTTCCCGTGGATGTCGTAGAAGGCGACTTAGGAAATACAAGCTAAATAAAGCTTATAAACATCTAAGACACCTCTCCAACCCGTCTGGCCACCGTGGAGAGTGTAGGCCAAGTCTTCTGGCTGCTCTGGCCAATTATGGCCCTAGTAGTACAAAGAGGGTCGTGCTCCTGTAGTGGAGACTAAAAAGGACCTGATGATGAATCAGGTTCAATGGTCAGAGGTGTCATCAACTGCTTGGCCGGTGGTGGCGGATGGCATCGGCTCCCGGCTTACCGAGATGCTACTTGCTTTTTATGATATACGACAGCAAACGAGCAAGTGAGTCACCTGATGGTAAACGATCACCGCTGCCTATGGACAACTGAAACACCAGGGAGTGTTATGAGTGTTGCCAGCCAGTTGAGGGGGAGAAATGGTGGAAGGATGGCCCTTCGATCACTCACTGAACGAAGCATAGAAGCGGTAAAGCTTCTACTTAAACTACTTGTAGTACTTAGTGGTACTTACCCGATCAAGCCGGCCCATTCGTGCTACTAGAAAAGATGAATTTTGCCGGTAACGTGACTCTACCACAACGAATCATTTCTAATCCCAGAATCATTACAGGTTTCTGGAATCGATAAAAGTTTGCTCGCGGACAATGTCGTGGCAAAAGCTAACAATCAATCAATATTTATATTGTACGGTATGTTAGATAGGTCACTCACGTGCTATTTCGTCGGGATTGCCGACTATAGTTTCAGACTCGCCAAGAGCCCATTTTCAAGGTGAGTTCGGGAGCCTATTCCGCGCGTTCCGCACTCACCTTAAAAATGGGCTGATGACGAAAAAACTCGAGAGTGACCCGTGTTTACATAACATCTTAATCTCACGCTAGTTTCAATGATATATACAGTGATTTTTAACCTTTATGCTAATTGAAATCTCGGCAATCGAATCAACACTTATGTAAGAAAAAATGATAGTAAACTAAAACAAAATATAGCTCTGCAGTTCATATCGTACTACTTCAATTATACCATTCGGATTGATATATTTGGAAATCTAGTATTAACCCGTGATTTTTCTCCGACTCTCACATGCTGCCTTTACTTCTAATTTAGAGGCTGTAGGCGTCGAAAGCAGCTGCAGACTATTTACTAGTGGCCTTTACGCAATTTACGGGGTGCCCGGTCTAGAGTTGACTTTATGCGACTAAAATAGCGGTCAGTGTGGGTTGTCACAATGTTTCTAGAAATGTCGCTTAGGACACGTTCCTTTAAATAATTCATTTTGATTCGTGATCATAATAACTGTAGGATCTTACAGGAAGTAAATAAGTATAAGTTTTTCATAGGTACTGGATGAAAATTACAAAAAAGTATTAAAATTTCCTGTCTGCTCTGGTTAAGTATGGCTCCGGTAGTACAGAGAGGGTCATGCCCTCTCTGTACTACCGGAGCCATTTTGTTTTTTACCTTTTTTCTTTCAATTCTGAATTCCATTAGGGATTCTGATTCCCTGATTTCAATATAGCTAGCAGGTTAAGAATCACGCTGTATTTAATTCAATGACTCCTTAGAAGAAGTACTACCCTTCGACTAGCTCAATAATGATAAAGTAAATCAGTAGAATCTAATCTTTCGGATTGAACCCGCTAACATAGTATATGTAGCTGCATCCGCCAGCTGCAACTAATATTCAACTCTATAAGTTTATACGTCCTTGCATTTCACTCCTGTTAATTACTTGATCGATATCTCTATCGGTACGGGTCGTTAAGTAAAGATAGTAAGTATGTAACTAAATTATTATGAAGAGATAAGTTAGCCGTATCGGAAGCATATATAAGTTTGCTTTTGATATGAAAGATTCTTGAAATACTATACATACAAGATTCAAAGATTTATTCAGAAAATAGGCCTTTTCAGGCACTTTTTTACGTCAATTCACATTTTAAATAATACCTATTATATTATATTCAAATTATTAATTATTGTTCAAAAGCTACAAACTACTAGCGTTTCGGAACCGACCACTGCAGAGAAGAAGACGCCGAAAGAAACTCTTTTCAACAGTATTGGTCGCCTACTTGCCTGAAGGGCTTTGTATGATATTTAATATTTTCCTTTTTTTTTTCTGATGTCATGTTATATACAATTTCAATTTACATATTTTTGTGGAACACGTTATGTTAGCGATCTAACGTGCAACAACAACAGATATGATAAAAGTCTCAAAGATAGATAGAAGTCTCAAAGAGGCCGAGCAGACCTGTCCCCCCCGGCAGCACCCGTTCGCGAGTTGACGCATGGATCAGCCATCGCTGATACTTACATAGTATCACGTCTTTTTTTCCCTGCGGAGTAGACAGAGCCTAAGTCTATAAGACCCGAAGGTCACGTTTAGCATGTTGGTGGGCATTAGGTGAAAAACGGAATCAAAATACTGATGGGTTGCTTGCCGCATCGCCGATTAACATGATTTCATGGAATTTTGCCCGTTCCCTCGTTCGGCTTTTAGGATCTGCGCGGGAAGAGAAGCAGCTGGTACATTCTACGTTTTTTCTTTTCTCCCAGACCAGCTTGGAGAAGTATCAAGTTTAATTTATAGCTACCTTAAGTTACTCTATGATGAAATAATCAAAGATGATAAAAAAAAAGCCGACTTCAAGCAAACATATAAACTGAAATTAATAAAAATTAAATGGGTGGGACCAATCTGGATGTATCGGTTTCCAAATGACGCAGTTATGAGGTAACAAACATACCTACAACCGAATTGATAATCTTCTCCGTTTTAAAAATTGGTTAATTGTTTCATCAGTGACAGCTGTAAACATTTGACATTTGACTTTGAATTTTTTACTCAGAACAATAACTAAAGTATTGTTCTGAGGAATTTTATAAACGTAATTTAGGGATTTTATATTATTTCTAAGTAAGAAGTGATATTAATTTTGACACCGTTATTTACATTGAGATAGGAGAAATACAATAAAAATATTTATTACTGCCAAATATCAATCCAACGCTTGGTATTTCGCACTCCGCTAAAATAGCAAGGACGCAACCGAAATAACGTTAAAACTATATATTTCATATAAAAAAATTAGTTCTGTAAAGTATATATAAATACCGATGCCGTGCCTCTCTATCGTTTGTTCCATGTCTATTTTCTAAATGTCGTTTGAGGGATGACTTGAATGACAACGATTTTAGCTAGGGCGAGCGAAGAGGTCACTTCGCCCAAATAGTTTCTAAGTGAACTACGAGTATTTACTTAGTTGGGCTTCGAATATTTATTTCAATTCATGTCTAGATATGCACCAATTTTTGTCAGTTGATATTTTAGTCGAAGATGCAGACTGATTTCGGCATATTCAGAAGAACATCTTCATAGCAGTAGTAGGTCAGGCTCGGAATACGCTTTAACCGACTTCAAAAAAAGGAGGAGTTATCAATTCGGTTGTGTGTTTTTTTATGTTTGTTTCCTCAGAACTCCGTCATTTATTAACCGATTTTAAAATATCATTTTTGTTTGAAAGGGTATGCTTTCGGGTTGGTTCTTTTCAAATTTCATTACAATTACTGTAGTAGTTTGATTGAAATCGATTTTTTTGGCGAGCTCCGTGGCGCAGTGGTTAACACGCCAGCCTGCGACACTGCGGTCAGTCAGGCCAAGATGGAAAATGATCTTTTTCAGATTGGCCTGGGTCTTGGATGTTTATCTATATAGATATGTATTTGTTATAAAATACAGTATCGTTGAGTTAGTATCCCATAACACAAGTTTCAAACTTACTTTGAGGCTAGCTCAATCTGTGTGATTTGTCCGTATATATTTATATCTTTTTACATTAAAGAATATTGATTCTAATTGTGCAGCTAGTTAATAATTATAATTAATGTTTAACGATTAAAATAACATTGAAATGTAAATCTAGGGAATTTATAGAAATCGCTAATAAGCATGGTGAGAGTGGTGCAAGTTAACTAGGTATTCCGACATTATACCCATTCAGCTGAGATATGGCCAATTAGGAATATTTCAAACACTCGGGGTTATTAATCGGTACTTTGATTGCTAATCTCACTGTGAAGAGATATTAGGCTGATGGAGAATCTATTTTGTAATATGGTTAGATAGCTATCGATGACTATTTATATCAATACTAGCTGCTGCCCGCGACTTCGTCCGCGGCAATTTCTGTTATTATGATAAATTAGTATAGATGAATAATTTTTCATTGATGAACATTGATGAAACATTTTTTATTGATGCTTCGCTCCTGCTGTAATGTTTTATAGCCTAAAGCCTTCCTCAATAAATGGACTATCCAACACAAAAATAATTTTCCAGTAGTTCCTGAGATTAGCGCATTCAAACAAACAAACAAACTCTTCAGCTTTATAATAGTATAGATATGGGGTAATTTTGAACTCCCTGTTAATATTCCCCAATAGAATATAGTAACCCAAAGTAATAAATGAAAGGTAATATATAAAAAAGAAACTGGATCCATACACATTCATTGATCATCTGGTCAAATGTCTATGGGGAGTCTAATTTTTTTTCTCATTATTTACCTTTTTTCTGGCTGATGTATATTCTTTTATGGACTCGTGGTCCAGTGGTTAAGGCGTTTGCCTGTAGACCCGGGGGTCGTGGATTCGATTCCCACGGGAAGCATACTTTGTTTAGTTGCTTCCAGTTTAGTTAGGACATTGCAGGCTTAAATCACCTGATTGTCTGATAATGAAGATGATTCCGTGCTTCGGAAGGCGCGTTAAGCCGTTGGTCCCGGCTGCCATCTGGTAGTCGTTAAAAGAACCACGTCAGAGGCCGAGAGGCGGTTCCGAAGAACTCTGACTCCAGGGTGTGCATGGTTAATTGACTGTGACACCTACACGAAATGATGATGATAATGAACTCTTGATTTTGAAGTCAAATATTGTCAAGTTCAGAAATATCCTGTATATAATATAGGTATTGACAAAAGTGATTTGGCCATACTCCGCATGCGTCTTGGCCACTTTCTTTCACGTTGGCTTAGGCGGAAACAAAAGGACGCTTACACCCAGCAATCAGTCTTAGAAAGCTGATGATGATTATTTTTGAATAGATGTATTGTTAGTATCACAGTTATAATAATTGCAAAGTTGTTGACGACACTGTACAACTTTCCTTTAGGAACATAAATATTAAATAGTAGAAAAAAGAAAAGAAAAAAAAACTAAAACTAAAAGGGTTATTGATTTATAGCTACTTTGTCTCCACCTCCTTTCTTTATAAGTAGTCGTTCGTCGTCAACATTAATAAGTAGTCGTATGTCACTAATGTCCAGCAGTTCACCAATAAAAAGAGCTTACACTTGGTCCGCATAAATATCGTGAAAAGCTTATTTTCAGTACAAGCATCGTTTAATCGACACTATAGAGATTGTATGTAATTTCCGCGTAGTAGGTGACTGCTTTCTATTAGGTGTGCCCAAGTGTCAACGAGTGAATTCTATGAGAAGAGTGATTTCTTTCTTCTTCTTCTTTTCGTGTCGATGGCTCAAGGGATTAGATTTTGTCTCTCCAGTATGTGGCGACTCTGACACCATTCTCGGATGCAGTGTACAGATTCTCTTTGGTGCAGCTGGTGGGGCACAGAGGGCACGAAAGAAGGTGCAACATGGTGTGTGATTTCTATGAAATTTGCGTACAGTTATGATGTGACCGGAGTAAATATACCTACATTAAACGAGACGACAAGAGATCAAAATGGTCAGAGAGGTCACCACTTAACGTAGCCAAATAAGGCTGCGTTTGTACCAACATATTCAGACTCGAGTGAACAGGCATCTTCTAGGCAAGCTCGCCCCATCGTAGATCTTGTCTTTACTCTCTGGGTTAGTGTAATGTCAAAGTAAGCTAGATATTTAATATATAAAAAAAATTAGGCTAACCGATTGCGTTAAGAGGTTAAGATTTAGGCGCGCATCATACGAAGGGCAATAGCGCACAAGATGGCCGCGGTGCCCTCTTATTATAACGGTCATAAAGTGGCACTTTGTCCGTGTATACTCGCTATTTTAATATAAAATAAAAAAAGGATAATGTTTTTAGAATTCTTGTATATGGGTGATTATCTTTCATCACTTTTAAATTCTTAAACATATTTCGATGAGTCTTATGCATCCTCGTCTTATTTTGAGTGTCATAGGCTTTAATTCGGCAGTTGTTTATTTATTTTTGTTTGATTAAACTTGTTTCAGACTGATATTATCTGACACAAAATGTCGCTAAACGCATTTTCGACAAACACCAAAGAGAACACGAATCTGGTGTCATCGTTTCCGCCGGAGGTTTCTTCCTCGTAGACTGCTCCAAGTCTATGGATCCCACAAAATCGTAACCGAACCGTGGAAGGCCCAATAAGAGATAGGAAGACGAGTTTCAATCCTATCGAAAAGACTGGACTTCAATAGCCCTCGAGCAAAATAGTTGGAATGATGAGGAGGCCTTTGCCCTGTGGGACAGTATAGGCTAGAAATAGAAATAGAATAGAATGCTCCATTCGCTCGCAAAATGTTGGTGGTGACGCCAGCTAATGTAATGAGTTTTCATTAAAATCGTAAATCCGCTATGTTGTTGAATCATAATTGCTTCTTTTGTGTGAGCTATAATCACATTAGAACATTTCATATACTCCTATGAATACGCATTGTGTACACAGATTTATCATTTAGAAAGGTAAAGTCATATACAGGTAATATGCATGAAACTGCAAAATAGCATATTAATTCATTATAGGATCTCGATAGCTCATCTCTTTAGACAGTCGAAGCTATAGAGAGGTATTTGTATGGGATCCGTTAAGATTAGTGAGGCCAAAAGTGACATAAAACATCTCGTTTAAGGCTTATAAGTTGTACGGTATATCCTGATTTTAATGATTTGACCACAAATTTTATCTTTTGTCATCTAAAAATCTGTTAAAAAATTATCCACTAACACACAAGAAAGTAGAAAAATAAGATCATTTAATCTTTTACCTATAATAATACCAATGTCATAGTTTTAGCTGCGCAAAGGCAACTGCTATATTGACAACTGGGATTAACTGCTCAATGTGCCTTACGAATCGCTCGCAGATCGGTTCTTCAGGCTATGCATGCAATCACCAGACAATATCAAAGTTTCCTGTCTCCTTGCGCTCGCTCTGCTTGCGTGTCTTCAAGTGCGCCCAAAGTCAAGGGCCGTTTCTCCTGGAGACCTTTGAATGCATAGACAAACAACGCCTTAAGCGCCAGTTGTAGTAGTGAAAACTAACTTGGAACTAGCTACAAATGTAGTCCATTAGAAAAAAACCGCACGGAACAGATAAGCAAAGAAACTTAACGGCTATTTCCAATACCATGACAAGGAAATAAAAAATATATAACGGTCTATTAATGGACATATTTATGAGCGGAGGATTGTTGACGTCAAGCCTCCTATAACGCAGGTTAAGGCCGCGCGGCTGACCCATCGCGTTGACTCCATTGAAGTTATATAACTGCGGGTTTTATGCACTTGACTTTTGATGTTGGGTCTAATTATTAACATGATTTACCCATAAATCCAATTAATAATGTTGCATGCACAAGGACAGAGAAAAAAGAAGAATTCTAGCAAGTTAGTAAAAAATTAAGCTAAGTGAATCAACTTTCAGCCTTAAGTCAAGGGTGTCATCCTTAGCTGCTAGACCAGTAGTTCCGGGCTTGTACTTGGTTTTCCCTCTTTCATTAATAAATTTTTCTTAGGGATGACTTGGAATAGAAATGGAATAAGTTAAAAAAAATATATTAAAAAACGTCAGGGAAAATGATAAAAAAAATTACACGGGAGTAAATGAGTACTCGTGGGATGAGTACGGAATAACCCATCAAAGTGAGTAGTATCCATTAGTAGGTATTGGATTTAGGAGTGAAGGCACGTTGCTATTCTTCCTCAGCTTAAAAATGCTTCCATTGGACAGCAGCGTCAGAAGCACAAGAAGCCAAATGAACTGCGCTTGCCAACCCGCTTAAACGAGAGTGGTGAGTATGGCAATATCCCTCCCATGGAACTAAGAATCCTTGGAAGAGGCCCCTCTTCATTAGTGGACTTCTTACGGCTGAAACGATGATGATAATGACTTACTAGTATATTTATACTCACCGGAAAAAAATGGCGTAAACTTTTTTCCCACCTTTTTTCGTAACAATATATGTTGATAATAAAAGTATGGATTTTCAGCCGAAAACAAAAAGATTTCTTAAAGTAGGAGGCGTAGTTTCCGCTTGCCACTGTTACTTGCATCACGTTGGCGCAACCAGACACGACCTTAGCCTGTGGGTCACAGCGGCCGCGCTGTGATTAAACTTTGATTAGCCAGTTTCAGTGGTTAAGGCGTTTGCCTGTAGACCCGGGGGTCGTGGGTTCGATTTCCACGGAAAGCATACTTTGTTAACTGTTTAGGCTTTTGTTACTCTTTCACGCCAAACGGCTAAACGGATTTTAACGAAATTTTGCACACCTTTCCATTTTAACCTATCTTTATTACCTGGATTACCACATATAATACCTTTCATCCGGGGAAAAAGTACTGTTCTTGGATTACCATTAACGTAAGCGGAGCTGCGGGCGACAGCTGTAGCCCATAAATTAAATTGGTTTGGATTTCCCACCACTAAATTTCGCCTGTGGCGTCACAGGTGTTGAAATAAGTGGGCACGCTAGATTTTCATACAAATTGTGATACTTGCGCCATCTATGTACAATTGTAAATCTAGTCATATATCTGTGACACGGCCCTATTAACCTGTGTGCCACAGCGGCTTTGCAGTGATTTATTAGCTAAGTAAACAGACATACAGCCCTCTTCAAAAGTGGGACTACTAACTTGATGACTCTTCTGTTCTGAGAAGCCAGTGTCCGCTGTAAATCGTAGCTTGCACCACAAATACCACAAAGGTGCGACAAGGCTTGACCTTAGCCGGGTCACAATGGCCGCGCACTCCGCTCAGTGATTATCCTTTTATTTGCGCGTCATGACAACGGTCTAACCTCATTCAGTGTTATTATAAAACGAGTACTAAATGGCCACCTAAAACAAAATTATAATGACAACTTAGAATATGAAAACGTCAAAGTGATAAATGTCGATTTATTTTAGTCGGATTATGGTTTATACCAGGTACTCGAGTGAGTCCTCGTTTTGTAATAAGATGGATAAGGTTTGTATATTTATTCTTAGAAGGATGAGTATAAATAAGTAACCCTATTTCACCTTGGACAGTATACTTATTCGTATAAATAAACTTTGCATATATAGATTGCAGCCGGAAGTGTACGAATACTATAATGCCTTAATAATTAACTGTAATTTTCTTTTCTTCTTTCAACAATAGGTGTTAAAAAGTCGGCACGATTGGTTTCCATATACTTGCGCCATATATGTATGTACATCTATATCTGTGCATGAAACGGACGCACGAAGAGTAACTGTACCCCCTTTACTCTAATAGGGCTTATACCATCCTAAATTTAGTCACTGAAAAGAGGGACGCCACAATACGTGAGAAACGATTGGAGATATTTCCATTCGTGTCTAACGTACTGCGGCGTCCCTCTAGTGACTGAATTCAGGATAGTATAATAGGCGCTTCAGCTACCACGTCAAAAGATGAGAGTTGCTGCTCTCCAACGGCTTTTGCCATATATTCTCCGATTGGCCCTTCAGACTATGCATGCACGTAATTGCGTACTACAGGCAATATGAGAGTTTGCTGTCTCTCCAAGCCTTGCGCACACAGGCAACGCCCAAAGCCAAGGTCCGTCCCTCCTGGGGGCGCCCTTTGGTGATGTTGTAAAAGACTGAGTGCACTCTGCTCTCGCCTCAAACGCTCAGTGAATTAGCAAAAGCTCAATTAGGGCTAGCTACATAGTTAATTTAAAAAAATACGCCTCATCCTATAACTTGCGCTGCACAGCAGACGCGACCTTCGCCCGCAGGGCGCGACGGGTCACGCGCCTCGCTAATCATTTTCCTTCTGTTCGCGCCTAAGTAGGTGCATGCACATTGCAAAATTATTAATATTTTACATAATTATCCGGTGCTGGTGCCAAGAGTCTATTGGTTTGTTGTCTCATATGCCAGAATACGGCCGTTCTCGAAAAGGAACGATTGGGTAAACTACGGATACCGTACGAGGGGAAAAAGCATAAATCTAGTAGAAAAGCATACACATTATAGTTTGCGTAGGACGGGCAGCTGTAAGTTTGTCAAGTCATAAGACAGCATGTACAGATATACTAAGTTTCCCAGGCTTCCAAGGGCTAAGGCCGAGAGCACGCCATTTAAAACCATTTGTAGTTATCACTTATTTTTATCCCTTACGGGTTAGACAGGGCCATAAGACCTTGATCGCTAGACGTAGTGCATGATTCGCATGTTGGTTAGGTGAATACCTATAGGTGAAATACGGAATCTAAATTGTTATGAATTGCTAGCAACGCCTATTGACATGATTCCGTCCATTCTCGAGACCAGCATCTACGGATTGCGTGGGATTAGAAGAAGTGGGTACATGACAAAAGTTATAAATTCCAAAAATCTATGAGTCTGTACTCTGCGCAGATCCTTATACCGCAAACCACACTAGCATTTAACACTCAAACACCTCTTTGAGGTATTTAAATTGCAGTGCTACCGCGTGTGTTTCCACTTCACGCGGGTAAAGTGTACCTTGTTACTGTTGAGCTGATTAGACGGTTGTATGCAAATTGGCGAGTCCTGACCCATTGCTGGGCAAATGATGACTTTAGACATTCTTCATAGAATAAGTGAACAGGTACGAGTAGCATCAAAACCTATTGTCGATAACATTATTAAATAAAAAGACATGATAATTTTAAAAATCTATAACTACTTATGTATTTTAGCAGAATATTTTGTAATTTAACGCGAGAATGGTAAAATATCTTATACATTATGTAAAGAAAACTCTGTCCGATACTTGAATGGGTGATTCAGTCCGTCGATATGAACAACTTTTTCTATGGGATCAAAGCTGGGAATTCCAAAAAAAAATCATTTTCAAACTATACTGTTCGGCCACCCGGTCAATTTGTATGAGAACGCCAAAAAAAATTTGTATACAACATATAAAATACATTCTATTCAATTGATATGGAAGACTGAACATTTCAAAAACATTTTTAAGGTTCGGACTATTACACTCTCTAGTAGACGCCATTTTGAATATAGTGTGACGTCAGATAGCATTTAATCAAGACGCTCAAATATAACGTAATGTCTTTTGTCATATTCATTTCGATACATAGATTTAAAAAAAAATTGCGTCTCTCTTTCGATAGTATCCAAAATGTAAAGGTAAGTTTGTATATGCAATACATACGAACGTTCGTTTCTTTAAAACGAACGTACATATGTGTGTGCATAAGCATACTTACCTTTCTCCGGCCGTAGTTGGTTAAAACCGCATTAAAATTCGTTTGGCTGATACGATGCACAGATAGGCAAACGAATACCGGCTTGAACGTTTTTTTGTTAAGAGTATAAAAGAAAGACTTATTTCAAGTCATCATCATTTCGAGTAGGTGTCACGGTCAATCGACCATGCACACCTTGGTGTCAGAGTTCTTCGGCACCACCTCTCGGCCTCTGACGTGGTTCCTTTAACGACTACCAGATGGCAGCCGGGACCACCGCGGCTTAACGTGCCTTCCGAAGCACGTAATCATCTTTATTATCAGACAATCAGGTGATTCAAGCCCGTAATGTCCTAACAAAACTGGAAACAACTAAACGAAGTATGCTTCTGGTGGGAATCGAACCCACGACCCCCGGGTCAACAGGCAAACGCCTAAACCACTGGACCACGGAGGTTGTCAAAAAGAAGCCTTATTTCAAGTACACATATCAAGGGTCGTGCTCCTGTAGTGGAGACTAAAAAGGACCTGATGATGATGATGATGATGAAGTACACATATTGAACTACTACCTAACACGTGCGGACCACGCTTAAGTAGCTCACTATAGTAACGGCGATTTAAGATTGCCTGCTTAGTGCGAAGTTGGAAGTTGCATTGTTACTATGTAATCTGTGGTATTGTTCTGTAATGAAGTACTTATTTGTTACTTATTTTCGTGTTGAAGTGCTAATAGCCTAAGTGCGCAACCCATCAACGAAATATCACTGGTTCGAACCCCGCTCGTGCAGAGCTATTAGCTATAAGTTTGTATTACAATCCGCATTATGTAATAGAGTACTACCTTTTTCCGCTGAAGTGAAATAGAAATCTTGTAAAGCCGTATTTCAAGTTAAAATCGTGACCTATCAGCTACTATACACCTGCTGACCACACTGCAGTAGCTTATTATAGTTCACGGCGATTCGAGATTGCCTGCTTAGTGCGAAGTTGGCGCTCGCATTATTACTACGTAATCTGTTGTATTGTTCTGTAACTAGGTACTTATTTGTTACTCTAATTACCGTGTTTAAGTGGTAGTAGCCTAATAACCTAATAGCCTAAGAGCGCAACCCATCAACGAAATATCACTGGTTCGAACCCCGTTCGGACCGACCTGTATTCCACTGAGTTTGTTTTACAATCCGCGTCATGTAATATAGTTTTCGATAACCACTGCCTTCTTTCGTTGAAGAGGAATAAAAATCTTGTATAATCGTATTTCAAGTTAAAATCGTGACCTATCAGCTACTATACACGTGCCGACCACACTCAAGTAGCTCATTATAGTTCACGGCGATTCGAGATTGCCTGCTTAATGCGAAGTTAGCGCTCGCATTGTTACTACGTAATCTGTTGTATTGTTCTGTAATTAGGTACTTATTTGTTACTCTAATTACCGTGTTTAAGTGGTAGTAGCCTAATAACCTAATAGCCTAAGTGCGCAACCCATCAACGAAATATCACTGGTTCGAACCCCGTTCGGACCGACCTGTATAGCTCTGAGTTTGTTTTACAAAGCGCGTCATGTTATATAGTTTTCGTTAACCACTGCCTCCTTTCCTTGAAAAGAAATATAAATCTTGTATAACCGTATTTAAAGAAAAAATCGTGACCTATCAGCTACCTTACACGTGCCGACCACACGTAGCTCATTATAGTTCATGGCGATTCGAGATTGCCTGCTTAGTGCGAAGTTAGCGCTCGCATTGTTACTACGTAATCTGTTGTATTGTTCTGTAATCAGGTACTTATTTTTTTCTCTAAATGTCGTGTCAAAGAGGTAGTACTTAATTGGTCTTAGAGTGAAATTCATAACTAAAGGTCTGGGGTTTAAACCCTGCACATGTACAGTCAGCCACTGAGATACCTGACCCCGCCGTCTACCTCTATCTTTTTCTCTTAAACTAAAAATAATATTGACATGTACAAAATGATTATTCAGAAAGTCTTAATTGAAATCTCTGTGAATATAAATTTTCATGTCAATAGTTTTTGGTTTAAGAGAAAATTCAAGATATAGGTAGAGGGCAGGGTCAGGTATCTTGTACCTGTTTGAAGTTGATCTCAGAGTTTGACTTACAATCTGATACATATGCGGTCTTTTTCATCGACTACTTTCATTGAAGGGGCATCGTGAGGACACCTGCACACTAATTGTCTGTTGTCACTAGTGTGTAAAATTACTGTTGTCACTCAGAGACAGTCATTAAACTACTTCGGATACTTTTAAGTACCTTGATACATCTTACACTAGTGTCAGCTTATCGAGTGTGTAAGTTATTCCTTTTCAGTACCTCTGACAACGGGTCAATGTGTATGCCAATTTCAAAACGATCATTAGAATTAGACTAACAAACGACAAATATACTTATTCACTTACATATTTATATCCGACTAAGCGTAACTACCCCCGGCAAAGACTAATGGAGGGTTTTCATTTTGGCCGCTATGTATGTATGTATGTTTGTTTGCTCGTATCTCTTAAACTACCCAACGTAATTTGGAAATTGATATATCGTTAATGCGTCTTGACCATTCGCTGGTTATAGACTATGTGACGTCACACTAAATTGAAAATGGCACCCCTAGAGTAAAAAAAAAACCAATTTGTTCGCTACTTAATGTTTTAAAATATATTCTAGTGTTGATTACAAACATAGATTCTTGAGAAACATATCTTACACCACCATCTTATACACCTTATACCGTGAAACTTCAAAATATGTTTGAAAATATAGAAGTCGGCTTTTAGTATTATAACTTTATTACTTAAGATTTGCATGCATTTCGAAATATCATAATTACCATCAGCTATCAAACACCCAATTGGATATAAACGCTTATCTCTGACTAGCGAAACCCTGTTGTTAACAGTCATAAAATAACTGATATAAGTATGTTTCTGGCTTCTTCACTTTAATAGGCATTTACGGCCATGCCTGTAAGCTTTCCTCGTCTCTGTGCTTTTTGAGCTTACATTGGGATCGGTTTAATGGAGCTTGTAGACATCCAACACAAATCATAATAATTTTCAAGTATTTATGTCCTTATATCCAACTGACCAAAGGTAGGTAATGTGTTCCGGGTCGTTGTGAGCTGTCATTACGGCAATCTTTATCTGAGGAGTGACATAAGGTATTATAAACTTTAATTTAATTTTACTTCCGTGAAAGGAAATGAAATTAAATGAAAAATTATTATTATTTTACACACATAACAAACTCGTACAGAGGGTACAACACCTCGTTGCGTCGTCTATGGTCTAGTAAATTCGTGTGAATTGTCAGAGGCTCTGTAGAATCAACGAAATGAACTACACCATTGATTAACAAGACTCAGAAAAAGCGTGGGAAATCTCATTTATACTTGTCACTGGCTAAATACGTAACGCGTGAAAAACCATAAATTAAAAAAAAAACCCTGACGTTTCAGTAATTCATTAGGTACTCCCACTCTCCAACTCAACTCTTTTGTACATCATCTAATTATTTTGCAACTATTTTGTCAACCAATATCATACAAACAATTCATAACACATTATTGTCATAGCGCATTATCAAACAGATCTTATGCGAAACACCGGTGTCTTTCTCAGAACATGAATCACCGCTAATGTGGGGTTATTATAAAACAGTGTTTATATGCGAGCGCAGGTTACTGGGGTCGCACGAGTCAGTATACTGACAGAGTAAAAAGCCCAGGCCTCAAATCTAGCCCGAAATCAGCAAATGTCGATCTGACGTGATTAATTTGATTTTAAACATGTTAATTTTGATCTTGCGTATAAAATCAGTATCCTTTGTTGACTATTGTTAATCAGTTGCTTCTTCTTCTTGCATATATTTCCTCATGAGTAATGCTGTTAATACCAGGGTCTAAGTTAAAAATTGACCGAGACTTAGCCACGTGTTTTAGCCGTATGGTTTCCGGCAGAGTAGAATAGGACCACTTTAAGACTTCCCATCGACAACTTAGGAAATACAAGCTAAACAAAGCTTTAAAACATCAATGAGACCTCTCCAACTAGTCTGGCTAGCGAGTAGAGGACAAATCCTGTCTGCTCCGGCCAAGTATGACTCTGGTGGTACAGAGAGGGTCATGCTCCTGCAGTGGAGACTAAAAAGATCTGATGATATAGCCACGTTTGTTTATTTGTGATAGATCAAGCCTGAATAACAGTGTCTCTTTTTGCTACAGTTTATTTCATTAGCTGTAGATCAGAGCCTTTCAAATCGGTGTACCTAATGCGTAAACGGATTAATTTGCGTTTTGCCTACATGTCACAATTATTAGCTTTATGTTTCAGTATCTTTAGCAAATAGTTATCAATGAACTTCGTTCCTATCACGCTTTGCCTAAATGTCCCAAATTATGAGCTTTATGCCTAGGGCACTTATAGTATGTTTGGCAAATAATTTACAAATGACACTTCATTCGTATGTATTTACTCATGTGCTGATACTGGTCCAGCGCGGGTGCAAGGTCGTATGCAGTGCAGTACGCCACGTAATGCATAAAACGCCTGCTTAATGCATGCTTACCTATTGACGGAGGCTTAGCCACGTGTCCTTTTTGTTTGTATGTTTTATGTTTGTTGGTTCTGGTCCATGAAAGAAGATAATGTTTACCAAAAACGATGAGGACATCGATATACGTATAGGTGGAAAATGGAATCAAAATATGAATGAGTTGCTAGCCGCATCGCCTATTGGCATGATTCCTTAGATTTTGGTCCAATCCCTCGTCGAGTTTATACGGTTTGCGTTGTAAGAGAAGTACGTAACTAGTCTTTTCTCCCAGACCATCATGGAATTATAAAATAAATATTTATTTCATAGTTACATTAATCCAGTTGATTTCAAAAATCTGGTTATATTGAAATATTGGAATAAGGATCACTAACACAATATCCAGTACACAGGAGAAAAAAAATATTGAATCTCCCATACTACGTTAGTATTATATTGTATTTGCCAAAGGTCGAACTTTAATGAAAACATACATACATAGTATTACGTCTTTGTCCCTTGCGGAGTAGACAGAACATAGGTCTATAACACCTGAAGGCCGTTTAGCATGTTGGTGGGCATTCCGTTTTCCACTAGTGGTGGAAAACGGAATCAAAATAGTGATGAGATAGGATTGCTAGCCGTATTGCCTATTAACATGATTCCTCAGATTTTTAATGAGACGACCAATTTTATTTTCTTAACCTCCAAGATGTCAATATCGCCAGGGGGTTTAAAATCGGGGTGATTTTAAACCCCCTGGCGATATTGACATCTTATCTTATAATCATCAGTATGATTGGTTAAAACTTACTTTTTAATCTTATAATATTATTTACTTCGGATTTTTTATTGTCATTGTTACTAAACATTTTTCCTTCTTTAGACAGAGATAGAAAATGAGTTTTGTCAAGGTCTTGCGATCAAAGTTTTCTGAAATCACTTTTGCAACAAATTTCTAAATCAGGTCCGACTTTTTGACCATCTATAATCATGACGTGTCCTATAACACAATAATCATAGAGATCACACTGCAATAATGCTGAGATATTTTTCTCCGTAGCACCATGAATAGAAATTTGAATATTTTCAAGGCAGTTGTCCGGTTTTCCCGAGAGTACAGGCGTTTCTTGAGACATCTGAAATGGACCAAAAGCCAGTTTGCATGATAAAGGCTGCCGATACACAATGGTGGGCATAAAATGCCGCTAAAACATAAATCGAGTTAGCTAAAAAATATTTTACAAGAATTCCATCCAAAATATTTTACAACGTCTAACTTGGTCATTTTGTTTTTTTTTTTATTTTATTTGTGTCGTACTATGTAATCATTTATTTTAGTTCGTTTTAACCACGCAAACGAGTTCAAATTCGATGTCCAGATTTTCTACCTTTAATCAGCTCTTAATGAATAAAAGTTCTTAACGTTTAACAGCAAGCTCATGAAAATTGGCATTTTATGCAAATTTAATGACAATTCTATTTTATGATAATACAAAGCTTATCTGATGAAGAAAGATCCTCGACACTGTACAGTCATAAAAGTACAAGCTAGTTTTCGTACCAAGTAATGAATTACTGATAGAAAATGAGAGAAAATGCTCAATAGCATTAAGTCCGCCAATTGTAACAATTTGACTTGTGGGTCATTCAAGTGCGTAAGCAGCGAAAGGGGGCTGGGAGGTCTGGGCTAGGCTTATTTTTGCTGATAAAGTGATGACGACAGCAACATATTGCAAAATAAACATAATATTTTGTAAAAATTATACCAATGTTTACGTAAGCTTGAAGGGAGGGGGAAGAGCTTATCTTACTTTGGCTGACAAGGGGGAGGAAGGGGTTGCAAATAACTGATATATTGCTTTCGTAATACTTGAACGGTCCCATGGCTACAATAAAGTTTTAATAAATAAACAAATACAATTGCTAGGTAGACATTTACCTCTTTTTTAACAACTGCTATTGGACATAGAAATGATACTATGCACAGCTAGGATATGATCTAACCACTAAGATGCATATCTTATAAGGGCAAGTTACAAAGTCTAACTACACCAGCAACATTTTAGCGCCGCCAGTGTCGTGCGTCAAGTGCTCTTTATTCATCGAGTAGGCTTTGTCTGCATGCAAATACTCACCGGTCACCGAGGCGACCTCTATGCCGGGAGCGAAGGTCACTTGTAGGACGAACGCTCGGCCCGCCTTCCATACGATGCCCATTGACTTTCGCGATTGTCTTCAACCGATTCTCGACCTTATTGCATATCAATGCTGGCTAATTGTTGTATTTCTGTGGTAATGATGGCAACGTTTGTTTGTTATTGTTGCTTCATTTTAATATTAATATTTGAGTAGTGTTTTAAATTATTCTCGTTTACATCACTATACGAGTATAATCACTGTACGATATATAGTTGTGGTAGAGCCACGCTACCGGCAAAATTAATGTTTGCTAGTAGCATGAATGGGCCGGCTCGTCCGGGGAAGTACCACACTCTCACAGAAAATCCACGTTTGAGTAGGAGCTTTACCGCTTCTATGCTTCGTTCGGTGAGTGAGAGAGCCGGAGGCCCATCCTTCCCCCATTTTCTCCCCCATGTCCTATCCCCAATTCCTTGAAAGGCCGACAACGCTCCTGTTACACCCTGGTGTTGCAGTTGTCCATGGGCAGCGGTGGTCGCTTACCATCAGGTGAATCGCTTGCTCGTTTGCCGCCCTATAAAAAAAAACAAAATTGAATCCCTATTTCCTTTGGTCACGCCATGACCTGAGAACGGTCATATCGATTTAATTCATCTTATTTTTTAAGTTTTTCTAATACGTTGTAAGAGGTTTCGACGGAAAAATTTTAAGAAAATTACCTAGAAATTTCAAATATTTCAGTAAATTAACTGTATATGTATTTTAACAAGCTACCGCAACGTAAATGTAGTTCATCATCATCATTATTTCGAGTAGGTGTCACGGTCAATCGACCATGCACACCCTGATGTCAGAGTTCTTCGGAACCGCCTCTCGGCCTCTGACGTGGTTCCTTTAACGACTACCAGATGGCAGCCGGGACCACCGGCTTAACGTGCCTTCCAAAGCACGGAATCATCTTTATTATCACACAATCAGGTGATTCAAGCCTGCAATGCCCCAACCAAACTGGAAACAACTAAACAAAGTATGCTTCCGGTGGGAATCGAACCCACGACCCCCGGGTCAACAGGCAAACGCCTTAACTACTGGACCACGGAGGCTGTTGTAAATATAGTTTAACGACTATTTTAACATCGAGTGTTTGGAAGTTTATATGACTTAATATTCATTATCAAGACAATGTCTGTCCGGTCGAAGTACATACATACCTATATACTTTTTCCCTCCTCATCCAAGTGTTCCCTGCTCTATCACCAGTTGTAATGCTTAGCAGCCCGGGTTGGTTTAAGTATTCGTACTGTAAAATGAATTGGCAAACTTGCCTTTATTATAAGGGGTGTATCAAAATCGCAATTGATGGAAAATTTGCCCTTATAGTCATATAAGATATGGAAACCCAACTCCGAAGAACTCTGACACCAGGTTGTGCATGGTCGATTGACCGTGTCACCTACACGAAATGATGATGATTGCACACAAAAGGACTTGTTTATAGAATTCTAGCGACCCACCCCGGCTTCGCACGGGTGCCATAAATTATACATATAAACCTTCCTCTTGAATCACTCTATTTAAAAAGAAAACCGCATCAAAATCCGTTGTGTAGTTTTAAAGATCTAAGTATATATAATAACAGACAGAGGGAAGTGACTTTATTTTTATACTATGTCGTGAAGAATAGTGGTAACAGATACAACCAATCTTGTACTGTATCCAACTCTTATATTTTTGGTCCGGGGATCACGCACACAAAACAAACAAACATCTCGTGCTCCAACACTGCAGTTAATTGCGGTCGTAACCTACATAGAACAAAAGGCAGCCTCGTCGAACCTTGGACCGACCTTGCGCATCCTCGCTCCACATGCATTGTTCCGGTATAGAGATGTGCTCTGTGATGAATATAAGGAAGTACTTTAATCACATGTTCCGGTGATCATTTTGGCTTGGCATACTTCTGGGGAAAATCACAAGCTTTTAAGTATATGAACAAATTTAATAAATCAGACATCCTCAGATCATTATCATTTTATTTTTGTTCACAAAGTGGTATTCTTACACAGAGTGTTTGGTTTATCGTATGCCAAATGGTATTCATAATTAAAATGGTATTCAATATAGATACCATGTGTAAACTGACCCCCTAGATTGTATTTAAGGGGTGACTCACACCGAAAATATAAATAACTTTTCGTTCATTTTGGGACCACTACTTCTCTTCGGACCAATGACGGAAAGTCGAAAAAGAAATCGTCTATCCATTCCAATATAGATTTCCCGATCGATATTTATATAATACTACGTTGTTTTGCCTTATAAATTAAATAAATTGGGATGGACTATCCTTATAACTGAAGGGTATAAAAAATAGTTTACGCCTATTCTCAGACTTACTAAATAAACACACAAAATTTAATAAGAATCGGTCACGCCATTTCGGAGGAGATTTGTGACAAACGCTGTGATACGAGAATTTTATATATTAGCAGAAGATTTTACTTTATAATCATTTAAGTTTCAAATAAAATGAATATAAAAAAGAAGCAAAAATGACGGAAATGGATACGAAATTATTTCTAAAACATCAAAAACATAACTTACTTGCTTATAGAGTCAGGGTAGCAAACATACAAAGCATAGCATTAAGATAACCTCCGGAGCTTAGGCTAAGGTTTAAGAGCTTGCACCCACCTAACGGTGAGATAACCAAGAAATGACGGAAATGGAAACGAAATTATTTCTAAAACATCAAAAACATAACTTACATGCTCATAAAGTCAGGGTAACAAACATACAAAGCATAGCATTAAGATAACTTCCGGAGCTTAGGCTAAGGTTTAAGAGCTTGCACCCACCTAACGATGAGATAACCAAGAAATGACGGAAATGGAAATGAAATAATTTCTAAAACATCAAAAACATAACTTACTTGCTTATAAACTCAGGGTAACAAACATACAAAGCATAGCATTAAGATAACCTCCGGAGCTTACGCTAAGGTTTAAGAGCTTGCACCCACCTAACGGTGATATAACCAATAAATTGCAGAATCTAGATCCTGCATACCTACATTAGATAGTGCCGGTCGTATAGAGAGAAAGTGCATGCTGTCCATAAAGATGTAACTTTTCATGACAATGTAGCAACTGGAGTATACCTTCATAGACCTATTTGATTTTCTCGTATATATACATACATACATACATAGTATCACGTCTTTTTCCCTTGCGGGGTAGACAGAGCCTAGCCTCGTATATATTTATATTTATTGATAGTTACTATCAATAAATATAAATATTAACGAGCTAATCATATAGGCTGAGCTAGCCATAAGTAAATCCGCAATGTGTGCGCTTTACTTTGTTCAGTACCTATTACAAAAATATTAGTACACAGAAAATAACCTGAATGAAGTTAATAATCTGAAATGAATTATTGTTAGTTCTAGCATGAATATTTGTAAAAAAACGCACGAAACGCCCTCTGTGTATAGTTGCAGCGCAATTCTAGTTTGTATAAAACGCTGTGAAAACATAAAAAAAAAATACAAAAACAGGAGTTCTTGGCGAGAATTTCGGTGGACTGCATGGATTTTGTTTCGGATTGTTTTGCAAATTAATTCTTGTCGACTTTATAATGTTATATTGTTGTAATTTAGTGTTATAAACGGTGCGTCTGTAGTAAGATTTACTTAGCGGGCTGTAGGTTGTCCGCCTTGTTGCGTCGTCTATGATCAAAACGACGCTAAATTAATTACCTACATCATCTTTTCGTTGTATACACACACACGTTGAAAAATATGAAGGTCTAAAAGGCGTAGAAAGAAAAAAATATTGGCTGCCTGTAAATTTTTTATTTTTATTAACCTATATTGTACCACTGCTGGGCAAAGGTCTCTCCCATCTTTTTCCACTTATCTCTGTCACATGTTACTCCTGACCAGTTTCTCACAAGTTTGGTTACGGACGATAATTTTACGTGATAACAGTGGAAGAGAGATAGATTCGTCACAAGCCAAACGCTTAGGCCGATCGAGCCTCTATCGCTTGTTCCGCACTCGCTTACTTGACTAGCTCCGTGGCGCAGCGGTCAACACGCCAGCCTGCGACACGGAGTGACCGGGTTCGATCCCCGGCCAGGTCAAGATGGAAAATGATCTTTTCAGATTGGCCTGGGTCTTGGATGTGTATCTATATATGTATTTGTTATAAAATATAGTATCGTTGAGTTAGTATCCCATAACACAAGTCTCGAACTTACTTTGGGGCTAGCTCAGTCTGTGTGATTTGTCCGTATATATTTATTTATGTATTTACACACGGAACATGACAATTTTTGTGCGTGCTGCCCGCGTTCATTTATTTAAAAGACGTTATCACGTAAAAAAATGTGGAAATGTCAAAAATGATACCATGGTGTATTGAAGTATGGTTTCCTGTGGATAATAACCCTTACGGCTTCGATGACAAACACCCACGGCCCGCCGACCATATATTTGCAATGTTATGGTGTTAGCCTCGATAAGTAGTCCCATGCATAACACTAAACTTGTCCCTTACAATGTCTTCGTCGAGATTCTACAGAGATCTCATTCCTATAATTTGCGTACAGTCAGCCAAGGAGATACCTGACCCCGCCATCTACCTATATCTTGAATTTTCTCTTCAATTAAAAATAATATTAATATGAAAATATATATTCAGAAAGATTTTAATTTAGATTTCCTGAATATACATTTTCATGTTAATATTACGTTAAGTTTAAGAGAAAATTCAAGATATAGGTAGATGGCGGGGTCAGGTATCTCCTTGGCTGACTGTACATATCTCATTTACAGAATCATTTTACCGTTTACGTAATTATTATCTATTGTTTAAAATTAAACACTATGTTTTCTGCCCATAATAAATATTGTTCTAATTAATAATTAATCCTATTTGAATTTAAGGCTTAAAAATTACGTAAGAGGAATTTGAGTACTAGCGTATTGTTTAAAAGTTTAAGTTTTACAAAACAAGTGTGATTTTGTAAGCTTCAGCGTTCATTCACACACCACGAGCCATAACCACAGGGTTCGATTCCCACCCAGTTCAAGATGAAAAACGATATTTTTCAGATTGATCTGGGTCTTGGATGTTTATCTATATAAGTATCTATTATAAAATATAGTATCGTTGACTTAGTATCCCACGACACAAGTTTACAACTTACAGTGGGGCTAGTTCAATCTGTGTGAT
The DNA here is from genome assembly GCA_947532085.1 of Elegia similella. NCBI lineage: Eukaryota > Metazoa > Arthropoda > Insecta > Lepidoptera > Pyralidae > Elegia > Elegia similella. The sequence goes on along the minus strand of OX383933.1, from coordinate 22,328,623 downwards.
TTGTCCCTTTGTATATTTATACTTATTTATATATAAACTAGCTGCCCGAAGCTCCACCCGCGTTATTGTCGATCCCTCGGGAAAAGGTACCTTATGTCCTTCCCCGGACCTTAAACTACCTCTATACCAAATTGGTTCAATAGTTGAAGTGTGAGAAAGTGACAGACAGATATACATACAGACAGAGTTACTTTCGCATTTCTAATATTAGTATGGATTTATACTTATTCATTTATAAATAAATAACACAATAACGTCTAAGTCTAAGTCCAAGTCAAGTTACTTGTCCTTACTTCTGAAAGCAATAATACTTTAATGACCAAGATTCCCAGTTCGGACCACTTCACAGGTTATCTCTTTTCATTACGGTTCATTACTTCACTAATTAAGGCATAAAACAGCTTATTTCAATAAAAGCACCTGCTTCTCTTAAACAACCAACTTTCGACCTTATCTTTACTACACAAAGATCAAATCACATCATAAAATATTCTGACTTATTAGTACAGGAATTGAAATGCTTAGTGCATTCTAATTTGACTCTTAAGACAAGGGTTATTGGTACTACATTGATCGCCGTAATGGTTGTAGTGAAGTAGTTTTAATAGCAATCAAATCAAAGTTAACATCTATAACATGAATTTAAGTCAATGTTTTAATATCAGAACCTATCAAGAGTATCTAGAGCATATTATGTGCTTGAGTATAATGCACCAGAGACGACGACGCGACGTGGTAAAATAAAAAAATAGATAAAAGTTTCTTCACAATAATAAAGATATTTAGTACTTATTTTTACTCCTGTAGTTACTTAATCCATATACTAATATTATAAATGCGAAAGTGAGTCTGTTTTTTTACGCTTTTAAGTCGTAATTACTAAACCAATCATCATGAAATATTTGCATACCCGTTGTCTGTACGGAAAAGGACATAAGAGTTCATTTTGTTCCGGGAAAAGTACTGTTCCCGAGGGATCGACATTGACGCGAGCGGAGCCACGCGCGAAAGATAGTAAGGTATAAATTGAATAAGAACAATCTTATCACTTGATATAATTACTAGCGGAACTACTGTCTTTTCTCGATTTACAATGTTGGTATATTATAATTAAAAACGCGGCGGATCCCGAATTGTACCGGACGAGTTTGGGACCGCACGGCACGGCACTTGCCTTGAAACTGGGCTCAGGATGAATCCGAAACTATAGTCGGCAATACAGACTAAATAACACATGAGTGACCCGTTTTTATGCTCAATTAAGTTCTTATCTTACGTTAGGTAGTTTCAATGACATAAATATTGAAATATTCTTTGGCCTTAAATATAAATTAATTTTACACCCTTTTCTAAATACATCTTCAGTGTGGTAAATGTTTATTAATTAAATTTATGCAAAAATATCTGAATATTCTTACACAACAAATAATAAAATAATATTTACACATTGTCTTCTCCAGTTGCATATTACCTCCTTGTTAACCCTTTTTTTACTGTCATTTTATTTCTGAGTGATGAAGTTCTTACCGGAATTAATAATACATTTGTAATATCATTATTAATTAGGTTAAAAATATCATTAAAGTGCGGCAATCATTGTTTCGGTATGCTTTAACAGGCATCAATCAATATAATGAGAGTCTTGTGCGTAATTCATGCTTGTCAAATATAAAATAGTAAATGCAGACAGACTGTGTCAGAAAGATATTATATTATGTGTTGACTTTTATGTTAATATACAACATACTACCATGTCTTTTTCCCCTCAGATCTTTTTTTGAAACGGAATTAAAATTTTGATGGGTTGCTAGCCACATCGCCTATTAACACGATTCCTGATTTTCACCCATTCTTTAGTTTTTACGATCTACGCGGAAAGAGATAATGCTGGTACATTCTACGTTTTTGTTTTATCCCAGACTTAAATGGTGACCAGAAAAAAATGTGTAACAAAATGAGGCTAACAATGCTTACGGGGCATAATATTGAACAACTTTCCCCAGGGAACCGACCACGAAGAAAAAAAATTACTTTCCATAGAAAGTCGATCAGCTGATTGCTCATTTTGTATGCAATCAGCCGAAAGTTTTTTCGTAGTTCGATTTACATGTGGCTTACATTACATCTGGTGTACATGTAAAAGTCAAAAAAGTCAAGTCAGTCAAAAGTCAAAGATTTTTATTCAAAATTGGATACATGTATCTCTTTTTGAACGTCATATTTTTATTTCTTATATATTTTTATATGCAAAATTAAAATACTACTAGCGTTTCGGTTTGTGTTTCGGTGTGTAAGTCATGTAAGCCTCCTGAGAAAAGTCATTCAATATCAAAGGCTGATCATGGAACTTGATTGGAAAGAAGATTTTGTAAATGTTTCTAATTATGTAAGCATCTAGTTAAAAAAGACTGATAAGACTTTTATTTTAAAAAAGTTTTAATGTGAAATCGATTTCAATAAGTTTGGTTAAAATTGGGTTGGAAAGTCCATAACAAGTTTGATTTTTTAAAGAATTAACATTGCCGTAAGATAGCCTTCAAGATTTATAGAAACTTTTGTTGTGAGGTCATTTCCATAAACGCAATATTTTAGCAAAGATGCCGAACGAAGTTCTTACATTTCGCGTAAAATATGCTAATGTTATAAAAAAAGCACCCAAAATAACATTGATTCAAAGAATATTATTTTTATTGCATAATTTCTTTAAAAGTTTTTAGATTAGTACTCGTAATGTAGTTTTTCCTTGCCATGCCTTTTTTCAGTAGGTCCTTCCATAGCACAGGGAAAATATGTGTGTGTTTTCCAACTTGCATAATCTTTTTCGTACCTTTTTAGTATAAAATATTTTACAAAAATAAAAAAAATAGATAACTTCAACTATAAAATTAAAATTGTTTTAATACATAGTATGATATTTCAATAGAGGTAAATATACAGAATATTAATTTCATGTTATGAATATACTCGTAAGAAAACAATGAAAACGGTTACACAAACCAAAAGACTCAATCTAAATATGTCGTCTCAAACAGTTACAATACAAATCTATTAGAAGAAACTCTCTGTGGGGTCGCTACTACCCGCCCGTTCGATATATCATAGACAGTCACCGCAATCTTGTAACATAACTAAATAAATTATTCCACTGGAGCCTTTGAGTCGCCGCCGTCGAGTTACCTTCGACCTTATCATTAATTTCGAAGTAATGAATTGCGGGCAAGACGTTTTGTGTAACGATAACTTGATGTATGGCTGTCCAGTGGGTGTACCCCCCACTGGTTAAATTGAGAGTCAACACATATGATCAAATGCATTTTTATTAGGTATTAGTGGCTATTTGAATCTAGAGAACACATGCGGTTGTTTATCCAAATTAAGTTTTTGGACGTCACAAAAATATTTTACATGAATGATCTACCGAAGTACATAATTCGATTATTTTGATTTAATCGAGATCTCTTACTCCTCATCATCATCATCATCATCTCGTGTTGGTGACACGGTCAATCGATCATGCACACCCTGATTTCAAAGTTCTTCGGAACCGCCTTTTGGCCTCTGACGTGGTTCCTTTAACGACTTCCAGATGGCAGACGGGACCAACGGCTTAATGTCTTCCGCAGCACGGAATCATCTTTATTATTAGACGATCAGGTGATTCAAGCCTGCAATGTCCTAACCAAACTGGAATCAACTAAACAAAGTATTGAACCCTCGACCCCCAGGCAATCGCCTTCACCACTGGACCACGGAGGCAGTTCTCATACTCCTAAAGTAAGAGAATAAAATGATGGCTGACACTAGTTTCGATCTAAGCCCCTTAAAGCCGAAATAGTAGCAACTTCCTGGGAGGCCGTAATAGTGTTGTGAACATATACTTATGGACAGTCGATACATCCATTCATAATAACTCATGAATAATTCATCACATATTTCGGTATTGTATTAGTTCATATTATTATATTGAGATACGAGCCATTAATATGAATTAGTAAAATAGTTATTAATCATATATAATAATAAAGAAGCTTTGACGTATTTGGTAGATGTATTTGGAAATATTTTGAAGGTGCGACTTCAAACAATCGACTTAGCTGATTTCTTTTTTTGCAATATTTTGGATTTTGAATAAAAATACAATATTTTATTAACTTGAGTTGCTTTTTTATGCTAAACTGCACGATAGCATGAATGGTTAATGAACGCTTATTACATGACAGTTAATAATGTTCAGACGGGTGTGACAAAACAGAATAGATCCTGTTATCTACACTTATACACTAATATTATATCGAGGAGAGATTTGAGTGTATCTTTGCATTTAATAGGCTCCGAAAGTACTGGACTGATTTGAGAAAATCTTTCAACATTAGAATACTACATTATGGCTGATGAATATAGGCTATAAAATAAATATTAATTTAGTGTCTACTAGCGACCCGTCTCGGCTTCGCACGGGTAGATGTAATTTTAATGAATTATTAAATCCTTTTTTGCATCTTCTATCTCTAGCACAACGGCTGCAAAATCTAAAAATGAACAAAAACAGTTCGGTGACAGATTTAATATACTATATGCATCATATAACATAGGTTGTCTTTTACACATCTTATTTAAACTACAGTAAAAAAAGATTTCATTTTTTCAGATACAAAAAGGTTGTTTTTAGTTAACTTGTACTTAACGACATAACTAAATGTTAATTTTGCTTGATAAAGTTTTCAGTATCAAAATCAACGACCTAAGCAAAAAGACAAAAAAAAATATATAATGAAAGCACAAAATTTATCGATACTTCCCATCCCTGGTAGGTATACCCACCGCATCGAAGGGCTGATTCATAAGCGTCACGTCGACAGAACACGACCGTACAAGCGCAGCCCTGTGCAATAAGACTTTGAATAGATTTATATTCGTGAATTGAAATATTATTGCTGAATTATAACCAGGCACATTAATATTATTTACACTAAAATCACGTCTTTATTCCTTACAGTGTAGACAACTTCCGAGACCTAAGGTCCAAAGGCCACGTCACATAATAAGTACTCGTAATAGTGGCCATGTTTAGTGTGTTTGTGGCCATCTAGGATGAACAAAATTTCCCATTTCTTTGGAAGGCTTCTACGGTTTGCGCGGAAAGATAAGCAGCTGGTATAGATATCGGCACGGAACTAGACCCAATCTGCGCATGTACACACTAGTACGTACGTATGTACCCGATACTTTTCATTCATTACCGTTTCCCCCGCAAACCGCACCTCCAACGACACATATTTTTCGTTTCTGCGCAGAGTCTAGTTTTGTGCCGACGAATATACATTCGTATTTTTTTCTTCCGGACCAGCGTAGAATAATTGTATATTCAGTAGTATATGTATCCTTTATTATTTTAAAGGATATATCATTTGCATCCCGGAAAGGGTACTATTACCGAGAAAGTTGCGAAAGCGGGTTCGCGATCGAAAGCTGTATTGTTGTAGTAAAGAATTAGATAAATGTCATTGAATTATTACGATTGAGTCAATAAGAAAAAATACCAGACATGATACTGATACGAATTAGCGGTCGTCTGTCTGTCTGACGGCCGGTGGCCGTCGTCAGTGGCTGCGTAATTGGCACCGCTTTCTACACATACATTGTTATACAGAGTGATGTTAAAAGAACACATATATAAATATCGTGTGTTCTATGAATTTGTACGAAAAAAATGTCGTAGTGATAGACTTTTAACGACTATTAGTCAATAAGTGAAGTTTCACAGGTAAAGGTACCTTATGGACGCTGGCGCTTAAGACGTTTTTAAAAACAATAGGCTAGTTTCCTAAAAAAAATAATTAGTCCGTCAGTTAGATATTCAAAAAATATTGGACACATATTTTTTTCTTTTGTCGATTAAACAAAAAATGATAAAGATATAGTCCTTTGAAGTTCCGTGTGACGTCATAGTTTGCTACAATTTTTAGCAAACTTTGACGTCACGAGCCCCCCAACTCCTAAACTTTGACGCGCTTTATCTTTATTGTTTATTTGGCAAAAGAAAAAATACGTGTCCAATATTTTTTTGATTATCTAACTGACGGACTAATTGTTATGTTATTATTACGACCCAGGAAACTAGCCTATTCATGCAATTTTACTTAGCTTAAATAAACAATATCGTAAGTGCCTGTGTCTATAAGGTACCTTTACGTGTGAAACGTCACATATGTTCTTAGGCTTGTCTTAGGAGAATTTCGTCATGGCTGCATTTATACATCAAAATATTAAAATCTAGCTGACCCAGCGAACTTTATACCGCTTATTATTTGGTAGTCGGGTAAAAAGTAGCGTAAATTTCATCAAAATCTGACTAGCCGTTCTTGTGTTATATATAAGTGGTGAAAATAACTCAACTATGTTTTATATAACGGGGAAACGGTATATACTGCATGTTCAAACCTCGGCGTCTAAAATCTCCGCCATATCTCATTCCGTAAAGTACAGAGACCTAAGGTCAACCCCGCCCGCGTGAAAATTTTTCACCATATTTTATTTCTTAACTAGCTTTCGCCCACAGCTTCGCTCGCGTCACCGTCCTTCCCTCGGGAACAGTACTCTTTTCCAGGATAAAAGGTAACCTACGTCCTTCTCCGTACTCCAGAGAACTTGTATGAAACATTTTATGATGATCGGTTCAGTAGTTACGGTGTGAAAGAGTAACAAACAAACTCACTTTCGCATTTACAATATTAGAAAGGATTTAATTAGAGTATATAAAAATAGCATTGTAAATGCAAAAAAAAATCTTCTAAAAATTCGGTGTCTTCATGTAGACAACGCTTTTGAAATGTTTAAGTTTGAGTAAGACTATTACTGTCTAATCAAACTATGGATCTGCAATTTTTGTAACACCTTTCGACATTTAACACGATGGCTAGACTAATAAACCTATAGCCCAGAGCCTTTTATAGTTTTATAACAGTGTTTTATACCCAATTACTGAATTTATAACACCGTAATACCATCACTCGTTGACATTGCCTCATCTCTATTCAAGTTATAAGCTTGCAATTATTTAATTTTAGATTTATATTCATGTCAACAAGGGTAGGAAGATAACTCTTTGATGGACATTGGACGGCTATAGCCGTCATAATAATAAAACGGTATGTTTCATTTAATGCCCTAAGTGCTGTAAAGTGTAAATAGTAGCGCTGAGTAATTTAAAATTATATTTTATAGTAGAGTATTGCTTTTCGATTTGATGAAAGCGCCGACGAATTTGCGCTGATAGCTATTTGCTTAGTTTGGACGTTAGTATACTTCGCAAAATCTTTATAAATCATGGTACAAATAAATAAATAATAAATATATACGAAAAGCCGTGTGGTTTCCGGAAGAGTAGATTAGGACCACTCCAAGTCTTCCCGTGGATGTCGTAAGAGGCGACTTAGGAAATACAAGCTAAACAAAGCTCATAACATCAATGAGACCTTCCCAACCCGTCTGGCCAGCGAGGAGAGTGTAGGCCAAATCCTCTGTCTGCTCTGGCCAAGTATGGCTCCGGTAGTACAGAGAGGGTCAAGCTTCTATATCTGCAGTGAAGACTAAAAAGACCTGATGATGATGATATACGAAAAAATCTAGCCCAAAGTTCGAAACTTGTTGTATGGGATACAAAATCAATGATTCTATATTATATCACAAACACATAATATAAATAAATAAATATATACGGACAAATCACACAGATTGAGCTAGCCCCAAAGTAAGTTCGAGACTTGTGTTATGGGATACTAACTCAACGATACTATATTTTTATAACAAATAAATATAGGTAGATAAGCATCCAAGACACAGGCCAATCTGAAAAAGATCATTTTCCATCTTGACCTGACAGGGGATCGAACCCGGGGCCCTCGTGTCGCAGGCTGGCGTGTTAACCACTGCGCCAAGGAGCTTTCCTTCCATCCATGAACCAGGCCAATCTGAAGCAGATCATTTTCCATGTCACTTGACGGGGATTCGAATCCGGGACCTCTGGTGTTAGCCTGGCGTGATGATCAATGGACACACACACAAATAAGTGGTTCTCATGGAATTACCTATTCATCATCATCATCATATCAGCCGCAAGAAGTCCACTGCTGGACATAGGCCTCCCCCAATGATTTCCAGAATGACCGGTTGGAAGCGGCCTGCATCCAGCGCCTCCCTGCGACCTATTACGAATTACCTATTACTATTACTAACTTATTATTGGGATACTAACTCAAAGATAGGTACTATAGTTCTTTTACTTTTATATTAAATTTTAAAATATTTTAGTAGATGACAGTACCAATTTGTACTATCGAGTGAGTAGACAACTAAAAATGGTAAATTAGGAAAGTATCAACTCGCGCGCGAGTTTCACACTCGCCAGTTCACTTTTAAGTCATAAAAACAAACACATAGATAAACATCCAAGACCCAGGTCAATTTGCAACAGATCTTTGTACATCTTGGCTTGACCGGGATTCGAATCCGGGACCTCTAACTAACCTATTGAATCTTTTAAAGTTATTGTCAAGAATTTAAGCAATATTTATTTATAGATTCATATAGATATTTAAGTGAGGCAGCGGGATGACTGGTCATTACTTTGCTTTTTAAGAGAGAGACAAAAACGAAGTTTAACTGTAACCTTAATAAAACCTACTGTACTGTCTGTCTGTGTCACCTGGTCCGCTCGCGTGTCGTCTCTAATGGCCGCTCGGAAAAAAGCCCCAATTGCCCGCAATTGACGAGAGCAACCGACTTTACGGGCCTCGGCGATCTCTGGCGCACGACTACAGCACCTGGTGCTGATAGGGCTATCAACGATCCACGCCAATGATATATATGTTTCATAAATTAATAAACACCCACTTAACTACAGACTCCTGCTGTCACTTTTCCTAAAAGCACATAATTTTATTAATAATGGTAGTTGGAGTGGATAATTCTAGCGTATAAGAGTTAAGAGTGTTGGTTATTAATAACTTTTGCTTCAAGACTTACTTTCAATGCATGATTTGTTACGCTTTAGCAATATTTAAATTCTGAAATCAAGATCGCTACTAGGACACAAAGGATATAACGAAAAATTAAAAAAAAATTGAATTGAATTAGTATAAAACGTTCAAATTTATTCTTTTCGATTTTCAACCGATCTCAAAAAACAGGAGAAGGTTAATTCCGTCAGGATTATCTTATCACTATGGTTAATTCGGTTTTTTTTTTCATGTTTGTAACCTCACAACTCCGTCATTTATGAACCTGAAAATGAGTTTTTTTGTCCTTTAATTGTTTTTTGGCCCTACCTAAATTTCATCACAGTCGGTGTATTAGTTTGATTGAAGTCGGTTTCTTTTATTATTATTTAGGATTATGATTTCACGGTTATATTGCTTTGCTAGTGCATTGAAACTAGTCAATAAGTTTAGTGTATACTATCCATATTCGTTTTCTCATCTCAAATTATTAGAACGAAGTTATTTACATCTGCAAAGTGTCGTATAGAGTTATTCCCGAGAAAGCATCACTTAACAACCATATATCGTACCATATTTCTTTCATTTTCTTCTTCTTTCTAATATATAAAATTTTCATGTCACAGTATATGTAACACAACTTATCAGAAACGGCTTGACCAATTTTTATTAAATTTTGTGTGTATATTCAGGTAGGTAGGTCTGAGAATAGTACGTAAACTATTGTTCATACACCTCAGTGGTAGATAAGAATGGTCTACCCCGATTTTTTTTTAATTTAAATGGCAAATCAGCGTTTGCCCTGTCAGCTATTGATTATATTCAAAGATATACTATTAATATTATTATGAAATATGTTTATGTATAATAAAATTTGTTGATATATGGTAGTGTTAAATCTATACAGAAATAAAATAAAAATATATATACTAGAACAATTAACCTAAAACTAAAAATATAAAAATATATGTCTATGTTGGATGACATTCTAAAAAAAATGCGTAAGAAACTTTATTCTTGATGGGAGACCAAACTCTTTTTATATTACTCTATCGTTATTAATTTGCTATTTGGATGACGTTATCAAAAGATAAGACAAATAAAACTGTAAATTGTCCGTCAATGAACTTAATTACACTTGCAAGCCTTGTAACCATTCAATCCGATTATACCGTCTCGACGAGACACCATAATTAATTTCGCTGCGTACTCTATTAATAATAAATTAATTGTAATCAATTTTAGAAGTCTAGCTGGCGTTTTTATGTATAAATAAAATACTTTCTTTTGGTGCTCGATGCGTTGGGTATTGAGTATTTCTTAATTATGTATGACCATTCTTAGGTTTAAGAAAGCTAAATCACGATGTAAATGCATCATTTAGAAATGTCACAAAGAGTTGAGTCAAAAAGAGTAGAGTTCAGTCAAATAACATGTAAATAAATTATATTGCTTGTAAAAATTTAATAAAACACGCTCTCGGTCGTGACTTCGCTCCCGTTATTATCGTTCACTTGAGAATAGTAGTTTTCCAGGATATAAGTAGGTAGGTATGTCTTTTTTCGTACCCCAAACAACGTGTATGCAAAATTTCATGATATCTTTCGCATTTATAAGTTGGGGTGTGAAAATTAACCTATAATCTACACTCTTCTATCTATCACCAATAACTCGTCAAGTAGAAAATAATTATATTTATGTTTATTTATGTATGTTTCTATCCTGGACAGTCCCTGTAGCCTAAACGACAAAATTTTTACGTACCTATTTTTTTTTTAGCATTCGTCTTTGCACGCTCTAACATTGCATTGATATTATCAAAAAACAAAATATTTTTAATTTTTCTAACCTAAATTCAAAAGAACAAGGCCTGCGGGCAACCTTGTGTTGATGTTATTATCAAAATGAAATAAAAATATTTTTTTTATTTTTTCCAACCCTAAATTCAACAAGAACAAAGGCCCGCGGGAAACCTTGTGTTGATGTTATTATCAAAAAGAACTAAATTTTTTTTTTTTATATTAAGTAATTTTTATTTTTTCCAACCCTAAATTCAACAAGAACAAGGCCCGCGGGCATAGACACGGCGCGGGCGCGGCGCGTGCATCGAGAACACACCTAGCGGCCGCACAGCTGCCGCCAAATTGGAACGTCTGTTACCCGTTTAAATTTGATCGTTGTCGCGGAAACCACGATCATTTGAAACGCGAAAGTTACATTTTAAGGGCAAAATACATTGGTTGGTTTATCCTGGTTTATCTACATTAATAACTCATAAATGGTGTAGATAATTTATTTTTCAATCGCAACTGAATCTAGTACTATAAATACAAGTATTTTAATAAACGCTTATTAAATTAAGAAATAAGATATGGTGTAAAAATTCTCATTTTTGACGCCCTGGATTAATTGCAGAGCGTAGGTCGTACATAGACCTAAGTTCGCTGGTTCAAACCCTGCCCGCGGAATTTTTACACCATATCATATTTCTTAATTAAATAAGCATTTAGCAGAATAGCATTTTAAATGCAAAAAACATTCATAAAAAATATTACAATTATTGTCTTATTAATGCTAAAATTATATAAAATAGGCAAATTGCATACGTTTTTTTCATGGTGCAATAAATACATTAGTGAAAAAAAATATTTTTAAACAAAAATCTAATTCAGATATTAAAATTGTAATTGACACTTTTTTGAAACCGTTTTGCTGAAACGCCTGATTCGTGTCTTCACGGGCAAGCTCGGTGGTGTGAGATCTTTGTTTGGTATTTTAAACATCTTTTTTTATTATCTGGATTGAGTTTCTTTCGGCGTATTCTTCTCACTAGTGGTCGTTCCGAAACGCTAGTAGTATTTCAATTTTGCATATATTAAAAAATATATAAGAAATAAAAATATGACATTCAAAAAGAGATACATGTATCCAATTTTGAATAAACTTCTTTGACTTTTTGACTTTGACTTTTTTTTATAACGTATTGAATTAGGCATTTGTCTCCCATCTCACCTGATGGTAAGTGGCAATGAAGACGACGATGTTACATACCTATCCAAGAGATACCCATTTATTCTACTTTTTAGTAACCCGGGACTGTACTTTAGTGTATGGTAATGGCTTCATTATAAAAGTTGCTATAAATTTAGTTTATCTTTAATATTTTCGTACTTTAAAAAAATCTTGCCTACCCAACCTTAAAGGATCATTAAGGTAACTCACGAATCGATTATCAAGTGTTCTTATCAGTATATTTATAAATATGTCTTACTGATATCTTTATAAATATAAATTTAAACATGTTTCGTATAATCTCAACATCCTTCCAGATAAGTACCTAAGCGTTTGATAAAAAATTGGCTAACCACCATCCATCAGGTTGTCAAAACCAATTTATGTTTTGTTAGTACGGAAAAATTGTAATGCATTTCTTTCCAACGGTTAACAATGCCCTACAAAAACTAGTGTTGTTACCTATCAACCTCACTCGGTCTCAGCATCCGATCACTTGAACCGTAAAAGATCGATTTCTCGCGACCGACCGTTCCGGTTTTCCCGCACCCAATCGTAAATTATCTAAAAACCGTAAAACGCAAAGACAGTTTTTCCCTATCATTATGTGGCGGCTGGAGTATTTTTTATAGTTTTTATAATCTGTTGCGGTTCACTTGAGGCGCATGTTGGAATTCAGTATTAGACGATTTAATTGCACCTGTTGAATGAAAATGATTCTATCTGAACTTTTTATATTAGATAGATTTATTTAAATTCTAGTGTATTTTTGTCGTAAATAAAAAAACCAAATCGATGAGGATAACTATATTGTTTGAAGATGTATTTATAATAATAAATATATTTTGGCGAGCTCCGCGGCGCAGTGGTCAACACGCCAGCCCGCGATACGAGGGTGCCCGGGTTCGATCCCCGATCTGGCCATGGAAATCGATCTTTTTAGATTGACCTGGGTCTTTGATGTTTATCTATATAAGTATATATTATAAAATATAGTACGTTGAATTAGTATCCTACGACACAAGTCCACAACTTACTGTGGGGCTAGCTCAATTTCTGTGAATGTTTATAAGTTTCGTTGAGTTAGTATCTCACAAGTTCGAACTATTGGGGCTAACATAATATGTGTTATTTCCCCGTATATATTTAAAGAAGTTTGAAATAATAACAGAATCAGCAACTATAATGATAAACATGAAATTCATAATTTTATATATAAACGAAACTTAGCACGAACCTTTTAATTATTTGATTCCATTGACGTTTCAATAGAGTTACATCCATCATGGTCGCAATGAGACTAATTAATAATTATGTATATAAAGTGTGAAAGTTTATAAACGAATAGTTAAATAATATTAATAACAATTATTTAGGAAATTAATACTGAACTACGTATCTATAGTCCACATAGTAGATTAGTATCTACCTCTACAATTGGTATCATCACCAAACATTTAGAAGTTTAGATGCAATCCGTCTTATTATAAAACGGGGACTAACTTTAGTACTCGGTTTAAACCATAATCCAACTAAAATAATTTGACACTTATTACTTTGACGTTTTCGTAGCTGTTATTGTGTTATAGTTGGCCAATGGTTTAAACCTAGTACTAACTTTAGTCCGTGTTTTGTAATAACACTGATTAGGTTTATTTAAACTTACTTATATACTTTAAAAACCAGCTGTACTCAAAATACGCCGCACAGTGCGCGAATTTTTAAAACTAGTCGTTAATTTAGGTAACCAGTTCAGTTAATCAGTCCTATAAATAATTAACTATTAGCTTATTTCTTTGGTTTCGGTTCGTATAGATTAAATATGCAAGATTCACCTGACCATCATAAATGATAAAAAAGCATTAATAATATAATTTTATATATACACAAACTGTACAAATTAACAATCTCACCATTTAATAAAAATTAACTTACTCAACCCATATTGAAGAGAGGATACGTTATATTTGCCGCAGGGAGAAAATATAACTTAGCTTAACGATTCTATAAACTGTCAAAACAGCACTGGCCATTTAAAATTAACTTATTAACCTACCATGACTCCCAGCTTGTACAAATCTCCATTCCCTCATCATGTTCATTCATCCAGGGTTGCCATGTCGGGGGCCTCGGTTCACGAGCTGCTCTGATGCTCGCCTCGCTGTCAACACGCCGCGCCCTGGACGCTGAGACGCCGGTCGTCTGGCCTGCATGGTGCTACTCAGGTACTTATTATGCCTATTACTGTTTCATCATCTCAGCTGCAAGGACTAGACTTCCTCAAAACGTTTAGTAGTGAAATACATTTGATTAACTCTTTAATTAGACTAGATCTAAGATCTTATTTTGCCTTTTTTAACCGTGCAATATTAAATTAAATAAGAACCACTTAAAAATATGTATATTGTAACTACAATATGACTAATTCAAAATAAAACAGGAGCATTTTGTTCATAATAAAATGTCATGAGAAATGAAAATGCGTCAAACTCCGCATGCCTCGAGTAAGAAGGAGTGTTGAAAAAGTGGTAGCTATAACAGTAGACTACTAGGCTAACTAACTAACCGCTCGTTTATCTTGCTTGGTGTGTGGCAAACAGACGGATATTTCCATACTCCTCGGATGGATACTGGTTTATTTTTTCAAATAAATAGATATAACCTAGATTTCTAATTCTTATGAATATTTTAAGTTATCTATACTAATATTATAAAGCTGAAGAGTTTGTTTGTTTGAACGCGCTAATCTCAGGAACTACTGGTTCAAATTGGAAAATGATTTTTGTGTTAGATAGTTCATTTATTGAGGAAGGCTTTTAGGCTATAAAATATCACACATAAATTATCAAACATCAATAAAAAATGTTTTGAAAACGGGGGAAGATTATTGATCTATAGGTACTAATAAAAGTCGGTTGAAAAAAACTAATTAATCATAAAAACAGAAATTGCCGCGGACGAAGTCGCGAGCAACATCTTGTATTAAATAACAGTAATTCTGGTATATAATATGGATGGTATTCATTTTTCACACTAAAACTCAGTACTCGGCACAATAAACGGAATTGCACTTGCACACCTTCATGTTTTTTATTTTTTTTTACTTTATATTTTTATTTATGTTTTTTTATTTTTTATTTGTATATATAACATTTGACTTTTTTGCCGTTTTTATAGATAACGGTACGGAACCCTACGTGCGCGAGTCCGACTCGCACTTGGCTGGTTTTTCAGGTTTAATAATATATATAGTGATACCGCTCAGGTATTCCTTTTTTTTTTACAAAAAAAAAAACAACTTTTGCTTTAAATGGTACAATACATCCAACTTAAAAAGAAATCCTAGACATTATATTTTAAAACGTTTAAGACATTTTAAAAGTACATAACAAGCAACAGTTTTAGAAATCAAAAGCCCCACCTAGGAATCGTCTGACCCGTAGTAAAAATTCTATTCCAAGACGCTATTGTAAATTTACAATCCGATTTCACACGAAATTAAATTCCATAGCTGAATAGAGGTAGTAGTGAAATGTTGGAACTTGACAAATGTTTCTGATAACATTTTAACTGTGGTGATAATTGGCGACTGGCAGGTCCAGATGATTGGATGTCACTTGTAAAGAAGGCGCGAGATTCAACGCGTGAATTATAATGCATTTGTTAGTTAAACAATATTAACTTGTTTTTTTAACGATCACACTTATTTCACGTTGAATTATGTTCAATAGTCTCTTCGTCGTGTTTTATAGATTGTTTTTGTTTTTCGTGTGTATGTGGTCCTTACTGTTGTTCAAATTTTAAAATATGAATTATACAGTTTTTTTTATTAATTTTAAAGCTGCCTAAAGGCATTTATCATTGCTTAACGACTGCTAATCTAATGATGATAGCCAAAACCAAGGACTAAACATATCTTGTGAAGTACTGAGGATCTCGAGGTATTTATATGCAACCTGTGGTCACCCATCCTGGTGGTAACTACGCCCTTGGTTGCTTAACATGCATAAGCTAACAATGCGCTTTTTGTGACGTGCAAATTTATAGGATAACTTGAATCGGTAATGGCTTAATACCTGAAAAATCCTCTTCATAATAAAGTAGCCATTGTAATGATCATATAGATAAAATAGCAAATAAAGTTTCTATAACTGTAATAAATACTAAACAGTTAGTCGGCGATATATATTACAAAATGTTACTGCTAGTCATTTATTTCTATTAACCTTTTATTTTTAAAAGTTAATAATAAGTCTAAATAAGGTTAGTATCCACAAATTATACTACCTACAGTGGGCAGACCCATTAACATCAGTTCTGTAAGGTACAATTTAAACTAACAATTTTTCACACAATCTGTAAAACAATAATTACTAAAGTGCTTTACTTTCCTATAATTGACTATAACCAATCATTTTCGCAGCTTAAAGTTACATAGTGGCACCTATAACACCAATGGCACTAATGGATCCAATGTGTGAGCAGTTAGGTGGAGTAATGGTCAAATTACTCCAAAATCGGTGAAAGTCGTCAAAATTGGTGTAGTTTTTGCCAGATGCAATATTGTAATTGGATTATAAATTGAAAGAAGAGTAAACAATTTATTTTGATTTTATTACTTTACTAGCTTTCGCTCGCGGCTCCGCCCGCGTCAATGTCGATCCCTCGGGAATAGTACTTTTTCCCGGGATAAAAGGTAGCCTATGTCCTACTCCGCACTCCAGAGAACTTGTATGCAAAATTTCATTATGATCGGTTCAGTAGTTACGGCGTGAAAGCGTAACAAACAAACAAATAAAGAAACAAACTCACTTTCGCATTTATAATATTAGTAAGGATGAGAATGTGAGTTTGTTTGTTTGTCACGCCTTTACGCTATCTACTGAACCGATCGTCATGAAATTCTGCATACCCGTTGCCTGGAGTACGGAAAAGGACATAGGAGATTTACTACTATTCCCGAGGGATCGACATTGACGCGGGCGGAGCCGCGGGCAAAAGCAAGTTATTATGTGTATGAATTACGTGTTAAGAGCGCGAAAGTTTAAAAATAATAACTTATGCTGTAATCCTCTGTCTGCTCTGGCCAAGTATGGCTCCGGTAGTACAGAGGGTCATGCTCCTGCAGTAGAGACTAAAAAGACCTGATGATGATGATGATATGCTGTAAACTTACTGAAAATGCTTCCGTTCTTAGATTGTTTTTGTAGATGTATATTACGCAAAAGCCCTTACGCCATAATTTGGATTTTAAACAGTAAATAACAGGTCATAAAAGATAATAAGTAAACCATAAACAAAACGGTTTGTTTTACAACCGAAATAACTCGCTACCGCCCATAAAATCGATTATTACTTTGTTTTGCTTTTTAATTATTACCTTCACATAAGTATCATAAAATACAAGCGAGAAACAAACTTAAGTTGGACTCTACGGGAAATTCCATACGATACTAAGAGTAAAAAGAACCAGCCAAGTGCGAGTCGGACTCGCGCACGAAGGGAATCCCTTCACACTAAACATGGTACGAAAGTACCATTATCTATAAAAACGGCAAAAAATATGTCTATTGTATAAATATATACGGACAAATCACACGGATTGAGCTAGCCCCAAAGTAAGTTCGAGACTTGTGTTATGGGATACTAACTCAACGATACTATATTTTATAACAAATACATGTATAGATACACATCCAAGACCCAGGCCGATCTGAAAAAGATCATTTTTCATCTTGACCTGGCCGGGGATCGAACCCGGTCACTCCGTGTCGAAGGCTGGCGTGTTGACCGCTGCGCCACGGAGCTAGTCATGTATGTTTATAAGTAGTTATATTATGGAGATATTTAATAATAATATATTACGAAACACCCCTTAAGTATTAATTTTATTTAAATTTAATGAAATAAGTATATAATTAAATATATAGGGGACATATCACACAAATTAAGCTAGTCCTACAATAAGTTGTGAACTTGTTAACTTAACGATACTATATTTATAATAGATATTTTTATTAGTAAATATTCAAGACCAAGGTCAATCTGAAACATATCGTTTTCCGTCTTGACCTGGCCTGAGATCGAACCCGGGAAACCTCGTGTCGTAGGCTGGCGTCTTAGCCGCTGCGCCACGGAGTTCGCCGAAATTATTGTTTCTACCTACTACCTAAAGATACTCGTAGTTTAATTGGAAGATATAAATATAAACGACCGTTCGAGAATATAAATATTTGTTGACAAGGAGTCAAGTTTCAATTAATTTCTTCTGAGCGGTAGTTTATGGCGCTTTGATTATATTGCTTAAAGTTGTTATTGTCGTTTTGAATAGTTAATAAGTCTTAATATAATTTGAAATCTTTTGGCTCAAATAACTTTAATCGTTCTTTTTTAAAGTGTGCTTTGAGACTTTATTTTAATTAATATTTATTACCAAGAAATAAAAAGTTACTAAGAGGTTTTTGTAACATTAAAATGCTGTTTACAATTGTACATAATACTAACTAAATAATACAAATAACTAATAACTTAAAAGAATAGGGGAAAAATCTTTATGATTTTTAACATTAATAAGTGGATTAAAAAAATATATATATATATACGGACAAATCACACAGATTGAGCTAGCCCCAAAGTAAGTTCGAGACTTGTGTTATGGGATACTAACTCAACGGTACTATATTTTATAACAAATACATATATAGATAAACATCCAAGACCCAGGCCAATCTGAAAAAGATCATTTTCCATCTTGACCTGGCCGGGGATCGAACCCGGTCACTCCGTGTCGCAGGCTGGCGTGTTGACCGCTGCGCCACGGAGCTAGTCCTAGGATTGATATCTCGTAGTTACTTTATCAATGATTACTTAAGCTGTTAGGTAGTTCTTACTACGTAACCTTTCTATCATAATATAAGGATCAATACGAGTTTGATTCAACAACTAACATTGACTTTGGGAGCAATTTTGTTTAATGTAAATCTATGACCCCCAGTCATAGACCAAAAGTGCGTTGATGTCTTTTATTCTATCATCGCGTACACCTTTATCTTGAATTATATCTTAAACTAAAAGTAATATTAACGTGAAAATGTATATTCAAAAAGTCCTAATTTAAATCTTTCTGAATATATATTTTCACGTTAATATTATTTTTAGTTTAAGAGAAAATTCAAAATATAGGTAGATGGCGGGGTCAAGTATCTCGTTGGCTGACTGTACAAGATATATTTGTACTCTTTACTAGTTTTAATATTAAAGTTTAATAGCAAATTATAATATAAGCTGGGAGTTCTTGTCTGTCGTTTGCCCGAGGCAGTCGCTCCCAGAGCGGGCCTCTCCGGCGCCTTTGTTTTAGTCATAAAACCATTTGGTGCCCTGTCCGCGCACAGGTAGTAGTTCCGTTCATCGCGTAGCAGTTTAAGTTTGTTGAGTTTGTAGTTTCGTACCAACTTGTGCTATAGTGATAGAAAAGTGCCCGTTGATCAATTTAGATAACGCGAACTATGTATAATGTAACTTATGTGTTATTCCTGTATTCTTGTAAATGATCACGCGAACGAGCCTTCAGAAGCTGTAAACCTGGTGAGATCAATCCAAATTATCTACTTGTGCAATGTTGTATATAAATCAATTTTGCGGTAACACCAACTTCACTGCATGACTTAATATCATCATATTCCCTTGTCTAATACCTAATCTACTCTAAACTACTACTTTTATCTAATCTATTCTTTTCCCTTCCCTTTTTCGCAAGGATCACTATTTAAATTTGCAAAATATGAGAAAATCATTGTAAATTTTATATTTGACCATTGACTATTAAAATAATGAATGCAATCTCAAGTTAAATTAAAAAAAAAAAAACTCGGTTTAAGTTACATATTTTATAAATGAACTAATACTTCAAGAAAATACCAAGTACGACTAGGTACTAAAACCAAATGTTTTGAATCAAGTAATTAAAGACCGTTTTATTCCAGTCAATGTCTTAATGGTAAAATCATTGAACATTCAGGCTATACATTAACCACGAAATATAATAAAAGATAAAAACACAAAATATAAAATCAGAGCACTGATTACGTGTTATATTGCCCCAAAATATTCTATCCTTTTTATAAAGATGTAAGAAAATCTGTTTCGGTAGACACCGCGTATAAGTAGACCGCCATAACGGAAATAATTGACTAGTTTGGGATTGGGTTGGAGAAAACATCAAAATTACAGCAGGACCAGCACCAGAAAACTGATTTTGCCAGCAGTATTTTAGGTGAATAAGGTTGTTAGGTTCTTTATTCAAAGGATTAGGATCCAAACTATCTATTACTCAGTCATTATCTGATACTCATACTCAGATACCCAACTAAACTGCAAAGAAAACTGGGTATTTACCTTAAATATAATACACCTACCCTAACTCTTACCTATTAATATGAAATGAAAATTTAAATCTCACTACTATATGCACAGAATTATTTGTAAAAGCTAAAGATATATATCCTAGGAACACAAGAAATTCAGAAAGAATTGTTTTACCAAAAGTACCACGGACAGCCATGTACCTTAAAAGTTGCTACTCTATGTGTGGGAGACTATTTAACGCTCTTCCTGCGGACTTAAAGTCACTTCCAATGAATACATTTTCAAAGAAATTGAAAACCTGGCTGGTCGACAGATGTTTTTATTCAGTGACAGAATTTATGGAGAGGCGCTCTAACTAAACAAAGGACATGTTAATTTTACTTTGACTTTACTTATTATTTTTAAATTTCGGTTGACATTGTAATAATTTGACTAGAATTGTATACCATATTGTAATGTAATGACATTCAGTAATTATAAAAATTTACATTAATATTTGCTCGCCACACTTGGCAAAATATGTGATTCGTCTACTTACTGTACTAACTATGTTACCATATTTTACGCAAATAAATTCTGATTCTGATTCTAAAATTTGCGTCAAATTTACTCAATATAGGTATTATTAAAGTAAGTAGAGTAGAAGTATATCCTGATATTAAAGACAGGAAATAAAGAAAAACATCATAGATAAACATATCGTGAATCCGACTATAAAACAATCCCAGACTAAACCATTTCACAACCGACGAACTGACACTGGTTTCCAAAGCTACGTTATAATATATCTATATATCTACAATATAAATACGTGATACCTACATGCTCAAATATCGCAGTAACCCAAAATAAGACTTTTCTATCTGTATTAAATAGCTATAATATATAATATAATAACAAACGAGCCATCAAATGTAGCAGAACCACGACGGGATACATAGTTTAAGTAACTCTCAATACAATATATCAGTACGAAAAAACGACATACATATTACATGTACTAAAAAACCTTTCAGGAAAGGGTACAGGTCATTTAACAAGTTGTTCTAGCTACGTGTCCAAATAAATTACTGAATTACGTATATAGAGCTATAACATAGAAGGAAAGCTTATTATATTAAAAATATCTGACGCAACACCCATCTAGGTCACAATTGCTTTGTAATAACCTCTAAAACATTCCTCAATAGCCCAGATAGCAGCTTCAATCTTACTGAACTAGATTCATAGCTTACAGTTTGGATCAATAAGTAAAAAAAGAAATACAGACAGATAGTAACTGTTTTATAATAAAAATCTGTGAACAAACTTTCATAGAAACTTTCAATAGAGAAACACATCTGCGCCTATTTAGGCAGTTTAGTTCTACAGGACTAATAATAAAAAAAAAAATACCAAGATAAAAAAAAAACCGTCTTCCATTTAAGTAATATAAACATAAAGGCCGCTCTAAAGTTACTGAACAATACTTCGCACATGCCTGGACATTTGGTTGGATGCACATCTGGACGTTTCCCCAAAATAAGTAATTGTATCTCACGCTTTCACAAGGAAACTAAACAAAAGATAAGCCAAAGCACCAAAAAAGTCTTTGTGCAATATGGGCACAGCAGAGGTCATTGTAAAAAAAATGGACGGAGATGGTAACTGTCTATTTAGGGCCATTGCTGACCAAATAAATGAGGTATACGGGTTAACACTCGATCTTAAAATGACACGACAGGACTTAGCATCTTACGTCAAGAACAACAAATTCACACCACGTATTAACCTGGCCTTACAAAATACCGCTACGGAAGTCGCGCATGGCTCAGACTTTTTCAACTTAACAGTTGACGAAAAAATCGATAGGTATATAAAAAAAAACTATTTCAATTTGGATTTTGGGGAGGAGAGGACGCAATTATAGCGGCCGCTGAGTACTACTTAGTCAATGTCAACATAACATAATACGGGCCAATGACCGTATAAATGAAAAAAATGAAAGTATAAATACCATTCAGAGATCCCGTCACCTACCGCCCGCCAGATAGCCCGGTAGAAAACATCCATCCATACTTCGAGAACAGCCACTACGTTAGCATAGTTCAACGTGCAATACCAGATGAGTCTAGAGAAACACGCGACAACATATATGACAGTGAAACACATTCAGAAGACGGCGCTCAAACAGCGGAAATCTCTTCAAGCACTTCCACGAACATACAACCCAGCTTCATGTGTCCCAAAAAATTACGTTCCACACTCCCCTCATCTAGATTACTTACGCCCAGGCCTTGCAAATCACTCTCAATAGTAACGTGGAATGAACTAGGGTGTGCTCGGCAACGTGATAAAATTAATATTGACAAGGTTCTATCAGATCGCAACATAACCATAGCGGGTCTTCAAGAAAGGCATCTAACCACGGGAGAATTTAAATCAAAACACTACAATTGGGTCTTAGGTGGCAGAGAAAAAAGAGCACAAGAATATCGAGGCATAGCAATTTTAATAAACAATAAAATCGAATACGACCTCACTCAGACTCATCGCGAAAGCCGAGACGTACTTGCAGTACACCTGCATTTGAAATCGGTCAATGCTAACAAACCAATAAATATTTTTATAATTACATGCCACGTTCCAGCTGAATCAACATCCCGCTTCTTGCAAATAGGAATCGCCATGAGTAAAGCCCCAAAAAATGCAAATAAAGTAATAATAGGGGACTTTAACGCCCATATAGGTAAGTACGTGATGATGTAAGAAAAATTAAAACTAGAAACATAAAAATTTAAAATCTAGTTGGAAAAAAAACTGTACCATACCAATACAAATGGGAATTTATAACTAAATCTAATACAGCAACACCGATTAAAAGTAAGCTGCTCATGGGGCAGACCCACATGCAAGACCAGCTGGTTATGAGGAAATCAAGTATCTCAGGTGACTATATCCTTACAAGAACACAAACAAACCTTTTTTCCACAGCATCATAGGCGAACGCAACTTGATAGTCAACACCTACCACAAACTGGTATGGGGCAATGTAAGAATATCTTCCTTTGCTCAACTACAAAAGCCATCCAAACGAACAAACCCGTCAAAACAAAAGACTAGCATATAACCATAAAAACCACAACTACGAACTTCTGCAAAGGAAAGAACACGTAACGAACTTCCTAAATACTATTAGAAAAAAAAAAACCATTACGTTAAACGTGAACGGAATCCAATTAGCGACCCCAGCGACAATTTCTCATTGGAATGGGATACCCTAAATAGTATTCTGAAAGAAGCCGCACACGATGTACTACAAAAACCTATTTCCAACTCAAAAGAAAGCAGAATTGCACTCGCTAACCATCAAAAGGCCATTTTTCAAAAATCTAAAAGTCCTCAGGACACTACTCTAGGGCTAAAAGTAACGGAAGCACGGCGCAATCTGAAAAGAATTTTGGATGAAGAAGAGGCGCGCGTTACCAAGTTTTTTTTAATGGCCTTAGTAAAACGCACAAATCACTACGTATGAGAATAACCTATAAGTTCCTGCGACTTTACTAAAGTAAGTCTACTCGAGCGCAGACTAAGCATTACAAAACCATGTCCAATTGGATTACCGATTTAAAAAAGTCAAGGCAAACATATTTCTATGTTTGAGGAAACGGAGGAAGTAGCTCCCGGAATGGAGCCACCAACAACTGACGATATTGAAAAAAACCGACCATATCGTGCCGGAGTTATACAAGGCGGCTCCAACGGAATATGTAGCAGAACTCACAAAAACAATGGCGACGATATGGGTAAACAATGAAATCCCTAGTGAATGGCGCCTCACTAAACAGGTACCAATAAGAAAACAACCATATCCAAAACATATAAATCACTTTAGGAAAATATCTATATGCAACGTAGGATACCGAATCTACGCGAATTTCTTACTAGAAAAGCACAATGCTGCCACCAGCACCCCCGGTAACTAACAAAGAGCATTCTTGAACAATAGCTCCTCAGACGATCATATTTTTACGCTCCGGCAGGTACTGGATACAAAATGGAGAGAGAGAACAGCCATATTTGTCGTGGCCCTTGACCTCGAGAAAGCCTTTGACAACGTAAATTTAGAATCACTAAAAGATATATAAGTAAACAGAGTAGGTGTACCTCTTACAAATAGAATAATAAAAGCGTGTATGAACGAGGAAACCTTTGTTTCATGGTGTGGACAAAACTCAGAGGTAATAAGCAAAGGCAAGGGTGCCAAACAGGGCTGTCCCCTATCCCCAAGACTTTTTACTATAATCATTAACGAGGTACTAAAGACCCTCGAGGAAGAAGACGAAGCTGTAAGACTTGATCAAGACCTAGAATCATAATTACCTATAATATTATCCTTTGCAGATGATCTTATATTGATTGGTGAAGAAGTAGACGTTCTTAATCGCATAATCGGCAAAATGAATACGTTATTAAACTCAGTCGGCCTCGTTATAAACCAAACTAAAACAAAACTTGTTGTGCGCAATCTTTTTGGTCCCCCAACCGCATAGCAACCGTGCAGAGTACTTGGGGGAGTCATAATCCAGCCGGTAGAGGAGATAAATTATTTAGTAACTTATATAACAGCTGCCCACAATCGAAGGGCTACCATTAAAACAAGATGTGTCAAAGCAATAAAAAATTCCAAAGTCCTATTACCATTCATACAAGATAATAAAATAGATTGGAGCATCGTAGTATTAATAAAAAAAATGGTCATAAGACCATGCATGATTTATGGTCTAAACGTGACCGCTTCAACGAAAGCTAACCGATCGAGACTGAGAAAATACAAACGGCAAATACTACGGGGAATGTTGGATGCGGGGAAATATTACCCAAATCAAAAAATCAAGGCTTATCCATAAGAAAATCCATAACAAAAATAATAAAAATACAAAGCATTTCTTATTATGGTCACATATTACGACGTCCTACTTCAGGCAGCTTATCAACACCAGGAAAATAAGCACAAAATAGGGCGTCCTATTTACACATGGGAAGACTCCCTAGATCATGAAATCACGAATTATATGAGTAAAAGTAAGGAAGAATGGGGCAATTTAGCGGATAACACAGAGCTCTAATCAAAAAAGAAGCAGAAAAGATATTCGAAGTGGAAGAAACAGACACAAAAACTGACTTAGATTTGGAGCATTCGATATCAAATCAAACACACAGCCAGCTCTCACCAGTCATTCGCAAACGCAGTGGGCGCAAAACACCCAGATCAACGTCCATAACATCACATCGATCACGCAGGCAAAAGCCAACATGGAAACAACAACCTACCCAACGAGAGAAGAAACAACTTTTACGAGAACCGACGAGCAAAACGTAATAAAGTATGAGGTTGGAGACAACAAATAGAACGACGAAGTCAACGCAACAACAAAGCAGACCTATTTTCCTCCCTTTTATATATTACACACCAAGTATAGTATCTATCTTCCCCATACTGATTTGATGCAAGTATTCGGTCGGTTCACATTTCCTCTTCACTCCTCATCCAGACTGCACAGCCCTACACTCCCAATCCTATCTACGTGCCCAACCGGTTTCTCGAGCCTGGATTCGTGATCCAACGCGGAGGGGGGTAGCTGTGCAAGAAGTAAACACGTCAACTTGTGTTCACAAGCGCCGGTACACTCTCTCCCTGGTGGACCTCTTTCCTACGCTCTTGCAGTTTAACCACTGGCTGGGCGGGCACAGAACAGAACAGAATAGCAAATTATAATATAAGCTAACAATAGTTACAACATTATACCATCAAAAATATTAATCTTACCAACTGCGCTCGAATATCACGAAACATCCTATCTAAATCTAAGCCTAAGCTAGATTTAATTCGAATTTTACGCGAACAAGGCCCATTTAATTTATTTATACGTCCGCATAATAAAACTATACATAACTGGGCCCACTAATGAACTGAGTCTGCCCAGTTAGGGGTCTATTTGAATAAGGTCTGCACTTTGTTAATACAAGGCACTTTGCATCGTTGTTCCTTGTTCACAATCGGGTAAAGAAGTGGCGAGTAGATGGAATACTGTGTATTTCAAAATTACCTGATAAAGCTACGTTTTATTGATGAAAAAAAATATAATATTTCTCTTACATATTTTTTTTCATTATATGTATATATTTTTGTATAGATCATCAAGCTCCGCGAAAAAAGGTAGATCGACTTTTTGGTGACCAAACCTTCTACATGATTTTTTTTTAAATTATATCGATGTTTGAACTAACCTTTTTTTTTTCCTTAATTTTTTTTAAACTATAATTAATTTACAATTTCATTACTAGTGTAAGTTTTTCACTCAACATACTTCCAAGGGTAAAGTTACACACATTATCATCATCACCATCTCAGCCGCAAGAAGTCCACTGCTGGACATAGGCCGCCCCCAAGGATGCACCCAGCGTCTTCCTGCTACCTTGGTTAGGTCGTCCGACCATCGTCGGTGGGTGTCAAACGCTGCGCTTTCCGGTACGTGGTCGCCATTCGAGCAGCTTTCTGCCCCATCGGCCGTCGGTTCTTCGCGCTATATTTCACTACTAGCAAGATAGCAAATTTCATTACTAGCTAAGTTACACACAAACTAAACTTGTTCTTAAATATTGTCAGTTTTGTAGGCACTAACTCGACCAATATGAAACTGTTGTAATCAAATAAATTTAACTGACCAATGAATAGCATTAATATTTTCTGTCTCGCCCAATAAAGATCATAATCTCTTTATAAATCTGTTTTATATCCAGTTATCATTTTCATTTAGCTGTAGCAAAATAAACTTAATTGATCATGAATACCATTTATGTGATAAATGCTACTTATAAGCGTCCGATTGATGTAGAGTTAGAAACGATGCTAAGGGCATCAATATGTTAGCAATAAATCCACACTTCCATATCATACTAATATTATAAATGTGAAAGTAACTCTGTCTGTCTGTCTTCTTTTCACGTTTCAACCATTGAACCAATTTGGATGAAATTTTGTATGGAGGTAGTTTGACGCCTGTGGAATAATTTCGGGAAATTTTACTGTTGCTCGGTCTCTTTGGGATTCTATCTTTTATCTTATCCGTTGTTGTTGCACGCTCGGTCGCTGACATAACATGTTCCACAAAATTATGTTAATTGAAAAAAAAAGAAAAGATAGAAAATATATAATATCACTAGCTTTCGCCCGCGGCTCCGCCCGCGTCAACGTCGATCCCTCGGGAATAGTACTTTTTCCTGGGATAAAAGGTAGCCTATGTCCTTCTCCGTACTCCAGAGAACTTGTATGCAAAATTTCATGATGATCGGTTCAGTAGTTACGACGTGAAAGCGTAACAAACAAACAAACTCACTTTCGCATTTATAATATTAGTTAGGATTAGGATACAAAGCCCTTCAGGCTAGTAGGCGACCAATACTATTGAAAAGAGTCGTAACAGATCGGTTACGAAGACTATTATCAGGACGAGTGTGTGCCGAAACCAGTCGGGGTATCCGTCTGTATAAACGTAAGTAAAACCATGTTTTTAAAATCAAGATGTATTCAATCAAAATGACCACACATGATTTTTAAGTGTTTTATTTTGCATTTACAACGCTATTTTGATATACTGTTAATAAATTAAGAAATACAATATTGTGAAAAAAATTAAATCGGGCGAGATTTGAACCTGCGATCTTAAGTCGTATATAGACTTAATGTCGCAGGTTCAAATAGGGATGTATCCCTTTTAGGCAGACAGAGCCTAAGGCCATAAGAACCAAAGACCACGTTTAGCGTATTGGTGGGCGTATAGATGGAATCAAAATAGTGATAACCCATCACTATTTTGATTCCATCGCTAGCCGTATCGCTTATTAACATGATTCCTTAGATTTTCGCCCATTCTCTCGGCCGGCTTTGGTCTTCGCGAAAAGAGAATATGTTCGTGTATGTGGCATGTTCTATGTTTTTTCTTTTCTCCAAGACCAGCATGGAAGACCCAACATATTTTTTAGAAATCTTTTTTTAAAAATGCGATCCTGTATACTTACTCTCAAAATTATACGGTGTTGCTTTGTATATAAAAAAAAGGTTATTAAATTACCAAAAACCGATACCGCGAAAGCAGAATAACATTAAACGGTTACCAGTTAATCGTGTCGTTATTTTAACGACCTCTCAACTTAACCGTAAAGTATTTCGCGAATGATTCAATTTATTGGCTGTAACTGAATCATGATCGATATTGTTTATTTTTTGCGTTTCGTGTGTGTAAGAAACCTTTTTGTCTTTTAGGGTACCGTATGGATATTAGAAAACTGATTAACGAGCAAATACTTGCCTTGTTTTTGATGTCATTCATTCATCATCATCAGTCAGTCTCCACGGCAGAAGCATTACCCTCTCTGTACTACCGGAGCCATATACTTGGCCAGAGCAGACAGAGGCCTACACTCTCCTCGCGGAGTGTTCCTATTCTACTTTGCCGGAAACTACACGGCACGCAGAATCCACGTATTTGACAACGTTTTTGATGTGAAAACGTTTTGTACATCGATGAACGCCGGCTGCACGCACGAAATAGTGTCACATTTCGTGTGCAAGCGAGAGCGCGGCACAAGCAGCAGAGGCAAGATCGGCCTAAGCGTTCGGCTTGTGACGCATCTATCTCTCTTTCACCGTTATCACGTAAAATTATCATCCGTAAACCGACTTTACAGATAACTATATTTTTATTTGACATCAATTTAAATGATTGCTAAGTACGACCTACGCTCTGCCATCTGAGCTTCCGAATGATTCAAGCTCGGCGCCGAAATGAATTAAGCGAAATGGGATATGGTTGAGAATTTCGGCGCCGAGATTGAATCATGCGGTAGCTCAGATGGCATACACAGACCTAGGTCGCTGGTTCAAGTTCCGCCCGCATAGAATTTTTTCACCATATTTTATTTCTTAATTTATTACGAGTATATCAAAATATCATTTTGAGTGCAAAATAAAATACTTATAAAAAAAAGATTGCTAAGTTCTTAAATGTAAATAGAAAGGTACCTAGTCCTTACTAATATTATAAATGCGAAAGTGAGTTTGTTTGTTTATTTGTTTGTTTGTTACGCTTTCACGCCGTAACTACTGAACCGATCATCATGAAATTTTGCATACAAGTTCTCTGGAGTGCGGAGAAGGACATAGGCTACCTTTTATCCCGGGAAAAAGTACTATTCCCGAGGGATCGACATTGATGCGGGCGGAGCCGCGGGCGAAAGCTAGTTTAAAAATAAGTACGTAACAGGTCGAAACAACATAAGTCATTGAATAACACTCATTAAGTTATCAGTCAGGATTCATCCTTTAAATATTGCATGAAAAAAAAATTGCTAATTGCTTTCCTTTTTTGTAAAATATAAAATTCCCGTTTTATTTCAATCATCATTATCATCATCATCAACCTACACTCGTCCACTGCTGGACATAGGTCTCTCCCATGGCAGGCCAATGAGCTCGCTCTTGAGCTTTTTATTCTCCAATCACTGCCAGCAACCTTACTTGGTAAAGTAACCATAAGGTAAGGTAGGTATACCTTACGTTATTTCAGTGCTTTGTCTTATATTTCAATTCAATTTCGAATTATGCACTACCTGGACATTCCTCCAATATTGGTTCAATTTTTTTTTTATTTCCTGGTAATGATTATCATTTTATATAGAGGTAGTTTGAGTCCCGGGGAATGACATAGTACCTTTACCTTTCATCCCGGAAAAAATTACTATTTCCGAGGGATCTACAAAACGCTGGTAGTAGTAAAAAGCTAGTATAGATAGTGTAGGGAACCTTATCTTTTTCCCGACTCTTGCTTAATCACCTTACGGTAGTGCTAAATTAAAACCGATATAAAATATGTCGATGGATAAAAAATGTCTTGAAGGTTGGCATTTCCACCAGGTGTCACTCAATAAATAAAGGCGAGAGGCGGGGCACTCCTACGCCGCATTACCAATGCAAAGTGTGATATTAATAGTTATTTAGTTTGAGTATCGCTGAGTTTGTGGTTTAAATGTTGTTTTAATTTAACTCGTTCACTGACACTGAACCAGACACAAAAGAAATAAATAAATATAAATAAATAAATGTATACGGACAAATCACACAGATTGAGCTAGCCCCAAAGTAAGTTCAAGACTTGTGTTATGGGATACTAACTCAACGATACTATATTTTATAACAAATACATATATAGATAAACATCGAAGACCCAGGCCAATCTGAAAAAGATCATTTTCCATCTTGACCTGGCCGGGGATCGAACCCGGTCACTCCATGTCGCAGGCAGGCGTGTTGACCGCTGCGCCACGGAGCTAGTCAAATAACAATAGAATTACGTCTACAGGCGGGCAGTGTCAGCGAGTGTTAAGTTTATGCTTCAGGTTTAGTATAATATTTTCGAAGTAAAAACTTCTTTAGCGACGTTAAGCTTTTTGGGATGGGTAAAAAATGTTAAACTCGCGTCAGGACACGTGACCGGATCGAAAATTCGTTAGACGGACACGTGACCTGAGACCGCCGCAAAGGCGAGTTTTCACTTCTGCCGGCAATTCCGGACGTCAAAGCTTTGATTTTTTTTTTTTAATTTCGGCTCTAAATTATACGAAAGTAACTGGTCAAGTGTGAGTCGCATTAACACACACTAGTTAGTGTGGTAATGCGACTTAGGGCTCCGTACTATCGTACAATTTGAGATGCATAATTCTTTTGAAATTTTGTAATTTAATTTTGAATTTAAACTTCAAGGAGCGGAAATAGTAGACATTGTAAAGTTCAACGCAGTCTGCTTAAATGCTTTGTGAAAACGCAAAACAAATCCTTACTAATATTATAAATGCGAAAGTGAGTTTGTTTGTTTGTTTGTTTGTTACGCTTTCACGCCGTAACTACTGAACCGATCATCATGAAATTTTGCATACAAGTTCTCTGGAGTACGGAAAAGGACATAGGCTACCTTTTATCCCAGGACAAAGTACTATTCCCGAGGGATCGACATTGACGCGGGCGGAGCCGTGGGCGAAAGCTAGTAATTTTATAAAAAGCGAAAAAATAGCGCGTTTTATCACTTTACAATAATCGTTATAAATTGTGGATTTTCTTTAAAAAAGCAGTTAAGTTTACCTCTCATAACAAGCAATAACGTTACAAGTCAAATCGTTCTTACTTTTAATATCATGATAAGTTTAAAAACTCCATAAAGGTCCCGCATGCAGATTTTATTTTTAATCATGTCGGACATTACCGTTTGTAAAAAATAAACTTTAATGACCTTTTGGGACCCGCTCGGGTAATGTGGATCTCTCGTAAAGGCGCTTTTACACCTTTGAAACATAAATGTCCTTATTTTCGTTTTGGAATAACGTTGTCACCCGTATGCATTTTTAAAATGTTGTCTTTAATATTATTTTTAAGGTTCCGTATCCAAAAGGTTGTTCCGTATCCAACAAGACCCTATTACATCTGTCCGTATGATAATCATAGGGCTGCGTCTTTGGAACCGTAATAGGTAAAGACTTGAAATTTTCACAGGACGCATAACCATACAAGAAACAATTTTGTACGGGACCCTTGGTGCAATCAATACTGATTTTTAACATAAACTTAAGCGGGTGCCACGCGAACGAAAAACGTCGCTACTGCGCAAGGCATTAGGCTGCGCAGACCCATTCGGCGATTAGAAAAAAATATTAAATTTTATATTTTGAAATTTAAATCTATATAAAAAAAAATAAGAAAAGTGGCGACCTCCGAGACGTACATATAAATATTGTCATGTGAGAATTATTGTTTTAGATGTAAAAAAATACAAAGTTTTCGAATAAAAATACTTTTAGATATCATACCATATATATCATTTTTAAATTTCATATGTATCTGTTTCAATAAATAATAAATTATACAAATACTTTTGATGTATTTAATTAATTCAGCGCATAGTACTAGTGATTTAAAAACACGTAATTTTTACAATTTCGTGCAGTACTGTCTTAATACATGTTTGTTATTTATTTGATGTCACATAGCCACCAGCGGACGTTCAAGACGAATCTAAAGATGTGTCAAGTTACGTTAAGTAGTTTAGGAATAAACCATCAAACATATACATAGCTGCCAAAACCATAACCCTCCTTTTGGCTTCGCCGTAGGGAAAAAGAACTAGGGATACGGCTGTCCGTTGAACAAATTTACGATGACAGTCTCCCGCGGGGACCATTACGAGCGCCTCTACTGAAACAATCGAATTTGTGTAAACAAAGCACTTCACTACGCATATATTAAGCCATCGGCGTGACGGCGCCATAACACCTCGGATTTACACCGACCGTTGAGCCGAAAGTCGATAGCGCGTTTTTATCGATAACATTCTTGAATTTTACTCAATGCCGTACGTTTGAGTTTTACGCTTGTAAATTTATAATCATATTTTTGGTACACCATCTGTTGTTCAAACGGAAATTCGTTATAGCTGTTGATCTCAAATAGTACCTACCTATCACGTGTTTATTTGCCTCCGTAGTCCAGTGGTTAAGGCGTTTGCCTGTTAACCCGGAAGTCGTGGATTCGATTCCCACGGGAAGCATACTTTATTTAGTTGCTTCCAGTTTGATTAAGACATTGCAGGCTTGAATTACCTGATTGTCTGATAATAAAGATGATTCCGTGCTTCGGAAGGCACGTAAAGCCGTTGGTCCCGGCTGCCATCTGGTAGTCGTTAAAGGAACCACGTCAGAGGCCGAGAGGCGGTTCTGAAGAACTCTGACACCAAGGTGTGCATGGTCGATTGACCTTGACACCTACTCGAAATGATGACGTGTTTATTCATTATGCTGTAGACACAAACGATGATTGACAAGACAACAGCTTGATTTACCAAAATGACGGAACAGTAGATTTTTTGAAAACAATACACTTCACTACGCCTTAATAAAGCCATCGGCGGCATGACGGCGTCTTAACACCTTGGATTTACACCGACCGTTAGAGCCGAAATAAATTCGATAACGTGTTTTACTGCGCCTTGCAACGTCGATAATTTCTTAATTTTTTTCCCTACTGTAGAAGGAGGATACAATTTTTAGTCACATTTGTTTGTTTATATATGTTTTTTTGGTGATCGCGGATTTCAAAGACCTCGCACTTTGTCACTTTTTATAGTACATAAAGTTTCACAGCTAATGTGAAAAATACAAACATCCAAACACTACAACATACATACATATATTACGTCTTTTTCCCTTGCGGGGTAGACAAAGCCTAGGTCTATGAGCTTAAAGCTATATTTAGCATGTCTGTGGGCGTGTAGGTGGAAAATGTAATCAAAATAGTGATGGGTTACTAGCTGCATCGCCTACTAACATGATTCCTCATTTACGCCCATTCCCTCGATCGTCTTTTACGATCTACTCGGGAAGAGAAGCAATTGGTGCATTCTACTTTTTTTCTTTTCTCCCACACCAGCCTGGAAGCTCACTACAACACACGTGCAATATACCAAAAGGCCTGAATTCTGAAGTGCTATTTTTGAAACTTCGCCGTTTGTGAACGAGCGAGTATTCCATACAAAAATCGCTCGAATACGAGTGTCATACTTTCAAAAATAGTACTCTTGCAGAAAAATTCTTTTGGTCGATTATTAAAAAAACATTCGATATAGCTGTTGATAAATAGCAGTTTCGTTTACAACTAGAGTAATAACATATTGATGTATTTGAAGTTAATTTGTACGCTCATTTGACTACTGGAATGTAGTATAGAGGTCGATGGTCCGAATAATACTTAGGGATGTATCCAGTGCAATGAGTATCATGGGCATACCCACCACAATCTTATCAAAATATATGCGTATTTTTAGGTGTTGATAGGTGTGTATTTGTCAATCAATAAATATTTATGTGAAATATATGTCGAAGCAACTAGCTCTTGCCCGCGGCTTCGCTCACGTTATCCTCGTTCCCCAGCAAAACTAATTTTATTATGTATGCAATTTTTTTATAAATTTACTTTCACTTTTATAATCATCATCATTTCGAGTAGGTGATACGGTCAATCGACCATGCACACCCTGGTGTAAGAATAAGTATATCTAAGTTAAGATACTTAGTGACCTCTCAACCACCAAGCGGCTCAATCGGTCCACAACACAATAACTATAGAAAATCAATTGCGTCTGCGTTTCGCGCTTGATGATCCTCCTATGTTTTCCATCTACACGCCCTCCAACATGCTAAATGTGGCCATAACGTCTTATATACCTAGGTTCTATGCCTGCAAGGGAAAAAGACTTGATACTATGTATGTATATATGATCCTCCTATAAAGTGAAAAATCACTAGTCCCACCACAATTTCGTCTCTTCTTGTATATGTCGAATGAAACGACTAAAGATAAAAGGCACTTACATCTTACGAAGTGCAACCCAATATCCGACCCCGTCGCACTCGACACCGGAACAGAGTGCGTAGAGTAGGATTAGCTCCGATTACTGGTGACCGCCCGGCGGTCCCGGGTGACTTGCATCCAGGATAGGCCCTTCTGGCAACGTAGCTTTATGCCCATAAGGCAAAAGATGAGAGTTGCTGCTCTCCAAAGGCTTTTGCCATTGATTCTCAGATTAGCCCCTCAGGCTTGCATGCACGTATACGCGGCCCATCAGGCAATATGAGAGTTTGCTGTCTCTCCAAGCCTTGCGCACACAGGCAACGCCCAAAGCCGAGGTCCGTCCCTCCTGGGGGCCCTTTGGTGATGTTGTCTATAAAGGTCGAGGGCACTCTGCCCTCGCCTCAAACGCCCGGTGAAGTAGCGAAAGCTCACTTGGAGCTAGCTACAAAGTCCTTTAAAAAAAAAACTTATGGAGGGTCAGCGTTAGACAGGCGGCCATCCGTAAAAACTTTGCCAATTCATGTCACTCCACTAATACTATATACTTAACCCAAGATAACATCATAATAGCAACCTCCACACGCTTAGTTATTACAAAAATGAACTAACGATGGATCAACATGTTAAAAAGCGATCGAATCTGACTTTATAATAGGTGTTCTACTTGGCCGATGTTAGGATGGTCAGGCCCACCTTTTTTGAGCTGGATACGTCCCAGACAGCAGTTTGTAATTAAGATATCTCGATCGGTGGCAATCATCGTAATTGCGTTGTGCGTTGGTTAGTGCACGTACGATTAGGAGAAAGCCGGTGCGACGCGAATCGCGAAATACGTTGTTATTACCCGTTTTTTACAGAGGTTATTGCTGAAGATAATTGCGTCTTTATTGAGCTTATTGTCACATGATGAAGCAGTGTTGGCCAAGCGGTCAAATAATAATTTGTAATCAAAAGGTGATGGGTCCAAGAAGTTCCATCAATCGCAAACTATTACAGTAAAAACCCGGAGTCTTCGTTTTATCAAATTACGAAAATACTAAGTATTCTCTTCAGAATATTACGACAAACGGAAAAAATACCGCTCCCAACTTTTTGTTTTATTACTATAAACAATATACTACTTGAAGAAAAATACTTGAAGAAAAAACAGGGTGCAATTCCTATCCTCTTTTAACCTATTGAGCGCCATTGACCACTTTAGTTGCAAAACGGTCGCGTGACTGAGACGCCATTGACAACTTAAGTTATTACAATTTGTATTAGCTTGGCGTCGGGCGTGAAATAACGTAAACAAGCGCTGGCGTGCAAAAGGTTAACCCCATTTTCGAATTAAAGTAATTCACTAAAAACTTTTCAGCTTTTTTTTTTTCAATTTATTCCCTCATTTATGCGTTTTCCCGGTTTCATCCTCAACTTTAATGCTTTTTCTGGCTTTCTTTTTGGTCTGCGGCATCCTTGCCGTCGTCAAACCAGCATTACAGCATGACGATCTCTGTAGCTTCGATTAGTATCTTAACATTTTATTTTAAATTTTGCATTATTTAAAATAACTGCGCCTGTCAATAAATTTCCAATTTTTTCTCAAACTCTCAATAGGTAGCCTGGAAGAGATTGCTTTTGTGATAAGGTCGCCTAATTGCACACAAGTTAATTGAAATTACATATTTGTATTCTAAAATTTCATCAATCATAAGGTTGCCTGGAAGTTAATAATATTTCCTTCTCTAGTTTAATAATATTTCCTTTGTATATTCCCTTTTTGTGTGCAATAAAGGGTTTTCTATTCTATTCTATGGTGCAATAAGGAATTTTTGTATTGTATTGTATCATGCCAGGCTGCCACACCGGAAGCACAGAATTAATATAAGTACTAACGTACCGGAAGTCCCGGGTTCGATCCTCGGCCAGATCAAGATAGAAAATGATCTCTTTCAGATTGGCTTGGATCTTGGATGATTTCTATATATGTATTTCTAATAAAATTATCGTTGAGTTAGTATCTCTTAACACAAATCTCGAACTTACCTTGCGGCAAAGCAATCTGTATGATTTGTCTATATATATTTATTTGTTTACATTAGTTTGTTCCTTTTGCCGACCTTAGAACCTTGCGTTTTCAAGAATTTTTCTAAATCTAATATACCTATTCAGAAATAATATAACATAATAAATAGAATAGGGACCTTCGGTGGGCGAGTCTATCACATGACCGTATTTTTCTAACATTTCGAACGTAAAAGTGAAGTTCTTAAGCTGCCATAAACGACATGACAATGTGCTTTTATGACTTTTATAATGTTATCTACTTTACAAAAGCTCTATACGACGTGTCAATGTTATATATTGCGCTCTTAAAAAATAATAAAATCGGAGATATGTAAATATGCAGTCGTAGTAACAAGGCGTGCTAGTTTTTATGATGTTACGCGTCTGAATAATTCCCACCGTACCAGTTAGGATTGCTGTTCGAATAATTAATAATATACTAATCAATTAAAATAGTATTAGCCGTGTGGTTTCCGGCAGAGTAGAATAGGACCACTCCTAGTCTTCCCATGGAGGTCGTAAGAGGTGACTTAGAAATAAAAGTTAAACAAAGCTCATACATATCAATGAGACCTCTCCATCCCGTCGGAGCCAGCGAGGAGAGTGTAGGCTAAATCCTCTATCTGCTCTGGCCAAGTATGGCTCCAGTAGAACAGAGAGGGAGCATTTCATGCTCCTGCAGTGGAGACCAAAAAGATCTAATGATGATTACCTATACCGATTATAAAATAGTAGCTAGCAGGACTTTAACATGTTTTTGAATTTTACATAGGTATGTCGTAAATTTAGTACACACAAGTATGTCGTAAATTTAGTAAATTTTGAAGGCATCTTTAGTATGCTGGGCCACTTAAGCCTGGTAACTAATTTGCAGTTGTAATATAAGAAAAAATAGAAGTACATATATAATATACACAAAAAGAGGTATATGACTAGCTCCGTGGCGCAGCGGTCAATACGCCAGCCTGCGACACGGAGTGACCGGGTTCGATCCCCGGCCAGGTCAAGATGGAAAATGATCTTTTTCAGATTGGCCTGGGTCTTGGATGTGTATCTATATATGTATATGTTATAAAATATAGTATCGTTGAGTTAGTATCCCATAACACAAGTCTCGAACTTACTTTGGGACTAGCTCAATCTGTGTGATTTGCCCATATGAAAAAAAAAAAAAAAAAAGAGAGGTACGAGTACAACTTAATTATTTTTGACAACAGTATCGACTTAATGAATTTATTGGCTTTGTCCATTAAGTTAGAAGTCACAGACAGACAAACTCTTGTTTTGATATAATACCTTAGATTAATGGCAAAAAAAAAATAGATTAAATAAACTTAACCCAACTGTGCTAGGT
This sequence comes from Elegia similella, assembly GCA_947532085.1. Classification (NCBI taxonomy): domain Eukaryota; kingdom Metazoa; phylum Arthropoda; class Insecta; order Lepidoptera; family Pyralidae; genus Elegia; species Elegia similella. Next base: position 22,290,417 of record OX383933.1, on the reverse strand, counting down.
CTATAGGCCAATTCAACGACCAAATCCTTCCTATACCTATACATTCGCTGCCTAACTCAAACTAGCCAATCTCCTTTACGAGATCGATTTAGTCCGATTTCACAGAGTAGTAGACGTACGTTGGCCAACTATAATAAGACTTTGCAAAACACATGGCATACAATTTAGTGTAATCACGAGTTGGACACGCGTGCCGACGACACACGACAGTGACGAAATTTTCGGTATGCGGCCTACTTGATGCTTCATTTGATGATGGTATTAGCAGTAAGGACTTTTTATCCAACCTCGTTCAAATCCTAACTAATATTTTAAATGCGAAAGTTAGCTTTTTTGTTTGTTACGCCTTCACGCCCTATCTGCTGAACCGATCGTCATGAAATTTTATATACCCACTGTCTGGGGTACGGAGAAAGACATAGTGTACATTTTATCTCGGGAAAAAGTACTGTACTCGAGCGGTCAAGAAAAACGCGGGCGGAGCCGTTCGTGGAAACAGATTTTAGACAAACCACACACTAAAATGTAAGAAAGATAGTTATGAAGGCCACACTCCTAAACGTAAAGCGATAATCAAGTACTAATAATCAAACCAAGGAAGTATACTGAATAAATAGATGATCAAAAGATAACGGCCCACACGATATGACATGCTGTACTCTGAAAAGCAAAGGTAATAAAATCCTACAGCTAAATTTAATGCTGCTATTACTTCAGAAATAAAGTCCACTCTGTCTAACTATCAAAAAAGGTATTTAAGCCTTTCAGTTCTAAAGTGTATAGAAATCAAAAGGCGTGACTACAGTCCTTGTCACATCACAACAGCATAAGTACGTGGTATTAAATCATATTATTAAGTGCCGTTCATCATCATCCATTAATTTACATTACTTTGACGACCCCATCAATTTCCAGAATCGCGTGTATTCTTCACGACAATAACCTCTTCTGCCTGATTTACACTAGACAAGTCGTGCTAGATAAGGCGAGCTCCGTGGCGCAGTGGTTAACACGCCAGCCTGCGACACGAGAGTGTGAGTTCGATCGAAAATGATCTTTTTCAGATTGACCTAGGTCTTGGATGTTTATCTATATATGTATTTGTTATAAAACATAGTATAGTTGAGTTAGTATCCCATAACACAAGTCTCGAACTTACTTTGGGGCTAGCTCAATCTGTGTGATTTGTCCATATATTATTTATACTAGCTGTTGCCCGCGGCTCCGCCCGCGTTCCCTTCCTATCGTTCCCTGTCGTTCTCTTGTCGTTCCCTTGGAAACAGTAGAAATGATAAAAATTCCATACAAACCCCTCCCCCTCTTTTTTTTTGTCATATTTCTAAGTAATTAAAACCACACAAACCCCACCTATTTTACCCCTTTAAGGTGAAATTTCGTCCATACACAGATCTTTTCAATTGTTTTTATTTTTATATTTATATAATTTATCTTTTTTTATTGTAATCTAGAACGTTTATACTTATTTTCATAAGTCTAGAAATAAAAAAAAAACCATACTAACTTTACTTCCCTATTTTATCCCTTCGTCGGTTTTACCTACATACATCTTTTTAATTGTAATCCAGAACGTCCAGAAATGAGAAAAATTCCATACAAACCCCCCCCCCCCCCCTTTGTCCCTTAAGGGGGGGATTTTATACATTTTACCTACACAGATCTTTTTAATTGTAATCGAGTAGGTATGTAAGTAATAGGTATGTAAGTTACCTATTTTTATATTCTAAGTCCAAAAATGAGAAAATTCCAATTAACTTCATCCCCTTTGATTTTCTAAAAATCCTTTCTTAGTGCTCATTTACATCATAAAAAGAATCCCTGTGCTAAATTTCAAGTTTCTGGGCACAGTAGTTTCGGCTGTGCTCCCCTACGTTATAAAAAGAACCCCTGTGCAAATATCAAGTTCATAACCCTTATAGTTTAGGCCCTGCGTTGATATGTCAGTCAGTCAGTCAGCTCCTCCTTTTTTTAGTATGGATTACTATGGATAGTATATATAGGTATAATGCTGTCGTATAATGATGATGAATTGACTTTGGATTTTAATTTTCTTATGTCACTAAATATTTTATTTTATTTTTGCTATATGTTTGCAGGCAAACATATAGCAAAAATATGAGCCTTATCCAGTCGTTAAAAATAATCCTCTTAGTACAATAATAAAAAGAAGATTATCTACGCATTACTTATCACTTGTACTCGCCACTTCCCCAATGTGCACTGGCCTCCTCTACTTTCTATGTCCATTAGTTGTCACGGACATTCGCGGCGCGTGCGTTGGAGTAACCACGCGTGTCGAACTAGGTGTGAAGGTATTCGCACCCCTGCAACTTCTCGGCCATCTTGTAATACAGACTAAAAATCCGTGACTCTTCTGAATTGTCCCTATTTCAGAAGAGTCACGGATGACTCTTTCGAAGCAGTACGAGGCAAACTTTGTTCAGGCCAAATAAGTGAGAATTAAAAACAAAACGTCTAAAATTACTTCGATGATCTTAGTCGCAGAATGTCTCTTTCAGTCCCATTTTGCGAAAGGTGCATTCTGCGTCGAAGCCAAATAAGACGCACTTAAATGAGGTGTAACCTTTCTTTAATCGAGTAACCTTTCTTTCATTTCACAAATCTCATTTGTTCAAGCAAGTAAAACCAGAGGATCCGAAAAAATCAAAATATATCAAGTAAAAAATAAATCGAATTATATCGACTACTTGCTTTTGCCTAAGATCTGTTAATTTAACGAAGTTCCGTTAATTTAACCTAAGTTCCGTTAATCTAACCTAAGTTCCGTTAATTTAACCTAAGTTCCGTTAATTTTGATCTATCGGGAGCAGTGTTTTTTTGCTGAATGAAACCCTATGTCTCCTGAATTAAAAACTTATACTCTACGCTAAATTTAATTAAACCACTTGTGAAGTTTAAACAAATATACATATTATCACATATTATACGTACACACTTATACTCGTATGCATATTATCACGTCTATCCCTTTCGGAGTAGACAGAGCCTAAGGCCACAAGACCCAAAGACCGCATTTAGCGTGTTCGTGGACTTATAGATTGGCGATGTTACATGTTTTGTTCGCGAAAATTATGATAACTGTTTCTCTAAATTATAAACAACAATTTGTGGATATATGGATGTTTATTACTCAATCACGCAATAACGGCTGAACGGATTTTGACGATTTTGCACACAGAAAGGTTAACCTGGATTAACACATAGGCTACCTTTTATCCCGGAAAAAAGTTATGTCCCCGCGGGATCGACATTAACATGAGCGGTGCCGACAGCTAGTCTATACTTCTACACTATCTATACTTCTTTACTAATATTATAAAGAGGAAAGAATTGATTGTTTGTTTGTTTGCATTGAATAGGCTCTTACACTACTGGACCGATTTGCAAAATTCTTTCTCCATTAGAATCCTATGTCACCCCTGATGAACATAGGCTATTTAAATACCTATATCTTTCCGTGCGGAGCCGGGACGGGCCGCTAGTTAATCATAATTCATAATACACAAACTGTTGACGTAAGCTGTCATTGGGCAAATACTTAATCTATAATTTGCGAATACTTCACTTGAATACATGTAGGTATGTTTAATACTTCCTAGTTATTACCGATCATTTATTTGTTCAACTGTGAAGTAATTAATGTAATGAACGTTTGACATTTATGTTTTAGATCACTTATAAATATTAAATGATGCAATAGTATGCAACGAGAGTGCAACGTGACTAATAGAAATTGCGTGCATTACACAGAGTGGTTTAGAATTTTATGGCAATATTTTAATATCGGAATCAGAATATACCCATTAGGTATAAAGACACGGAAAAAAAAATGAAATCCAACAAAAAAAACAAGAAATTGGGCCTCCTATACGAATTCAGCGATCTGTCGGTTAAAATTATGTAGGAACTCTAAATATTTTTCTTGGCACGGGTGTAATGTACATACTTACTCAAACGTCGACTTTTCTGTGAGAGTGTGGTACTTCCCCGGATGAGCCGGCCCTATCTAATCCGAGACATCGCAATAAAGCTGCGTCCACAACTTGCGACTCGTTACCTCCGATTAGTCGCGGCTCATCGCGTTGTCGCGCGACTGCATGTAAAGTGTCTAGAAATAATCGCGGTGTCAATGTTATAAGTCGTAACGAAGTGCGGTAAGGCTTTCTGTGTGGTACAAACTCACAGCCTCCTACTTATATGAGATGTTATAGCTTATAATTATATAAATTATTAAAGTTTAAGGTCTCAGGTTCTATTTCCATTTCGATGTTAATGGAATATATAAATAATTTCCCGGTTCATTTTTATGCATTGATTTTCTTATCAATGCATCTTTCTTAGCTTCCTTTTTTAGGCTATTTTGTAATCACAATGCTATAGTTATATCATCATCATCATCAGGTCCTTTTTAGTCTCCACTACAGGAGCACGATATAGTGATATACTTATAAACAAATTAGAAATAAGACATGGTGAAAACAACCTCCCCTTTTTTGAAGTAATAACTTCTGTTCAATTTCAGATTTCTAATCCATGTAGTTTTAGTTGTGGTGTGTCAATATCATGTTGATATGCCAATCGCCATCAATATTTCCTTTTTGGTATATCACCAAAATCTGTCACAAAAGTCTGCATAGGTATTCAAAGAAATATCAATTCATAATAGTTCGTGATACGGTGTAATTTATCGCGTCAGAACGCAGCACCTTTCCGTTTAGATACCTACAAAATCCATTGCAAGCCAATTTTATTCTTAAAGCTCTGAACAAACGATTCATAATTCGATGAAGTCGTTGAACACATGTGACCAAACGTGCGTCGTTCCTACTGGATTTGCCCGGCTTCACCGCGAAGATATGATTTCGATACCGACACAAGGAGTGCGACACTATAGACCCACCTGACATGGTAAGTAGCAGTGGACGTTCTGCCAAATAACGATGCATTTTTGAACTAAGCTTGCCAGAGCCGTTACCAGAGCGCGTGCCGCCAGATGAGATGTCTATTCCCATAGACATCTCATCCCCGGCTTGTTTCCTAAAAAAATACCATTTAAAATAATTCGTCCGTCTTATAGATTACCTAAAATTTATAAGATACGTATTATTTCTTTTTACATTCAAACAAAAATTTATAAAGATATAGCCCATTAAATTTCCGCGTGACGTCACTATCCGGTACACTTTTTACCGGCCTGTTGCGTCACGAGCCCCCACTCCTGATCTTTGTTTGATGCGCTTTATATTTATCATCTTGTGTTTGATAAAAGAAAGAAAAAATACGTATCTAATATTTTTTGATCCTTACTAATATTATAAATGCGAAAGTGAGTTTGTTTGTTTATTTCTTTGTTTGTTTGTTACGCTTTCACGCCGTAACTACTGAACCAATCATCATGAAATTTTGTATACAAGTTCTCTGGAGTACAGAGAAGGACATATGCTACCTTTTATCCCGGGAAAAAGTACTTTTCCCGAGGGATCGACATTAACGCGGGCGGAGCCGCGGGCGAAAGCTAGTAATCTATAAGATGGACTAATTGTTTTAAATGGTATTTTTTTTTTAGGAAACAAGCCTTTTATATGTCTATGATTCTTCTCATACTTATTATATCGTTAAAGTAAACTCCCTTATTAAAATCACAACAGCATATTTATAAAGGCATGCACTTGCATAACCACCGCACGCCACCTGTCTAACCCTGTTTCGGTAGCCTCGCAAATCACTATCATTATACACTATTTTCTCTCTGTCCGTCTGTTCAAATTGCTGTTTTTACTGCCCGAAAAATGTGTGCACATTGTGTTTTATTAGGTTATGGATACCTGTTACTGTCACGCGATATTTTTTGTTATAGTGCGATTAAAAGCGTAATTGATACAGGCGTGGCGTTTATTTCATTAAGAATTGTTATTAGTGAAAGATTTACTGATCTTAATTCTGTGATTACGAAGTAATTGTAACTTTTATGTACTGCCTCTTAAGTTTTTGAATGATTTTAATTACAGATGTAAGTGTGAAATTATGTTAGATTGGTCCCTGTAGTAATACTCTAAGTAACATCATTCGATTTTAGTGCTCAATAAATAACATGAATAAAATTAAATTATAATTAGAATTCATAGTTCGCGCCTTTTCATGTATTTCCCCATTTAAATAGAGTTACGGTATCGTTGTCACTGGCAGACTTTGGATGCATTTATTAGTAAGTAGCTTTCGCCCGCGGCTCCGCCCGCGTTAATGTTGATCCCACGGGAATAGTGCTTTTTCCCGGGATAAAAGGTAGCCTATGTCCTTCTCCGTACTCCAGAGAACTTGTATACAAAATTTCATGATCATCGGTTTAGTAGTTACGGCGTGAAAGCGTAACAAACAAACAAACAAACTCACTTTTGCATTTATAATATTAGTAAGGATAAAATGCGTTAGTAGTCTAGATATTAATTATTTATTAAGAAAGGGTCTCACTCGTTAATTACTTAATTACTTTTTTTTCCTTTTATTTTTATTTGTTCTTAGTTTAATTTATACAAATGAAACAAAAGCTTACTAAGCACTAGTAAAAATAATTAAAAATAAAACTTATTAATTAAAGATAAAAAGAAAAAATAAACTAAATAGAGAGTAAAGAGTTAACGGACAGACAAACAGACGATTACTTTAGTATTAATAAGATGAGTAGGATACAAATGACAGGGCAGTGGCCGTGGCCACATATTGGGCAAAAATACTATAACTAGTAAAAAGACATTACGACTCGAAATGAAGAAGATGGATACATCTTGAGTTTTTTGTTAAACAAATATATTTTAAACTGGTGACTTGTCCCGGCTTCGCACGCGTACATATAGCAAATCACAAACTCTTGATAGACTTTCCATCATAGATTTAAAAAAAATAAGCTTTTTATGCTATTTGTTATTTTTTCGGGTTACATTGTCGTCGTTTTCATACAAATACTAATTTTTTTTTAAATATTATATAGCCTATCTTCATTAGAGATAATGTAGGGATATGTAGTGAAAGAATTTTTCAAATCGGTCCATTACTTTGGGAGCCTACTGCAAACAAACAAATCTTCCCTCTTAATGATATTAGAGTAAATTTTTGTCGAGTATAAAATATCGCGTGCCTACTACATGCATACCACGCTTTACGTGACTGATACGAGTACCATAATCATAGTGTGGATTTGGAAGTTACAACACAATAGCAGGTGACTGTTATTTTAAAGTTTTTATTTGTATTGTGACACGTTGCGATTAGTTTTTTACCAACGTCTAATGACGCAAGATTTATGAACTGTATTGTTATGATATTAAGGTTGGACGCGTATGTTTTTAGACCATCTCGTAACATGATTATTTGTGATGATTGAATATAAACTGGGATGTTATTAGGCAAGCGCGCAAGGCTGTCATTTCGTATGGAGTTAACAGTTTTGTTGACGTTAATGAGCTTCTCAGTTAAATTGTTTTTTTTTAACATATCTATACAGGGTGATTTTTAGCTCCTTGGCAAAATTTTGATGTCGGAATCAGAGGATCAAATCCTAACTAATATTATAAATGCGAAAGTGAGTTTGTTTATTTGTTTGTTTGTTACGCTTTCACGCCGTAACTACTGAACCGATCATCATGAAATTTTGCATACAAGTTCTCTGGAGTACCGAGAAGGACATAGGCTACTTTTTATCCCGGGAAAAAGTACTATTCCCGAGGGATCGACATTGACGCGGGCGGAGCCACGGGCGATTGTAGTAGAATATAAACCCGCAAGAAAAAAAGATAACAATAAAAATTCATCGATTGATTTAGTCGTGGTAGAGCAACGCTACGGGTATTTTAGCTAGTAGCATGAGTAAGCCGGCTCGCCCAGGAAGAAGTTTAAGTAGAAGCTTTACCGCTACTTAGCTTTATTTGGTGAGTAAGAGAGCCGGAGGCCCATCCTTCCGACCATAGCCTCCTTCTTCACTCCTTGAAAGGCCGGCAACTCTCTTGTCACACCTTGGTGTTGCATTTGTCCATGGGCAGCGGTTTCTTATTATCAGGCACATTGTCTGTGTTATCAGGTGACTCGATTGCTTGTTTGCCGTCCTAAATCATAAAAAAAAAACCGATCAGCTGGTCTAATTTGTATGGGAGGTCTATTCTTTTTTTAAATTACGTTTTTTTTTGCCGTTGAATATTATATTACGGACTGATTCAAACATTTAAATATTGGTTAAATTCCACTTTGATTTTTTTAATTATCCTATTTCCTGTGTCTCTTACCTACGAAAAATCTCTCATTTGGTTGTATAAAAAGTAATTTTACGTGATAACGGTGGAAGAGGCCGCTTGTTCCGCGCCCTCGCTTGCACTGCACACGGAACGTGATACGTTTTCGTGCGTGCAGCCGGCATCCATCGATTATAAGACGTTATCACGTCAATTAGCTAAATGAATATTCCAATCTCAGGAATTAGTATTTCAACAAAAGTTGCGTTTCGATCATTTATCACAAAAGTTAAAAAAAAAAATTTTTGAACCGTCCAGAGAAAACTAATTGAACAGTCCATATAAAGACACCGACTAAAAGCTCTGTATCAGCAGATATGGCTTATAAAAAACTGTAAAAAAAATGTAGGCACTCCGCTCCATCCCTTATGACTTATGAGACAAGATTAACAGCAAAATAGCACATTCCACAAAAATACGTTAAACTTCATAGTGTTTTGATAAAAATTGTACATTTATTGTTATTTGTTCACAGGTAATTGCTTACTATGAGATACTAGTGCAGCATCACTGTAATCGTAAGTCTTAACAATTATTATAATTATCATGTACCTACCTTTTTGCCAAAGCTATGGCTATGGCTAGCTCCGTGGCGCAGCGGTCAACACGCCAGCCTGCGACACGAGAGTGTTGAACCCGGGTTCGATCCCCGGCCAGGTCAAGATAGAAAATGATCTTTTTCAGATTGGCCTGGGTCTTAGATGTGTATATATGTATTTGTTATAAAATATAGTAGCATTGAGTTAGTATCCCATAACACAAGTCTCGAACTTACTTTGGGGCTAGCTCAATCTGTGTGATTTGTCCGTATATATTTATTTATTTATAGCGTTTCCCCTAAGTAGCTTTGTCCCGGGATAAAAGGTGTCCTTCTCCGTACTCCAGAGAACTTGTATGCAAAATTTCATGATGATTGGTTCAGTAGTTACGGCGTGAAAGCGTAACAAACAAACTCACTTTCGCATTTATAATATTAGTAAGGATAAGGATATAATGTCGTCGGCATAAGGTATGTGTACATAGGTACAGCATGATTTTGAACCACTGAACTATACTAAAATCCTGGAATCAGAATCCCTAATAGGATACAGAATTGCAAGAAAAAAAGGTTAAAATTGAAAAACTAATTTAGGCCTCCCATACAAAGTCGTCGATCAGCTGGGCGTATTTCTATGGAATTTAATTTTTTTCTTTCGTATTTTCTATTTTTTTCTTGCAATTCTGTATTTAATTAGGGATTCTAAATCCAGGATTTCAGTAGTTCAGAGAGTCATAATCACGCAGTGTAGGTACTTTAGTATTTTGCCATCAACCAAGAAATTCGCGGGAGAAAGCTAGTTTATAATAACTACAAATATATAAATAATTTTTATTATATTTATATTTACAAGTTTATCGAATTATATCATGTAAGCTGGTGTACCTTTATCAATAATTTTGATATAAAGATCGTGTTTATCATAGAGCATAGAGTCATTTACGTTAACATACAGTATTTTACAAGTCACAGTATATATATATAAGGGCACAGTATTTTATAAGTCGGTGCCCATCCCTTTTTCTTGCTGTATGAAGTTAAAGCTTAGCACACGATATATATTTCTCAAATACGTAACAATACATTTTGGTGTAAGTATTATTATTTATCGTAAAAAATAGAACTACTTTGTTGAGGTCAAACATTCATTCGGGGTTCACAATTTAAAGATCTTAAGAGATGATTTTTATTCACGTTTTATAAAGAAGAGATTATGATAGATATATTAAAACAGGGATTGTGTTGAAATCAGACAGTGCTTTAAATCTGATTAAATATCAACTAGGAACTTTAATGTTATTGTGTAATCAAGATTTTACAGATTCATGCACAATGCTTGCTTACTTTTCTTATAAGTGGCCAACACTGGGGTTATATTTCCAACCTCTTGTTTTCAAATACCTTCATTCCCTTCTCAAAACCAACAAATTCTAATCTCTTTCGAGCTTAAAACTGCTTCCGATGGGAAGCAGCGTCGGAAGCACAAGAAGCCTAAGAAACTGCGTTCGCCACCTGCCAAACATGGTGAGTGTCGCAATATCCTCCCATGGAATGAAGTAACCTTGGCAGAGGCCTTTGTCCAGCTGTGGACTTTTAACGACTGTAATGATGATGTTAGAATAAAAATATATTACCTTGGTCCATAGTATTCGTAGGAATAATATAGATCGTGCGCGGAAAACCAATCAAATGGCTCCAATTTTGTACGTTACATTACACGTGTGCAGTCTAAACAGGTACTCATTTTATGAGCTTTTTCGAACGAGGGAAAAATTACATCAATTACATCATCATTAAATACTTAGTTAAGATCGATGCGTGCATGAGCTTTTGTCACAACACGTTTGCATGCTTTGGTATTTGCGTCACTGTTGCGTTTCTCAGCGGCCTGTCCTGATTGTAGATCTATGATTTTTTCCAAAACAATGTTGCATTGCCTGTTTCCGAGAGTACATTTTGCGAAGTAATCGTTTTGAGAAATGCACCAATTGCGACTGTGCGTCTATCCAGTGTGTTTCAACCCTTACAGGAAGTAGTCTCACGTACCTATAGTATAATGTACAAAGTGACCGCAGCGCTGCTATTTGCATATTATCTGGCTCCAATTAATGTTACAATATATTGCTATTAATTGTCCTCAATTTATGCGGCCATTTTGAAATTCAATCGAGAAGACTTGTACGAAAGCTCTTTAAGGGCGGAATAGATTTGTACTGAGCGTGATTTACAACCAGAACTCAGGTTAAATAAGCTATGTTTCTGGATAGATCTTCTTTCTTTTCAAATCGATATCAATTGTTCTTTGCAGGTATTTTTTTACTTCGCATCACATTAAAAAGGATCTATTAGATCCTAGTAACATTATTCTATTACTAGCTTATGTCCGCGGCTTCGCTCGCGTCAATGTCGTTCGCTTGGGACAAACTCACTTTCGCATTTATAACGTTAGTATTTTTTTAAAAAGCCACAGTCTACTAGCGTTTTAAAATGGACGACAGCGGAGAGAAAGCAAATCCTTTTCATTAGTCTTTTCTTTCGGCGTTTCTTCTCTGCAGTGTTCGGTATCGAAACGCTAGTAGTCTGTAGTTAGTAAATAACACTGCTACTTAAAGCCATCCGACGTAGTATTCTTGCACCATGGTCCAGGATATAAGAAAATACTTAGGTATTGTACAACGAAGCATATTATTGAAATCTGAGAATTCAACGTTCCATGGGAAGATATTGCCATACTCACCACGCTTGGTAGTTGGGTTGACGAGCGTTATGTCTTAGGGTTCTTGTGCTTCCGACGCAGCTGCCCATCAGAAGCATTTATAAGCTAGGGAATGATAAGAATTTGTTGCATTTAGGAAGGGAATAAAGGTATTGACTAGCTCCGTGGCGCAGCGGTCAACACGCCAGCCTGCGACACGGAGTGACCGGGTTCGATCCCCGGCCAGGTCAAGATGGAATATGATCTTTTTCAGATTGGCCTGGGTCTTGGATGTGTATCTATATATGTATTTGTTATAAAATATAGTATCGTTGAGTTAGTATCCCATAACACAAGTCTCGAACTTACTTTGAGGCTAGCTCAATCTGTGTGATTTGTCCGTATATATTTATTTATTTATTATTTATTTATTAATTGGGATACTACTCACTCGGATGAATGGGAGAGAAGCAAGTAGCAGTTTACGAACAGGCGCGCCTACCTGATGTAAGATCTACAACCACTGGCCAAGTAGTTGAGGATGACACCCCTGATCTAAAGAAAGTATGCCGACCATGTGCAAGAACTGGATGACGTCTTTCTCCCTCGCGGAATTGACAGGACTATAAGTAAAGGTGTCGGTTATATATTTTATGTTTGTATTGATGTTTTACGTCACATTTATTCATATTTGGCAGTTTAACGCCCACTTTAACTTTTTCTAAAGGTTTGGCTGGGAGAGAATGCCATATGGCATTAAGTCCACCTTTTGTTAATTTTTTTTTAAGACTGTGCAATAAAGTTTAAATGAATAAAATAAAAAATAAAGAGTCCAAAAAAGCAATGTTTAGCAAGATTTGTACCTAAATTAGAAAATAAAGAAATTAATTGTAGAAAATGGCGGGAGTTTCCAAAACCGCAGTTTCCCACTGCGACGCCGAGCAGCCACAGACCACACCATTAACACCTGACAAGTACTTGGCAAACATTTAGCAGTAGCAAATTTTAAGAAATCGACACGCTAGTTTTTGTTTTAGCTTTTTCATACAAAGTACCTAATTATTGTTTTTTAAGAAATTCGATAAATCAGGTTTTGATTGAGGTAATAGCAAAAATTTTTACACCAAGAAAGTGTTTTTTTTAACATTTTTGGTCTGTTTTTCTAAATGTTCAAGTCAAGATATCTCGAAAATTTGTGTCGTTTTTTTTTAATTTGCTTCTATAGGATTTTTCTAGATTATGGGCTAGAAAATATTTGCGCTTAATTTAAATGGAGCTCATATATACAATTGTTTTTCATTTTAGACCTTGTCACATTCACTTAAGAACCGATGTGTGTACATAGTAGAAACAGACACATTTTACCTTTTAGAATTTATTTTAACTATATCGTACTAGTTAGGACCAGCAGTTGCCGTAGGTTTGTTATAACTACGCTATAAAATGTAGGTTAAGATTAATTAGCAGCGGGTCTATTTTATTTCAACATAATAATATCATGATACATCGGGCAGACAAACAAAAAAATATAAACCACACTTCCACATTTTAAAAATTGTGTTGGGAAAATAGGTCGCTTTGTAAAAAGTAGTTAATAGGTATAATTTTATTTAAAAACTTCTTCATCTCTTAAAAATGTACAACTAAATAAATTGTAAGATCAATCACAAATTCACAATCGGCTCTAACAGCTGGACATCAGGCAGGATGTTTCAACAAATCTTTCAAAAACGAAATACTAACGACCGTCGAACACCCCTTATCTGATCTGCGTGCAGTGAGCTTGTCGCGTCGTCCCGGATGCCCCACGACAACGTCACGTCGTCTTCAACGGGGCTAAGATGTAAATTTGTGGAGGATGTGTTACAGTTACTTAGTTTTCTGTAACTTATTTATATGCATAAACTAAAGGGTATGTGTCCCGTTTCACGTAAGTTTGGTGCAATACGTAAACGGCTTTTAATTATCGCATGATATTTGTAACCAAACACTAAGAGTCGATTACAAATCTGTCCCAAAAGTATATCTTTTATCTAAAAGCAAGTTGCGAGTCGTTTCTGGATGAGTGCAGCAAAAAACAAGATGGATGGTTGAATCGAAGAGAGGCCTGTGATTGTCAGATTCCACCTATTCCAGCTTTAATACTCGTATGATAGGACTTTTATTATTTTAGGGTTACGTAATTCAAAAGGAACAAACGGAACACTTATAGTATTACTCGGTTGTTGGTCTATCTGTCCGTTTGTCTGTCTGTCTGTCAAGACCCTTTTTCTCAGGAACGCGTAAAGGTATTAAGCCGATATTCATATCAAATACTCAAGTCTATAGTCCCTTGGAGCTCTGAAAAAATCAAACTTCTGAGCCAACGCAATACCAAGATACAGCTGGTTATGAAGCAAATTTTCGACACTCGCAAGGGAATCGAAACCTACAGGGTACTTCCCGTGAAATCAGAATCTTGAAATTCGTTCTGAAGCCACGTCTTATAGCACAAATAAAGAAAAATTGCGAAAAGAATTAATTGTCTGTTACATCATATAACAAAAATATTTTTAGTAAATTCAAACTTATAATATGTTTGAAATTATTAAAAAATATAATGTATGGAACCCTTTGTGCGTGAATCCGACTCGCACTTGGCCGGTTTTTTTGTTTAACTTCGTATGTTTTACTAAATACCGTAAGTGGAACAATGTGCCGTTGTATTTAGTTATATAATAAATAATATTATAAATAAATTACTGTTACGAGATCTCTTCCTCGTGCTTATGTTTTAATCTTTCTGCAGCTTATGCGGACTTAGCTTAATTAGCAATAGTCATAAGTTACGAGTATTTAGCTGGTAATTTAACAGGTAATCAACCCAGTAATCTGAAAACTCTACCATGCTGGTCTGGGAGAAAAGCAAAATGAAGAATGTGCAAGTTGCTTCTCTTCTCGCGCTGATCATAAAATCCGATCGAGGGAAAGGGCGGAAATCTGAGGAATCACGTAAGTAGGCGATACGGTTCCGTTTTGCACCTGCATGCCTACTAGCATGCTATTCGTAGTTTTAAAGTCTAACAGACCTAGGCTCTGTCTACCCCACAAAAGAAAAAGACGTAATAGTATGTATGTATGTAACTTTTTTTTTTTACATGTGGAAACATGCGTTATGCATTCCGCTTGGCCGTGGGTACAGCCAAGTGGTTATGCGGGACTCACACCCGCTAAAAAACCACATGATCTATCCGCTTCCGCTTATACAAGGAAGGTGGGAACGGTGGAGTTATCACCAATCTTCCACCATGTATGTATGTAACTAGGGAACTCTTTTCCTAATCATATATATATTATATCATACAATATTTTCTGTTAGATTAAATTAAACAACTTTCTTATAAACAGGTAACAGGGTGTTAGGGTACACCTTTGTCTTTCAAAGCATCAATCCAGCCCGTCAAAATGAACAACTTTTTCTATAAGACCAAGATGGGAATTCAAAAATTTTTCGACATTTTCACACAAAAGCGTTCGACCTGCCCTGCATTTACCAGCATTGGTCCCATAGGAAAAGTTGTTCATTTCGAGGGGCGATTTGATGGTTTAAGGGACAATGATGATTACCCTAACATCCTGTATATAAAAATACTTCGAAAACGAAAGTTCTTCTAAAATCTTCTCAGTATCACTATATTTTTTTGCTTGAAGCTTTATCTTCTTTATTATGTGTAGGAATTAATATAAATAAAAATACTAGCGATTTTATTACGTTTTATTTGACTTACTATTATTATTGGACATAATAACTTCACACAAGACAGCCCATATTATATTGAGATTCTATTAATCTCTTCCAATGCGACTTTTACGAGGGCATTCGTCGTTTTATATTTAGTAACTTCATTTCCTCTGTCAAATACAGTTAAACGTTTAATGTTTGCAATATCGGTTCAACTGTAGCATTAAGATCATCGTATGAATTGGCGTCGCATTACATACAAACGAAGTTTTAAAATATGATGATAGCATTATAAGCGGTTATAAGCGGCAAATTTTATTGTCATATTTCTAATCTATCTAGCAGTATATAGCTTAAAGAGAGAGAATGTGTTTAGATCTTACACTATATGACTATAGTGTTAGACCTAAACACACGAAGCGAATAACTTTAAGCTGTATACTGCTATTATTTATAGTCTACTATTATTATGGATGTCGGTTTATATTCGCCATAGAAGTCGCAATTTTTTTTTAATCTATCGTTTGTTTTCGCGTAATTAATTTTTTTTTTTGCAATTTTCAATTGATTTCATAAATTGGTATGAGCGGTAGTAAACAAAGTTTTGTAGAAATTAATACACATAAAGTGCCCTATTTATCCAGTGCGGTTGAAGTAAAAAGGCATCGGTTCATAAATGACGGTTCGGACGGGACGGAGGACGGTTCTATACAACCCTATAAATGAGGTTTTAAAGAAATACAGCGTGTAACTCAACCAACAATGTTCCCATGAAGGGGTCACTCAGCCTGTCAAAATGAAAAACTTTTCCTATGGAACCAATGCTGAAAAATAAAAAATAAATATATTTTTTCGTACAAACGTGTTAGGCCGGCCCGGGAATTAGTATGAAAATGATAAAAAATAATTGAGTTTCCAGCATTGGTCCCATAGGAAAATTTTGACGGTCCATTCACGGGAACGTCGTTGCTTATGTTACACGCTGTAAATATAAAAATTATGTTCCGACTATTTTTTTATTCATAAACGGGCGAAACAAAACACCTGATGGTGCCATGGAAAAAAATAAAATAAAAATAATAGTCGCCCATGCCATGTGTATAGCTGCTACATCAGAGTTGATGATAGAGCACTGCCGGACTTTTAAGTAGGAATTTACTTACGAAGGGACAGGTCATACTTTGGGAAAAATTGTGGAATAAAGCTCGTTTCACAAATTACACACGCGAAGAAAAAAGAAGAAACGTGTTTTTGTGGATCACTAGGAATCCAGGTGATTGTCACGCAACCTATTTTCATGGCGCGTAGTACGATAGTGAAATTAAGAACTTCCTGCTTTTTTCTTGATCTTGAAAATGGCGATTATCTCGACAATGCTACCGGCGGTCTTAAGTTGATTAGGCTGCATTCACAGTAGTTTTATCACATGAAGATTATTCCATTTACTGAGTCTCTCCGCAGACAATCCATCTTGTTATTCACATAGTTTACTTACAGCCTGACACGTGAAGGCTCCCAGCGCTGACAGCACAAGCTGTTACATAAATGCATGCTGTTGCATTGTAATAATTTATAGCTGATAGTGCTATTTTCCAAATGCTTACATATACAACGATTCTCGTTCTCGATCTTTAAGTCTATCATCCTGCTAAGGTTGATTTTCTACCAAAGATGAGCAGAATGAGGACGGGTCTTGATTAGTGATGTGCCGGAGAGAAATGCTGTTTTCATGAATTCCTTCTCAATGAAATTTGCGGTAAATTTCTAATATTTCTCGAGAATTTCTCAATAATTCCCGCAGTCGAGAGAAAAAAAGAAGAAATTCTCGGGAGAAATTTCTGACCCGTTCACGAAAATTTCGAGTACGACAACACTAGTCGTGATCGTGAGTAGTTCTAAAAGTACTCGTGAACGGAGAGAAGACGAATGATATACCTATTCTCTCAAGTGTTAAAATTACTGGAAAATTCCTACCAATTTCACAAAGAAGAAAATTTTGACAGCTAAGATTTTCTTTGCGGCACACTACTATTACGAGTCTGTGAACATGTGTGAGTGTTTCCGCCAGATTTATACGGTGCAAAAAAGTATAGCGCAGTTGGAAATATTTTACGAACGCGTGGACGCGAGTTTTTGAGTGACAGTGATACATATTGTATAAATATGATTGACAAGTTTGAAAATCTTACGCAGGCTGATTCTCAACCTCTGACAATATTTCCATTTTAGAATCAGAATCCCTAATGCAATACAGTATTGCAAGGAAAACAGTAAAAGAGTAAACCTGATAGAAATTCGACCAACTGATCGGTGAATTCGTAGGTTATTTTTTCTTTTTTTTACAATTTTGTTTTCTATTGACCATTCCAATTCCAAAATTCAAATATGACCAGGGAGTTCCACACCAGCCAGTATTTTTTTTTATTTTCTCTATACTCCGTTAAAAACATCCTCAGTGCGTATAAAGTTTATAAAACTTTCTTGGAAAATGTTTATCTCAGCTCAGACCACACACGATGTCTGTTACGAGCAGTACCTACATTAAATTATTATGTAGTTCAAGTATAATTTTAATAACTACACTAATCATGTATATACTACATTTCCAGTTTGCATTTCCAACCATGTTTTAATACTATAAACTTTACTAGCTTTTGCCCTTGGTACCACTCGCATTAATGTATTTTTTCGGGAACGTTACTTTCGCTAGTGAACGAGGATCCCTTACAGTTTTACCATGTCCACCTGTCTGTATGTCCGTCAATCCTTTTGCGGTTAAGCTCAACTAGCCCGATACGCACTTGGCCGGTTTTTCTTGATCGAAAATCCTTACGACCTTCTCAGTATTATCAACTTTAAATCATTCAAAAATTCAAAAAAAATTCAAAACGTTTATTCAGAAAATAGGCCTTTGCAGGCACTTTTTCACGTCAAATCACATTTTAAAGGATCTAATTAAGTCATATTTATATTATTACTTAATGTGCAAAAGCTACAGACTACTAGCGTTTCGGAACCGACCACTGCAGAAAAGAAACTCCAAAAGAAACTCTTTTCAACAGTATTGGTCGCCTGCTCGCCTGAAGGGCTTTTTTATTTTATCATCTATCTTTATCATTTATCATCTAATTTCTTCATTTATCATTTTTTTTCATTTTATGATTACAATTTTTATTATATAGGTACATTATTATTTTTTGGAACATATTATGTTAGCGATCGAGTGTGCAATGATAATATTTTACATTATACACAGTAGTCTCAAAGAGGCCGAGCGGTCTGCTCGATTCGAACATTAATTAATATAGATTAACAAACAATTATGATACTCCTTCGCGTTTACAATCCTAGGATGGATGAAAGAAATTCTTGCTAATATTGCTACTATTAGATAAGTATTACTGTTAGATTCCCCTAAAATTGATAAAATAACATCATATTATTTAATACACCCATAAGTTTAATATATTATTATTTATTCATTGAAAGTAACTCAATATAAGATGCATCTGAGCCGAGGTGACCTTCCGGTCGGATGCAACTTGTCAATTATTTGTACGGTTATTTATGAAGTTAAATCTTTAAATGATAGTCTGACTTGTGTTCATTATTTTGTAAAAAAGTACTTTAAATAATTATATTATGTCCATATTTATTAGAATAATATATTTTATCAGATACAAATAGTGACGTAATTGTAAGTTGATTAACATGTAACGGCTACAATTAATCACAGATAGATTTTTGAATTCATTCTTGTCGCAACAACGGAACTGTGAACAAAGTAAAAGGTAATTTTACAAATATGTCGCGATTTTATTGATCTTCCGGTTCCTTTAGCTTATATTCCTAAGCTACAGCCTCCGTGGTCCAGTGGTTAAGGCGTTTGCCTGTTGACCCGGGGGTCGTGGGTTCCATTCCCACCGGAAGCATACTTTGTTTAGTTGCTTCCAGTTTGGTTAGGACATTGCAGGCTTGAATCACCTGATTGTCTGATAATAAAGATGATTCCGTGCTTCGGAAGGCACGTTAAGCCGGTGGTCCCGGCTGCCATCTGGTAGTCGTTAAAGGAACCACGTTAGAGGCCGAGAGGCGGTTCCGAAAAACTCTGTAATACTGTAACACGAAACATCGCAAAGAAGATACAGGAAGATTAAAGTTAACGTTAAGTGGCACTGACGTATGGCATTTTGAAAATAAAATAAGAACCCACGTGTCAGTCACGGAACAGTTAATTTATAAGATCAAGTAAATTCCTGCAAAACATAAAGATCAAAGATAAACAAATGAGGATACAACGCATTTATTAAAAAAGCGGCAAAAAAAAATATCGAAACATTTCCCGAAGTCAGTGTATTTTTGCTTGATTGCAATCTTGCGTCTCTTGAACAAATTGAAGTTAATTCCGACATCACACTGAATGACAAATTGGGTGAAAAGTAAGAGATAAGGCTTTCAGATGTTTTCCGTTCGCGACGCTTTGATGCGTTCCGGATTCCGATAGGTGCAAATATGTGGACGTCTGCCTGAGGTGAGTAAATGTTATGCGTATCACTACAACTTACTTTTTAGGGTTCCGTACCCAAAGGGTAAAACGGGACCCTATTAATATCGCTCCGCTGTCCGTCTGTCACCAGGCTGTGTCTCATGAACCGTGATAGTTAGACAGTTGAAATTTTCACAGATGATGTATTTCTGTTGCCGCTATAACAACAAAAACTAAAAAAATAGCATAAAATAAATATTGAAGGGGGCTCCCATACAACAAACGTGATTTTTTTGCTTGTTTTTGCTCGATATCGATATCGGCAATAGGTAGCTGCTTAAAATATGTACAGAATATTTAGTTATATATTTTAAAAATAAATGATTAAATAAAAATAAAATTAATATTAAAGGGGGGCTCCCATACAACAGACATAATTTTTTTGCCGTTTTTATAGATAACGGTATGGAACCCTTCGTGCGCGAGTCCGACTCGCACTTGGCCGGTTTTTTATCTTCTCCAGACTTCAGTGAACTCAAATAAACTCAAAATCTTTTTTTATAGCTACCTTCGCTTTTTGACGATATCACTTCTTATATATACTACGAGTGTCTTGTACACTACGAGTGACCTTTTAACGTTCGTGAACTTGTGTCGTTTGTGGGATACTAACTCGATGACATGATAATAGATACATATATAGATATAAATATCGAAGAATCATACCAATCTGAAAAATATAGCGTTGCATAAATTATTGTCGGAAGCCGTGAAGGTAGAAAAAGGAATCAAAATAGTGATGGGTTGCTAGCCGCATCGTATATTTTATTTCTTCATTTATAGTATATCAAAATAACAAACAAAATATATATACAATGTAAATATTAAATAAATTATATCATAAATATAATGACTAGAATAAAATTAGTTAAAATATTTTGCTTTGTTATGAATAACCTTACCTTATTCAATTTCGGATCTTTGTTAAATTCTTTCATCCATTTTTTTTCATGAAAAAAATACTATGTCATAAGCCTATTCTAAGTAACCTAACCTAACCATGTGACCACTTACCGTCCTGCGGCTACATCCGCCACAGCATTTATGTGTATCTGTCATGTTGCGCGTTTCTTGTAACTAGTACATTTACCTAATTTGACTTGAGAGGTTAAGTTTTGACAGACTACATCTTTCTAGGTAGAACATGTTTACTGTCCACTGATATCTAATGCATAAATATGAATATTATCAACTATGAAAAGGCGGGGTAATGAAACTAGTATAAATGTAGTTGAAATGAAAATAATATTTTTTTCAACTACACTTCTACAAGTTTTTTCTTTGATTTTTAAACACCACTTGTATTCTCTTATTATGTGCGAAATTAGGTCACTGGTTCAAACTCCGCCCGCGTGAAGATTTTTCACTATACAACGTAATTTTGAACCTCCTCGCTATACTGGAATCTCGGAATCAGAATGGCATACAGAATTGCAAGATTCATTTCAAAAGTCTCATTTCAAACCACCAGATTAGTATCACTTCGCCACAGCGATTTCTTTTCATTAATCTCTCGTATGGCGATGCGCAGATTTGTGCAAAAGTCAAAGTCAAAGTCAAAGATTTTCAAAGTCAAAGATTTTTATTCAAAATTGGATACATGTATCTCTTTTTGAACGTCATATTTTTATTTCTTATATATTTTTAATTTATGCAAAATTGAAATACTACTAGCGTTTCGGAACGACCACTGGTGAGAAGAATACGCCGAAAGAAACTCAATCCAGACTTGGTCCCTACGTGCCTGAAGGGCTCTGAATACATTGTTAACATTAAACACAATTTTTCATACTATAGATTAAATTGTTAACATTAAATAAATTTATGTAAATATCCACGCATTTTTATCAGTTCTATAATCATCAATGCAGTAATAAGCCTTTTTTATTAACTGGTTTTTGCAAAAAATGCATTGTTTAACTATTGTGTCTGGTATTTCAGCATACAAGGCAAAAGCATCACTAGATGCCTCCATACATGCTACTAGTAGAAAAAAAGAAGAAGGAAACAGACTACTGAATAATAATAAAAGGCTGCTCTCATTACCGTATACCTTATTTTCCTTGGACTAATGTTGCTTATTCTCCAAGATGCAACTAATTATAAGATAAAACAGGGCCGGACTTGCGCGGGGGCAGGGGGCGGGCAGGGGGCAGGGCAACGCACCTGCGGTAGCCGCCACCAAACGCGGCCGCAGCAAAATACGTTATTAACGCTGCTTCTTTTATTTTTAAATGCGCCGATAGCCGCGAGCTAAAGGTTATGGCAGAGACGGATCTAGGCTGGTGCAGTTAAAGTTCGTGCTTAGAAATAATATGACAAATATATACGTGCATATGCGAGAATATGTTAAAGTTTCTAATTTAGCAAGTTAATATTGTTTGGCTGTAAGTTTTCATAATTAAATAAATATTAATACATGTAATTATAATCTCTTAAGTAATAAATATATTAAAATTATTAGGGACAGCATTCTTATTAAAGCTAAAGAGGTATTAAAGATGGTATTTCTTAGTATTATATATGTATTATTACACATTAGATTTTTAACACGTTTGTGCACTACATTACTTACGTCATGTGTTAAAATAAATTTTGAATGCAAATAACTACAATTAATTTCGTGGGAACGATACGGTCAAACGCGTAATCTCTTAATTTAGATAATTTATGACAAATATTTGAATAACGACTCGATCGCGCGATTCAATTTCTTATTGTTGTAAATTAGACAAATATTATCGTTTCACAGTTGTCGCCATTTGCATGAATTATTCTACATTCTGACATTTAAAATACAACTTTGTTGTAAATGATATACTTAATAATTATGCATAATGTCCATATTTGTTAACCTGGTATTCATATTTAGGTATTATGAAAATGCTTAGAAAAAGCTGATCCAAATAAATAATCTCGATAGAGAGTCTACGAGGATTATGATTTATTATTTTGCAAAGTTTAAAATGGAAAATCAGGTAATAAAGCTAAGTTATTAATATTATTTATCGTTTTAAATTGGCCTTCTTTTCGCTATAAAGCTCTTTGAATGATGTGATACCTACTTAAGACTATTATCAGAGATGACATAAATACACAATATTGTCATGCAACCCTTAGTCTCGCTCAGTATTACTAAGCATATGCAGAATTTAGCAGTTTGTTTTACACCTAAACAGACCTAAGTGCGTACCTGGCGCATCTTTCGGCATCTGGCCGGTCGGAGGCTGATCTCAGATAGCCAGGTCAGTGCCCCCACCCCGACCGTAACTGGAGCGGACTTGTTCTGTAATAATTGTAATTATGCTTCATTGAGCTACGCGAGATGGCCGTGCTTCTCATTGATGGCTTTGATAGGTGTTTGAACCACTTCGCTTTATAGGTTTTGCTGGAGGCTCTTTGGAAAATTGCGTTCTACTACTTTTGGGTCGAGTGACTGGCACTTGCGACCAGTAGGCAATCAATGTTTTGTCTACTGCACACAGTGTGGGGCACTTTCTATACTCTATATGCAGTGCAATTTGTTGCTATTTCTTCTGCACTTGCGCTTTGGAGGCGGGGCTGAACTAATTGTTTTTGTTTATTCTTTATTACACAAGTAAATTTTATATTTGGTGTACTTTATACCTGACATTATCTTTCATTCGACCATGGAAAAAACAGAGCAATTGAGTTTGATGGTGCGATAGAGATCATTACACGAACGGTAATTACACGTTGAACTTATATATTTAATAATAAACAATATATTAATATAAACATCTACAGTGGGATTTTAAAACTCTTAGCTATATAGAAATCTGAGAACCAGAATTGCAAGAAAGAAAGCTGATTGCAAAAAAATTGTTTCTCATACGAAATCGCCGATCAGCTGGACTATGGAAGGTCAATTGTTGTTTTCGTTTTTACCTTTTTTCCTTGCAATTCTGTATTTTATTAGGGATTTGATTCCCAGATTTCAATATAGCTAGGAGGTTTAAAATCACGCTCTATAAAAGAAATATAAATATACCTATAAACACAAAAATATTAGGATGACATAATTTTAGTTTGAAAATTTTTAAGTGTGGCAACTTCCTGGGGTAGTTAACTTAGCTATAAGCACAGAGAAAACAATACTCTTATGAAGAAATTACTGATATCAACAGCTGTTTGGAAATCAAATATGACAGTAAATAAGTGTTCAAAAACCTAAGTATAAAATATAACTTAAATTTACCAATAGCATCAGTTCAAAGAAAATGCCTAACGATTTTCTTTTTATTAAAAATTATCAGCATTTCGTGGGTCCTAGAACATTTATTATCAGAATCAGGGTCTAGTACCCTGATTCTGATAATAAATGTTGTCATCCTCCGGAAAATTGAGCAACAGTATTTTTTTTCGGCTCAAGCTCAACTTTCATTTTTAAACGACTTCAAAAAAGAAGGAAGGTTCTCAATTCAGTTGTATATTATTTTGTTTGTTACCTAAACGGTATTTATACTCCGACATTTATGAACTGATTCGAAAAAATCTTTTTTTCATTTGAAACGCTGTGCTTTCCAATTAAGCCCATTTAAATCACATCAAAATCGGTTCAGTAGTTCGATAAAGTCGGTTTTTTTATATGAAAATGTATCTATTACATCATGATTTTTACGGGTACCCGTGATCCAATTTGAACATTACCCTTTAGCATGTACATACAAGGTGGTATGTAGGAAATACAAGCTAAACAAAGCTCATAAACATCAAAGAGACCTCTTCATCCCGTCTGGCCAGCGAGGAGAGTGTAGGTCAAATCCTCTGTCTGCTCTGGCAAAGTATGGCTCCGGTAGTACAGTGTACCCTACCTATGTTTATATTTTTTTCTCTAGCCTACCCTTACTATGAATTCCTAACTGCACCAAATACTAGCTGTATTACTCTTAATCTACTTTATCAACATACATACCCTATTAATGTTTTGTTTCTTTGTTCAAATCTATATGGCATGATCATATCTAGCGGAAGTAACCTTTGTTTTATCATAGTAACCCCTGGACCTTCTTAAATGAAGTGATTTTGATTTTAACCTATGGTGAGGAAGCCTAATCCTATCTTATGCTATGCCTAAGGTTGCTATCGGCCTTGTGTATGACTAATTTTTACTTATAAATAAGAATAACCTTATCGTAAGGTACGCTTATGTTTTTCCTAATAAATATTGTTCAAATTGCACTTTGTGTTATTTTCTGTTGCCTGCTATTTCACATTAATATAATTGCCTTATTTTATGAAGAATTGGTTAATTATTTTCATTAAGGAGCATTATGCTTATCTAGCATGGTTCATTCTACAGAAATTGTTCCTCTACCAGCGGCTTATAGATATAGTATTGAATTTCGGATATGTATAGTAAGTATTAGAATGTAAGTAACCATATTGATCTATAATGAGTTATAGATGTCCACAACTGTAGATATTGGATAGAAGTCTAAGGTAATAGTTTAATATTGTCATTGTATGTATTTGTCAGTGGTGGTAGATATACATTATTGTGGAACAATTTACAAAGGACTGTATTTATGATTGAATTTCAGTTTTCCAGTTAATATTTGAGAATCATGAACGATAAGTGTTCCGTTACAACAGAGAGGATCATGCTTCTGCTGTGGAGACTAAAAATACCTGATGATGATATACATACGTTCCCTAAGATGATGACAAAAACTAAACAATCACATGTGCTTTTTCTTACATGTATTAGACTAATATCTAATAGGAGTTCTTAATACCGTAGTAATAGGTAACTATTTAGTAATCTGTGGTAATAGTCAAGCAGGTAATCCAAAGAACACATTTTTTACCAGCAACAAGTTAACATAATTCTCAAGTTAGCATTAGCTACTAAATTACTAACACGTAAAACATATACTAGTTTCCGCAAACAGCATGTAAATGAATCCTGCGCATTATTATAATATTACAACCATAAACACGGATATACTAATACAAGTTTTAATTATGAATACTTCATTTTACCTAATACACGTCTAGTAAAGTGAATTGCTGTAGAGGGCAGGTTGTATTTGCACCTAATTGAATATTAAAAACATGGTTATCTTATGCATAGAGCATTAAGATTTTAATTATTACTATCCTGGACATATCGTTATCGTTTACATTTAACTTTTTTATAGTGGTACTAGTGTTGTGCTGTGCTCGAAACTTTTGAGAACGGTGAGAACAGATCGGGATTTTTTCCCGAGAATTTCTTGTTCTTTCTCTCAAATGCGGTAATTATTGAGAATCATTATCCTTATCCTTACTAATATTATAAATGTGAAAGTGAGTTTGTTTATTTGTTTGTTTGTTACGCTTTCACGCCGTAACTACTGAACCGATCATCATAAAATTTTTCATACAAGTTCTCTGGAGTACGGAGAAGGACATAGGCTACCTTTTATCCCGGGAAAAAGTACTATTCCCGAGGGATCGACATTGACGCGGGCGGAGCCGCGGGCGAAAGCTAGTCTTTTATAACTTTAAAACAAATAAATATAAAGATAAACATTGAAGACCCAGGCCAATCTAAAATAGATCATTTTCCATCTTGACCTGACCGGGGATCGAACCCGGGACCTTCGGTGTGGCAGCCTGGCATGATGACCACTAGACCACAGAGCTAGTCATATTTCCTAAAGTCGCCCGTGGGCTAGCTCATGCTCTCCACCAACAGAAGTGGCTGGGCGCTAACCAGCAATAGTTTGCATGAACTGACTAGTGGCAGAAGCACACAAAGTAATTTAACTCGAAGTGCAGACCTGTACAAAAAAAACTTACGTAATATATATAAATAAATAAACATATAGGGGACATATCACACAAATTGAGCTAGCCCCACAGTAAGCTGTGAACTTGTGTCGTAGGATACTAACTCAAAGATACTATATTTTATGATAGATACTTATATAGATAAACATCCAAGTCAATCTGAAAAAGATCGTTTTCCAACATGACCTAACCGGAGATCGAACCCGGGCACCCGCGTGTCGCAGGCTGGTGTGTTGACCACTGCGCCACGTGGCTCACCAAATATTATAATATAGATTTTATTGAATTTTTGATTTATTATATAGGTATAAGTGAAATAAAATGTTAAACTTTTCTGAAAAATTTTGCTTTTTAAAAAGAGTATCTATAGTAGTAGAAACAGAGGGAACAGAACCAATTTTTCAGAAACAACTTAGCAATTCTTTACTAAAATATTAGTGCTCCGAAATTTTATCAGATGCGCCGTGAGAAAGTTAAAAGAAGGTGAACCGTAAACTGTAATCTCAATACGAATTTACGGTATCGATTGAACCCATTTCGGAAATAATTGCCGTTTTGGTATCGATATTCGTACTGATGTGAGTTGATAAAGTCAAATTAAGTTCTTAATTAATACGGGTTTGGAGAGATAAAAAAATGTGGCGCATTAAAAATGAAGTGATTTAATTTATGTTTT
The DNA here is from genome assembly GCA_947532085.1 of Elegia similella. Taxonomy (NCBI): domain Eukaryota; kingdom Metazoa; phylum Arthropoda; class Insecta; order Lepidoptera; family Pyralidae; genus Elegia; species Elegia similella. Next base: position 22,263,125 of record OX383933.1, on the reverse strand, counting down.
TCATTTTTGATACAAAAAATTAAGTATTTCAAATGGTAAGTATCCATGGCAGGTTGTGTAGGGGAGATTTTTTAAGAACTTTGTTTATTCATTAACTTTTAAATTACTTACTAGCCAAGAAACGAAATTCAAGGCAAATGAAGACTAGCAATCAAATATTACGTCGCTTATTAATTAAAAAACAAGGAGTAATAATAAAAATCTGAAGTCAAATTTTCCCAGGTAGAGACTGATACATACTTAACTCTTTATCTCATTAACTACTGTTCCCTAAGTTGATCAACTTAGTTCAACTAAATAATATTTTTTTCAAAGCTCTTATCATTTCTGAGATATATATAGACAAACATACAAATATACTTACACTTATGAAATTTACCACGCAAGTTTAGAAGCTGATATAGATATGTCAGCAGTTAGCCATTTTCTTATATTTATGCTTCCTACCGTCATCTGATTGTTTCCTGGTTGCATCCTGATCTGTTGTGCGTTAAAGTCCGGGGTCCACTATTTAGACAGCGTCCATGCTGTAATGATTTGGCGAAAGTTTTTACAGCCAGCTACCTGCTTGACGCCCTCTTTGGATTTATCCTTCCTATCGGGGTATAGTTATATGCATTAAAAAGCTGTTAAAATTGTTCACTTCCGTAGGTGCGCACAAAGCACGAATCAATATCATATTAGGTATCAGAATTTGGTACAAAAACTCGCTGACCAACGTTGGTAACAATAGTTAGGGTGACAAAAACTGACATAGACTTGAGACAGGTCATGGTGACACCATATCTTGCCTTCAATACTTTATGCGTATTGTAAAATACCTATTTATTTCTACAATTTTGACTTTTGATTCGACTGAGGATGGTAAAGATTCCTATTGCCAAATGAATTTAGATCATAATAAATATAGTGTAATAAATACTAAAAAACACACTTTAATGATCTATCGTACTAAAAAGTTGTATTGTCATGGGTCCTTGATAAGTCCACAAAGTTTAAATTAAACCTAACCGGTTTTAAAGTAGATCAAAATCAGAACACTGATACCTCTATTATGATATGTTATTTCTAATTGACTAGAACAACATCAACCTTCAGAACATATTCCATATAATTTTTACTAAGATGATAGCGCGTGGCGTCGTCTTGCTTTAAAGCAAACTTTAACAACTTGAACTTGAACTCACCTTGTTTGGTATGTGTCCGTGAATAACTGTCGGCATGGTTACTTGGTAAACTAATCTGTTTTTTGCTGTCTATGCTGGGGACAGTCGAGGTCGGCATAACTCAATAACAGGTGATAAAAAATCGAACACTCGTACTTCCCTCGCTGTCCTCGACGTGGACCTTTTGAACTGATTTGGAATCGGTAGCTATAAATATTCAAACCATTTCGTATTTCTTAATGATATATCATTCACTAAAAGAGCTGACCTAAGCAGAATTAAGAAACAGCCTCCGTGGTCTAGTGGTTAGGTCGTTTGCCTATTGAGCCGGGGGTCGTGGGTTCGATTCCCACCGGAAGCATACTTTGTTTAGTTGTTTCCAGTTTGGTTAGGACATTGCAGGCTTGAATCACCTGATTGTCTGATAATAAAGATGATACCGCTTCGGAAGGCACGTTGCGAGGTACACAGAGCCTAAGTCTATAAGATCTTATGGCAACATTTAGCATGTTGGAAGGCGTGTAGATGGAAAACGGAATCAAATAGTGATAGGTTGCTAGCCGCATCGCCTATTGACATGAATCTGCAGATTTTAGCGGTACTCTTACCTTAGAATCGCGAAGAGCATGTATCGCAAATGTGTAAAAGCTTAATGCAAAGTGAGTATTCTAGTATGAATGGCTCTATACATCGTAATTGCACCTTCTGAATCGCACACGGCAGACTGCCTGTCGGCAACTACCAATTAGGTTGCAGCGAATAGAAAATTACGATATTGCAATGAAATCATGTTGTATTAATATATTAACGCAAAAAACTGACGTTGACGTCGAGCGGGTGATTCTGTAACTCATTTTGCTTGTCTTTTAGTTTCTTGTTGAGATAGAAGCTAATTTATCATAGAATAGGTATTTTGGGAAGCCTGGAAAATTTAAGAGTAGTATTTACCCTTAATTTTACATGGAGAAGAAATAACAACAGTTTCTTTGTAAATATATTAATACATTAATGCTTAACTATATTATCTAGATTAATTTATTTACTTCAATACTAGTTAATGGTTGAATAAAAGCAATTCATAAATAATTTATGACTTTTTTTTATTCGATTGAACACCTTTAAAGTTCCATGAAACTATATGTGAAGTGAAGTGACAAAAATCAGAATCAACCTTGCTAAACAAGTATATTTAATTATATTCAATTACATTATCATTTCTTTACTTTTTGCTATATTTGTGACGAGTATTTTTGTTTTTATTTTCTTGTTATACTACAATTACATTTGCATTTAGAATGATAATTTTATACATAGGTGATAATCGATTCATTCACAAATAACATGAATAGTAATGAATGGCACAAACTTTTAAATTACATATATTATTTTATATATATGTCATAGGAATCATATCTCTAAAAATGGATACTGAAACAATTTTTTTATCTATTATGTGTGCCATAGGATACAGTTATCTCATATTTTGAAACCTATAACATCAAATAGCTTTATACGACTGTCACCGTGCCACCACGCCATGCTGTCACACAGGCCTCGGGTTCGATCCCCGTCGTCGTTGTAGGTCAAGATGTAAAAATAATCTTTTTTCAGATTGACCTGGTTCTTGGATGTTTATATATGTTTTTTATAAGATGTTCTTGGATGTTTATTATAAGAGGTAGTATCGTTAAGTTAGTAGTTAGCAAAGTAATAACTTAAGTCTCGAATTTACTTTGCTGCTAGCTCAATCTGTGTGATTTGTCCGTATATATTTGTTTATTTAATATCTCACTGTTTACAATAATATTTCGAATCAGAAAGTTTTGATGTTTGCGAGTTTATTGCTACACAAAAGCACAAAAACTCATGAACGTATAAGTAATTTGGCACAGAGGTCGACTACGTCTTTATTGTACTGATATATTAGTTTTTCATTAAAAATTGTGACGAAAAATATATTATTGAAAAAAAACATATTTCGATTTGCCTCTAAGAAGTTTGAGCAAAATACGAACGGAAAAACTGATGAAAATATTTTTTCCGTTTAATAGAATCCCGATGTTTAAATACAATAAAATTAAATATGTTGATTTCTTGTCTCTAATAAAAATAAAATTGCCAACACCATCTTTTTTTCACTTTGTCCGTTTCCTGGATGGGATAAACGCGGGTGGTCAAGCCTTGTTAGCAATGAATTCTACATACAAAGAATGCCAAATGATAATACCGATCAATAAACACACGTGACAGTTTACCATTTAAACATAGAGGAAGAGTTTTTAATTAGAACGCGTACGCATGACATTCATAGCTCAGTACCTGAGTACATTAATCACAGAACCGGTATAAATTAAAAAGAGTACGTAAGAACAACTTAAATAAATAATTCTGAGAAAAATGCGCCACCAAGTGTATTTCTTATTCTTTCCTTCGAAATAAGCAGAAAAGAATTTATTTGTAAATGAAAATTTCATCATTTACAGATAAATTCCCTACAGTGTTTTTTGTATTTCCATATAAATGGGAATACAATTTAAACAAAGCTTATAAACATCTAAGAGACCTCTCCAACCCGTCTGGCCAGCGTGGAGAGTGTAGGCCAAGTCATCTGGCTGCTCTAGCCAAGTATGGCCCTAGTAGTACAGAGAGGGTCGTGCTCCTGTAGTGGAGACTAAAAAGGACCTGATGATGATGATATAAATGCACTTTCCTTTTTGTTCTGTTTGAGTGTGTAATTTTGGTGCGAAAGACCACGATGCCATTAAGCCATGATGAAGCACGAATGAACGCAGGCGCGAAGATCTGAGGTGTGAATTACCTACGATATAATTAGCGGGGTGTTAAAAATTTAGCCACTATGTGTGTATGTTGTGGGATTTGGATGCGTTTTTATTTGAAAGCAGATTTTCTAGCAACGATTGTTAGACATGTTTTATCAAAATTGGTCCAGCCGTTTCAAGGTTTTGCGTGTAATGGCTTGCTTAGAATTTTTGATGTCATGTAATTATTATTACTTTGTGTAATATATTTCAGTCTTTACTAAACTTGAAAATAGATACTTACTATAATATTCAGTGGAGATTAATAGCCTTAAAAGAGTGTTTAATAAAAAATCTAAACCTTCTCCTTCATTTAAAACGTTTATTTGTTGAACCCTTTGGTTGAACACGAGTGTTGTCATCCTGAACAAGGAAGCGTTTTTATTCTGTATCACTTATATTTTTTATAACCGGTCTAGAGAGAGACAGCGATATCAATCACTCGCAGCCCAGTTTAGGTATGCATTGACAACCTACACCCACAGATAATAATTAGAACGATGGCGGGCCGTAATGTCAAATGTCGCGTAAATGTCAATTCATAAAAAGTCATCGGTCATGCGCGCGCGCCTACTCTAGTTCACAGTGATCATGTTTTGTATGATAATGATAAGGAAGAAACCATTTTTTAAACATTTTCCTTATTTTGGTTGCTAGTTACTATAGTCAATGTTTTACCAGTGATAACTTGTGTCCAAAACATGGTCCTCATAAGAAAGCTCAAGGTCACTCAAAGTACTATGCTCGGTGTATCTCTGCAAGATTTAATCAGAAACGAGGAGATTCGCAAAAGTACAAAGGTCACCGACATAGATCAGCAGATTAGCTTTTTAAACTGGGAGTGACCGGGGCACATAGCGCGTAGAATCGAAGGTTGATATTGATAGGGTTCTCGAATGGCGCTCACGTACCGGCAAGCTTAGCATCGGACACACACCGAAGAGGCGGTCGGACGACCTAACTAAGGTCGCAGGAAGACGCTGGGTGCAGGCCGCGGTCGTATTGGCAATTCTCGAGGGAGGCCTATATCTAGTACTGGACTTCTGGTGGCTAATATGATGATGGTGATGTTAGCTAGACAAACAAATTGCTTCTCTATCTACCTGCACCTTTATATAGCGTCGCTATCAATGTCCTAAATTTACCATTGTGTGTTTTGAAATCTTTAACCCTTCAAGGGCGAGAAACGCAGACACAATTGATTTTCTATTGTTATGCGTCCTCATTGGACCGCTTGGTGGTTGAGAGGTCAATGGTCTGTATGATATTTTTAGCAATAACAACACCTCTCACATCCATAGCATAGTTGGCATGATCTGCTGCTTGTGTTTTTGTTGTAAAGACTGCTGAGTACTACTCGAACGTACTCGAAATATTTAATCTATTCGTTTTTGTTTCTCTCCTCCCGCCTCATTGGAAAAACCGCCACCTCTCTAACTACTACTAAATTAAGTAAGAAAATTGCGATCAAAGATTTTAGGGATAGATGCCTCGTTTTCTCGGCGGGACATCTATCCCCAATGAAATGTATATGTACTAGGCAACTATACCCTATAGGATAGATGCCACAATAAATAGAATTCTGCAAAAATCTCTAATGCTCTAGCAATCTTAAAAGGATTTTTTTAAATATAAATTACTGTATACATTAAAGTAGATAGAGACCTAAAAATAAAGCATTTTGCTTTATGTACTACAAGATATAAAAATTATTTCAACAAGTGCGGCAACTATCCGGATTTTACCATATGGCTTTAACGTAACAAAGATATGATAAAATATGATTGTACGATGATGACGCTCATTTCAGATGATAATCTATATTCATTGGCAGCATGAATCAAGTTTCCTTTGCCGTCATAAACAAGCCGTTATGCCCAGAGCACGACACTTGTTGCTTGTCACTCGGCGTCTTAACAGCGGAAAGGAACGTTGTAATATATAGGGTCACTAAGGTTGCTGATCCACTATTATAGTAGTGCCATTATTTAAGTTTATTTGTGAATACTTCTTTCGCCTGCGGTGTCAATCAAGTTAAATAAGATCGGTAACAATACCTTTATCGGAATGGAAGTGAAGTACTCCATTTTCTTTTTTTTTTACCTTTTAAATCGTGACTGCAAGTATTTATAATATCGGTCACATTGCCCCGCTACTCACCAGCCAGGTCTGCAGTTCCGTTTGGAGTATGATAGGTATATGACACGTTTTTAACTTGCCTCAAATATCTACCCAAAAATTGACTCTCCTAGTTAGTAGGAGAGCTGAGTACCGCAATTCTATGTTAAATGAATATTAAAATATTCATCTAATATCCGATTAAAAACATCAAAACTCTTGCATAAGACTGTTGTTAATGATCAGACACGATCCTGAGCAATGAGAAATAAGGTTTTAGAGAAATGTTAAGTAGAATGGGATTAAATTATCATCATCAGGTCTTTTTTAGTCTCCACTGCAGGAGCATGATCCTCTCTGTACTACCGGAACCATACCTGGCCAGAGCAGACAGAGAATTTGCTCTACACTCTCCTCGCTGGCCAGACGAGTTGGAGAAGTCTCATTGATGTTTATGAGCTTTGTTTAGCTTGTATTTCCTAAGACGCCTCTTACGACCTCCATGGAAAGACTAGGACTGGTCCTATTCTACTCTACCGAAAACTACGCGGCAGATTAAATTATAATGACTGAAGTAAATATTTGACATTTGCAGATTCTCGACCTCAAATTCAAATTAATCTCAATAGATGACTGAATATTCAGGCCGGCTTAGTTCTTGTGAAATATTTATTTAATAATCGGTGTTTTGTTAAGGCTAAAGTTCAAGCTAATTTACAACATAATTATATAATACAATTTGACGCCTTTTAAATGCGATGTATTAGAATAATAACACCTTGTATAGCATGTTAAATAGATTTCTGTAAGATTTCATAGAACAGATTTAACAATAAGTGCAGGAACTCGATGACTTAACTGACATTTATGTACATTGTATATTGCTTACGGATTCTCTTCAATCCATAGATTGGTAACAATATGTCGCATACCTTACAAAACCGACTTTAAGCGACCTAGTGAACCGATTTTGATGAAATTTGAATTGAACTAATTTGGCATACCAATTATTCACATGGAAAATAATTTTCCTTATTCCAAAACAAAGGCCTCTGTTTTTAAGACAGTTAAAAGTATCGCAAGCTTCGACACATTATTAGTAAAAAAAAAAACACCATCCGGCATTTGATGGCAATAGTGTAATAAAAAATTGGCTGTCGTAAAATCGATTTCGGATGGTGGAAGAGAGATAGATGCGTCACAAGCCGAACGCTTCGGCCGACCGTGCCTCTCTAACGCTTGTTCCGCGCTCTCGCTTGTATACGGACAGTGACACTTTTTCGTGCGTATAGCCGACGTTCATCGATTTATAGACAGAATTTAAAAATGGGAATGAATTGAATTAGGACAGAATACATTTGCGGGGTCGACAGAGCCCAGGTCTTTAAGACCTAAAAGCTACGTTTAGCATGTTGGTGGGCTTTAGGTAGAAAACAGAATAAAAAATAGTGATGGGTTTCTAGCCGCATCGCCTACCTATATGAGTCGTCAGATTTTCACTTATTTCCTCGATAGACTTTTATGATTTGCGCGGAAAGAGAAGAAGCTGTTATTTATAGGAAGGTGGAAACGAAACCAATTTCCATAAACCTTAGAAAATTTCATGGAAGCCCCATAATCTCGTCAGGAAAGGCTACTGCATTGCGGCCGTAATCGCGAGCCAAAGGAAATCCGGCAACGCCCACCACAGCCGGGAAATTATGTGCCCGCTGTGATTTATACCACCTTCAATTATACTTAAAAGTTTAATTCTGTAAAAAGAATATAATTTATAGTTTTGTTATTTTAAAAATCTTATACTTTATAGTTTAATTCGTTTAAAAACTTCTTACTGCAATGAAGTACTTTGTCTTACTTAGATGTGGTGTTTCCAATATTTGTAAAATTTATCTAGATAACTTTGTTGTCATTTAATAACTTTAGACGTGATATCGTCTTATAAATCGACAAACGCTGGCGCACACATGAAAAAGTGTCACGCTCCGTGAGCAAGCGAGAGCGCGGAACTAGTGATAGAGAAGCACGATCGGCCTAAGCGATCAGCTTTTGTTGCTCTTCCATCGTTGTCACGTAAAATTATCGTCCGTAAACCGCCTTTACAGGCAACCATTTTTTTAGGGTTCCGCACCCAAAGGCTGCCAAAAGGAACCCTATTATAAAGCCTCCGGTGTCCACCCGTCCATCTGGCTGTCACAGGACTGTACCTATTGAACTGTAATAGATAGAGAATTTTCAAAGGATGTGAATATCTATTAAGCTATAGCAACAAATAATAAATAGAAAATAAAATTAATAATTAAAAGTATTCCTAAACAAGAAACTTGTTCTTTTTGCGCCTTTTTACAGTCTGTAAAGTTGCTGCTTATTTATTACTGAGATGTCAAACCACAGATAATCAAGAACAATAGTGTTCTTGCTCATAATAGTCGGGTTAACCATACAAGAGAGGTCCTTGGAAGAGGTTTCAAGCGTACTTGTAATCAGAGTCTTCATACAAAAACGTGTATTACGTACTAAAATATTGTAACAGTGGACTCACACTCGGCTAGTTTTTACTTATAGCAATATTTGATCCCGTGGTTTGGATCCTTAATCTTAATTAATCAAATCAACTTAATAGATGAAAGATTTTATGGCATCCCTTAAAACTTAACAATGATTTAGGGGATAGAAAAAGAAATGTTGACTGCATTTCTTTTTCTATATAATGGAACCATTTCGACTCGAAAAGAAGAATAGAATAGCAATTAAAGTATTCGTATGCTTGGTCTTCCAAAAAGAAAACGCATTAATAGATTTATCTGTCTACTTAGTAGATAATTATTAATTTATTAAGCATTGATACTATAATTTATAACAAATTAATCTACATATTATTATAAATAATTCTAAACTAAAAATCTAAATTAAAACTTAAATTAAAAATAAAATGAATCTAATATATAAAAACAACAAGATTAATTTATAGTAGATCTGTGACAATACATTCATAGGCAATAAAATATCCGGTAATATGAATAAAATGTATGAAAACTGCAATATCATTTCCTGTAAATCAGGTGCGAAATACAAGCAATTTGTGCACCCAGCAATTTGCGAATGGACAACCATTTTGAAATTCAAATTTCAAATTTATACGCGCTTCGATGGTTATCTAACCAAAGGGAAAGTTTAACTGCAGTACAAAGTTATCTCCCCCATGAAACCTACTATGATTCGACCATAATTTAACACTTGATTCTACAATAGCTCGGCCGTCATTAGATAAAAGTACCTCGAGGACCAACACCGCAGGTTAATGAATGATACAGAGCCGGCTTGATTTATTTCGTCAATTTCACGCTTGCCGAGCTTTTCTATAATTTATGTCTGGAATTTAGTCTATAGAAATTGTGTCGAAGCTAAACGTGAAATAGGTGAAGTTAAATCAGAGTAGTTGATAAATTAGGAAAATTAGGTAAGGACTCTTATTAAATTAGGAAATAAAATATTAAGGTCGCTGGTTCAAATCCGCTTGAATTTTTTTCACCATATTTTATTTCTTAATTTAATAAGAGTATATCAAAATAGCATTGTAAATTCAAAATAAAACACAAAAATATTCAGAGGAGGTGATATTTAAATATGTTACAAATAATACATGTTTGAAATGTTAATACAATAGGACAATTTTCTTAAAGCCTTATTATAATTTATTTTTCGCCTTATGCGCATTTTCTAGATTATAAGATGAGACATGTATCCATTTTGTTTCTCCTTAATGTGCAATAAAGGGTTTCTATCTATCTATCTATCTATAATGTATACTGTGGTAATCGGTTATGAGAAGCTGTTAAATTCAGAGTAGAATTAGGATAGGTGTATAAGCCTAAATATACAATATAAAGAAATCAGGTGATTCAGCCCGTTGATATGAACAACTTTTCACATGGAATCAAAGCTGGGAATTTAAAAAAATTCACATTCAAACATAAATTTTTGGCAGCTCGGTCAAGTTGAGTTTCCAGCATTGGTCCCATTGGAAAAGTTGTTCATATCGACGGGCTGAATCACCCCTTCAAGGATCGGACAGGGTTTTCTTTGCATTTTGCATAACCTAAAACATCATACTAAAAGTGTCGCAATACTTATTTTATTTTCGATTTGTAACTTTAATTACTAGGAAGTGAGTACACAAATCGAGACTTCAATGCGAACTATTTACAACCAAATACTTGAGTCAGATAGCATCTTCGCAGTTCGCAACCGATACGCTTCTGCCGGCACTTACTCTGTGCGCCCACGCAACGTCGCGCGGCGGAATTACAACTCCCGCGTTATATATCGCGGAGCGGGAGAAATCGACAAGAGCTATGTCACTTCCTGATATTCTAGGACGAGCGTTTAAGCGGTTTAAGCATAATGAAGAAGAAGAAGAAAAATAAAATAATATATAGCCAAACTACTACATACTTACACACTCAAATAATTTGCGCGTGATCGATGACCTATAAAATAAACTCCAAAAAAAGGTGGTTATCAGTTAGATTGTGTTTTTTTTTCAATGTTTGTTACCTCATAGCTCCATCATTTATGAACCGTGTTGAAACAATATATTTATTTGAAAGGATATGCATCTGAATTTTTTTATTTCACCAAAATCAGTTCAGTAGTTTGTTTGTATTAGATTATTTTTTTTAATAAAGAATATTCGTTTTATATCTTGCTGTTCTGTCGGCAAAACAAATATGATTTTCCATGCAGACATACGAAGCAACAAAGGTTATTACACATATGATTATTTTATTTTTATTTCATTTTATTTTCCGCCTATACCAACACGCTAAACGTGGCCTTCATCACGGCCTTAGGCTCTGTCTTCCCCGTTTAAGGGATAAAGACGTGAAGGAAAAATGCACGCAAATCATGCAGTTTATCTTTCTATTTTTTAAAAATTGGTGTCACGGTTACTTGGCCACCTTTTAATCTGCTATAGTTTAAGAAGTCTTCCCACTTGCCCGTGTTGTTGAGACAACGACATTGGTCAAGAAAGCACTGCGTTACTCCTTCCTCGTTACTAGCCGTGAGCGCAGACCAAGCAGTGTCTTGTAATAGTCCTTTATTAGGTGCCATAAAACTATATCAGACCATCTGGATGGACCGTAACTATATTTTAGATGTACCAGCCAAGGTGCTTTTATTTACTCTACGATTTACTAGGGTTATTTATTTAGTGCTTCGGACTAAATGATGAGATTTTATGCCAAAATCACCTTATTGCAATAAAAATTGCACGCAAAATATACGGGACATTTCATATTTCGATTTGAAATTTTTCTAAAAGCGCCATTTTTAAACTGTCCATCGGTTTGTTTTATTAAAAGCTACCAGTGTGTTTGCTATGGGTACGAGTGCCCGGCTTCCCGAGCTGCTGCTTACTCATCCTAAATTCATCCGAGTGGGCAGTATCCCAAATACCTTTATCCCATTTCCCCAACCAAATAAACTCCTACCTTTTCGTGGCTTAAAAACTGCTTCGATGGGCAGCAGCGTCGGAACCGATTTAAGCCACATTAACTGCGTTTACCAACCCGTCTGCTTAGCATGGTGAGTAGGACAATATCCTCCTATGGAATGAAGAATCCTTGGGAGACGCTTTTGTCCAGCGGTGGACATCAACGGCTGGAATGATGACATAAATATTTTTTTTGGACCCTATATAAAATGGGATACTTTTGGATATAATGCGAACTTTTTACTTTCCTTTTACTGGCTAATGACATGACATCTCTAGCTCAAACCACCACTCTCACTTTACTTATTCGTTGATCTAAAAAAAGTGCATAAAAACTAAACATATCGTTATTCAATACGAAATTCGATACGATTTTAAAAGTCATCTGAAATATGAATTACGATTAATCAAACGTGTTATAAAATAACGGCAATTCTACACAGACGCTGCGTCAACTCAACGTAGAGAATATCACATTTTATCTCCATAAAAAAAAAATCGAAATCTGTGCAGTGGTTAAAGTGTGGAGATGTAACAGGCACCCAGAATTACTTTCGCTTTTATAATATTAGTTCCCTACTAATATAATAAAAGCAAATAACTCTGTAGTAGAGATGAAAAAGCATAATTGCCGCATTGGTCGCTACGACGTCGGAGCGGAGACGCAGCGTCCCACACAAATCAAATTGATTCATCGATTTCGAAATAATTTAAGAGTTCACTTGCAAATTACATAAAATTAAATTAGCATACCCTTATTCTAAAAAAGCCATTTGTCAAGCAATCGGAGGAAAAAAATATGTAAATCGATTAAGTAATTTATATTTTGAAGTATCTGTTTTATTGAAGGAATGATTTATTACAAATTACCTTTTAATGCAGTTTTTTCTTGCAGAAATTTAGTGCTATTTTTATTTCACATTTAATTAACGCTTAGATTAAAATTTCTAGTTTTTGGCTAGGCTTGAACTTTATAATCTACTGTTATATAGTTTTAATCATCATCATCATCATCAGGTCCTTTCTAGTCTCCACTACAGGAGCACGACCCTCTCTGTACTACTAAGGCCATACTTGGCCAGAGCAGACAAAGGATTTGGCCTACATTCTCCTCGCTGGCCACACGGGTTGGAGAGGTCTCATTGATGTTTATGAGCTTTGTTTCGCTTGTATTTCCTACGTCGCCTCTTACGACCTTCATGGGAAGACATATATGCATAGGTAAACATCCAAGACCCAGGTCAATCTAAAAAAAAAAATGTTTTCCGTCATTACCTGGCTGGGGATCGAATCCGGGGACCTGCAATTCAAATGCACTTACGGTACCGCTGAGCCACAGAAAGCCACAGAATCTTATACCATATCAGTAGTATAATGTACCCAGTCAGGTCATACCCAGAGTTATATTAAGCGTGTTTATATCACAGCTAGATTATATCCCAAACATAAATCTTAAAACTTCCTCCGAACAAATCACTGTATCACGAGTGTGTCTACATCGAAATATACGTCCCGAGATCGCCATCTAGTGCCCAACACAAATTAAAAAGAGAACAGGACACTATAATGCTGATTCTAAACGTTTTGAAACCTCTAAATCAGATTTTTTTCTTGTGTGACATCAGTGAAAAAATACTTATTACACGTTAACTCTATTCATATAAATCATGCCTGGACTTTCCCAAAAACACTTACTTGTAATCCATCTGGAAATTTATATTACTATAACTTCATTCTTATATATTTTACAGTAATGAGAACGTACGTTTTATATAACACATTTTGGTTGAGTGGAGTTATATTAATTATTATTCATTATATATCTTAATATATCCTAATTGTTAAAAATATTATGTTAAATGAAAACAACAAGAAAATAGAGTGTAGCTCAGCTACACTCTATTTTCTTTGACTAGCTCCGTGGCGCAGCGGTCAACACGCCAGCCTGCGACACGGAGTGACCGGGTTCGATCCCCGGCCAGGTCAAGATGGTAAATGATCTTTTTCAGATTGGCCTGGGTCTTGGATGTTTATCTATATATGTATTTGTTATAAAATATTGTATCGTTGAGTTAGTATCCCATAACACAAGTCTCGAACTTACTTTGGGGCTAGCTCAATCTGTGTGATTTGTCCGTATATATTTATATTTATTTATTTATTTATTTATATTCATCCTTATATCATTGAAACTTACGTGAGATAAAGACATTATGTACTAAAAACGGGTCACTCACGTTCCGAGTTCGGGACCCTCCGCCGCGCGTCCCGCACTCGCCTTGAAAATGGGTCCCCTGACGATTCCGAAACTTTAGTTGGCAAGACCGACGAAATAGCACGTTAGTGACCCGTTTTTAGCACATATATACAACACCAAACTATCCCCCGATTTTGTTATCATACATTTTTCTAATTGCCTCACAAAAATAATGTTAAAAAGGTTTTCTCGTCAAAATATTTAGCATTCGTTTATATCGTTGCATCGAGTTATGATGTTAGCTGATGTGTATACTGCGAAGTATCTGTGTTGTCCTTATTTTGTGTGGACGATCTGTTTTACTTGCGAACATTCCACTTGTCTCCAATCTCGATTCGTATCTGCTACCGTACACGCGGCAATACATAACATTTACGTAGGCGGGGGTTGGCTCCCTTTGAGGCCATGGTTCTACCCTAAATGGTACAAGTTTCATGCGAAATTGCATTTATTTAATTATAAAAACACACACAGATTTACAGACATAAATCCAAAACATCTGCATGGTAGATAGTCATGTTAGTAATCAAATACAATAATAACTGTAGAGGTAGAGGTTATTATCACAAAGAGAATCATACAATAATACAAATACAGATTCAAACATTACAATTTAAATTTAATTTACATGATGCGATGCAGAATTTCCAATTATGGCAAATGAAAAATTTGTTTGACTTGATAAATGTTATTTAATATTCAAAATGAAGCGGATTTTGTATGTATGTAAATATGATCACGTAACAGACCGAACTAGTCGGGAAATCCAACTTATAAAACGTAAAATAAACCGTGATTCTATAATAATAAATATGAGCAGCCGGTTTATTTATTTCTCTATATATTACCTATTATTCAATTTCTTTTAATGACCATGCTTCTAAAGTTAAAATATCTCACTAAATAAATCCTAGGTGTGTGCGCATCTGACTTTCGGTCAGGGTTAGTAGGTAAAGGGGGTGAAAGTGGAAAAAAGTAAACGACCTGGGGGAACTGATTGCGTAAGACAGTTTCCGGGTAGAGAGAGAGAGAGAGAGTCCAGAAGTAAGAAGAGTAAAGACTGTTACCGGATTTTATTCTTAATCTGGGGTACATATATCAATATTCTGCATTGGCTAATCTGTATATCTCTTTAGTATTTACGTCCCCACGATATTTCAGCAACGGTCAACGAATTTTTAATGTTCTTATTTTACCTTTTGGACCATTCGTCCCACCGATCGCCCAAAGGGAGTCCACCACGTAGGTGGCTATCGATTTATGACTGCATCTTCGTGAATGAAAGCCGATAGCGTCACCGGGATTTGCGATCCGTTGTGTTTTATTAAAAGTCAGATACTGCGTTATTGATGGCGGGAGCTGCGTATGACTCGTATTGTTAATTTATCCACTAAATTATTGATAAAAGCTGAATCTGAAACATGAAAACTGATCAACAAACATATATAATAAAAACTCACCAAGTAATTCGCATTAGCTCAAACGCTAAGGGTTTCGTATCACCCTTCAATATTTAACTACAAAAACCATCTTATATGGGGGCTCTGATGCAACCTCTCTTATGAGTTAACCGAACTTTTTGGAGCACGAACACTATTATTCTTAACTATCTGTGGTTTGAAGTTTAAGAATCCCCATAAAAAAAGAAAAAGATTTCATAATTTTATTTTAGTTATTTTAGGCCTAGTATCTGATACAGAAACTTACTAGAAGGGTAATGAAGGCAGGAAGGAAGGAAGGAATTACATGCGCATCCTTGGTTGCGAGAATGTGAGAAAGACTCACATTCTCGCAACCAAGGATGCGAATACCATGAGAAGTTAAGAAGGAAAAGCCAATAAGGACCCCGGGCACCGATGCATCATCATCATCATCATCATCAATCCTAGTCATGTTCCCATGTCATTTCGGGTCGGTTCTGCGTATCCTCTTCCGCCATTTTTGTCTATTTTGTATCATGTCTGGAGTTACACCCATCGGCTTTTGATCCTTTCTAATAGTGCTAGACCAAGTCGTAGGGGGAAACACCATAGCTAAAGATTCAACCGGCAACACATTTAGATGATAGAGAGAGAGTTTCGAAGTTAGAAGAAGGGTCGCCTCGTTTCGGATTTTGTGATGTACTTCTTTCTACCGAGGCGAGATTTGAGTAATAATAGATTATGCACTACCACAGTCAAGTAAGCTCTTTACACATTAAGTAAGAGGCTATCGATTAATGACTGTGTTCTCATGAATGACACCCGATAGCGTCACCGGGATTTGCGAGCCGTCGTGTTTTATTAATGGCGGGAGTCGGGTATGACTCGTATTGTCTGACGCTGCATTGTTTAGTCGTCGTAACTAACAGATTTTATCTGTCAATAACCGATTGAACCAGAGATTATTAGTCAAGTATTTATTTTTTCATTTTAATAATTTTGCGCAGCTTTATTCGAACCTCTTCTCCTCACTCTCTTATTTTGATGTTTTAAAATGTAATAACGCCTCCTTTTTGCTTTGCCGTTGTCGTGTAAAAATCTAGTGTGTTTTCTATCATTGTCAGCTATTTGAGTGTTTTTTTTAACCTTTTCAAACGTACCTAACAAATTAAAATTAAATACGCTTATATTATTAATCTAACCTAAACTTAGGCTATGAGTAATATTACATTGATCACTTACTTATATTATATCATAGAAGAAAAAAATAATTGAATAAGAATGTGTCCATCGCATCGGCACTTTTCTTACTGTCTCTATTTAGTGGAAGGCTCTTTGGTTACCTATGTGTATTTATTCGCACTTTCACAATACTTTAACGTTTTTTTATTTATTTTATTATGCATACTACACTAATTCAAAACGTTCGTTCTTTTGAGACAACTACGTCCGTATTGTCATAATTAAGCTAACTATATTCATCTTCGGCATATATTTGAAAGAATATTCAAAAATATTTTTCTTCTTGTTTCAGGTAACGACTATATAAGAACAAACGGTTGCAGACTGGACTTGCTCTATTCCGATAGAGTAAGGGAGTATACGTAGTTTTCATTGACCAGTCTCATCTCGTTAGGCTTGGACCAGCATAAATCTCATTCTCATCTTTTTTACAGAGAATTTCGAGTAAATTGAATTTTTCATAACAACGTTTTTAGGGTTTGATTTCGGGTTTGATAAATTCATCTAAAGTGAATTTTTGCATCTATTTACGGACAGCAGTAAGCTTAATTTACGCATTTTAAAATTTACAAAAAGTTACAAATAGGAATAGAAAAATGACGACATTTTATCAAAACGGACATCATCTGGAACGAGTTCTTTTCGTGAGCATCTTTCAATTCAGAAAAACAAAAAATGTAATGCCTGTAGAATGTTATTAATATAGTCCACTTTAAAGTTTTTACTTAAAAAAAATGTGTTCGACTGAAAATTATAATCATAAGGAACAAAATGGCCAATGGAAAAAAACGTCAATTTCAGGGAACATTTAGGTATAATAAATATTATTTTTTTTTTCATTTTAGACCTTATCACACTGACTTAAGAACCGATGTGTATACATAATGCTTGAAAATATACTTATTCAATAAAAATAAAACTATTAATAGAATTCAAATAAATCATCACACATAAAATATTTCAACAAAACCTCCCAAATCCGGCGCTCCCATGATATAAACACACATAGATATCGATCGGTACTAATTCTTTCGCAAATCGAGATAAAATTTATCGACTGCGACTCAAAATGTAATCGACTTATGCGATCGCTATGTTTATTACACCTTTGGGAGTCTATTTCGATTCTAAATGTTATCTAATATATAAATCGATGATAAGTATATTTTCAAGCATTATGTATACACATCGGTTCTTAAGTCAGTGTGATAAGGTCTAAAATGAAAAAAAAATGAATATATATTATACCTAAATGTTCCCTGAAATTGACGTTTTTTTGCTATTGGCCATTTTGTTCCTTATGATTATAATTTTCAGTCGAACACATTTTTTTTAAGTAAAAACTTTAAAGTGGACTATATTAATAACATTCTACAGGCATTACATTTTTTGTTTTTCTGAATTGAAAGATGCTCATGAAAAAAAAAAAAAAAAAAAAAAAAAAAAATCGGCAGCGATCACCGAATAGTGAGAGGCATCTTGAATATAGATCTCAAGCGTGAGAGGAGCCGACTGATGAAGTCTACGCTCCGACCATCTCGGGCCCATATCCAAAACCACGAAATCTTCCGGCTTGAACTCTCCAATCGTTTCGAATGCCTAGACGATTGCGTCTCTGTGGACGAGTTAAACAACGGGTTCGTAGAAGCTGTCCAGGCGATGGGATCTAAGATTTTTAAGTCCCGTCCCAAACAAAAACCTCAAAAAATCTCTTCTCAGACCCTAGAAATGATGGCTGAGCGGCGATCCATGGCGCTACAGACCTCCGAAGATGCTGACGCACATCGGCAGCTCAATAGACGAATCCAGAAGTCTCTGCGGCACGACATTCGCTCCTTTAATACCGAGCGTATAAAGGAGACGATTGAGCAGAACAAAGGCTCCAAAGTGTTCGCAAGAGTGGCGTCTATTGGGCAGAGCCGATTATCTAAGCTAAAGATGGAGGACGGCAAAGTGGCGTCGACGAAGACCGAGGTACTGGGAGAGATCGAGAGGTTTTACGGGCAGCTCTACACCTCAGTTGTCAAACCCAACGAAGGCCTGGCTAAAGACCCTAGAGCCAAGCTAACCCGACACTATACCGAAGACATCCCGGACATCAGCCTGTACGAGATTAGGATTGCCCTCAAACAGCTAAAAAACAACAAGGCACCGGGCGAGGATGGAATCACAACGGAGCTTCTGAAAGCGGGCGGAACGCCGGTACTGAAAGTCCTTCAGAGGCTCTTTAATTCCGTCCTGCTCGAGGGCGTGACGCCAGAGGCGTGGAATAGGGGCGTGGTAGTCTTGTTTTTCAAAAAGGGTGACAATACCCTACTGAAGAACTATAGGCCTATCACGCTCCTAAGCCACGTCTATAAGCTGTTTTCGAGGATGATCACAAATCGTCTCGCGAACAGGCTTGATGCCTTCCAGCCTCCCGAACAAGCCGGTTTCCGAAAAGGCTACAGCACCATAGACCACATCCATACGCTGCGGCAGGTTATACAGAAGACCAAAGAGTATAACCGGCCATTATGCTTAGCGTTTGTGGACTATGAGAAAGCCTTTGATTCGATCGAAACATGGGCCGTGCTTCAGTCTCTCCAGCGGTGCCGCATTGACCACCGGTATATCGAAGTGTTGAAGTGTTTATACAAGAATGCCACTATGTCAGTCCGAGTACAGGAGCAGAGCACGAGGGCTATTCCACTGCAGAGAGGGGTGAGACAGGGAGACGTTATTTCTCCGAAACTGTTCACCACTGCTCTGGAAGATGCCTTCAAACTCCTGGAATGGAAAGGATTTGGCATCAACGTCAATGGGGAGTATATCACTCACCTTCGATTTGCCGATGACATCGTTGTCATGGCGGAATCGCTGGAGGATTTAAGCACCATGCTCAATGACCTCAATGGAGTTTCACAGCAAGTGGGCCTTAAAATGAATATGGACAAAACAAAGGTCTTGTCAAATGTCCATGTTGCGCCGTTACCGGTCTATGTTGGAAACTCCACCCTTGAAGTTGTAGACCAATATGTCTACCTGGGACAGTTGATCCAGGCAGGCAGTTCCAGCTTCAAGGATGAGGTCTTTCGGCGAATCAGACTCGGCTGGGCAGCGTTCGGGAAGCTACGCACTGTCTTTTCGTCTAAGATACCTCAGTGCCTAAAGACAAAAGTCTTCAATCAATGTGTGTTACCAGTGATGACTTACGGTTCAGAAACGTGGTCCCTTACTATGGGTCTCATAAGAAGGCTCAAGGTCGCTCAAAGAGCAATGGAGAGGGCTATGCTCGGTGTTTCTCTGCGAGACCGAATCAGAAATGAGGAGATCTGTAGAAGAACGAAAGTTACCGACATAGCTCAGCGGATTAGCTCTTTGAAGTGGCAGTGGGCGGGGCACATAGCGCGTAGAACCGATGGCCGATGGGGCAGAAAGGTTCTGGAATGGCGACCACGAACCGGCAAGCGAAGCGTCGGACACCCACCTACCAGGTGGTCGGACGACCTGTGCAAGGTCGCAGGGAAACGCTGGATGCAGGCCGCTCCCAACCGGTCATTTTGGAAATCATTGGGAGAGGCCTATGTCCAGCAGTGGACTTCTTGCGGCTGATATGATGATGATGATGATGATATAAATCGATGCCAAAATAAACCACTTTCGGTAACTTTCTTAATATATATTGTTTCCTATATTTCAAATATTTTGAAAATTTAGAGAATTTAGAGATTTGATGATAAAATTCTAGTTTGACACTAAGTTCCATAAACTATTTTTATAATTATCTTATCGAAATCCATGAGGATTTAGCCGTCTGGGCAAACTCTGTCCATAATATCAAACCTGTTTTTAAAATATACTGTACTAGCTATTGCCCGCAGCTCCACCCGCGGTAATGTCGATCCCACGGAAACAGTCGACTTTTCCGGATTTAAAGGTAAGTGTCATTTGTCCTTTCCCGGGCCTCAAATAACTTCCTACCAAATTTCATCTAAATTGGTTCAATGGTTGAAGCGTGAAAAGTGACAGACAGACAGAGTTACTTTTGCATTTATAATAATAGAATGGATGTATTTATCTCACGTTAGTTCACAACTTTTTCTTACATTTATCTTTCGTCAAAAGATATGTTCCGTACAACTCCTTGTAAGCAACATAAGCTTTCACGCAAAACCAGCCGATCTCACTAGTAATATGATAAATTATACCAAAAACAAAGATAAATCCACATAATTTAGCATGAAATAGAGCAACCTATTCAGCTGTCCAGTTTATGACTGCGTAAGGTCGTGCAGCGAAATAAGTCCAGTGAAAGGTCCTTGTCTCGGCTTTCCTTCTGTCGATAAAATTCAATGTATATTGCACCAGTTTATCGGGACCAGGTGTGCTTTGACGATTTTTCAAAGTATTTTGAAAGTACTTCTCAGAGACCTCATAGATATGTTTCCGAGACACTAGAACTCATGGTCATCATCATCATTTCGTGTAGGTGTCACGGTCAATCGACCATGCACACCCTGGTGTCAGAGTTCTTCGAAACCGCCTCTCGGCCTCTGACGTGGTTCCTTTAACGACTAACAGATGGCAGCCGGGACCAACGGTTTAACGCGCCTTCCGAAGCACGGAATCATCTTTATTATAAGACAATCAGGTGGTTCAAGCCTGCAATATCCTAACCAAACTGAAAAGTATGCTTCCGGTGGAAACGAACTCACAACCCCCGAATCTACAGGCAAACGCCTTTACCACTGGACCACGAAAAAGGTTAAAAACAGTTTTTAACTAATACTTAAATTATTAAACGATTTTACATGTTTCCTCTAGACTTAAGTATTGTTATTCAGAATTCAAGCTCTTTTTTGTCATATTTTTGCATATTCGCACAATAGAATTCATTTGGTGACTTCAATAAATATACTGATAGAGTTGACACCGAAATTAATTAAGCCCAAATGCCACCGATTGTGAGTCATATAGGTCGTGGGTGCACAAACTTGTTCCTGTCTAAGTCATTATAATTATTTTTTTCAAGGTTTATAATATTCCGGAATCGAAATAAAATAACTTCTTATGTTTAAATAATTTTAAATATTAGGACAAATCACACAGATTGAGCTACGAAGAACTCTGACACCAGGGTGTGCATGGTCGATTGACCGTGACACCTACACGAAACTATGATGGCCGACTTAAAAAAGGGAGGATTTTAAATATTTTATTTCTCATATCTCCTAATATATTCTAAACGTGTGAACGGATTCCGACAGTTAAGGTATCATTAGGTTCATCTCTAAAACCCAAGAGTCCTTCATTATCAGTACAGCCGCATAATGTTCACCGTTGGACAAGGGCCTCTCCTGAGGATTCTTCGTTTTGAGGGTATTGCCATACTCACCACGCTTGGTAGGAGGGTTGGCGAGCCCAGATTCTCGGCTTCTTGTGTTTCCAATACTGCTGCTTGGCTGCTGCCCATCATAAGCATTTTTAAGCTGTGGAAGGATAGGAATTTGTTGGATCTGCGAATGGAATGAAGGTATTGTGATGCTTCTTACTAATGGAGTGAAAGCAAGTAAGCCGCTCGGGAAGCCGGTCACACGTACCCGATGCCGTACCTGCAACCTGCAACCACCGGATAAGAAGTTGAAGATGATACCGTCCTTAGATAGGTTTTTTAAAAGGCAGAGCAGTCGGGTTTTTAAATTTGTAAATAATACTACTTGTTTAACAATTACCCTACTAGCTGTTGCCAGCGACTTCGTCCGCGGCAGTTTGTGTTATTAAGAATAATTAGGTTTTTTCTTAGTATAGATGACTAATTCCCCCCGTTTTTAAAACATTTTTTATTGATGCTTCGCTCCTATTGGTCATAGAGTGATGTTTTATAGCCTAAAGCCTTCCTTAATAAATGGAATTTTCCAGTTTGAACCAGTAGTTCCTGAGATTAGCGCATCCAAACAAACAAACAAACAAACTCTTCAGCTTTATAATGTTAATAATTATAATAATTAAGTATAGATAAATAAACCAATAAATGCTAACAGGCTTGCATTTTGACGAATATTCCAAAAATAAATATATATTCCTTGGCCTTCAGGTCTTATAGATCTAGGCTCTGTCTACCCCGTAAGGGAAAAAGACGTGATACTGTGTATGTATGTATAAATATATATGAACATATCTCACAAACTGAGCTAGCCTCACAGTAAGTTGTGAACTTGTGTCGTAGGATACTAAATCAACGATACTATATTTTATAATAGATACTGATTTAGATAAACATCCAAGACCCAGGTCAGTCTGAAAAAGATTTTTATGATGACCTGACCGGGGATCGAACCCGGGCACTTTCGTGTCGCAGTCTGGCGTGTTAACCACTGCGCCACAGAGCTCGCCAAATATAGAGCAATAAAACATATAATAAATGCCTTTATTCTAATCTTGACATTCAGGGGCCTTCACCTTGTCGATCTCAGCATAAATCACACACACTGACAACGCGTGTGATAAACTTAACTTTTTATAGGTATTCCAGAGTTCCTTCGCATACATAACATATTTTTTTTTAAATATTTTGTTTTACTACTTTTTTGGCATAATTAATACACATATCTTTACCAAATTACAGCTTTCTAGTACTTATAGTCTCTGAGTAAAACCGCGGACGGACAGACGAACGGACGGACAGACATGGCGAAACTATAAGGGTTCCTTGTTTACAATGGAACCCAAAAACAGATGTTACGAACATATAATGTACCTACTTCTAAAAATAAAAGTATGTTTTTTTAATTTAAAACACGATCTCTAAAAATTATAAGGAAAAGTTATTTCAGATGTAAAAGTTATAATATAATTTAATACGTTTTTTAAGACGTATTGGAAACGTGTCGCAAGTTCGTGCTAATTTCCATCTCAAAAAATGCCCAACGTGCCTAAAGAATTTTTCACTTCAAAAGCAAGCACAAGCTTGCTTTTGAACTGCCACGAAGTTGTACAAACAACTTCGTGGCAGTCTGTTGTTTTTAAGTTTCAGATAAAAAATCTTCAAAGGTTAGCACTCGTATTTCATAACACAATGATACGCTCTTCTGTTTCTTTTTTTTCGTGAGTATAAATGGCCAGCACTAGTGTCAAATTTTTCAAGATGCCTAACTTAAAGGCATTTGACATTGCTTCTTTTTTATGTTGTAATTCTTTGTGCTTTTAATGGTATAATTGAAGCCCTTAAACTTACGAAGCTGACCCATGAACTTCTAATTTACGAGACAATCGAAACGTCTAAACTAAGTCGTTCGCAACCACCGTAAACTTTAAGGCATAAATCACTTGTTTACTGACTATAAAGTCGTCGCTTCTAATGCTTTATTATTCACTAAAGTCTTCAGTATAGTCACGCTTTTGAACTAAATAATAGACTTTTCTCTGCAAAATGGAAAGCAGTGTTTTTAAAGAATACAACTTTTATCGCCCGCAAAAGATAGGCATAAAAATTGCTTGTCTGTAAAGTCGGTTTATGGACGATAATTTAACGTAATAGCTGTAGAAGAGAGAATTCCATACGCTTAGGTCGATCGTGCCTCTCTATCGCTTGCAGACAGAACGTGACACTTTTTCGTGCGTGAAGTCAGCGTACTTCGATTTAAAAGACGTTATCACGTCGAAAAAAATCAGCGTAATATTACGTTATGCCGTTGGTCCCGGCTGCCATCTGGTTGACGTTAAAGAAACCACGTCAAAGGCCGAGAGGTGATTCCGAAGAACTCTGACACCAGGGTGTGCATGGTCGATTGACCGTGGCACCTACCAGATTTTCAACAATATTAGGTTTGCCTATACTTAAATTTAAAGCGACTGTAAAAAACCAATTAGTAAAAAAGGCTTAACTGCATTGTTGATTATTTAATTGATAAAAATGCTTGGCAATAAATATAAATTTATGTAATAATATAATACATGTAAACAATGTAATCGGAGCCCTTCTGGCACAAAGGAACTAAGTGTGGATTGAGTTTATTTCGGCGTATTCTTCTCACCAGTAGTCGTTCCGAAACGCTAGTAGTATTTCGATTTTGCATAAATTAAACAAAATATAACAAATACAAATATGACGTTTAAAAAGAGATACATGTATCCAATTTTGAATAAAAAATTTTGACTTTGACTTTACTCGAAATAATGATGATGAGCGTATTACAGAAATGTGAAAGACGCTAAAAGATAGTTACAAAACCTGAACAAGAAATAAAATATCAATGTGAAGCTTCCATTTAATTCTATCCTTACTAGCCTGTCAACTTGCCAAATCAAGTCAACTTTTCCTTGCGTAACTCATGCCAGCGTAACATAAAAAGTAGCTATGTCTCCCACAGCCTTTAAAAGCCCCATCTAAAGGTCTCGTCAAATCCGATCACTTTCGTTCGGATTAAGATCCCAAATGTCACAGCGGTGACATTTTTATGCGGCCCGACATTTCGATAGCATCGGCCCAATTAGAGATTAATTTTATTTTAAGAGATAAACATAAGGTTACGATCACAGTTTATTTATAGTTATTATCACCCCTTTATAAGTGTTTTGTAATATAACGCGGCATTTATTTTATTGGGATGTGTGTCTGATGTTTTTAAACATATTACAATCGTAAAATACTAATTACATCCTTATTACACGTTTATTAATAACATAAAAATGTATACTTATTATCCTTTCTAACCTTTATGTATTTATTTAACCTTTGTTACCCCTCTAAAAGGTTTCTCCTATTTTCTCCCACTTTTCTGATGCAATATTTCTTCTGTAAACTGACAGTTGGTATTTAAAAATAACATAGCGTTTAATCTGACGATTACCGTAATTATACACATACTAGCTTTCACCCGCTGCTCCGCCCGCGTCAATGTCGATCCTTCGGGAATAGTTCTTTTTCCCGGGATAAAAGGTAGCCGTACTCCAGAGAACTTGTATGCAAAATTTGATGATGATCGGTTCAGTAGTTACGGCGTGAAAGCGTAAGAAACAAACAAACTTACTTTCGCATTTATAATATTAGTAAGATTAAGGATATCGTAGTGGTATACCGAAATTTTGAGATATTTACAAAAAAATTTGTGGTCGCCGTTTTTTGTAAATTAAATTAATTAGGGTCTAAATTTGACCATAATTAATTTAAATTATAAGTTGTGTGTCAAATACATGGTGTGTTATATTTTTTTTTATTGATTTAATGTATATAACATGCATATTTTTTTTTAAATATAAGCATTCTGCACTGCTCTATATATACCTACTATAAGTGTGTGAAAATCATCTATAAATAAATAAATAATAAATAAATATATACGGACAAATCACATAGATTGAGCTAGCCCCAAAGTAAGTTTGAGACTTGTGTTATGGGATACTAACTCAACGATACTATATTTTATAACAAATACTTATATATATACACATCCAAGACCCAGGCTAATCTGAAAAAGATCATTTTCCATCTTGACCTGGCCGGGGATCGAACCCGGTCACTCCGTGTCGCAGGCTGGCGTGTTGACCGCTGCGCCATGGAGCTATATAGTAAGCGTTTTCTTCCTTGGTGAAAATACATACTCCTACGTCCAAGCAATTTTCGTAAAAAGGTGTACAAAGCTTTTGCTTTACGTATTTACACAAATGTTTAGTAAAGGTCCTCTTTGTTTGAATTGCAGCTGATAATGCATTTATTTTATCAAAACCAGCCAGTCATATAGTTTGTTAACTTTTAACATGTAACAACGATAATGTTTTAGGAAATTATTATTATTTCGATACTCATACGAAAGGAAATATATCAATTAGTAAATTGTCGTTTACAGCATGGATTTGATTGCAGAGTAATATGTTTTTTGTGAAAGGCATTGTCAGTGACGTCACTGTGACAATGGCCATGAGCTGTCAAGAGCTGTCATAACATTTTTGACATTTCACTTCCGTGTTTGAGAGGTTAATATATAAGTGCATGTCCAGTGATGAGATGAGTGAGTGAAAGCTGCTATTAATATATGCTGCTTTTCATCCAAGTGAGTAGTATCGCAATACCATTCATACCTTTTCCAAATCCAACAAATTCCTATCCTTCACCAGCTTCAAAATGCTGGCGATGATCAGCAGCATCGGAAGCACAAAAAGCCAAGAAACTGCGCTCGCCAACCCGCCTGCTAAGCGTGGTGATTATGGCAATATCCTTTCATGGAACGAAGAATCCTGAGGAGATCTTGCAGTGGCTGTAATGATGAGGCTGCTTAATATATAGTATAGATCCTATATAGAGGACAATTTTTTATTGAAAAGAAGTTTTCTGAATGACTAATACTTTTGTATGCATTATGTGTTACCTTTTATATTAATATTAATACAAACTATACAACACATACAATATAACTTAAAAATATATTAATAGTGATAGGTGACTAAACCGTCGAGTACCGATATGAAATAATTGACTAGCTCCGTGGCGCAGCGGTCAACACGCCAGCCTGCGACACGGAGTGACCGGGTTCGATCCCCGGCCAGGTCAAGATGGAAAATGATCTTTTTCAGATTGGCCTGGGTCTTGGATGTTTATCTATATATTTATAAGTTATAAAATATGGTATCGTTGAGTTAGTATCCCATAACACAAGTCTCGAACTTACTTTGGGGCTAGCTCAATCTGTGTGATTTGTCCGTATATATTTATTTATTTATTTATAATCCAAACGTATACTCGTGAAGTTATACTTATTTTACAACGGAAGCCAAATCAGGTGTACATTCTACATTTTTATTTACTATCAGGTCAGGTCGACCTCTTCCATGCTGGTATGGGAGAAAAAAAAACGTTGAATGTACCAGCTGCTTCTCTTTCCGCGCAGATCGTAAAAGCCTATTGAGGGAATGAGCGAAAATCGGAATCATGTCAATAGGCTATGCGGCTAGCAACCCATCACTATTTTGATTGCATTTACCATCGACACGCCCTCCAACATGCTAAATGTAGTCTTATAGACCTAGGCTCTGTCTACCCCGCAAGAGAATAAGATGTGATACTTTGTGTGTATGTACCAGGTCAGCATGGAATCATGATATTCATTTTATTCAAATTCACCAGTTTGTTTAACTTTTGGTCTTATGGCCTTCGACGCTATCTAACCTATAAGAGTTAAAGACTTGATAATGTATTTGTAAGTAAATACACAGCATATAATTCAACCACTGGAATTTCCTTGAAGGGGCGACTAAGCCTTTAAAATGAACAACTTTTCCTATTTAACCAATCCTGAGACCGCAGTAAAAAGACATTTCAGTATTTGACTGGTCTGGCAATAAATATGAAAATGGCCCAAAGGAAAAGTTGTTCATTTTGCGGGCTGAGACACCCCATAATTCAAGAAAATATCGGTAGTTACTTTACACGCTGTATTTTCCCCGTTGCATTATATTTCGCATTAAATTTCCAATATTCTTAGACAACAATCGCTATATTGAAAAACGCCTCCACCAGCTTAGCGCGGGTTAAGATGGGATCTTCAAGGTCACAGGTTCAATCCCCGGGAGTGCTGTAAACCTGATTTATGACTATACTTAAGTCACATGTCCAATGCGATGATGAATTTCTCCGATCCAGTTTCCGAGATACGTACAGACAGAGGAATATTAATAGTTATTCGTTATCAGATTTAGGGATGACGGAATATACTGCTACAAAGTTGCTTAGAAGAAATTAAAATATAGATAAGCAATGGGGGTTTCTTACACGACTGCCAGAAAGGAGTGTATTGTTTTTCAAGTTCAGGAGTGAGTCTCGCCTTCAAGAAAATAGTGACGGAAAAATTTACACAATGTATGTAAATATGTAAGTATTTCAGTTTTTATACCACGACGATTTCTAAATGCCTCAACGGATTTGGTCGTATACGGTTCGTTAGAATCGTTCCGAGTGATATATTTTTATGACAAAGATCAAATAAAAAAAAAAAATCAAGGTTTGTTTGATTCGTTTGGTAGCAGCACTGCTTTTGAATGGCCAAAAAGCTGTTATTGGATAACAATTTGAAAATTGTTTATTTATTGACAACACATAAACACCTAACGTCAGGTAGGTACTAAATTATATTCTCACATGCGCACTATGACGCGACGACGGGCTTTTAAATCCCTACGACCCTTAATGTTTACCCATACATATAAGACAATATACTCGTACTTTTGAAATGAAATGAAATTGAATTTTATTCAAATTTGGATATCATGTATCTCTTTTTTAACGTCATATTATTATTTTTAATATTTGCATAATCGATTAAACTACTAGCGTTTCTGAACAACCATTGCTGAGAAGGAACCAAGAACGTCGAATGAAACCAAGTCCAGTTCTGCATTGTAAGATCTCAGTTATTGGATTGTGGGCATGTAGTCAGTCTAACTGTGGTGGGTAGAAGCCAACAGGCAAAAGCTTACACGAACTAACGGGCGGCAGCACACAAAGTTATTTATATAGGTAATCCATCGTAGAAAGGACATCTTAACAATGAGTACCTAAACATGGCTAGGCAATAAATCAAGGGGAACGAACTCTGGTGTCGCGAGCATTGCTCCGCGACTGCGAGCAAACACATTGAGGTGTAACCTTTAGGACCCGTGGGCGGCCGCCCTGGGCGTGACCTGCCACAGATCAGCGACTGGGGATAATATAGAAGTGCTAGTTTCAATTTATTGCTTTATTACTGTTGTTGGTTAAGCTTGTTCAACTAGAAATTCTGGTTCAACTCGGATTGAGACCTCTTTATATGTTACTGCGTTAAATAACGTCTTATAAATCGATGAACGCTGGCTACACGCACGAAACGGACAAGCGATAGAGAAGCACGTTCGGCCTGTGACGAATCTTTCTCTCTTCCACTGTTATCACGTAAAATTATTGTCCATAAAGCAGCTTTACAGACAAACTTTATTTTTCAATTAATAAATTATATCACTCGTTGCAAAGGAAGTGAGCTAGAGAAGAACAAATCTGTTTGAAGATCTTATGCATATTTCATCATATGATATTCTCATTTGTTCTTTTTGCCGTCAATACACAAGTTTTTGCATATTAGCTATATATAAGTGTAGCTTTCCATCAAAATATATAACGAGTCTAACGCCCAAATAATTTAATCAGTGTAACTCATGTCCTACTTAACTCTCGCGCTTTCTCTGCCTTGTCTAGATATTGACAACATGACATTTGAAAAAGTTTTTAGTTTAACCCCTTTTCACGTGTAGATCTGACTATTCAAGTGTAGATCTGACAAAATGCAGAACGCACCCATACATCTGTCTTTTCAGATGGTGTATTGAAATACTCCGTTTTTATCAAAGTTGTAGTCATGATCATCCTATCATCATCATCAAGATTTCAGCCGTCATTACTGCACCGCTGGACAAATACTTCTCCCTGGTATTCTCCGTTTCATGAGAGGATATTGCCCTAGTCACCACGCTTGGCAGGCAGGTTAGCGAGCGCAGTTTCTTTGGCTTCTTGTGCTTATGACGCTGCTGACAACTGAAAGCATTTTGAAGCATATAAAGTTGTTATTATATGAGGCTTATTAAGTTCACAATTATTGTCATATTTCTTCTTCAACTAATCTGTTTATTCTTTGGTAATAAGCCGTGTACCCAGTCGCGTGGGCAGAATAATAAAGACATACATGTGTCGTGCCGCGCGGCCGACTCGATTCGTTATCCGACTCAAATACAATCGATTGACACGATCTCAGTGCACTTTTATCGATACTCATACCGAGTCGTTTGTTATTTCAATTTATATTCAAAGTAAATAGAAATAATCGCCTATTCATGCCTCCATTTCTATTCTAGCTTCTACAATGGGAAATATTATTGTCTCTTTTGTCGAGACATCGTAAGATTATTTTTTTATATGAATATATGTATGAATGGTTAAGGTTATCACAAAGCTATGGTTAAGGTATCAAGATGAAAAAAAAAAACATTTTTGTTATATTTTGTGATTTCATAACTTGGTTCGACATTTTGAAAAAATACCCGACTATCAAGAAGGTTTATTTGTGCCGCGCGTATCTTGTATGTTTGTAAATCTTTATACCTCTATATCTTCTAAACGGCTGGATGCATTTTGACAAAAGGAAAAAACGGAACCCTTATATCACTTTGTTGTCCGTCTGTTTGTCTGTCTGTGTTAAACTTTTATATCATACAACATGTTTCAACGCTAACTTATAACGATTTCAGTAGTTTCCATCTTGACCTGACCGGGAATCGAACCTGGCATGATGACCACTAGGCCACGCAGGCCCTATGAGTTAGAAACATACATTTTTAGAGGAAGTGATGTATCGCACAAGTTTTTAGAAAAATACTGAAAGCCGTAGTAAGAACTAAAAAAAACGTACTGAACCCTCGGTGCGCGAGTCCAATTCGCAATCTGCCGGCTTTTTTATAATAATATATAAAGTGTTTCATAACTTTCATCCGTATTCTCCTAGGCGATACAATACCAGCCTAATAATGATACCGAGCGACATTACGTTGGCCAACAGCATCCATCTTGTTGACACAACCATTGTCTTCTGTTATGCCATCATTACCTCACATTGTTTGTTGTGTTACATTTAGCCAGCCTGTTTTGGCATCTGTACCTGAATTATGTCAATACGTTAGTCACTAGTGTATGTAGTGTTGCTGATGATTCGATCGAAGAATTTAAGACATTTTCGTCATTCGTTTCGAAGATCAGTTATCTCGTATTTTGTCTGACAAAATACTCAAATTTTACAAAATAGAAACAAAAGCGCATGCATTAATCAGCAATTCTTCTATGCTGGTATGGTGAAAGAATATACCAGCTGCTTCTCGTCCCGAGTCCCTTGCAGACCGTAAGATTTGGCCGAGGGAATGGGCGAATATCTAAGGAATCATGTAAATAGGTGATGCGGCTAGCAACACATCCTTGAATAAATGAAGTACAGAATTTTCCCGCACCAGAAATCGTATCCGGTATCCCATCATGTAGTAAGCTCCGCACCACGGAGGCCGTCAGTCACTCCAAACTAAGACTGCAGTTTTGACGAAAATGTTAGTAGTTTCTAAACATACATACATATCATGTCCTTTTCACTTACGGGGTAAATAGAGCTTAGAAATGAGACCTAAAAGCCACGTTTAACATATTGGCGCGCGTGAAGGTGGAAAACAGAATCAAAATGTAATAAGTATTTTATATACCTATATAAATATTTTACTTATTATAATTTTAATAATATATCTTTATTTTTTCTCCAATCTTATCTTAAACTTATTAAAAGAATACATGGCACATGGGTTTTATGTTAAGATTGGGAGAGACTGGTGTCTGAACTAAGCAGGCTTGTATCTCAGTTCACCAGCCTCCCCCCACTAGGAGCCGAGCGTCGTGACATGAAATTTATTAACGTATATTAGTTATGGTAAGAGTAAAATGGAAAAAAGCGCTAAGTAAAATAAAAAAAGATAGCTTAACTTTATTACAAGAATAATACCTGAAATAACTAGTCTATCAGAAATACACGCAATATGATAAATAATTGGTCCCAGTTTGTGCCCCGAGACAAAATAAACTCCTCCAACGAGTAGATCTATAGTAGCAAAGGCAAGGTCAGCATCAGGTGAGCCACGCCACGCCACACATTGTAATGCTCCGAGTTCGATATAATGCCAACACGAGCAAAATGCTCGATTCACTTTACGATCAACAGAACGGGTGCTTGTAGGGAGACAAAGTTATGAAAAGTGGCAGGAAATTTTTAAAAAAGGCTGTTGTGACAACAAGTCTTCCAATTATGATACCATATCAGATTTTTGAAGTGTAAACTTATTTAGCGGCGTTGTGCACTTTTTGGGATGGGTAAAAAATTTTAAATTTGCGTCAGGACCCCTGATCTGATCAAAAAAAGCGTAAGACAGACATGTGACCTGAGACCACCGCTAAGGCGAGTTTTCGCTTCTGCCGGCGCTCCCGGAGTCCAACCCGTTGTTCTTTTTTATAATATAGGACGGCGAACGAGCAAGCGTGTCACCTGATGGTAAGTGATCACCGCTGGCCATGGACAACTGCAACACCTGGGTGTGACAGGAGCGTTGCCGGCCCTTCAAGGAGTTGCGAGGGAGGGGAATGGTTGGGAGAATGGGCCTCCGGCTCTCTCACTCACCGAACGAAGCATAGAAGCGGTAAAGCTTCTACTTAAACGTCGATTTCTCAGCCGGCTCATTCATGCTGCTGGCAAAAATGAATTTTGCCGGTAGCATGGCTTACAATTTGCTGACTAATATTCGTACATAGTATTTTTAATCTGTTATAATATTATAAAAATAGAATATTTGATTGTGTGTGTAGGGGCTTAGAGAACGAAATTTGCGCCAAATGTAATTTTATTCTTTTACTCGAATAACAGATAAAATAAAATAAAAACTTAATCTTCGATAGTAAATTACCTGTACTATTTTTGGTATAGTTTTCTTCATTGGTATTGCCGTATTACAAAGTGAAAGATTTGTTGATTACCGCCAAATTAACAATTATCACATAAGATCATCATTACAGACGTACGATGTCTACTGCAGGACAAAAGCCTCTCCCAAGGGTTCTTCGCTCGTTGGGAGGATATTGCCATAGTCACCACGCTTGGCAGGCAGGTTGGGAGCGCAGTTTTTCTGATTTTTGTGCATGTAAGATATGTCATGTAATATAATGAAAAAAAGAATTAATTTATTACGAATATATATTTTTATTTATTCAAACTGATTTAGTAATAAAAGAATGAAATGAAGGGTGGCGCTAATTTCACTCATCTAAGCCCTAATAAGTGCGTTTGAAATGGTTAAACGAATAACCTACATAACCAATTTTAAAAATCTTTCAACTGTAGATGGCTACATTATCAGCGAGTAACATCGGAGAATTCACGCGGACGAACTTACAGGAAAAAAGATATATCAAATTGGGTAATAATAGCCTGGTAAATTTTCAAACTTATATTCATTGCTATTTCATGTACATCCTCTTAAGTTTATTTTGCACATGAATGGTTCAACAGTTAAATTGACATCAAAAGTATTACCATTTGTATTTGTTATTATTTAACCTCTTTGACTCTACAGCCCTTCAGCTCAAGTGAAGCCAAGCATTGGCAAAACTATTAATGTACAATATTAGCAACAATGTTGATCAACATTATTCCCAGTAGGGACACAACACGTTGCGTAACCCGCGGACAAAACAAGACTTTCGCATTATACTATGTTAATAACTGAAATTAATTTAAGCGCTATTTGTTTGTTAAGCTTTTAGTATGATAATACAGCTTTAAAGCTCGTTTTAACGTTGAGTAATCATCATATATTTTAAGTAGAACGAGCTCGCGATTGTTAATCGGCCGTATAAATTTAAATTAGATTTTCTCATAGTATACACTCGTCTGCTTTCTACCAGCGTTATTGATCGCATATCAAGGTATAAGTAACTATAAATATAGTATTAGATTACGCCCGCGGTTCCGCCCGCGTATGTCGATCCCTCCGGAACCGTACTTTTTCCCGGGATAAAATGTACTATGTCCTTCTCCGTACCCAAGATAACGTGTTTGAAAAATTTCATGATGATCGGCACTAGTAAAGGCGTGAAAGCGCAACAAACAAACACTCTTTCGCATTTATAATAATAGTTAGGATGAATTTTGAAGTATCTATTAATTATAAAAACACGTTATAAGCGACGAAAAAATATTTTTCCTGTTATGTAAAGAAATGTGTAAATAACATTTTTGTGAAATTCAAACTTGTTAATTTCTTTTTAGTCCTGGTTCCTGTGAGTGCTAGGGTGAGGCATTGAATCATCTGAAACTCCTGACATAAGGATAAAGGTCGGACTGTGTTTTTTCACAAGATTTGTCAAAAAAATCCATGCGTCTAACATGTATTCCCATAAAACTCAGAATGAACTTGTCAAATACATAAAGAAATACTGTTACCGTAGCTTTGAATATCCCATTGATTTCCCCCTTATGGTCACCATACGACCTCTACCTGCTATAACCTAAGGCTGGACAGTTAAGGCGTAACCCACAAGAAGACTAACTTACAGTCTTACACTGCGAATATTGAATACAGGTGTACTTGAGCACAGATAATGAATGGTTTATTCGCAAATGAATTTATTCGCTTTTGTGTTGGCTACAGAAGTATTGTTTAAAAAGATATTTCGTGAGCATATGTACAATACAGACTATCAAGATATAGATAAGGTATATATATATATATATATATAACTTCCAATATATACCTTACTTATATGTATATAAGGTATACAGGACGCAGAGATCAAGGAAAACAACGTTATATATATATATAACTTCCAATATATACCTTACTTATATGTATATAAGGTATACAGGACGCAGAGATCAAGGAAAACCTCCCACAAAATGGACTGATATCGTTCGTAGGGTGGCGCGCACAAACACTCAAGGAGCCATACACCTGGCGCAAGACCTTGAAATATTTAAGAGGTTACTTATTTAATTTTTAAAATAAATAATTAAATAAAAATAATATTAACATCAAAGGGGGCTCCCATACAACACACATGATTTTTTTGCCGTTTTGATAGATAACGGTACGGCACCCTTCGTGCGCGAGTCTGACTCGCACTTGGCCGGTTTTTTAAACTATATTTTTTAATAGATTGCTCGACACACTTTAAGTGTATGCAAAAAAATTAATGCTTCTGTAGATTTCTGTATTCTGAGACGACTGTATGTATATACAGCAGAGCGTTTATAATTTAAAACAAGTAATTTAGCAAGAAAATTATGTTCTAGTCCTAATCGCAAATTGGTCCTTGACCCAATTCAAATGCGCAAATAGCAAACGGCTTATCGGTCTACCGGCATTTATATTCAAATCACAGATACAAAAACTGGTTCACCTTTCAACAAAGTTCATTACGAGATCTACTTCCTAAATAAATTAATATTTACATATTGAAGGGAGCAGGTGTTGAAATCATAATGTGCTCAATAGAATATGTAAAATAATGATATAAGTATAAATAAATACATAATTAGATATGAAGTCCGCTACTGGAAAAATGGCTCCCCCAAGGGTTCTCCATTCCATGGGAGGATCTTGCCATACTCACCACGCTTGGCAAGCGGGCTGGCGAGCGCAGTTTCTTTGGCTTCTTGAGCTTTCGACGCTGCTGCCTGTCGGAAGCAATTTTAAGCAAGGGCAAGCTAGGTTTCATCATCAGGTCTTTTAGTCTCCACTGCAGGAGCATGACTCCTCTCTGTACTCCCGGATACACCATACTTGACCGAGCAAAGAGAGGATTTGGCCTACACTCTCCTCGCTGGCCAGATGGATTAGAGAGGTCTCATTGATGTTTATGAGCTCTGTTTAGCTTGTATTTCCTAAGTCGCCTCTTACGACCTCCATAGGAAGAGTAGGAGTGGTCCTATTCTACTCCTCCGGAAACCACACGGCTATAGGATCTAGGGTTTGGGACAAGATAATTAAGGTATTGGGAACCTACTCTCCCGGATAAATGGGGAAAGCAAGTAGAAAATCGGGAGACCGGGCGTGATACCCGATGCCATACCTGCAACCACCGGCTAAGCTGTTAAGGATGACACCCCTAACTCTTAGACTCTCAGAATATTGAAATACAGATAAACTAACCAAAGTCTTAAAAAACACCGTTCATATAAATTTAATAAAGATAAAAAACTATTTATATTTCTTTTTTTTTTGTAAGTTCACTTTTATCTACTGTGAAACTATTTGGTGAAAATTTTAGGCGAAAAAGTAATAATGTTTATCAGAAAAGAACTTCGTAAGAAAGAAACCATAAACTTACGTATAATGAGAATAACATTAATGTCTTATTCCCACTTCCATATCTAGATATCATTGCTAATACAAAAACGAATTAATATTCATTTATATGCTCATTGCTCATGAACAAGTTCTTATGACAATTTTTCATGCAGTTCAAGAGACTTCTAAGTTCAAGCGACATTATTATGTCATAATCATAATGTAACTCGTTTTTATCTCGTGCAGCTTAAAGACTGAGATCCCAGGCTTGCTTACTCAACGTCATTTTATCAAAGCTCTAGCTTTGCCAATCTATTATTTAAACTGAAGTGAAGAAGATAATGTGATAAATAAAAGATATTAATCCTATAAATGCGAAAGTAAGTTAGTTTCTTTCATTTATTTTTTTGTTACATCCCGAAAAATATTATTCCTGAGGGATATGCTAACGCTAACAGAGTAGCGGGCTATAGTAGTAACATAGATTGTCTTAAGTTGTGATCTTACTGGATACTAATTCAGACTAAATAATGTATTTATTTTTAAGTTCCCAGCATTGGTCCCAAAAAGTTGTTTATTTTGACGGGCTCACCCCTTCACGGGAACGTCATTGGTATAGTTACACGCTGTATAATACAAATCCCAGACCAAGGTCAATCTGAAAAAGTTATATAAAGGAAAAATTATCCATCATCTGGCTAGAAATTGAACCTCCCGCGTTCGATTTCTTCAATGTATTGCAGGTCAAAGGACCTTTATACCACTGAGCCACAGAGATCGTCATAACTTATCATAAAATCGTATCTCTAGCTTTGACCTCGTCTTTAACAATCTTTGTACACTTTTGTATACAATCTCCGTGTTCGTAATTAATTTTAAGTCATTATGTTATTTTTAAATATGCCTGTACTGTCTGAAGCAAATTATTATTAAATAAAAATATACAAAAACCCTCGACCTACGGCATTGTCAGCAAAGCTGAGTAGATTAAACGGACAGTTTTTAAAAATCTTTGTAAACTTTTGGATACAATCTCCATGTTCGTCATTAATTTTAAGTCATTATGTTTTTTTTTAATATGCCAGCCCTGCCTGAAGCAAATTAATAAAAAAACACAAAACAGGTTTTTAAATTATCCTGTATAATATCTATATGTGTAACACAACTTTGCTAAAATGACGTACGACAGACAGGCTTAGGATCTAAATCTATTATGTCGCTATGCAAGATCAGCTTACGTACTTGGTTACATCCAGTTGTGTTATAAATAGAAACTAATTACTTTTCGTAATAAGTATAAGCTTATTACTTACTTCCTAACCTCTCTAAATAAACGTTAAAAGAAGTTAAAATCAATTGAACGTAACCTTAAGAATCACAAGAATAATTGCAAAAGATAAAATCGTTTTAAAAACCATCAGTATTGACATTTCTGTAAAAAAATGCCAGCGGGCAATCCTGATCGCATTTCATCTCGCCGTTACACTTGAGGTCCTCGAAGGAGACACCTTGACATTCGTGTCAAATGTCAGGCGGCCAATGACCCGTGGGTAGTCCAGTTTTTCTTTGTTTTCATCAGAAACAACTTTCGAGACTGATTGAACGTTCAAGGACTGGCCATCTTTATGGCGAATTACTGCTGTAATTTACTGACCTGTATATTTATAGTAATCTACTTACTCCTAATTAAATGCCTAAGCAGCTACATTATTATATGTACTTACATTACTATACTTTAGTATATGGTATAAAAAGAAAGTTAGTACATGTATTTCATCACAAAATATTACACTATAGATCAAGTGTCAAATTAAATTTTCGGTCCTATAATTTGACCACTCCATATCGTTCTATACAATATGAAAAGAAGACTCTGCCGATCCTTGAAGGGGTGATTCAGCCCATCGATATGAAATGTTCCTATCAAATCAAGGAACTCAAAAAAAATGGATTTATCCAAACAAAAATGTTGGGATGTATCGGAACTTTTTTTTATAGGATCGTCAAAAATATTAAGTTCCCAGCATTGCTCCCTTAGGAAAACATTGTTCAACTAAGGTCTTTGTACGACCTACGCTCTGCCAATTAAGCTAACGCGCTTCAATCCTGGGCGTGGATTTTTATCACCATCATTATCATTACATAGTATAAAACAAAGTCGCATCCCGCGTCTATCCGTCCCTATGTATGCTTAGGTCTTTAAAACTACGCAATGAATTTTGATGCGGTTTATTTTTAATAGAAAGAGTGTATTTCAAGAGGAAGGTTTATATGTACACTAGCTGTTGCCCGCGACTTCGTCCGCGCTAATTTCTGTTATTATGAATAATTAGTTTTTTTATTAGTATAGATGAATAATTTTCCCCCGTTATCAAAACATTTTTTATTGATGCTTCGCACCTATTGGTCGCAGCGTGATGTTTTATAGCCTAAAGCCTTCCTCAATAATTGGACTTTCTAACACAAAAAGATTTTTTCAATTTGAACCAGTAGTTCCTGAGATTAGCGCATTCAAACAAACAAACTCTTCAGCTTTATAATATTAGTATAGAAGTATAGATTTTTTTTTTTCTTTTTTTTTTTTTTTTTTTAATCTGTACAATTAGAATTACGTCTTATTCTTCTAAGTATAGATTGTACCCGTGCGAAGCCGGGGTCCGGGTCGCTAATATCTTATAATATCAGAATAGCATTGTGAATGCAAAACAACCTACGCTCTGGTCATACATTACATAGACTTAAGGTTGCTGGTTCAATCCCTGCCTGCGGAATTTCTTTACCATATCTTGTTTCTTATTTTATTTACTCATCAAACAAACACATAATCTTAAATTATTTAAAAGATGTACTAAAACCTTAAAAGATTTGTCCGCACATTCGATTGGCTCGCATATAACACAATTACATATACCTACATAAGTCGCCACATAACTTTACACTCGCTAACACTGAACCAGACACAAAAGAAATAGCAATAGAATTACGTCTACAGGCGGGCAGTGTCAGCGAAAGTGTTAATGAGAGTATATTAGGAGAGCATTCATCATCATCATCATCTTCCTCGTTTTTTTCCATTTGGGGTTGACTCTGCTTGTCGTGTGCTTAGCATTTTCATTTTGAATGCATAAAACCCCTGTAAAATATTAAGATATAGGATGAAAAGTGGTAATTTTAACACTCAAAAAACTTTAATCGTCGATGAATCAGAATGAAGTCATCGATGCATCGTCAGTTCAAAAGTCACGATACTGGCCCACGTAATGCCAAATATGTTAGGCTTAGGCGTAGATGGTATGGGCATACAACCTTTTTTGTTGTTTTGATAATAAAATCAATAACCTCACTGCTGTGTAACAGAAATCTGAGAAAAGGATGTTTTATACGTATTGAATAACCTCATTAATGTATTTAAAGCACTTGATACTCAGACATTAATCCATGCTGGTCTGGGAGAAATGAAAAAACGTATAATTATGTCTGAGTATCATTCATACATACATAATTACATATTATCACGTCTTTATCCCTTACGGGGTAGATAGAGCCTAAAGTCATAAGGACCACGTTTAGCGTGTTGGTGGCTAAGGCGGAAAACGGAATCAAAATTGCATTTAGCCAATATTGCACCCCAATATTGGCTAAATGTATGAGACACTCATTATAAATACCATCTTCTTGACTACATTTACCGCAAAAAAAAAATAGTGATGGGTTGCTAAACGCATCGCCCAATGTCAGCATGTAAACATATATTTTTTTTATGCTTTCCTAATTTGTGCCTTTTCAATTTCATTAAAATCAGTTCAGCAATTGGTTGAAGTCGTTTTAGGTATGTGAAAGATGTAGTTAATTAAAGAGTTCAAACTTCGGAAACGAGGATTTAAGAAAACAATTTTAAAGTTGCATTTAGTTTCTATGAGCAGGCTTATTTTTAAAATACGTCGAATGTTAAAATAATATATTTGTTTCCTTACAATAGTTTGCTTCTAAACAGTCATTTTAAGTGGACTGTCGTCAGCACCACGGTCATGCGCCTTTCATTTCCTTCCCTTTTAGTAGAAGTGTGGGCCCTTAAAAGCCTGCATTACAATACAAACCTGGGTTGTGACGTCATAATGCACTTTCGGTTCAAATGTCGCGACCGGCAGCCCACGTGCGGCGCTGCGCGTTCCAAATACGAACGCGTAGGACAGCTATAAGGAGATACGGCTTTATTATTGGTTCGTCATTTTTAAAACTCAGAACACAGTATTTTGAAATTAGAATCGGAAATTGCAGGTTTTCGTGATGCAACCTCCTTGTCTTTTTGGGTTCTGCAGCTTAGTAACGAAATGGAACTGTTGTATAACATAACATCATTTGTGCTTACGGTCATTTGAAACGAACAAATCTGTAAGGCTATTTAACTTCATGTTAGTATAATAAGTAGCATATCGTATCTATTAAATATATGCAAAGATTCAAGATCCAAGATTTATTCAGAAAATAGGCCTTTTCAGGCACTTTTTACGTCAATTCACATTTTAAATAATACTCATAAAATTATATTCAAATTATTAATTATTGTTCAAAAACTACTAACTACTAGCGTTTCGGAACCGATCACTGCAGAGAAGAAGACTCCGAAAGAAACTCTTTTCAACAGTATTGGTCGCCTACTTGCCTGAAGGGCTTTGTATACTAAGAACAAGTCTTTATTCGTTAGTTCCAGTAAGTACTCGGTATAATTTAATGACAAATGTGATACAAATTTTTGAAGAAAAGATATCATTTGTGCACTTAAATGCAGCAAAAAATATTACAGAAATGAATTTTATTTTTGTTAATTTTCATATGTTTATTCCATAGATTATCATTTACAATTTTATGATAACAATTAATTTCGTTGTATGAAAGTTTTCTCAATTTATACAACGTGATTTTGAACCCCCTAGCTTTATTGAAATCTGGGAATCAAAATCCCTAATGGAACACAGAATTGCAAGAAAAAAAGGTGAAAAACAAAAAAGAAAATTAGGTTTCCCATAAAAAGTCGCCGATCAGCTGGACGAATTTCTATGAAAGGTTAAATTTATTTTTTCGGTTTTTACCTTTTTTTCTTACAATTCTGTATTCCATAAGGGATTCTGATTCCCAGATTTCAATATAGCTAGGGAGTTCAAAATCAGGCTGTATATATTAACTTAAATTCAATCTCCTTGTTTTATATAACCTTAGTTTCAGTTATTTTTGTAACAACTTATACTTACTGAAAAACATGATTTTCTAAGCGGAGGTTTTTTTTAATTTTTATGATATAGGACGGCAACGGCAAACGAATTTTGAATTCGGTTGGAATTGCCAAATAGTTCGGTCCTTTACGAAGACCGTCATCAAAAAGAGTGTTAGGGGTGGCGACAAGGCGGTTTCGCTTCCATCAAAGCACTAGTTGGCGATTCCAACTGAATAAACTT
Source organism: Elegia similella (assembly GCA_947532085.1). Lineage (NCBI taxonomy): Eukaryota > Metazoa > Arthropoda > Insecta > Lepidoptera > Pyralidae > Elegia > Elegia similella. Next base: position 22,221,289 of record OX383933.1, on the reverse strand, counting down.
GAGTGAAACCGTGTTTTAATAATGAATTTATCTCGCGTAAGTTTTAAGGTCTGTGTTAAGTCTGATCTGAATGAGTATACAAATATGTATCGTCTCACGGATAAGGCTACACCAATACTGGTCTTGATGTGTCTGACTCACCCGAAATTTGAAATTTTGATGAGTTTACTCGCCTTGAACTGTCTGAGCGGAAAAGTATAAGTAACGTTTCCGTATTTTTTTATTACGTATAGGTGCTATACAATATACAAAAGGTAATTTTTTTCAGCGTTACAATCTATATTTTGTGATATGTTTTTTTTTACTTGCTATTTATGTCCCAAAAGCCTCCCCTTTATTTTTCTACTTTGCTCTGTATCTTGCCATCTCTCTCCAAGCTTCATCAAAAGTAGTCAAGTCGTCTGTCAATCTTGTTTTTGGTTTACCTCTTGACCGTTTCCCATCTGTAGGTCCCATGAGGTAAGATACATATTAAAGTCAAAATATAAAAGTCAGTGTGAACTAGGATGCAGTAAGAAAGGATGCTTATGATCTCCCTATATCACCATCATCATCATCATCAGGTCTTTTTAGGGTCCACTGCAGGTGCATGACCCTCTCTGTACTACCGGAGCCATACTTGACCAGAGCAGACAGAGGATTTGACCTACACTCTCCTCGCTGGCCAGACGGGTTGGAGAGATCTCATTGATGTTTATGAGCTTTTTTTAGCTTGTAGTTCCTAAGTCGCCTCTTACGACATCCATGGGAAGACTTGGAGTGGTCCTATTCTACTCTGCCGGAAACCACACGTCCAACGTAACCAACCTTAACCTGTATCCTGTTCCGGTATTTAAAATGATGTCGACGTAAAGAAACTTACGGCTCAGAGTCAGGTGTGTTATTATGGTCAGGGGTGGGGACTGCCTTTCCGCGTGATAGCAAATACGGCATCGGGTACGCGCGCCCGGCCTCCCGAGCTGCTACTTGCTTTTCCCCCATTCATCCGAGTGAGTCATCATCATCATCATCATCAGGTCCTTTTTAGTCTCCACTACAGGAGCACGACCCTCTCTGTACTACTAGGGCCATACTTGGCCAGAGCAGCCAGAGGACTTGGCCTACACTCTCCACGCTGGCCAGACGGGTTGGAGAGGTGTCTTAGATGTTTATAAGCTTTGTTTAGCTTGTATTTCCTAAGTCGCCTTCTACGACATCCACGGGAAGACTTGGAGTGGTCCTATTCTACTCTGCTGGATACCACACGGCTATTATCCGAGTGAGTAGTATTTCCTTACCAAAAATTTTATTTCAATTAACTGCCTCCATGGTCCAGTGGTTAAGGCGTTTGCCTGTAGACCCGGGGGTCGTGGGTTCGATTTCCACGGGAAGCATACTACGTTTAGTTGTTTCCAGTTTGATTAGGACATTGCAGGCTTGAATCACCTGATTGTCTGATAATAAAAATGATTCCGTGCTTCGGGAGGCACGTTAAATCGTTGGTCCGGGCTGCCATCTGGTAGTCGTTAAAGGAACCACGTTAGAGGCCGAGAGGCGGTTCTGAAGAACTCTGACACCAGGTTGTTCATGGTCGATTGACCGTGTCACCTACACGAAATGATGATGAATTCCTATTTTTCTCCGCCTTAAAAATGCTTCCGATGGGTAACTGCATCGGAAGCACATTCAACGATTCTTCGTTCCATCGGCTTAAATGATAATGAAAGAAACTTATATACATACTTATTAATCTGTATAATTTGTTGTTTATAAATGCCCATGTTTATGCATACTGTGTTAAATAACTAAAATAAATTTATTTATTTTTATTTATTACATTTTATTGCACATTCGAACAGTATGTTACAAAAAATGTAGAAGAAAAAAATTTTACAAAAGGCGGCCTTATCGCACAGCAATCTCTTCCTTTAGGCAATTGGAAATATATAAAATTAATGGTCATGGTGCGGCTGTAGTGATATTTACTAAGTAGGTATGCTGGTATTTGCCTACCTTGCTACATCGTCTATTATCATACCATTGGATTCCTCGGAACTGTTGGTCGCCAGGGGCAGTCGAACGAAACAACGAAATGAATAAGGCCATCATTCCGTGGATAAACAAAACTAAGAAAACTCGCGGGATACCTAATTTTTACTTGATACTGGATAAATATGTCAAGCGTAAAAGCCATAAAAAAAAGTTATTAGTGGATTTTGACGGGTGGGCGGGACAAAATATCTCTCGTCTCAGTGCTGCCACCTGGTGGGGAAAATCGATTCCAAAAACCCTAACTCCTTTTTTGGGCAGTGAAGTAATAAGCGCTGAGGACCATAAAGATTTAATTAAAAGATTAAACAATTAAGATATGTTTCAGTGTATTACATCGGTATAATTAGCTAACTCATGTTTTGCAATGTGCGATATCAAGATCAAAAATATTCATAGGTTTTACTCCAAAAATGAACGCATTTGTATAATGCGCAAATTATGTAAGAAAATGTTTATTTTTTTATATTATAACACGTCGGTCAACAATCAAACCACTATACAACATATAAAAAAACAATCTCCGATCCTGATTCATCCCGTCGATATGAACAACTTTTCCTATGAGACCAATGAAGAGAGAACAAAAATTTTTTTTTACTTTTCCATTCAAGTTGGCCGAAATTTTTTGTTTGAAAATGTCATTGTTTTGAGTTCCTAACTTTTACCCCATAGGAAAAGTTGTTCACAACGAAGAGCTGAATCAAAATTTTACCGCGTATATGTAGAGTATTGGATAAATAACATAGATTATATTACACACCGACTCACAGCCCACCCATGTTCACACAATCCGTCCTATCAAGTTGAAATCACTTCCTAGTTTTCGCCACAGACTAAAAACATGGACGTAGACGCGCAACGTGCAAATTATCGCAGTCTCACAGGCGAACACTTTGACCTGCGTGCAATTTGATAGTGCCCCGGCGCTGCGTAGGCGACTGGACATTATACCACTGATTTATGACGCGATCCTTTCAAAATTGAGTTTGTACAATACCACAGTCTGTAAATCAAGCAATACAATACGGCCTAAATATAAGCCATATTGCAGGGGAATAAAGTTAGAAACTATCACTAGATATCGTACTCTTAATAACAATAAATAAAAGAGCATTGAACTTTCTTTTATGCTAAGTGGTATTTGCTGTATATTTAAAACAGTATTTGATTGATATCGAAATTCTAGGAAATATAGTTCTCAAACGAGAACTCTGACTATTCTACTCTGATATTGAGAGCTAGGCTCTTGTTAATTTACGATGTCGTAATTGTGTGGAAATGAATGCACACAATGGCTTTTGCCAGGAAATAATCGAGGGGATTGCCATTGCTTTCTGCATTTCACAAATACATACATTTTATTACGTCTTTTTCCCTTGCGGGGTAGTTGCGGGGTAGACAGAACCGAGGTCCATAAGACCTTAAGGCCACATTTAGCAGATTGGTGGAAAATGGAATCATAATAGCGATGGGTTGCTTGCCGCATCGCCTAATGACACGGTTTCTTAGATTTGAACCCATTCCCTGGATCGGCTTTTACGATCTGCGCGGGAAGAGAAGCAGCTGACACATTCTACGTTTTTTCTTTTCTCTCAGACCAGCATTGAGGTACAGGTTAGGCCGAGCGGGGTTTGAACCTGGGACCTATCGATTATAGGTGGCGCTCTTAGACTAAAGACACTACCGCTTCAAACTTCAACTATTCAACACTAGCGGCCCGTCCCGGCTTCGCACGGGAAGATATAGGTATTTAAATAGCCTATGTTCATCAAGGATAATGTAGGACTCTAATGGAGAAAGATATTGCAAATCGGTCCAGTAGTTTCGGAGCCTATTCGATGCAAACAAACAATCAAATCCTGTTTTAATCCTGTTCCTGTTTATAATATTAGTATAGAGTATAGATTACATCAAAATAAAATCTAATTTAGTAGTAGTTATTAATAGTCAACACCGACACGTTTTTCCCCAATTACTGGTTTTTTTCTATATAAAAATTAAAACCGAAAATATAAGATGAAATAATTTCGCTACATAGTATTTGAACCTGTAACCTTCGACATCTGGCCCGTCGACGCTCCCGGCCACTGAGCTGCCGCAGCCTCAATCCCCTCGGCAAATTTGTTAATCATTTATTTGATTTTCTTAGCATTCTATTATTTTTTTAAACAATTAGAACTCCAAAATCTATTATAGCTATTTCCCACGATTCTAAGAGCAAACCTACATATTTTTAATAGAAATATTTCCTCGAAATTCAAACATAATAGAAATAGTCAAAATAACTACCTGCTGCCACACCCTTGTTAACCTTTTGAACTTATAAAATTAAGTGGAATCTGTGCTCTTTAAAACGTTAATTCACTTAAAGTCGTGATCGTAAAAAACTACCAATTAATTTTATTAACAGTTTAACTAGTCTGTTATCGCATAATGCAAATTCATGAAAATCCAAACATAAAACATCAGTTAGATCCTAATTATCATTTAAATAAGAATAATGAGTATCATTCACATTCGAAATCATCTTACAAATTGTGTGCACTAAATTGAATCTAAAATTTAAATAAAAAAACCGATTGGTAGCAAACTGGTTAATGACAATGTGTGTGATAGTTTTAATTTTATCGACATTATATTATAGAAACGGCTATGCTCGATAGATGCGCCGCTACTGGGCATAAAAGCCGGCCGAGTGCGGGTCGGACTCGCGCACGAAGGGTTCCGTACCGTTATCTATAAAAACGGCAAAAAAATCATGTGTGTTGTTTGGGAGCCCCTAAATATTTATATTATTTTTAATTTAATTATTTAAAGAGAATATATTACTTTATATTCTGGGAATAATCAAGCGTCTACCTGTTATCGTTCTAAATAAGCAAAAACGAGCATAAAATTACGTTTGTTATATGGGATGCCCCCCTTAAGTATTTATTTTATTCTATTTTTAGCATTTGTTGTTATAGCGGCAACAAAAATACATCATCTGTGAAAATGTCAACCGTCTTACTATCACGGTTTAAGAGATACAGCCTGGTCACAGACGGTAGGGCAGACAGACAGACGGACAGCGGAGCCATTATATTAATAGGGTTCCGTGTTTACCCTTTATTGAAATGAAAAGAAATAGAATTTTATTCAAATTTGAATATCATGTATCTCTTTTTGAACGTCATATTATAATTTTTACTATTTGCAAAATCGCTAAACGATCACTGCTGAGCATAATACGCCGAAAGGAACTCAGTCCAGTACTTTGAGTACGGAACCCTAAAAATTTGGAACGGGTTTGATCGAACTAAATTTTAGTTATCTAAACGTAATCTGACCCATAAGGTCGTATCGTTGATGTGGAACTATAATGAGGTACATCCGTTTGAGATGAGATCGTGAGAAGAGTCAACTGATGACATATATTTTTATATTATATTGAATATTTTATATTATGAGATTATTATTGATTATAATTTATACGAATACTAGACTTTTAACAACCCATTCGTGATACGATGGAAATAGAATACATACATACTATCACATCCTTTTCCCTTGCGGGCTAGACATAGCTATAGGTCTTTTTAAAACCTAGAAGCCACGTTTAGCATGTTGGTGGAAAACAGATTCAAATTGAAATTGGTGAGTGGAACCCGGAACAGAGCACGACCTAAGAAAAGATGAATGGATTGTGTCAAGGAGAGTATGAACAAGAAAGGAGCGACAAAGGATATAGATAGAAATAAGGTGTGGTCGATGGAAATTGGCCAAGCAAATGCATATTAAACGAACTAAGAGGCGTGAACCGCGGGGGGCATTAACGCTGACCTTACAGGTCATAGGCGAGTGTCTGATCACTTTAAAGACTTGAAATAATATTTAGTACTGAAAATCGGTTGTTGACGTGATAACATAATATGTATGTATATAGTTATATGTATATGTATTTATATGTGTATGTTTTTATTATTATATATTTGTTTATTAGTAGTAAGACAGGCTTACATTCTCTTCTTTTTTTTTAGATTTTACTGTTATATCATTATTAATTTATTGATCTGTTAATTAATTTACTATTATTAGCGCCACTATCATCTTTCAATGTTTATTATCCAAATCCTAGGGTTGCCTGTAAGAGACAGCATTAGCGATAAGGCCGCCTATTGTGCATCTTTTATTTAATGTATTTAATGTTATATGTGTTTTCTGGTACAATCTAAATATATATAACTTAAAAGTGACTGACTGAATAGTGACCCATCAACGCACAGCCCAAACCACTTTACGGATCGGGCTGAAATTTGGCATGCAGGTAGATGTTATGACGTAAGCATCCGCTAAGAAAGGTTTTTGATCAATTCTACCCCTAAGGGGATAAAATAGGGGGTGAAAGTTTGTATGAAACTATACTTCATAACGCGAGCGAAGCCGCGGACAAAAGCTGGTAAAGTGATATTATTATAACGTCTTAAAATGATAAACGCCGGCTGCACGCTCGAAAAAGAAAAGAACGGGACAAGCAATGGAGAGGCACGATCGGACTAAGCGTTCAGCTTGTGACACATCTATCTTTCCTCCATCGTTATCGCGTAAAATTATCGTCCGTAAACCGACTTTACGCACCCATTTTTTTTAATTAATAATGAATGAGCCATCGATGATGATTATCGGTGTTTTCTCACGAAAAAAGTAGAATGTTTTTCTTGTAACATTCTTCACATAGTAGCTCGTGATCCTGGCGTCAAATTTCCAGGTCGATGGCTCTCAACTGTATTAAAAATTATAAGCTAAAGGTCGCAGCGGCCATGCCTGACCTTTAGTTATCTGTGGCTAATGGACTCCGGCGGCTAATCTGTATTCGCTTAACTTAAGCTTATTACGTTTGCGTAGAAAGCGGTCAGCTTTCGTCATGTATGCTTTTAGTGTTGCTTTAATTTGAAGGACAGTCAACTAAATCATCATGCAAAAAAAAATATTCTGCTGAACCAATATATTATAAATTTATTAAATTTTTTAAAAATTCTACCTCCCATACAAATTTACCGATCTACTAATCAAATTCCTATGGGAAGTCTAAATTTTTTTTTCTTCATATATTACCGTTTTCGTATGTATTTTATCTAATATAAAATACATCATAAAATATATTCTGAATTCGAGTGAATTCGTCATTAAAATATAGCCAGGGAGTTTAATATCACACTGAAAACACTTTCCTAAAAATGTAGGTGCATTATTTTTTGCAAGACTATTTTTAGCATTACCACCCAACTTTTGTTTGGTTCCGTATATTTCGAGTCCGCCGCTATTAATATAGATAAAAAAATAAAATGTTCGAAAATAATAAATTGATTAAGTATTTTTTTTTGTTTCAGGTAATGAATCCAAATTGAAAGCGGTAAAATGAAATTCAGACCATTCCAAAGAAAGAAGCTACTTACACAGATACGAATAAGGGACATCATCAGGCTTTTTTAGTCTCCACTGCAGGAACATGACCCTCTCCGTACTACCGAAGCCATACTTGGCCAGAGCAGACAGAGGATTTGGCCTACAACTCTCCTCGCTGGCCAGACGGGTTGGAGAGGTTACATTGATGTTTATTAGCTTTGTTTAGCTTGTATTTACTAAGTCGCCTCTTACGACCTCCATGGGAAGACTAGGAGTGGTCCTATTCTACTCTGTCGGAAACCACACGGCTAGTATACACGACTATAATAAGGGACAGGCAGGAAGTAAATGGAGAAGAAATTTGTCCGGCATTGGGACAGTAACGATTTAAAAACCATCTTATACATGTGATATTTGAAGAAAAATAGTACGCCCTCAATTCGACCCTTACAAATAGGGCATTCTAACTTTTTTGAAGGTCATTATTTTATATTTTTATCGGTAACAAAAAAATATGCTAAGAAAGTCATTTCGTTTTTACCGATTTTGACCTACTTTAAAAAATTTTTAGACTTATCAAGAACCAATGACAACACAATAGACAAATCATGCTTTTTAGTTTTTTAAACTATATTTATTTTTATTACTATCTTCGTTGCCATTTACCTACTGCCAGTCTAAATAAATGATAACCAATCATTTATTATCATTTATTCTGACGATTGTACTACTCGATACATCAAGAACGACGCAAGAGCAAGACCGACTACCGTTTGTGGAACTGTCATGGCGAACTTTTGACATTAAAAAGTTGATCTAGTAGTTCGCTAGACCATTAATAACAGCTAATGGTGTCTAAAACCTGTCTAAAATTATTGTTTTGGTTGCCTAGGAGCATTTCAGATATAATTAAATCTAGGTTGTAACAAGTTTATAAATAAAAAAAAATTTAAAATTGGTTGTCTGTAAAGTCGCTTTACGGACGATGATTATACGTGTTAAAAGACGAAAATATAGATAACAACTAGATTTTCACACAATTTAGTTCTTCGTTTTTTAGGGTTCCGTACATCAAAAGGTAAAAAGAAACCCTTATAGGATCACTCGGTTGTCCGTCTGTCTGTCTGTCGGTCTGTCAAGACCCTTTTTCTCAGGAACGCGTAAAGGTATCAAGCTAAAATTTATATTATATACTCAAGTTTACTGTCTCTTGGAGCTGTGAAAAAATCAAACTTCTGAGCCAACACAATCAAAAGATACAGCCGTTAATGCCGCAAATTTTCGTGTTTTTCGACATTTGGAAGGGAATCAAAACCTACAGGGTACTTTCCGTGAACTCAGAACCATGAAGCAACGTCTTATAGCACAGATAAAGGAAAAATTGCGAAAAGTATACATTTTTAGTTACATCATATAATAAAAATATTTTTAATAGTTTTCGACATTCGCAAGGGAATCAAAACCTACAGGGTACTTCCCGTGAACTCAGAATCTTGAAATTTGGTATGAAGCAACGTCTTATAGCACAGATAAAGCAAAAATTGCGAAAAGCATAAATTTTTTTGTACGTCATGTAATAAAAATATTTTTAATAATTTTTAACTTATTATAGAATAATGGTACGCAGTTGACCGGGTTTTTCTCAATTATTTCTTCTAATTCTGCAACAAATAAAACATGCATTCTGGACTTATATTGCACTTATTTTTCTCCAAAATACATCTAACAGAGTAATCATAATATATCTAATTAGATTCTAAGAGATTTTTAGATGAAATTATAAACTATGAGCTATTATGTCACAATCGATGAAATGTTAGGTATTTCAATGAGTAGCTAAGATAACCAGTTGGCGGCAGCCTTAGTACTGCTCTGCATAAATCATAATACAGAACTAGAAGGAAGCCAAAATGCCATGGAATGCTGGCCACGCCTGCCTACGCGGCCTTCTCAATGCTGTGGACCCACATTAAAGATTATATAGAAGGATAAATAACTAGAGATATAAATTATTTGTACCTATTTACTTCACTTGTTATTCATGTATAAGGTCCCAAAATACACAATAAAATATGTATTTTAGCCCTTATACTTCATAGACGCTGTGTAAACACACGAGTGGACTATTAATTATGTTTTCTAGGTTGTTTATTAACTAAAGCTTTTTACGCGCCTTATAGTGTCTATTTTAGAGAGTCATCCAGTGACCACGGCCGGTGCAACCTGGAGTGCTATTTTTGAAATGATGCCGTTCGTAAACGAGCGATTTTTCCATACAAAACCTCGCCTCAAACGCCCGGTGAAGTAGCGAAAACTCCCTTGGAGCTAGCTACATAGTTCTTCCAAAAAAAAAAACTTTGATTGTGTGCAATAAACGTAAATAAAAAACAACTGAGAAACTAAAAAGCGCCCTAAACGAATGATTAAGATTTTTTATACAGCATTGCTTTTTTTTAATTGATTGCTATTTCACGGTATTGTCTATATTGTAACTTCTGTACTTTAATTAATCATTGTTATAACAAGCTGACAATGTTTGTTGCACTGCTAATGTAGTACAAATACTTATGCTAATGTACTAATAGGTACGTAATATGGATTGTTATCGAGCTGGTTAAGGTTGTTCGTAATATACAACCAAGTATTGAAGATAAGATGACATGCATATATACTACTTGTTAATTTACCACCGATATTTCCTGGAAGGGGTCTTAGTCCTTCAAAATGAACAACTTTTTCTATAAGGCCAATGCTGGGAGTGCTAGAATCTTCCCCGCAAAAACTTTGGATGTTTATTTTTGTGTGACTTAGTATCCTAACTAATATTATAAATGCGAAAGTGAGTTTGTTTATATGTTACGCCTTCACGCCCTATCTTCTGAACCGGTCGTCATGAAATTTTGCATACCCGTTGTCTAGGGTACGGAGAAGGACATAGTAAAGTACATTTTATCCCGGGGAAGAGTACTATTCCCGGGGGTTGACATTGACGCGGGCGGAGCCGCGGGTGAAAGCAAGTACAAAATATTTCGTTGCGGTCCAACTACACAATAAGGTAAGTGAGGAAGTTACTGTAATTCGAATTGTGCGTATGCGCGCATTTCCCTTGTGCCATATTAAGCCAGTTTCACAAACGACAATTCTATTCAATGGAGAAATATTTGGACTATGTTTCAGATACGAACAATAGGTTTATTTGCTTGCGTAACACAGCTGGACGCACTCTGTGCAACTTTAAGTAACTATAAGTATTTCAATTATATTTATAGGTACCCAGAACTATTGTCCTACTTGATAATTAATTTTGTTACAACTCAACCGCTTTACGAAATAGGTAACGTTGTCAGATGAGCAAAAAAGGACGTAAAAGAGGGTAATGAACAAATCACAACATAGTATTTATAAACGGTTTTGGAAGTTCTTTAGTGGCGTTGTGCACTGGGATTGGTAAAAAAATTTAATCTCGCGTCAGGACACGTGACCTGATCGAAAATTCGTAAGACGGACATGTGACCTGAGATCGCCGGCGCGGCATAAGAGAGGAAGTAATATCCCCTCTCTTTCTACCGCGCAGAGTTTTCATTTCTGTCGTAGTTCAGCCGTTGTTTTTTAATTATTTTACTCAACCGCGAAATCAAATTCTCTCACATTTTTTCATCTTTACCATAAAATTAATCTAACAATGAGAATCTCCCATTTCACGTAGGGACCAAGGCTGGATTGAGTTTCTTTCGGCATATTCTTCTCACCAGTGGTCGTTCCGAAACGCTAGTAGTATTTCAATTTTGCATATATAAAAAAATATATAAGAAATAAAAATATGACGTTCAAAAAGAGATACATGTATCCAATTTTGAATAAAAATCTTTGACTTTGACTTTGACTCCATAAAATAAAACATTATAAACCCAGTCATGTTAGAGCTTTCAAAATAATAAAAATATCATAATAAAAAAATGAAACAGCGAGTCACTGAGGTCACAAAATGTTGTTTCCGCGTCAATCAACAATAAAACCATATTTGGCCCTCGACTAATCATCCGACTCCGGTTTCTTGGAGTCAAACGGCAAAGAGCTATTAAATGTTTTCTCAGAAAAATATCGGATTGGAGTACGTGAATAAAGTAAATATAAACTTTATAGTAAACATTCTAAGATTTCGATTATTCTTCCAAATAAAGGGGAGAAAATCGGCTCTCATTGGATTTGTGTCGTGTAACCAAAGGACACAAACTTCCACAATTCATCAAAAACCATACAATTTTTGTGCTAAGTAATTTTCCGGCTTGAAAATAGGCTAGTTTCCTGGGATAAAATTATAACATTACAATTAGTATATCAGTTAGATAATCAAAAACATTTTTTTTTGTCAATTAAATAATAAATGATTAGGTGCGTCGAAGTTATTGAGTGTGAGCTAAAAAGTGGAGCAAACTATGACGTCATACAGTATTCCGTGTATCTTATCTAACATCTTAATCATTTGTTTATTTGATAAAAGAAAAAATACGTATAAAATATTATTTCCTTATCTAATTGACGGAATAATTTTATACCTATTTTTTAAGAAACTAGCCTATTGAATTTGGGCAAAATAGTATGTTATTTACCCGCCTCAGAGGGCTAAGTTCTTAAATTGAATACATCGCAAGTTTGACAAACATTAATCTTAATCAGGGCACAGGTAGCTAATTCGACATTTCCATTTTTTTCTTTTACATACAGACATATTACATATCACGTATTTTCCCTTGCAAGCAGCTGGTACATTCTACTAGGAGAAAGGAAAAACGCCAGCATACCAAGCCTGCCAACATGGAAGATCTATTTAAAATAAAAATATATACATATCAGCTTTCGCCCGCGGCTCCGCCCGCGTCAATGTCGATCCCTCGGGAATAGTTTCCTCCCGGGATAAAAACTTTTTCCCGGGATAAAATGTAGCCTATGTCCTTCTCCGCACTCCAGAGAACTTGTATGCAAAATTTCATGCTGATCGGTTCTGTAGTTACGGCGTGAAAGCGTAACAAACAAACAAACAAACAAACAAACTCACATTCGCATTTATAATATAAGTAAGGATAAGAATAAATCAAATAACTCTGAAGAAATATTTCATGGTCGGAAAATCAAAATTAAAAAAAAAAAATAGCAACAATGTTATTACCAATCGATGTGCGCTGGGGTTCGGATTGTGTAAGAAAATAATAAATACTACCACGTGTGACCAATATTTTTACTGTAGACAGACTGAGATGCTATGACAGAGAATTTTCACTTATTTAAAACAAAAGTAAAAAGAATATAATTCAAAAATATGTACAATCTAAAGAGTATTTTTAAGAGTTCGCAACAAAAGTGAAACATCAATGAAATCCTAAATTCACAAGACCGGTTGTGTGAAACTATTTAATAAAATAGTGTTAATAAATTCCCTGAGCAATAATGCGAATGAAGTTTTATAGCATTATTATTGAGTGTAAGATGGCCATTATATGGCCAAGATTTATTGGCATTGTGTTTTATGTCTTACTCCCTGAACATAATATAAATTTAAAAAAATATGGGAGGCTTGATACAATCTTAATTATTTGTTATATTCGTCTTCTTAAATTCGCCAAGTCGTAAACAATGTTTGAATCAATTCGTACAATTTTGGGAGATTGGGATACGCTAACTAAATTTAAGAAAAAAATCTGTCTTGCTAACTTTTTTAAACACAAAACAACGAAGTTTTATGTCATCATCATCTCAGCACGTCTTCTTCCCACTTCTCTTCTTTTTCTTGTCATGTCGTTGACTCAAAACTATATTTTTCAATTTCAGTTCTTTACTTTTATCATTCAGAAAAAGAAAAAGTCGTATTTTGTACAGCTAGTTAAAAAAGAGATGTGTAATGGTCTGATTTTCATAACCACACTGACACTATGCTTCCTTCCGGTCGATGTAACCCCAGCCTGCTAAATTATGCCTACATCGTCTTACCTCAGTACGGAGATGGTACATGGAAATGACCATGGGAGTTCCGTCCAATGCTGAACATAGGCCTTTAACCAATTCTATCCTCAACCACATCTCATATTTATTTTTTATTAATTTAAAAACTTTATTACAAACAAGTAATTGGCGGACTTAAAGCTGTAGGCTTTATCTACCAGTCAACCAACAGGTGATGCCGAGAACAAAATGTAGAATTAGTGCAAAAAAAAGTTGAAAAATCTATATAGTTAAATAAAATCATAATAAACTTACTTATGTACCAAAATACTTAAATACTAAATATTGAAACATACCATCATCATCATCAGGTCCTTTTTAGTCTCCACTACAGGAGCACGACCCTCTCTGTACTACTAGGACCATACTTGGCCAGAGCGGCCAGAGGACTTGGCCTACATTCTCCACGCTGGCCAGACGGGTTGGAGAGGTCTCTTAGATGTTTATAAGCATTGTTTAGCTTGTATTTCCTAAGTCGCCTTTTACGACATCCACGGGAAGACTTGGAGTGGTCCTATTCTACTCTGCCGGATACCACACGGCTACATATATATAAATACTATTTATGTATCAGCTCATAGCTGTATATCATCATATCCAGTTGTATATGATGATACACAGAATATATGAGCTGATACACAGAAACGAATATAGCTTCGTTGAAAATATCTTCGTTTCCACCATACGTCTCGGTTCTGTGCTGATCTCATCCATCGTCAACCCATCTCATAAGATGACGTCTGACGCTCCTTCTTTCACCTGTTCTAGACCACCATTTGGTTAAGTCGTTGCTGCATCTGCCATCACTCTATCCGCCCAGAAAACAGTAGTCATTTTGGTAAAGTAGGTATTATGTACCTAATCGGTCCACTTAAGTTTTCTTTACATATATTAAAATATACAATGTACTGTTATTGATATATAACTACCTATCCTCATATCTTTGCCAACACACGATTTCTTTTATGTAGGTAGGTTTTATATTGTATCCCGGTTGCAATTATTAAAAGTGCCTGAGGGAATAGTAGTAGCAGTTTATATTATGTATCCGCGAAGGCCTAGGGACTATGCTTGACTCACGTAAAAATATTCAGTTCAGAAGAAGTGTAAACCATTACAATATTTCAAATACACCGAAATGGAATACTAAGCAGCTACAATCTTGCCGAAATATCAGATGAAATTAAACTCAAATTCAATCGCGGTAAGCCGTAAGTCCCGTAGAGAAAATATAAAGTACACCCAAAGTTCGTGAGGTGTGGTCCATATGCTAAAATATACAAATTGTATCGATAAAAATTCTTCTATTGTGAGATACTGTAAGAATTCGCGAAATGCTATATAAACGCCTACACACTGATACTCTTATATTGTTTATATTAGATATAATCTGATGAATTTATCTGTTTTTCTACCTTGCCAATAGGTATGTGACTTATCAATATACTAGACAGCCTCAGCCAAGAGCGACACCGAGTTCGAATCCCGGCTCGAGCATTATTTGTACATTATTTTAATAGGTATTTGTTTATTTATTTACTAATATTATAAATGTGAAAGTTACTTTGTTTGTTTATTAAACCACGCCCTATCTACTGAACCGATCGTAATGGAATTTTGCATACCTATTATCTGGGGTACGAAGAAGGACTTTACATTTTATCCCGGGAAAAATTACTGTTCCAAAGAGATCAATATTGACGCGGGTGGAGCTGCGGGCGACTGCCACGTTTAGCATGTTGGTGGGCGTTAGATGGAAAACGGAATCAAAATAGTGATGCTAGCCGCATGTTTCATCCGATTTTCGCCTATTACATCGATATCGATAACTTTTACGACCTGCGCGAGAAGAGAAGCAGCTGGTACATTCTACTGGGAGTAAAGAAAAAATGCCAGCATGCCAAGCCTAGAATGGAAGATCTAGATATAATGTTACTTCATAATAATTTTACAAAACATATATAAGTATAAATCAAAATAACTCTTTATAAAAAGCTATAAATTTGTTAAATGATTATAAAACTTGGCATTATTTAGCATTGTTACGATACACTGATCCTGATTTACTGCTTTTAATATTAGTAGTATAGTGGTTTTTGGCGTTCCGTACGAACGAGTAACAAAACGGAACCCTTATAGGATTACTCGTGTCATAGGCGATTTGTTCCAAATCTACTAGACCGATTTAGTTAGTAGTTAAAATTTGCACTCATACACATACAGCGGATTAGGTCTTTGAAGTGGCAGTGGGCGGGGCACATAGCGCGCAGAACCGGTGGCCGATGGGGCAGAAAGGTTCTCGAATGGCGACCACGTACCGGCAAGCGCAGCGTCGGACGACCTGACTAAGGTCGCAGGAAGACGCTGGATGCAGGCCGCTTCCAACCGGTCGTATTGGAAATCCTTGGGGGAGGCCTATGTCCAGCAGTGGACTTCTTGCAGCTGATATGATGATGATGATGACATACATTCGTGTGACCCAAAATGTACATATTACGTAAATAAATATATTTTGAGTTGACGAGTACTTAGAGAGTCACAAATCAGAATATTTTAAACGTAGTTTTGCCGACTTACCATGTGACAATCTGATGACATCAGAATATACTTTTTAATATTATTACATTTTATATCATTCAACAATTTACATAATATCACAAACGCCTCAAAGGTTTCAGCAATGGCGAAAATGACTCATTTTCAAACTAAATACATTATTCGTAACTTCGCTATCTAAAATTAAAAATATTAAGATATTTTTATACAACTAGCAAACAATGAGAGAAGATTTAACTTATGCTAATATGTCTTATGTATTATTAATAAGTTTTTAAATTATCATTTTTCTGCAACGCCTCTATTTTAGTCATAGTTTATGAATACTCAGGCTTATTACGAGACTTAAGACATACAACTATACGGTACTAAGCTACCTATAAAAAAGGACAGAAGCGACTGAAGTCAAGTGGATGTAGAAAGGTATGGAGTTCGAATCCTTCACAACCCGCGTACTATATGTGTATTATGACTCGTGTGCGATAATTTTCATCAACTTTTGATTACTCATGCATAGGTTTCCTTGACAATTGGTTACCGGTTGCCGTTAGAGCAGGACAAACATATTTACTTAAAGGTTTCTCCCTCTATTATATAGTTTCATCCCGCTCTGAGTACCGTCCACCGACACGACGGACATCGAGAAATAGGCTAGGTAGGAAACCAAAGCATTCGCAAAAGAAAACAAAATGGTACACAATAGTAGGTAGATATTGTGTGTGAAAAGAAGAAGATAAAACATGATCATCAGTTTCTATTTATTCAAGGACAAGGGCAAAAGACTAGCTTTTAAATAAGAGAGACAGATACACAGTGAGTTGCCACGGACGAAGTCGCGGGCAACAGCTAGTCATCATCATCATCATATCATTATAAATATAAACAAATGTCAAATTATTAATGTTAAGACTATGTTCGAAGGTGTTAATGTGCATATAATGTTACAGACCCATAAATTGCAATTAACACTCATAATGCAATTAAACAGAATGTGTGTAATTATATAGAAATATTAAGAAAACGTATTTTATTTGACTATAAATTTGAATTATAATTACTTAATATATTATAATTATTATTCCTTTTGCGAGAAAACTCTAAATTGCAAGTATGTCTTTTATACTTAGATACTTAAAATAGAAGTGGGCAATCGTATATATATTTATATGTATCTTATGTACTCAAAAGTATAACTCGTATTATACTTGCAAATATTTAAATCTGGAGTGTTTCCCGCACAATATAATTGATAGAAATTGATAGCGAGATCTATTTAATCATGTAGATTTCTTATCTTATTATTTATAGTCGGTTTTATATGAATAAATAACTTAAAGAGAATCATTTGTTATTTTAAATGTTTGGAACAGTATTTCTAACAAACATGATGGTTAAAAAAATGCTTTATGCCAAATAATATGATATACAACATATCTATTTTTTTGAAAAATGGCTTTTTTTCGATACAAATAGAATAAATGTATAAACCCACAAAGTCAATTAAAAAACATAAATTGTCAGTTACGCAGAAAAACAAAACTTATTTAAAACAATCTAATTTATACAAGATCTAAGTAATTTAATCACTTCCATTCTGGTCTGGAAGAAGTAATAACGTAGAATATACCAGCTGCTTCTCCTCCCGCGTAGATCGAAAAATCCGATCGAGGGAATGGGCGAAAAGCTGAGGAATTATATTAGTAGGCGGTGCGGCTAGCAACCCATCACTATTTTGATTCCGTTTTCCACCTAATGCCCACCAACATGCTAGACGTGGCTTTTAGGTCTCATAGACCTAAGCTCTGTCTACCCCGGAAGGGAAAAAGACGTGATAGTATGTATGTACTAAGTAATTTAATCCTTCTAAACATGGCCTTTATATCTTACGATACGACCTTTAGACCTACCTCTTACCACGTAATTGTTAGAGTAAGTATCAAAAAGTTGCAAAGCGGTGGCATTTATAAAATTAATTCTACAACATTTACAATGCAACCCCGCACAGATTAAAAAATAAATCCAGAACTGTCATTTGGGAATACCAAAATTCACTTTGCTTGCACTACCTGTGTTTTTTGTCAAGGGTCCGCACAGGTCGCGGCAGTGCGTCCGCAAGAGCCGAGGTAGGCGCGCGTCTCGCTCTCGCTCGATACATCGACATCGATATGAATCGATAATCGGCTACTTTACCCTTTGAACTCTGAATTGTACTTTTGAATTTGTGTTCTATTTTTTTTTTGACCTGTGATATTTAGTGGAATTGATAAAACATTAGAACTTTTTGGTTAGTTATATTTTTAATTACTTTCGTGTCGCGGATTTTGAACTGATAAAATACATTCTTTATTTTATTCCAAATAACTTTGGTGTGGTATTTTGACTTGTGCGTTGTGTTTGGAGATTTATAACAATTGATGACTGCAGCGAGTGATGTATCTGAAAATGTACATAAAATCAGAGAGGTTCTATCAGCAGCCAGAGCAGGCTTTGAAGGAAGACAGGTGCTTTTCGGACTACGAGGAGGAGTTGGACGACCGTAAGTTTTTTGCTGGTTTATAAAACTTTTTTGTTTAATGTACTCGTAGTAAATGTAAAAATTTTAAATAATAGAAAGAGTATTAGTAGGAAGAAACTAATTTGTAATTTGTGTAATATATAAAACTATCAGACCGTGATACAGTAAAACTATTACTACTACGGCAGGTATACGATGATCTCTTTGTGGATAAATACTTTATTTCTTAGTTTTTTTTGCTGTATTCAGTAATTGTTATATTGTTAAACTATATATTAGAATATAACTAGGATGTTAACTACACTGTATGCAATACAACAATCGTCTTAAATATTGTAAAAATATTAAAAAAACTAAAAAACATTTTTCCATCACAACCTGGCGTTTAAAGACAAACGAATACATATACCTACAAATTAGTAAAATAAACATAAGGCAGCGCCATTATTTTTACCATTTTTATGACTTCTTAATAATTGGTACCGCGAGTGTACAGCAAGTGGTACCGCAGTGGTACCGTAGTGGTACCATAAGTGCCTTTGTATTGCAGGGTCCTGGGTTCTTTCCCCGGCCAGGTCAAGAAACCCTCAGATTTGGGTCTATGGTATTGATCTATATATATAAGTATCTATCATAAAATATGGTGTCGTTGAGTTCATCCTACGACAAAAGTTTACAACTTACAGTGGCGCTAGCTCAATCTGTTTGATGTGTCTTTGATACGTAAACTTATTTACTTCATCCTAGTAAATGTAAAGTCATTAGATACAAACTTTATTTACCATAAGTGAAAACTATCCGCCCTTCTTCATTCTTAGACAGTATGAAGTACATAGGTATGAGTCTTTAAATCAAATAAGTAGTACCGAAATAGCATGTGAAATCTCACAAATATAAAACTAGCGTTTCCCTGCGACTTCCTTCTTATAAATAATACCTTCTATATACCTAAAAATTAAAAAATCAGATACGTTTATTTAATATAGATCATTTGGACACTTATTAATTATCATATATTTTCAACTGAGAATTGCTGACGTCAGTAATTTACTTATGGCTAAGTTTAATGCCGCTTCCAAAGCGGAGTGCAGAAGAAGCGGCAATAAACTGCACAGCGCTTTTTCTCCAATCGACTTCAACTTACAATTTTAGTTTATCTTAAAAACTAGGTATGTGGACTGAGTATACATTGTCCTTATTAAAGTCATTATCAATTGAATTTAAAATGATGTTTTAGAAAATATAATAAAAATATCTATATATGTAACTGTAGCTCCGCGTCCAATGTCGATACCCCGGGTAATAATACTTATTTTCGGGATGAAACATAGCCTATGTCCTTCTCTGTAACCCAGACAACATGTATGCACAATTTAACGATAATTAGTTTAGTAGTTAAGGCATAAAAGCTTAATAACAATTAATAAACTAACAAGCTAAGTCACTCATTAGGTTATATATATCATTTAGGTTTATCATAATACTGAAGCTTTTAGTTTTATAATATCGACCGAAAGGTTTACGAGTTTGTTTATCACAAACAAACACACTTACTATCAAATCACTTCTCTTTATATAATACCTTGTACTATCTATTTAAGAATAAGGCCATTAAAACACCAACGTAAAAAGCTATTTTATGTTTATTAAATATTAACTTCATCATTATGAAGTTCATATTTAGTATACTGCAAATAACATGTTAAATATTATTATATTTAACATTCTAAATGCATTATACTTAGTATACGGTAAAACAAGGAAGTATAAAAGTCCAATAAATATATCAATTCCGCGAAGCTTAAAGCTCTGCAACTAAATGCCACACTTTATGCCCTTGTCTTCATCAATATTATTTAAATTGGCGTATCAATGGTAAAATATTTTCATTGTTATACAGATTCAGGCTATTTTCACTCCTAACAGTAACGAAATAAAGGAGATTTTAACAAAATAGATATTTGTAAGCGATAATATCCTTAAGAAGCTTATCTTCTTAATAACGACTAGGAATTTTAGGAATCATAAACACATATAAACATAGGTTAACACAACCAGTAATTTACTATTGAAATTGACATTCCTATAATACTATTTTAGATACTAAATTTAAAGAAAATAATATAAAATGTCTTTTTTTATTTAGATCATCTAAAAGTATAAAATTATATTATCTAATTTAAAATTGTATATAACATGTCATCAAAAAAAAAAAAGATAAAAATATAAAATATCATACAAAGCCTTTTAGGCAAGTAGCCGACCAATGGTGTTGAAAAGAGTTTCTTTCGGCGTCTTCTTCTCTGCAGTAATCGGTTTCGAAACGCTAGTAGTTTGTAGCTTTTGATCAATAATTGATAATTTGAATATAGGTAATATACCTAATAAGTATTATTTAAAATGTGAATTGACGTGAAAAAGCCTATTTTCTGAATAAATCTTTGAATCTAATAAAAATATCTACTTTAAATACTTCATATTATGAAAAGTATTTATCGTAAAAAGTATATATATGAAAAAATTTAGCACTAGAAAACATGAGTCCAACGGAACCACAATGTTCTCGGCGAACAAACAAGTAGCGTCGGGAACGCGTTGATGTCTTTTGGTTCAGCCACCGACGGGCCGGCCGACGCTGGCCGTGGGTTATTAATGTTACTTTAAAATTAAGTTATCAACAGAAAATTTGTAAATATCTGAACAATAAACTTGTATATGAAAAATTAGCGTCGGCTCCTCCGATGTTACATTTTTCATGATTTTTGTTCCCTGTGTATTATGACTTGAGGTCCTTAAAAAGGCGTGTTTACAGATATCTTAAGAGTCAGCAACGCATCAGCACCTCCTCTGGTGTTGCAGATGTCCATGGGCGACGGTGACCACTTTCCATCAGGTGGCTCGTCTGCTCGTTTGCCGTCAAATATACATTAAAAAAATATATCTTTCAACGGTCCACCCGCCGGCCTATTTGCTAACTCAGTGTACAACAATTTGATATTCACTTCAAAATACATTGCTTCCTTAGTATAATTAACTATTTTTATGTAAGGTATATAAAACGTAATGTATTTTGAAGTGACTATCAAAACGTTGTACACTGAGTTAGCAAATAGGCTGATCTTGCGTATTATGTGTGAGCTTGTATGAAAGTTTAGGTATCAAAAGCTCTTAATATTGAACAATTAAGTGCTTGTGTACAAATCAATAGGCGTCGAGGTAGCGTTGATGTCTTTTGATTCAGGCTCCGACGGGCGTATACATATATGAGAGAGCTTTTATGTTTAGTTATCGACAAAAAGGCAATAAGTATTCTGACGAATATGCTCGGATCGTCGCTCTAAAGGTAAGTAGCGTTGATGTCTCTTGGCTCAGGTTTCGATGATACGAGAAAACTTTTTTGCAATAACGATCCTACTTAATTCTTTATTCTTAGTAATTCACCTCCATTCACATTCCTGTAAGGAGTTTTTCAAACTTAAGGTAAGTACCTTTTTAGTAAGTTTAATGATTCTGAGACCCTGGGCTTGTAACCACGCCACGAAGGCCGTACCTTCCTATCAACAATAAAAAAAACACCATGAACTTTCAAAAACCTTTCACAACTTTCACATTTTTTACAACGCGAAGTACAAAAAGGGTAATTAAACAAAGATGGCGGCCAAACGGTGCAAATGGCCGAAATGGTCAAATTGAGGATTACCGCGCACAATATTGAACACTTTTTGCTGGTCACTTTTGGGGCTGGGATTATATTCTTTTGTAAATAAAGGTAGAGAGATAATTGTGCTTATTTTGAAAGTAACGGTAAAGTAATATTAAACGGCGGCAAAGTTGTGGCTTCGATTCACCGCTCATACTTATGTAGACTAATTATAAAGAAAAAAGATTTGTGCTAAATATACTCAAAAACTATCGGACATACTCGTATTTTAAAAAATCTCTACAAAGGGCTACAGAGATATAAATGATTTGATTTGAAAAAATATAGATCCTTCCGGAAATTTGCCTATTAACGTCATTATTGGGCTAACGCTGCAAAATCTATTATTATCTCTGGCATCGTGTTAGGTTACATCTTCACCTGAGATGCTTCAGAACTCGGGGTTTGGTGGAAGTTAGCCAAGGGCCCCGATATACTGTGTAATCAAGTAACACAGGAAATCTCCAAATGCTTTAACCTTTCTTTATATATCTATGATCCTTGAGAAACATGACCAGTATGGTGAACAGTAAAATAATTTTGGCTAATTTGTCATCTTTCATAAAATTTCTAAGTATTTTTTATTTCTTGTTTTTCATGCCGATGGCTCAAAAATTTTGGGCTAACCTTTAATTCGATAAATTCGATAAATATTTATATAAGGTTTGTGTTAATAAAAGTTAGGTCATTATAATATGTTACTTTCCTGTCTTTCCGGATATATAAGAAATTGTAATACGATTCCCAAGTAAGAAGTACCTAAAATACTAAGAAGTAACAAAACTACTGTTACCAACTATAGTTATATTTCAAAAATACATTACAAAGAACTTGTTGATGCAAGCAAGCCCAAACTTAAAACTCAACGATCTATGAACATACAATAAAATAATTTGGTGAAAACATAATACAAAAACCTATAAACATTTACGTTTCATTGAACAACAACTGGCCAATGTTTCCCACCCACGAATAACAAAAAGCCAATTAAAAAAAGGTTTTGGCCGTTTTCGACCCTTAGATAACTCGAACCCGAGTACTCGCAGTGTTATTTAAATCATTCCAAAGTAGACTTTATCACATCTATTTTAAAATATACCTGTTAGTAATTTTTTTGCAAAAATTCTTACTCTGACGTTCCGAGAAAGGACTTACCTGACCAGTAGAAATTAGAAAAAATGCAGGTACCTGACCTTGTATTTTTGGGCAGGAAATCGCGACAATACGGTCATGACAGTAAATTCGGGATGACGCTTTGTTAAGTACAATAAGTACGGGCACATTGTTGGCCCAAAGCTTCAAGATTGAAATGTTAGAGTTTTGGATTTCACGGCTGGCCGTTTGACATTTTTTGTTCATTACTTAGTCATGTCTTGGAAATGGTTGTTATGTAATATTCCAGAATAATGAGCATTCTTACGCGTCTTAGAATTTTTCTGTTCAAAATTTAAGACGTTGAAATTAATTTTGAGATGTAGTTATTGATAAATTTTCTTTCAACCTTCATTTAGCGAATGGTATGAGAACTGACTATCTAGTCCAGAAGATTGAGTGCCATTCTTTGCATGTGTTAGATTATATAAAGGATATTTATTACTTATATCTTTGTTGTGGTAGTGCCACGCTACTGTCAAAATTCATTTTTGCTATTAGTATGAATGGGCCGGTGCCGGTACGTCCGGGGAAGTACCACACTCTCACAGAAAATCGACGTTTGAGTAGGAGCTTTACGGCTTCTATGCTTCGTTCGGTGAGTGAGAGAGCCGGAGGCCCATGCTTCCCCCATTTCCTCCCCTCATGTCCTTTCCCCAACTCCTTGGAAGGCTGGCAACGCTCCTGTTACACCCTGGTGTTGCGGTTGTCCATGGGCAGCGCTAGTCGCTTACCATCAGGTGACTCGCTTGCTCGTTTGCCGCCCTATAACATAAAAAAAAAATCTTTTACTCAACTAATGAAAGCCGACCAATAACATTTTAACTGATATTGTATTTGCGTTGCTACATTTTTTTCTATAACCTAATTTTTATACATACATCTATAAGACGTGATACATATATGTATAAAAAAATTAGCTTGATAAAATACCTTGCAGGGTAAACAGAGCCTGGGCTGTTAACCTTTAACCTATCAAGACTCCATATCATTCTAGAATGCTTATGGGTCTCCTAGGACTTTTTTTAATGCGAGACATAAAAGCCGCGTATAACATGTTGGTGGGCTTAAGGTGGAAAACGCAATCAAAATAGTGATGAGTTGCTAGCCGCATCGCCTACTTACGTGATTCCTCAGATTTTTGCTCAATTATCCTAATCCTTACTAATCCTTATCCTTATCCTTACTAATATTATAAATGCGAAAGTGAGTTTGTTTGTTTGTTTCTTTGTTTGTTTGTTACGCTTTCACGCCGTAAGTACTGAACCGATCATCATGAAATTTTGCAAACAAGTTCTCTGGAGTACGGAGAAGGACATAGGCTACTTTTTATCCCGGGAAATAGTACTATTCCCGAGGGATCGACATAGACGCGGGCGGAGCCGCGGGCGAAAGCTAGTATTGATATATTTTAAATTACTGAATTCAACAAAAACATGAAAGGTATCGAAATTAGAGTTCAATTGGTTTATTTCTTACTTTTTCAAAATAAAACAAAACTGTCGAATTCCAATTAACATTGTAACAAAAAGCCGAAGTCAACAGTCGCGGCAACTCAAAGCCACTAAAATTCGTCGTCTCAAGGTTAAGGTCAAAGATTCAAGTGCAGGGTGAAGGGGGTCGTGAGACAGCGTTGATGCTCGCGGGCCGGAGGTTGGGAACCTCTGACATTTGTTCGAGCAAGTCGTTTTTATGCAAATATCGGTACAATGTTGTATTCATAGGCGTATTAATAGTGTAGCCTTATTAAAGATAAAAATATTAGTCGTTCCTTCTGGATTTTACTACATTTGCGATCGAGTATATAAATGCAGTTATTGGGTGTTTTTATCTAGTAATACTGTTTATTGTAGGACAGATAGAGTATTTATTATTAGAAAAAGTGCGCTTGTCTCGATGAAATATGTTTTAGTCAAACAAACTAATCTCAGTCACAGGTTACGTGTTTCGTAATTTAGTATTCCATTTTCCTCTAATCATTTGTATATGTCAGTGATTTTATTTAAAAGTGAAATTGACAAAAGTGAAGCCTTAAGAAACCTGACACAATTTTTAAAATGTTATTCAGGCTATTTGTTTATAATTTTTATCTATTATACTGGAAAATATTTTATTTCTATATGTTGTTACCTTTTTGTTTATTTCATATAAGACCATTATTAGGGGTGGAGGGTTGATAACCTAAGAAACAGCCTAGTTCAGGTATCAATCCACTACAATCTTGGATAATATGATACTTCGGAGTACCTGAATAGTCCATTTTTTTTAAATTGGCATTCCGTACATCAGGAACTTATTACTAATTCAAGATTTTTTTTCATTTTACAGCTTAATTTTATTTAAACTCTTTTTATACATTTCTTTTGTATTCGATATCCGAATGTTATATATAGGTGTGTATACAAAATGCTTTAATTTGGTTTTTAAGATTTAATATTGCGGTTTAATTTGGTTTTTAAGATTTAATATTTAGGTGTGTATTGTATTTAAAATATATAAACATAGGTAATTATTAAAATTTACCTTTTTTGTATTCAAAACCTTGTTTATAAAACGATCAAAGCTTACATGTGTCATCAAAACATTAGATTAATTTTTAAATTGCATGGAAATGACTATAGTTATAAATATGATGAGTAATAAACGATTATTAATAACCTAAAACAATTCTAAGTAATACTAAAATATTGAGATATCAAGCGATAAAATAAATATAACCACTTTATAAATAACCAGAAACAACCTTAACAAACTTGAAACGAATATAAAATTCCATCCATGTGAATACTAAAACTGTTCGTCGTTAAGGGAGGTCAAGTTCAGAATAAGGGGTCATGAGACAGACCTGTTGATTCTCCGCGGGCTAAAGGTTGGGGACCTCTGACCTTTACCGCGGCGGCAACTGGTATGATCATTACTACACTACAAGTTTTTTCTTGTTTATTTTTATTTGAATAGCGGGTGAACTTGTGCCTCCGGTGGTAGGCAGTACGTAGTTTATGAACTGGCTACAAAAAGACTTTTGAATTAAGTTTATGGACGGATTTTGTGAATTATTTACGTTAAATAAAGAATAGCTTCAAGCTTAAATTAGTTTTGACGAATTGGTTTAACTGTTTTTGTTGGCCATATTATTATTTATCTAGATGACATAAAATTTTATTAATTTTATTTTATGAAATTGAAGATTTTATATAAAAAGTTTCTTAATCTTTTTAACTTAATGTTTAAGTCGCATTCACCGTAACAAATATTATTATGAGGTGTAAAAGTTATATTTACTCCCTTTTTAATTTATTTTTGTCTCTTCAGGGCACCAAAAATATCTTTATTGGGAACATTTATTTGAGTATCCTTCATCCGAGCGTGTCCCAATTAGCAATGCAAAGTTTGAATAAATCATCACTTAATCAACAATCATTGTATTATGTCGTGAATTGATGTTTGAAAAATTATTACATTATCATTACCATAATAACTAGCAGTCAACCACCGTACGTATCAATAGAAACTTAATCCTGCCACGTACGACCGAACTGTGGAATAAATCCGGTATTCCCGGATCGACGCGACATTGGAACCTTCTAAAAATGGGTTTATGTTTTCTTAAAAGGCCGGCCAGCAACACTCTTGTCACACCCCAGGTGTTGCAGTAGTCTATGGGCAGTGGTGATCGCTTACCATCAAGTGACCGGCTTACTCGTTTGCCGCCCTATGTCATAGAAAAAATTACCACGATTCTCTTTTTTAAACTTTAGCTATATTACATAATTATGTATATAAACGGGTTCGAACCCTTTTATTATTTGTTTCCGTTGACGTTTCAATGGAGTTACATCAATCGTGGTCGCAACGAGATTTTCTTCTTAAATAACTTACCTAACCAACGTAACCAAACGACTCGTGTCCTAAACATGTGAAGTAAACCATATACGTTATGATAATATAAAAACCTGCCTCAAGATGCAGAGGTAAGGTGAAGTTCAAGACTCTGAGAGGTCGCGGTGATTCACTGCCTCCGGTGGCTGTCATTAAAGATGACACATAAGAATAACGTATATCCTAATTTCCTATATAATATAATAGCCTGCTTGAATTATGGCGATATATACAGCGGATATAAATATAAATAATATTTTTTGACTTGCACCAAGTAATGAGCTTTTTATCAAACGCTTACCAACCGATATAAAACTGGAATTAAAATTGAAAATATGTGATGAAAACAGAACTCGGCCACAGGTAGGATTCGAACCCACGTCCCTTAGGTTAACGCCCTAAGTGTGATACCATTACACCACCGTGACTTCGAATCACCGCGTCGAATTCTCTCATCACATATTACCCCGTAGGGTATACGCATTTGAAGCATGCGTACTTCTTCAATACTACCCACTAATTAGTAGTGTGGTATTCTACTTCATTCATATCCGATGAATAGAAAGTTGATTAAATTGAAGAAAGCTTTTACTTACTTAAATTGTTTTTTAAATAGCATTACAATGCTCGGTATATTATTAAAATTGAAAATATGTGATGAAAAAGAACTCAGCCACAGGTAGGATTCGAACCCACGTCCCTTAGGTTAACGCCCTAAGTGTGATACCATTACACCACCGTGACTTCGAATCACCGCGTCGAATTCTATTATGAATATTTGAAAGGAATATTTGACAGCTCCGTGGCGCAGTGGTTATCACGCCAGCCTGCGACACAAGGATGCCCGGATTCGATCCCCGGCCAGGTCAAGATGGAAAATGATCTTTTTCAGATTGTCCTGGGTCTTGGATGTTTATCTATATATGTATTTGTTATATAATATAGTATCGTTGATTAAGTATCCCATAACACAAGTCTCGAACTTACTTTGGGGCAATCGGTGTGATTGGTTCCGTATATTACCGTCCGTACTTTTTAATGACATTTTGGTTTTTCAGATTGGTTTCGCGTAATTCATTGCTGCAACATTCTAAAATATAAAGTAGATGTCTTTGTATGTATCATTTCAACGTCAACGGGGACGTATTCTGTATTATCTTTATTTTACGAAGCCTCCGGTGTTAGTACCGAGGAACTTATAAATTTTATATGTTATTACTTTGAAGTGGAAGGATTGAGTAACTTATTATACGTAGGTATATTATATTCTCCGAGGCCGAGAGGCGGTTCCGAAGAACTCTGACACCAGGTTGTGCATGGTCGATTGGCCGTGTCACCTACTCGAAATGATGATGATTATATTCTTAAGTGATTCTTTCTTGTGTCTCCTGGCTTTTGATTCAATGATTTCTCATTTATTATTGCCATGCCATGGCATTATCCGGTTAGGTTTTTCGAAATTAAATTATGCGCCAAACTTGTGAGTGTTTGAATGGCCGCTTTTTCCAGTAAAATATACAGGGATACCATTTGTAAACGGGACACTAGACGAGCTATTTTTCATACAAACATACATACATACATAGTATCACGTCTTTTTCCTTAGCGGGGTAGACATGGCCCATGTCTTTAAAACCTAAATGCCACGTTTAGCATGTTGGTGGGCTTAAGGTGGAAAACGGTATCAAAATAGTGATGGGTTGCTAGCCGCATCGCCTACTAACATGATTCCTCAGATTTTCGCCCATTCCCTCGATCGGCTTTTACGATCTGCGCGGGAAGAGAAGCAGCTGGTATATTCTACGTTTTTTCTTTTCTCCTAGACCAGCATGGGTGCAGCAGACAAACATAAAATATGTAAGAAAACCTGTCCGTTCCTTGAAGGGTGGTTCAGTCCTTGTTTACAAATTGACCGGGCTGCCGAACATTTTTGTTTGAAAATGTCCATTTCTTTTTGAGTTCCCAGCTTAGGTCATATATATATATATATATATATATATATATATATATTCATGGTGAATTTTTTATCGTTCTGAACAAGTTCTGAACCATTAAAGGGATGATTCAGCCCGTCGATATGAACAACTTTGCCTATGGGACCAATGCTGGGAACTCAAAAAAAAATTGACAGTTTCATACAAAAATGTTCGGCCGCCTGGTAAATTTGTATGGGAACGTCGAAAAAAATTTTTAGTTCCCAGCATTGGTCCCATAGGAAAAGTTGTTCATATCCAATTTTGAAATTTTGTATAAAAAAAGAATATGTGTAGCTCCTGCACGCAAAAACTACTGGATAGATTTCGACAAAGTGCAATGTTATAGCTGATATATTAGAATTAAATATAAAAAACGCGGCCAAAGTCGCGGAGAAAGCTAACTATAATAAAAATATATTTCCATTACAAAATTTGGATCGTTAAAAATATTTAACAAATATGAACTTCATATTTGCTTAATATTTTTAACGAGTTTAAATTTAATTTGGCATTAAATATTGTACCGTAAAAACCGGTATAAGCTAAGTGCTATCAGTTAACCATTTAGAGAGCTTCTGGATTCAAGGTTGAGGTAAAGGAGTTGGTCTAAGTGAAAAGAAGTCTTTATTTTCTTTAGATATTGAGAATCAACACATACAGGGTGAAATTTAAGGAGTGACTCAGACCACGAATCTGAACAACTTTCACTATAGGACCAACTTCGACATCGTGAAAAAATTATCTGCTCTTTCATAAGTGGAATATCTACTTGGCCAAAATCTATGGAACAGCTTAATTTTTTTGGGCTATTTTGGAGTTGGTCCCATAATGAAAGTTGTTCAGATTCGTGGTCTGAGCCACTCCTTAAACGTTTGCTAATTAATTCAATTTCACCCTGTAAATTAAAGTGATGTTATCATATATAATATATACATATTTATGTGCAAAAAGTAACAAAAATCCACACTATTAATTAGAAATATCCTTTTTACGTCAACATTTAGGTTATGTCACTCGGGAGAATAGGTATAAGGATTCTAACAATGTCCTCCGTCCAAATTCGTTGAGGCATTTACGTTATGGTGGAATTACGAAACTAGCATACATAAATATATACACACATATATAATACGCTGGGCCGTAGCGTTTTCTTAACTTAGTCATTCGTAGACTAGTCTAAATTAAAGCTTACTAGGTGTTTGAACCGTTCTTTCAAATGAGCTTATCTGTTGTCTACGCATTAATGTATATTTATGTTTACGCTTTATTTTTATAGTCTATTTTCTATTTGCGAAATCCTCTTATTGTAATAAACTCGAAAAACATTGAACTCCTTGTTTGGCAGTCGTGTAATTAGTAGGGTAATAAATGAATCATCATTATCATCAGGTCTTTTTGGTCTCCACTGCAGGAGCATGACCCTCTTTGTATTTGGAGCCATACTTGGCCAGAGCAGACAGAGAATTTACCCTACACTCTCCTCGCTGGCCAGACGGGTTGGAGAGGTCTCATTGATGTTTATGAGCTTTGTTTCGCTCATATTTCCTAAGTCGCCTCTTACGACATCCATGGGAAGACTTGGAGTGGTCCTATTCTACTAATAAATGAATATTTAAAAGGAAAATGAATGACAACCGTACGTGTCCCAAGTTCAATCCAAACCAATAATATTGATATATGACAAAGAAAGCTTGTGACTTGAACCCAACAAGTCGAGGTCGGAATGGCAACAACGCTCGGGTCGTCAGTTCGGATGCTAATTCAGGTTAATTGTGGATTCAGGCGACCTGCCTGTAGAAAACATAAGGCTGACTGGAATTTAAACAATGCCTTTTTGTATTCACTGCCAGACGAAGACTTTTTGCGTCGATTTGTGAATCTTTGGTACCTACCTAATAGCTATCTCCTATCAATTAGTAGGAAATTAATACTCATGCTCTCAAAAGCTTAAATCGCAGAAATCGATGACGATGAGTGAAGTTTGGGAATAATTGTCATTATCAACCCATTCCTAAATTGTGTTACAATATAAAAAAAACACATTCAAAAATTACTCTGCGCCGGTTTTAGCAAATAGTTCGATCTTAAATTCTTACGCACAATTTTTCTTCAACCAATGTGAGTTCGCTGTGATACGAGTAAGTCTCGCGAAGTTACAGACACAGAGCTACTAGTTAATCACATGAAAAAAGTCCTTCCCTCGTTTGCTTAGAAAACGGTACAAAACTTCTTTATAACATTTAATTCTACACGCCAGCCTGCGACACAAGGGTCATCTTTTTCAGATTGACCTGGGTTTTTGATGTTTATCTATATTAGACCGCTCCGTGGCGCAGTGGTTAACACGCCAGCCTGCGACACGAGGGTGCCCGGGTTCGATCCCCGGTCAGGTCAAGATGGAAAACGATCTTTTTTAGATTGGCCGGGGTCTTGGATGTTTATCTATATATGTATTTGTTATAAAATACAGTATCGTTGAGTTAGTATTCAAACCTCGAACTTACTTTGGGGCTAGCTCAATCTGTGTGATTTGTTCGTATATGTTAGTAAGTATCTATTATAAAATATTATATCATTGAGTTAGTATCCTACGACACAAGTTCACAACTTCCTGTGGAAGTAGCTCAATTTATGTGATATATCCTTATATATTTATTTATATTTAATTCTTCAAAGGCTAGCACGGTGGTCGGCGAAACAGAATTTCTATGAGCGTCGTAGGTGTAACGTTCAGACGAAACGTTCTTTTTTATGATAATTACGCCCATAGTATGCTGATGATCCAATCTTTCACTTATTTTAAGGTTTGGCGCCGGTTCAAACTCAATATCTCCTTATTAGTCGAATTTATCGCTCAGCGGGGTCTGAAAGTGCCACTCTCCGATAAATCATTGTGTGTCAGGCTATTGTATTTTTTGGTCGTTAAAATTTGCTTTGAACATAAATATATTATTTAAAAGACATTCTCACGTCATAAAGGGTTTAATTTGATTAGTATTAATAGCTTTTGCTCGCTGCTATGCTCGCGTGAAATTTGATCCCTTGGAAACAGCATTTTTTTCGGGATAAAAGGTATCATATGGGCCGGGGAAGGACTTTCCCGACCTTTAAGCCATCTGCATACAAAATTTAATTGAAATCTGTTCAGTGGTCGAACCATGGAGAGGCAACAGAGAGACTTACTTTCGCATTTATAGTATTAGTATGAATTTTGATTAGGAATTCTTTAAACTACTGAATTAACTTTAGTATCTGATTTATACTTTCATCCGTCCAAAATAAATTGACAATAACATTGACCAAATAACAAACTGAAAAGTGTTGACTCATTTTGGTCGGATAATGGTTTAAACGAACTAAATTTAGTCCTCGTTTTATAAAAAGACTGATAATAATTTTTTGCTATAAATTCTGTAATTCAATTTTATAAATTAAAAACGAGTCTATGGAGACTTGTAGCTAGTAGTAGGTATATAAATTATAAACTATTAAAGAATACCTAAAAAATGGAAAAACGAAGCTTCTATGGTAAGCGTAAGTGATTTATAAAATACACTTGACCAAAACTCAAAACCTGCTAACAAACTGCTGGTACTTTGATTTAGTACAATAAAAAGATCTTTAATTATGTACAAAGGAAAATCATCTTTAAACTCATTCCATGAAGTTCAAAATAAAATGACACAGAGATGCCTCAGGACAACATTGTCATCTGTTCTCCGAAGAGGTCGACGAGAGGTCACTCTCCAAACTTTGGTCACTGTTTGTCTTGGCACACCAAATGTTTGGCCACACCTGAAGGGCACTGGAGATACCACAAGCTAACTGTTTGTAAGCAGGTGTTTCAAACTTTAAGTACTGTGTTTGTTTTAAGTAATTTTAGAGTTATGTAACAGGTTTCTGTTGAGCTTAAGAGTAAACATCATATTTAATAGTATACTGAACTCCGTAATACTGAAGCATAGGTATGGGACTTCATACAAGCGGAGTAATACATACATACATATTATCACGTCTTTATCCCTTACGGGGTAGACAGAGCCTATAGTCATAAGATAGAAAGGCCACGTTTCGCATGCAGGTGGGCGTAAAGGTGGAAAAAGGAATCAAAATAGTGATGGGTTGCTAGTCGCATCACAGCGGAGTTATATTTATGCCTGATGCTACTACAAAGGAAACTTTACATTCGTGTACACGTCAATGTGTGGGTTAATAGTCACCTACCATATCCTTTGTCGCTCCTGTCTTGTTCATACTCTCTTTGACACAATTCATCCATCTTTTCTTAGGTCGTCCTATGTTTCGGGTTCCATTCACCTTCAAATCCAATGCCTTGCTTGCGATATGACCTTCTTCTCTCCTCATCACATGCCCATACCAACTCAGAAATTGTAATCATGATATGATTATTATCAAATTCAATGCATGCATTGCATATTTTCTAATCTAAGGATCAATAACCATAATCATCGTTATTTTCCTTCCACTTTTTTATTCATAGGGAATAGAGTATAAATTCCTATCTATCATCCAGATGGTGCTCAATCCGCCTCACCTGCGTTTGTTTACTTGTTTACCGAGTCCGCCGGCGGTCCGAACGTAAACATAAGTATGTTTATGTTTACACATCAACCACCTGCGTCGTAACGATGTATTTGTTAGATGCTAACTTTAAATCCGTTGCCTTAATCTTTTCTACATATTTTCTTTAAGAGGGAGGTTCCGTCTTCAATCTTAGATTAGAAGAAAGTTCTTGAGATTTAAAACGCTTATTAAATAAACTCCCAACCCAACTGAGGTTGGTTTTTGTACAGAAAACCCAGTAAGCAACATTTTTAGCCATTTCATGTTTTATTTAAGAAGTCAGGGAAGAATATAGAATTTGTAAGCTCTCTACGTAAAGGTCTTGTTCTCATTTCTACAAAAAAATTTAGAGACTTGCGTCTATTATGTTATGTTTAAAATATACGGGATCTTTTAAACAATTTTTGAACTGTATGACACTTACGTAGCACATATGCATAGTAAATACGAGTACAGACATGAATAAAGGCGTTCGTCTTGGCACTTGATGTTGGGCGGTCGGGCGTGCCTCCGCCCACGCGTGGGGCGCGTGCCCACGATGTTGATTTTTGTGTTAGACCATGGACGATGACAATTTTGTTATCTTGGTGCTACATTTCTTTGTAATTCTGCTGGTACTGAGCGTGTGAGGTACGCTTTTCAATATAATGCTTCTATAGTGGCTGGTTCTTGCCTGACGCATTAATACAAATAGCTATTGTTCAAATTAAATAAAACTAGAGTAATACTTAGTAGGCGATAAGGATTATATCTTATAAACAAACATTGTTCAGATCATCTTGCGGAGCTTTCACACAGTCTTACTCGAAGATCAAATAATAGGGTATTAGGTATTTATAGAGAGCCACAAGATTATATATATTTGTGCTGTAATGTAGGTTTGTTTCATACTTAGTTTGGTCTAGAAATAAATTAAAAAAACCGGCCAAGTGCGGGCTGGACTCGCGCACGATAAGTTTTAAATTATTAAAAATATTTTTATTACGCAGTGATTTCACACGGAATGATATCGGGCTACCTATATCTTATAATTTTCTTTATCAACAAAGAAAAATACGTGTCCAATATTTTTTGATTAACTACCTGATATATTGTATTCTTATTGTATTTTTTAAGAAACTAACCGATTAGTGTTTTTATGATGTAGTGTTCCTAATCTATAGTGTTATAATGTAGCTACAAGGTTTCCCTAGAATATGCATCTGACAGTGTTAAACATAAAGTTTCACTTAAAACGACATATCTATTTAATTTGTCACTCGCCAGCGTCTAAACCAACTTTCCCAGTAATTATATCGTCCACTCTCAGTACAAGTGCCCTGGCCAACCACGACCTGTCATCTGTCACCACGCGGCCAGATGTCAACAAAGCAGTCAACTGTCAACAGCGATCGGCTGTCAGACGGTGTTTAACATTCCGTCATATGTTTGCTGGTCGTAAAATTTTAACTGCTATGCAAAATGCCGAATGTACGGAAGAATAGGCTGTTCTACTGTTTTTAAAAAAAAATATGGATTTGTATTTTTTCCTCAAAAAAATCGATGTATTCAAACAATTAAGTGTATAAAATTCTAACAATTAATGTTCGATCCAAAATGATAGCCAGTATTATTATAAATCGTGACGTGATAAAATGTAAATTAACTCCCAATAAGATACATACCGAACGTACTTTTATTGATCCAGCTTTAGAATCTTGTATGTGATTGAACTTAAAGACACAATTTGAAGTCACACATTTACAATATACAAAAATATCTCAACATTTACACTTTAAATTATAAATAAAACCTTATTTTACTGATACATACTAACGTCACTTATGAGAAAACATGGTGGTAGACGTAACATACAGATAATAAATGTACAATTTAACTATATAATGTAAGAATAAATGCAATGATTTTAAAACTATTCGTATTCCTTATGCCAAAAACTTAAGAAATAAGAATGCCATAATTAAATTTTAATAGTGGAAAATGCCTTTTTATATTTGGTTTGGAATGTTGAGATTACAGAACGCAATTGCATACCTGTTTATAAATGTTTCAGAAAGTTTTTGGACAGGCTTTTCCTAAGCGGTGGCCTGTGTCTGTTTAACTGCTATAAAAATTAAGTAACTT
Organism: Elegia similella; assembly: GCA_947532085.1. NCBI lineage: Eukaryota > Metazoa > Arthropoda > Insecta > Lepidoptera > Pyralidae > Elegia > Elegia similella. Next base: position 22,185,390 of record OX383933.1, on the reverse strand, counting down.
AGTGGTTTTGAGGTTACTACTCATATATACAGGGAGGCTACAGTGTGCAAATTCGAGTAAAGTGACCAGCAAGATCTTTAAGTCCATGTCCTATTTATTTGTCTTTTAGAGCTGAGAAAATGAACATACATAGTAGTACATCTTTTCCCTTACGGGGTAGACAGAGCCTAGGTTTATAAGACTTATTTAGCATGTTGGAGGGCGTGTAGATGGAAAACGGAATCAAATAGTGATGGGTTGCTAGCCTATTGACAGGATTCCGCAGATTATAGCCCAATCCCTCGATCGGCTTTTACGATCTGTGCGGGAAGAGAAGCAGCTGGCACATTCTACGTTTTTCTTTTCTCCCAGACCAGCATATAAAATTAAACTAACTAAATAAGCGTAGCTCGGTAGCATTTACTACTTGCGTTTAAATACTACTGATGAAACATTATGCAGTAAATCCTCGGAAGATGAAAGGAATAAATCTATTATTGTTTATTACTACTATATTATACTATTTCATTTTGAATCTTCATAAAATTAACCAAAGTTAACATTCTCATTCACGAATCCTACCTACCTAACTTCTATCCATGACAAATTGATTTATGACTTACTCAAATTTGCTTAAACCTTTTATTGGTCGATCAGGCATTATAATTTGTAAGTTATGATTAAGATTATTAAACAAAACATTTACAAGTCATTAAGGTGAAGGAGAATATTGTGTGGAACTTTGGTGATCTTTTTAAACAAAAACAAATAAGATATGGTGGAAAAACAACACGTGGGCTAGGTTTGAAAAAAAATATTTGAAACAAATATTAATTGACTTTCAAATCCAAAATGAGTTTGATAAGATACATTTATTTATTTTTAATATAATACATTTATTTCAGGACCCATATAAGAACAAAAACAATTTACAGAATGAAAGATACAATTAATACAATACAAGAAAGAAGGTTAAAAATAATTAAAACTATGTCTAGCTGATGTCTAGCAGTATCACAATTGTAGTGCGGTAGTTGTATTAGGTGACGCAAGCCTTAATGCGTGTAAGAGGAATGGGATACAGTTTCGATTTTCGACATACAGGATTGAAGCGCGGTAGCTCAATTGATAGAGCGCAAGTCGTACACAGACTTGAAGTCGCCGGTTCAATCCATGTCCGCGTGTATTATTTTAAGCATATGTAATTTCTTCGTTTAATTAAGACTAAGACAGTATAGCATTGTGAATGCTTAAAACTACTACTTTGGTGGTTTTAAGTGAAGTACAAAAGCTGGTCTGAGAAAAAAGAAAAACAATATATCAGCTTCTCTTCCGCATAGACGAGAAGCTGGCCTAGGGATTGGGCGAAAATCTAAACACACATGTCAATAAGCGATGCGGCTAGCAACCATCGCTATTTTGATTCCATTTTCCACCTAAATGCGGAACATGGCTTTCAGCTCTTCTTCAGGATAAAGACAATTTTATGTGTGTATGTAAGAAAAAACTGTTGATTCAAAATTCAAAAAAATTCAAAATTCAAAAAGGTTTATTTAATATAGGTCATTTGGACACTTAATAATTGTCATATATTTTCAACTGAGAATTCCGGATGCTATCACTAGACGGTGATCTCTTTGAGATTAGTTTTAAGCAATAACTTTGACCAAATATGTCACTTACACATCCATAACAAAGAAAGAAGAAACCTCGCCTTACTTAAAGCTGCAAAAAAATATAAACTTGTGCATCTCATTAAGAGCCCGCCATATGCCAGGCGGCGTGGCCATACAAACGCGGATGGTCTAAACGCGTTGGCTAGTTTGGATATTTTCGTTTTTAGGAATATTCAAGGGTTATTTGAAAAAGAAAAACATACGATGCCTGCCTTATCTGTAATGCAATAATAATCAAAAGTTTCATGGTAAATTTTAATGTATTTTGTGAATAATGCTATATACCGAGTATATTAGACGTGATTTAGAGGCAACTTAGCAATTTTTTTCTATCGAGAAAATTTAACGCAATCGTGTTTTTGAGTCATATAGTTACCAGAGTTAGTCCTGAACTTTACTGCATTGTTATTTCAACTTGAGTATTTAATTATAATTAATATAACAGTCAATCATGCAAAGCAGTGTGAGGTAGTACGGACCCTTAAGTACAGCTCACCAATTAAATAATTAAATAGCAAATGTTTATCAATGTTATCCGTTAAATTTAAAAATAATATTTATAATCCACATCCTGTCAGAGTGTTCGCAATAAATTGATTTGCCAAAAATGTTTAGATTATTTTTAATCAAGGCTCTCACAAATCAGTTTGATCGTTTTGCTACATATTCTTGTAGGTTAATAAAGTTAAAATTGCCCACCGAGGTGATCAAAATTTATTGTATATAAATGGAATACTTTTCCAACAAAATTATACCCATAAAAAATCTCACTTGGGATTGAGGGGAGGGGGAGGGGGTCGAATTAAGATCTCACGACATCCCACCATGGGTTCAAGGGTGGTCGAAGAACACTTGGCTAAATTACATAGGATTAGGATGGTCCTCCGGCTCTCTCACTTACTGAACAAAGCATAGAAGCAATAAAGCTCCTACTCAAGCTTCAAACTTCGATTTTCTGTAAGAGTTTGGTATTCCCCCGGACGAGCCGTCCCATTCATGCTATTGACAATAATTTTTTTTTTGCCGATAGCGGCTCGAAATAAATGAATGAAAATATGTAGTGAATAAGGTAATTTTCTCGAATCGAAATCGCCTTTTTAAAATGCTCTTTTCTCAAAACGTTCTCAAAATTACACGTTCAATTTAAAACTATTAACAAAAAGGTCAAAAGTTGAGACAACTTTGGCCTAATTGATTTTAATTTAATTATCATAATTCCGCTCTGATAACGAATGAACCGTTACCACATATATTTAACACTACGAGCACAAATATTTAATGTGAGACCAAGTTTACAGTTTTGTTAAAAGTTTTCCTCTTGTAAGTCGTGTTGGTTTGTTTGCTTATTGATTTATTTTGTTACGCTTTTACGCCTTAACTACTAATCTGATTATCATATAATTTTGTATACACGTTGTCTGAGGTACGGAAAAATATATAGGTTACCTTTCATTATGGAAGAAAATACTGCTCCCCAGGCATTAAGATTAACGTGTGTAGAGCCGCCAGCAAAAGCTAAGCAAGGCGAAAAATATATAGTTCCCTCAATACTATTAAATTTGAAAGTAAACAACCAAAGTCCATAAAGTAAAAAGTTAAGAACTTTGCCCTTTGATTTTATTATAATTACCATAACTCCGAGGTATTGACACCAAATGAGCCACGGAATAACCCCCATTACCGCATGTAGTTGTCACAACGAGCATAGACACATATTTTTATAATAGGAGTATTTGTGATTAAGAGACTACTTTTGTATATAGTTTCCCTGCTGTAAATAAATTATAGTTATCTAGCTATCCAATTTTAAGTATACACAACCAAAGTCCATAAAGAGAAAAGTTAAGAACTTTAACATTTGATATTGTTTCAATTACCATAATTTCGTGTACTGTCAACAAATGAGCCATTACCGCATGTAGGTAGTTATCACATATCTTCTTTAATATGTGAGATGAAGAGTTCACTTTGAAATATTGTTTCTCACTCGTAAATAATTTATAGTTAGCCTGAACACCATTCAATTTAAAAGTACACATCCAAAGTCCATAAAATTAAAAGTTAAGAACCCTTTGATTTTCTTTCAATTAAGTACCATAATTCCGTGGTACTGTCAACAAATGAGCCATTACCGCATGTACTTAACGCAACAAGCATAGGCACATATTTTATGTAATATGTGAGATGAAGAGTTCACTTTGGAATATTATTTCTCGCTAGTAAATAATTTATAGTTAGTCTGAATACTATTCAATTTAAAAGTACACAGCCAAAGTCCATAAAAAGAAAAACCCTTTAATTTTGTTTCAATTACCATAATTCCGTGGTACTGTCAACAAATGAGCCATTACCGCATGTACTTAACGCAACGAGCACAGCCACATATTTGTCAACGGTACCGATCACTTAGGCAGTCTGTTTGGCGGACGTGCGACCATCCGGGTCAGGTGCCAACGGTACCTTGTTTGACGATGCTGCTGACCCTACCGGCGTGGTGTGCCGCGAGCTATGAGAAATGTTATTGATATGCGATTAGTATAACTTTTTTAATGGAGATTCTCAACACATTACCCCGTAGGGTATACGCATTTCAAGCATGCGTACTTCTTCAATACTACCCACTATTTAGTAGTGTGGTATTCTACTTCATTCATATCCGATGAATAGAAAGTTGATTAAATTGAAGAAAGCTTTTTACTTACTTAAATTGCTTTTAATTAGCATTACAATGTTCGGTATATTATTGCGTACATCCTACGGTGTAATATGTGATGAGAGGATTCGACGCGGTGATTCGAAGTCACGGTGGTGTAAGGTATCACACTTAGCGCGTAAATCTAAGGGACGTGGGTTCGAATCATACCTGTGGCCGAGTGCTTTTTCATCACATATTTTCAATTTTAATAATATACCAAGCATTGTAATGCTTAAAAACAAATTTAGTAAGAGATTCTCAATAGACTTATATTATAAAACATATAAAAATACTTACCAATAATGTAAAAAACTAACAGAAAATGTTTCTATAAAGTCTTTCCTATCATTCAATACAAGTTCACAATAACTCAAGTGCCAAATCATGTCTGCATCATGCTACCTCAGTACGGAGGCGATTTCTTTTGGAACTAAGATTACCAGACTCTTATCCAACACGCGAGCCGCCGAATCTATACTAATATTATAAAGCTGAAGAGTTTGTTTGTTTGAACGCGCTAATCTCAGGAACTACTGTATCAAATTGGAAAATTCTTATTGTGTTTGATAGTCCATTACTTGAGGAAGGCTTTAGGCTAAAACATCACGCTGCGACCAATAGGAGCGAAGCATGAACAAAAAATGTTTTGAAATCGGGGGAAAATTATTCATGTATACTAATTAATCATAATAACGGATATTGCAGCGGACGAAGTCGCGGACAACAGCTAGTGTTATATTATTCCTGTACATTTATTATATCTATGCCTAAATACACGCTGTGAATTTGTAACTTGTACCACACATCGCCATATATGCGTCAAGTTCACTGCGTATTGTTTCCCGAAGAAACGGTCGCGTGGCGTGAGGTTAATATCATAAGGTTAACTATTGCTATTACTTATCGATAATTCTTCCTAACTATAATAATAATAGAAATGCGAAAGTGAGTTTGTGTGTGACGCCTTCACGCATTATCTGCTGAACTGGTCGTCATGAAATTGCATACCTGTTGTCTGGGGTACGAAGAAGGACAAAGGGTACATTTTATCCCTGGAAACTGTTCCCGAGGGATCGAGATTGACGCGGGTGGAGCTGCGGGTGAAAGCTAGCGTTTAATATTTGTTGTTATAGCGGCAATTATACATTTAATACTTTCACAACTAGTTACCAAACAGTGAACGAAAAATCTTCTCTTGTAACTGGTTAGGTAAGTTTAGTTACCAAAGTGGGCAAAGGCCAAATACACATTCTGTAAACATTCAGGTCTCTACCTATTACGGTTAGATACAGCCCTGTGACAGACTGATGGACACACGGAAATCGGAGGCTTAGTAATAAGGTTCCGTTTTTACCTAAAGGTACGGAAGGTAAAATTTTAGAAATGTTGTTTTATTTATTCCTCTTTTCAGGAAAGAGGAATAAATAAAACAACATTTCTAAAATTTTGAGGATAATTTTATACAATGTACACTTAATTATACATGAATTATGTTATTCAAAGTTGTACCTTCCTTCCTAGTCGATCTAGATCTTAGTCAAGAATTTTGATTATTTTCTAGAAACATTAATTTAGAATTTAATACCTAAATGCTAATTTCAGTAATAATGTCTACATAATATGCCAACTTCAAGATTAACAGTCAATTATAAAATAATCATAGTATAATATCGCATCTCATTATTATAACAAGCGAAAATATATTATTCTTGGTACCAAATCACTCTATTAAAATACGACATAATTATAATAATAGTGATAACTATAGTTTTCCTTTTAATGGTCCTGTATCCGAGGAGCAACAAACGGGGGCCTATTAATAAGCCTCCGCTGTCCATCTGTACGTCCGCCCGTCTATTCTTGGGGTCTATCTATTGGACCGTTTTAGTAAGGCAACTGAATTTTTCAGAAAACATGTATATCTATGGCCGCGACAATAACAAAAAATATAAAAAAAAAGTGGGGCCACACACAAATTTTTGTACAAATCGGAACGGTAGTACGGAACTTTTTGTCTGAGATTTCGATTCACACTTAGCCGGTTTTATTTATTTTATTTTTGTTTTTCTATTATCCTGTTATCAGATTCCCGAGAGATGCAGCAGGCGAAAACTAATAATTCTCAAATATAAATTAGTTTATCATACATAACGATTAAAACTAACATGCTAATCAAATTTAATATACATATAACTAATCTACTGTAATAAAAGTAGCAATTAAAAATCAATTATAAAGGTGTACTGTGATTAATTTATCTGAGTACAACAAATAAATTACTGGAATTTGATGTAACTGTCATAAATCAACGAGAGAAGGAAAATAAAGCTTGAAAGCACTATCACTCTCAACGAGGCATTTAAGACTTGACTGGGTAGCCGGGCGTACTCGGCGGACATATTATCGGATAATTACTGTTTCACCTGCTATTCCGAATAGTATAACAGGCACCTTAGGCTCTACAATAGTTCCTCTAGGATCTATTATTATAAGTTTAGCATTACTAGTATTATCATTATTAATAATCCTTACGGCCCGGCCGGATGAACGCATTTGTATACGAAAGGCAAGCATTTTCAAAAATACCAGCATTGGTGCCAATACAAAAAGCTGTTTATATTGACGTACTGGATCACTGCTTCCAGTATGAATGTACCTCCTCAGGGTAGCATGTTAACAGCTGCGCCACAAAATTAATAAATAAAATAAAAATCGTTTATTTTCATACTATTGAAATCCATACCCGATTCCCGCTACCCGTCACCCTACGCAGCAAAGATGCATGAAAGTCATTTGCTGAATCAGCGAACAAAGGTCGTAATACCTAAAAATAGTTTAGTAATGGTACAGCTTACATTAATATGAGTAAATCAATTTTTTGTTCGGAGTTAGCTCATCTACCAATTACTTCAGTATCTTTGAAATCTATGTTTGTACTTCCTTAAATCTGAATATATTTTTACCAAATCACACATTATATAGCTTTCTACGCCCGCAATGTTTTATGACTTATATGTTCATATTGAAGCAATTATAACGGTTCGATTTCCTGCCATTAGATCCGAAACTGGGGTCAAACCACAGGAAATGATCGATCATGCGTTTCGTCGTCATCCCGCGAAATATGACCATTTTATAAGACGCTGTTAAAATATTAATCGCCTATAACGATTACTTCCCACATAATATTAAGACGTAGACTATAGATATTGGTCATGCAATCAGTGGGCAAAATAACCTACACATATATATCTGCTCAAAAGATTGCGCACAAGAAAGTTAAAATTGACTACTAAACACAATAGATTATAAAAATAAAGTATTTTAAATAAATCGAATGTGCAATGAAAACTTTGACGTTTTCCAATACATTTTCATTTTCCATAAACAAATCACGTCATATAATTTCTAATTGTTTCTGTCTTTCATGCATTGCCTCTGTGATTTATCGTCTTAGGTACATCTGGTTACTAAACAGCAACGGCAAGAATTTATTGATTAGCTGTCATACACAAATATCGCCTTAAAGCACACTATAGGCGGCGCATTGGGCGAACAGATGCTATGTCCATAGTGTGAAATGTCATTGAGGTTTTCCAGTTAAATTTACAGCAGAAGTATGCTTAAGGCCTACAAAAATGCACAATATCATCATTATTTTCTTCTAAAGTGCCACAAGTGATAAAACTATAGAACTCTGGACTTGTCTCTATAAAATTTAAACTTATAAAAATTGGCTGTCTGAAAGAGAGATAGATGCGTCACAAGCCGAACCTTTAGGCCGATTGTGCCTCTCTATCTCTTGTTCCGCACTCTCGCTTGCACGCGAAACGTTCATTGATTTACAAGACATTATCACATCAAAAAAGAAATAACGCAAATATGAAAAAACCGGTTAAAATTTAATTATTCTTCTTCTCGAGTCAAAATGGCTATTCTTTGCCACAATTTATTATTTAATCCTCTTTCCAATATTCCTGTCAAATTTCTTTGAAAATTATATCTCACTATACAATACATAAAAAGAAAAATCATAAACAACCCATTACACATTGTGTTTTTGTGAAAAATGTACATTTAAATGTAGATCAGTCGAGATTTCACGAAACGTGTTACATATCCGTGACATGATGAATGTTACTGAAGTACTCGTAGGCGACATAATGGGTTCATCTATTGAAAGAGATGTATAATATTAGCTTTATAGAGCTATTACGTGACAAAGCAGACCACATACGTCGTTTTTATATAATTCTCTGTGAGTTATCGCTACAAAATATTATATTTTAGAAACATTTTCGGCGAGAATATCAAATGTCAAAAATACAAGCTTATTTTCAATTTATTGCTTAATACTTATGCTAATACTGTATAGTTTAAAAAATGTTTGTTCTTCAATAAAATTCATAATGTTGAGATATTTTTATGGCAATTAATAAACGTCTATGAAGAGTCCATTATATAATATGCACTCTTAATAGATAAAATATTCTTTCTTTAAATATAGCAGTAAATTACAAAATCAATATGTTCCTAATTAGTTATAAGTAAACCTTTTAAAAATATATCAAGATATTTCTAATGATAAGGCTACCTCTTCCCAAAAATCTGAAGCCTTTTCAATATATTAATTAAACTTTAATTTACATTAATATGTTTAAGATAACGGCAATTAACATCTAAAGGTATTCGTGTGACCGTCTGTAAGCCAATTTCTCATAAATAGATGCAAATCTGTTGTTTGATGATAACATGATAGGCCGACATAACCTAGCACCTGTTTAAAATATTAGTAAGTATCATATTACGAGGTGAAACGACTAGATGTTTAGCTTTGTTCACATTGAGAGAGTTCCAATAGCAAGTTAAGTGGCGAGTGGATAAAATAATTCGAACAACATTCAACGATTCGAACAGACCGTACACAGTATTTAATAATCAGGAAAGAAGAGAACAGTATTTTCTGGTAATATAAAACTTATTCACAAGAAAATACAAAGTTCAGTCATCATCATCAATAATATAATATATATTCAGAAAATATATATTTTTTTCTATAAAGTCAGTTTATGGGCGATAACTGTACGTGATAATGGTGGAAGAAATATAGATGCGTCACAAAACGAACGCTTAGGCCGATCTTGCACCCAGAACGTGACACGTTTTCGTGCGTACAGCCGGCGATCATCGATTATAGACGTTACCACGTCATAAGGTTCGGTGTGAGTTGAATAAAATTAGGTCATTGCGATAAAAAAGGGGAAGACAAAGTTTACATTAGCTTAATTTTTTATTTTTCAGGAAACAAACAATTTTTATTGCACACAAAATAAAGTTAATTAATAATAACACAAACATCAGCTAAGTCTAAGTCTGAGTTGAGTCTCTGCTGCCAAGGTACCCTGCTTTCACGTCATCCAACTAAAATTGTCTTTCAGCGAAAAGGTAATTCTGGAAGAGACTTGTTTGTAATAATATTGAAGAAAATATAAATCATACCAACAATTACAATCTCCTAGTGTACTCTACAAATGTAAACCATCAGATACAATTAATTATACGAGTAAGTTATCTGTGACAAGGAACTGCGCCGATCCCACGATATATCACTAGTGATTAATGTGTCACACCGCGAATATTAGAGTGACACTTGCGTAAATGTGACACTAAATTTAGGGGCTCTGGTGACGGGATTTGCTATGTTCTGATATTTATGAGGTCGCGGTCACTTTGTCAGTTTCGTAATGACATAATGTTGTAGGTGTTTGCTGTGGGAAAATTGTGAGAAATATTGCTATTTTAGGGTTCTGTACCCAAAGGGTAAAAACGGGTCCCTATTAATTTCGCTCCGCTGTCCGTCTGTCTGTCTGACCATCTATCACCAGACTGTATCTCATGAACCGTGTTGGTTAGACAGTTGACATTTTCATAAATTATATATTTATGTTGCCGCTATAACAACAAATTCTAAAAAAATTAATAAAATAAATATATAAGGGGGCTCCCATACAACAAACGTGATATTTTTGTTTTTGCTCGATATTGATAACGGCAACAGGTAGACGCTTTAAATATTCACTTGAAAAAAATCATGACAATTTGATGTTTATTACTTATTTATTTCTTAAGTGAATATATAACTAAATATTGTGTGAATAAATAAATAAATAAATATATACGGACAAATCACACAGATTGAGCTAGCCCCAAGGTAAGTTCGAGACTTGTGTTATGGGATACTAACTCAACGATACTATATTTTATAACAAATACATATATAGATAACCATCCAAGACCCAGGCCAATCTGAAAAAGATCATTTTCCATCTTGACCTGGCCGGGGATCGAACCTGTCGTGTGAACCACTGCGCCACGGAGCTTGCCGTCAAACCGTTGTACCGTATTTGTCAAAAGTTAGGAGTAGCCCTGAGCAAAATTGAATAAAAGAAATTGTAGTTTCAGTGACTTTATGGTTTAAATTAATATTTCAAACCTTTAGCCATTATTAGAATATATTTAACTTCTTTTAAAATATTATATTAAGTATTTTTACAAATCCATATATTAATGATTTTTCTTTTTTGAAGATTTAACGTAAAAATATGTTTAAATGATAACATCATTGTGTTTCACACCAAACTGTTTATTAGACATAGCGATTTTATTTTCAACTTACTCCTATATTACATATCTTGAACTAATGGTCAATATTGTCATATAAATTATCAATGTAAATTTATATAACAATTTTGCATACCATATTACTGTTGAATACGGCTGAGACACATGTAATACCTATATTCCATGCTAATAAACGAACTATTATTATTAAGTCTAATTTTGATTTCATAATATTTTTGTACCGAATGTGAACACAAATTTTGCATGTAAAAGTTCAACTTGCTTTAAAATAACAGGTATAAAATTTAATAGGTATTCTGATACTTTTAGGAGCAGTATTAGTAAGCAGTAACATGATACTTAACTACACAAACATAACGTTAGGAAGTAGGTAAGTAAACTTTTACTTAAGTACTTTTAAGTCTGTCTCGGTAGAGACTAGCTTTTATTCAGTTGCGTGTAGATCTCTAAGGAACAACGGCTTTTTCAGATAAAGGGTACCCTTTAACTCTTTTTGAAGGTCATACAATGTCTTGTATGCATGAGTGTGTTATTTCTAGTGCGAAAGACGAAGATGGGAAGTGCTCGGGCTCGAAAAAACGCAGGCGTGAAGAGCAAGGGCGCATATTAAATAGCGAAGAGCTGAGGTGCGAATAAACTGAGGGCAGTTCATGATAATAAAAAGAAAATAAATACACAAACTCATTTATATACAATACGAAACTAAATAGAAACTGTCCCTAGGACGCGATAAAGAGAAATATGTAAAAAAAAGGAACTCCCGTACAATATTAGCAATCAGTAAGATAATCTAGTTTAGCCAGGAAGAACAAAATATCGTATTTCGATGTATGTAGACTCCCTAAGAATGTTGATCAATACCATGGACTGGTCTCACCCCTCCAATGTTATTTCACAATTTGCTACACGTTATATCATCATCATTAGGTGTTTTAGTCTCCACTACAGGAGCACGACCTCCTCTGTACTACTAGAGCCATACACGTTATATATTTGTTAGAATTTCACTTCTGACGGCTATCTTTCACACAATCTACTTCCAAAAAGAAAACTCACAGGCTTGAAAAAATTCTTACTTTCACACGCCGCCAAAAAGACGCGCGGTACATATATCAAGTCTGACCGTGTCTTGCAACCGCTGATTCTATCTCAGACGACAGGTTGCTGTTTTTTTTATTTATGTACAGTTCGCTTGCTTTATGTATTTTTAAATTTACGAAAACGTGTTTTATTTTCTATTGTTGGAAATTAGATGTTAGGTAGAAAGTTGAGATAACGATGGATTATTAATTTGTAAATCGCGCACACCCGTAAAGTCAACATGAGGTCTGCCGTTGGGATCCCCAACGGCAGACCAGCGCTGGCCTTACAGCCAGCATATGCTGAGTATACTTTATTATTAACTAGCTTTCGCCCGCGGCTCCGCCCGCGTCAATGTCGATCCCTCGGGAATAGTACTTTTTCCCGGAATAAAAAGTAGCCTATGTCCTTCTCCATACTCCAGAGACTTTGTATGCAAAATTTTGATGATCGGTTCAGTAGTTACGGCATGAAAGCGTAACAAACAAACATACAAACAAACTCACTTTCGCATTTATAATATTAGTTAGGATTAGGATTAGGATATTAGATGTTAGGCAGTAAGTTGAGATAACAATGGATTATTAATTTATAAGTCACGCACACCCGTGAACTCAACGTGGGGTCTGCCGTTGGGATCCCCAACGGCAGACCAGCGCTGGCCTTACAGCCAGCATATGCTGAGTATACTTTATTATTAACTAGCTTTCGCCCGCGGCTCCGCCGGCGTCAATGTTGATCCCTCGGGAATAGTACTTTTTCCCGGGATGAAAGGTAGCCTATGTCCTTCTCCGTACTCCAGAAAACTTGTATGCAAAATTTCATGATGATCGGTTCAGTAGTTACGGCGTGAAAGCGTAACAAACAAACAAACAAACAAACAAACTCACTTTCGCATTTATAATATTAGTTAGGATTAGGATTAGGATATTAGATGTTAGGCAGTAAGTTGAGATAACAATGGATTATTAATTTATAAGTCACGCACACCCGTGAACTCAACGTGGGGTCTGCCGTTGGGATCCCCAACGGCAGACCAGCGCTGGCCTTACAGCCAACATATGCTGAGTATACTTTATTATTAACTAGCTTTCGCCCGCGGCTCCGCCCGCGTCAATGTCGATCCCTCGGGAATAGTACTTTTTCCCGGGATGAAAGGTAGCCTATGTCCTTCTCCGTACTCCAGAGAACTTGTATGCAAAATTTCATGATGATCGGTTCAGAAGTTACGGCGTGAAAGCGTAACAAAAAAATCAAACAAACTCACTTTCGCATTTATAATATTAGTAAGGATTTTTATTTTGACATGTATTACCAAAATGACTTTATTAAATATTTTTAGTGAATTCTCTGTTATAATAAATAATCTATATTGTATTATATAAGTTGGTATTCAAGCACGCATGTGCAATACACTAAAATGTAATACATAGTTCAAGAGCTTACATCAAAAAAGTAAACTTCATATTATTTTCTAAAAACTATTTCAATTTCAATTGAAGTATTGATAAATATTTCAAACTTTCTTTCCTAAAGACAAATCCACTTGTATCTTCAGTCCATACATTATAATCATCGTGTGAGCGTAAGTCGGTTTGTGTCAGCAGCCGGATTCCGCTGTACCCCGCATGTCAACCATACTTGGTATTATTAATTGTTTGAAGGTACGGCATTTAAACTCAAGTAGCTTTTTTGCGACGGCCTCTGTATATGGTCTAAATAATAGATGATCAGTCCGAGAATGCCGCTTCCAACTTTATGAATGTTGAAGGACCCATTTGTATCTTGTCTTGTACTAAAATATTTAACAACTTCGAAGATCATAGTTTGAATAGGGTACAATTTGTTTTCAGTTCAATGAAAGTATTTGTAGTATTGTTTGAATATAATAATATGTAATGTAAAGTCTAACACAACGTTATTGAATATATTGGAATTCCTTCAATAAATTTGATATATAAGGTTGATTCTTCATTTTGATCCAGTTTTCGTGAAGCCATATATTCACTTCAATAGATATTTTGTAAATTAGGTACATATAAAATTTCTTAAGAAGACATTTTATCTAAAGTCTTATTTCAATATGGATGTATGATTATAATTTCCGTGACAATTTCTAATCATAACACCTGTACGTAATGATAAAAAATCGATTTATTTTATTAACGGAATTGTATTTACACCCCACCCTAATTGCGATTAAATATATATATAGCCGTGTGGTTTCCGGCTGAGTAGAATAGAACCACGCCAAGTCTTTCCATGGATGTCGTAAGATGGGACTTAGGAAATTCAAGCTAAAAAAAGCTCATAAACATCAATGAGACCTATTCAACCCGTCTGGCCAGTAAGGAGAGTGTATTCCAAATCCTCTGTCTGCTTTGGCTAAGTATGGCTCCGGTAGTACAGAGAGGGTCATGCTCCTGCAATGGATACTAAAAAGACCTTATGATTATATACATATATACGAGTACGTACATATATAGCCATACGGCCATAACTATTTGAATATAGTGTTTAACAATTCTCTAGTGGTATTGAAGTGATAAAGTCAAAGAGCTAATGTTAATTTTCTTGCCTACAGGTGAAGGCGGCGGCGGTGGAGGCGCGGCGCGGCGCTGCGCGCGCGATGCCGCGGCGTCGCCCGCGCATGCGCAAGCGCCGACGCCCGCGCCGCCCGCTCCGCAACCCCACGTCAAAAGTGAGCGGCTCAGTCCGCACGATTCCACCGCTTCTAGGTTTGTACTGTACTCGTTTTTAGGGTTCCATGCCAAAAGAGTAAAAACGGACCCTATTAATATTGCTACGCTGTCCGTCTGTCTGTCTGTTTGTCCGTCTGTCACCAGTTTTTTGCCGTTTTTATAGATAACGGTACGGAATCCTTAGTGCGCGAGTTCGACTAGCACTTGGCAAATTTTTATATTTATTATATTTTTTTCACGGGTTTTAAAGAAACTTGCCTCAGTATGTCCGTTTAGCAATAATCTGTGAATTCATATTGCAAAACCTTGATTCTTACCACGTTTGACTATAGGTCCCGCAGCGTGACGCCTTCGACATCGTCATACCCGGGCACGCCGCCTGAGCGCGGCAGCCCGCACGCCCCCCCGCACCCCGCGCCGGCACATCCCCCGCGCAACTACTCCGACATAATGCGGTCACTCGCCGCCAGATACAACACACATCCAAATAATGAGTAAGTTTTAGCGCAAGCTCTTAGACTATCAGTAATTGCAAGTCCATCTTAAGGTACCGAAATAGGTGCTTTATGCATCTGAGGGTTAAGCTGACTGACGGTAGCACAAATTTCTTTATCACGGAAGTAGAACACATTCTACTTACATATTTTTACGATTTCATATTTAACTTATCCTTCTCCATATTCAATATAGGTATGTTAAATAAACTCTATGGAGAAATAATACATATTTCTTCACTACTAAACTCAACATCTGACAGGAACTGTCGTTAATAAGTTTAGGAAATTAGATATATTATGTCTTGTAACTTCTTAAATCATAAAAAATCCTCGCCATAAAGTATTTTCACGTTGATTCCATTTTTGCTACGGACGACAAACTTTAACTTGTGATAAATACAGTTTGTTTGAGTTTCTTATATTTTAAAAATGTAGCATTCAATTTTGAAACAATAATGAGCGGCCAGGAGCGCAGAACTTTCAGTGTGCCCCACGTACAAGTTTAAACTCATTGGTGATAAAACGAGTGGCACCAATAAATATACTTTATCTGTCTTATTTACATAATATTTGATATATCATATTGCTAATTAGCGCTGAACTGCTATTCGTTTTCTACAAAATGGTAACGGACGTAGTTTCACCTGGAAATTAACTCGAAATTTCTTGTTTTTGTTTTGCACTCATTTATCATATACCTGATTACCGGTCGACGCCAGCAATTTTAAAGAAGCCGCTTAGTGGCAGGCTCAAATGAGTGATATCAATCAATTACCATTCTAATGGCTCATTATGGCTTCTTAATTAAATTAATTTAGGCGATTGCTGTCAATTAGCAAGGTGATATAAATATACGATTAGCCTTATTGTAATAGATGGCTGTGTTAAATAGTCTAGTTCAAAGGGAAGTGGTCCATCACTAACTCCCGAAATTGAATCGAAACGAGTCGTGGCGTCGATTTTTCACACGGTTCGTGTCACAACACTATGCGACCCCAGTTCACCGACCGGCTAGTGATGCCCGCAGCAATTATCATATTAATCGATTCGATAACTTACGTTTAGTCGACAAATTTACATGATTCGTGAGAACCGATGCTCTCCGCGTGAACTTATGTTATATTAATGAATTGCTCATCTACCTGGCTTGGGTCGGTGACCCTGTCATTTTTAATTATCCATGCATCGGAGGCTTAGGCGCCTGATAGATATTGTGTTGTTACATAGACAAAATTGGAAAGATATTGATTGGTCATAAATTCTTAACTTCATTAGTATACAAAATATTAATTTAAATGAAAATATGATGACTCGTGGTCAAACAGAATTCATGATGATATTTTTAAATTAATTTTGATTGTATTTTAGAGTTGCTTAGTAATTTTATGCTTCTATTAATATTGTAATTTACCGTTTTTGTTATTACGGTCAGCAGGGGCCGGTCGGTAGAAACAATTTACTGCAGACTGTGTTGCGCCCGCGCCGGTCCGTAGCACGCCAAATTAAAGTCGAACGTTATCTATCGACGTAATTAAATGTTAAGCCTGAATCCACTTGAGGTGAAGTTCAATTGTTGATAGTACTTAATTTATTCAGGCAGAATATTAAACGGTTTCTGTGATAAAATAAACATAATTATTAAGCAATTTATTTAAAAAAAAGACTTTGATATATAGGATGAACCCTTTGATTTTATGTTGAAACTTCAAAATCTGAACTAAAATTACAAATACAGTATAGAAAACTTAAAATTGGCATCTACGATGATTATTGTTTTATTTTTTGAGATCTAAGCTCTTGTCGGTCCTGCAATTTATTCAATTTTATTTTTTCAACAGTTATCTTTACCGCATGAATGGTTTCAAAGCGGAAAGAGCCACAACGTCACCACAGACTGACACCACAGATGCCCCTCTCGGAGGTCTATTCACAAGACTGGCGAAGCACCAAGGAGGCCCACCGCGGCTGCCGGCTTTCCCAGTAATGTTGGACATGAGTTCTACAAAGGTAAACAAACTGATATAAACTCATACTTATTTTTATAAGTGTTTTATTTTGCATTCACAATGCTATTTTGATATACTCTTAATAAATTAAGAGATAAAATATGGTGAACAAATATCATGCGAGCGGGATTTGAAACAGCTACCTAGGTCTATGTACGACCTACACTCTGCCATCTGAGCAACCGCATGATTCATCATATTGATATATTTTATTTCTTAATTTATTAAGAGTAACTCATACTTATATACAAATCAATTATACTATTACATTTAGAGTCATAAGTTAGCAGAATACTAAACCACTGATAATATTTTGAATCAGCTCTTGTGAAAACAGAATTAACATGATAATACAGTAGATAAGCACCTCGTGGGGGACAAGAAGTTGCAAAGCCGTATTTTGAATGACCAGCATGGGTTATATTATTTATTTATTTTACTAAAAATTGAATTAGGCATTTGTCTCCCATCTCACCTGATGGTAAGTGACGATGAAGACGAGGATGTTACATGCCTATCCAAGAGATACCCATCTATACTACGTTCTATTATTATATAAAATTGAATATACTTTCCCACTATTACCATAACTCTGTCCTGCCGTAATAGGTTCGATTTTGTATGATTAGTCTAATTTTGGTAGCTCCCATAATTTGTAATAATAGTCCTTTGGTTTCGAACCCTTTGTAATAAAAACCATACATTCTGATATTTAATAACACAATTTAGGGTCCCAACCACAGTTGCGTGTATTGTAAAGCAGGATGTCCCTAATCAAAAAAACAATGAAACTAAATTAATTCCCTTATTATCCTTATCAAATCTTTAAGGATTATCATCTTCACGATTACCTCACAGCGTGCTTTACTTACGGCAAGGCCACTGCCCCTATGAAATAATTTACGGTCAGCTGGGTTTTGTTTCAAAAGAGCACATTTAAAATTCATATTAATTATAAATACAAGTGCTCACTGACCTTCCTGTTTTAATTACACATCATGCACCGTTTCATAGTTCACGGCTGTGATTAAAGCGTCTCGAGGAATCATAAAATTCATACGCGGTTATCGCTTAGAGAATCTTCATTCAACGGAGCCCGTTTATGTTAATTTGAACCTCTTTAAAATCATAATGCGCGATGAGCAACTCGCTTCCTTTCCAGTCATAATGAACGCAATTAAATCTGATAAGGCTCACGACCTTTACACTTCCTGCGCTATTGCCTAGATAAGGTGGAGAGAGTGTTAATTGCGCTCGGTTGTTACCGTTCGCGGTGCGCGCACAATCGGCAGGGTAATAGTGCTACCCCGCCTACACCTCGACGCTCGACTCGACGTTCGCCAGCGAACCGTCTCGACTCTCCACTGTAAAAGGAACTGGAGCTGCACTAATTGGCAGCGGCACGCGCCGCGCATGCGCGGTGCCGAGCGCGCCCCGCGACACGCTAGTGATGGGATGTGAAATCGAAACAGCGCTCGACTTTAAAATTAGTCGACTTTTTGCACACTGCAATAAGAAGCACGCGGAAATTGCAGCGTTAAATCGTCACAGTTATATGATTTCGACTTTCTAGCGAAATTGTTGCGAAGCAAATCTTATTTCAGTTCAATATCGCTCGTAAACATCGATACTGAATTGTGGTACGTCTAGCATCGTTGTTATTAACATCTGACACCTGCGAGCCGGTGCAGCGCACGAATGTTTGTGGAGTTTCTATTTATGCCTTATCTTGTCCATAAATAGTGGTTTAAATTTATTTTCACCTATAAAGAGAACAGGAGCGACGCGGAAATAAATCGTGAGATTTATAGCGGTGGCTCTGCATCAGCACGTAGAGGTGGGCGAGGCACGAGGCACGCGCCGCGCTAGCTGCCGTGTTCGTTTCACGCGCGCGCCTCCGTCTGAATTTTATTCTGAATTACCCTGCATTCGTCTTTTTTAGCTCGTGGCAATTAAAAAAGATAGATTGCAATTTGACCCGCGGGCGGCGAGCGTGACGGTTCGGAACGTTATTATGATGAATGCTCGCCACTTACGACGCGAGAGTGCTCTCGATCAGATAATAACCTCGCATCGTGTTTGCTTAATACTTGTACTGTATGCTACTTGATAGGATTCTTCGTAATTGAGTTTTTGAACGCATACGATGGACAGGTTTAATTTCTCTTGATACGTTGTATGTATAGCTAGATACTTGCATGATGGTAGCGCGGTTGATATCATGGTATTAGTACTATCAAATTAACTATGTAGGTTTCTAAGTCAATAACATTTCTTAATTTCATTAAATTTCATTTCAAAGCATTATTTCTTATTATTTTTCTATAAATGCTTTATTTATTAAAATTATACAAGTTGATTCTAAACCTTAGCCATATTTGTATAAGATTTAAACAAAGAAAGGTTTTTGTTTGCCCCAGATTAAGAATAAAAGTTAAACCATCTTAAATACAACTAAATGTGCCTAAAACAAAGAGAAATCTGGAATCAGGTGACTCTACTTTCACAAGCCACATTCCCTTAGCATTAATGAGCTTTGCTTTTGCCTCAAAATTATCAAAGATATCGTATTCGCGGCCGCAGCGGGCGGCCCGCGATCCTTGCACTAATGACTATTACATTTACTATTTATTAATATGTTGTGTACTACGAATAAGTAGTTATTCGTAGGTTGTGTATACATTTTATGGATTGTGTATGAAATTAAACTAACAACTGAATTTTAAATGCGTGAATTTCTGAGTCTAGGAACCTTTAACATATAAGTTAATTCATTCAGCCTATTAGACCTAGGCATATTTAAAAAATTGGATCGATGCGTTATACTTGTATCTAATATGTAGTCGAAATAGTTATATTGTCTTTCTATTTTGTCGTCTTAATAAATAATAAATATATACCGCAAATCACACAGATTGAGCTAGCCCGAAAGTAAATTCGAGACTCGTGTTATGTTATTGGATACTAATTCAATGATACTATATTTAATGACAAAAAATAGAAAAACATCCAATACACAGTTCAATTTAAAATAGATCATTTTTCATCTTGACCTGACCGGAGATCGAACCCGGAACCTCGGTGTGACAACCTGGCATGATGAGCGCTAGGCCACGAAGGTCGTCAATAGAACCACTAAGATCTTTTTCGTCACACGGGAATTGTAATTACATTATAAGCTTACACTATCCCATTTCATGTAATCCCAACCATATACATTGGATAACTAGAGCGATTGTTTAATAAAAGCGCTCAATCACTAAGACTAATACTTTTATACGCCTAGTACACAAATAAAAGCAGGTCCAATTACCTCGAAACTTTCTTATTACTATAACGGTATCCAGTCATTTTACAGGTAATAATAGTCGTATTTCTTCCACCAGACACTCCTGGCGATATCGAGGGTGCAACGCGGCGGGCGGTCGCGACGCAAGCGGGTCGGAACGGGGAGCCTGCCCGATCATTCTCCTTTGGACCTCTCGGCGGCTGGGGAGAGCGCAGCGAAGCGCGCGCGCCTATCCGCGAGCCCTAGCGAAAGGAGTGACAGCGACGAGCGAGATAGGATCTCTAATGATGGTAATGATAACTTTGTATTACGAGCTCTTACTTTTTGAAACATATAAAGAATAAACTAACGTGAGATATAGACATTATTAAAATATGTAACAACGGGTTACTCACGTACGAAGTCTCCGGGAGTGCCAGCAGAAGTGAAAACTTGCCTTTGCGGCGGTCTCATGTCATGTGTTCGCCTTACGAATTTTCGATCAGGTCACCGTGTCCTGACGCGAGTTTAAAACTTTTTACCAATCCTAACAAGTGCACAACGCTGCTAAAGAAGTTTTCACTACAAAAATGGTTATAATTTATAATTATGTCATTTATGTGTATAAACAAGACTTAGCACGAACCTTTTTATTATTTGTTTCCGTTGACGTTTCAATGGAGTTACATCCATCGTGGTCGCAACGATGGATGTAACTCTGCTAACTGCGTTTATATACATAATTATGTGTTTAAAGCGCGAAAGTTTAAAAAAGGTTATATTTAGGTATGTTGTTTTCAAACTGTAAAATAAGTAAACAAAAATAGAGTAATCGTGTTTCTTTTAGATCGAAGTGAAGCAAGAGGGGAATGCATGTGTGCGGAGGCGCGGGCTCGGCTGTCAGCGTGGTCGGTCGACGAGGTGTGCGAATTCGTCAATTCTATCGACAATTGCGCCGAATACGCATCGGTAAGTGCCCAACACTAATTATTTAAATTTAGAATTTGTCCTGTCATCTTATTAAGCTATAATGGAACTTTTACAAGAACACAGGTTAAAATATTTTCAACGAAATAAAATAACAAAATTAGTTGATAAAATTGTAGAAGAATATTTTAAAATCTTGCGTATTTCACGGTTAAATTTAAAAAAATGGAAATCCAATAACACATTACAAACGAAAAATTGTTTCTTTGTTAATTATTACGTTACCTAATAGGCAACAACACATTAATCTTTGTGAAATCTTTACTAGCTGCTGGTTCTCGATTTCGTCCATGTCAATCACAGCCAATGTTATCCTCTGATAAAGCAGCTTTAAATACGTGAACGAAATTTTAAAATCGGTTCAAAAGGTTATGAGTTTAGCCATTACAAACAACGATCAATCAAATCTAGCATTTTAACAGCAACATAAAGAGACTATTAAAGAACTGCTTTTAGTATATTGATGGCGACTTTCTAAACTACTATACCTTAAATATAATTCAACATATGTTAATATGAATTCTGCTGATATCCTGACTATCTCGATAAATTACTTAGCGTACCAGCAGCCTCGGTCGGTGCCGGAAAACCATCCAGTTTATTATTAAGCCATTGAGAACATGCTTAATCTAAACAGCATTGGCGGATATTGAATTAGCGCTAAAGCCTTCGGTGCACGGGTAGAGTCGATAGTACAGTCACCTACTATCCTACTAAGAATTTTAACATTTATTCTTTATTAAATAGTCCTCGATTTTAGAAAAAAAAAGAAAATACAAAACGACAAAGGATTGCGTAGCATCTAACAAAGCATGTCAATATTCAATGCGGGTAGCAACCCATCATCATTCGGTTCCAATTTCCACTTGTAACATCTAAACGTGGTCTTATGGCCTTACTTTCTTATTCATAAAAAATATCAAACGCTTATTAAACCTATTTTAGTTAAAATATGTTTTGTCTCGTTCTTTCTACGTCAATCATTACAGAGAGGGATAAGGACAAAATATATTATAACTAAAATAGGTTTAATAGCGTTGTTTATTTTTTATGAATAAGAGTGTTAGGCTCTTTCTAATCCGTGGTGAAAGATTCGTAATTAGTCCTATAAATAATTAAATGTTTATATTGCGAATGTTTACAAAAGAATATAGGTTATATTACTCTGAACTAGTCATTTCGGCAAGTTAGTTTTACCTTCAACTCTACCCGTGTACCAGAAACATTAAATCCGGAATCTAGATACTGTGTAATCATTATAAATTATTTCATAGTCAGAAACAGCTCGACATAAATTTGATTGCGTGTTAGTCTAATAAGTTCAGAGTTGGTCGTATTTAGTCATTGAGTTAGCATTAATATAGAGGCGACATTTAAATAATACCCACATTACGGCTTTGACAACTCTATACTCTGTTTAGGTATTTAAAAACATGTACATAATTTTGATACGTCTTTGAAATGTACACTTTAAAAATCGAAATATTTGCATTTTATTTGAATTTCATGAAATTACGAATTGGTAAAGTGTATAGTTTTAGATTTAAAAAGTGTACATTTGAATAAAAAGACGTATCGTTTATTTTGCTTGTGTATTTATAAAATTTATTAAAGATAGTAGTTTGCCGCTTTATGTCTTTAAACGTTCGTTTTGTTTTAAAAGTTTTCTTTTTCGTGTGTGTGGCCAACACTGGTGTCAGTTTTTTCAAGCTCCCTCAATGCGTCTGACATACTGTAACGACTGATGATAGCCGGGGCTAAAGGCTTTACGTGCTTTTTTAAAATCCCAGAATTGCTTTAGATATTTTTATGCCACTTGCGGTCACCCATCTAAGCGGGGACCCCGCCTGGGGATGCTTACCTAATATGCGTAAACGCTAATAATGTTCACGGTCTCTGGGCCATCGGACTCATCAATGAAACGACACTACTTTGAGAAAATAAAATGGTGAATGTAAAAATTGATTTCATTTGAAAGTGTCCGTTCTTATCATATTAGTCTAGTATAAATGCCAATTAACAGAGTATAAAATTCCGTGTAACATAATAAGCTTCAACACCCATTAGACTTTCTTCGGAAGCTCATCTTGTACAATCATAATAATAACGAACGAGTCGAAACAAATTCGTTTACGGAACAAGTTGTTTTTTGTTATTTAATAGGGCTGGCACGATTTTTTGATCCATACATGTCAGTTGGTTCAATAATCGTGAACGCGATGGGCTAAATTTTTAATTACACTGTCACTGCGAGATATTTCTTTTTTCAAAAGAAGCAATTTATAAATTATTTATTGTCATCATCATCATCATCATCATCATCAGGTCCTTTTTAGACTCCACTACAGGAGCACGACCCTCTCTGTACTACTAGGGCCATACTTGACCAGCAGCCAGAGGACTTGGCCTACACTCTCCACGCTGGCCAGACGGGTTGGAGAGGTCTCTTAGATGTTTATTAGCACTGTTTAGCTTGTATTTCCTAAGTCGCCTTCTACGACATCCACGGTCAGACTTGGAGTGGTCCTATTCTACTCTGCCGGATACCACACGGCTATAAAGTTTAAGAGTTCAAAAGTAAGTTGCAAGATTAAATCCCTACTATCTGAAAAGCTAATAATAATAAAATAATACGCACTCGCTCTCAATTCGTTTTTATCATTAGATAAAAACGAATTGCGAGTTAAAAATACATAGCATGATAATTCATGCTATATATTTCACCAAATTGATTTACGATATGTGCGGTAACCGTTTTTATTGTTAAGGTTAATGACGGTGTCTTACAACAATATACATCTATAAATTTGTAACCATAACTATTTAATAGATCTATAATAACCTACAAAGCAAAACAGGCTTAGTACAACCAGTTTTAGGTTATTTACTCAAACTATGCCTTCATAAAATGCCTTATAATAACCATTATTTCCAACCTTACCCTATGATTACTACTGTGCTTGTTTTCGTTAAAGGCCAATGGCTTATCTGTTCAATCAACAAAAGCATTGCAGATTTGCAGATAATTGTGACCATAATTGAATAATTCAGTATCTATACACGTGGACGTAATGACTGTCAATTATACGTATTACTTATGTGATTTGGTTACGCGGTATTATGTTGTATCAATTTTAAAACGATCTTGCATCTTAATCTTCATATGCAGGAGAAGCGACGCAATTAGTTTTGTTTTTTTCTTAATAGTCATTAAAATCGAAAAGCATTTGTTCAAAATTAAAAATATCAAAACATACATTTACATTCATATTATCACGTCTTTATCCCTTTCGGGGTAGACAGAGCCTAAGCCTATCCTTATAGCCTTAGCAACACGATAAACGTAGCCTTTGGTCCTTACCAAAGGCTACGTTTATCGTGTTGCTGGGCGTATAGATGGACAACGGAATCAAAATAACAATATTTAATTTTAGGATGGAGCATCGCTTATTGACATATGTTAAAAAAGAAATGATAAACTCAAAAACTTAAGATTTACATAATGTTCTACCATCTAAAGCTAACAGGAAAAAAACATTTTGCCTTAAATCTTCGTAATAAAATTTATTTGAAATGATAATTAGCGGCTACTTAACAAAAAAAATACGATTGACAACCCTAACCACACGCACTTTCCACAATAAAGACCTCGAATACAACACATCAGCCCATCACTGCCGTAATGCTGATTGCACGTACTCACTCACAATGTTGTGTCTGTTTCCACACCAATCGGACACCTGTTCCATAGAAACGCTTATTTTGTAACAGGGCTATTTATGCGATTTAAGCAACTTAATCAAAGCACAAGGCTGGCGATTCGTATTGTTAATGTGTAATTAAAAACTAAAAAAACAAATAATTACTTTATTGGACTATTTTATTAAACTTAAACTAGTCTAAATTCCATAAATACCAAAAACCTTTTTTTCACTTCTCGTTGAAATAACCTAGTTCGGATGTATTGGCCTGGATCTTGGATATTTTTCTATTTATCATTATCTACTATCAAATGAATAACACTATATTTATTTATAAGTTCAGAACTTACTGTGGGCTGACTCAATCTGTGTGATTTGCTCCAATATATAGTCCCAAATTTCAAAATCTCATAGACAGTAACATGAACTGATCTCACTGTTAAAAAAAATGTATCAGCTTTATGCTTATACTTTGTAACTTGATATCTTGATGTTGGTTTTCGCTCGTACAATTAATTTTAATTGTTTTGGTTTCCAGTGAAAGGGAGCACTGGTACTGTATGATGGAGTATAACCGCATATTAACCGAATGTATTAATCCGTTACGTAAATTCTTTGTTCAATGCTAGTGTAATCAAGAATTCGTTGTTTTGTTAAAATTAAAGTATAGTTATTTAAAGTATGTTAGAAACACAACACAATATATATTTTAGCAAACATTAAATTAACCAAAACAGTTTTTATTACAAGTTACGTAAAAAATAGTAGCAGTGATTTGTGAGACATTTTTTCTTTAGGGTTTCGTTTTCTTTTGATGTAGGTTTATTGTTTGATAGTTTTTTTTTATTAACCTATACTGTCCCACTGCTGGGCAAAGGTCTACCCCATTGTTAGTTTTAACTAAATTTAATTTGTTAGGTTTAGTATTAAATTTTCATTATTTTACTACCTCTATCTTTTAATTAAAGATAATTGAGTATAAAAGATTAAAAAGAATAAATAAAAGATTTCTAAAAGAAAAGAGCTACTTTAAAATTAAGTAACATAAATTAAGTAACAATAGTAACTTGAGATTGATGTAAGAATAAAAACCAACAATGAGTGAGCCTTTTAGTGACTAATTTTGATAATACTGTATATGAAGAATTTTTTGCGCTGTTTACCTTACGGCTATAATTTGCATACATAGATAGTTACACACATACAAATTATAAGACCTTTTGGCCACATTTAGCATTTTGGTGGGCGTGTAGATTAAAAACGGAATCAAAATAGTGATGGGTTGCTTGTCGCATAGCCCATTCCCTCGATCGGCTTTTACGATCTGCGCGGGAAGAGAAGCAGCTGGTACATTCTACGTTTTTCCTTGTCTTCCAGACCAGCATGGAAGAAGCTATAATTTATTCAAATAATATTTTATCTTGAACACAGATTTTCACCGCGTTCAAGCTATGGTACAATCAAAACGAAAATACCATAGAAATCTTATCGAAAGGAGCTAAATTTCAATGTCTGAGTGGGCAAGCTACCTCTCAACAATAAGCTATCTCGACGGCAGTAAACCTAACTGTTAATATTCAATTCCAATCCTTTTTTATTGGTCCTCGCGGTCGTATACTTCGCGGACTGACGGTCAACCAATACGGAAAATGTCTAAGTGTCAACGATTTGCGCGGACATTTCTAATGCATATTATTATGAAATTATATGGAATTTAGTCATTATGTTCTTGAGATTATTATGGATTTATAGGGAATTTAGCTATTATCAGTACGAAGGGGGTATTGGTCGGTAAAATATGTCTTGTTGCGAAATGAATATTTGATTTTGTCTCATTTCGTTTTGAACTATATATATATATATATATATATATATATATATATATATATATATATATATATATATATATATATATATATATATATATATATATAATAGGTATAAATTGTCTACGAGCTGCTAGTTCAATCATCTGCTCAAAGATTTCTGCATCAGAAATAAATCGTGATCATTTTCATACTTTAAAAAATTTTGTAAGAAATATTTTCATTTTTACCGCTTTCAAAAATTCAAAACATTTAATGAAAGAAAATAAACGAAACTAACCTAAAAATTCGTAGCCTAAGAAGAAGGCGTGTTTACAGGTATCTTAAGAGTCGGCAACGCATCAGCAGCTCCTCTGGTGTTGCAGATGTCCATGGGCGACGGTGACCACTTTCCATCAGGTGGCTCGTCTGCTCGTTTGCCGTCTGATTTACATAAAAAAAAAGCAACAATCTTTTACGGGAAAGAAACTTTGTATCCTTTAAAACTTAGTTTGTTTTTTTAATTCTACCCTTTCTTGATTTTTTAAAACAATTCATGTTTATTTCTTACGGAGTATCTTACATACAATAACCTTCTTCTGTCTCGACTTGCATTTAACGTGTACTTACATCAATAAGCATGTTAATGTCAACATAGTCATGCTCCGTAGACACAAGAAACAAATTATACAGAGTAGAGATATTGCGTTCGGAACTTACTCCACTGACAGAAAAATTATAACCCCAAATCATCCCTTGATAGGAAATTCATACTTACATCATCCCGAGTAACTATTGCAAGGTGATCAGTACCAATTATTTTATGCATGAAATAATTTTAATTTGGCAACGCATATGGCAGTTCTGCTAGCCTTTTTGCTAAATTAGTGTACAACGTTTTGATAGTTACTTAAAATTCATTGCGGCTTTTGTATGATTGACTATTTTCATTTAAAATGTTTATAAATATAGTTAAAAATATATATATAAAAACACTTTTTTATCAAATAGTTATAGCAGTAGTGTCATCGGTCGTTGATAAGTTTACTTAATTTTAATTAAATCTGGCCGTTTAAAGTGGGTCAGAAATGAGTTCAAAGAAGACGGTTACAAACAAACAAATTACAAACAAACAAACATACAGGTGAAGCTAATAAAAGACTGACTGACTATCGTGGATCATTCTGAAACAACTGAGAAAAAAATTGTAATAGTTCCATGGAACATTTGCTGATGGAACTAATGAGAATGATGACCTCATTTACCGACATTTCAAAAAAACAACACTATTATCCGTAATATTACCGAAAATAAGAAGTATAAAGTAGATGCGGCACTTCTATTCTCTTTTAATGTATTCTTTAACTTTTCGCAAGCAAGACATGGCATAGGACGGGACGGGAAGAAGACGTGACCAATGTTGGCAGCTGACGGGTTGGTCGCGATGTGATTGTTGGGCTATTTTATGAAGAGATTGCTATTGGAGAGAATAGAATGCGAAGATTGTGCTGTAATGTTAATATATAACAGGCATAGTTATACCATTTTAAAGTTTAGATGTTCGTAATTCATCCAGTGTTAGAGCATTGACGTACTGTAATACATAACTATATTCTACAGTCGTCAGTCTACAAAAAAAAACTGTTTTGTATACATACTCCTGATGTACTGTATTTTAATATGGAGAAATAAATATGTACCATTTATAATTACTAGTCTAGATGTCTTATTTACCTCTAGAAAGTAAAATAATGCCAGATAATGAATAAACAAATAACTTTTCTGATGCAATTCCTGAGCCTTCTTGATGGCTTTATCATCATTTTAATTAATTAAATGAAGGGTAATAAACCAAATATTTTACTCAATTCAATTCATTTATTGCTCTTTCACATTGTACACGTAAAATACTGCATTGAAATTTAAATTGCACTCACGATTTTATCCGTAAAACACCAATGATGTTAAATATTTTAGTGAGTTTTGTCATTAGGTCGTGTTTATTATTTGAATAACGAGCGTTTACCTCATAGATTTAAAAATGGCGTCTCCATACTTTTATGGTTTACTTCAATGGCATGGACATCTAGAAAGGAGAGATGCCGAACATCTGGCAAAGAGAATGACTCATTTAGATATACGGACGTAGGAAACGAGGGAAGCCAAGAAAGACGTGGATTCAATGAGTCAGAGGGGAAATGAAGGAATGGGGGTAAATATTGATATTGTTAAGGATGGAAAAATATAAAGAGAGTCGAAATACAGAGCCGAATAGAGAAAAGGCGAGGATGAAGAAGGAACGTTTATATCAATAAAGAAGAGAACTTATCAGAAAGTTTTTGTAAGGCTGTTTCACGCCAGATTACGAATTCCGATCCGAAAAGCAACAAATAAAGCAATTCACATACAACAACAATCGCACGCAGTATTGACACGATGCCGCGTGACGCGACTGCCGTCGTAATTGAGCAGCTCAAGTAATGCACAGCATGCCCTCATGTTAAGCAGGGTTTATATTGGAACATTCACTTTTCGAGCAGTAACATGCAATATCGTATCAGACGTAAAGTGAAGAAATATATTTTATTGAAGTAGAAACTTCTTACAGCGCGTTGGGATTTTTTTGAGATGGGTAGAAACCATTGAATTCGCCACACTGTTACCGTTACCCTAACCGACACCTCTGTAACTGAATGTTCTTTACGACAGTGTTACCGTTACCCTAACCGATAGCTCTATAACTGAATGTTCTTCGCGACACTGTTACCGTTACCCTAACCGACATCTCTGTAGCTGAATGTTCTTCGCGACACTGTTACCGTTACCCTAACCGACACCTCTGTAACTGAATGTTTTTCGCGACACTGTTACCGTTACCCTAACCGACACCTCTGCAACTGAATGTTTTCGCGAACTGTTACCGTTACCCTAACCGACACCTCTGTAACTGAATGTTCAAGTTTTCACTTCACTCCCAGAGTGTCACTGTTTTTTTGAAGTAAAAACTTCTTTAACGGCCTTCTGCACTTTTAAGGATGGGTAAAAAAATTTAATCTCGCGTCAGAACACGTGACCTGATCGAAAATTCGTAAGACGGACACATTACCTGGCGGTCTCAGGTAACGTGTCTGAGTTTTCACTGTCCCGGAGTGTAACCCGTTGTTTTTTTATTATCTGAGCGTTTTTGGGACAGTATTCATTAATACATTAGGTCGTATAATACAGATGTACCTCGTAAGCTATTATAACATTTTTACATTTTGTTCTAAAACAATCATATTTCACTCCCATCAAAAGTAATTCACAAACAGAGTTATCATAAAAACTTTCTCTCGCGTAACTTGTAACGTTGTAAATCACCTCAAATGGCATGCATCATTGAAAAGGACAGTGTAATTTCATGCATGTCTGACATTGTAAACTACGATTTCTTAAGTCAAATATAAACATTTGAATAAATGCGTTTGGTTATTCAATGGCCGAATTAAAGGGTAGAAGTTCATCATAAAGTTACAGTCAATTTCGCTATAAGAGTGAATGTTCCGGTAAGGTCACAGGTTTACTAAAAGGAGCCAAACGTCGCATATATTAGTAAACGTGGGAACGGTGGATTTAAAATTTTGTATCGGATCTGTTGCGCAAGGAGTGAACGGGATCGCAAGGATGCACGCGAGGGATCTCTTGTTGGATAAGTCATTGCTAGATGCGACGTTTTACAACCTACATCTGTAGCATTTACCTCTAGTAGCGAGAGCAAAACTTGAATGAAAAATTAACTATTCGAGAATCTTTATAGCAATGTCGTTGATCGCAGATGAAGCGTACCTATTACAAAGAAATCAATTTGCTTATTTATAACGTCAAGTTCGGTTAATGTACTCAGAATATTGACGTATCCTTCTGATCTTAGCAACCCCATCACTATTTTGATTCCGTTTTCCACCTAACGCCCACCAACATGCTAAACGTTGCCTTCGGGTCTTGTAGACCTGGGCTCTGTCTACCCCGCAAGGGAAAAAGAAGTGATGCTATGTATGTATGTTAATTATAAGATAAAGCAGAAATTCAATCGAAACCATAATTGTATTTTAGCTCCGATGTTCCTGATAAACGAGTATTACGTATTTCGCAGGCACCTTTCGCAATAACGTTCTCTGATATATGCGATGAGCTTGTGACACAAACCTAAAATCTAGATCATTTTGCACAATATAATGTAGCCATTAAGAATATATTCGTATAATATCAAGGCATTGTCGCCGACGCACGCGCATGAAACACACATAATAGAGAGGTATAGACGTGAATCTTTGTTTTTATTCCTTGTTCGTTATTCGTAACTTGCCGACTTACTATTTATTCAGGATAAATTTATTCAGAAAACATGATTATGTTGAAAGTAAAACCCCTACTGTGATAAACCGCTGCCTTAAAAAACTCAATATTCTTTGATTTGTTTACAAATTTAGGCCAAATTTTTCGCTGGCAATTCTAGGCATGTTGCTTAAAGGTTCATTGATAGTCGGTCTTTCATTTCATACGTAACAATGACAACTTATTTCAGTTATCCATCTGTAACCTTCTGTTTTGTGAATGCGGCGTCTTCGTGCGATCGTGCCAGTGTTGCCACATCGTGATTTATATAAATTAGCCCTTATACACGCGAAATGTGTCTAAATTATGGCATTATTCACCTGGGATCAAACGAGTATCATCATTTAGAGAATTTTCTGTGACATATTTTAATCGTTCATAGTTTACACTAAAATTATTTGTGTCAGAAAAATTTACAATTAAATGTCTGAATTGTAGGTAAAATTAAAGCTTGCGTATAATAAAATTTGTTAGTCACTTATGTTTATTATGAAATGTCGTTTAAAGTAGCCTCTCCACACCACATCCAGGCGTTTCTCCCAGTTGCATCCTCAGATGTGATACTTCGGAGCCCGGGGTCCGCTATACTTATATGGTTAGCTCCAGGACCGCAAACAAATATCTGTAAAAAATTGGTTGTCTGTAAATTTGGTTTACGGACGATAATTTTACGTCACAAACGCTTAGGCCGATCGTGCCTCTCTATCGCTTGTTCCGCGCTCTCGTGCACACGGAACGTGACACTTTCTCGTGCGTGCGATTGGCATTCATCGAACTGTGACGTTATCACGTCAAAAACCTGCCGTGATCACCACAGTGCCACGTAGGCTGTCCACCACTACTATTAAAGTAATATCTAATTATAATGCATATTTTTTTTAATCTATACGCGTTGCTATTATTTTAAAATTTATAAATAAAACATAAATTGATAATTAATGATTTTACATGACGGGAAATGTAGTGCTTAATCGGACACACTTATTTATTAACAATTATTTATATGGTAGCTCTACGACACCCCTGCTAGTGTCGCCGTTTATAAATGACAGAATTACTTGTTTTATCTTTAAGCATTGTAATTGCAAATGGCTTATAAATAATGAATTTTAATTTTTCTTCTGACACATTCTTCATTTTTTTAATAAGTATCTGAAAAAGTTGAAAATTTACTATAAGCCATAACTTCTTCATGAGAAGGATACTTCTACACTAATATTACAAAGAGGAAAGTTTTGAATGATTTTTCTTTGCATTGAGTAGGCTCCGAAACTAGACCTATTTCAAAAATTCTTTCACCATTAGAATCCTACATTATCCCTGATGAACATAGCCTATAGAATTTAATACATATATCTGCTCGAGCGAAGCCGCGGCGACCTCAGCGACGATGAAATTGGACATGGAGGTAGGTTTGGTTTGAGGCCGAGGGCAAGATCAAGGAGCCTTTTTTTGGAAAAATCCACTGTTCCCGAGAGATCTACATTAACACGAGCATAAGCTGGTATGAAATAAACAGCAAATTTTGGAAATTTTTAAATATTTGTTCTTGTATGTACAATTCGTAGATAAACTAGAATTACTTAAGCCTTCATTGTAGTCAGCCTATATCCAATTACTCAACAATAAACGACCTTGTAGTACATTGGACAATCCCAAACCTGTCGACAATTAATCTTCAGCGAACGTTTCAAAACAGGTGACAGACGACCAGACAAGTACCGGTCGCTATTAATTAAGCCGTTACTCTGAAGTATGTCCGTGTGTCGCAAGGCCTGTGTATTCGTCTGATTGAAGATTACGATGGTCAAACCCTTATCTACGATACTGACAAGATCTTTCAAAATGAATTTCTATAGACCCCTTAAAAAATACAGTTACTATTTTACCTTTGTTTTTCTTTATGAATTCGAAGTCTGTGTATATAGATCATTTAAATTAATAATCAGGGCTGCCACCCATGAGCTAGACAAATGCTCGAAAAAATCGATTGGCTGGTTTTTGAGAAATCTTGACTTAAACATTTGAAAAACAGACGCTAAGCTTAGCCTGTATGTATCCATAATATATAAAGTGTTACATATTATGGATACCTGCTAACTCACTAACGCCGGCAATCGATACAGCTGATTTATTAAAAGTTGTAAAAAATAATTTTAGTTTGAAAACCTAAAACAAATGCTAGCGTGTAGATTTTTTAATGTTTTATACTTTATTTATTTATTTAATACTTTATTGCACACATAAAGAACATTAATAAAAAACAAAAAGCATAAAAAGATATACAAAAGGCGGCCTTATCGCAATAGCAATCTCTTCCAGGCAACCTTAGGGTAGTTGGAAAAAAGAAATCAACAAACAGGCAAGGTGCAAAGATGTGGAGGAGCAATTTTATGAAAAACAGAAATATATAAATAAAATATATACATAAATACATACATACACACATATAATATAACTGTACACGAAATGTGCGAAACCGAGACCTGAACGTTATATGAAAGGAGAAAAATTACAAAGAAGAAAGGAAATGTTTTACTTGAGACTTAAAGCTGGAGCTAGCGTTTGAGCGCGCCGGATAGAAAGTGGTAGTGAGTTCCAAAGTTGAACGGCCTTGACAGTAAACGACTGAGCATAAAATTCTGTGAAGTGTGACGGGATCCTCAATCGCAAATTTTCAGCACTACGTAAACCACTACTTTGGGGCATGTCGCTATAAAATACAAACCGTTCTCTTAGATACCTCGGGGAAGTAGGATTAAATAGAATTGTGAATAGAAGTGAGAGGATATGCCAATCTCTGCGAAGTCGGATAGGCAGCCACTTGAGTTCAGAGCGAAACTGGGAGACATGATCATACTTGCGGAGACCATATATGAACCTGATGGAAAGATTTTGAAGACGCTCAAGTTTATTAAGCTGCTACTGCGTGAGATTATGGTAACATGTATCAGCGTAGTCAAGGATAGGGAGAAGAAGGGAATTTGCAAGCATAATTTTGGTGTCTATTGGCAGGAATTTACTAAGCCTTTTAAATGAGCTAAAAACACCAAATAACTTTCTACTGACCTCTGCAATTTGTGGTATCCAAGACAGCTTACTTACTTTACTACTTTTCCTTTATGAACTCGAAGTCTGTATATAGAGATCATTTAAATTAATTTTCACGGCTGCCACCCATAAGCTATAGGAATAATATATATAGGAAAATGCTCGAAAAATGCTGTAGATTTCTTAATGTTTTATACTTAAGCGTTCCTTTGACCTTGCCCTTAAAATATTTGTGCTCAATTTAAATGAACCTTATATAGGTCAATTCCATCGAAAGGCCTTAATATTTTTAGTTTCATTATTTGATTATTCTTCCCCCTAGTAGATAACCATAGGTAGTATA
This sequence comes from Elegia similella, assembly GCA_947532085.1. Classification (NCBI taxonomy): domain Eukaryota; kingdom Metazoa; phylum Arthropoda; class Insecta; order Lepidoptera; family Pyralidae; genus Elegia; species Elegia similella. Next base: position 22,150,584 of record OX383933.1, on the reverse strand, counting down.
CTTATTGTATTACACAAATTCGCATTCCCGCTTAAGATCAATACTTCTCGTTCTCATTTTGACAAATACTGGGTGGCTTACTACAATTATCCTTAATAAATAGAGTAAATTTTGCAAATATCTGTACGGTATTAGTAACATTTCGTATTTATATAAATTGGAGGCATCAGACTATCGTGGAGCTAAGCACTGGCTCACGACGTCACGGCCAGCCACCGACTCCTCACAAATTAACCAATCTAATCACTCCTTAATGGCTCATATAGGGGTGCTCTATATCTGCATTTGCTAAAATTGCTCCTTTAATGTCATTGAACAAATCACATAGTGATACCATCTTTGCGTCGATGTTACTCGTAGATTTTTATGTAACTAATCAATAGACAGTTGTTAGATGAACAAGTCAGAAAAAGAGTTCAAATAGTTTAAATAACTCAATATATTTACAGACATACCCTACATATTTAAATACATGGGCAAAATTAAAACAAGTACTTATGATCGCGGATTCAACTTACAATGAAGGATTTCCTTTATTTTTCAAAGTCAACCAAAACTTTTCTTTCCCGTGGCTCAGTGGTACCGCAAGTGCCTTTTGGTCCTGGATTCGATCCCAGTCAGGTCAAAATGGAAAACGACCTTTTCTTACTGAGTATTGAAGAAGGCATTTGGCATTTTCCATATTGCCCTGGATCTAGGATGTTTATCTATATATGTATCTATTAAAATATAGTATCGTTGAGTTAGTATCCCACGACATTAGTCCAAAACTTACTGTGGCGCTAGCTTAATCTGTGTGATTTGTTCCTTAAATTTATTTTATTTCAAGATTTTTTATTTTTTATTTCCTTATAAAGAAGAAGAAATAGCACAAAATAGGGATTTATGGATAGCAAACAATATTGGGATGTGTATTGAAATTGAGGTGGCACGTACAGGAGGTCTTTAGACATGCGAAACATAGATTGGTTAGTTACATAAATTCCCCAAATAATAAAATATTTTTAAACTAATTGATTCAGATAGGTAAACAATATCAAGAATTCAAATCTGATTAAGCTTACTTTCAAACACATTACAATCTTACATTCCGCGAATACCGTTTGAAATACCAAGAATTCTCGAATAAAATAGCAAAATGAAGTCATTCCAATGTCTACTCTACAAAATGCCACACACATTTCGGAATCCCTGTAATTGGCCGTCGAGTTAGCATCAAAGCTCATTCATTTTAAATATCACTCAAAAACAATGTACTCCGTGTACACCCACATGTAACCCCGAGCGATACACGATTTGACTGAAGAACTATTGTTGAAGACAACCTCGTTTGGATGTCTCGAATTTCGTTTACTGCTATATTAAACCTTATATCAAGTAATTATGAATATTATTAGCTTCGGTAACCGCAGTTAAGTATTGTTTTCCTGTGTGATCGCTCTATCGTGACCATTCTCGGACATATTGTTATGATTTGGAGTCGTGAAATGGAAACGTCACGGGTCATCGCGGCATATGAGCGTTTCGCAAAGTGATTTCAGCCTCGATTTCACTTGACTTCGGTAACTTATCAGTTCTTGTCACGACATTCACCAGTTGGATCTTCACTTTCATGCGAAATGGTTAAGATCTTCTTCCGTTAGAATCAAGTAAGTGATTATGTAAAATAACATTATTAAAAGTTACGCGAGACATAATTACTATTACGACTATGGGTAGTTATGCCATATGTCAAACTATGTATTCCAGCTTTGAAATGTTAATAGGTAGGCTGATGATATTAGATCGTAGAAAAAGAGAATGGAAGAAAGGAATATTAGAATTCTTAAACACAAATCTTAGCTTGGAAAAGATTGTACTACTCGTATTTGAACATCATCAGAACATATCATTTATTTTTTTATTTAAATTATGTATCAGATACATATACCTAACAAAATGTATCTTAAATGACTTTAAACAAACAAGAGTGTGTACAAATGTGTATTATTTCGAAAAAGATGTACAAAATTGTACAATACAGATGACTATTTTCAGCATTTTCTAATAATAACAGATGCATTTATGTGTCTCGTAATTTAAATTTAAGAGACAAATGACATGGAGCCGTCGAATCCGTAACACGAGCCAGGTCGAAGCCAAAGAGAAATCAAATCATTTACATGATTACACCGTCCACATGACAGATATCAATCTACGTAACAGAAACTTAGGCCGCGTTTCCACCAAAGCTGTGCGAAGTAGCAAAGCCGTCTAAGATGTAGTTCGAATTTTGGGACAATGAATTCCACAAGGGCTGAGTGATGCAAAAATGTATACCGAAGCTACGAAATGTGTGCAGCAAGGAAGCGTAGCGTACTCTTTTCATCAAAGTGACATATGTTTAGTTTAGTAATAAGCCAATACTAATAAACCAGTCAATTGGGTTCATGTAAACGGCAACATAAAGACAGGCCAGTAACTACTGGCCTGGCTCGACTACTAGCATCTCATAAATATAAATACAAATTTAATAATCTTTATTGTGGATCACAGGTAAATAAAAAGTTCTTACAACAGTGTTAGTGCAGCCGTGTCCTGCCCAAATTAGGACATAAAATAATATTTAAGTCGTTAAAGTTTTTGAAATTATAATAACAACATTGTAATTTGTCATTTAAATAATCATTAATAATGTAATAACATTTCATAGTCAAAAATAATTTCAATATTGGCGTTTAAAAGTCGTCACATTTAAATCCTTAAAACTGTCTGGTAACTTATTATTAAATGACAGGTGCCATACCAAATATACTTTATCTCATTTTTTTATTAGCGTTTACGCGGCAGGAACTACATTTTGCAGCACAGTTGTGCTTAACGAGGCTTCAAAAAAATATTGGAGATTTTTTTCCTGGCATGCTGCTCCGCTCCCTCACATATCTTTAGTGGAAACACAGCCTAAAACACCTCGCGTGCGCGCTCAGTTAAAAGCAAATCAAAAAGACGCGAGCGTGTCAAATTTGTTCCGTCAAAATATTTCATTAAGTTTCGAGACCATTTATTACGAGATAGCCAAAGAGCCTGCGCTCGGAAGTCGTGAGACCTAAATAGATGCAATTTATAACATACAGGAGCAAACGATGCGGCGATAATTCGGCCCGCTGCTACACTTGTTTCAAATATGTAATTCGCTGCGGGTTATCTCTGACTAATGTTTAGAAAGTTGTGTTTAATTTGAACTAATCAGAAAGGAAACTGTTATTCCGACAATGCTGTGAACTAGTTAAGTCACGACGCCATTTTAATATCCAAACCCCCTGTCCTCTAAACAAACATTCGACGCCCACGCCCGACGCTAAATCAATCGATTAAAAAACTGATCGTCGAGAACACGGCTTTCAAACCCGATTCTTTTCGCCATATAAATTCAAATTCGGCACAATTCAATTGATTATCTTCCAAATGTCATAATCTCGCTTACGTTTATTTGACAGCCACTGTTTTTAATTATGACATATGTCGTTTTAACACCGTAAGTGGTTCGCTCGGCGGGTGGCGACGTGGAGTTTCTCCGCGGATAATAACATGTATCGTTTGTCTCGGACACGGCAAATTGACGCGAGTTCAACGCACATAATGTTTTTTCTAACTAATGATGGCTGAGATTTATTAGATTGGCCATCTTGTAGTTTTTACAGAAGTCCGATTAGTTTGTCTGATGGGATGGAGCGTGCCGTTGTCTTAATATCTTCGTGTTTATTGTTCTTGTCTATCTGAACTATTTTTTTTGTATGAATAAAATTTAAAGGGAGTATGTTTAGTAATAGGTACACTTGTTATGCAATTTTACCTAAATAGTGTTAAATTTACTTAACGATCAACAGCAATGTTTGGATTCGTTCCCTCAACTTTTGTATAGATTAGTCCAATCATCATGATTTCGTGTAGGTGACACGGTCAATCGACCATGCACACCCTGGTGTCAGAGTTCTTCGGAACCGCCTCTCGGCCTCTGACCAGGTTCCTTTAACGACTACCAGATGGCAGCCAACGGGACCAACGGCTCAAAGTGCCTTCCGATATACGGAATCATCTTTATTATCAGACAATCAGGTGAATGAAGCCCGCAATGCCCAAACCAAATTGGAAACAACTACACCAAATATGATTACCCTGGGAATCGAACCCACGACCCCCGGGTCTACAGGCAAACTCCTTAACTACTGGACCACGGAAGCAGTTAAATTAGACCAATGGAATTAATTGATAAAAATATCAAACCGACAGCAAATAAGCTCATAAAAATGTCACAAAATAATCAACATCTAATTAATAATCTCTAATTATTGCAACATGAGGTACGGCGATGGCCGCGTTAATGCGTTCTAGCGACATTAAAACTGAAATTAATCCAAAAGTCGCTTTCCCTGGTTGCCCAACCGGTCGCACTTAGCGATGACATTATGGTTACATCTTGCCGAAACAAGAGCAATAAACCCAGCTAATTTCGGCGCCTGCTCGATTCTGTAACTAACATCACACATCACCACAATTTTTTGCAAGTAGATGCGATTTTAGCGTAAATATGCAAAAAGGGATGACGCTCTTTTCTTTTTAATGTTATGTAATTATAAAGATTAGACAATCTTTCTTTTTAATGTTATGTAATTATAAAAGCCGTGTGGTATCCGGCAGAGTAGAATAGGACCACTCCAAGTCTTCCCGTGGATGTCGTAGAAGGCGACTTAGGAAATACAAGCTAAACAAAGCTTATAAACATCTAAGACACCTCTCCAACCTGTCTGGAAATCTCCAAAATCTCTGGCTGCTCTGGCCAATTATGGCCCTAGTAGTACAGAGAGGGTCGTGCTCCTGTAGTGGAGACTAAAAAGGACCTGATGATGATGATGAATTATAAAAGATTATAAAGAATAGACAAGCTTTTCTTTTTAATGTTATGTATAAGGCCGTGGCCAAGTTTTGGTCGAATTTAATATCTCTCAGCCGTTTTATGTAACTCTACTCGAGTTCATTTCATAGTATAAAACAAAGTCGCTTCCCGCCGTCTGTCCGTCCCTATGTGTGCTTAGATCTTTAAAACTACGCTACGTATTTTGATGGGGTTTTTTTTTAATATATAGAGTGGTTCAAGAGGGAGGTTTATATATACATTGCACCCGTGCGAAGCCGGGGTCCGGGTCGCTAGTAGGTATATGATAAATACAAGTCAGAAATTACAATATGCTAGTTTCTTTAAAAAAATATTAGTCTGTCAGTTATATAATATAATGTACATATTTCGGTGATGTGCATATTTCCGTGACGTCAACCAAGGGTCCAACGGGGGACCAGCGCTGGCAGTTACGTACAGCCAGCATATGCTGAGTTGGATCCTTTTTGACAGCACAGTACAGCACACAATTATTTAATTTTTTGCAATTATTACAAATATTTACGTATGTTTACAAACTGAAGTATAAAATATAGCAATCATCATCATCAGGTGTTTTTAGCCTCCACTGCAGGAGCATAGCCCTCTCTGTACTATCGAAGCTATACTTGCCTAGAGCAGACAGAGGATTTGGCACTGTCCTCGCTGCCAGACGGGTTGGAGAGGTCTCATTGATGTTTATTAGCTTTGCTTAGCTTGTATTTCCTAAGTCCCACATAAAAAGTGGGATAAGGTAAAGGAAGCAGAAGAAGTGAAAAATAAAATTCCGAAAAGACAAGTGGTGTAATGTTTCAGAATAACCCTCTTATCATTGAGCAATCATGATTTAATCTTCATACTCCTTGTGTAATTAAATTTATTTGAAACATGGATTTACGATACTCTTTAACGCAATAATTACGGATTATTATAATAATTATAGAGCTTTTTGAGTTTCTTAATAATAAGATATATTTCATAGAATTTATGAATAGTTATATATATAACTATTCATAAATTCTATGAAATATATCTTCACCACAAACCATGTTTTGGATTGACATTTTATACAAGTAATAATAAGGGCTTGTTTCCTTAAAAAAAAATTAAAGTAGTTAGTCCGTCTTATAGATTATCGAAAAATATTAAATAAGTATTTTTTCTATTTTCAATAAAACAAATGATGATAAATATATAGCGTATCAAAATTTGGGAGTGGGGGCTCTCTTAACGGCTTGTTACGGCGGGTAACAGGGCGTTAAAAATTGATCGGCAATGACGTCACGTGGAACTTTAACGGGCTATCATCTTTATCAATTTTGGTTTGATAGACAAAAGAAAAAATACGTGTCCAATATTTTTCAATAATCCACAAGACGGTCTAATTATTTTTTAAAGTATTGTTTTAAGCGATTGATTTCGGATGTTTTTTTTTAAAGTGATGTATCTCCCCAGAAATAACATCTTTGTCTTACCCGAACCTTCCCGGTAGCATTGACACGGCTAGCGGCCGTATTGATATGAAATTCTAATCCAAAATATATACCTCAATTCCGCACACAACGTTTCGTTTGTACTGTAAAACGTCAAGTATCGAGTCTAATGGAGTCGGCCGTACCTCCCGTGTGTCCGATGGGAGATAGCGCGCCGCTAATAAGACCACCGACGGACAAACCAATCAACGCTAAAGACCATTTTACTACTGCACTGAACATCGTTACTATTGGGCTTCAAGGTACTAGGTTTCGCCAGAAACTCCGCTCGCGTAACTATAAATTCCTCAGGAACAGTACTTTACTCTGACAATGTGTATACTATCCATCATGAAGATCGACTCTGTAGTTGCGTAACAAACAGATATGCAAACTTGCTTTTACATGAACAATATTATTTAGGATCAATCCTTATCCAAACCGGCAAGCACAGCGTCGGACATCCACCGACCAGATGGTCGGATGACCTGACTAAGGTCGCAGGAAGACGCTGGATGCAGGCCTATGTCCAGCAGTGGACTTCTTGCGGCTGATATGATAATGATGATGAATCCTTACCCTAACTAATATTATAAATGCGAAAGTGAGTTTGTTTGTTTGTTACGCTTTCACGTTGTAACTACTGAACCGATCATCATGAAATTTTGCATACACGTTATCTGTGGTGCGGAGAAGGTACATTTTATCCCGGGAACAGTACTGTTTCCAAGGGAACGACATTGACGCGGGCGGAGCCGTGAGCGAAAGCTACTAAATAATAAAATCGAAATATTTAACTAATACTCGTAAAGAGGGGCTGCCATAGAAAAACAAAGTTGTTTTGGCATATTTTATAGATAGATATTACCTCTTCCATGCTGGTCTGAGAGAAAATAAATAACGTAGAATGCGACGTGCATATTTTGCCACACAGATCGTAAAAGCTGATCGATGGAATGGGCGAAAATCTGAGAAATCATGTTATTAGGCGACGCGGCTAGCAACTCATCACTATTTAGATTCCATTTTCCACCATCACGCCCTCCAACTTGCTAAACGTGGCTTTTAGGTCCTATTAACTTAAGCTCTGTCTACCCCGTTAGGGAAAAAGACGTGATGATATGTATGTATATAAATATTGTATGATAGTGAAACCCACGTGCGAATCCTACTCACTTTCAGGCGATTTTATGTATAAATATTTCGTCTGACTTAAATACTACTTTCTACTAATTACAGCAATAATATAAACTGCTATATTAAAATGAAAGATTTACAACCCCACACCTTTCAATAATTATGTAAGTTAATGGATGAGACTTCCAACCTTCCAATAAACAAAATAAACATCTCAATTGAAATTACAAGCAGACATCGGCAAGGAAACATATTTACCGCCTCAGTACACGAGTAGAGTAAATGGTAGAGTGAACATCATATTACTCTACTAGCTTAATATGCTATTAATTTTGATGCAACTGCCTCCGTGGCCCAGTGGTTAACGCGTCTGCCTGTAGACCCGGGGGTCGTGGGTTCGATTCCCACTGGAAGCATACTTTGTTTAGTTGTTTCCAGCTTGGTTAGGACTTTGTAGGCTTAAATCACCTGATTGTCTGATAATTAGGATGATTCCGTGTTTCGGAAGGCACGTTAAGCCGTTGGTCCCGGCTGCCATGTACCTCATGTTGCAATAATTCATCATCATCATCAGGTCCTTTTTGTGTCCACTACAGGAGCACGACCCAACGACCACGTTGCAATAATTAGAGATTATTAATTAGATGTTGATTATTTTGTGACATTTTTATGAGCTTATTTGCTGTCGGTTTGATATTTTTATCAATTAATTCCTTTGGTCTAATTTAACTGCTTCCGTGGTCCAGTAGTTAAGGAGTTTGCCTGTAGACCCGGGGGTCGTGGGTTCGATTCCCAGGGTAATCATATTTGGTGTAGTTGTTTCCAATTTGGTTTGGGCATTGCGGGCTTCATTCACCTGATTGTCTGATAATAAAGATTATTCCGTACTTCGGAAGGCACTTTGAGCCGTTGGTCCCGTTGGCTGCCATCTGGTAGTCGTTAAAAGAACCACGTCAGAGGCCGAGAGGCGGTTCCGCAGAACTCTGACACCAGGGTGTGGTCGATTGACCGTGACACCTACTCGAAATGATGATGATGGTGCAAGTAAACCTGTTTTGTGTTAGTAGAGTTATGTTTTAGAACTCCTTTAAATCCCCTCATACTACATTTACTATCATCATCTCAGCTGCAAGAAGTCCACTGCTGGACAGACGCATCCTCTTGGATTCCCAATACTGCCGTTTGGAAGCGACCTGCAGTATCTTCCTGCAACCTTGCTCCGGTTCTCTCTCATTTTGTACACGTGTTTGAGTCCAAATGGTCTCGTGCAAGGATTCGGAAAACCCATTCTACTAATGGTTTCAAATAGAGCCAAATTAAAATTCAACATTCATTCATTAATTTCGAGTAGGTGACCGGTCAATGGACCATGCATACCCTGGTGTCAGAGTTCTTCGGAACCGCCTCTCGGCCTCTCACGTGGTTCCTTTAACGACTACCAGATGGCAGCCGGGACCAACGGCTCAACGTGCCTTTCTGCCCTATTGGTTATAAGAGCATATACACGGGCCAAATATACAATGATCTGGTAGAATGTGTGGTGGAGTAGATTAGAGGAAGGCAAGTAGAGCGCCTATCAACGAAGACAAGCTACTGTTGTCTACCTTGACAGGCACTCCAATATCCAATTTCTAATACTTATAAATATTCTCGCGACCAATGAACTTATTCTCAATATTTATATTGTGTGATAGTGATAATAGACAAACGCGTTTCTCTGTACACAGTGACACTAACAAGAGCCAGCAACTGTTAATATCGGTGAGACTATGCTGTTGATAATGGTATAGTTACTATACCATGTTACTTTCTACTTTACTCTACTCATGTAGGTTATATGACAGGCAATAATATCAGCATGGCTCGATTGGAAGTCATCTTTATGGCAGGTCCGATCGCCTGCTGTTAGCCAATTCACTTAAAGTATTGTCAGGCTTCCATTGACATTGCCAAGATTTTATGGTGCAAGCAATTCCGAAACGATTTCGCCAAAAATTCGTGTCTGTTGTATGGGAGCCTTTGATATTAATTATATTTTTAAAGTGAATTATAACTAAATATTTTGTGAATATTTCAAGAGTCTACCTGTCGCCATTACCTTTGAAAAATGATTTTTGAACATTTTTCTGGTATTCTGTTTTAAACTTTCGCGATTTAAACACATAATTATTAATTTTAACGGGACTCGAACGAATCTATCAGAAACAAAGGCTCGTCCTTTGAAAAGAGCTTCGAGTATATTTTCCTGATGCCGAAAACTTTAGAATGGTTTATAAAGTCTACTTTAATCAGATAACGATCATAAAATATATTCATAGGATAATTTGCCTTTATTTTACCTATTAGTGTTTTATAGCTCAAAACCCAGGACTCATAAATCGATCCATTTAAAGCCTTTTGGAATAAATTTTTAACAGTAACTACAATTAAGTTAAACGCGTTTTTTCCCGCTGTCACTTTTATTCTAATTCATATTTAATCGGAGTTTTCAGACATTTTGTATAAAAATATAGTTCGTAGTATTAGTTTATTTTTTTCCCTTCCATGTTGCCCAAATATAAAAGAAAAAAACATAGAATATAATGCGTATATTATATACATATGTCCAGTAGAAATGGAAATCAAAAGGGACATAAATGGTGTTAGTCAGTGAAAATCTTAAAAAACATAACAATATAACAAGTAGATCAGAAATCCAGTGCGCCATGAAGTTTCCAATATCCGCTTTATAAAGTCCTCTGACTTTTACGACTGCAATCCCAAAAGTGCCCACAACTGGGCAATTAATTAGCAGCAGTCAATTTACAGCCAAATAGGCGTTTAATTTAAGTCCTACGGGAGCATTTAATTCCGAGCGTTCGGATAGAGACGTCGATCGCAGATAGTGCGGCTGTGGAGCACGCCGATGTTATCGCTTAGATCGGCTTAAACCTTTCCTTTTTTGCTTCCTTTGAGGTTTTGAATTAGTCTGGGATATTATGTATACCCAGCAGTGGGTCATAGAAAGTGGATGATGATGATGATGATTATGTATCAGTGTTAACAGCCTCCGTGGTCCAGTGGTTAAGGCGTTTGCCTGTTGACCCGGGGGTCGTGGGTTCGATTCCCACCGGAAGCATACTTTGGTTAGTTGTTTCCAGTTTGGTTAGGACATTGCAGGCGTGAATCACCTGATTGTCTGATAATAAAGATGATTCCGTGCTTCGGAAGTCATGTTAAGCCGGTGGTCCCGGCCGCCATCTGGTAGTCGTTAAAGGAACCACGTCAGAGGCCGAGAGGCGGTTCCGAAGAACTCTGACACCAGGGTGTGCATGGTCGATTGACCGTGACACCTACTCGAAATGATGATGATGAGTGTTATATTAAGAATTTCTGACTGAGCTTTGTGAAAACTAATACACACCAGACGTTAAATCATTTTGACAGATATTGTGACAATGAAAGCTATTCGAAAAATATATATTTTTATATATTATAAATTATATATTTTTTAATGTCAATCTATAAACCTCTCATTATATTTTTACCACAAAAAACATACGAAATCAAGAGACCAAATATATATGCGATCGGTTTCAAGAGTCAGAGAACAAAAATATGTATAAGCCGATGACCGCTGCATAGATACACCGTAAATTCAAATCCTGCAAAGCAATTCCTTTGCAATTGGACGCATACGCAGCTATGCAAGGCAATCTACAGGAGTCAGTGGAATCCAGTGATCCCATAAATACGGACGTGAAAAAATGTCCCACGTCTTCAGATAAAATGGAAACCCTGAAATGACCATAAAATAATTTTCTAAATCGGTCGCTTGGAGCCGACGCACGTAGGGAGCAGATTCAATTTGAGCTAATGCCAGTTCCTCAAACATCCAATAAGGTATGTGACCATATATGACAGCAATCAGTATGAGATTATGTCACGTAGCCTGCGACAAATCGGGCCGTCTCATCTTTAATCAAAATTGGAAATTTTTGCGTGTGAAGACAGATATTGCCGGTTGGATCGTGTATTGAATGAAGATATATTGAGGGCTGGGATAATTTGCGATATAATAGATCTTTAAAAATCATATATAAGTAAAAGCTAATTTCCACATCCGGTTTTGAAATGCTGTGGCATATTAAACCAAGGTCCGTACTCATCCTACGAATTCTCATCCCATGTATTTTTTTAATTCTTTTTTCCTCACTCATCCTATTTCTATTCTCAACTCATCTCAAGACCAATATTATGCAATTATCTTTTCCATCTGAGATGAAATGAGTGATGTGAGGGATCCAAAGTTTGTTCAAAGTGTTCCAAATCATAATTTTTAAAACAAATGCAATTTATAACCATAAACACATTCGATTAAGAATTTTAAAAAAAACCGTCCAAGTGCGAGTCGGACTCGCACACGAAGGATTCCGTACAGTTATCTATAAAAAATGTGTCTGATGTATGTACTTAAATATTTATTTTATTCTATTTTTTTAAGTATTTGTTGTTATAGCGGCAACAGAAACACATCATCTGTAAAAATTTCAACTGTCTAACTATCTAGATATTAATAGGGTCCCGTTTTTGTACCCTTTGGGTACGGAACCAGAAAAATAATACTCATTTATAAGTGATTTCATTTAAATATAGTTAATAAAATAGTATTTAGCCTAGAATATTTCTGTATTAAGAATAATTATAGTTGATCATCCATGTGATATTAAATGTAACCGCAAAATAAAGTAAATATCACCCAACAGCCATAACTCACGTAAAAGTGTGAAAGTTTAAAAACAGATATTAACAACACATTTGAATCTCGCGTGAAGAAAACCATTACTTGCAACGGAAAATCAATTCAAGCCATAATAAAAAGCCATCGGACCACCAGACACGCATTACTACGTTTAAGCTCCTTTCCAATAGCTAGGAAATTGCTCGGCTTTCGAGGTACACTAAAAATAAAGACGACACGGAATTGACACAACATGAGCATGAGCACTTTATCAAGAAGCAAGCAGGACGTAATTAAAATTAAAAACTTGAAGGAGCTCTAACACTTAACTACCTTAAAATTTGAGGCTCAATAAAATAATATTACAATTCTATGCAAATTCCTGTGTTTTAACGTAATACACAAGCTAGCCGCTGACGCTTCCGATCGCTAACATTAGTGCGGGCGCATGTCTTGATTCGTATTCGCCATGAGGAAGACCTCCAGATAAGATCGAAACACATCGGCTAGTAGCTGCCTTCGTACGTAAGTAACCCGTTGTTCCATATTATAATATTAAACAAGCTATAGATAATATAGTCTGGAGCTGACAAAACGCTGAAACTTTGTCGCAATAGTCTAAGAAGTCCGGGTTCCCCGACGGCGACGTCACAGTTACAGAATGACTGATGTCAATTTTTAGAGCATTAGGCTACAAGCACACGTGTTAGGACTCATAAGTCTTTAGATACAATAACAGAGATTTCTTCTGTGCTGTGTTAGAGAGTACCTACGAAATTAGAAGTGTCCTTCTGCGCTGTCGCTATTTTATGACTACAGGAAACGGCACGTGCATATAATGGTCGCGGTCCAGATGGTCGTTTGGTCGCTAGCCGTGGAGTCTATGGTGGCTGGTCGCCGGTCCGGTCGCCGGACGCCGGTCGCAATCTCCGGTAATTGTGGTGGCGACCTTTCAATCCAGGAATGTCAACCTGCTGGCGGTTAGAGCCATCTGTGCTTTTATTTAGACGTAGTGGTTACAGTAATGGGGTATGAGATTGCTAGGTCTATTAACTTGTATTGTCTTGCATTCTTGCTTGATACAGTTTCAGGGAAAAACGGTAACAGTAATAATGACGTGGAGAAAATTCGCGATATCAATTAGCTCTATAATATATGGAAAAGGAGATACTGAATAGGAAATTAAGTTATCCTACAAATCTTGTGATGGCGTATGTGTAGAGGCGCTTATGCAGAGACCAGTAACTATTTTGCACAATTTCATAGCTAATAATTGTAGCATACCTTCGAATGGAATTAAGAAAAATAAAATGGATGTTTTTTATTTAAATAAAGAATGACTGACGTTTTCTTGCTAGAGAATGAAAGTGGATATTGTGAGTCACTCGCCATCAGCCTAGAATTTAAGAGGTGTTATTGTTAAGATATAAATTTTATTCGAGTCTATGTTTGGATTTTCCTTTAGGCCCATCCCACATAAATAATAGCAGCAAGACAGACGATTGTTGCATTTTATAACAAATCTAACTTGATACACAAAAATACAATACGCTTATAGTTTTGGTCATTAACCATACTGTGAGCTTTAATTAATGTAAATATACAACACAAAGCTACGATTATAAAATCCACTGACATCAAATTACCGAGATGGCGCTCACAAACTTAGTAGTAAAAATTGAGCAGCCAATTAAAGGCAGGAGGGTCGTGCACTCATTGGAGTATAAGTATGCGAATAATTACGGAGAATATTTATTACCAAATTAATTAGAAGTTAATAAAGGACTCTCGTGACTACCGGGCGATTACTTTAATCCAATTAATAAGAAACGGTCGCCTAGACTGCATTTATCGCTAACTGTAAAATTAATTGTTACCGCCGAAACTAAACATGTTAGGCTTGATTTTTTACTTAATTGCTAACAAATTAAATGCATAGTTTTGTATTATAAATAAAATATTTTTCGTAAGATAAATATATAACGAGCTCCGTGGCGCAGTGGTCAACACGCCAGCCTGCGACACGAGAGTGCCCGGGTTCGATCCCCGGCTAGATCAAGATGGAAAATGATCTTTTTCAGTTTGGCCTGGGTCTTGGATGTTTTTACTATATACGTATTTGTTATAAAATATAGTATCGTTGAGTTAGTATCCCACAACACAAGTCTCGAACTTACTTTAGGGCTAGCTCAATCTGTGTGATTTGTCCGTATAAAACTTAAAAACAACGGTCAAACACAAACTAGTTGTTTGTTAAACTTCAATTCTAAAATTTAAAACAAAGTCATAATGCTTTATTTTTATATCTTCGTTAATTTTAAACTAAAATACGAAACACGCTTATCACAAAGTTAAGAAAGAAAACCCGGTAGTTAATTTAACACTCAAAAGTATATGCTATTATCACACCTCTAGTGTTGCAGTTGTCCATGGGTACCGGTGATCACTTACCATCAGGTAACGCGATTGCACGTAATTGTCATAAAAAAGTATTGTGCGTAACGTCAAAATGTATTGAAGAACTTGGTCGACAGCTATCAAAATATTATTTCTGAGCCAGCAACCAGAGTGTGATGTGTTTGTGGATGGATGCAGTGTGCTTGTTAGGCAATTCTTACTATTTTGTGAAAGAGATGAAGGTGAGTCTACTTGTACGTAATAAGTTTTATTTTAAGTAATTATTATCTTTTTTGTGAAACTTATACTGCCTAAATACTGTAAGCGGAAGTTTATACCGTGGTATTTAGTTATATAATAAATAAATAAATAAAATAAAATTATGTTGGGTAATAGAAACAGTTTGAAATTAATATTTGAGTTAGTCCCACCCTCAGTTCTGGAGAGCTATTTTTGAAATGACGCCGTTCGTAAACGAGCTATTTTTCCATACAAAAAAAAGCTCTAAGACTGGTGTCACACTTTCAAAAATAGTACCTCTGAACTTGTGTCATGGAATACTAACTTACTGATACTTTATCTTTTATTGGATACGTATAAAAATAAACATGAGTGTATTCCATCTTGACATTACTGGAGCTCGAATCCGGGACCCATTTCAAAGGAACTTGCGGTACCAATGAACTACAGAGGTCTTAATATGTAATATCTTTTCTCGACACGAGCTCCTAAAACAGTAACGTCTCTATAAAATAGCAATGTGACAATCCAGTCCTCTTTATTTTTTCGAAAATACGTAAAGACTCGTCCGATACGTGAATGAATTTTAATATGTTGCCAATGCATTTAATTCTTCAATGTCATTGACATTTTTACGTCCACGTTTCATGCGATTATTTGTTTGCTTTCATTATTTAAGAAATGAACACAGTTGTGCGGGGTAGGGGTTCGGTTATCGATGAAAACACCGCCTGGGGTAAACGTATATGCATATATTTGACTTTGACAGCTCCGTGGCACAGTGGTTAACACGCCAGCCTACGACACGGAGTGCCCGGGTTCGATCCCCGGCCAGGTCAAGATGGAAAATGATCTTTTTCAGATTGGCCTGGTTCTTGGATGTTTATCTATATATGTATTTGTTATAAAATATAGTAACGTTGAGTTAGTATCCCATAACACAAGTTTCGAACTTACCTTGGGGCTAGCTCAATCTGTGTGATTTGTACGTCCATATTTATTTATTATTTATTTATATTGTTCAAAACACACAGATTTTAGGTGGCCTCAGTCTAGCACGTTTATATAAAAACATGCGCAGTATGGTGTCACTTCCAAGGACTAACGGCAGACAAAACATAACACTGTTTTCAAAAAATAACACTTTTTACTTAAAACGCTAATGTGCTCGTTATCGCAATACAAAAAAATATATATGACTAATACCAACTATTAAGTAAACAATTTGTAAGTAAAGTAACAATATTAATACCTATATTATATATAGGAAGCAAGTCAAGTTTGAGTAGCATGCACACAAGTGGACTTCCGTAACACCAAACAATATTATATTACAAAATATGCCATTAAAATACGTTTTTTTTTTTTTGTTTGTTTTAATACAGGTAACAAAAATATACGCTCTCTTAAAACTACCTATTACGAATCTAAGGATACAGCCCTGTGACAGACGGATAGCGGAGTCTCAGTAATAGGGTCCCGTTTGTACCCTTCGGGTACGAAACCCTAAAATGATACATTTTAGCCTAAAATAACATTTTAGGATAGACATTTCTATGTCGTACCAATTCAGAAAAAACATTCAGTGAAAACCGAATAAAAACCATTGACTTTTGAGAATTATATAGATAGCTAATGACTTCAATGTAGAAAGGTACTACAAGAAGGAAGATATTATTTTCTAGAATCCTAAACCCAGACTTAAAATTAGTTATATAAATTTAGACTTTCGTGGCAATCATTTGTCTAGCCGCCCATAGTGACATCTGTCTAACAAGTTTATCTCTTCTCATTATTCAAAGCTTTACTACTGGATCTCGACTCAATGAAAACCGGCGACAATCTAACCTTTCACTACAAAACAAAAGCGTAAGCGCCACAGCAAACTAGTCCTTATTGAAATTATTTAGATGCTGTTTTAGTATAAGCGGTAACACGAAAAGAAATTGCATAAACGAGTTTATAAAGGTCAAGTTATTTACAATTTCAGTCATTATGAATATTAATTATGCTTGTGTATATTACAAATTATGATTAATTGTGCAGCATTCTCTTTGGTGTCATAAGTATCGGCAAATATACTACCTGTACAGATAGTAATAAACTGAGAGGCATAAGTACAAACAATTAAGAATTGACTATTTATTAGAAGAGCCGATATTTCACGTTAACGCTTTTTACCCGACTGACCTACACAGAAGGAGGGTAATGTTTTTCGCGCATAGATATGGATGTCTGTCTGTTCCATTGTCGTCTCTTGTAGCCTAAACGGCTTGACCGATTTCGAAGTGTGAGATATCATTAGATTTGTATTCTTCTCCGGAGTGTCATAGACTATGACATATTACGTTAGCAAAATATCTATATGGCGGACGTAAACTGTCAAAAAACCAGTCGGATTTTTATTTACTTTTAATTATCCACTTGTTGCGCATTTATTTACACTTCCAATAGCGATTTAAGTTCTGCAGTACTCCAGTCTCGCTGCGATCACGACAGTTGTAACTTAGAAACTTCAGCGGAAATAAATTTATAAAAAGTTCGTGCTAAAACCCGTCAAAATTAATAATTATGTATTTAAGTTTCTAGGGGAGGCCTATGCTGAAAAGCAAGACAATCAGAAACACTAGTTTAATTGCCAGTGTCTAATAATCGATAATTGAATGTTGATAATTTAGTTTAATAGGAAATTATAATATTAATACAAATATAATTATAATAAATTGTTCGAAGTTACTAAATGGAAATCTATGTAATGCAAGTGTCATATTGATTGATTGTTAATAAAGGCTTTTATTATTATTATTTAAAGCGCGAAAGTTTAATACAGAAGATAGTTAAGTAGGTAATATCTTAAAGGCTCAAGAAATTAAATCCTTTAGGCCGCTATCTTTTTCGTTCTAAGAAAGAACAAGTTAATTACAACCAATCAATACAAGAACTATATATGTACATCTCTATATTTCACTCAACGTCGATACAAAATGAAAGTGACATCGGACTGGTAGTAGGGGATGTATCGTTACTGGACTTCATTGGTATTCCGCCAGGCGCAGTCCGTCGCCAGTGAGTATCTGCCTTAATTATTTTAGATTGCAGGCTGACACGCGGACGGTTTGATGCCATAATCTGAATAGTTTACGGACTGAAACGTCTAGTGTAATTACAAGCTAAAAGATGCGGGCACAGCTATTTACTATGATCTAACCTCTAGTTCAATTAATTTTATGGCGGCGTCCTTTCATGTTGATATTCCAAAATTAAATTATGCCGCCGAGCCTGGGCTAGTGGCGAACCGTTAAATTATAAGTACCTAGTTATTATTAATGCGAAAATTTTGGATGATCGTTACACATAATAATTAAATTACTTATAACTGTACAACAAAGATTAAAAGATTTATTCAGAAAATATACCTTTACAGGCTTTTTCACGTCAATTCACTCTGGCAGAGAATTCCTTATGGCATGCAAGTCCACCTATTTGTACGTATTTTGTACAATAAATATAAAGTTTTAAAAAAATACTTAATAAATTATATTACTAATATTATTGGTCAAAACCTACAAAGAGCTAGCATTTTCGGAACCGATATCAGCCAATTGAAACATAAAATTCATAATACTTACTCTATTCTGTTCTGTTAAACAAAAGCGACAAGGTTTAATGCCTGGAAAAAAATTTTAAGGAGCCAGTAAGATTAAATCTATTTACTGGTATGGAGTTATTAACTGAGGCTATTCCAGTGACACCAGCAACTTAACGAACTTAATACCATTAAATTTAAGTTATTTAGGCAAAGTATTAAAAAAATCAGCCTCGAATCAGTTCTTTCATAGTCAGTATAAAATAAATAAAAATAAATATATACGGACAAATCACACAGATTGAGCTAGCCCCAATGTAAGTTCAAGACTTGTGTCATGGGATACTAACTCAACGATACTATATTTTATAACAAATACATATATTAATATAGATAAACATCCAAGACCCAGGCCAATCTGAAAAAGTTTATTTTCCATCTTGACCTGGCCGGGGATCGAACCCGGGCACTCTCGTGTCGCAGGCTGGCGTGTTGACCACTGCGCCACGGAGCTAGTAGTATCTCGCAGTCTTCCCCTAAAAGTTGCCTAGTAAAAGACATCAACGCGTTCAGTTAAGCGCGCGATACGTTTTTGTATGACAGCGTTTGTATTGAGAAGTGTAAAAATTTTATTTCTATCACTTCATAATAGATATTAAGTTGTAAGATATTATCTACATATATGCATCGAAAACAATACAACCGCCAAAATCGCGAAAAAAAAAAAATTATTTAAATTGAAATGGTTAATTCTTCCTGCTGGTCTGGAAACATAGAATATGCCAGCTGCTTCTCTTCCCACGCAGATCGTAAAAACCGATCGAAGGAATGGGCGAATCTCTGCGAAATCAAGTCAATAGGCGTTGCGGCTAGCAACCCATCACTATATTAATTTCGTTTCACGCCCACCATAATGCTAAATGTGGCCATAAGGTTTTATAGACGTAGCTTTTGTCTACCCCGCAAGGGAAAAAGACGTGATACTATGTATGTAATGGTTAATAACAAACGTTTAAGAAAATAAAATTAATGGCACCTTCCTGATAAATATCCAGTCCTTATTTCAAGTATAAAAGTAAATTAAATTCACCACAACATTACAAAACGCGTATTTGTATAATAACGTATATTTGTATTAGTTACGATCGTTTAAATTCAACATCTGTTGAAATTACAGAGGTAATACTAGCGTAATCATAATATCGCGTAATCCATTACATGGCATAAACCTCCTGCAGCAGACCACCAAAGACTCGACCATGGAGCCAGGAGTAACGATGACAATAAAAATAAAAACAGCTAAGCATAAGAAAGTTAGTGCCACAAATATGGCTTCAACGCTAATATAAACTGCAGACACGGCAATTTAATGGTAAAGCACATTCAATTAAGTTTCAGAAGGAAAACTTTATACATACAACTTGCTTTAGCCCGCGGCTCCGCCCGCGTCAATGTCGATCCCTTGGTAATAGTACTTTTTCCCGGGATTAAAGGTAGTAATCCAGAGAACTTGTGTGATAAATTTCATGATGATCGGTTCAGTAGTTACGGCGTGAAAGCGTAACAAACAAACAAACTCACATTCGCATTTATAATATTAGTTAGGATTTGTAAAGAAAACCCTGTCTGATCCCTAAAGGGATGATTCAGCTGCGTCTAGTACTGTGTAGATCGTAAAAGCCGATCAAGGGAATGTGCGAAAAGATGAATCAAGTTGTAGGCGATGCGGCTTGCGTGGCATTTAGATCTTTTAGACGTGGATTTTGCTAATTTCACACATTTTTAGGGTTCCGTAGCCAAATGGAAAAAAAACGGAACCCTTATGGATTCCTCATGTCTTAGTAAGTCAAAGCCAGTCAGTCTTTTTTCCGAAACTAAACTATACTGTTGAAACTTGGTGAGTAGATGTATTCAGTGAACCGCATTAAGATTTTCACACAAAAATTGAAAAAAAAAATTTGGGGCTTCCCTATACTAAGAACCGATATTCTTTTTTTTTTTCATCTAGTGCCGAATGCATTGTGTGCCCAATGTGGGGTATGTATGGATAAGTCTTCAAAAATGATATTGAGGTTTCTAATATCATTTTTTTAAACTGACTAGTTTGCGCGAGATACTCTTCCAAAGTGGTGAAATTTTTGTATCCCTCTTGTTACTTCTAAAATAAGAAAATGATAAAACTAAAAAATATACTATGCAAACTTCCACCAAAAATCGGTTTGAACGAGATCTAGTAAGTAGTTTTTTTAATACGTCATAAATAAGTTACAACGAACTACAAGAACTTTTATATTATGTTACTTCCTGCTACGGAACCCTTCATGGGTGAATCCGATACGCACTTAGCAGCTTTTTTTTTAAATAGCTAATATCAAAAGTAACTTTATTCTCGCATTTTTTTTCCCCGTATGTAGAATACTTACCTAAATTTCTAAATACATTTATTTTTTTACTAAATATTGAAGTAGGCGTTTGTCTCCCATCTCACCTGATGGTAAATACATTGTAATCGGTGTACGCACAGAGAGTTAATTGTTTTTTAAGGATATTAGGAATAAATAATAAAAGTCTGCCACGATTACTTTCTAAGTTTTTAAAATTATATTTACTTATGACATTTACGGAGAAGGTTATACTTACTTAGTTTATAATTATGTAAACTATGAAATATGTGAACGGCCAAGCATTACAGAAAGCACTAAAATTATGTAAACAGGTTTAGTTTTATGAAATACGTTCACAATTTTAAATACCAGTAGTACTTTCTTGCCGCTTTGGTACCTACTCTACGTAAGCTTCTAAGATTCTAAGCTTTTAAAAAATCAGTGGCACTCCGTGAGTGTCAACAGAAGTGAAATCTTAACATTCGGTTTCTTATACAGGGTGAAATTGAATTAATTAGCAAACGTTTAAGGACTCAGACCACGAATCTGAACAAATTTCATTATGGGACCAACTCCAAAATTGCAAAAAAAACAGCTGTTCGATACGTTTTGGCCAAGTAGATATTCCACTTTTGTATGAAAGAGCAGATATTTTTTTCACGATTTCGAAGTTGGTCCCATAAAGTTATTCAGATTCGTAGTCTCAGTCACTCCTGAAACGTTTGCTAATGAATTCAAATTCACCCTGTATTCAGAAGTGTCAGTTACGGAAACGGTAACAGTGTCGCAAGTTAAATAATTCTTCCATCCCAAAATATACCTCACCAAGAAGTTTCCACTTCAGAAATAGAAAAAAGAAATATAGGCAGATCACGTACAACAATTATATAACTGGATATTTAAACTCATATTTCTTACAACCCACTTGGATATTCTTTTTTTCTACGAAAAACCTATCAAGGCATGCAATACGGGCGCCGTGGGTGGCCGTATTACGTTACACTGTGGAGTGGTCATCATGGGATTAAGATTCGGCTGTTTACTACTTGTATAGTTGTATACAGACGGTTGTACGCGGACCGTGAATAGGACTTTTGGCTGAGTTACTGTTAATGGGAAACGTGCCTTTACAATTATGAGGAGGCAATATTAGACGGAATGGTTTATTTGTGCTGACGGTATATTTATTTCCTCTTTAATCTCTAAGATGAATTATTTATAATATCTTCTTCGTAGTCGTACACTCTTGACAGAGTGGCCGTGTGGATTGGGTTGCTCCTCTATGGCCGCTGTTGTTGCGATCTTTCTCAACGTATCTCTGTCTGCGGCTTTTTTTGGAGCATTTTGTTGCTGGACATGTGCACCGACCACGTGGACGCTAGTCTACAATACGGCCCTGAATATACAGGGTGTCTTATCGAACTGGGTCTATTAGATGAGAGAGGAGATGTAGTGTTTTATTTTGCATTTTCTGCCAGACCAGCATGGAAGAAACATCATCTCTACACATATAATTGATAATTTTGCGCTTTTTAGTTATTTTTTTTTTTATATACACGGTAAAATTTTGAATTTTCTGGATCATTAAAGGGATGATTCAACCCGTTGATATAAACAACTTTTCCTATGGGACCAATGCTGGGAACTCAAAAATGTTTTTGACGTTCCATACAAGTTGACCAGGCGGCCGAATTTTTTTGTATGGAACTGCAATTTTTTTTTGAGTTCCCAGCATTGGTTCCATAGGAAAAGTTGTTCATATCGATGGCCTGAATCACCCCTTTAAAGGTCCTGAACAATCAAAATTTCACCGAGTATATTTAACACTATTGTTTCATCTGATTATTACTCTAGTTTTTGAAAAATCTTTTTATCTAATAAATCTGAAATTATTTACTTTTATTTTGAGCGATGATTCTTTCACCGCACCCTACCACCCATGGCGCAATGGTCACACAACCCACGAACTGTTGAGATCACTCCAAATTGCTGACTCCGCTTTAGATGACAGTCATTTGGGAGCAGCTCGCTTTACATTTGTAAATTGTAGCCATTGCGGGTGAAAGGCATCGCCCGCGGATTGCCGGGAAATCGTAAAAATATGGTCCCCGAACTGATCTGCTATCGTTGTAATGATACACTTTATTTTAATAAAAGCTGAGACTACAACCAATGGTTATGTAATGAGAAGTGAATCTGGGTTATGAAGAAAGAAGTTTAATTCTCTGTAAAAGATTATATAGAATATATATAAGCTACATATATCTCTCTAAGTCTTTAAAATCTTAGTACTTGCCAGGGCCAAATTTAGCACCGAACGGGAAAGATATTTATTTTCACGGCTAATAATAGCTGTTGCCCGCGGCTCCTCCCGCGTTAATGTCTCTCTCTGGGGAACAGTAGATTTTCGGTACAAACTGACTTGTATGACCGTACCGGAGTGAAAGGTACCCTATGTCCTTCCCCGGGCCCCAAACTACCTCTAGAGCAAATTTCATCCAAATTGGCTTAATAATTGAAGCGTAAAAAGTAACAAAGAGACCGCATTTTCAATATATGGATAATAATTATCGTTACTTTTTAGTAAATAATTACAAAAAGACGACTAATGTTAGTAAGTAATTAGTATGGGACCTGGGATTCAAAGAAATAAAGGTCAGCTGCTTGTATATAGGTACGTAGATTTATTTTAGGGTTACCAATATTACAAAAATGATTAATTCATATGACCGGCGAGCTTCGTGGCGCAGCGGTTAACACGCCAGCTTGCGACACGAGGGCCCTGGGTTCGATCCCCGGTCAGGTCAAGATGAAAAATGATCTTTTTCAGATTGGCCTGGGTCTTGGATATTTATCTACATATGTATTTGTTATAAAATATAGTATCGTTAAGTTAGTATCCCATAACACAAGTCTCGAACTTACTTTGGGGCTAGCTCAATCTGTGTGGTTTGTCCGTATATATTAATATTATATTTATATCTGGAATTCCTTAGACTTCGATCCATAAATTTAGAAACCCATTCTTATCAAGCACTACAACATTTCACTCTTAATTTTAGTGAGTCAGTGTTTGCATTAGAAACTGGCTTATTTGTTTATCTGCAATGAGGGGTAAGAGGCAGTAAAGTGTGGTTCGGACCGTTATTGTGGCGAGCATGTTTATTGGGGGCCTTAATCTAACATCTGGTGCACTGAGCTGCGTGTAAAGGCGACTATACAAAGGCCTGATAAGCCTTTTCCTCTTCATTGAATATCCTCTACCACAAATTAATATATACACACATATTATCAGACCAAAAATAAATAATCTTTCTAACGGTACCCTACGAATTTGTACAGGTATTTAGAGGTTAAGGTTATATTTACACGCACTCACGAAACATAACCTCTTTCCTCTTTTGACTCTTACTTTTTTATTTTGTATACACATGGTATTTTATAAAATCCAATGCTCGTCATCATCAGGTCTTTTTATTCTCTACTGCAGGAGCATGACACTCTCCTCGCTGGCCAGATGGGTTGGAGAGGTCTCATTGATGTTTATGAGCTTTGTTTAGCTTGTATTTCCTAAGTCGCCTCTTACGACATCCAACTCTTCCCGAGTTGGAAGAGGAGGAAAGCCAATGCTCAAAATGAATTTATCATCAAAATGTATTTCTTACATATTACTGCTACTTTCCATAATTTTTTTTCTCGTCTTCTAGTACAATGTAAAGTCCCTTTGAAACGATGTCCGAACTCTGCACGCGTAACCTGTAATAAATCCTCAGGCCGCTATAACTTTGGGTTAAGTCAAGCAAACTGGGTTTAGGAGAAATCCGCTGTTGCTTAGCTTATTCAGTCACGTGGCCTACAAGGATGGATTTACTAGGTAGAAGCTAAAGGACCTCGTCGTAATGGCCTGGCGCGAAGAACTGCATTTAAGTCGTGAAATATATTCCAAATTGGGTTAAGTCAATTAAATTTGGTTAAGAGAAATGCGCAGCAAAGCTCGTTTTAAAGGTAGTTTTAGTTTATAGCAATCCCAACTAACTAATGTTTTAAATACGAAAATAAGTTTGTTTGTTACGCTTTCACGCCGTAACTACTGAACCGATCATCATGAAATTTTGCACACAAGTTCTCTGGGTTACGCAGAAGTCCATAGGCTACCTTTTATCCCGGAAAAAGTACTGTTCCCGAGGGAACGATGTTAACTCGAGCAAAGCTGCGGGCGAATATATTGCAGGGGTATCTCTACTAAGGTATTCTGAGAACACCGTTTTATATGTAAGTCGTATTACAAACAAATGAATCCATCCATTTGAGGGGAAATCGTTGATTCAACGAACAGACATACATTAAAGTTTATTCGCAATTGTAATTGATCTGCATGTACAATTGCAGTCGTTAATCTACGTGTAACTCGCCGTTGCTGTGTTGCCAGCTTTCCAAAGCTTAGAATTCTATTATTGGAGTTTTACGTAAACCAGGAAGATATACAACATTCAGAATAGAATGTAAAGAGGTTGCATCCGAATCTGGAGCATGATGCAGTACATTTATTCTCTCTTTTTATTTTTAATTAAATATAATACTACCTAATACTACCTCAACCCGTCTGGCCAGCGAGGAGAGTGTAGGCCAAATCCTCTGTCTGCTCTAGGCAAGTATGGCTCCGCTAGTACAGAGAAGGTCATGCTACTGCAGTGAAGACTAAAAAGACCTGATGATGATGATATAACACTACATAGGTACACTGCGGCTGAAATACGCAGCTACGAGTATGGAGCCTTACTATTGTTTCGTGCCATAGCTGTAGAGATCATGGGATGTTGGGCATGGACGCAAAGCGTTTTAAGGGAATAAGAGCACAAAATAGGGGACAATATGGTGACTCTCGCTATGGCACGTTTTTGGTGCAAAGGATGGCCATTGCTATTCAGTGTAGTATTACAGCCAGCGTTTTGGGCACCTTTGCGACAGAAACGTTACAGGGCTGGTTTTAAATGCATATGTTATGTGAAATGAAGGCATTTTTTTATTACTATACATACACTAAAGCACTACATCTGAATAAAAATATAAACATTCTCAGATATTTGGTTCATTAAATAAACTCCACAAGATAAAATTTAAAAAAAAATTGGAACTTCGTATTGTTTAAAAAATCTATTTAGATCAAATGTTAATGACATAAATTTACCTATAATATTATAAATGCAAAAGAGACTTTGTTAGTCTTTTATTTATTGTTTTTTACACTTTCACGACGCAACTACTGAACCGATCATCATGAAATTTTGCATACACTTTGCCTGGGATACAGAGACGTATATTGGGTCCCTTTCAGCCCGGATAAAAGTACTGATCCCGAGGGTTTGGCTAATGCAAGCTTAGCTGCGGGCAAAAGCTAGTCCTTACTAATATTATAAATGCGAAAGTGAGTTTGTTTGCTTGTTTGTTTGTTTATTTGTTTATTTGTTTATTTGTTTATTTGTTTATTTGTTTATTTGTTTATTTGTTTATTTGTTTATTTGTTTATTTGTTTATTTGTTTATTTGTTTATTTGTTTATTTGTTTATTTGTTTATTTGTTTATTTGTTTATTTGTTTATTTGTTTATTTGTTTATTTGTTTATTTGTTTATTTGTTTATTTGTTTATTTGTTTATTTGTTTATTTGTTTATTTGTTTATTTGTTTATTTGTTTATTTGTTTATTTGTTTATTTGTTTATTTGTTTATTTGTTTATTTGTTTATTTGTTTATTTGTTTATTTGTTTATTTGTTTATTTGTTTATTTGTTTATTTGTTTATTTGTTTATTTGTTTATTTGTTTATTTGTTTATTTGTTTATTTGTTTATTTGTTTATTTGTTTATTTGTTTATTTGTTTATTTGTTTATTTGTTTATTTGTTTGTTTGTTTGTTTGTTACGCTTTCACGCCGTAACTACTGAACCGATCATCATGAAATTTTACATACAAGTTCTCTGGAGTACGGAGAAGGACATAGGCTACCTTTTATCCCGGGATAAAGTACTATTCCCGAGGGATCGACATTGACGCGGGCGGAGCCGCGGGCGAAAGCTAGTATACTATAAATAAAACCATCGTGCGTTTTGGTAAATATCGGCAGTCACCACGTATTCTTACATAATCACTGAAATCAAAATCGGTCCAATTCAAATCGATACTTCTA
This sequence comes from Elegia similella, assembly GCA_947532085.1. Lineage (NCBI taxonomy): Eukaryota > Metazoa > Arthropoda > Insecta > Lepidoptera > Pyralidae > Elegia > Elegia similella. The sequence continues at coordinate 22,123,554 of OX383933.1, read as the reverse complement.
ACTCCATCTCGTTTCACGCGATTACAAAATTTATTCGGATCATTAACTCGATAGATATTCGAGATGTGAATGATTCCTTAATATCGATATTTCAAAATAGTCATTACGTAATTATTTTATGACATCATGATCGTGACATTTCACGATGCTCTGATTATGTATAGTAATGACTTTATTTGACCCGCAAACGGATAAGCGACGAGGAATCAGCGTCGGATGTGAGGAAATACTGTTTGGTTTTGGTACAAACTCACTTGTTTGCTGAGATACAAACAACTCTAATTTGAAAAGTTGTTATATTATCCTTTATAAAAATCATTTACTTATACAACATGTATACAATAGCCGTGTGGTTTCGGGCAGAGTAGAGTAGGACCACTCCTAGGCGAATTAGGAAATACTAGCTAAACAAAGCTCATAAACATCAATGAGACCTCTCCAACCCATCTGGCCAGCGAGGAGAGTGTAGGCCAAATCCTCTGTCTGCTCTAGCCAAGTATGGCTCCGGTAGTACAGAGAGGGTCATGCTCCTGCAATGGAGACTAAAAAGACCTGATGATGATGATGACAACATGTAAATAAAACCCTGTCCAATCCTTGAAGGGATGATTCAACATGAACAACTTTTCCTAAGGGAGCCTGGCATTGAACTTAAAAAAAATTGACGTTCGTATATAAATTGACCGGGCGGCCGAACATTTTTGTTTGGAAATATAATTTTTTTTGAGTCCCCAGCTTTTATCCCATAGGTAAAGTTGTTCATGTTGACAAGCTAAATTACCCCTTCAAGGATCGGATAGGATTTTCTTTACATATTGTATTAATAGCTTTCGCCCGCGGCTCCGCCCGCATCAATGTCGATCCCTCGGGAATAGTTTTTTTTCCGGGATACTCCGTATTCCGTACTCCAGAGTACTTGTATGCAAAATTTCATGAAGATCGGTTCATTAGTTACGGCGTGAAAGCGTAACAAACAAACTCACTTTCGCATCTATAATATTAGTAAGGATTATTATTATTATTACGCGTAGGTGTCACGGTCAATCGACCATACACACCCTGGTATCAGAGTTCTTCGGAACCGCCTCTCGGCCTCTGACGTGATTCCTTTAACGACTACCAGATGGCAGCCGGGCGGGACCAATGGCTTAACGTGCCTTCCGAATCACGGAATCATCCTTGTTATCAGACAATCAGGAAATTTAAGCCTGCAATGTCCTAACCAAACTGGAAACAACTAAACAAAGTATGCTTCCCGTGCGAATCGAACCCACGACCCCGGAGGCAGTTTACACCCGGTATTTATACATATTGTATAAATATTGGGTGTAAAATTATATTTAAATTAAAAAACAAAACAACCCTCAGTAGCCTATAATTACGTTGGCTAAAGCCTCAAGGTTTAAAAACACTATCTACGTGGGGCGCACTATAAGTTTCCGGAATGAATATGAAAAAATACTATTAAAGGTAAAAAATTAATTTATTGTTTTTCAAAATAATCTCCCTTGGCGTCTATGCACTTTTCCATTCGATGAAACCAGTTTTGAAAACTTTTGTGCCACTCCTCTGTGGTGACCTCTGAAACGTGTTTTTCATACTCCTCGACAGCCTCTTCTGGCGATGAAAATCGTTGACCGCGTAATTGGTTCTTAATTTTTGGGAACAGAAAAAAGTCACAAGGTGCCAGGTCGGGACTGTATGCAGGATGACTCATGAGTTCTACATTTTTCGCCCTCAAAAAGTCGTTTGTCTGTCTGGCCGTGTGAGAACTAGCATTGTCGTGGTGCAGGATGATACGGCGTTTACGGTTATTTTTACGGAGTTCGTCAATAACTTCCGGCAAACAAATGGTCGTGTACCAGTCACTATTTACTGTACGACGATTGTCTAAAGCAACAGTAGCCACGTGTCCAGTTTTATTAAAAAAAGAAGCAATCATCCGCTTAGATGCCCTTTTCACGCGCGCCACTTTGGTTGGTTTCGGCTCATCTTGAAAGACCCATACGCTCGATTGCTGCTTTGTTTTGGGATCGTAGCAATAAATCCATGTTTCGTCACCTGTTACTATGTCCCACACCAAATTTGACGCACCTTCGTTGAATCTGGTAAGCATGGCACTGCACCAAGTGACGCGGTCCGTTTTTTGAGCCTCGGTCAAGTTGTGTGGGATCCACCGCGAGTACAGCTTTCTCACACCCAAATGTTTGTGTAGAATTAATTGTATTTGACTCATGCCTATTTCTAAGGATGCGCGAATTTCATGGTAGGTCACATGCCTGTCTGTTTCAATCATACGGCGCACAGCATCGATGTTTTTGTTGGTCACAGCGGTGGACGGCCGACCATCGCGAGATTCGTCACTGAGATTGATACGACCACGCTTGAATTCTGCAATCCAGCTATAAACAGTTGTCTTGCATGGTGCTTCATTGCCAAAAGCTGTTTCAAGCCGAGCGATGCTCTGTTGAGCTGTCAAATTACACTTAAAATCGTAGAAAATCATACTACGAAAATTTTCCCGAGTTAAATCCATGTTGATGCAGACACACAATTTTTTAAATGGCGCCACAAGGTAGAAACAAAAGACAGTCAAATGAAACAAACTGCATTCTACAGCCAAAGAGTTCTATTTTCAAATGTTGCAATAAATTTTTAAATATTGTTTATGTAAGTGGCCAGTTCCGGAAACTTACAGTGCGCCCTATGTATCACCATCGCAATTATCTAAATTAATGCTAAAATATCCATGAAATATTCACAACTCTTTATACGTTCTCATAATTAAATTCAAATCACCTAAACACGCACCGAGCGAGTAATTGATACGAGCTCATACAGGCTCGTACACACATTACACTATTACCTATAATTGATCATTACCGCTTCCTACTTATTTGCATAGTAATAACTCTATGGCAGCAACACGTGACATTCTGCAACCTGTTTTATTAATCTTCTTCAGAATTGACCGTACTAGCAAGTAGTGGCATGTGAGGGTCATAGAACATTTTAGATAGAAAGGACAATATACACTCATCCTTAGGCAGCAGACATAACTGTATGTTACTAATGGCAGACTGGTGAACTTGCTTGATTAATCTTTGAAAATTGACCGTATGTAGAGTCAAAGAACTTTTTTGTTTTTAATATTTCTTATATTTTAATAGTTATTCTGCTCTTTGGGGTAATAATAAAACCAACAAATAAACATACATAGTATCACTTTGTAGTATTACACACTACATAGTATTTTCAATTGCGGGGTAGACAGAGCCTAGGTCTATAAGACCTTATGGCCACGTTTTGCCTGATGGGCATGTAGATGGAAAGTGGAATCAAATAGTGATGGGTTGCTAACCGCATCGCCTATTAATATGATTCCGCATGTTTTAGCCCAATCCCTCGATCGGCTTTTATGATCTGCGCGGTAAGAGAAGTAGCTGGCACATTCTACGTTTTTCCTTTTCTCCCAGACCAGCATGATTAAGAGAAACAAATAAAAGATTATAAAAATTGGTTCACCCGTTCTTAAATTATACGTGTTGGAACAAACCCGACTTTGTTTTATATATTTAAAAGTATAACAACACAGCGATGAACACCATTTTTACTCTGTGACTGCTCTCGGAAAGAAAGCGATCTAGAGCCCTGTCCACTTATTAAGGTCGGTGTATCTCAATAGAGTAGTATGAAAGTGGCTCAACTTCCTGACTCGAGGGCTGGATTGATCGCGGCAATAGGCCTTAATTATTGTACAAATATACTGAGGTTTTGACGGCTTGAAGCCTTCCGCAGCCCTGCTTGGGGATTCAATAAGCTAATTAGAAATTGATAGTAGGTCTAAAGGCTTTAGATATGTCTATTTTATTTGCTTATGGTATTTTTATAACCATCTATAACCCTCCTTTGATTTAAATGTCGCCACATAGCTTAATTTTTAATACTATTTGCACATATTAGTATTAATCTCATACTATTATTATCATAGGTTTACTTCATCATCAGGTCCTTTTTAGTCTTCACTACAGGAGCACGACCCTCTCTGTACTACTAGGGCCATACTTGGCCAGAGCAGCCAGAGGATTAAAATATTCGGATCTTTAATTAGAACAAGATGTTGATGACACACATCAAGATAGGTTTCTAGTTTTCTTTATCTTCACAAAAACATATAATTATTAGCATAAAAGCAGTAAAAATAGAAGGACTAATTTGAATTCAATGAATAAATCACGATTAACATATTATCTTTAAAATGAATATTGGCAAGTTGAATGAAACGTAATAAACTGTTTTAAATAAAAATAACAAAACGATGTCATAAACAACCTTAGGAGTTTATTGAATTAAATCGGATAAGATCGATATTAGTTCCTTAGTCGAGAGTGATTAAGGATTGCAAATCCCGCAATGTTAGATCTCGTAATATCGTGAGATTTCGCACTCTATTTGTACCGTAGCTCAACCTACGGTACAAATAGAGTTATCACGGAGAATATTAACAAAAAAAAATACGTGTCTAGCGAATGATATGATAATGAATTGTATGATATTGCACAGGATTGAGCTATTGTATTTAAGTTCATCATTTAATCACTAAAGACGTATTGAAAAGACATTTTAGACTTATGGGGTATTTATTTACTGCGAGATTCCTCGAGATCTTATAGAATTATCAACAATCCCGCACTTTTTCCCGCGGGATCAAACACTAACCTTTCAATCCCTATATGTGACTAACTCGATGCATGCATGCATAATCGAGTTGTAATTCGGGTCGTGTCATGCTCGTGTATAATTAAATCGTCAGATTATCGATTTTATTCGTTCGCTGTCTAATCGAGTTGCGAATAACGATGTTTAGATGAATGGATTAGTGCTCAAGTTTTTGCTGGTGCTATCTTAGAATCTTTTAGTGTGTATTTCCATCTCTTATCTAAGATTCGATGACTAGGCAGTTCTTTTGGCAGAAATATGGAACTGAGAATATTTTGTTAAATTCACATGATGATCAAAAATTCATAAATTTATGTTGATTATATGTTTTCATTCAAAACTATTTGGGTCGCCTTACGTTTGAAATGTAATGCATACAGATATTTTTTTGAAATGATGTTCTAAATTAAGCCATTCTTCTTAACATTCGCAAAGAAACTAATCATTGCTTCAATATGTCAACATTTAATTACCTCTGACACAACTGACTCATCTGAAATATGATTTTCAAAAAAGAAGTAGTTCATCAAAGCGTCAGAGCAACATTCCTTGACCAAATACGTGTGGAGGAACAAAATACGGTCGCTGGACATAAAAACATTATGAATACAGATCTAGTTCTGAGACGTGGGCGCGGCTGTGGGCTGGCAAACAGGTTGGCCGACTTGGCCAACGTTTGGTGAAACGACGCCAATATTTGGAAAATTGCGAACTTTGAAAACATATTGGAAATCTTTTTCGCAATTTTGCGATATAAACGTCGTTTCATATAGGGAAATTAGAAAAGAAATAAAATTATAGCAATCTTCAAAATGTTTATATTTACGTGTGTTCATTACATAATTTGATTGTTTACCTGATGGGCATTTAACTCATACCAATACCAAAAAAAACGTTGTTGTTTGGGGCACATTCACGCCCTATCTACTGAACCGATCATCATGAAATTTTGCATAACCGTTGTCTGGGATACGGAAAAGGACATAGGGTACATTTTATGCCAGGGAAAAGTACTGTTCTCAAAGGAACGACAATGACGCAGGCAGAGCCATGGGCAAAAGCTAAATATAATACTTAGTGGACCCGAGAAGTCAGCTTTTAGCCCTACTAACTAGTTAGCAGCTGAGTCTAGACACGGCAGCTAGGCTTTCAAAACAATACTTGGCCAATATTTAGCTCTTATGTCCAACACTAACAAATTCCGTAGGTGTAGGCCGTATACAAGAGGTCGGGCTAAATGTCAACTAGGGTATGCGAGGTCGACTGTCAAAGCCCGGGGCAGCAATTGTAAATCAATAGCGGCGGATAAACAATCTTGTCAGCAAATTATGGCTTATGGCCGCCCGAGGAGGCACGCAGCAGACAAAACAGTATTTTTGTAAGCATACAATATGTAATGGATCTCACAATGAATATACTCGAGATTAGATTCAAATGAATGGAAGTACGGGGAATTTAAACGGTCGATGAGTTCAAAGTTTTCTGGAAAAGATTTTCTTTCACAATGAGTATAAAAAAATGGTAGATTTTTTACGAACTTTTCAATCAATTTGTCATTTTAAGGAATCATCATCATCATTCCAGCCGTTAAAAGTCCACTGCTGGACAAAGGCCTCTCCCAAAGAATCTTCGTCCCAAGGGAGGATATTGCCATACTCACCACGCTTAGCAGACGGGTTGACAAGCAGTATCTTTGACTTCTTACGCTTCCGACGCTGCTGCCCATCTGAAACATTTTTAATCAGAGAAGGATATGAATTTGTTGGATTTGGCTTCTCGCTCGGATGAATGGGGAAAAAGCAAGTAGCAGCTCGGGAGGCTAGACGAGCGTACTCGATGCCATACCCGCAACCACCGGACAGGCAGTTGAGGATGAAAATGACCCTTGATCATAAGGAATAGTACTACTACATACACAAACTTAACGGCCCGACATATGCCAGGCGGCGTGGCGATACAAACGCGGATGGTCTAAACGCGTTGGCTACTTTGGATATTTTCGTTTTTTAAGAATATTCAAGGGTTATTCGAAAAAGAAAAATACATGATGGCTGCCTTATCTGTTATGCAATTATAATCAAAAGTTTCAAGGTTAATTTTAATGTATTTGGTGAATAATGCTGTATACTGAGTAAATTAGACGTGATTTGGAGGCAATTTTGCAATTTTTTTCTATAGAGAAAATTTAACGCAATCGTGTTTTTGAGTCTGATTACCAGAGTTAGTCCTGAATTTTGCTGCATTTTTATTTCAACTTGAGTATTTCATTATTATTGATATTACAGACAATCATGCAAAGCAGTGTGAGGTAGTACGGGCCCCAAAATGATGTTGGTCCTAAAATTCACTGCAAAAAATTGAGTATGATGACTTGAGGACGAAATTGTACTCAAATAGTACTTTGAAAATACATTGTTGTATTTATATATTCTTTCCTTTATGTAGTTTTGTTTCATTGTAGTAATATTATTTGGTACCAGGTGGTTTCAGCCTCATACTCATTGAAATTATGTATGTCCTATTATAATTTTCTACTTATAATACTGTTGTATAAATATTTACGAATGTTATGTTCATTATATTGCGTATAAGTGCCAAAGCTCTACTTTGAAATTGATTTCCTTCACCGCGTACTTGCGGTCAGCATTTCCGTGACACCGTTATATCACAACCAAAACAAATAACTGAACTAAACATCTGACAGTACATTTTGTATTATTTTTAGGAATTAGTGACTTTTTGTAGGCGACGCGCGCGCAGGTGCGACCACAAAAGGTTCTTTTTGGTGTACAATTATAATGTAAGAGGCGTCTCAATAATCTACGGTTTTCGTAGAAATTATGCCGTTGTAATGTTTATTCAAATTGTTTTTGTAAATACAGACCCACCTTGTTTTTTTACTATGAAACGGATATATCTTATAAGTAACTTGTTCTTTTTTAAAGTTGTTATTGTATGTTCTTCGAATGTGTAAGTGTTCAACACTGGTGTTTAATTTTCCAATCTACCTAAAGGCATCTGACATAGCTCAATAGCTGCTATCAATGATGACATACGAAACAACGGCTTAACGTGTCTTCCGAAACACGGGAGCTTAAGAAAGTAATTGTAATGTAAAAAATTTGTTTATTTTACTGGGTAATTTTCATAATTAAGAGTAGTTGTCTATTGGTTAAAGTATTAATTTTCGTAGTCTTTACGTACGTTACGTTACGTACGTTAGTATAAATATAATAAGTTTATAAGAACAAACCACACAGATGAACTTAGCCCCACAGTAAGTTGTGAACTTGTGTCGTGGGATACTAACACAAAGATTCTATATTTTATAATATATACTTATATAGATAAACATCCAAGTCCCAGGTCAATCTAAAAAAGATCGTCTTCCATCTTAACCTGACTGGAGATCGAACCCGGAACCAACTGCCACATCGAACCACTGCGCCACAGACGTATAGGCATTTGGTTACACTTAATTTATCATCTATCAATTGAACTTTAGGATCTACAAAGATTAATTCAAGTAGAGATATCGACGGACATAATTTTTATTGCGAAGGTATTCGTCATATGATTAATGACATATATTAGCCGGCGACTTTGTTCGCGGGTTGAGTTGTATTTACAATGCGTTGCAAAAGTTTCTCCAAGGATGCAAAGGTTGCGTCACACAGTCAATCTGATTTTATTGTTTCCTGTGCTATTTTATTCACCTTTGATTTATATCAAGAATAAAATATACGCCAATTAATTCACAATGGCCGTTTACTATCAAGATGGACTTTTAGTTGATTTATAGTTGATTACAATTAATGACTCAATCAATATTTTATTTGTGTGTTTAACCGGTTTTCTATGACTTTGCAATAATTAATAAATGCATTTAATATACACAATGTTTAGTCATGATGATTTGTCTTTAAATGATGTTTTGAAAATGATTTTAGTTAGATTTTACTTATTTTATTTTTAAAGTAAGTAGAAGTAAAAATCTGTAAATTACTGAATATTGTGTGTGGTGTGTTGTGTTTGTGTATGTGTTTGTGTGTGTGTGCGCGTGCGTGTGCGAGGGTGTGTGCGTGTGTATGTATGTGTGTGTGTGTGTGTCCACTATATAGTGTAACTTAAGTTCGGAGGAAACGCAAAGCAGTCCCTGAACAGCATCACGTTCACGACTACGCGGATGAAGCCGCGAACATAGCTAGTAAAGTATACAAATTAATAAAAGTTTCACGTTTATTCAATATAAGTACCTACAATATAGATAAAAGAACAATATTTACCGATTTGAAAAGAAACGCCTTTAGATTCGTAACAAAATGGAGACGTATCATAACATCGTTTGGATCACGACGCAGCCGAACAAAACACCGACCAATGACCTAGACGAATTCCGAAAATAATTCAAACATTGAATGCTCCAAATTACAGAAAGTAATCAAAGACTCTTGTGCGATCCCCCGATAATGACTCGCGGCACCGAAAAGAACCTCCTCGATAAAGGGGCTATTCACAGAGCGGCAGTCGAAAAGATAATCTATTTGCTATCCGACCTCACGACCTCACGGTATAACAATATAATTAAAGAGAGATCGCCCTGATCTGATGCTGGTATCGCCAACGGAATCCGTTTAGTGGCCGGATGTCGATCGAGTTTAAAAGGAGTGCTTGATTGTTGCCTACGAGTAAGTAGTGTAATCGTTACGTGTGGGTTTTTTATGAGATCGATCGGCTATTTTCGAGTACAATGAGAACCGATTTTAGGATGCCCACATTACAAATAGCGCCTACGTATCGAGGATATTTCGACTCGGCTGATGACTGATTCGAACTTTTCAAAAGTCGAATGCCTTAAATTTAATCGAATATAACTGGCCAGTTATAAATTAAAGTAACCCTAAGTATTATTCTTAATTTTAATATAGTATTTAAAAGTCGCTCTGTGGTCTAAGAGCGCGACTTATAGGCGAAAGGTCCCGACCAATACCTGCTTTCGGTAAAGGAAAACAACGTGAGGCAATCTGCACAATACTGGATTTCCAGTAGTCAGTGAAATGGAGAAGGCAATGGCAAATCAATCCATTTCTTGCCACAAAATAACTCCGTCAAATAGCTTATAAATATTAAAAAAGAAGATGATATTTTGAATAATGGCTTGTTCGAAGTTTAAATAATCGAAAGCTAATAAATTCAATAAAAAATACAAATGCATTACTGACCACTGATAAATAAAGCAAAGATATTTTTTAATTTAAAAAGTACATTTTATTTTTAATTTATCTTTGCTATTTCATCTGGCTGGCACGCTCAGACAGAAGTGTGATTGTATCGCGCACAGTGGGTGTAGCGATAGATTTATCGAACACTCTACTCGTAAAAGCTGATTTGTACTCTGCACCTAGCGGGTATCATCAAGGAGGTTTAAACTTCAAACATCTCACAGGTTTCTATATATTTTTCTTTAGAGCATACCTAAAACATAATTCTAACGTAGGAGTGAATAATGATATCGTATAAATAAATAAATATATACGGACAAATCACACAGATTGAGCTAGCCCCAAGGTAAGTTCGAGACTTGTGTTATGGGATACTAACTCAACGATACTATATTTTATAACAAATACATATATAGATAAACATCCAAGACCCAGGCCAATCTGAAAAAGATCATTCTCCATCTTGACCTGGCCGGGGATCGAACCCGGGCACTCTGTGTCGCAGGCTGGCGTGTTGACCGCTGCGCCACGGAGCTGTCAAATATATATTTATGTTATCTTTGAATTGCTTGAACTTACAGATATTAAGAACTTACTCTTTTACTCAAATGCGAGTTACTTGACTGGGTTCTATAATAGCCTAAGAGTTTATGAAACGCACGCCTATATTATATTTTTCTTTATATATCCGCCGACAACATGAAAAAGTATAAATAAAAATCATGTATAATAAGCACATTAAAATATAATATTAACATCAAGAATTAATAAAGTGTCCGCACCATAGATAAACATGGAACGAAATGGTTTCCACAAAGCGGCGCGAGCGCAGGGGTACAAACTAAAGGCAGTAACAAATGCGACACATTATACGATATTACTCTAGTTTTGAACATAGAAAAATTATATTGTATGCTGATAAAATGATATTGTATAGGTAAAATATGCGGTGATCTGTCTGTGAAGTTGTATTTATTTGGCTATCTGGAATACTGCGAAAATTCAAGCTTGTGGTAAGTGGTGTCAGGCAGTGACGTGCACAGACATTTATCATAGGGTAGACATAATTATAAAACTTACCTTACAAACATACCACCTATATACCTTACCTTACTATACGGCTAGTTATCTACAACTCGTTTAATATTATGATGGTCTTTCGATCTTCGACCGCAAAAGTATTCAAAACAAGCGAAAGAAAAGAGATATGATTACAACCTGCGAGCCACGTACACGTAAGGTTTAAGATTAAACGTGGATTAAACTTTAGAATAACTAACCATAACTAACCGGTTAGGTACTTGATTTGTTCAAAACGTTTCACAAAACACTTTATATTTCGATTTCGGCATGCAAACACTAAGCGACACAACTTTCACATGAAAATATTTTTGTCACAAATGAAATTTAACTGATAAAGCATTTAATTTTTAAATAAAACTTTCATCTTGGATTGTTAGTAAACACGTTAATCAATGACATTTACATAAGTATGAATAATATATATAATGACAATGACAGGTGACGTTGACATTAATATCGCGCGCGGCAGCCAATAGAAACCTCGGAGACAGTGTCACACACAGCGCCAATTTGCTTTGCATGTGTGTGCCGATGAAAGATGTTTACTTGTACTACTACAAAAGCGATTTTCTATCGGTGTATAATAATTTTCTATGTGTGCGTGAAAAGTCAGACCTTTGAATTTTTGTCTTACGCGGCTTACACGTATAGATACTGCTTGACGCGGGCACGCGCGGACCGCGACCGCAGCACCGTACTTGATCAAAATCGACTATAAAGTATTTGCTAGCAGAATTTTGCAGGCGCACCGAATATAATTATTTTTTTGTAAGAAAAAAAAATGTAGGTATTTATTTAGCGACTGCAGGGTAGACATTGTCTAATAGTCTATATGGACTGCACGTCACTGGTGTCAGGACAATCGTTTAGATCTCAACCGTTAAAGGTAAACAATATCGACCTCTGTGTGTGTTGCACCGCTAACAGTTAGTAAAACCTATGTTTCAAGCGACGCAACGCCTGCCTTATAATCGAATGCTTTCCCCTTGTCTGTTCTTATGGCATATTGACGTATTTAGTCTTTTTTTTTTCACTAAATGTTGGGTGAAATTTTAGATAGTGACGATGAAGACGAGGATGTTACATACAAGTCTGAAGTTAATACAGACTTGTTGCAGATGTATACATCTTTGTCAACTAAAACTTTCGAAACCACAGTTGATACACAAGTATAAAATTTGTCTTTAATAATAACTAGCTTTCACCGCGTCAATGTCGTCCAAATGTGCAAAATTTCATGACGATCGGTTCAGTAGATAGGGCGTGAAGGCAGCATAAAAAAACAAACTCACATTTTGCATTTAAAATATTAGGATTAGGTTATTAAAATTTACGCGAGAAAATCATTTGTATAGTCACGTTTTTTTAGTTGGATTTGATTGTTTATTTATTCATAAATTTACTCCTAATTACAAAAATGATGCTATTGCCAAACTGCTAAGCTGTTTAACGGCAAATCATATTTTAACATTATTTTTATTTTGCCTATTTCTACCCTTCACTATTTAGTTGACTTATAATATCTAAGTTACTATTAATAACAAAAATTTACGAAAATTTGCAAAACTAATAGGACTTATCCAAACTATACATAGGTAATTGATAGGAATAAAAATGACACAGCTGTCGAGTTGCCATATACAATGCCACAAATAATTATCCGGTAATTATCATCTATCATATCATATCACACATTTTATCACTTCGGAAGCCTTTCTCGCACAAACCACCCAGTCCAGAAAAAAATTATATCAGTAACCTCAATATGACTTTTGAAGACCCATCCATAGACCCCACATGTATGGGTATGATGAAAAAAGAAATGTTTTTGAGTTTCAGTTCCATGTGTATTTGTTACTTTTTAAGTTTCATTAAGGGTTACTCATCTGCTCCCTCTATTTGTTTCACGAGCAGCCATTCACATAAACTACCGTGTCAACATAACATACATCTAGCCACGTGTGGTCCGCAATTCATGTACTCGTATGTTAATGCATTAAACACCTACCACAGAATTATTAGTACTACGTACGTGCGCACTTATTACACTGGAGAAATGGAAATGGGTGAACTTCGTGCGTACAAAGAATATTAGCTTGCTTTGTAAATAGTTGGTTAAATCTAAGCAACTAATTGTAAAATAAAAAATTGTAGCGAGTTTTTGTCAACTATTGATTGTTTAATTGTATATACCTATTAACTATTAAAGAAGCGGAAAGTTCAATTAACTCTAAATTAATTTATTTAAGCAAGTATTTAATGTGTTGAAAGAATATCTAAATATTCTCACTTTCATCTGTACGTATTCCCGTGACGAATACAACAAACTGGTACTCTCTTACCTGACATGCTTTGAAGAACGGGGTCTGGCAAACACGAATTATATTTTTTCCAATTTTTCGGTAACCGATTTGGCAATTTTTTACCACCTAGTTGGCACGTGGTCAGTAGCTAATTTTAAGCGAAGCACATAGGTCACGACGAGAGATCTGCGGATCCTATGTTTTTCTGCGGATCTCCTCGTTTCTGATTCGATTTCGCAGAGAAACACCGAGCATAACCCTCTCCATAGCTCTTTGGGTCACTGTGAGCTTTTTGATGAGCTTTCCTACTAAAATGACGTCTATCAAAAGTCGCGTTCTATCGCGGCCGCACTGTATATGTATTAGCACAATTCCAATGCAGTGCTCTGTTGAACACAAACGTGTACTGTCACCGCACACCATTAAGCAAGCCACGCTAATGCTCGACCGATATGGATAGTGCTCATGCATATTTAACAAACAAACGCGATAGCTTGTCTTACACTAGGAACAGATTCAGCGTCGCTGCTAGGGTCACTACGAGGTTACATTTATGATTTTGCTCTTTGTATTATTTCAACGTGAACATTCGAAGATGTTCTGACAATAGATATTTTTGGCCCTTTTCGAAAGAAACCTTATCGCTAATGTGCGTTTTTTATATTAAGGTTTAATTCGACAAGATCTCTTCGATATTATTTCAGTATAGTAATTTTAGTTCTATTATTTCTTAGTTATACAAGATGTATAATTTGTGGTACACTTTATAAAAACCTCACCTATAGAATTGGAATTTCACATAGTAGATACCATTAGTTAAGTTAAATTTCATATATAGATGTGTTATCCATAATTTCTTGCAAGTTAAGGCTAAAAATGAGGGAGGTGTCGAAGAAAAGAAACTGCCCTTTTTCTTAGTTATATAATTTATATTTTGTATTACTTCTACTACTACCTAATCTACTTATTTTTAAGATCATTCTTATCGTATTTCATTAAAACTTTCTTTGAGAAAGTTACTTTATCTCTATATAAACCTATATTACTTATAAACCTTTACTGACCTCATCTCTCAAGTTAAGAAGGCCTATAAAATACATTGTCTGCTCTATATTAACCTTAATTAACCATGTAGAGCATTGTAGAGCAACTCGACCGTATTTTCACCTGCATGGGCGCAGGAGCCCTATATCCGCGCGGGCCCTTATACGGCATATGAGTTAGACCAGTTATCGGAGGAAAGCCGCGTGTTCCAATAACGATACTAGTTATAATACCCGATAGCTGGGTTTAGTTCCCTTGGAACTTGTCATTAGCCCCAAAAAATATTTAAAACATGACGAAAATAAAAAAAAAACTGTTTGAACTCGGGAGTTACATTACTTAACTATACATTATTTACTAGAAAGAGTTACATTACTTACTCTCCTACGCCGCGCCGACGGTCTCAGGTCACGTGTCGGTCTTACGAATTTTCTATCAGGTCACGTGCCCTGACGTGCCTTAACGACTACCAGATGGCAGCAGGCACCAACGACTTAACGTGCCTTTCGTATAATCATCTTTATTAGCAGACAATCAGGTGATTCAAGCCTGCAATGTCCTAACCAACTGTAACGTTTTCAGTCAGTAAGCTTTCTTTATCATTGGGGTACAGGAAGAATATACCAGATCCCGCTACAGTTATGATTATGGGCATTAATTTATTTAGGCTATGTACGCGATAAGGTAATTAGTCGAGATTTAATTAAGCGTAAAATTGTTAAACTTCTCGGAAGAGACATGAATATTGTTCATTAAAATTCCCGCGCAGTTACCTTAACCTGGAGTCTTGACGTACTTAAAAATTAATGTTAGAGGTTTACTGGATAATTAATAGACAACTAACTGAAACCTGAAAGTACGACGATGCCGTACTTTACGGCGTAAAATATCTCTAGATTCTTGTTTAATATTCTATATGAGTTTTAGAGACTAAATGATATTACATAAATAGAATAGAATAATGTTTATTACATACAACTCATTGACACACAACACAATATAAAACTATAACAAAAGAAAATGGAAAATAAAAACATCTGTGCCAACAGTGTTACAAAAGGCGACGGCTTAGCGTTACAGGTATAACGGGCTATCACGACTGAGGAGCCCGTTACAACTTACGAAGTTATTAGCGTTTTAAAACAGTTCCTCGGCGTTTAAAGGGTTAACTATTTCGCATATATTTCGTAAAGTAATTCAGTATCGAGAAAAGTTGAATAAAATAATCTACCACTCATCTAGCTGAGCGGAGATGGAATCTGTCGCTTGTGGGGCATGCCTTTATACCACTACCCCAATGCCACTTCGCATACCATCATTAACTAAAGCTTACTTCAACTATAATTAAATTTTAACTGACTATTGTTAATAAAACTTAACAAGAAACTATTGTAGTGTTTAATGGAAAATTTCTACTATTTAACGAGACATATGCTTGATCAGAATATAAAATACACCGGCCAAGTGCGAGTCGGACTCGCGCACGACGGGTTCCGTACCATCCTTATCCTTACTCCTTACTAATATTATAAATGCGAAAGTGAGTTTGTTTATTTGTTTGTTTGTTACGCTTTCACGCCGTAATTACTGAACCGATCATCATGAAATTTTGCATATAAGTTCTCTGGAGTACCGAGAAGGACATAGGCTTTTTATCCCGGGAAAAAGTATTATTCCCGAGGGATCGACATTGACGCGGGCGGAGCCGCGGGCGAAAGCTAGTCTATAATAAGTTTAAAATTATTAAAAATATTTTTATTGTCATGTAACTAAGATTTTATGCTTCGCAATTTTTCCTTTATCTGTGCTATAATACGATGCTTCGTACAAAATTTCAAGATTATGAGTTCACGGGAAGTACCCCGTAGGTTTTGATTCCCTTGCGAATGTCAAAAATTTGCAATAAACGGCTGTATCTTTTGATTGCGTTGGCGTTGAAGTGTGATTTTTTCACAGCTCCAAGGGACAGTAGACTTGAGTATTTGATATGAATTTCAGCTTGATACCAAGATCTGAAAAAGTATACGTAAGAATACGTAGAGACTGACAAACCGACAGACAGACAGACAAACAAACAACAAAGTGATCCTATAAGGGTTCCGTATTTTTTTATTTAAACTAACGCGAGATAATAACATTATTTGTATGTGAATTACGGGTTACTCACGTACGAAGTCAGCTACAGGCCGGAGTCGGGACGACTCCGTGCGCGCGTCTCGGTTCACATTCGCCCTGAGGAAGACCTCCGGATGAGGTTGAAACATGTCGGCCTGTAGCTGACTTCGTGCGTGAGTAACCCGTAATTCACATCTAAATAGGGTTCCGTATTATTTCTTTTGAGATACGGAACCCTACAAACAGTCGTTCATTAAAGCCTTCAGGTAGGTACATTACTTAAGTGGCCATATAAAATTGATTGAATGTGAACACAATTTCGTTTTGCATTTTTGGCCCTCAACAGACATACTAAAGCCTTCAGGTAGGTACGTTACTTAAGTGGTCATATAAAATTGATTGAATGTGAAGTCAATTTCATTTTGCGATAGCCATATGCTGCCTCTAAAACTCCTGTAGCCAAGATCTTACTGAGGAAAGTTCTTTGATATCTGGCTGGTTTATGCCCCCTTATTTATTTTTATACCCACTTTGTACCACGGTGTATACTAATATATATAATAGAAATATTTTATGTTTGTTTGCAATGTTTAAACTCCAAAACAACAGAGGCTTATTCAAATGTTCTTTAACTTATACTACATACATTACCGGATGTAGATTTTTTAACCTCGGCATTCCCTCGAAGGGGCGACTGAACCCGTCAATATGAACAACCTATAGAACCAATGCTTTGGACTCGATTTTGTGTTGCAAAGGGGAATGTATTTTTTTTTTGGAATTCCCAGCATCGATCTTATAGGAAAAGTTGTTCAAATTTACAGGCTGAGTCGCCCCTTCAACAAAATTTCAAGGTTAATTCTACACCCGGTATACTTTGAATAAATATACACGGACAAATCTCACAGATTGAGCTAGCCCCAAAGTAAGTTCGAGACTTGTGTTATGGGATACTAACTCATATAGATAAACATCCAAGACCCAGGCCAATCTGGAAAAGTTCATTTTCCATCTTAACCTGACCGGGGATCAAACCCGGCCCGGGCAAACTCGTGTCGCAGGCAGTGTTAACCATTGCGCCACGGAGCTCACCACGGAACTTACTGTTTACGTCTTAAAGATCTGGGCTCTATCTACCCCGCAAGAGAAAAATACAAGTATATGTATAAAAATAATATTTTGATTAAGTTGAAGTATCTTTTGATAAAAAAATAAACATATTTAGCAACTATCATAGGTACTTTCTCCTACGTTTCCGCATAACAATGTAATCGAAACCGTAACAAGGTTCGCTAATGTGAATATCAGATCGCGCGTTCGCAACATTGCCTTACAAGCCGGCCGAGCTTGTAGTCGGCTTCAAGACCGGTCGTCTAGGACATTTTAACCTAGGAGTCTACAAGGCTGTGCCCTGGGCACTACGGCTGAAGGGTGACTCTTGATAAGTACTACCATCTTAACTACATCATTTTAATTATCATCTTAAGTAAAACATTAAAAAATTAAACATATTTAGCAACTATCATAGGTACTTTCTCCTACGTTTCCGCGTAACAAATGTAAACGAAACCGTAACAAGGTTCGCTAATGTGAATATCATATCGCGCGTTCGCAACATTGCCTTACAAGCCGGCCGAGCTTGTAGTCGGCTTCAAGACCGGTCGTCTAGGACATTTTAACCCAGGAGTCTACAAGGCTGTGCCCTGGGCACTACGGCTGAAGGGTGACTCTTGATAAGTACTACCATCTTAACTACATCATTTTAATTATCATCCTAAGTAAAACATTAAAAAAATAAACATATTTTGCAACTATCATAGGTACTTTCTCCTACGTTTCCGCGTAATGTAAACGAAACAGTAACAAGGTACGCTAATGTGAATATCAGATCGCGCGTTCGCAACATTGCCTTACAAGCCGGCCGAGCTTGTAGTCGGCGTTGAGACCAGTCGTCTCGGACATTTTAACCCAGGAGTCTACAAAGCTGGGCCCTGGGCACTAAGGCTGAAGGGTGACTCTTGGTAGGTACCATCTTAACTAAAATCATTTTAATTATCATCTTAAGTAAAACATTTAAAAAAATAAACATATTTTGCTACTATCATAGGTACTTTCTCCTACGTTTCCGCGTAAAAAATGTAAACGAAACCGTAACAAGGTTCGCTAATGTGAATATCAGATCGCGCGTTCGCAACATTGCCTTACAAGCCGGCCGAGCTTGTACTCGGCTTCGAGACCGTTCGTCTCGGACATTTTAATCCAGGAGTCTAAAAGGCTGGGCCCTGGGCACTAAGGCTGAAGGGTGACTCTTAATAGGTACGATCTTAATTAAAATCATTTTAATTATCATCAAGTAAAAAATAAAAAAAGACATATTTTGCTACTATCATAGGTACTTTCTCCTACGTTTCCGCGTAACAAATATAAACGAAACCGTAACAAGGTTCGCTAATGTGAATATCAGATCGCGCGTTCGCAACATTGCCTTACAAGCCGGCCGAGCTTGTAGTCGGCTTTGAGACCGGTCGTCTCGGATATTTTAACTCAGGAGTCTACAAGGCTGGACCCTGGGCACTAAGGCTGAAGGGTGACTCTTGATAGGTACCATCTTAACTAAAATCATTTTAATTATCATCTTTTGTAAAACATAAAAAAATAAGATTTTTTATTTGCATAAATAGATATTTATGCAAATAAAAAATCTTATTTTTTAATTTACTTCTATTTATTAACATATGTTAATTACATTAAATGCATTTTTTACAATTAACAAAATATTGCCCGACATGTTTACCATTACTGGTATACAAATACACATGACGTTAGAAGGAATGCTCTAAAATCAAAAATTAAAATTTTATTTTTACGAAAATATTATAAAATCTTGTTCTGTCACTGATCTAGCTAGGCCAAGACAGCACGAGCCATAAGAATGTCATTAGCTTAGATTCTTTTGAGTATTATAAGTAAAACAAAATTTAGATAAAAAGAACATTGCCTTTCAAGCCGGCTGAACTTTTAGTGGACGGTTATAGACATCGACACTGGTCACCATAGTGACAAGCTCATGTACCCTTTTTTAGTATTTAGTAAAATCACCGAGATATGCCAGCGAATAAATATTATTAGTAAAACTTTCTTTTTCACTCAACCACAAATCTGAACTCAACGATGTTAAGAGGGCCCTTCCCGGCCCATTTAAAAGCTTGTTGTTTCATCTCTTTGACTAACAAGCAAGTGAGAACGCGATAAAATTGAACGAAAAACTTGTTCCTAATAATACATGCTTTTCAGTAACCCTTACAAGTCAGTGAAATGAATGTTTTTCATTTAGAATCTTCATTACATTTGCGAGGTTTATATAAAAACATTCACTTTACTTTTACTATTTAAGAGTACTTTATGAACGGCCGGAGTTCAGGTAAAATTTGTGCAAAAAGCTGATTTTTGGCGGGTTATACTGAATTTATTTCTCATAATTTTAATTTTTTATTTCAATAGAAACCTAGAAATAGCAAACAAGATACATGTAAGTTCAAAAGATTTAAAAAAAAAGTATGTTACTACGCCATAATCACGTACGAGCGTTTGTTTAAAAATTAAGACGGGTTGGGCGCTCTTAAGTGTAATTTGCCTTAGGCTTGAGAAGCTATAAAATCAAAGTCTATTTTATTAACCGAGGCCTCAGTTCAACAGCCAAATTATTCTGGTTACTTTTTAATTACAGTTTAGAAACAGTCAGCACTTACCTAGTACGTGTAACACTAAAACTACTTACTATTTCAAGCTAGATAGCCTAACTATTAGCAATTCTATATTCTACTAGAGCTAGTGTATAAAACTAAAACCATTTGCATAGAGAATAATAGAGACACAACCTACGTGTATACGAGCAAAGCTTTCGAAACGTGAATCGATACATTGGATTAACGATAATAACAAGCCGGTAATCGCTATCGGTACGTTATTCTAGTGAAACAATCTAGTTGTATCATCGACTCGATACTATCAGACTCGTGCCACTTGTAAACTTGTAGGGATGGGCTTAAAACCGAATGGATTGTTTTGAATCATGAACCTTTCCATCTTAAAATTTGTAGATATGGCTTATTTGTTTCTTTCATTTGAGCGTGTTTCCGGTTGCATGTTCAGCCGAGATAATTCGTATCTAGAGGCCAATTATTAGTTAAATAATGATTTTTGTAAAGATGATAACTTAAATGTGTATTGAAATGGCATTCACCATTTAATACACATATAAACCCTACCACAAATTTATTTAAGTTATCATGTGGGAAAAAACTACTTAAAACTGTACAAGTTACTGAGTTGATATTTAAACATTCATATCTTTTCACAACTTCGTTCAAATATTTAGTAACAGCACGTTGGCAATACAAGCCATTCATTAAAATTTTTTTAAATATAAACTAAGTATGAAAATCTGTAGTCATCAACATAACCGCGTATTAATAGAAGTAAATTCAAACATAAAATGTAATTTTGTTTATTTACAAATATAATGAATTTTATCGACATCGATAAAAGTTACATAGAGCGAAATGTCCCATCCCTAGCTGCGCAGGAGTAGCGGTCGCGTGCCGGCGCGGCGCGCCCTCGTGAAGAAAGTGGCGGGTCGATATTACAGATAGTAATCTTTGATTTAACTGCACTATTGTTAGTTTTACCGCCTTTTTAGGGAAACAATTGGGTTCAGTTAGACGTTGGTTAGCGTTAATGGCTCAGATAACGATTTCATGCTTGGTTAATTATAATAAGCGCTTAGCAGTATTCCACTAATGTATAGACCTCCAATATGTTTTTTCTTAACTTTCAACTATAAAGATCTAAAGCAGACTTATTTAAATCAAAAGACTATTTATAGTATTCAAAAGTAGCTTTGGCATGTTTTTTTCTGACTGTTATCTAAAATTATCTTTTAGTTTTTAGTCTATTCTCAACATACTCTAACTTTAGGGGTCAAGATTTTACACTTTTCTTCAAAGCTAGTAATAATTCTTAATAAATTAAGAAATAAAATATGGTGAAAAAATTTCATGCGGGCGGGAATTGAATTTCGGCGCCAAGATTGAATTGAGCGGTAGCTCAGATGACAGAGATAGGTCGTACATAGAACTAAGTCGCTGATTCAAGTAAAATTTATTCACCATAATATTTCTTGTACGCCACTCATCCCTATCTGTTCTGAAAGGCCTTTGCCCAGCAGTGTGAAACAGGGCTAAAAAAATATTTCTTAATTTATTAAGAGTATATCAAAATAGCATTGTGAATGCAAAATAAAGCACTTGTAGGACTAGTAATTATTTGTAAAGAAATACCATTGTATTGTGCAACAATGTCTAAAGTTTAAAGCTTCCATCAAAACCTCCCAATGATTGAATTGCACATCAAATATTAATTTGTACTTAACGAAATCCACTTCAGGTGAGTCAACAACTGAACCATACTCTAAGTTGAAGTTAACGGGCTGCGCCTGTGCATCTCAAATGTTTGTTTAACGGGATCGAACCCCGGAACGGCGGACACTCAACCCGCACCACTAATTAACTTTTGCTATTAAATAACCTTATCTTAACCTCTCGATGTTCAATTTAAAGTACAGGTAAAGGTGTGTACAAAATGGAACTTTTTAATTGAATATTTTAACCTTTTTAATATCTATAAAACCTACCTGAATAAAGTTTATTCTAGTATTATAAATTTGATAGAATTTTTCTTGTACAACTTCTTTCATCGAGTCTTGACCTCTTTTACAGTTTTACTTAGTTTAACACGATTCGTGTCTCCTTTATCTACTTAATGAATTAAATTTCATTTTAGAGAGGTTTTTCTCGCTTAAATGGATATTCACCTAATTAAGCTTCCTCAACTAAGTTTTCTCAAGTATTATTTTATTCAAAGTTGGTCACAAGGCGCCTACTACTAATACTATAAATAATATAATATGGCGCAAGATATTATCGTCTAGAATACACGTCATTTTCCTATAATTCGCAACCTCAGTCGTTGACAGAGGTTTAAAAAACTTGATTAGGTACTTGCTGTCTACTTATGACGTATATTAAATCTAAATGTTCCAATGTAAACTCACCTTAACGTATCGATTAAATTGCACAAGGCATCGATAAAATTGCGCATCACTACTTAATACACCTTTTAAAGAATTTGTCGGGGTCGTAACGAGGCTCGCTTATAATTGGTGTTCGGTGTACTGAGATGTTTGATAGTGAAATAATGCATTCCTGTTGTCGATAAGGGTTAATGAGATAGATACCTGCAACTTTTAAAGCTGACTTCAATGTTAAGGCTGCTCAATCACACATTCATCGTATTGTGTACGATCCTAAATATATCTCAAGCAAATCTTGAAGTAAAAAAATTGGTTGTCTGTAAATTCTGTTTCCGGACAATAATTTTACGTGATAACGGTTAAAGAGATAGATACGTCACAAGCCGAACGATTAGGCCGATCGTGCCTCTATCGTTTGTTCCGAGCTCTCGCTTGCAAACGGAACGTGACACTTTTTCGTGCGTGCTTTCGGCGTTCTAGATTTATAAGACGTTATCCCTGATAAACATAGGCTTAGAAATACTTATATCTATATAGAAATACCTGTGCGAAGCCGGGGCGGGCCACGAGTACTTAATATTGTACCTGGTGTTCATCATATTTAAAGAATCTATGGAATGTAATGAGATTTTTGACAAAGTTTAAAATCTATGCCGGTCTGGGAGAAAAGAATAAACGTAGAATATGCCAGCTGCTTCTCTTCGCGCGCAGATCGTAAAATCCGATCGAGGGATTGGGCTTAGATCTGCGGTATCAGGTCAATAGGCCATGCGGCTAGCAACCCATCACTATTTTCATTCCGATTTCATCTAAATGCTAAATGTGGCCATAACGTCTTATAGACCTAGGCTTTGTCTACCCCGCAAGGGACAAAGACGTGATACTATGTATATATGTTTAAAACCTAAATCAAAACATTAGATATATATGTTGTAATTTATTTATCAGATTGTATATTCGTGAGAAATAAAGCGAGTTAGAATACCCAACCTAAACCAGCACTGTGATAATTAAAATCTATCATCTGAATACACGTAGCATCATTTATCCATAATCCTGCGCACCTCAAACAATTACAAAAGCCATTACAATTACCTGCCCCTCTGCTGTTCTTAAATCCACTGCAATTTACCACGGAGCCTAAACGCATAAAATGCTATTATTACCTCTACATGCGCAGCAAATCTACGAACAACTCGCACAAATATACTAATTAATTGAGTGTGAGCGCGATGCGTCTCCTTTCAGCTTGGACAAACGCCGTTCGTATGTCCCGCTGTCTAGTTGTTCTCCTTGACCTGTTGATAGGTCGCATTTCTCAACTGAACGTGAAATTTTATTAGACGGTTCAATTATTACATATTTTTGTTGATTACGTATTATTTCCATGCTGGTATATTAGAAAATAAAAAACAGAATATACCAGCTGCTACCCTTTCCGCGCAGACCGTAAAAGCCGGCCGAAGGAAAATCTAATCGAGGGAGTTACTAGGCGAAGCGGTTAGCAACCCATCACAACTTTGATTCCGTTTTCAATTTATACGCCTACTAACACGCTAAACGTGGTATTTGGTTCTTACAGTGTTAGGCTCTGTCTACCCCAAAAGGGATATAGACGTGATATTATAATATGTAGGTACATAGGGCGCACTGTAAGTTTCCGGAACTGGCCACTTACATAAACAATATTTAAAAATTTATTGCAACATTTGAAAATAGAACTCTTTGGCTGTAGAATGCAGTTTGTTTCATTTGACTGTCTTTTGTTTTTACCTTGTAGCGCCATTTAAAAAATTGTGTCTGCATCAACATGGATTTAACTCGGGAAAATTTTCGTAGTATGATTTTCTACGATTTTAAGTGTAATTTGACAGCTCAACAGAGCATCGCTCGGCTTGAAACAGCTTTTGGCAATGAAGCACCATGCAAGACAACTGTTTATAGCTGGTTTGCAGAATTCAAGCGTGGTCGTATCAATCTCAGTGACGAATCTCGCGATGGTCGGCCGTCCACGCTGTGACCAACAAAAACATCGATGCTGTGCGCCGTATGATTGAAACAGACAGGCATGTGACCTACCATGAAATTCGCGCATCCTTAGAAATAGGCATGAGTCAAATACAATTAATCCTACACAAACATTTGGGTGTGAGAAAGCTGTGCTCGCGGTGGATCCCACACAACTTGACCGAGGCTCAAAAAACGGACCGCGTCACTTGGTGCAGTGCCATGCTTACCAGATTCAACGAAGGTGCGTCAAATTTGGTGTGGGACATAGTAACAGGTGACGAAACATGGATTTATTGCTACGATCCCAAAACAAAGCAGCAATCGAGTGTATGGGTCTTTCAAGATGAGCCGAAACCAAGCAAAGTGGCGCGCGTGAAAAGTGCATCAAAGCGGATGATTGCTTCTTTTTTTAATAAAACTGGACACGTGGCTACTGTTGCTTTAGAGAATCGTCGTACAGTGAATAGTGACTGGTACACGACCATTTGTTTGCCGGAAGTTATTGACTAACTCCGTAAAAATAACCGTAAACGCCGTATCATCCTGCACCACGACAATGCTAGTTCTCACACGGCCAGACAGACAAACGACTTTTGGAAGGCGAAAAATGTAGAACTCATGAGTCATCCTGCATACAGTCCCGACCTGGCACCTTGTCACTTTTTTCTGTTCCCAAAAATTAAGAACCAATTACGCGGTCAACGATTTTCATCACCAGAAGAGGCTGTCGAGGAGTATGAAAAACACGTTTCAGAGGTCACCACAGAGGAGTGGCACAAAAGTTTTCAAAACTGGTTTCATCGAATGAAAAAGTGCATAGACGCCAAGGGAGATTATTTTGAAAAACAATAAATTAATTTTGTACCTTTAATAGTATTTTTTCATATTCATTTCGGAAACTTATAGTGCGCCCCACGTATGTGTGTATATGTCAGAATAAAGCTACAGTTCTCAGAGCCACAGTTCTAGAATTATTGACCGAGCGAGCGTAAAGCGCGAGCGCAACGTCCCCTTTCTCAGCTTGTGCAAAAATTCTTTCGCTATCCGATTTTTCTCTGCTACGGGTTGCATAACTCAACCGATTGTAAAATTTGTGAGGTTATTGTATATATTGTCTATTTTTGAGTTATCTATTCAGGTTTGGAAAATTTTCAAAATATCTGAATTCTCCCTAAGGACCTATGCGGTATTGGCGCCATTCGCTAATTCGGCGCTTAAGACCATTGTGAGTTCACTGTGATATTAAAGCTCGCGAGATTTACAGCTCACAGAGTCAATGGAAGAAATATCAACTACTCCTCCATGACAAATTAAAAATCTACTTTCAAGAATTCTTTTGTTACATTGATAAACCCTAATGTTTTACTAGAATATTCAATTATTTTATAAGCCAACTAAAGAGTTACTGCATCTAACTTTACAAGTCCGCAAAAAAATCTTCCCCTGGTCACAATCTGTATTGGCCTCTTAAAAGTCGCTGAACATACTCCGGACATACTTAAGTATTCATCAATGAAGTTTAAACTTTTATTATACTTCTTAGCTCTCTATATAAATAAATGAACGCTGGATTATCTATGATTAAAAGATATAAATACTCGAATATCTGAGATAGAAAGGAAGTTAGCCGCATTGCAAACATTGTTTGTAATCAACACCCCAGCATTGCTTGACCCCAGTTGATAACATAAAGAAGAAAGCGCAGAGGTCAAACGTTTTGGTCGATTTGTGCTTAGCATTAGCGACTGGGCGGTATCCGCTCGGCTAAGTTCGGGAGCGTCCGTGCCTATTCGGACTACGACTCTCCGCCCACCTACAAGCGATATTATCGTCATCTCGCTCCAACTCGCCCCATTTCCGCAGTGCGTCTCTGTCGCACTCGCGCCACTCCCACTCGACGTCAGGCTATTTTCCAATTATTATGTGGAAGCTTTTTGCGCCCGCGCCGATCTCGTCTGCGATAAGTTTTCTAACAAAATGAGTGAAGTAATCTCTATTGTTGTTATGAGGTTCGTTTTAAATTCCTGTGAGGTTATGACGCCGTTCAGTTTTATGTTTCATGATGTAATTTGTACTTAAAGTAACCATTCAATGTGAGTATGTATGTACCTAAGTTACGGTACGTCGGTTGATATTTTGATAACTTCATATGTATAATTTCTTACTTCAAAAGTAAACTTATATCACAATAAAGAAAACTTTTTAATTAAGAAATAAAACAATTAATATGCAATTCTGATTGCATTAAAAAAATAAGAATCTGCTGACTCATCCTGTTCCCATAATTCACGCTTACACACCACCTATCCGAAAAGTGCGCAACATTTCCAAACTAATAACATAAGTACCGGCGTTCATAATGGATACCATTACAAAGTAAAAGTTAGAAAGTGGCCTTACAATACTCCAAAACGACAATTGATAAAAAAGAAAAAAAGAGCGAAACGCGTCCGTCCCATGACCCCTTACCTCTTACTTTAAAAAATAAACGGTATTGAAAATAAGATAAAAAGTTGACCATTGGCGATGGTCTGATAATTACACCGCTCCACGGCAGCCTCTAAATATAAGTCGCTCTGTGCTTTAGACTTAATAGCAATCTTCATAAGAGTCATGCGGCCTCCGAATAGTGATGCTATCTGCCCGCGATTATCGATGTCGATAGTCTGTCATTACCGGCGAAACTACGTGTTGCTAATGTTTCTTTGTTTGTTTTGCTCACTGGAATGCATTTCCGTTCTACTTTTTCCAATTGCGTATCGCTGCTGTGATTTATGTAAGCCAATAATTACTGATCTTGATTGCTCACAGTTAATAGTCTAACTTTAGTACGGAGATGCAATAAAACTGATCGGAAATGGGCAGTCAGTGTTAGACCAACATTTCCAATAATTAGAAACTGAACACCGTCCGCCATTACGGATCGCACTTGCGCGATTACGCCGCAATAATTCTAGCGCGAGCGCGGTTGTCGCACTTATCGAGTGCACATCACTAGCCGGGAGCAAAGGTTCTTAGAGGGCGCAGGCATCAATTTGCGCGGTAGCCGCCGCGGGCGCCGCGCCGCCCCTGTCATTAGCCTGCCTGCCCTGCCCCGCGCGTGCCCCTCACCCGACCCCGAGGGAGCATACTTTAACCTTTTTTGCTCCCCGACAACCTGTTCACAGGACGTGGCTGCTGTGGCTACACGCCGCAATTTAAGATCGGTTCATGGCCACAGGCGATACGCAGTATCCGTGCCCTGTTAACTATACAACTGTAAATATAGCGCGGGCAGGGTTGCCAACTGGCCGCCATTATCCTGTCACGGGAGTAAAATATTGTATCGCGCCAATTGGAAAAAGACGTCTAGTTTGTTGGTCGTGCACCTGTTACGCGTGTAGGGAATTAACGTTGCTGGGTTCGATATTTCGCTTTATTGGGCTTCGCTTGTGCGTCTGTTTCCCTTATACGTTACGTGCTGTTGTAGAAGGTGTCAGCCCTAGCGTGCAGGAGTTATCGCGAGCTCCTCCCGGGCGATTTAAGCGAAGGCAACAATGAGTTTTGTTTGCAAAAATAACTTGAGTGATGATAATTTCACTTGCGCTACAAGTTTGTCTTCACTCCACAGCTGCCGCCGCTGTACAAAAAACGATGAGTGGCCAACTCCTTACATTTACTGTTTTATAAACGGTTAAATATTCATCTAAGTAGCGGAATTAATTGAGAGTGCCGGCTCCTTTAGTGAACACTAGTTGGCATTTCAGTTAATTTGCAGAAAGTACTTAAGTAGATATGGATTACATATGCATTGGGAGTGACTTTAGTATAAAAAGTGTTGAAGTTGAACATAATGTTACAATCCATATAAAAAATTTAAAAGAGAATATATTTAAAAGAGATAAATTAAAAGATTTAAAAGAGGGATGCAAATTTACTTCATACAAAATAAAAACTATCAAATGATATTTATTTTAATTAAACTTCGGCGAAAGAGACTGGCTCTGCGTCTGCGCACATCCTCCAAACCCGTAATTTAATCCCCAATTAAACAATTTTCTTAAATATCATTCCGTTTCATTTAACCGCGGCAGGGTCACTCCTGACCTCCGGGCACGGGCATTAGAGAGTCCCGAACCGCGTCGTAACCCCCATTATTCGTAAACATGCCCTCCAACCAAACAGTCCGAAGGTTAACCGGGTCGAACCCTCGTTCCACTCTAATTCACTCCTGTCGGGCCTTGAGATGCTTCCAATCATTCCTAAACTTCTTCACAGCCAATTGACGGGTAAGAAAATCGCTAATGGCGGGGAGCGAAATGAGTCCCGCAAATTGACCTGTCCTTCAGAGCGGACGCGGCCGCCGCCGACCTGTCGCCGCTAAATAATTCCGTTCCCATGATCTAGCCAGTAGCGATCTCACTTTAATTATTCATAGAGTTTTTTATACGCTATCGCTTTTTACCGGTCGGCCGGCGGCTGGCTTCGAAGCCTTATAAAATTAAAAAATAAAATCGAACGGCGGCGCAATTTAAAAAAGGAATACGTCGGATGACACGGATCGAACTCCGGGCAAATGTCGCGCGGTAAAAAGTGGTCGAGCGTGGAAGAACGAGGGGGCAAGGAGCTCGGAGATGCGGCGGTGCGGGGCGCGGGGGAGGCAGGACGTCACGTAGGCGGCGCGCTTTTTGTCAACGTTCCCGCGGAGATGACAGGTCGCTGGACGCTGCGGCCGCGACCCGCGCCGCCCGGCGCAAATCGTTTTGATGCTTTACATTTTCACCATTTTCGCGGTTGGACACTACTATCATCTGTTTTACGCACTACGTGGTTCTTTCGTCGTTTATACTAGGAACTTACATCAAACCTTTTTTCAAGTTTTAAGTGATATTCATTTTATGTTAATGTTAAACTAAGCTTCTCTGCTAACGTTACGAACGATAGAAGAAGCAGCTTAGTTTTTTTGTTTTATTGATTTTTTTCATGCTTTTTCTATACTGTTAAATAAAATGGTTGATTATGATCACAAACCTTAATTTATACAATAAACTATAACAGTACTTTTCAATTATTATTTTTTCTTTTGTAAAGGTGCATATGCAGTTCATGCTATGGTACAACTTTTCCCAAGAAATTATTTTTAAATGCAAATAACTTCGTATACAAAACCTGGCTGATTCAAGTTGAGGTACCGATGATATCGACTTTTTACGTAAACCCTCCGGAATAATAATGTACACTTTAAAAAGTTCATTGATTCTTTTACTTTTAAATACATGTAAATTTCCTCGCAATATTTAAATGACGGAATCAGAATCCATAGTAGAATGCAGGCCTGCAAGAGAAAAAGGTAAAAAAAAACTTCACATAGAAATATGACTAAACTGTTTTTATATGAAGTTTGTATAGCAGGTCAAAACATACAAAATATAACTTATTTTCTATACCTATATATAATTAAGTATTATACAAAAGGACCTAGTCGGATTGTCCGCGCTACACGACAGGTGTCTCTCGGGCCTTCTTGAACCTGCTCCGTTCAATTAGATTCGTTACAATTATGCTTCATTACTTGTTTGTTAGTGTTTCGGTCATTCAATATACTTCAGAAAGATTTAACTTGGTCCCAAGGACCTCGTCCGATCGTCCGCGCTACACGGCAGGTGTCCCTCGATCCTTCCTGAATCTGTTCCGTTCAATTAAATTCGTTACAATTATGCTTCATTACTTGTTTGTTAGTGTTTCGACCAATCAATATACTTCAGAAACATTTGACTTGGTCCCAAGGACGTCGTCCGATCGTCCGTGCTACACGACAGGTGTCTCTCGGACCTTCCTGAACATACTCCGTCTAATTAGATTCGTTTCAATTATGCTAGCCTTCGTTACTTATTTATTGGTGCTTCAGCCGAATGGCTGAAGCATATCTGTAGTCATATCTGTAAAGCTGTATATATTTAAAGGTATCTGAATAGATACCTTTAAAAATGCACATGCACAGCATATATAAGCCAAAATATTAAATATAGAGATATACCTATGAGAGATTTTATGGCATTTTTTTATTTATCAATGACTTCGTATTGTAGTGTGCTTGCTATGGCGATTCCAAAGCGCCCAAAATAGCTTTCGCTCGCCAAAATACCCTTTTCCAGGATAAAAGGTAGCCTATGTCCTTCTCCGTAAACCAGTTTTTGGAAATTATGCTAATGGCTAAACATAGGAATTAAATTAGTATCACGTTTTCAACTACTCCGAGAAGACTTTAGCATTTATCAATTTCTCTTAATTAACTTTTATGACCTGTGCAAGTAAATAACCATTTGCTTTTTGACTATTTTACATTATTGCTCCTTTAGTATTAATCTCAAAAAACGTTTAATATATCTATAAATAATAACATGATATTCCCTCTCTTTTCAGAACTTCCGAGACCAAAGAATTGACGGCGCCGTCCTGCCTCTCGTCACAGAAGAACAGCTCACAGGAACGCTACAGATGAAGCTGGGGCCCGCACTGAAGCTCAAAATGGCGCTGGCCAGTCGGCTGGAGCCCTGCAGTCAATGCCAGGCCCTCAATCCCGGGTCTACTCTGGTGCCGCCAGCCTCTGGCCCCAGAATTAACGGATCGTCAGTTAAGTCGGAGCCGCGAAGCAACACAACCAGTCCCAGTTAGAACAACGTTATATTTTTAATTTAGTACTTTTATTTTTTTGAATTCGCGTTCGTTTTTGCTTTGCCGATTGGTTTTGTGACATAGACAATCTGGGGTGCAATCAACTTTTTTGTCATCTTTGAAAACTCAATTGTCTGTGACATTAAATCAATGTCTACCTACTGCCTTTTTGATGATAACATCTTGGGTGAAAGCGAATCTTCGACACAGTAAATAAAACAGCATTCCTATTAAAATATTAATCATATTAAACAATAGAATTTTCAGCACACACTAATAGTATAATAGATATTCAAAATAGTTATAAAACTGAGGCAAGCGGTAACATCACATTAAAATTTTCACGTTTATACTCAGTACTTATTAAGCAGCTTTTAAAATATTTATTGATGGCGTGATGTAGTCCGTGTTCTGAAATTTCCCTAATTCAACTAGGATGTTACCAATTGCCTCTTTTATTGATTACCCTAACGAGTTTGAGCAGCAGTTAAGGCAGCTTCATACGATATCATAATAATTCTAGTTAAAATATAACATTAGTCACTTCCACAAGCGTAAAGTCTTCCTGATGTAGATTTTGCATTTAGTTACGTTTTAAGGCGCCTTAGAGTATTGTTTAGTGGAGTTTTAAGTTTTTTAACTGTAAATAAACTTGTTTTAATGTTACGTGTTGCCGTCCAAATGTTTAAATGTTAATATGATTGTAAAATGTTTTTGTATGTGTTCCATGCAGGATTGTATTTTGAATATTTGTTTGTAATCAATAATTATTCTAATTTTTCTATAACATCGATTTATAGAAGAAATTATTCAATGGCAAAATGTGTACCTTTTTAACACGAAAATTATTGTTTAAGATAGATACTCTTAAATTCTTACTTGAGTTCATATTTTCGGTCTTTATTTTTATTGGAAGATCGAATGAAAGAACTTAATATTTTTGTACTACCGACATTAAGAAAAAATATAATTAATAATTTTGGAGTCCTTAGTACATACAAAAATATTTTTAACAATTTATATCGAATTATGAAAAATTTCGGTGCTAAGAGACCCTGCGATAATTTAATATTATGATTGTAAAATTTATGTGTATATAATGGCCGATATGTAAAAATACTACGTAATATTCGAGGCTACTACTAGACTTTAATACAGGGTCACAAAGTTTAACATTTCGTATGTACATTCAACATGTATAGTTACATATATAATGTATATTCTATACGTCAATTATAAATAGCATTTATTTATACCACACCTGAAGAAAGCTCAGTAATATACATACTTACCGATTTTATTACAGTATGTTATTATATGCTAAGGGTAATTTAAGAGCTGCGTCTTTGAAATTTTATGTAATTTTGAATTTTGTATTATATCATACCCCAGTTGTAATTTAAGAGTAAATCAATATGTAAACACGGTTATTACCTGTGGTTATCTCCTTAATTGCCAAAATAGTATATAAAAGATCATATATACGAGTTTCACTACATTTTGTGCATCCATTTTGTCAGTCCTGATGTCAATGACCTCTGTGTATGAACAATGTACACGCTGAAAATTAGAATAATCCCTTATTCTATTTTTCAGCGTGTAAATAAATATAAATAGATCTTCAGTTGCAGGGCTGCTTTATTCCCAGAAAGCAACTGAAGATCTATAATATAGTGTAGATTTGACTCGTTTCGTCTTATTATAATTGTAAATGTGATTTAAGTTCGGTCGAAATATAAACCAGACAAATTAATCTCTACAGCTGTGAAAATAACATTAATTGAGGTTTCAAAACTGATTTAAACCAAGTACTTAATTTAATGCGTTTTTACTTATAACATATAAGACGAAAGATGTTACAACTATCAATATTTTATCATTGATTAGAAATATGATGTTAGAGGTATGTGGTTCCAAGCAAAATGGATAAGAGGTGCTAACTTTGATACTTTTTACTTAAACCTCCGTGCCTTATCGGTCTTCCTTATAAATAAGATGAAAAAAAATATATTTTCTCAAGTATTACGGTTCTACGCTTTAAACTGACGATAAAACATAATGACTTATATAGAGTATAAAGAATCGACGAATTTGTTTTAGGTGATTTAATATTAATATAGGCTGGTTTAGATGTGTCCAGTCGCTGTCGCATTCACTAGCATGCCAGCAACAGTAGTTTTGAAAATACCGGTCAGTATGTACGAGTATGATTTCTTCAGTAAATCGCAATCTAAGTCCAATGTAAACTTTGCTGGTGTTTATACAATGCGGTCACAGAAAAAAATAGATGCCCATCTCCTTTTCTGTGCTATTCATCTCATTAAGTTACTACGATACAAACGAAAGAACACGTTTGTTTGATGAATATAGTTAATGTAACTTTAATAAACATTAGTGAAATGAATTGATCGTAGATTTTAATCGATTTTGAAGTAAACCTGACATACAGATGACTAGCGCCACTAGCCTACTATTTGCATATTAGCAAAACTGGTGCCAGTGACTGGACCAGTCTACATCAGCCATAATATACGATAGTTCACTGCTTTTATTTTGTAACTAACGTATTCTAGGTCGGACCAGTGACTTACAATGTATAAAGTATAAATAGTGTGTTATACAGATAAAATTTGTTACGTCCAGGTTTTGAGATGTATTGAGCGAATTAGTATTAACAATGGTAACATGGGTGTATGGTGTTACTTGAGATACTTATACTTGTATACACAATTCAATAATGCTTTGTCTAGGCAATATATACGTATTAACTGTATACAATTATTATAACATGTGCAAATTGACCGATGTAACACCACACGTCTTTTCTTACCATTCGTTCTCAAAAAAAGGATAATATGTTCGTTCCAATCGTTCTTTACAAACCAAACCTGCGGCGAAACAAGAGTATGTTTGTTGTATTTAGTGTAATATTGTGTATAACAGTTTAGTCACTCTGATACTTGCGATCATGTACTTAGATACGGTAGCTTGTTAGCGTACGGATTGAGTGTAGTCCACCCTAAGTATTTATGTGGAGAGAATAAAACGAATGATTTATTGAAACTATACGTTTTGTTTTATTTACAGAATACATCTTATTTACAAATACACTTTACATTAGTAACCTATATTAAGATTGTTAGAATCTTAATAAACTTAAATACTATACAATACCTACCTATATAATTATTACTATCCGAGCGATTTCCCGGTTGCGTTGACATCTGCGACAGAACTTATGCTGTGATATGATTTGGCAAATGTTTTTTTATGGCCGGCTGATTGCCTGACGCCTACCCTCTTTGGGTCAATCTCCAGAACCGCAGGCGAATACATATGAAAATTAAGTAGATGCATTTGCTCGTGCTGGGAATCGAACCCGGTACTCCTTGTACCACAGACTGATGTGTTAACTACTGCACCACGAAAGCCATCATATAATACACACTATTCAGAAACTTTAATATCCTATAAAAATCTACTGTACCAGTGGTCTTTCAGGCTGTCACAACGCAGGTCTTGGATGCAATCCCCGGCCAGGTCATGTTGAAAAATAATCTTTTTCAGACTGATATTGGGCTTGGATGTTTATTCTTATATTTATTTATTATAAAATATGGTATCGTTGAGTTAGTATGCCATAACACAGGTCTGGAAATTACTTGAGGCTAGCACAACCTGTGTGATTTGTTATTTATTAATATGAATTGAATCTGTCAGGTATGAACACAATATCAGTGAAAACCAGGTACAATTATAGCAGCGAGCAAAGCCGTTAGAAAGAATATAACTGGGGACCATGCAACATTTTGAACAGATGTCTTTATTCAATCTTGGTCCTTCCTTCCGGTGACAAGCTCAAAGTTCCTTTCTAAATGGTGAGCTCTCTTGGCGCGATACTCCATCAGCTCTATAGTGCTGTAGCCAGAGAAACCTATGAGAAGGAATCCCAACAGTATGTGGAGCCTGAAACAATATGACAGTGGTTAAGTGCCTGTAGACCCGGGGGTCGTGGATTCGATTCCCACGGGAAGCATTGTTTAGTTGTTTCCAGTTTGGTTACGACATTGCAGGCTTGAATCACCTGATTGTCTGACAATAAAAATGATTCCGTGCTTCGGAAGGCACGTTAAGCCCAACGGCTTAACGTGCCGTTGGGCTTAACGTGCCTCTGCCATCCCGGCTGCCATCTGGTAATCGTTTAAAGGAACCACTTCAGACGCTGGAGGCGGTTCCGAAGAACTCTGACACCACTCTGACAGGGTGTGCATCAACGATTGACCGCGTCACCTACACGAAATGATGATAATGATGAGGTCGGAATTATTATTCGATAGAAAAAATGCTTGATTTCTCCCTGGGGAAGAAAAGACATCAACGCGCCAGTGAGGTTCCCATCACATTTTTTACACGTTGCTTGCTTTTCTTGTGTGTAAGTGGCCAACATTAGCGTCGACTGCTTTTTAAATTATACTTACACAAAGTAGATAAATATAAAAACAGACAGTTTTCGTAGCCTTTTGATAAAATCAAACTTTCCTAACGCCCTTTAGTCGTTATAGAAAGAAACTGAGATTTTTTGCAAGCCGTACATTTACTTTTTTCTTTGATTTACTTCTTCTTCTTCGGTCCCTCAATGCTGAGGATCGTGACCACATATGTTCTTTCAGGCTTTACGGTTGTCAGTACTATGGACCGCCTTATGCATGGAACCACCAACAACTCTTTTGATGCAGTCAGCCCATCTGGCTGGTGGATTTTTGCGGCACGTCTACGTGTTCTATTTAGCTTAGTATAGTATGCTTTTCCAATTATATAGATAGCCTCGGCGAACGCATTATATGCCCAAAAAACGGAGAGTCATTTCCTGGCACTACACAGAAAGACGCTTTGGGATTAGGATTCGGAGCATGGAGTCCTCATGTCAGTCCATGGTATATTCAGTAGTCTCCTCCAGCACCACATCTCAAATGCATCAATTCTTTTCTTAGCATCTTCTTTGAAAAAACATCAAAGGCTTTTAATATCTATGGAAAGATAAAGATACCGAATCCAAGATATGACTTAAAAAACAGTTAAAATTACCTTGTCCGAACGCACAAGTAAGGTGCACTGGCATAGGAGAGTACGCTGCCGGTAGCTTCCCATAGTCTGAAGTTAGAATACGCTGCTTCTTCGTTACCCGGAAATAAGATTCCGGATAGAGCTGAAATATAATTCCTTTGTCTTTATCTATTAAAACATAAAATCCATCATCATCAGGTCTTTTTACTCTCCACTGGAAGAGCATGACCCTCTACTGTACTACCGGAGCCATACTTGGTCAAAGCAGACAGAGGATTTGGCCTACACTCTCATCGCTGGAACAGAAGGATTGGAGAGGTCTTATTGATGTATACGAGCTTTGTTTAGCTTGTATTTCCAAAGTCGCCTCTTACGACATCCATGGGAAGACTTGGGACGGTCCTATTCTACCCTGCCGGAAACCACACGGCTAGTCAAAATCCATCAATCCTTTTACTTATTTCCTTTTCTCTTTATTTTTCTTTATAAGAGAGGCTCTCTTTGAAAAAATACTTTACGAAGCATTTAAAATATGTTAATGATAAACTTTTAATACATAATTACCATCTTTACATAGTATAATAACATGAAGTCGCTTCCGCTGTCTGTTCGCTTTGATCTTTTAAACTACTCAATGGATTTCAATGCAGTTTTACATAGTATAGACATAGTGATTCAAGAGGAAGGTTTATATGTTAAACTTATAGTCCTATATTAGTATCTATATAGCACCCGTGCGAAGTCGGGAGTGGATCGCTAGTGAATAATAAAACTTGATTCATGTGAGGGCCTCCATGGCGAAGTGGGTAACCCGCCAGCCTGGTACACGAAGGGTACCGGATTCGTTTTCCGGCGCGGGCATATACTTGCACATCATTTTTACAAGATTGTTTTTCCGTTAAGTTACCCAGGGTTTGGGATCAGGCAGCTGGCTGGCTACAAAATTTTCAGCCAAATCATATTACTGCACGAATGCATCTCAGCTGGGAATGCAATCGAGGAAACACAAATGAAGAGGATGAGTCGAATACAAACGTATCTTTTCTCCGTGTGGAGACGGAGTGAATACAATTCCCCCACTGCCCACCAAGTTGGCATCTCGTAAGAGGCGAGAAAATACCCGACATGCTCGGTGGTAGGATGAGGGAGGCATGAGGGTTCATGCCGAAATCTGTCGTGAAGCACCTTGGGTATGTTTCGATTGTTGCGTGTGAGAGCCAATCCCCAATAATCTTAAGAGTCGGCACCGCATCAGCACCTCTTCTAGTGTTGCATATGTCCATGGGCGACGGTGACCACTTTCCTTCAGGTGTTTCGTCTGCTCGTTTGCCACCAAACATACATAAAAAATAGTCCTCTATGAAATTAAACAAAAAGTTTTAAGGTCTTAAGCATGCCTCTGTCTACAAGTCTACAGACTCAATTAGCGCCAACGAGCGTAATTAAAAAAATGTTTACTCTTACCATTAACTTGAACTAGCCACACAGCGTCCGCAGTGCCCCACACGGCAGCGAGGAAGTAAAAGGCTATCCATTGATCCGGGTCAGGACGCCACAGCAAGAGAGCTGTGAGCAGGCATAGGTTCAGGAGCTGAAAAAACAAGGATACAATAGTGTAGTAATTAATTGAATTTTATATTATGACATGAAAATATAAGCTCACGTCCACACATTTAGATCTAAGTATATCGTAGAATGTAAGTTGACGTCATTTGGAAAAAATTCGCTGTGCATTTTGTTGCCGCTTCTTCTGCACTCCGCTTTGGAAGCGGCGTAAACTTAGCTGTATGTTAACAACGATGACAACAATAATAAATAATAAATTTGACTTGACTTGAGTTTTTCCTAAAGTGATTTATCAAAATTCTTGACAACAACAGCGAAAACTCCTGTTGACACTCGCGCTGTTTTAAATAAGGCCAAATTTAAGGGATAGGAAAGGTAACTAATATTTATATACATAAACGGGACTTATACATAAGCGCGAACCTTTTTATTATTTGTCGCAGTCTCGTTGCGACCACGTAGAATGTAACTCCATTAAAACTTCAACGGAAACAAATTATAAAAAGGTTCGTGCTAAGTCCCGTTTATATATATGAATGTGTTTAAAGCGCGAAAGTTTAAAAAAGAGGAAAGGTAACGTAAGTAAGTATTCACTCTCCACTCTCGCCCAATCTGTTTCTTTAAGACCTCTTATTGCCTCATGTTTTTCGGATAACCTGTGGAACAAAAGATTTTAAGGGTTTATAAGCATTCGCAAATGCTATGCCCGAACCATTGGGCTCCCGTGGCACTTAACCCCCCTCCCTCTCGGGTTTTGATCCTTTTTCAACTAACGCAAATTTCCTCATCGGAGGCTGCTCGCATAACAACACAAAAATAAGTAAATAAATATATAGAGACATATCACACAAATTGAGCTAGCCTCGCAGTAAATTGTGAACTTGAGTCGTAGGATACTAACTCAATGATACTAAACTTTATAGTACACTTTATAATAGATACTTAGATAAACCACCTACCCAGGTCAATTTGAAAAAGATTGTTTTCCATCATGACCTGACCGGGGATCGAACCCGGGCACCCTCGTGTCGCAGGCTGGCGTGTTGACTGAATAAATGTAAAAATCATTTATTCACTGCTTTATAAAGAATAAAGTTATACTTGTTCTGTATTGTAATGCTTATAGGTAAAACTGCCGGCCTATTTGCTAACTTGTACTTGTAACAACTGCAGTGTAACAACGTTGTGATGGTCACTTCAACCACCATTACCGTTTATACAACATGTTAATGAAAAAGCGCAAACCCTGAAATTAATTCGTTCAGAATCGAGAGTAGACTCAATTCCACAAATAAAAAATGGGATCAAATTTTAACCAGAAAAATATTATATTTACGCCGTGTTTGAGCATTTCTTAACACTTTCCGGGACGTCCCGCCTGTAGACGTAGATTTCTATTGTTATATCTATTGTCTGGTCCAGTGTCCGTGAATGAGTTAACTCTACTCTTGAGGTGGCACGCAAAGTGGCAACGTCGCCTTAGCTCGCGCGTAATTAGCATAGACTTTTTAATTTGTAACAAGCACAAGAAAAAGAAAAAAGCTAATATTTTCGTAAATAATCCGCTAAAATTAAATTTAATAACATATATAATAATTTTATAATAAAAATAAGTTGGGATGTCTGAGGTTTTGTATCTATACTAATATTATAAAGCTGAAGAGTTTGTTTGTTTGTTTGTTTAAACGCGCTAATCTTAGGAACTACTGGTTCAAATTGGAAAATTCTTTTTGTGTTAGTTAGTCCATTTATTGAGGAAGGCTTTAGGCTATAAAACATCACGCTGCGGCCAATAGGAGCGAAGCATCAATAAAAAATGTTTTGAAAACGGGGAAAATTATTCATCTGTACTAATTAATCATAATTTAACAGAAATTGCCGCGGACGAAGTCGCGGGCAACAGCTAGTCTTAAATAAAAATAGCCAATAATACGAAAGCTCCAATGCATAGATTTAAAAAAAAAATTTTCTTCATACTTCTATGCTCCAATGCATTTTAAAGTGACAATCAGAACGTTGTTCATCGTAGATGTCAAAAATTAGCAAATAAACATGTCGAATAAACAACGTCGTGAGCTGGTATGAATATAACAAAGCCGATGACTCACCAAAGCAGTAACCATGACTGGGAATCTTCCAGTGAGCTTCACCACGGCCCCGGCTAGCGGAGCAGCCAAAGCGTTGAACACTCCGAAGCAGATCATCACATAACCGATGTTGTGGATGCCGTAAGCGCAGCCCACAAACGCCTGACAATTATTCAAAACGAAGTTATTATTATGTGTCGTTGAAATATGATTGGAAGCAGGTACCTACAGAAAAATTTTGTACAACTTTATGACGAAAGTTTTAACTTAAATATTTTTTTCTGTACCACTAACTTGTGGTTACATTAGGATCTACAAGCTTTTCCATATTTTTGACATTTGCATTTCAATAATGCTACTTTTAATCTTTCCTACGGCACAGAACACTTTGAGAATTTAAGTAAGTCTAGTCTAAAAATATTTTATACATATATTGGCGCTTATAAGTAAATGATCTAACCACATATATATTTGATAAAACCAAACAAACTTTATAAAATAATGTGGTTACAGAGCTATGTGGTACTCCGTCTGATGAAAGTTACTCCTTTGAGTTTAACTTAAAATTATTATTGATGAAGCTTGTGGCGAATAAATACCAGAAAGTAATGCGATTGTATGTAATTCATTAATTTGAAATAAATTTTACATAAGTTAAAAAAAACAAATGAAAGATAAAGCAACAATACAAGTCAATAATGTCTGTAGCTATAGTGTAAAGCGTGTTAAAGTAGTGCGTTACCTTACTTCGAAAAGTGTAACTCCTAATACGTCTCCGTTCAAATACTATTAGGTACTTAAGGGCCCGTACTACCTCACACTGCTTTGCATGATTGACTGTTATATCAATAATAATTAAATACTCAAGTTGACATAAAAATGCAGCAAAGTTCAGGACTAACTCTGGTAACTATATGACTCAAAAACACGATTGCGTTAAATTTTCTCGATAGAAAAAAATTGCAAAGTTGCCTCCAAATCACGTCTAATTTACTCGGTATATAGCATTATTCACCAAATACCTTAAAATTAACCTTGATACTTTTGATTATTATTGCATTACAGATAAGGCAGCCATCATATGTTTTTCTTTTTCGAATAACCCTCGAATATTCCTAAAAAACGAAAATATCCAAAGTAGCCAACGCGTTTAGACCATCCGCGTTTGTACCGCCACGCCGCCTGGCATATGGCGGGCTCTTAAATAGTATTTTACTAAAGTTATTCTTTATTAAACTATACACGTAAGTATCAGTTTAAAAGTATTCGACGAAAATACAATATCGTAACAGCGCCTGCTTAAATAAAATATAAGTGATGCTGCAGAGAAACTGTATTCAAGACCGATTAGGCGATATCTGAGCAAATTCCAGAAATCACATAACATCCAATCATAATAACTAAGATCAAAATGCCACACGAGCAAGCTTTTTTATATCTCTCTTCATGTTTATATTGTATATCGTTAGTTATAATCACTGTAATTTTAAAAGATATTATATTTTTCTTTGCCTGAAATTAAGTTTACTATGCCATAAATACATACGATACTATACAAAAAAAAGATCAAAATACATTGGGAAATTAAGCTAAATATGATGCATATAGGCTACCTTTTATTCCAGGAAAATGTACTAT
Organism: Elegia similella; assembly: GCA_947532085.1. Classification (NCBI taxonomy): domain Eukaryota; kingdom Metazoa; phylum Arthropoda; class Insecta; order Lepidoptera; family Pyralidae; genus Elegia; species Elegia similella. The sequence continues at coordinate 22,081,958 of OX383933.1, read as the reverse complement.
TCGGATCGACATTGACGCGGGCGGAGCCGCGGGCAAAAGCTAGTTAAGAATAAAGACATACCTGCGTAAAGTCAGCCGCCATGAACGCCTGTTCGGCTCCGATGTACCCGATGACAGGCAACAGCAGCAGTTGGTACTTGTGCCTCAGCTGACGAAGAGTCACCGCCATCAGATGGACTCCTGACTTGCCGTCGATAGCTGTCTTACGACCTGAAGTGTACCTGTGTACATAGGGATTTATATTATAATCTTTAATTGAAAATAATTTATCACACTCATTTCCTGAAGTTTTTTTTTTATCTTTATTTATTTAAGAGATTTACTGAAGTAAATTTCCAGCATTTTAACACCGGAGAAACAACAAATTTTATCAGTTTACTATACCCACAGTTTACTACATAATTGTTCTGTAATAAAAAATAATCTTTCATATACAATTTCAATGGGACCGATTGGAAAGCATACCCTCGAAAAATCATACAACGAATTGATAACCAACTCCTTTTTTTGAAGTCGGTTAAAAGTGCAGTCGAACACCTCACCTTTTCAAGGAATCCACTCCGAACGTGACGAGGATCACCGCAAATGCCATGCACGCCAAATATGTTCCTGATATCACTTGAATCTTCAGGGGCGAAGGCGGCGCCAGATTAGTGTTCTCCTGAATCAATTGATTATATATTATGTGACGGATTTAAACAGATTAAATTATTAAACAGAGAAAAGTAGCCGTGTGGTTTTCGTCAGAGTAGAACAGGACCATTGCTAGTCTTCCCATGGATTTCGTAAGAGGCGACTTAGGAAATACAAGCTAAACAAAGCTCATAAACATCAGTGAGACCTCTCCAACCCGTCTGGCCAGCGAGGAGAGTATAGGCCAAATCCTTTGTCTATTCTGGCCAAGTATGACTCCGGTAGTACAGAGAAAGTCCATGCTCCTGCAGTGGAGACTAAAAAGACCTGTAAGAGCGCACCAATGCGACCCGGCTGAAGCCATTTCGCACCCCGCGCCCCGCGCGAAAGCAGGATAGATCTAATGACCGTAACGCGTAAAAAAGGAGAAGAAGATAGTGGGTAGGCACAAGCGGGTGTCCTAGAATTAACGGGCGTAAGCGCCAAATCACTTAATTGTTATTTTAAATAAAAGTACGAGGTTAATGAGTAAAAAAACTTTGGCCAGATTTTAGAACTAGTTATTGCTAAGCTAGAAAACTAAAAATCATTTCTAAAGACCTTAGGGTTTCGCCGTTCTGACCACAAACATCAAATAAAGGGGCTATGTTTGCAAAATAAAAGTATCGAGGCTTTTGTTATTAATCGTGTTTTCAGGTTGGACAGTTTTAAGAAAATATGTTGAAGTTTTATATATAATAAATAACAGGCATGTAGTCGTTATAGATATAGACATCTAGACGAATGTTCATCGACAAGTTTCGCATTCGTGCCCTCTTAAATACTTTCTCTCTCAATCATCATTTCAATCACTGAAGCTGATGTATAAAATGCATCCCTACCTTTTATTATTCCTGAATAAAAAAATAAATAAATAAATCCCTACCTGATGGTAATATGGTAATAAATAATAGATATGATTATCTACTGCAAGAGATTTCTTTCACTGGACTTAGCCTCCCACCCACGAATTTCTAATAAGACAGGATGTAAGTTGCCTGCTTCTAAAGGTTCCAATTCTAAATGTTATTCTATTCTATTCTTCTAGCGTTTTTCTGCGATCTTAGTCAGATCTTAGAGCCAAATCACACTTTATTGAATTCAGTTCTGGACGAGACGCCGCAGTACATTAGACTCGAACGGAAATATCTCGCATCGTGTCTAACATACTGCGGTATCCCCCATCCTCAACGTCAGTTGCTGAATTCAGTTAAGTCTTATTGGGCTTTATCTGCTCGGTGTGCATCCAGGTGCAATTGCCGATAACCTTTTATGTTGTAAAGTATAAGTCCTTAGAAAGACTTTTAATATACCTCAGAACATAATATCATCATCATTATCTGAGCCACAAGAAGTCCACTGCTGGACGTACACCGCCATCAAGGATTTCCAATACGACCGGTTGGAAGCGGCCTGTATCCAGCGTCTTCCTACAGCCTTGCTCACGGCCTCCGAATTACGGTGAATTACGATGGTGGTCGGTGTCCAACGCTGCGCTTGCCGGTACGTGGTCGCCATTCGAGAACCTTTCTGGCCCATCGGCCATCGGTTCTACGCGCTATGTGCTATGTATCTCTAATTAATAATTTGAAAAGTATTTATTATGTACTGGCTACATAATAAATACTTTTCAAATTATTAATTAGAGATGGGAGGCCATCGCTAAACTACTTTGACTTAAATAGGTATTTATGTCGTAATATTTTTCTACCGCTTCAAACGTAATATACGTATCTTTTCACTTGCAGTTTGGACAGAGCTTAGGTCTTAAGACCTAAAAGCCACGTTTACCAAATTGATGGGTATTAGGTGGAAAACTGAACCGTTTGTAACGGACATCGCGCGATATATTATACTTTTAATTTAATAATTATAACCAGATATTGTATTTTTGTTAGGTATCCATTTTGCTCTTTCAGTCATACTTTATATAGACGTACGTAAACATTAGTAGTTGTCGCTGAAAATATCAAGTAATTCGCGACGAAACTTTTCTGGATATAGGCTTTTTGCTATTTATTATAAATAAATAAATAAATATATACGGACAAATCACACAGATTGAGCTAGCTCCAAAGTAAGTTCGAGACTTGTGTTATGGGATACTAACTCAACTATTTATTTTATAACAAATACATATATAGATACACATCCAAGACCCAGGCCAATCTGAAAAAGATCATTTTCCATCTTGACCTGGCCGGGGATCGAACCCGGTCACTCCGTGTCGCAGGCTGGCGTGTTGACCGCTGCGCCACGGAGCTAGTCATATAATTTATATTTATAAGGATATAAGTTTTAAATATTTTTTTGAAAATATTTTGATGTAGTCATTTATTTTGATCTTTGAACTGTACTTCATATTTTTTTCATGCTAGTATTCAATGAAAAATAAGGCAACGAAAAAATAGACGTTTTACGGTATTTCTCTGATGCACAGCGCCTTAAACAAATAATTCCTATCCATTGACTAGCTACGTGGCGCAGCGGTCAACACGCCAGCCTGCGACACGGAGTGACCGGGTTCGATCCCCGGCCAGGTCAAGATGGAAAATGATCTTTTGGGTCTTGGATGTTTATCTATATATGTATTTGTTATAAAATATAGTATCGTTGAGTTAGTATCCCATAACACAAGTCTCGAACTTACCTTGGGACTAGCTCAATTTGTGTGATTTGTCCGTATATATTTATTTATTTATTTATTATATATATTTAACTCAGAGTCAGGTGAATTTTCCGTCAACTATCAGTCCTGTCATACTCACATGTGATTCACTGCCGCTACAAAAGTTGACCCCGCACGTTTCGCCAAAGGTCAGGGCCGGGGCTATTGTCGCATTGATGACCTCGGCTGGACTTGGTGATAGGGTTTCATTCAATGAAGAGACTACGTCACCCAGAGATGATGACAGTACTGAAAAACGACATAGATATGGATAAAACAAAGAGACGGATGGATAACAATGTATACAATTCTTTTTTATAACAACCATAAATTTCCCCTTACCGGTTTAAACCTCATGCATGTGAATGTGAAAGCCTTATTTATATAATACAAAAATACACCCTTGTGGGTAAGAGAACAGGAAATTATTTGAATACGATAAAATGTAGGTATTATTTAAATACATATTATCACGCCTTTATCCCTTACGAGGTAGACAGAGCATAAGGTTATAAGACCGATACGCCACGTTTAGCGTGTTGGTGGCGTAAAGGTGCAAAATGGAATCAAAATAGTGATGGGTTGCTAGTCGCCTATTGTCGTGATTCTTTAGATTTTCGCCCATTCATTTGACCTTGAAGAGAAGCAGCTGGCACATTTTACGTTTTCTCTTTTCTCCCAGACCAGCATGGAAGAAATTATTTATATAATTTATATAAATAGATAATAAGACACAATAGCCATATTATATTCATTGATAATAATGCAAGGAGTCTAACGATAACTCATACTAATATTATATACTCATAGTAATTTATTTTTACTTAGTTTTATTAATAAGTAGTTTTTGTTTAAGTTGCTGTGAATAATTATAATATTTATCTATTCTACGAAGCCTATCCGCACTTTGTCTAGGAAATAATGGTAAATATTACGTCATTATTGGTATCGTTTGTTGTCAAGTTAAATAAGTACATTAATTTATTGAAATACAACCGGTATATGTCCCAAGGTCAATATGACCAACTGTCGCCCACTCACTGCAGATACCTTGACCGTGAAATGACTAATACCAATTGTCGTTTATTTTGTTCGAAGGACCAAAATACACGAGTATTATTTTTAGCTATGCTTAAAAAGTATAAATAAGAAAATGCATGCTATAAACAAAAATGTGACTTGAAATAATTATTGGAGGTCGATCGAAGGACAACCTAAATTTTCCGAAACTAAGACCAAGTATTTTTAAAAGTGTTTTATTTTGCATTCACAATGCTATTTTGATATACTCCTAATAAATTAAGAAATAAAATATGGTTAAATTTTTTTTTTCATGCCGGCGGGACTTGAACGGTGACCTAGGTCTATGTCCTTATGCTCTGCCATCTGAGGTACCGCACAATTCAATCTCGGCGCCGAAATTCTCCACCATATCCCATCTCCCCTTATACGTATTAAGGTGATACCACTGTAAATAAGGTCGTTCTGATCCTTATTTATCTCGCAAAATACTTAAATTAGGAGTTTCAAATCTAAGTAATATGATTTTTGACCATTTCATCTCCAAAAATTGAAGATGAAAACACGTTTTGATAAAATTTTCTCGATAGAAATATTTTTTGAAAAATGGTCTTCGTTCGCAGAGTTTTTGTTATTGTAGCTCAAATACGACGAATGAAATAATGATTTTTAGACTAAAAGATAGGTTATTAGTAATTCATCAAAATGTAAATATGAAAATACAATTAACCGGTCTGATTTTATATAAAATAGAAATAACGAATTTGGCGCTTACGTTTTTTTCTTTGAGCGACTCGAGACTATCTCCTATCTCATCATTCACGGGCTAAACCGCCAAGCGCTATCCCTTGCGCGCACTTGATCAGTCCTTTGCCGAGCGAAGGTACCAAACATTTGAGGCCTCGCCTTAAGGCTTACGTCACCTACATAACTACACGACTTTTACAAGTGAGGTATTTGATTCAACTTCATTTTACAATGATTTTTTTTTTAATGGTTCAAGCCCAGCCCGCATGAAATTTTTTCACCATATTTTATTTCTTAATTTATTAAGAGTAAGACGAAGTAGTTTCGAAATTGAGATAAATAAATAAAAATCTTTTAAACAGCGCGCATCTTCGAGGTTACAGGAGACCCAAGGGCTGTCAGTTATTTTGCTCAGCGGATCAGCCTTGCAATACAGCGAGGAAAAAACTGCCAGTATTTAGGGTACGTTGCCTCGATGCGCGCTGTATGAAATTTTTTAATTATTTTATATATTTTTTTATTATTAAATAAATTCTGACTATTTAGATAAATGAGGGACGTTGTTCAATTTTTTTTTGTTACTTTTATCTTTCATGTATTCAAATAGCGATAAACTTTTATCCAACGTCGGCATAGGAGTTTGATTATCATCATAATTTCGTGTAGGTGACACAGTCAATCGACCATGTATACCCTGGTGTCAGAGTACTTCGGGACCGCCTCTCGGCCTCTGACGTGGTTCCTTTAACGACTACCAAATGGCAGCCGGGTCCAACGGCCTTCCGAAGCACGGAATCATCTTTGTTATCAGACAATCAGATGATTCAAGCCTGCAACGTCCTAACCAAATTGAAAACAACTAAACAAAGTATGCTTCCCGTAGGAATCGAACCCACGACCCTCGGGTTTACAGGCATACGCCTTAACCACTGGACCACAGAGGCAGTTCTTGTTTGTTTGTTTGTGATATCTTTATTGTACGAGAAAAAACACAGAACATAAAACATAGCATAAACGAAAAGTAAACATACAATGGCGGACTTATCCCATAAAGGGATCTCTACCAGTCAACCAGCCAAATGATTGAGAGGATGTTTACTAATTGGGCAGAAGAACGTACAAAATAATAAAAAGAAGAAAATATATTCTTAAATACATAAATATTTTGTAAAAACATAAAATACATACACATTATAGTAATATATATATATATATATTACAATCTTATTTAAATAGATACATAATAAAAATCAACTTAGAGCTCAAATATTAGAGGAGACCAGTGAAGATTTTAAAAGGCGAGATTTAAAGGAGACCAAAGTAGGGGCCATTTTTACCTCAAGGGGGAGCGAATTCCAAAGCCGTGCTGCCATAACCGAAAATGATTTAGAATAAGTAACTGTCGAGTGTGGCGGTACAGATAAAGTAGGATTGTTTGCTGCACGTAATCGACTGTCCGTGGTTTTAAAAGTAAATTTGCTTTGAAGGTAATCAGGGGAAGAAGGATTGAAGAGAACATTGAAAAGAAGATAAAGAATGTGAATGTTACGACGGATTCTAATAGGTAACCAGTTAAGTTTCATGCGAAAATCAGAAATGTGATCGTACTTTCTAAGATTCAAAACAAACCTAATACACATATTTTTCAGGCACTCCAGCTTATTAAGAAGTTCTTCAGTAGAGTCAAGATAAGCAGCATCCGCATAATCAAGTAAAGGAATTAACAATGAGTTCTTCGTTAACATTCCGACGTTTTCTTCCTTGCTTTTCTTAAGCATTACGAGTATTTGGCCTAATAGGTGATACACAGGTTCTATTATATTTAAATAATACTTAATTTAACTTCAATTGAAATTCTACAATTAAAATAATAATTTTACATAAATTTAACGGTTTGGTTGGCTCGTGAAAACCATTGCCGTTACGTTTTTAATGTGAATATTTAATGCTAAATTAAATTATTTAAAAACATATAACAATACTACGTTAATTGTAAATACGTATTGTTTTGAAGAGTTTAATATGGACTATGTCTGGTTCAGCTTTTCTTTATTAGATTTATTAAACTTAAGTTTTCTAACGTAGGGCTAATTAATCTCATTTTTTTGTCTTTTACGTAAAAACAATACTATGTTTCATAATAATATAAATTTTTAACCCCTAATGCACCCCGAGAGCATCTATTAATGCCAAAAAATGGCATCCATATTTTATTTTATACTAATTACTAATTCAAAAATGTCATGTATCTCGGTTCAAAAATACTGATATATATACATACTTGCAACCCCTATTTCATCCATATGGTAATGTAATTTTCAAAATCTAATGCATTATTATTTTCTACTAATTACTAAGATAAATTAAAATGTATATGTGTCTCACCTTTAAAATTACGAAGTTTCATACAAACTGTTAACCCCTATGTCGCACGCTTAGAGATGAATTTCCAAAAATCCTTTCTTAGTGGATATCTCTTAGTCACAATCTACCTGCCCAATTTCACGAGAAGTTGGCAATTAAATAAGTACTTGTAGTGTCTATTATATACCTATTATCAATTTGATTAACATTTATGTCCTCATAGTTTTGCATCTATAATTACTAGAACCCACTACAAAATCGCCCACACGCCATACGTCATGGATCTAAGTCATAGTATAACACTAAAACAGATAACATAATCTATAACTATTTCGGATTTGCAATAGGTATATAACAAAAAATCGAACTGTGAAGGAATAGAATTCCCGTCCCATGCTGCTGTTTCCCGATTCGTTCAATATAGGTTTTTTCAATGCAAGAGTGTCATATGCATTATTTGAGTTTATGTGTACAGTACAACCCTAGACCACATTGTTGCTTCCCATCAGGCAAGATAGAGGTCAAACTAACTCAAATTATTCAAACAAAAAAAGAAGTAAATTAAAACACAGTGCCTATAATGCAGTGTTCTATTTCCTTGCTTTCTCTGCTAAGTTTCTACCTACATATTATTGTGAGGCGCAACGCAAGCCTTAGGGCGTCAGCACACGGCGTATTTTTAACGCGCCGACGACGCGTACGTAGATGACGCGCGTAGACGCGCTTCAAACGAAATTCAAACGCAACCTTGTAACCTAAACACATGGAGCCATCGTGAAACACGCATCTACTGTATTGTATATATCTATTGTTGTTTTAAGCGCGCTTTAGTTGGACAAACGCTAAAATCAACATCTACGGCGCCGTAAACGCGCGTCGTCGGCGCGTTTAAAATACGCCGTGTGCTAAGGGCCTTAATGCGTATAAGGGGAACGGGATGTGGTGGATATTTTCGCCGTTGCTTGAAGCGCGTTAGCTCAATTGGCAGAGCGTAGGTCGTACATAGACCTAAGCTCGCTGGTTCAAACCCTGCCCGTGTGGAATTCTTTCAGCTACTTAAAGTCCTTTGGCCCCTAGGTGGGGCTTCCACAGTATTTCGCCATTTCGATCTATCCTTGGCTACGCGCTTTACTTCGGGGCAGGTTAGCTCGATTTACTTCATCTTCGCCGCCACAGTGCGCGGCCATGTCTGCTTGGGACGGCCCACCTTCCGCTTTGTTTGGGCTCTCTCCTGAGCGTATGGCCTATCTATATCGAATTTTTTCGGATTTTTTTCGGCACATCTAATTTATCAATTTAATAATAGTATGATTTAACTCACTAGCCGAAGAAATGAGGTTGCCCCAAATTTGCGCCATTTGGTAGAACATAAAGAACAACCCGAAAAACCGCACCACGAGCACGTCTACGGGAACTCCAGAAAGCTTTGCATACGGCTCTGCCACCTGGGGAAAATATTTGTGAGTTTATTTACTATTTCTTTCCAACTAGGGCTGGTACCAGGCACGCGCAGCTGTGAAACTCTGCCAAATGATATGACAATTACAGCACATGCTCTTATTAAAAGCGAACCCCGGGTTTCGACGTACCATAACTGAGTATGCAAAAATATGCTCGAATGAGGAGAAGAAAAAAAAATGCATATAGGTAACATTGTATAATATAAATCATAGTAACTTTTACGAATATATTTCGTAATATTTTTGATACACTGAGAGATCCTCCACTTGTGACAAGCACAAAATTTTGCTACCCAAAAAGATTGTATGAGATGGAGAGTAGAAGCGTTACTTATTGCACCTGCCGCAGACCTATTGAAAGGGTTCCTAACTCTACATTATCCCAGCAGCTCATCAGTGGCATATTTTTATTGTGGATGGATAAAGGAACATGAAGCATATTCCTGTGACATACATAATATCTTGCAATCTATGAATCTGAAATGCAATCTATGCAAAACAACTTTCCCCACTGAATTCCTCCATCATCCCCGACTGGATAAGTGCACTCTTATCCTATACGCAGGTAAAACTTCGCAGCTATGAACGTCAGGTACCCAATGAAGCGAGGTTAATTTCCAGTTTAGTTAAAGAAGAGATAGTATTCAATAGTGACACATAGTATAAACAAAGTTGCTTTCCGCTCTCTGTCCCTATGTATGCTTAGATCTTTAAAACTACGCAACGGATTTTGATGCGGTTTTTTTTAATAGATAGAATTCAAGAGGAAGGTTTATGTGTTTATTACACTCGTGCGAAGCCGGGGTCTACTAACCATATAAGTTAAATGATTTACCCACCACTGACAAATAAGTACATTTTGCGCACCACAGCGGCCCTCCCCCGAAGCCCACCATCATCCCCGCCGGGATGAGGCTGTACAGACGCGGGTAAAACTGGGCAGCTATAAACGGCATGTACGCTATGAAGGACACTGCCACGGCCCACTTGCAGCCCAGCCATCTGTGAATAAGATAAAAAAACTTATTTGTACTAAAAACAACAAAAAAAACCCTGGCAATATTGAATGTCGGAATAAAAATCCCTGTATAAAAAAAATAATAAGAAATTAAATTTTAGTTCCACCTGACTCTGGATATATTAAATACATAATTAACCTCATTTAACAAACCATTAGAATACAATATCAATGCTAAATTCTAGTTGCAATATTTCATTAAATGCCCTCGATCATGGCTGCTCAGGGTCCAACTTCCACTAACTATGGCTAAGAACCCAACCCGCTTAATATATTTTCCAACATAGAAAACCACATTTTAAGGCCTAAGATCAGTAACGTTTCAATCACAAAATACTCATCTTTTTGATTGGAAGTGAAATATTATTATGGGTATGTAATAGAAAAATAAATATTGTCACTATACTGGACATACCGCAATTATTTACGAGATTTTTCTGATATTTCGGCAGCATTTAAGCTGCCATCTTCACAGACTGTCAAATCTCAAAGATAATCACGGTAAGTCTCATAGTGACAATTTTAGTGATTGTGACCGCGAAAGCTTAAAATCGTAAATAAATAAATATGCCATCAGAACTCAAGTGGAATTGATCTATGCAAAAGACCGTAGGGAACATTTCTTCCCGAAATACGAGTAACTAAATATTCCCAAAAACCTGTAACCACTAAACCGTGGGCAAAAACTAATTTTAAGATAAATATATACTTATTGTATATTTCGGTAAATCAGTTTTTGTATCGAACAAAAAGTTACACGTGGAAATAATTCGGAATTATGTAATTAACATATAACTAACACAACAATTTACGAATGATACATTTATGGACCTATTAATATTCACACTAAAACTCGTTTTCAATTTGCAATCACACTATTTGCATAACAATATATGGATAAATCGTGACTTGACGACTAGAGGTTAAACTATACTTACAGATAGTTAACTAAGCTCTTTAATTGTTATTGAAGCAAATATTGTGAATTATTACTGTGATTGTAGCAGTCTAATATTCAATTCTGCCACAATCACTACTGTTACACTATTATTACTAGATGCTCCACTTTGTGGTTTTAGTATTAATTTATTTTATTTAATTAAGATTTGATTTAATTACGATATTATTGTGTTTGTCTTCTTTTAAATAAATTTAGGTAAACCGCATCGTATACTAGCGTTTGCACCCTTGTATTACGCGTAACAAGGAAATGGAATTCTTCGTAGCCTAATCAATTTGGCCACAAGGAAATAGAGTAGCCAAATCAGTTTGGCGGAATAGTTTTGGCCACGAGGAAGTACCCGTATATAACTTTCGCAAACTATATGGCTGCTAACGGCCCAATAAAAGTAAAAAATCTCGGTAACACGTAAGATGTACCGTCATGTCGGTAACAATACTGATATTTATGCATTTCATACCCTACATAACAATAAATCAAGAAACATGTAAGTATGTCAAAATGTACCACTTGGTCGCACTTAATTTATTAAATACGTACGACTGTTTTTGCCAGTTTTTGACACCCAAATGTAAGAAAAAATTAAAAACAGGCTGACTCCTACTCTACTACTACCTTAAGTAGGTACGTAAGAGTCCAATCGAAAAAATAATTACGTGTTTCGTTCATTTTTGCTTGCTTACAACATACAGCTGCTTCAACTCTACCGAACAGATCCCCTTAGGCTGCCTACGTAAGTGTTCTGTTGAATAGAGTTTAAATACATGTAGAAGTGCATTATGTAGACCAAATTTAATTAAATTTTGTAGTAGATTTTATTCACCTGGCTATGGGCTTTAAGTACTCTTGTGGCGGTTCCCTTCTCGTTTGGTCGATCATCTTTTGGCGTTAGTAGGTCACGTCACGTATCAGCTATAATATCGGACAGCCGACGAAAAGGGCCCGTCACACACAAATATAAACCAGTTTACTACGTGACATGGTCTTGTATCTCCGCAACATCATCTTCAATCTAACAGCATCATCTCTTCATATTTGGCTAACATCATTGCCTGCACCGTACAACTCTATTTTGCGAAATTAAATAGAATTTTAGACAGATGCTTTAAGTGGAACTGTTTTGCGAAAGGCGGACCCTGTCTTACCCTGAACAGAAGGTGAACTGAAAAGTCTCTAAAGCAATATAAAGACACTTACTTGATAACCACAGCGGGTAGGAATATATTCGAGAGTATAAGTGAGAAATATATCGCTGCCAAAGTAAAGGTCCCAGCTCCTGCATCACTATTGACTGAGCTCTGAAGATTCGCAGCTCCGTGGAAAGCGGTGAAGTGTAACATGAATGCGAAACCCAGCACGAAGATGTTGCGGTTGATACGCCACTTTTCCTTGGAGCCGAACACCACGGAGTCGGCCATCTTGTATCTGTAAAGCCAGAATCATCATCATCATCAAGTCTGTTAGTCTCTACTGCAGGAGCATGACCCTCTCCCTGTACTACCGGAGCCATACTTGGCCAGAGCAGACAGAGGATTTCGCCTACACTCTCCTCACTGGCCAGACGGGTTGGAGAGGTCAAAGCACAATATGATTCTGTTCTGTTCTGTGCCCGCCCAGCCAGTGGTTAAACTGCAAGAGCGTTGGAAAGAGGTCCACCAGGGAGAGTTTGTAGCGGCGCTTGTGAACACAAGTTGATGTGTTTACTCCTTGCACAGCTACCCCCCTCCGCGTTGGATCACGAATCCAGGGTCGAGAAACCGGTTGGGCACGTAGTTAGGATTGGGAGTGTAGGCTGTGCAGTCTGGATGGGGAGTGAAGAGGAAATGTGAACCGACCGAATACTTGCATCAAATCAGGGGAGGATATATGCTATACTTGGTGTGTAATATATAAAAGGGAGGAAAATAGGACTGCTTTGTTGTTGCGTTGACTTCGTCGTTCTATTGGTCGTCTCATTTAATTTAACCTCTTACTTTATTACGTTTTGTTCGTCGGTTCTCGTAAAAGATGTTTCTTCTCACAGTGGGTGGGTTGTTTTGTTGTTTTCATGTTGGCTTTTGCCTGCGTGATCGATGTGATGTTATGGACGTTGATCTGGGTCTTTTGCGCTCACTGCGTCTACGAATGACTGGTGAGAGATGGCTTTGTGTTTGATTTGATATCGAATCCTCCGATTCTAAGTCAGTTTCCGTGTCTGTTTCTTCCACTTTGAATATCTTTTCTGCTTCTATTTTTTTTTTATGAGAGCTCTATATCCGCTAAATTGCCCCATTCTTCCTTAGTTTTACTTATGTAATACGTGACGTCATGATCTAGGGAGCCATGTGTTATTTACACATGGCTCCCTAGATCATGACATCACGCCCTATTTTCACTTGTTTTCCTGGTGTTGATAAGCTGCCTGAAGTAAGTGCGGAGTCGGATGTCGTAATATGTGCCATAATATATTTATTCTATGAAATTCAAAATTTTGATTGTTGTAACTTAACCATCCACATCAGATAGATTCTATGTTAAAATTTAAACATTGTCCCTTTTTTTTATTTAACTGTAGTATTCACTTTCTTAAGTTCATCATCATCATCATCAGGTCCTTTTTAGTCTCCACTACAGGAGCACAACCCTCTCTGTACTACTAGGGCCATACTTGGCCAGAGCAGCCAGAGGACTTGGCCTCTTTCTTAAGTTAAGAAGTATTATTAGCACTCCATTGTAAATGTTTGTACATCTATCGATTCTACAGATAAACTATAAAATAGTTTCGTAGAACAATTGTTGACATCATATTTGTGTATATGTTATTGAATAATAAATAAAAAAATAAGAAATTCTCCGTATTTTTATTATTTTGGTTATGGATTTTCCGCCTAAAATATCCTTAATTTTTCGATTTGGGTACTGTTTCCCCGCATCTAACAATCCCCGTAGTATTTGCAGTTCGTATTTTCTCATTCTCGATCGATTAGCTTTCGTTAAAGCGGTCACGTTTAGACCATATATCATCATATTACCGTTTCTATATTTAAACTACGATGCTCCAATCTGTTTTATTATCTTGTATGAATGGTAATAGGACTTTGGATTTTTTTATTGCTTTGACACATCTTGTTTTAATGGTAGCCCTTCGATTGTGGGCATCTGTAATGTAAGTTCCTAAATATTTTATCTCTTCTACCGGCTGGATTTTGACTTCCCCAAGCACTCTGCACGGTTGCTGTGCGGTTGGGGTACCGAAAGTATCGCGTACAACAAGTTTTGTTTTAGTTTGGTTTATAACAAGGCCGACGAAGAAATAAAAGTGAAGGTTCTGAAATATTTAGATAGAGATAAGAAAAATGAAAATTAGAGAGAGAATGGAATAAAAATGTATTTCCCCCACATCCTATAGTCAAAAAGTCCTGTGTAAACAAAATATAAAAGAGAAGCAGAAAGTGAAGCCTAGACGGTAATCCCAACCGTAAAAGAGCAATAGATGATGTATGATAGAGAAAGTATGAAGAATGAAAGTGCGAGAAGCATACAAGTGAGAACTGGCATGAAAGTGCTCGAAGAAAACACAGGCTCCAACCACGTTGGAGGTAAGTAGATAGTATAAAAAAAAAAAAAAAAAAAAAAAAAAACAAGGCCGACTGAGTTTTAATTCTAGGTCTTGGTCGAGTCTTACAGCTTCGTCTTCTTCCTCGAGGGTCTTTAGTACCTCGTCTTCAATAGTTTATAGTAAAAAGTCTTGGAGATAGGGGACAGCCCTGTTTGACACCCTTGCGTTTGCTAATTACCTCCGAGTTTTGTCCACACTATGAAATAAAGGTTTCCTCTTTCTTACACGGTTTTATTATTCTATTTGTAAGAGGTATACCTACTCCGTTTACTAATATATCTTTTAGCGCTTTTAAATTTACGTTGTCAAAGGCTTTCTCGAGGTCAAGGGCCACGACAAACACGGCTGTTCCCTCTCTCCATTTTGTATCCAGTATCTGTGGATCTATTATTCAAGAATGCTGCTTAATAGTTGCCGGTGGTGCTGGTGGCAGCATCAAGCTTTTCTAGTAAGAAATTCGCGTAGATTCGGTATTCTACGTTGCATATAGATATTTTCCTAAAGTGATTTATATGTTTTGGATATGGTTGTTTTCTTATTGGTACCTATTTAGTGAGGCGCCATTCACTAGGGATTTCATTGTTTACCCATATCGTCGCCATTGTTTTAGTGAGGTCTACTACAAATTCCGTTGGAGCCGCCTTGTATAACTCCGGCATGATGTGGTCGGGTTCTGGAACGGCTCCGTTCTTCATACGTCGTAATTTTTTTTCAATATTGTCAGTAGTTGATGAAACGGAGGAAGTAGCTCCCGGAATGGAGCCCTTCCGGGAGCTACTTCCTCCGTTTCATCAAACGTAGAAACATGCTTGCCTTGACTTTTTTTAAGTCGGTATTCCAATTGGACATAGGTATGTAATACTTAGTCTGCGCTCGAGTAGACTTACTTTTATGGAGTCGCAGGAACTTATAAGTTATTCTCATATGAAGTGATTTGTGAGTTTTACGAAGGCCCTTAAAAAAATCTTGGTTACGCGGATACGAAGAAGAGGCGCCTCTTCTTCATCTAAAATTCTTTTCAGAATGCGTCGTACTTCCGTTACTTTTACCCGTAGAGTGGGGTCCTGACGACTTTTAGATTTTTAGAAAAATGGCCCTTTCACGGTTAGCGAGTGCAATTTTTCTTTCTTTTGAGTTGGAAATGGCTTTTTGGAGTACATCGTGTGCGGCTTCTTTCAGAATACTATTAAGGGTGTCCCACTCCAATGAGAAATTGTCGCTTGGTTCGCTAATTGGATTCCGTTCGCGTTTAACGTAATGGATTTTATTTTCTGATAGCATTTTGGAAGTTTGTTACGTGTTCTTTCCTTTGCAAAAGTTCGTAGTTGTAGTTTTTATGGTTATATGCTAGTCTTTTGTGTTGACGGGTTTATTCAGGTTTGGATGGCTTTTGTAGTGGAGCAAAGGAATATATTCTTATATTGCCCCATACCAGCTTGTGGTCGGTGTTGACTATAAAGTTGCGTTCGCCTATGATGATGTGGAAAAAAAGGTTTGTTTGTGTACTTGTAAGTATATGGTCGACCTGAGATACTTGATTTCCTCGTGACGAGGTGGTCTTGCACGTGGGTCTGCCCCATGAGCTGCTTACTTTTTTTCGGTGTTGCTGTATTAGAATTAGTAATAAATTTTCATTTGTATTGGAGATAGTATGGTACAGATTTTTTCCAACTAGATTTAAAATTTTTATGTTTCTAGTTTTCATTTTTCTTACATCTTCCTTACCTATGTGGGCGTTAAAGTCCATAGGGGACTTTAACGCCCACATAGGTAAGGATTTATGTATTATTATTACTTTATGTGCATTATTTGGGGCTTTACTCATGACGATTTCTATTTGCAAGAAGCGAGTTGTTGATTCAGCTGGAACGTGGCATGTAATTATGAAATAAAATTATGAATATATTTATTGGTTTGTTAGCATTGACCGATTTCAAATACAGGTGTACTGCAAGTACGTCTCGGCTTTCGCGATGAGTCTGAATGACGTCGTATTTGATTTAATTGTTTATTAAAATTGCTATGCCTCGATATTCTTGTGCATTTTTTCCGTTGTGTTGCGATTTGATAGAACCTTGTCAATATTAATTTTATCACGTTGCCGAGCACACCCTAGTACATTCCACGTCGCTATTGAGAGTGATTTGGCCTAGGCGTAGGTAATCTAGATGAGGGGAGTGGAGAACGTAACCTTTTGGGACACATGTAGCTGGGTTGAATGTTCGTGGAAGCGCTTGAAGAGATTTCCGCTGTTTGAGCGCCGTCTTCTGAATGTATTTCACTGTCATATATGTTGCCGCGTGTTTCTCTAGACTCATCTGGTGTTGCAAGTTTAACTATGCTATCGTAGTGGCTGTTCTCGAAGTATATATGGATGTTTGCTACCGGGCTATCAGGCGGGCGGTAGGTGATGGGATCTCTGAATGGTCCGTATATGTTGACATTGACTTAGCAGTACTTAGCGGCCGCTATAATTGCGTCCTCTCCTCCCCAAAAACCATCTTCAAATTGTTTTTCTATATACCTATCGATTTTTTCGCCAACTGTTAGGTTGAAAAAGTCTGTGCCATGCGCGACTTCCGTAACGGTATTTTGTAAGCCCAGGTTAATGCGTGGTGTGAATTTGTTGTTCTTGACGTAAGATGCTTAGTCCTGTCGTGTCATTTTATGATCTAATGTTAACCCGTATACCTCATTTATTTGATCAGCAATGGCCCTAAACAGACAGTTACCATCTCCGTCCATTTTTTTTTACAATAACCTCTGCTGCACGAATTGCACAAAGACTTTTTAGGTAAGCCTAATAAAGCAACAAACAAAAGATAAGTCTTTTGTTTACTTTCCTTGTGAAAGCGTGAGAGACAATTACTTATTTAGGGAAAACGTCCAGATGTGCATCTAGCCAAATGTCCAGGCTTGTGCAAAGTATTGTTCAGTAACTTTAGTGCGGCCTTTCTGTTTATATTACCTAAATGGAAGACGGCTTTGTCTTGGGTGATTTTTTTTCTTTTTTGGATTATTAGTCGTGTAAAACTAGATTGCCTAACTATTTAGGCAATCTAGTTTTACACGACGAAACACATCTTGAATCGAATTATAGAACAGTTACTAAAGATATCCGTCTGTATTTCTTTTTTCTACTTATTGATCCAAACTATAAGCTATGAATCTAGTTAAGTAAGATTGAAGCTGCTATCTGGACTGTTAAGGAATGTTGTAGAGGTTATTACAAAGCAATTGTGACCTTGATGGGTGTTGCGTCAGATATTTTTAATATAATAAGCTTTCCTTCTATGTTATAGCTATATATACGTAATTCAGTAATTTATTTGTACTCGTAGCTAGAACAACTTGTCAAATGACCTATACCATTTCCTGAAAGTAATACTTCATAAATGAACTAATACTTCAAGAAAATGCCAAGTACGAGTAGGTAGTAAAATCAAATGTTTTGAATTAAGTAATTAAAAACCGTTTTATTCCAGTTAATGTCTAAATGGTAAAATCATTAAGGGCCCGTACTACCTCACACTGCTTTGCATGATAGACTGTTATATCAATAATAATTAAATACTCAAGTTGAAATAAAAATGCAGCAAAGTTCAGGACTAACTCTGGTAACTATATGACTCAAAACACGATTGCGTTAAATTTTTTCGATAGAAAAAAATTGCAAAGTTGCCTCCAAATCACGTCTAATTTACTCGGTATATATCATAATTCACCAAATACATTAAAATTTACCTTGAAACTTTTGATTATTATTGCATTACAGATAAGGATAAGGCATTCCTTACTAATATTATAAATGCGAAAGTGTGTTTGTTTATTTGTTTGTTTGTTTGTTTGCTACGCTTTTACGCCGTAACTACTGAACCGATAATCATGAAATTTTTCATACAAGTTCTCTGGAATACGGAGAAGGACATAGGCTACCTTTTATCCCGGGAAAAAGAGGTGTCATCATGCAGCGCGCTTCTCTTTGCGTCGCGCCGCATGATGACGCCGGGCGCACTACAAAAATCGGCTTTATGCTACATACTATTAAGGTTAATATTCTGTTGTTTTGACTCTGCGCCGCTTGAGGCCGCCTCCACCGCACTGCATCTGTTAGTTTCTTGCTATAGGCGCAATATCTGTATTTGGGCCTATGAACTAAACGCGCAACTTTACCAAATTTAAACAATAAAGAGGAAGTATTGTAGGCCAATCTTCGCAATAAATCGCACACATAAAAACTACAAATTCAAAGCCTGTCCTTGTTAATTATATATATGAATTAAATAATTATAATAATTTGACAGTAGTCTAAAGCCTAAGTACGCGAATTAATTAACCGGCCAGATTAATTAAAATATATGTTTTATTTATTAGAATTGGCAATGTTAACTGTCAAATATTAATGTAGTTATTCTTTTATTAGCTTTTATTTAGTTTCACCTGTCCCGATATTTGTCTATAATTAAGCAAGTAAAATTAGACCCACTTCCCGGTTACCGATTGAGCTGAAATTTTGCATGCATGTGTAAATCGGATGCCAATACAATATTATGGAATTGTTGCGCTGCTCTGGTCACTCGCACTTTGCTAGTTTTCTTATTTAATACTAGCGCTCCGATCCCCGGCTTCGCTCGGGTGCAAAGTGAATACCTTCCTCTTGAATCACTCTATTAAAAAAACCGCATCAAAATCCGTTGTGTAGTTTTAAAGATTTAAGCATACATATCGACAGCTTCCTTCATGCTGGTCTGGGAGAAAAGAAAAAAAGGAGAATGTACCAGCTGCTTCTCTTCCCGCGCAAATCGTAAAAGCCGATAGAGGGAACGGGCAAAATTCCGAGGAATCATGTTAATAGGCGATGCGGCTAGCAACCCATCACTATTTTGATTCCGTTTTCCACTTTAATGCCCACATACATGCTAAACGTAGCCTTTGGGTCTTATACACCTAGGCACTATGTACTCCGCAAGGGAAAGGGACGTGATACGATGTATGTATGTATGGACAGACAAACAGCAGGAAACGACTTTGTTTTATACTATGTAGTGATAAAAAAACAAAACCTATTCTTTGTCCGACAAGCTCTGATGCATATTACAGTCACAAAGTGCATTAAGGTCAAGCAAAGGTCATACAACCACCAGTGCCGTATTTAGTCGTAATGGTATAAGAAATAACTTTAGAGGCCCACCCTGTCTAGTCATGGTATGCAAGAGACACACTAACGGCGGGAAGTACAAATGTAATAATCTACTCCCCTCTACTAACAGGGTTTCTGGTGCCCTAAGCAGTAGCTTAATTTGCTCTGGGCTAATCCAGCACTGTTCTCCATCTCCACCCAAGATTGTCCTAAGTAGCCAGTAAGTAAATTAGTTATACTTAACTACCGGACAAGGCCAGGCGAATTATTGAAATAAATAAATAAAATAAAATAAAAATTTATTTCTGTATGTTTCTTTGGTTTGCTCTGTAATATTTTATACATGATGGATTTCTGCTCTACTGTAAGAGAGGATGTTTATTATCTATATACCAAGCCCGTATTTTAAGGCGATACCACTGTAAATAAGGTCGTTCTGAACCTTATTTATCTCGCAAAATACTTAAATTAGGAGTTTCAAATCTAAGTAATATGATTTTTGACTATTTCATCTCCAAAAATTGAAGATGAAAACACGTTTTGATAAAATTTTCTCGATAGAAATATTTTTTGAAAAATGGTCTTCGTTCGCGGATTTTTTGTTATTGTAGCTCAAATGCGACGAATGAAATAATGATTTTTAGACTAAAAGATAGGTTATTAGTAATTCATCAAAATGTAAATATGAAAATACAATTAACCGGTCTGATTTTATATAAAATAGAAATAACGAATTTGGCGCTTACGTTTTTTTCTTTGAGCGACTCGAAACTATCTCCTATCTCATCATTCACGGGCTAAACCGCCAAGCGCTATCCCTTGCGCGCACTTGATCAGTCCTTTGCCGAGCGAAGGTACCAAACATTTGAGTCCTCGTCTTAATTACGATTACGACGGCCCCCAAGTGCTATCTCAGCTGAGTCGCATCAAATTTTAAACCTACATCAACAGCATATCGTTTTTATACCAATATTTTATAATTATTTTCTTACGATACCTCATACAATAAAATCCGTTCAGGCATTTGAAAGTTATAAGAAAACTGACACAAATGCGAAGGGAATTTTCGGTCAGGTCACGTGTGCTAATGCGAGTTTATCATTTTTTGTCCAGCCCAAAAAGTGCACAACGCCGCTGAAGAAGTTTTCACTTTACAAAACTTATATAAATTTAGCTGATATTAAGTTAGCATTAAATTTATTGTTTATTGTTGACTGCGCCGTTTGTTCCTACCGTATGTAAAGTAATAATAATAAAAACTAAATAAAGAGAATAATAATAATAAACGTTTGGCTCTCATTATTTACATACTAAATAAGTTGTATTCATACAATTAAAGGTAAATAAATATAAATAAATGAATAAAAAAAGAATATAAATGTAGTTTTATATTCGTGAGCGTCATGGCGCCGTGGTTAACACGCCAGCCTGCAACACGATGGTTTCCGGGTTCGATCCCCGGTCAGGTCGTGATGGTAAACGATCTTTTTCAGATTTACCTGCGTTTTGGATGTTTATCTATATAAGTATTTATTATAAAATAGAGTACCGTTGAGTTAGTATCCCACGACACAAGTTCACGACTTACTGTGGGGCTAGCTCGATTTGTGTGATTTGTCCCTATATATTTATTCGTTTATTCATTGTTTTTAGAGTTCCATACTTTTTTTTGGTAAAAACGGGACCCTATTAATATCGCTCCACTGCCCGTCTCGTCTGTCACCAGGCCGTATCTCACGAACCGTGACAGTTAGACAGTTGAAATTTTCACAGATGATGTATTTACAATATCGCTCTATCAACAAATACTAAAAGTAGAATAAAATAAATATTTAAGGGGCTCCCATACAACAAACGTGATTTTTGCAAGTTATTTATTGCTCCATATTGATAACGACAACACACTTCACAGAATAAATATTCACAAAATATTTAGTTATATATTCAACTTAAAAAATTAATAATTAAATAAAAATAATATTAATATAAAAGGGGGGCTCCCATACAACAGACATGATTGTTTTGCCCTTTTTATAGATAACGGTACGGAACCCTTCGTGCGCGAGTCCGACTCGCAACTGTAATTTGTATGCTGGCCAATGTTTTCGTCAATGCGTGATAAATGGCAAAGTTAAATCATATGGAAATATACCAAGTAAACATTCTATTCTTATAATTTACATTCAAGGATACGATCACTTTTGTCAGTAATTAGTTTCGGCCAAATTATATTAAGCAAATCCGTCATAGGTCGGAACCGAGAGAGGTGGAAGTCGCCTATTGCCAAAATTACACCATTTTTTCTGCTACGTTGTAGGTTATTTTTACTACACCTAGTTCCTTCGATCAAATAAAATGGTAGATACACAATTCGCACTCGAAAAGTGGCACCGGCAAAACAGCGAACTAATCAAGTTTCTGAGCTGTTTTGTCCAGTTTCAATAAACCGCGCTAGCACTCACACGTCTCGCAATGACGAAGGTCAGTAAAAAGATGCAAAAACTATGCGTCAAAAATGAGTGTCATACTTTCAGCATGTACCATTTTTGTTGTTGTTTGTATGCATGATGTTTTGGCTCGGGGACATTATTTAGGCTTCATTTTGTATGAGGCTGTGTATCTACTATTATATTTGATCGAAGCCTAGTTCTAATTTATATTGTCATAGACAAGCGGCACTATATTTAGGGAGTGTACGTACCATCCTGAAATTGGTGAAATACGTACCAGCTATACAGGTGTTACGTAGATTTGCAAAAAAATTTCATACCCATTTTGGAATCTTGTGGATTTCAAATTAGTTATTTTGTTAATAAGTTATCAGTATATATTTTATTTTCAAAACGCCTACGTAATATAATAGTTTTTTAATTAAATCAGTAATTACATTATGCACCTAACGTATCGAAAACTTTTTAGTTTTCATGTTCACAGGTAGACGTTTTACATCGTTCAACACAACCGTGTGGTTTCAGGCAGAGTAGAGTAGGACCACTCCTAGTCTTCCCATGGAGGTCGTAAGAGGCGACTTAGGAAATACAAGCTTAACAAAGCTCATAAACATCAATGAGACCTCTCCAACCCGTCTGGCCAGCGAGGAGAGTGTAAGCCAAATCCTTTGTCCAAATATCTTTGTCCCCATCAAATATGACTCCGGGAGTACAGAGAGGGTTTTGCTTCTGCAGTAAAGATTAAAAAGACTTGATGATGATGATGATATTACACAACAGACAAATGTCAACTTGGTCTACCTTAGTATTAACTCACACTTGGCTGGTTTTTTAGGGTTCCGTACCCAAAGGGTAAAAACGGGACTCTATTAATTTCACTCAGCTGTCCGTCTGTCTGTCTGTCTGTCTGTCCGTCTGTCACCAGGCTGTATCTCATGAACCGTGATAGTTAGACAGTTGAAATTTTTACAGATGATGTATTTCTGTTGCCGCTATAACAACAAACTAAAAAATAGAATAAAATAAATATTTAAGGGGGCTCCCATACAACTGACATGACTTTTTGCCGTTTTTATAGATAACGGTACGGAACCCTTCGTGCGCAAAACCGACTCGCACTTGGCCGGTTTTTATATAAATATATATATATAACTATTACACATGTTCGTCTCGTTAATTCTTGAGTGAAGTAGGTAGTAGCAATGTCAGTTTAACAAACAATGTGCGTTGAGTATTTATAATTGTCGATAATTGGCGCGTGAGTGGCCCCGATCGAGATGGTCGTTTAGCGACTTCGTGCAACCCAATCGGCCCGAATGCACTGGCATTGGCATTCGTATAGAAGTACAAAGGCGACCTTTGTAGTATTAAATAGATCACACGCTTACTGTACGAGTAAATATCTAAGTGCAGTAATTTTTGGAGCTGAAATGATGATATCGCAGGAGCAGCCCTGATCGAGGATCGTCCGAATGCACTGGCATTGGTATTTGAACAGAAGTACATAGTCGTCATGTCATTTGGAAAAAAAGCGCTGTGCAGTTTGTTGCCGCTTCTTCTGCACTCCGCCTTGGAACTCTTGGAAGCGGCGTAAATTTAGCTTTAAGTAAGTTATCGACGTCAACAATAATAATGTTGTAAATAATAATGTGTTATTTAAGTTAACGTTCTTACGATCGTAAACTTAGATCTTACGATGAATAAAATATTTGACTATTGACGATTTTTGTAATAATCAACATGCGTACTGTTCAAGTACGAGTAGGTATGTATCTAAGTGCAGTATTTTTTGGGGCTGCAATGATGTTGATGTCGCAATAGCAGCCCTGATCGAGAATCGTTTAGCGACTTCGTGCAATCTTTAACCGAATGCACTGGCATTGGCATTCAAACAAAAGTTGTAGCTCCGTGGCGCAGCGGTCAACACGCCAGCCTGCGACACGAGAGTGCCCGGGTTCTAGCTTAATCTGTGTGATTTGTCCGTATATATTTATTTAAATAAATAAATATATACGGACAAATCACACAGGTTGAGCTAGCCCCAAGGTAAGTTCGAGACTTGTGTTATGGGATACTAACTCAACGATACTATATTTTATAACAAATACATATATAGATAAACATCCAAGACCCAGGCCAATCTGAAAAAGATCATTTTCCATCTTGTCCTGGCCGGGGATCGAACCCGGGCACTCCGTGTCGCAGGCTGGCGTGTTTACCACTGCGCCACGGAGCTGTTATTATGTTAGAGCATTATTATTTATTAAAAGTACAAAAACAATGTTTGTAATCCATACTATATCCTTAATCCTTAATATTATAAATGCGAAAGTGAGTTTGTTTGTTTGTTTGTTACGCTTTCACGCCGTAACTACTGAACTGATCATCATGAAATTTTGTATACAAGTTCTCTGGAGGGCGGAGAAGGACATAGGCTACCTTTTATCCCGGGAAAAAGTACTATTCCCGAGGGATCGACATTGACGCGGGCGGAGCCGTGGGCGAAAGCTAGTATAATTATAAATGCGAAAGTCTGTCTGTCTTTTACTACTTCACGCTTCAGCGAAGTAATTTGATTTTGAGTGAAGCCCGACGAAGGACATTGGGTGCCTTTTAAGTATCTATCTATATTAACCCGTCAATCGCGGAAACGCAGACACAATGGAGTTTTAATTGTTATGCGGCCAGATCTGGCCTCTTGGGGGCTGAAGGATTAACGCGGTCCAGGGACGTTCATAGGTAACTTTCAACCCAGAATAAGATAATGTTCCCGAAGATACACGTGAGCAGAGCCGCGGGCGAAACCTAGCACTAAATTAATTTAGTAAGTTACTATGGTATCTACCTCTGGTATCTATCTCTACCTCTTTGCCGTGTGGTTTCCGGCAGAGTAGAATATGACCACTCCAAGTCTTCCCATGGATGTCGTAAGAGACGACTTAGGAAACACAAGCTAAATAAAGTCATAAACATCAATTAGAGCTCTCCAACCCGTCTGGCCAGCGAGGAGAGTGTAGACCAAATCCTCTGTCTGCTCTGGCCAAGCATGGCTCCGGTGGTACAGAGAGGGTCGTGCTCCTGCAGTGGAGACTAAGAGATAATGGTATCCATACCGTGGATTACCGGTGATTCAAAAATTAACTTGTATTGATGTAATTTATTACAACATGCAACGATTACGGTTCAAAAGATGCAGCCCTACGGAAGACAGACGTACGGAAGAACAGCGGAGGCTTAGTAATAGGATTCCGTTGGGACCCTATGGCTACGGATCCCTAAAAATGCAATGATAATCCATGCCGCAGTCTGGTTGGACGTGACAAACTGTAGCATTCTATTGTTGCATGTTGGGGTCGAGTCCTAAAGAGTAAACGTTATTATTGCTAAGACTCAGATGTCCGTCCGTCTGACACAGGGCTGCATCTATTGAACCCTAATAGGTAGACACATGAAATTGTCACAGAATGCGCTATCTTTTGGCGCTATGACAACAAATAATAAAAACAATATAAAATTAAATAATAAATGGGGTTCATACAAGAAATATGTTCTTTTGGCATTTTTATCGAGTTTGACAAGCTGCTTTTTTTTATAGCACGCGTTACGTATTTAGCCAGTATCAAGTATAAATGAGATTTCCCGCGCTTTTTCTAAGTCTTGTTATCAATGAAACGATGGTGTAGTTCATTTCATTGATTCTATGGAGCCCCTGGCGACAATTCCCACGAATCCACTGGCTTGATCACAGACGACGCAACGAGGCGAGGCGGATAACCACCAGCCCGCTAAGTAAATCAAATGTATGATGTACATGCAAACTTCCACCGAAAATTGGTTTGAACCAGATCTAGTAGGTAGTTTTTTTTTAATACGTCGTAAATCGTAAACTGCAATTTACCTTACATTCAATCAACTCAAATGCCGGAACCCTTCATGGGCGAGACCGACTCGCACTTGGTTGCTTTTTTTATTTCGCAACAGTATAAGTAAACAGACCAATCCATTTGTACTGGTTTACATGGTGTTTGTAATAGATAAACTAATTTAAGACCCGCATAGTTAGAACTACGAGTACTTGCCCAAGGAGGCATGATAGCAATTATAGATGGTGAAATTTTTATCGTTCTGAACCCTTCAAGGGGTGATTCAGCCCGTCGATATGAACAACTTTTCCTATGGGACCAATGCTGGAAACTAAAAATGTATATGACGTTCCCATACAAATTGACCGGGCGGCCGAAGAAGAAGAAGAAGAAGCATTGGTCCCATAGGAAAAGTTGTTCATATTGACGGGCTGAATCACCCCTTTAACACTTTAACGGACACTAAATGAGACACAATAGACGTTTTATTGTTATAACGGCTATAGCCGTGCAGTGTCCGCTAGAGAGTTAAGGGTTCAGAACAATAAAATTTCACCATGTATACATACATACATATTATCACGTTTTCGTCCTTATGGGGCCTATACAAAGCCTTAGCATGTTTGTGGGCGTTTTCGAGGTAAATTAAATCAAAATAGTAATAGGCTAGTTTCCTAAAAAAATATGATTAGTCCGTCAGTTAGATATTCAAAAAATATTGTACACGTATTTTTTCTTTTGTCGATTAAACAAAAAATTATAAAGATATAGCCCTTTGAAGTTTCGTGTGACGTCATAGTTTACTACAATTTCTAGCAAACTCGTCACGAACCCCCACTCCTGAACTTTGACGCGCTTTATTTTTATTATTTATTTTTTTATCTCTCCAGTATGTGGCGACTCTGACACCACCCTCGCATGCAGTGTACAGATCCTCTTTGGATTTTAGAGCTGAGACATAAAGTTCTTATTTTTTGGAATACATAATTTTATTAGGCAGGTATATCTCAAGCAGCACCCAAACATATCTTGTATATATTACTTTATTATTAGTGCATGTAATATGCAACTAACGTACTAATCCTCCTACATCGGATTTTAAGTCAATGTGATAAGGTCTAAAATTGAATATATTTGTATATTTATCAATGCACATGACTGTACACAACACAGCCCAAATGTCACATTCAAAAAATATTTCGGAATGCAACAAGTTTCGTTAGCGGCTACTCTCTTGTACTACGCTTGGACTTATAGGTTTATTAATTTTATTATACATGCGAAATTCGGTTCGTTTTTATATATTTTTTTAATAGACTCAAAAAGGAGTTCCTCTTAGACTCGTACGTATGTAATATTACGTATTTAATATTTTAGTCTTTACTAGCTTCTCAACATGTGTGCCAAATGTCATTAGTATTTGTATGTATGTATTTGACCGCGTATATTTCAAAAACTAGAAATTGGGTTATAAATATTTTTATTTTGTTCAGACTTCGTACAGTCCAACTTCGGGAATAGAGATAGAGAGATATCGAGATAGAGAGTAAAGAGAGCTTTTCAGATAGATAGAGTTACCCTGTGTGGGGAGGCTCGCTCGCTTCGCTTGCTCGCTACTGCTTTGGTCACAAGGATACCAAATGAAACTAACCTACCTGTTTCAGATATGGCGGGGCTTCGCCCTCGAACCCTCTTGGTAGTCAAAAATTTTAATTTTATATGAGAACTAGCTGTTGCCCGTGACTTCGTTCACGGCAATTTCTGTTATTATAATATATTAGTATAGATGAATAATTTTCCCCCGTTTTCAAAACATTATTTATTGATGTTTCGCTCCTATTTGTCGCATCGTGATGTTTTATAGCCTCAATAAATGAACTATCCAACACAAAAATAATTTTCTAATTTTAACCAGTAGTTCCTGAGATTAGCGCGTTTAAACAAACAAACAAACTCTTGAGCTTTATAATATATTAGTATAGATTAAAAAAATCTAAGTGCCAATAATTTAAAAAAATACGCTATTATATTTAGCGCTTTAAAAAGGATGTCATATTGAAAAGAAAAATAAGTTCTTACGATTACATTCCGCAAAATATTTACTTACGTGCTGAGCTATTTTAAAGCCAACCCAAAAAGAGTACGTCACAGATAAATTTGCTGCCCTCGAGGTAAATCGTAAATTATCGCGAACAAAGCCGCAGTTAAATACCAATTGCATTATTATCATATTCGCATAGCTTAGTTTTAAAAACAGGATTTACTAAAATGTGTAAGTAGCTTTTTTTAATATGTTAAATGAATTGATTAATTCCATTATATCAAACTAGCTTTCGCCCGCGGCTCCGCCCGCGTCAATGTCGATCCCTCGGGATTAGTACTTTTTCCCGGGATAAAAGGTAGCCTATGTCCTTCTCCGTACTTCAGAGAACTTGTATGCAAAATTTCATGATGATCGGATCAGTAGTTACGGCGTGAAAGCGTAACAAACAAACTCACTTTCGCATTTATAATATTAGTAAGGATTACATTCTGGTATTTATGCACAACATGTTTTATCAAAATTAGTATTCAGCAACATGTATCATGCATTTTTTCATATAAAATTATCCGCAACATTATTCCAAGAGACCGCCCCCCATCGTACCTGGCTCAAAAGTTCCCATACCACTTGCGGCATTCCCGCGCTGTATAGCTATAGAAATTCTTTGAGACAGATATGATAAAGAACGGCTATAATTTGCCCGCTGAGATATTCTACGTCCCAATCTATACTAATATTATAAAGCTGAAGAGATTGTTTGTTTGCATTTATGGAGAATTACCACCCCGTCGATTTCTTACTATTATCTGTACTACACTGAAAAAACTAATTAACAAAAACTGTTTAGCTATTGTGAATATAGCATAACTGAGTTTACTCGTAAACAAAGTCAGTTTAAATGCAAGCAATACGCTTGATTACATCGAATAAAACGAGTTATGCTGTTTAAGTTAGGCTATCCTTTTCAAAACTGTTAAATGAATGGTTACCAGTAACTGATCAGGTAGTTCTCAACACGAATATTTAGATTATAAGTAAACAAACTGTTCATAATTATTTACACGATCGTTTTGTCGCCAGCAACACAATTGTTTTACTATATTTTATGTTATTTGCAGTATACAGAATTTGTTATTAAACAGCAATTTAGAAGTTATTATTTACATAAATATTAAGTTATTATTACATAACTGTTTTGTGCATTCGTTCTCTGCGCTACATGTCACCCGCCATTTTTTTCCTGAATCCACCGTAAGGTTTTATTGTTCATCACAACCAAAGAATTACTTACTCATTAAAGATTGCTCTAGCGTCTCATCAAGTTACCAATTTATGTTTTTGTTAAGTAAAAGAGTTGTGAAATTAAAACGCACGGACATGGAACCATCAGAGGAGGCACCCGAAAAATTTACCATCGCGGACTATATTATATCTTGGGCCCTTGAAATATACATTGTTAAGTTCAATCAGGCGGAGTATATTTGGTAAGTTACAAAGTTTTATACTACTTTCCTCAATTGTTTGTTGTCTTGTAAAGCATTAGTATATGGACATAATCATACTTTATTTTATTTTACAGATATTAAAAGACTGCAACGAAATGTGTCCTAAGTCTGGGAATTCGTTAAAAATTGGTTATTAATATGGCCCAAATACATTGAAATGACAAAGATGAAAGATTTGCTTAGTGACACTTATGGTAAGCATATTTCTTTCTATTTTCAAACCTTGATGCAAGAAGGAAGGGTGTAATTATTTTGACGTTTCATCTACGGATGTGTGTATTTCTATGTGATCATAATCTCTAAATCTAATAGACTACTTTGGATACTTGCAGAGTATTATTAGCTATGTTTGTCTATTATGGATAAAGTCATCTCCGATATTTAACTTTATAGAGTTATGCTCGTTTTTATTTAATTAAATATAATAGTTATTTGATTTGAGTATGTTGACTAATATTGGTTTTTGTTAATTTACAATCAAGTGATAATAGGTTTTAAATAAATCTATTTTTTTTTTCGTTGAATGAATATAAAAGTATACTTTTACAAACGAGATTATTACAACTATTTGATTTACATTTTATTTTGCAGAATATAATTAAGAAGCTCTAGATATGGCTGCTTTGACCAGTCTGCCATTTCTGATAAGCACATTAAATGCGACGTCAACAAAAAAAAATACGGAAAAGCAATGGCAACCTTCAAAATAAGAAGTGTTATGTTATCAAGAAGTGAAGTGTTGTGTGATGGTTTTATTTGTTAACAATCCAGCTGAAACAGCAGAAACAATCACCAGAAGACGTGATAAGCTAATGAGTCTTCAGCTGCAACCATTTTTAACTGTTAGAACATTCAAAATATCCATCACGGTGAGGTATATTATTGTTAACAGTATTTTGTTGTGGAGGCTTGTTTAAAAGTGATATTTGTCCTCAATACTGAGTATCCCAAAGAGTCTTGCCATGTGCGGCAATTTAACAGAGAGGATTTTTTTTAATAAATCAAATTACGATTGCGAGTGCAGTTTATAACCTACCATATATTTTGAATTTATGTTATTTAAGTTGTTTTAATAATATAAGTAACGTTGTTAATTATATTTAATTGTTTTAATTATAATTTCTGTTAACCAAAATTATTGTAAAAGCCAGTTCTTTCTTATTTTCAAAGTAGTCCTTAAAATCTTGTTTCCTTCTGTTGTAGATATTCTCCAAGAAATAGTTATATGATGCTCAGATATTGTTTATATTGAAAGAAAATTGTTATTTTGTTGAGATTTCGATCTTTATTTCTGGGTGAAAGTTGTTCAGTATCAGTGGCTGGAGTTAGGGTTTCTGGGATTTAAGTGACCACTGAGTCGCGGTTTATAATAATTTTGGTTAAAATTTGAACCCTTAATACACTTATAGTAACGTCACAGTGTGGTTAAAAATAACAAAAAAGTTAGGTAATATATACCACCTTCGAGAGATTTTGCTTACACAAAAGATTGGTTACCAGTAAAGGAACAGCTTAAGCTATTAATAAGTAAATACTATCTCTAATAGTAACAAAATGTTTTATTACAATTAATCACAATGCTTAGCATAAACCTACAAAAACTTTAGCTATATTTAACCAAATTGTTTGACAGTGAATATCAAACGATGTTGTCTATTCCTAATAAAATCATTTTGCTGCTAACAACTTTCAATAGACTTGAATAATACAAAATAGTTTTGTTATATGCTACAAATAAAGTTGGTTAATATTAAATAAAGAAGTTATGTTAGACGATTACATAACTGGGTTTTGTTACTGGTGGCAACAGCTGTCACTATTTTTAGGTAACCAGTAACATAATTTTTTGTAATAATTAGCCCAACAGTTTTTTCAGTGTATATATTATAATATAAAAAGCTACATTACCACTTACTACAGTTTGTTTGTTTGAACGCGCTAATCTCAGGAACTACTGGTTCAAATTGATTTTTTTTTGTGTTTGATAGTCCATTTATTGAGGACGGCTTTAGGCTATAAAACATCATGCTAAGACCTATAAGAGCGAAGCAACAATATTTTTTTTTTTAAAACGTGGGAACATTATTTCATCTATACGAAAAAAAAATACAATAACTTACCTTAATTAATTGGCTCCAAAATTTAAAATTAGAAAATAATTGTCATTCTTATTTCAAAAAGCACGCACTTCACTAAGTATATTTTTTAAACTTGTGTGCTTAAACAATTGTTGTCCGTAGTTCGTATCGTGGAGTGGCGGTGTGAGCGGACTATCAAATAGCGAAGGCTTCGCGGGCGTTGTGGGCACGGTAGAGCCTGCGGCACGTTTCCACAACACTAAACACTAGCACCGTTTTTGTTCATCAGCACGGAGGAACTCCTTTTTTTTGGAAAGTTATATTTATTTATTGTTTCACATTTGGGTTATAGCTCACAACGTATTTTCGAGCGTTTTCGCAGTTAAATATTATATAATAATAGTGTATTTTTTAAATGTGAAACATACAAACATATTATCACGCCTTTATCCCTGACGAATGGGTTGCTAGTCGCATCGCCTACTCGCATAAGAGAAGCAGCTGGTACATTCTAACATTTTTCTTTGCTCCCAGACCAGCATGGTTTTTAAATGCATAATTACTTATATTCCATAGATAATTTTAATTACTTACTTACTTACTAGATAATTTTAATATTTATGCTAATATTCTAGAACTAATTTTCATACTCTTCCATTGCAACAAGTTTATAAGTACCGTATATAAAATATTGAATGTTGGATTTTCATTTGCTTTTAAAACGTAACTTTTTTTAAACGATAAAAATAAATAAAAACTCAGATTCTTACAACGTTAACGGGCCTAGTTTTTTTAAATTTTATTTTACAAAAACTGCATCACACACAAAAATAATAAATAAATATATACGGACAAGACAAGACATAAACAAAGACATACTTACATTATTATACATTAGAAAACTTAAGCTAAATCAAACATAAAAGTAACTATATGTATGTGTTGCAGTAGTGCAGTAGCAAAAAGGGCCAAAACTCAGCGTGCTTGGCCATAAAGACGGCACGCTGGTTTTGAGTTTCAACCTGAAATGAGGAGACGCTGGTGCAGAATTAATAAAATTAAAATTAAGGCTGTGTTTATTCAAACGTAGGTGTTTCATATAGTTAAGTAATTATAATAGTGATCTAAAATCACATTAAAAAATTTAATCAAATTAAAATTAGTTCATTTCATCGTATCGTACGAAACAATGGAAATTCTTTATTTGCAGTTTAATCTGTATAATATTCATTGTAACCTAATGTACCCAAACCAGCAATATTTTATCACAATCGTTGGGTTATTCGATAACTAACTGTTTGTGTGACCAGTTGATGTTTGAAGTGATCACAGTAAGTATACATTTTTAAATAAAAAACACAGTATTTTTCATTTAAGGAAAACAAAGACAAAAACCTCTGCATTCATTTAAAGTGTTAGTTGAAGTTGAAGTTGAACGACCAAGGTACTTGGTACGACCAAGGGTGCATCTTCAACTGCTTATCCGGTGGATGCAGACATGGCATCGGGTACGCGTCCTTGGCCTTCCCAGCTGCTTTTTGCTTTTCCCCCATTCATCTGAGTAAGTAAATAAAAATAAAAATTATATTTTATTCTGGATGATCCAGCAATTGACTACAATCTCACCTGATGTTAAGTGATGTGGTCTATGGTAGTGCTCACTGGTTCATTAAAACGTATTCGCTCTAGCCTTAAAGAGACCCAAATTATATGTGTCAGGGAAAACTTCCGGTAGCAAGAGATTCCATTCCTTAGCTGTACGCAAGATGAATGATGAGGAAAAGAGCTTTGTGCGAGTTGGAGGTATATTGACCACATACGGGTGCATTCATATACATAAAGGTCCATGTAGCACTAATTGAACTAGACCGACAGTTAGTTGTGAACTTGTGTCGTAGATCCTAACTCAACGATACTATATTATATAGAAAAACATTCAAGACCCAGGTCAATCTGAAAAAGACGCTTTCCATCATGACCTGACCGGGGATCGAACACAGGAATCCTCGTATCGCAGGCTGGCGTGTTGACCGCTGCGCCACGGAGATAGCCATAAATCTACCTACACGCATAGGAAAAAAAGCAGCTGAGACATTCTATTTTTTCTTTCCTTTGACCTATAAAGAAATGATTAACCACATAGAAGGTCAAATCTGAGTGGTCAGTCAGGGAATTACCCGTTCACGACATTGTACCGGTTTTGATATAACTATAATATACTTTATTGTATTAACAACAAACCGGATTATGAGACTATGTTTAGTGCTGTAACTACCTATTGTACTTGGTAAGTGATAAATTATAGTTTATTAAATCTACTTTGATGATAGTTTTTAACTTTAGCAGTAAATTGATTGAGGAAAAAATGCTGCTAATTAATTGTAGAGCATACAAATAAATGTGTTTGGTGTTATAAATTTTTTTTTTTAAGTTTATTTGACATTATCGATAGATTGATATTATGCAAATTAAACCAATTGGCATTTGTGTTTTATATTCGATCTATAATATAAGTAGGTAGGTAATTTATTCTCATCAAATTCTTATTAAAGAAAAAAATACCCAAGAAGTTGCGTAGTGTATATCATGATTTTTATTAATCAATATAATAAAATAATATATCAGATCCTCGAACTAAGACTAAACTGAAACGAAAATTAATATCACATATCGTTTAATAAAATAATATTTAACAATAAAGGTAGGTAAGTATTCTTATTAATTATTCCGTTGTTGTCATTCTTCTTGAAATAAAATCTGAATATATATTTTTTATAATTAACGGCAACCAGAAAAATCTTATTATATGAAATACGTCATTAAAGTATAATTAATTTGTGGTCAACGAGGAACTGGAAAGTCCCCAGTAAATAAGAAACATTTCTTCAACCTAGCTAAAACTGTGCTTACATATTCATTACACTATGCTATCACTAAAACAAGAAAACTTAAACTTAGGTAGATCACAACATTTTCATATTTCACATAAAATTTTCAATAATGTTTGTAAAGAAAACCTGCGATTCAGATTTGAAAATATTAGGTCGGGAAAAAAATAAATTTCGTATTTATGTAAAGTTGTAATATAATATCTTTGGTTATGTTGTATGGACTTGGTTGGATTTGATATCAACGCAAAGGTATAAAAAAAAAGATATATAAAAAACCGGCCAAGTGCGAGTCGGACTCGCGCACGAAGGGACCATTATCTAACGTCTAAAAACGAGCCCACATAAGACGGTGGTAACTGAAGAAAGATTTATAAAACCTACTTCACAAGGGAAATTAGAACAAATATTATCCATTTGAGTACCACCACGAATAGAGACAAGCGCTGTTAACAAGATTTCGTAGGTATATTACCTACTTTGATTCCCGAGTGCAATAGGTACCAAGTTGCCTCCTATCGTTCCGCCAAGCACCGCGCACTGTCGAAAGTAAAAACAATGCATTATTTTTAAAAAAAATCATTATTAATAAAGCTGCTATGACTTTATTTTTACTTGACTTAACGTGGTTCGAAAATTTATATTCAGTAGTTGTTTAACGTACCTAAAAACTGTCTTAACTAATTTATAGTTCAATTTGTATGAAATTTTACTTTACCGAGTACATCATGTACACATAAGTTGATCTACTATAACTCTTTAATTTATAAACTCTACTTAGCTCTGATAGTTTTCCTTGAAACTTCATTATATATACTACTGCCGGGTTCTTTTTCACGTGTTTATATACAGCCATTTAGTAGATAGCGAGGACAGAGTGCCCTCAGCCTATATAGACAACATAACCAAAGGAACCCCAGGAGAGACGGACCTCGGCTTTGGGCGATGCCTGTGTGCGCAAGGCTTGGAGAGACAGCGAACTCTCATATTGCCTGATGGGCCGCGTATATCCATTTTCATCCGTGCACGCAAACCTGGAGGGCCAATCTGAGAAACAATGGCAAAAGCCTTTGGAGAGCAGCAACACTCATATTTTGCCTTATCGGCCGAAAGCTATGTTGCCAGAAGAGCCTATCCTGGGTGCAAGTCACCCGGGATAGCCGGGCGGTCACCAGTAATCGGAGCTAATCCTACTCTACGCACTCTATTCCGGCGCGGCGAGGCGAGTGCGACGGGGTCGGATAGTGGGATTCCTCTGGTTATTCGGAGGCGAAGAGGGGTCGGGGCGGGCCTGTGCGATGTCAATTAGATTATCGGGATCGTCAAGTACGTTCCTAGAAAGTTTACGACGTAAGGTCGTGTCATGTATTTAGCAGCTTGCACTACTAACGGGTTGGGGTGGCGTGCGGCTTTCTCAAAGTAACGTTTGGAGGCTTTTTTGAGATAGCCGCGAATGGATGGGAGATCTAGGTCACGGTGTAGGTCTGTCATGCGCAAGTACCGATGGTAACTCGTATTAGTGGTACGGGTGACGAAGCGGTTCTGCAAGTGTTGCAGACGATCAATGTGGAAGTGCGCGATATGGAAGAAGACTACGCCGACGTAGGTAATGATAGAGCAGACGCAAACCTTATAGAGTGTCAACTCTCTATTTCTATTTCTAAGAGACATCTTAGCATTGCCTATCATGGGGTGGAGACGGCCTAAAACGAAGGCGGCATGGTTGCGGACTTTGGTGATGTGGTGCCAAAGATCATCATGCTATTGAGTACTACTCCAAGGTATTTGGCGCAGTAGCGAAACCGCGCCCTTTTTATACTGTTTCTGACCGTACCTCACCCCCGCGCCCGCTATTACTTTATTTCTTTAATTTCACAAAGTATTTACATGTTTTTATCAGTAAAACTTATATCACTATTAGGGCTCTCACACATAAACACAATACGACGTCGCGTCGTATAACGACGCGACGTCGCATCGTGAAAATATACGACGAGCATCGTAAAAATTTAAGACACGACATCGTAACGTGCCACGATACACGACGCGACATCGCATAGTAAAAACTCACGATGCATTCTCGTGTCAACTGTGCAACAGTGACAGTTTTTGCAATTTTATTCTTATTCTTTTTAATTGTGTTTATTGGATGGCTGGTTTAAAATTTAATGTACTTTCATAGCATCATAAGTACGAGTACCTACATGAAATAACAACTTTCACTATGAGATCAACTTTGAAATCGCAGAATCCACCAAGTCATTTATCGATGTAGAGTACTATTTTTACATTTACCATTTCAGTCCCGCGTATGTGCGGACAAACAATAAAAATGCATTGTTATGCACCAGCCGGCAGCGAAACGCCCTGTATTACACGAGACAAGATCATCCCATGGATGATACTTACAAATATTTGTATTATATTTCATTTCATCATCATAGGTACCTAACTTTCTGACTTGATTAGGAATAGAACCGAAATGTCAAGTTAGGAAATACCTGTCTAGCGACCTGTTATTTTGTACGCTTTCGTAATAAGAGTACAGGGTCACATCATTCACGATGCGGGACACCGGAACCACGGCATGTCATATCAGCCACTTATTTGTACTGTATTCCATTCTAATGCAACAAGTGGTAACTTTGAACTTGAGCCAGTTATCAGACCATTCGGATAAAATTGGTAGGGGTTAGGAGAGCTATCGTAATCGAACAGACTCTGGTTAGATTCCCGCCGGGCCTGATCTGAACTTTAGAGTAATTTTAATCGATCACGTGTGAAGCTTTGTCTGAAAGAAAATATCGTGAGAAAAAGTTGAAGCAACAGCAAATCGCTCCATTACGAATATTACTGTTAGCAAATAGTCCTTGTTTGAGTTTATTTCCACACAATTACAAGCTTCCGGAACGCTTTTTATTGTAACATAATTTGTATGTAAGTTGTAACGAGTGAAATACAAAAATATATCAAATCTAGTACGTTTCGCACAGGTATCATTAACTTCAAGAAACCAAGATCTTCATTTAAAGTTCTCCATCAATTTTCTTTATGATATTGCACCTTATTTTCACTCTATGATAATGGCGATAGTAGTGCTTGTGTTTAACATGATTTTTATAAACAAAAACAGATTTATTTAAAAGTTACGCGAGATATAATTACCGACTAAAAATACGTGAGTGGAACTATTAAACAACTAACAGATACAGTCTTCATTCGTGTAAGGGGAGGCTCGATTCGCCTTCATCACTATCCGGGCTATGACAGCCTCCGCAGTCCAGTGGTTAAGGCGTTTGCCTCTTGACCCGGGGGTCGTGGGTTCGATTCCCACCGGAAGCATACTTTGTTTAGTTGTTTCCAGTTTGGTTAGGACATTGCAGGCTTGAATCACCTGATTGTCTGATAATTAAGATGATTCCGTGCTTCGGAAGGCACGTTAAGCCGGTGGTCCCGGCTGCCATCTGGTAGTCGTTAAAGGAACCACGTCAGAGGTCGAGAGGCGGTTCCGAAGAACTCTGGCACCAGGGTGTGCATGGTCGATTGACCGTGACACCTACTCGAAATGATGATGATCACTATCCGTAACCATATGAACTTCGAACTTCTTAGTTTTTCTATCACGATACTCAGCGATGGTAACCTATGCGTGAATAGGCGAAAGACAGAACAGACAGAGAGAGTTCACCTACACAGACTTTTTAAATTGAATGGTGAACTTATATATCTTTTTTCAAACTTCTAAGTCTAGAAATGAGAAAATTTCCATATAAACTTTACCACCCTGTATTTTACCCCTTAAGGAATTATATACATACCACCTACACAGTTCTTTTTTAATTGTAATCGAGAACTTACGTACCTATTATCATACTTCTAAGCCTAGAAATAAAAAAAAAAACATACAAACTTCCCCCCTTTCCTCTATTTTACCCCTTCGGGAGGGAATTTCGTCCATTTCAGCTATACAGTTCTCTTTTAGTTGTAATCTAGAAATGTTGTAATGTATATACGTATTTTCATAATTCGAAGACCAGAAATGAGAAAAATTCCATACTAACTTCACCCCCCTATTACACCCCCTTAGGGGTTGAATTTCCAAAAATCCTTTCTTAGTGCTTTACGTCATAAATAGAACCCCTGTACCAAATTTCAATTTTATAGGCATAGTAGATTCGGCTGTGCGTTGATATTTAAGTCAGGTTTGCCTTTTTCCCGCGGCTCCGCCCGCGTTAGTCACGATCCCTCGGGAACAGTAGAATTTCCCGGAATAAAAGGTTTCCTATGTCCTTTCCCGGGCCTGAAACTACCTCTATACCAAAATTCATCCAAATTAGTTCAATGGTTGAAGCGTGAAAAGAGAACAGACAGTCAGACAGAGTTACTTTCGCATTTATAACATTAGTATGGAATTGGATACGGATTAAATCTACTTTGATGATAATTTTTAAGGGTTCCGTACGCAAAGTTTAAAAACGGGACCCTATTAATACCGCTCCGCTGACCGTCTGTCTATCTTTCTGTCTGTATGTCTGTCTGTCCGTCTGTCACCAGGCTGATCTCATGAACCGTGATAGTTGGACATCTGAAACTTTTTCACAGATGATGTATTTCTGTTGCCGCTATAACAACAAAAAAAAATAGAATACAACAGATATGATTTTTTGCCGTTTTTATAGGTACGGTACGGAACCCTTCGTGCGCGAGTCCGACTCGCACTTGGCCGGTTTTTAATTATAGCAGTACATTAATTGAGGAAAAAATGCTGCTAGTGAATTATAGAGAATACAAAATCTGTTTGGTGTCATTAATGATTGACATTTTTGTTTTATATTCGATCTATAATATAAATAGGTAGCCCCTTATTCTCAAACTCTTATTAGAGAAAAACATACCCAGAAAGTTGCGTAGCGAATATCACAATTTAATTAAAAGTAAAAATAAGATTTTATTAATCAATATAAGAAAATGATATATCAGGTCCTTGAACTTAAACTAAAATGAAAATAAAAATAATATCACACATCGTTTAATAAAATTATATTTAACAATAAAGGTGTATATATATATTAATTATTCCGTTGTGGTCATTGTTATCTTGAAATAACATGTGTATATATATTTTTTTATAATTACTGGCAACTATAAAAATCTTATGTAAATACGTCATTTAAGTATAATTAATTTGTGGTCAGCGAGGAACTGGATAGTCCCCAGTAAATAAGAAGCATTTCCTCAACATTATATGATCCTAGCTAAAACTATGCTTACATATTCATTACACTATGCTATCACTAAAACAAGAAAACTTACACTTAGGTAGATCACAACATTTTCATATTTCACATAAAATTTTCAAGACTGTTTGTAAAGAAAACCTGCGATTCAGATTTGAAAATATTAGGTCGGGAAAACAAAACGTATTTTGCTGTAAAGTTGCAATATATTATGTCTGGTAATATTGTTTGAACTTGGTTGGATTTGATACCAATGCTTCTTGCATTGCATAGTAAGCATATAATTAAAAAGAAATATATAAAAAGCTCCAAAAGCTTCTTGGCAGGAATTTCGGCGGACTGCACGGCTTTTGTTTTGGATTGTTTTGCAAATTGTTTCTAGTGGATTTTATAATGTGAAATCGGTGTAATTTGGTGTTATTAATACCCATGTTTATGAACAAAGTGTGGAATAACTAAAATAAAGTGTCATGATGCGAGTGTAGTGAGATTTACTTAGCGGGCTGGTGTTTGCTCGCCTCATTGCGTCGTTTATGATCAAGACAGTGGATTCGCAGGAATTGTCGCCAGGGGCTCCGTCGAAATCAGCGAAATGAATTACACCATCATTTCGTTGATACACAAGCAAGAATAACTTGAAAAATAACTAGACACTAGCTAAAATAAGCTTCAGAATGAAGTTATAGGCCAAATAGAATAAAAGAAAAAAAAAGCTACAAATCATGTTTCCGCCATTTTCTTACAGTATTATTGTCTTGGACGAATAATTCGTCCAAGATTATTGTCTATTAAATTTACATTTTAAAAAGTCTATTTTAAAAAAGAGAATATAGCAAAATTCGTAAAGAATACAATTTCGTGTTGATGGACTTGCTTTCCCAGTAAGAATAGCATTAAGTTGGTTCAAGCGTCTTTTATCTAAGAATGTTATGTCAATGTTACAGCTCTTTTGAACGGTATATTACATTAAACGACATTCTTATGAATGTCCTGAATTGTTCAAATCACCTGCATAAACGTTGCTTCAGCTAGAAGTAACTTTGTAAAAGTTATGAATAACCTTGCTTATATACTTTAGTTAAATGTAATTAGTAGTTATATCACATAATCGCTTTGAGACAAAAACTCAAACTCTACTATAAAATTTAGTAGGTACAAGTTTCGGAGAGCCAGATCCCCAGATCAGTT
The DNA here is from genome assembly GCA_947532085.1 of Elegia similella. Taxonomy (NCBI): domain Eukaryota; kingdom Metazoa; phylum Arthropoda; class Insecta; order Lepidoptera; family Pyralidae; genus Elegia; species Elegia similella. The sequence goes on along the minus strand of OX383933.1, from coordinate 22,041,057 downwards.
ATATTCTTATGTAGATTGCTAACATCATAAACAACAACGTTTGTTCTATGATTTTTGATAATTTGTTTGATTTTACTTTCATACAAAAAAATATTTCCGGGTCAATGTTACTAACTCTACGTACACCGCAAATTAAGATTACGCGCGAGAGTCGCGTCGTTCTTTCGTTTACATAGTCTTACAAATTACACGACAGGAAAAAATCTTGAAAAATATTTTTATTTATTTGAAATTATGTCTAAACTCATAGAACAAACGTTATTGTTTTTGATATTAGCTATCTAGTCCTGCGATGTTTTTAGTGTTTTACAAATAGGTTACCCTGTACAAAAATTGTTACACCGAAGGTTGACATGAAATGAAAGTGTTGGAAAATTAAACAGATTTTAAATTATAGGGAACGCTTTTAACCGTAACATAGTTTGCATGTAAGTTGTAACAAGTGAAATACAAATAAAAACAAATCTAATACGTTTCGCACAGGTATCATTAACTTTAACTTAAGGAACAAAAATCTTCATTTTAAGATTCCTTCTATTTTCTTTGTGATATTGCGCTTTATTTTTACTCTACAATAATGACGATGGTAGGCCTGTGCTTGGTTTTTACATGATTTTTATAAACAAAAACTACTGACTAAAAATACGTGAGTGAAACCATTTATTTAATAGTAAAAATAGATCTATTTACATGGCTTTTAGCTAATATAGCAAAGGTAAAATAATACTCAAAAATACCACATTAAGGACTCGAACCTTACTTCGTCTTATTATAAAACGACTAACTTAAAAAAAATCTGGTGTTAAAATAAGACTAAGTCAGTCTCATAATAAAATGAGGATTAACTTTAGTACCTGGTTTAAACCATTATCCGACCAAATTAAGTCGACACTTATTACTTTGACGATTGGTCAACTGTCACTGTCAATTTATTTTGGACGGCTAATGGTTTAAACCAGGTTATAAAGTTAATCTTCATTTTATAATGAAACTGACTTAGTCTTATTTTACCACCAGTCTTTTTTTTCACTCAGCTTTCTGGAACGCAAAGTTATCGTGTCCCTTCTCAACACTATTGTCTTTATGGTTATTAACCATATTAACTTCGAACTTCTTAGTTTGTCTATCACGATACTCCACGATGAAATACCCTGCGGCTCCGGCGACCAACGTCGCTAGGATAAGGTAAGCCTTGTCGCTGGTCCTGAGATAAGGGGATATGATGTACGCAATGATGTAGCCCATTGACTCCCATAGTCTGAAATTGGCGAAGGCTGCCTCTTCTCTCCCGGGGAACAGGATTCCGTAATAGGCTGAATAGAAAAATTTAGTATGTGTAAGATTATTACGGGTCATGACTGCCGCATGCATCCGGAAAGGTGGACTCACATTCTCACTGACTGGGTCCCATCCGATGGAGATAAAAACGAGGAAGACCAAAAACAAGGTGATTAGCTGAATTAAGAGTATTTGATAAGAACTGGGTCGATATTACGAAGAATCGAGAGAAGTGGAAGGAAATATCCCTATTTCCTTCCACTTCTCTCGTGCCCAGCAGTGGGACATAGACATCTAATTTAAAAAAAAGATTATGAATTGATGAAAACCAGAGAGACACAGCTCAGTTGTGCAGTCGAGAACAAGTGTACACTTAATTTATTAAAATTTATGACATAATTAAATGCTAAAACGGCCCTGACGATAACCTTGATAAATAAATAGGCTGAAACTTGTCGGCTAGACTGCCTAAAAATACGTAAGTGAAACCGCTCTTTTAACTTCGTATCGAACTTCTTTGCTGGTCGGAGAAAGAAATAAAAAGATAGTACGGTTTCCTCAGTTATACTCTCTATGTTACTGAAAAACGTTTAACAACTTTAGGTTGAATGGATATTTGAGTTCACTTCACCATCGCACCAACCATCGCCACATGCTCGCTTTTAGCTCCCTTTATAGGTGAAAACAGTAAACAACATCACAAAAGTAAATGTAAAAACAGTTATGCTTTAATGGAGGTCTGGGATAAAAGAAAAATATGAAATGCAGTTCAGCTTTCTGCTCCTCCCGAGAAGATAGTAAAGGCCGGTCGGGTCCGGAGATCTGAGGACCCATTGTGTTAGCTACCCATTGTGTCATGGAGAATATGAAGAAGAAAGCGTGACAAAGGGTATGGTAGGCGACAGAACAAACCGGTCCCGGTCTTTTGCTGTGCGCATCAGGTGGTTTTTCGACTTTTCTCCGTCCAGGTCTAGGTCTCCATTCCGCAATACTACGCGCCCAGCGGCCCTCTTCTCTCCTGCTCATGTGCCCAGCCCATCTCCACTTGAGCTTGGTCACTACTAGTGCGATGTCCTTTACTCCAGTGCGTTTTGTTATGACTGTGTTTGTCCCCTATGTCCACTAACAGCTAAATGTTAACTTTCGGGCTTATGGTCCTAGACTCTGTCTAGTTCTTATGTAGTCGATTGACCGTGACATCTACTCGAAATGATGATGATGTGAAAAAGACGTGATGAGTGTAGGTATACTAACCGTTGACCTGCACCATCCACACGGAGTCGCACAGACCCCACAACACGGCGATGATATACATAATGTGGGTTTGTCCAGCTTGAGGTCGCCACACGAGGATGGTCACCAGCAAACCAGCGTGAACCACTGCTGCACAGCACATCAGTGGAAGCCGACCTGTGACCTGGAAGAAAAATTTAATGGAAAACTAAAGTTTTTTTCTGAAGCTACTTGCTGACGTCTGAATCAGGGTTTGCGAAATAGATTTACCCCAAGGTACGAAACGAACGAAAGGTATTTTGATAGCAGCTGTCACAACCCACCAATCTTATTTATGATGATTAATTATCGTCAGGGGTATCATTCTCAACTGCCTGACCGGCGGTTGCAAATATAGCATCGGGTCTGACGTCGTACCCGGAGTGAGTAGTATCCCAATATTCCCAATACCTTTATTCCCTTCCCAAATCCAACAATTTCCTATCGTTCCTCAGCTTAAAAATGCTTCCAATAGGCAGCAGCGTCGAAAGCGTAAGAAGCCAAAGAAACTGCGCTCGCCTTTGTCCAGAATTGGTCTAGGTCTATTAACGGCTGGAATAATGACGACCATGAATTATGATTGGTGGATTTGGAATGGAAAAATCGTGAACTCTGACTATGTGACTAATGTTAATATTTTACGCAGAACTTTAGACAGGAATAGAGATATCTCGTATCGTGTCTAACACACTATCCTGGAGCCTTCCCCCCCCCCCCCCCCTCATTTGTGACTGAATTAAATTTTGGGCTTTATGGAAAATGCGGCTACCTTGGCTATGTATCCCGTGACGACGCATCCTAACGCATCGGCGATACCGAAGACCAGCATCACGAAGCCCACAGTTCCCGTACCCACGGCACACGACACGAACGCCTAGAAAAAAAACAAATATCATCAGCGAGAAAATATGACGTCATTAGCGTCATGTTAATGTGTAGCTAACTAACACAAAAGTGTACATATAAAAACTCTATATTTTACCACACAAGTTATAGGTACACGAGGATATGAATAACAGAGTTCACAATTTTGAAATATTAACTTGTGGGAGCTCTGGGGGCACCAAACTAGGCCGATACCTGTATCTTGGGTCTCCAGGTCACCTCACACATTTGATATAACATAAGAATACGAGTACTTGATTGGGAATCTCAAGTTTCTCAAGAGAGTTGCCTATGCAGTTTAATCGTGATTTCCTATTTTATGCGTATCTCATTTGATATGCGTGTCGTATATGGATACGACTGTTTTTATTTGATTTTATTCGTTAATAGCCAGCCTAATATATGTTTGACTGTATTTGAATTTGTTAAACTAACAACAATGTATATATTTATATATACAATAGTAAACGATGGTACTTTAGGAGGTCCTCCGGAGATTGTATCAGAAGATGTGCAGTTTTTAGTGCAGCAATTTGAGGCGCTTGGTTTGCGCATTGGCACTGGCAAATGCGAGTTATTTTTATGTGGGGAAGAAGCACGTTCTTCCGTACCGCGCTTAGAGGCGTTGATGCCCGGTATAAAAATTCTTCACAAAAGTAATTTTTATCTTTTAGGTGCCCCAATTTTTGAGGAAGCAGTCCCAGTCTCAATTAAGGACAAACTAACATCTTTTGTTGCCTCACACGAGCGTCTGAAATGTTTATCTTCGCACGTCGCTTTGGTGTTGCTTCGCAATTCTCTGGCGATTCCTCGGATGACCTATATTCTTAGAACAAGTCCAACTTGGCTATGTCCTCACGAGGTCAATCAGTTTGATGATGCATTACGTTCAATTCTGGAGGTCATAGTGAACGTTGAACTTGACGAATTTCAGTGGATGCAGGCATCTTTGCCCGTGAGGCATGGCGGTATTGGTATTCGGCGCTTGTCGGAGGTTTCGTTGCCGGCTTTTCTGGCGTCCTCACATGGGGTAATTAATTTAGTTGCTAAAATACTTAATATTAATGGTGACGGATTAATTTTGCCCCATGTAAGGGATGCTTTGACGACCTGGAGTGCGAGGTACCCGAATGCGTCCATTCCGGAGCGGCCGGAGATGGGGTCAAAGGTTATGGGATGAGGCAGGAGCTCGTGTTATTTTAGGAGATTTAGAAGGAAGAGCCAATGGTGCACATTTGGCACGTATTAAAGCCTCAGCTCAACCAGAATCTGGAGCTTGGCTACAGGCTCTCCCGTCACCTAACATGGGTACATTGTTAGACAATGACTCTTTAAGGACGGCCGTGGCATTAAGATTGGGCTGTGCCGTATGTGAGCCACACCGCTGTGTCTGTGGAAAAATGGTAGAGGCAGACGGGCACCATGGTCTTGGGTGTGCGCGAAGCGCGGGTCGTTTATCACGGCATTACGCAATGAACGACATAATACGTAGAGCGCTGATATCGGCAAATATTCCGTGCCAGCTAGAGCCACCAGGCCTGTCACGCACGGATGGAAAGCGACCCGATGGAATCACATTAATACCGTGGCAAAGAGGACGAAGTTTGTTATGGGACGCGACGTGTGTCTGTACTTACGCGGCGTCCTATCTTCCCAATACCATGCGATCACCTGGAGCAGCGGCGAAAGTGGCAGCTGGACACAAGTCGTCCAAATATTCAGTTTTGTCCACTCAATTTGAGTTTGTACCAGTCGCCGTAGAAACTGCAGGGCCATGGTGTCCAGAAGCTAAGAAATTCATTGGGGAAATAGGACGACGTTTGAGAGACAAAGGCTATGACCACCGCTCCGGATGGTACTTGGTTCAAAGATTATCCATAGCCATCCAAAGAGGAAATGCTGCTAGCATAATGGGTACTTTTGAGCCAGGTACAATTCGGGGTGGCATTTTTGACTAATTTTCTTTTTTTTTTTTATATATTTGTTACTTTTTGTTTTATAATTTTTTGTGTGAATAAAGAGAGGTAGATAGTAAAGTGAGCATAATGATTCGATTCAATTCATAGCTCAAAATATTTGCTCAAATTTAATCAAAGGCGATAAGCTATTTTGTTTTAGAATGCTGATTTCTTGAGTTGAGTCCAACATCTTGCTAAACATGATATAGTACCTACAATCTTAGGATTATTTATATCCCGTTCGTAAACGATAAATATTGTCACTTTTTCTCTCTTCGATCTTATTTATCATAACGCCTACTTAGATGTGACCGCAATGAGGTAGGTAGGAATTTAGCTCAAAAACTACATTCCTACTCAAACAGAAGTGACTCGACATATCATTTTTATCAACAGTTTTATCTAATTCATAAATTATACCTTTCCAGGCACTTTTTTTTTACGTCATTTCACATTAAAAATACTTTGATTATATTATTAATTAGGTACTAAATACTTTGATATATAATTAATTTTATTGATCAAAAGGCTACAAACTACTAGCGTTATTCGTATTGACTTCATTTTATCTTACTAGACCATTTATATCTAACGTTGTGTTATACAAATATACCTATGTAGAAAAATATTTAACACTTACAGCAGTGAAATCAGCGCCAAAGAACGCCTGCTCCAGGCCGACGAAGATGTTAATAATGATGAGCAACATCTGATTTGGTTCCACTAACAGCTTCACAGTAATGGCTAAGAGACCAAACCCTGACATGTTGTTCCGTTGCGGCTTACGATAGGCTTCATATCTGGAAGAAGCAACAGACTGAATTAGATATAGCATAAAACCCATATCTTTCAGTGATCTTACTATTAAAACAAAAGAGATCCTTCGAGAACAGTCATTGTACACATGACTAGCTTTCACACGCGGCTCTGCCCGCATCAATGTCGATGCCTCGGAAACAGTATGCTCGGAACAAAATGCCCTTTTCCCGGGATAAAATGTACACTATGTCTCTCTCCGTACCCCAGACAACAGGCATGCAAAATTTTATGACGATCGGTTTAATAGATAGGATGTGAAGGCATGATATTGTTTAGCATGCTTTCACATAAACAAAATAACTTACTTTCGCATGTTTGTTTTATTTTTTCATGCGATGAAACTCCAAACAGTTTCATACCTTTTCATAGAATCCACTCCAATCGCCACGATGAGCGCAGCCCCAGCCATGCAAGCCAAGTAAATACCTGTCAACAATCCACCATCATCGTTAATACCTCGTGTTCTTCCATGCTGGTCTGGGAGAAAAGAAAATCTGTAGAATGTACCAGCTGCTTTTCTTCCCGCGTAGGACGTAAATGTCGATCGAGGGAAGGGGCAAAACTCTGAGGAATGATGAAAGTAGGCGATACGGCTAGCAACACATCACTATTCTGATTCTTATTGATTCATCATCAGGTCATTTTGTCTCCACTACAGGAGCACGACCCTCTCTGTACTACTAGGGCCATACTTGGCCAGAGCAGCCAGAGGACTTGGCCTACACTCTTCACGCTGGCCAGACGGGTTGGAGAGGTCTCTTAGATGTTTATAAGCTATGTTTAGCTTGTATTTCCTAAGTCGCCTTCTACGACATCCACGGGAAGACTTGGAGTGGCCCTATACTACTCTGCCGGATACCACACGGCTTTCTTATTGACTGAATATTTTCAATATACACTACCATACTACCATGACCAACATGCTAAACGTAGCTTTTAGGTCTTATAGACCTATAGGCTCTGTCTAGGGGAAAAGACGTGATAGTTTGTATGTATGTAACTCACAAATTCCTTCCTTTCCCCAGCTTAAAAATGCTTCCGATGGGTAGCAGCGTCGGAAGAAAAGAAGCCGAAGAAACTGCGCTCACCGACCCGCTTGCCAAGCGTGGTGAGTATAGCAATAACCGAGACGCAATTTTTTTTAATCTATGCAATAACCTCTTTGAAACGAAGAATCCGCGAGAGAGGCCTTTGTCACGTTGACAGTTTAAACGGCTGAGATGATGAAGGCTGCTTTTATTTAGTTTTTCTTTATAACAGATTTGACAAACCCGCAATCATCTGGATCTTCTCAGCTGGCTGCTGCTGCAAGGCCTCGGCCGCATCAGCGCTCGGCAGGAAATGTGCGCCACACACCTCCGGAATCATGGATGCGTTTATTGACGTCACTGCTGCTGTGTTGTTGCCGGAAGATAGAACTGAAAACAGGCAACAGAACATTTAATTTAGGAAAAATATGACCAGCTTATTCTCAGGCAGGTAGCCGGCCTTAAAAACTTTAGACTAATTATACTACTGCATGAATGCCAAGAACGGGGTCAAACGCCTTAAAGCTGAAGACGACACCGGGGTAAACGCCTCTCAGCCCACTCTCTTTTTCCATTGAGATTACTTTTTTATTGTCATTCCATTGAACGTACGAATCCCATATAGGTAATTCTTTTTGTGTCAGCTTTAAAGGTTAAGGCTCTGAAAATATCCAGAATATAAAATCTAACTTATATCTATAGATGATGCTAGACTGACTAGTCTTGGTTAATAATTCTTTCTGGTTATAACTATTTTATTCTGGTCTTAAGTATTTTTTTTACTTTGCAAGCTATACAGCTTTGGAAGCGCGATAATAAGCCTATACAAATTAAAACAGCAATTTATTGCCAATGATAACTTTGTCTCCTAGCGAAGATGATATTACCTAATGATGAAATGAGGTTGCCCCAAATTTGGTTCATTTGGAAAATCATGAAGAATAGTCCCAGGAACCGCACCAGGAGGGCTTCAGCGTTAATTTTAGAAATGCTGCTGTGAGCTTCAGACACCTGGAATCAGAAATATATTGTCTTAACTCTTTATTTGTTGTTGCTATATAAATATTGAAATGCTCAGATCTAAAGAAGAGGTTGAGGAGGTGGCCCAGTTTTTACCCTGTTACAGGCTCCGCGGCAGTTAATAAATCGGCCATTTACCCCTAGTTTCCTAGGTTCCGCCTTCATTAACTCATAATGATTAATATATAAATAAATAAATATATACGGACAAATCACACAGATTGAGCTTGCCACAAAGTAAGTTCGAGACTTGTGTTATGGGATACTAACTCAACGATACCATATTTTATAACAAATACATTATACATATATAGATAAACATCCAAGACCCAGGCCAATCTGGAAAAGGTCATTTTCCATCTTGACCTGGCGGGGGATCGAACCCGGGCACCCTCGTGTCGCAGGCTGGCGTGTTGACCGCTGCGCCACGGAGCTAGCCAAATAATGGGCACAGAATTAATATAAGTACTAATGGGGCAACACACCCGCTTATAAATAGATATGCTTTGTAAAACATACTGTAATGAACTTTACTAAAGTCACGTCATTTTTGATTAATTATAAAATGATTCCGAAAGTTTCCGTTAAAGACAAAGCTTAGTAAAATCCTAAATTTTTTTTTGGTATACGAGCAAGCGATTCACCTGATGGTAAGCGATCAGCGCTGCCCATGGACAACTAACACCAAGGTGTAACAGGAGCGTTGCCGGCCTTACAAGAAGTTGGGGAAAGGACATGGGGGGAGGAAATGGGGGAAGGATGGGCCTCCAGCTCTCTCACCAAACGAAGCATTAAAGCGGTAAAGCTTCTACTCAAACGTCGATTTTCTATGAGAGTGTGGTACTTCCCCGGACGAGCCGGCCTATTCATGCTACTAGCAAAACTTACTTAAGCCGGTAGCGTGGCTCTACCACAGTAACATTATTTTACATCACTTACAACTGAAATGTAGGTGCACTTAGCACACCAAAGTGGACCACCACCCAATCCGACGAACAGACCAGCTGGTATCAGTGTGTAGAAACGAGGGTAGAGCTGAGCAGCGATGTACGGCATGTAGGTGATGAAAGAGAGGGAGATAGCCCATTTTGTGCCCAGCCATCTGGAAAGTGAATCAACGTGTGAGAACCATTTCAAGTTACATAAAATTTAGTTCGGGGTGTCATCCCCAACTGCCTGTACGGTGGATGCAGGGATGAATTTCTCCCTAGATAGTGTTTTTTAGGGTCCCGTAGCCAAAGGGTAAAAACGGGACCCTGTCTGTCTGTCCATCTGTTCGTCTGTCATAGGCTGTATCTCATGAACCGTGATAGTTAGACAGTGTGAAACTTTTTCGTGTGTGCAGCTGGCATTCATCATCCATCATCGATTTATAAGACTTTATAACGTTAAAGAAAATGTTACTCAATGTTTCAAGGCATTAGATAATATCTGTCATATTTGTTCCACTAGGTGAAGGCAAACCTTATTTCACTTCTCTATTCATTCTTGTTAACCTCATGTTTCAGCCGACTGTTATCGGAACTAAATGAGAATGTTAATTAAGTAGCAATTAATCTGAATGTAAACTTCGTTTTATTATGATATAAGGTTTATTAACAAAAGTACCTATTATATGAAACTCATTAGATTAAAGGAAAATGAAACTAAGAAAACCAAATATGGGTAGAAAGATGAGATGTCAAAATAAAGAAAGATGGAAGAGACTTAGAGTTGGGAAGAAAGGAAAAAAGTTGGACCATAGCGGCTTAGTGGTGAGAGCTGATATGATTAATTTTCAAATTCCACGTATAAATCCGTAACCTGGAACAATCCAAGTTCATCCTCGAACTTGGATTGTTCCAGATTACGGATTGGCAATTATTCATATACAGGATCTTCAGTGCTAACAACCTGCACTTGTTTCATTCATGTACTATATGAGATAAAAAATGGCACAGTTATACGTATTAGCCTATATCTCGAGAACTAATGAACCAATTTTGATGAATCTTACACTAAATCAAATGTAATGTGAATTCAATTCAATTCATTTATTTCATAACAAAAAACAATTGTCTTGAAATGTTTATCCTAGACTACAGACATATTTATTATAATTATTATGAACATATGTGGGTAATTAAATATAATTTATCCAATACAAAATGAAACATCAATTAATAATAGTTGCAATGCAATTAAAAGTTTTAGAGAATATATTGAACATTGGATTGAAAACCTATTTTTTTTTAAGTCGGTTAAAAATAATGTTACGATCGTAATCCTGCAGTGCTTTTGGATATGGTTCCGAGATTTTTTTTATTACTTTAATTTTCAAATTCCACGTCTTAAACGTGCCTGAACATGGGTTCTTCCAGGGTTGCCGCAGGCAACCTATTTTATTCGCAGTCCCGACCCTCAGAACTAACATCGGGCACTAGTTTCATTGAGGTATCTTATGAGATAAATTACCATGAAAAATCGCCCCCTTCAGGGTGGCTGAACTTGGACTTCTTCCAGGGTTGCCGCAGGCAACCTTAGCTGGTTCACCTCTCCATAACGATATCTTTCACTACGTCAAACTCCCGTTCGAGTATCTGATGAGATAATTTTTGGCCAAAATTGACGTTTTCGGCAGCTTTTTTTTTATGGTTCTTCCAGGTTAGGGAGTGGCAACCCTATCTGGCCTCCACCTCCAAAGCACCTACTTTCACTACATACTAGTCTCATTCAGGTATCTTATGAGGTAGGAAGTCCTGCCACCGGCCGCCGGTCTAAAAAGAACGAATTGTATTTTTGAAATTGAACTAACTTGATAACAACGGCTGGTAGAAATATATTGGAGAAGACGAGGCCGACGTAGACTGCGGCTAATGACGCCGTCCCCAGGCCAGCCTCCGCATTGATAGAACTCTGCAGATTTGCAGCTCCCTGAACAAAAAAAAAACAATTTCTAAATTAATTTACTTACTGATAAGCAAAAAAGGTGAAATTAATTCATGTAAATATTAACGTAATATCTTGATTATCACTTAAAGATATACTGACAACCACACATTAACTTTTAGTCTTAATCAAAGAGAAGACGCAACCTCCCCTTGTATGGTTGCTCGGACGCATCATCCGGACTTATCCATGAGTGGATGGCGTAGCAAGAGTCGCCGAGATAGCAACGCGACGAGGAACCATTCGGCGGGCCTACAATAACATCTGTCCTCTGCCAATTTATTGAAGAAGCTCTTCAGCCCGCGAAAGACGGTGTTCAAGGCGCGAACAGACTCCCGAGTCTGTTCGCGCCTATCTATCGTTCGCGTACGATGAGGGATCCTCCGGAGACACCCGAAAGCTGCCGAAGCCCGCGCGGGCCGCGGACCTTTACTTGCCCTCTAACCGCCGGCGTGTGCACATTTATTTTCTACATATGTACTAAAGCTGTAGTCATTGTTGTACCATATTTCCTCAAAATTGATATTAAATAGCCAGCAGTTCAAGTATATATACAGTCCATTTGATTTATCACCACACGAAGGATCCCCAACATGGTGACGCACCTTTCAGTAAAGAAATCGGTAAAGACAATCAGGATTATAATATTAACTTTAAACTAGAGCACGCAATGTACTCCGGTGGAACGAAGAATTCTTGAGGGATCATCTGACAGATAATCAAAAAATATTGTTCACTTATTTTTCTTTTGTCAAATAAATATTAAGTGATAAAAATAAAACGCGTCAAAGTTCATGAGTGGACCCATGACGTCATAGTTCGTCATAGTTAACTGTGACGTCACACGGAATTTTAACGGGCTGTACCTTGTATCATTTCTTGTTTAATTGGCAAAGGAAATAAAAAACGTGTCCAATATGTTTGATTATTTAACTGACGGACTAATTATATATTTCTTAGGAAACTAGCCTGTTAAACACCTGAGCCATGGTGGCCGTCGACAAGGAAATAAATTAATCAAGATTAGCTTAAACGATACTTACACTATACGCTGTAAACTGCGCCATAAACGCTATGCTGATGACCACCACGTTCTTTAGGATCCTCCAGGTCTCCTGAGGTCCGAAATTCTCTGTACTCTTCTCTATTTGACCCATTTTCAGTTTGTGGCTTGTCTGGTCAATCCTGGCCTTTATTCTTGTCCTGTAATAAAATTATAAAAATTGTAATACTTGGAGCTTTTTGTTTAATTATGTTGTCATTAAAATATGATTTCAATATAAACTTATAACATAAATTTATATATATAAGTTAATATATTTACTTTAAGTACAAAAAAATGTGTCAAAGTGAAAATTGTAAGACATTGTGAGTAATTACAGATATCAATAATACGTTACTAAATGGAAATTAACTATGCAGACGCAAAGGCCAGGGAATTCCATTATGCGATCATGTGATAAATCCAAAAGTGGGGGATAGCGGGGACAAAAGTTGCACTTTCTATTCATCTCATCTCTCATCATCTCATCATTTCGTGTAGGTGACATGGTCAATCGACCATGAACACCCCGGTGTCAGAGTTCTTTGGAACCGCCTCTCGGTCTCTGACGTGCTTCCTTTAACGACTACCAGATGGCAGCCGGGCTTAACGTGCCTTCCGAAGCACGGAAGGAATCATCTTTATTATCAGACAATCAGGTGATTCAAGCCTGCAATGTCCTAACCAAACTAGAAACAACTAAACAAAGTATGCTTCCCGTGGGAATCGAACCCATGACCGCGATCTACAGGCAAACGGCCTGTAGACCCACTGAACCACAGAGGCAGTTAACTCAACGGAATTAACTAAAAAATAAAAAAACATACGGAATTCTCCCTCTGATTACTAACTAGTTAACAGTATGATTGACTCTAAACCTCCTAGCTATGTGTAGATAATCTCGGAAACAGGATCGCTAATAGAATAAAGAATAGTAAAAAACAATGAATACAAGAAAATTGACCATCCGTATAAATTCACAATTCCGATTCAGGTCGAATTTCTATAAAAATCAAAAATATTTTTCGTTTCTTATCTTTTTTCTTGCAATTCTTTATTATACAGCGTGATTTTGAACCTCCTAGCTATATTGAAATCTGGGAATCAGAATCCCTAATGTAATACAGAATTGCAAGACAAAACAAATAATATTTTTGCCCGAGCGTTATGGAATCTCTATATCTTCACTGTTGCCCCCTCAAATGAATCGCGCCCGGGAGCACAGGGTGACTCCGCCGCCCCTATTGTTGATACTTTGCCGCCTCGCGCCTCCAGTCTATCATATTATATTCTGATTTTGTTGCCTCTTCTTCTTCTCCTAACATTCACAATGCTATACTATCGTAGTCTTATTCAAAAAATTGCACGCGGGTATGGTTTAAACAAACAACCTCAGGTCGGCTTTTAGTTAGATGTACGACGTACGCTCTGCTGACTGAGCTACCGCGCTTCAATTCTGCAGGTCGACAAATTAAAAATTGATTTCTCATAGCAAGATAAAATTAACACTGAATCTCATTTACCCAAACATATCCATGTTGTTTTATATTTTTTTACCAAGAAATTAAAAATGTTGGCGATTTTGCTATGTACTAATAATAGCAAGGTGGTGTTTCAGCAATTGCATAAACCTACAGAGCGTGTGTTACTTTCATCCCCGGTCTCCCCTACGTTTCTAAATAAAACAGGCGTGTCCTTATACGTATGTCATGAAGGCCGATTCTTTTTCAATTTTTAATTTCAATTGAATTATTAATTGAATTCATTAACACATAAAGTAGGTGACGAATTTTTAGAAGGTCGTTATTTAGCAAAAACGATTTCTTTGCTTATTTGACGTGATAACGTCTTATTAACCGATGAACGCCGGCTGCATGTACGAAAATGTTTCACGTCATGTCACCGAAAAATTACAAAATCCGGAAATTTATAAATTTTCTAAGAAATTTATAAACCTTCGTAGGATCTTAAACGGGACATAAATTGTATTATTTTACCCCCATATTTTCGCAAATTGATAAACTTTCCGCCATGTGCGCTCTAATTGGTTGACTAAGTCATGTGTTCCTTGTCCTTCCTCTCCGCCGCCTACCTGGTTTAAAAATAAAAATACTATTAGGTAGGTAATCGAAACTGATAAATTTATAGGTTGGCAAGTCTGATTGACCTAAGTCTATCGACACATGCATTGCCACTGTCAACATCGGCCAATCAGAGAGCAGCGGTTATTTACCGTATTTTAAAGAAGCGTTAAATTAAAAGCTCTTCTATGATTGGTCGAACCATTTAGAATCTTACGAATTGATATGCGTTGGTTTATAAATTTACCACTAGACGTCGCAAATCGATAAATTTGCGAAAATGTGGGCGTATAATAATATAATTTATCTCTCGTTTAGAATAGTTTATAAATTTTCTAGGAAATTTATAAACTTGCGGATCTTGTTATCTTCCGGTGACATATATACTCCTCCATGCTGGTCCAGGAGAAAAGAAAAAATGTGCCAGCTGCGTCTTTTTCCGCGCAGATCGTAAAAGCCGATCGAAGGATTGGGCTAAAATCTGCGGAATCACGTCAATAGGCGATGCGGTTAGGAACCCATCACTATTTTGATTCCGTTTTCCATCTACACGCTCTCCAACATGCTTAATATGGCTATAAGGTCTTATAGAGCTAGGTAGACAGACCTCGCAAGGTAAAAAGACGTGGTACTATGTTCTTTTAATACTCGTAACTAGTGATTAATTAGTTTACATATTGTAAAGCTGTGTGATATAATCAGATTTTATTATTTTATTGAGATAATAGACCTAACAACCGGCTGAGATTATTCAGGATAAATCCTTTTAAGTACGTTTAAAAATTTGTCTCGCAATGCTCATAAGTCTGTTATATTAAATCTTATAACATGATACTGAGTGCGCAAACATTTGTATTCAGATTTTAAGAACAATGGATAAACTATGTAAACACTACGTGCCTTCTCTAAGCACTCTTGCCCTGACGTAATAAATAGTCCGGATCGCCAATTAAGATCAGAAAATAATTTCCTTGATTTTCTTCTTTTGAAAATCATTCAAATTCAATCAATCCTGAAAGAAATGTGTAGGGAGTAGAGGAAAACGAATGCAGACATTTCGGACCCATCGTAAAATTCTATTGATTGGAAAATGTTATGTAATTAATTGAAAAATGTAAGGAATTTCACTGAACAGGATGCCTTTCACTATTTCTGAATCATTTCCTCCTAAATCATATCGACACATCTCCTTTCGCTCTTGTAACCCTGGGATTGGTTGTTACTTAGGTAGCTAAGTAACAATAGGATCTATAACGATCTATAAATCCTTACTTCCTTACTTAATATTATAAATGCGAAAGTGAGTTTGTTTGTTTGTTTGTTACGCTTTCACGCCGTAACTACTGAACCAATCATCATGAAATTTTGCATACAAGTTCTCTGGAGTACGGAGAAGGACATAGGCTACCTTTTATCACTTATTTTTTATTTTTAGTAATATTCAAGCCTTAGCTGTAGGCAAGTAAAATAATAATTCTACGATTACTTTTCGAATTCACATGACTTTACTAGTCTAGTAGGCTAAGGTCAGATGTCACCGAAAAAGGTTATGCGCGCAAACTTCAAACATAATTAAAAGATAACAGCGTACGCTGATTTCAATGTAAACTTAATTGTAGATGTTAATCTATTTCCGCGTTTAAATAATAGTTTATTTATGGTCGAACAGTTTAATCCCAAGATGGTAGATAAGGGTTTATCCTAAAGTTGAACGGTTTTGGAGATTCCCATTACAAACAATTGTAGTAATAAGTAATATAAATAAATATAAATATATACGGACAAATCACACAGATTGAGCTAGCCCCAAAGTAAGTTCGAGACTTGTGTTATGGGATACTTACTCAACGATACTATATTTTATAACAAATACATATATAGATACGCATTCAAGACCCAGGCCAATCTGAAAGATATCATTTTCCATCTCTCTCGTGTCGCAGGCTGGCGTGTTGACCGCTGCGCCACGGAGCTAGCATATAATAAGTATCTACTTTACTGAGACAGTACTATTTAATTAGTTCTATTAGTATTTTTTAATTAGGTTTAAAGAAGTTTATTTCTCATAAGAAATTTACATTTCACTTAAAATGAGATATCTACATACTAAAGTAATTACAGTATAAATAGGACATTAAGTAGTGGTCGCGATATGTAATTTTAGTTTATTTTTGAATATATTTAAGCTCTTACACGTTCGTAGCTCATTTGGCAACTTGTTATACAGCTGTGCTCCCTCAAAAAGTATTGTCTTTTTTCCGTAGTCAGTTCGTGGTGTAATTAAGTTAAGTTTATTTTTGTTTCGAAGATTGTGTGTGTTTATTTTTGTATTTAGTTTTATATTTGATTTTATACTATTTGTTATAATTTTTTCAATTAAGATGCATGTGTTGTATCGGTGAAGTTGTGTTATATTGAATAATTTACTTTTTTCATATAATTGTTTTGTTGGTATGCGTAAGGGATAGTGGAACAGTGCTTTAATAATTTTGTTTTGACATCTCTGTAATGCGTAATTACATACAAAAAAGGTCCTTCATGAACTTCAAAGATTCAAGTTATTCCATGCTGGTCTGGGAGAGAAGAAAAATTGTAGAATATGCCAGCTGCTTTTCTTCCCGCGCAGACCTTAAAAGCCGGTCTAGGAAATGGGCGTAAATCTAAAGAATTATGACAATAGGCGATGCGGCTAGCAACCCATCACTATTTTGCGTGATAATATGAATGTATGAACTTCAAAGTAAGTAACAAGTATGAAAACTAAAACAAATAGAGTCTGACCATCGAAACGTGATATTGACCTTGAAACAGAACTCTTTATATGGCAGCACATGTCAAACCGTAATACGTTGGCTGTCACGCCGTGTCAATTTTCGGAATAATAAACGGATTATGTCGAAACCTATCAAAAGCTCAGCAAGGAAATTAATTTATACTATGGTGTGTAACTATAAAGCGTAACAAGAAGAACGAGCTTCTATTCTTCGCGAGAAAAATTACCATGAAATCATTTCTGCGATAGGTTAGTGCACTCAAACGATTTTGATACATATTTATTTATTTATTTATTTAATATAGGCACGCTTACAGCAGTTACATATGGGTATTATTTTTAAAACACTTTGTACACAGTTTGGTTGATATGTACATGCCAGTTAATAGCGTACACAACATTCCCTTGAGTCATCAATTCGCTACCGTTATTTACAATAATAATGAAAATGAATTATACATAACAAAGAATAAAAAGGAAAAAATATACATATTAAATCAGTAAAACAGCAAGTTATAAATAGTTTAGTTTTCAATTATTTGTTTATCTAAGTGTTCCAGCATTTTAGATTTGAAAATGTTATAACTGTCATGCAATATATCGATTTCAGGTGTTTGTTTATTTAGTTCATTATATGAAGCACATATTCTGGCAAGAGGTTGATGAAGGCCCAGATTAGTTCTGTAATTTGGTAGGCTGAATGTTTTAGAGAGTGGTTTTCGAGGATTATTGTACGGGACTGTAAAATGGACTGAGGCTACAAGATCTAAACAGTGAATTTTGTTGTGGAGAAGCTTATTAAAAAAAAGGTGAGGTCAGAAATGGTACGACGAGTTTTGAGACTGTTCATACTAAATACAGTCAAACGTTGGATATAGGGTTGATGAGGAGCAATATCGCTAGTTACATTGGCAAGATACCTAGTAAATGCACGTTGGATACTTTCAATTCTCTGCGATGAGACTGCGTAAACCGGGTTCCAGGCAACAGATGCGAATTCTAAGCGACTACGGACCAAACTATTGTAGAGTATTGTACGTGATTGTTTTGATTTGAAACCTTTAAGTGTGCGTTTCAAGAACCCGAGCATTTTTGCACTCTGCTTGACTATATTGTTTATATGTAGAGTAAATTTAAGTTTAGTATCTAATACTACACCGAGATCCTTAGTTTCTGTATTGTTCAATAATTTTACGCCATTCAGTGAGTAAGAACTTTCAAAAATATTAGATTTTTTTGTAAAACGTATAAACGAACATTTACTAGGATTAAGTATCATTCCATTCAAGTTGCACCATTTGTTTATATTATTTAAGTCTTCCTGAAGAAGTTCAACGTCTTGGAGATTATTAACGGTTCGGTAAATTTTAAGGTCGTCGGCAAATAAAGATACACTGCTGTTATTAATATTTTTTGTTATATCATTAATAAATAGCAGGAACAGAATAGGGCCTAAATGGGATCCCTGTGGAACCCCCGATTCAGCAAAGAACTGTTTCGATTGGTAACCATTAATGACAACCACCTGAGGTCTTTTGTACAAGTATGAGCTGAACCAATTTAATAATGGACCACCTATCCCGTTTATCCTGAGCTTATCTAATAGTAAATTGTGCTGGACTTTATCAAAAGCATTGCTGAAGTCAGTATAAATAGTGTCTACTTGTTTTCCAGCGTCGACCGTCCGTGTTTGGTGAATAGTTTGTAATTTCCATGGTTAGAAGACATATTTCGTTGGACTCGAAATATTATTCCTTAAATTGTGCTTTTATTATTAGCGAAAGAGTAACCACTCCTACGTATAGAGGTTATGTTCCGGTGGTATTGGAAAATATATATTTGTATGTTATGCGTGTGTTTTAATTTAAGACAGAATAAGAGACAAAGCCTATAACGATGATAGCAGCTTAAATAACATAAATGCTGTAAAGACTTTACAACAACTAGAGGAAAATAGTCAGTTGATGTGTCTGATGCACAGACACAAGTCACAAGTCCGACCCAAAGTATGAAGTCAATGCAATTTTAAAAGAAAATGGCCATGACGTTTTCGGTTGCCCCCATACCATTGCGACCTTAACGCCATTGAACAAATATGGAGTTTAGCTAAAAGAAAAGTTGGCAGCAAAAATAGGTCTTACTGTTAAAGACGTAGAAAAAGCGATTTCAGACGAATTTGGGACCGTAACTTCAGACGACTGGAAAAAATGCACTGATCATATACTGCATGTGGAACAGAAATATGAACGAGATGGAATCGTCACAACATTAGAGCTGTTTATAATAAATGTAATCAGTGATAGTGATTCGAGCAGTGTTTCTGAGGAGCCAATCGAATTTTGGGAATCTGATTTTGAATATGATTTATGAATATATTTAGTTCTTCATTTCGAGAATTACTTTTAATTTTTATTTTTAAATAAACGATGGGTACTGAACAAACTTAAACTGTTGTTTCTTTTTTTGTTGAGTATTGTGTATATATATAATATAGTACTTACATTGTCTCAGTGTGTAAGAATTAAATCAATTAATTATAATATCAAGATTGTTTATTCCTAGTTCATAAGGTATTAACATATCTACATTTTTAAAATTTAAAAACAAAATCTCAGTATCACGTTTCGAAATAAAATCATACATTTAATTGTCCGTATGTGTAGGCTTTCTTTACACAGTATGACTAATACTACGGTCAGGATTTCTTATAATTAAAACATCAAGAAAGGCTAATGAATTGTTAGTCTCAGATTCCATTGTCAATTTAATTTTGTTATGAATAGAATTGAGATCTTTTAGTATGACAGAGACTTCAGTTTTTGGAAGAATTACAAAAGTATCGTGTAAAAATAATGTAATATACGCGATAATACCGTATTAAAGTGATTTTATTTAAATGTGTAACAATCGCGAAAACCATTAAATAACTAACACCTTTTATCAGTGAGGCAAATCATGGCCCGAAAAATAAGTTATGAGTCGAAAGATTTTGAAAATATGGCTAAATCATTAGTTAGAGTTATGGTTAATGTACCCGTTACCGATTTCGGGGTAGACAGGGCCAAGTCATGTTTATTTATGATTGAAATCTATACGTACAAGTATTATAAAGAGGTAGGATTTGTATGTTTGTAATGGATAAACTCAAAATCTACAGAACCGATTTAAAAACTTCTTTCACCAACTATGTACATTATTAGCGAGTGACATAGGCTATAATTTACGTGGATGAAGTCACAGTAAACGGTAGTAGCATATATTTACATTTCTACCCCTGAAAATAACGATTTGTAATGAGATAATAAAGAAAAATACGTGTCCAATATTTTTCTTTAATCTGTTTAAAATAAAGGTCATCCGTATTTATTGGATGCCTTCTGCTACTTTCAGTAACTTGCAAACATTTTTATTGACAATGATGACCTTGTTATATTATCTCAATGAAACAAAGGATATAGATCCTTGAATAAACGATCTTTGAATATAAGGTGTTAGGCTACGACCCAAAGATTCCCATTTTCAAAATATGCAATTTGTAATAAAATAATATGCTAATTTGATTTAATTTGAAATATTAAAAACCAAACACACATTCGTAATGGCAAACCACATAAAAATCCAGTTCAATAACCTAACAAGTCGCACAACTTGTAAGGAACCACTAACTTTAAAGTGTAAAATTAGTAATTATATTATATAGCATTACAATGCTCTAAAATATGTGTAATTCGGCGCGGTGATTGGAAGCTATGGCAGCTCAGTGGTTAAGAGCGTCGACAGGCCAGATGTCCAAGGTTGTTGGTTCGAATCCTCCCTGCAGCGAATTTTTTCATCACATATTTTCCAATTTAATGTAAAATTAGTCTCATTATCTAAGTAGGTAATATACATCGTAAAGAATGCAATATGCAATATTAAAAACTACAGCAATGTAAGTACATTGCTGTAGTTTTTAATATTGCAGTCTTTACGATAAACAAAAACAATCACAGTTTTCCGACTTTCCTCCTCGTTGACTTGGTTCAGGGTAACCTTCTTCAGTACAATAACACTGGTTGATCTTGACTGAGCCTGAATAAGACATATTGCCAACCTTACATACATACATATGCGGAAACATATTGTACGTCTGTTCTATTATTCATTAAAATATTGACTTCCAAAGTGGTCTGTAATACACGTACATCACACAAAAGAAACTGTTCAAGTGTCAATGGTGTCATCATTACTCTCCATTGGTCAAACAGTCACAATCCTTACTAATATTATAAATGCGAAAGTGAGTTTGTTTGTTTGTTTATTTGTTTTTTGTTTGTTACGCTTTCACGCCGTAACTACTGAACCGATCATCATGAAATTTTGCATACGAGTTCTCTGGAGTACGGAGAAGTACATAGGCTACTATTCCCGAGGGATCGACGCTGACGCGGGCGGAGCCGCGGGCGAAAGCTAGTAAATAAATAAAATAAAAAATAAACAGTTATTCTGGTTAAATTTATTTTCTTGTTAATACTTTTTTCGTGGTAAGTAGGCATAGGCCCTAGAAGACCATCGTGGAACATTGAGCAGCCCGATGGTCCAGTGGTTCGGTGCATTATTAGCGCTAATGTATGTTATGCAACCCCGGACGTGGTCCCCGCTGATATGGTTGACCGCAAGTGGCATCACTGATGGCAGCCGTTAAGCTATGTCATATGCTCTTAGGTAGCATGAAAATTCTGATACCAGTGTAGGCGTATGCCACTTACACACACGAAAAACTAAACATGATGTTCAAATGTTACCCTTCTGCTCCCCCTTGTTTAATCAAAATGCAAGTTCTTCAAGAAAAACATTTGAGAGCCACTAATTTTAAATAACGTATGCTATTCAGTCAACAACGAGTATTGCTGTTTGTAGACTACATCACAGCTATTGTCTTGTCATAACCATGTTGTACTTGACTGGGAAGAAACTCGTAGCCAGGGGGGACAGGTCTGCTCGGCCTCTTTGAGACTTTTATCATATCTGTTGTTGTTGCGCGCTCGATCGCTAACATAACGTGTTCTACAAAAATATGTAAAATAAAATTGTATATAACATGACATCAGAAAAAAAAAGAAAAGAAAAATATTAAATATCATACAAAGCCCTTCAGGCAAGTAGGCGACCAATACTGTTGAAAAGAGTTTCTTTCGGCGTCTTCTTCTCTGCAGTGGTCGGTTCCGAAACGCTAGTAGTTTGTAGCTTTTGAACAATAATTAATAATTTGAATATAATATAATAAGTATTATTTAAAATGTGAATTGACGTGAAAAAGTGCCTGAAAAGGCCTATTTTCTGAATAAATCTTTGAATCTTGAATCGTACCAACCATAACTAAAAGCAAGTGTTCGGTGTATGTTCAATGTTTAGGAACTTATTTCAATACTCAATGATTTATTGCATACCACAATGTTGACAAATTTAAGTCAGTATTTCTTGTGTGCGTTCAACTATCTAGACATAGATTTAAAAAAAAAATTTTTGTGTCTCTGAATAGATGTCACATTTAGCCATTTTTGTATGGGAACCTAGTGTGTCATTAGCGGGGGTGTGAGGCAGACGAAAGGGAGTCGTGGTGTCAGGGGTGCTATTTGTAAATGAGTGACTCAATGAAGAAGTACAAATTTTCCATACATCATCGGTCGTTTAGTAAACACGTCGATTCGAAAATAGCACTCATGACGTTTGACGCCGCTGTCATAAGAGATGTAACAACACCGTGTAATATCGATATCGAGAAAAACCCACAACAAGATTTTGTTTCAGTTTGACTTATTTTAAGTAAACAACATATGAAGTAGTAATAATTATATAGTCATAATCATCTAAGAGATTCCCTTATACTCCTGGAATCTTCAGTTGTGCTGCGTCCAAGCCCGGGGTCCGCTATTATGACAGCATTCATGCTGTAATAACTGGTCTAGATGAAAAGGAAAAATTGAGAATGTACCAGTTGCTTCTCTGATAGGGAATGCGACTAGCAACCTATTAAACCTTGGATTCAGATTTCCACCTACATACGCCCACAAACACGCTAAACGTGGCTTTTGGTTTCAGGCAGAGGCCTACACCGTAAGGGTGAAGATCGTGATAATATGAATGTATGTATGTTTTACGGCCCAACGCCAATTCTCCTTTTGTAACTCCAGTAACGCGGACATACATAAATATGAAACTGAAGTACAAGTTTTTGCCTGCGCCGGAAATTTAACCCGGTACCTGGCTCGTTAACCACTGTACCATGGAGATTGTCATTATCGTTTATGATATTGTAATTAAATGTTCTTTGCATTACTTACATGTGAAAAGTCACAGGTTGTGGTTTCCCTTTAGCATTTTTTACAGTATTTTTGCAGGATTTCACTACACAACTAGGCATGTTTATAATTATAAAAATAAATTTTCATTCGGCTCATAAGATTCCGCATCCAATAATACGACAGACGTCAGAGGACTGAGGCCGCGAAAAAGCATACGCTGTTTTAAGAGTATGAGTAACAAGACATGCGCTGCTTCTAGAGACGTACGAGCCTTTGTATAAAAAGTAAGACGGGTTGGGCTCTCTTAAGTCCTGTACGTATTGAGGTACAACTCTTATGGTGTTGCGCAGACCGCAAGAGAGGGCACCATCTAAGTAAAACACTTTTGTCATAACCAAAACCAAGATGATTGGCGAAAGCCTACTCCTATTGTGTTCCAAGTGCAACGTAAGATCTGCCTGCTGAATATGGTGGTTCGCCATCTGCTGAAGTGACCCCGTGGGTCACTGTTGGGTCATCATGCTGCCCAAGCGCTGAGCGGGGTGCCACGAAAGCTCTCACAGGTGTTCATGAAGCAGATCAACTACGAATGATGGCAACTAATAAAGGGGCAGTTGCGCTGTTAGTATATGGAAGTAAACATGGACAGCAACAATAAGTACAGTTTTCGGTACTTGTTGTGTTGCCTCGTGACGCACCAAGCCCTCGCCTGGGAACGTCAAAGCTGACGTCACTTTGCTATCAACTGCACCAATACTTCAAGAGTGAAGCGAAACAGTGAAGACGACGGCCAAGCAAAGAACAAAAAGACCTACCTAATGTATCAAGTATCTATCAAAGCTACTTCAGACTGCCCCAATAAACAGTTACTATATACTCTTAACCTCAAGGAGGTAGCGGAGAAGAGCCTGCTACTGTATCGTTGATGAAAAAGGCTTCAAAAAAGTATAGTAGTGATTAAAATGTCCAAAATAATTTTATTTATTATTTAATTGCAACTTTTAATGAACTTAGTGAAAAATAGTGCAAAAACCTATGAATATAATATCTAATCCTTATAACTCGGTTCGGACTGAGTTTAGAGGTATATATACCCTTATAACTTTATTTTGTTATTGACTATCGGGAAAACAAGGTATGGTTAGTGGCCGCGCGAAAACAAACAGACGCCAATAACCGGCATTGTCCTTTTGAAATATTATCTATTTCGGTTCAATAGATACAGTCATGTGGCAGATGGATGGACGGATGGACGTCGAAGGCTTAGTATTACCTTTCCGTGTTTACTCTTAGGGAACGGAACACTAAAAATAATAAATTTCCGGGAAAGTCGTGGAGAGTGAATTTATTATTATTTATTTCTTGGCATTAACTTTATTACTTATATTATTACACTCATCTGTATTCATGTAAATTATCGATGTTTGGCAAAAAATAACAAAGTGCATCACTATGCGTCTTTCCGCCTTTCACTGACAATGGAATTTGACGTTTTTAATGGAGGATAAATACGTTTATAATATTGTAAATAACATGAACTTGCATTACTTAAATGAGAAAAGTCCAGCGCGATAGTTTACTATAATATTCATTTTAGTATTTTAGAAGGACAGAACTTCAGAAATTGGCCAGTTTATAATTTTAAAAATTAAATTCCACTCTGTTACATACCCCTCGACAGGCGTCAGAGGACTGAGGCCTAGTGTATAGTATACGCTACTTTTAAGGGTATCAGTAACATGACGTATCAAGTAATACGCCTCTTCTAGAGATCTAGATATATAAAAATGCTAGGTGCGCCATTGTCAAGCAACGCTTTTATTTCGCCTTTAATTTTTATATGATTGGCAATTGATGAATATGCCAACTCTGGCGTGCGTGATAAGCGCGACATGTCTATCGACTATCGCCATCCTGTTTCCCGTAAATTTTATAAGCGAGATGGGGATAGTTAATGTCCTTCCCCGGGACTCACCGCATACCAAATTTCATTCAAAATGGTTCAATGGTTGAAGCGTGACAGACAGACAGACAGAGTTACTTTCGCACTTATAATATTAGTACGGATAAGTCAGGATATGTTCAACAAGGCACAATTTTAAATAGGAAGTTAAATCTGAACCACTTCCTGACGTTCGATATGGCTAAAATGTTGCATGCTTATGTAAATCGGATAATATTGCAATATTGTTTAGTCCTCGAGTCGAGCTAGTGTGGCGATAGAGTCTGCAAGTGAGACTAGAACTATCATCATCATCAGGTCTTTTTAGTCTCCACTGCAGGAGCTGACCCTCTCTGTACTACCGGAGCCATAACTGGCCAGAGTGAGCCTACACTCGGGTAGGAGAGGTCTCATTGACGTTTATGGGCTTTTGTATTTCCTAAGTCGCCTCTAGAACTATAGAGCTCTTAAACTTAGGGAGATAGCTATCGTCTTTGGACTCATTGGATTTGGCCTGGGCCTTTCGTCTTTGGGTCCATTTGATTCGTCTTGGCCGTTGGCAAGCACTTTACTCGTAACAGCCTAAATTCACTCATAGTCTCAGTCACAATAAAAGCTTGTCACAAAATTTATTGATTTCTAAAGCTTTTATTTAACTTGCAATGTATGTACGTAATTATGTTTGTTCGGGTGGAATCTCGCAACTCAATTTTGAAGCAGATATCTCAAATTTTGCTCAAATGTTTTTAAGCTTATGCGATTAAGCTCAAATTTTGTATACTCGTTTAGTTTGGAGGACAATTCATGGCAAGCTTGTGACGTCATCCTAAATCCAACGTGGCGGAACACCCAAGATGGCGGCCTAACTATTTTTGGTGCACTCCGACAATATGGATATTAAATTAAAGCGCTCGCTGAGAAATAACTCGAAACATAAAGTGATGTACATAAAATCTTGTTTTAAAAAAGCGCTATGTGCCCCGCCCACTGCCACTTAAAAGAGCTAATCCGCTGAACTAAGTCGGTGACCTTTGTTCTTCTACGGATCTCCTCGTTTCTGATTCGATCTAGCAGAGAAACACCGAGCATAGCCCTTTCCACAGCTCTTTGAGCTACCACGTTTCGGACCCGTAAGTCATCACTGTTAACACACATTGGTCGAAGAGAGATAAAAATAATAAAACTAAGGAAATCCGTGTAAACGCGACATTTATGTTATAAATATGTAAAAAATACAGACAAATGCAGAGCACGCGTCTCACAAGGTTCATGCGCTTCTTAATCTTGGAACGTTCTTATTTGTCTGCGATTAACAAAAACATTATCTGTGTATGCAGATTAACAAAATAAATAAAGTTTTTATTTTATTTAAGTCGACACGTATTTTTTTAAGCTGTCATTGGTAAATAATGGTAAAAAAGTTACTAAAGTGGGGTATTCCTCGAAGCGCCAACGTTTTAAGCTGTGCGTGCACTGGACCGGAATCGGAGCGGACGGAGCGGCCGGAGCGGCCGGATTTTCAAAATGCCGGTGGGGTGCGTTCACTGCATTCGGATTCCGGACCGGCATTTTTACAGTGTTGCCAGGGCCCTTGAGTCATAAGTTACGTTTCGTTTCCTGAAATGTTACATTTTTGCAGCAAAAGTTACAATATTGTAATTTTTTTAATTTACGTGTTTTTGGGGTCGGAGTATAACCTTCCACACAGCGCTATCCTATAAAGTGGTCACTAACATATAGCATAACGCTTTGCTTTATTTACCGGCGGTGACTTTTGTTTATAATAATAGAGATAGAGAAGATACCACCTAAACCTGTACCAACCTGCCCTGTCCCATTATTATGTCTGTGTCATATTTAAGTCTATCTTTATCAAAACACAAAAAAAAATATTCTAAGATCTAGATCATCACGATGTCTATACCTTACTGGGTAATCATTACTCTGGCTGGAGTGAGATAGATATGGGTGCATAATATGAACTCTAAAAGACTCCTCTATGGAGAGTTTCATACATTATATGCTGATTTATTAAAAGATGAAGATAGATTCTGTCGGAATTGAAGAAAAATTTTTTTGAACTTCTCTATATTCTTGAACCTTATATTTTATTTTACTACTTTTTCGGCATGATTAATATACATATCCGTACCAAATTACAGCTTTTTAGTACTTATAGTATGAGTAAAACCACGGACGGACAGACGGACGGACATGGCGAAACTGTAAGGGTTCACTATTTACTACGGAACTCTGAAAATTGGTTGACTCTAAAGTCAGTTTACGGCCAATAATTTTACGTGATAACGAGGAGAGATACATGCGTGATAGATACTACTACTACTCCTGCTGCTGCTGCTGTTGCTGGTCTGGAACGTGACATTTTTCGTGCGTGCAGCCAATGTTCATTGATTTATATCGTTGTTTTTAATGTCAGTATTTTCATCACTCTGTATTTTCGTCTTACTCATTCACGACATATGTAATTGAGGAAGACTACAATGAATGACTAGCTAATGAATTTAAAAGTTATGGATGATCTAAATCGAATTCCTACGAAATGAGGTTTCTACCATTGTCTGTTATTCATAATAATATTCCAATATAAAAAGTTCTACCATAAGGGGTAGATCTTCTTATGAACGGCAACACTGACGACTGCCGATGCCGGTGACGTCACCGGCAGAAATTCCGGTCTCCGGCACGGAAATGCCGATGCAGTGCACGCAGCGCCATACAAATCCATACAAAGCAACAAATCCGTCCGCTCCGTCCGCTTCGATTCCGGTCCAGTGCACGCACAGCTTTAAGGCGCACCTAATGAGGCGCTCCTTTTTATTCCTCAGAGCGCATCTCTCCGCGCTCCCGATAGCAATAAAAAATATTTAAAATTTATTCGAGGAATAAAATTTAATTTAATTATCATAGCCTATGTTAACTTACTTTAGATATGTACTAATTTTAGTCTACACAAATATTCAAAAGCAAGAACACAAGTTACCTAACTATTTTTAGTTTATGAAAAAAATCAAGATATACTTAGTTATCTAGGTATTTGACTGTACATATACATAAGTAGGTATATGTACATTTCACTAGTGAACTAGTGCCTAATATTAGGTCGGGAAAAACGATTTTTCGTATTTTGTATGCATAAAGTTGCAATAAAATATATTCAATTATGTATTTATCTGGCTGGTTTTGCAGTGGAAAAGTACAATTTTCGAAAAATGTATAAAAAGGTGTAAACCATTTTGCCTCCATTTTTCAACTGCTTTTTATCTTTTAAACGATACCAGATTAACAAAGAAATCTGTTTTTTTTTAAGTTTATTAATAAAAACGAAATGTTCAAACTAGCCCGCGAATTAAATTATGATGTTTATGGACATACTGCAGTCCCATTAAGACTACAAAGATTGGCGATTTCTATGTAGCGGATATTTCAAATTTACGCATACGACATATCTGTACATAGTATAAAATGAAGTCGCTTCGACTGTCTGTTCGCTTAGATCTATTAAACTGCTCAACGGATTTTAATGCAGTTTTCAGCAATTGATAGTGATTCAAGTGGAAGGTTAATATGTATAATTTACTGCAAAATATTAGTATTTCCATTGCACCCGTGCGAAGCCGGGGCGAGTCGCTCGTTTAGGTCATATTCTATTCAAATACAAACAATTTTTGAAGTAAAAACTTCTTTAGAAGCGTTGTGAACTTTTTGGTATAGGTAAAAAATATTAAACTCGCGTCAGGACACGTGACCTAATCGAAAATTCGTAAAACGGACGACACGTGACCTAAAAATTTCTTTAGCGGCGTTTTGCACTTTTTGGGATGGCTTTAAAAATGTTAAAGTCGCGTCAGGACACGTGACCTGATCGAAAATTAAAAATAAAACGGACGACACGTGACCTAAAAATTTCTTTAGCGGCGTTTTGCACTTTTTGGGATGGCTAAAAAATGTGAAACTTGCGTCAGGACACGTGACCTGATCGAAAATTCGTAAAACGGACGACACGTGACCTAAAAATTTCTTTAGCGGCGTTTTGCACTTTTTGGTATAGGTAAAAAATGTTAAAGTCGCGTCAGGACACGTGACCTGATCGAAAATTAAAAATAAAACGGACGACACGTGACCTAAAAATTTCTTTAGCGGCGTTTTGCACTTTTTGGGATGGCTAAAAAATGTGAAACTTGCGTCAGGACACGTGACCTGATCGAAAATTCGTAAGACGGGCACGTGACCTGAGACCGCGCGATAGGGGGCGCGGCTAGGGGAGGAAGTAATATCCCCCTCTCTTTCGTATTATTCAGTATTCGTATTTTTCACGTCTACCGGCACTCACTCCCGGAGAGCAAACCGCTCTTTTTGCAGTATATGATTAACAGGAGAAAGATTTAGCAATTTTACTGTTATCTGATTAGCTCTGACCTTACTAGATTACAGCGAGTAGGTAAGTATATCTTCTCATCTTAAGCCTCAGCTGACAATACTGGTTTAAAGTAGTTATTTCCGCTTGCTATATTTTTCTACCTGAATGCATAGAAAATATAATTTCCTATGTTCCTCGTAGCTTGCCTTTATAAAATAAATAGGTGTAGTACCTATCATTACTTAAAATAATGTAATATAGTGCAGGCACCTTTACTTCTTATTATACAGCACCCTACATTTATAGGTCCGTTCATGGTTTTCTAGACGTGATAAAGTATTAAAAATCGATGAACGCCAGCCGCACGCTCCAAAAAGTGTCACGTTCCGCGTGCAAGCGAGAGCGCGGAACAAGTGATAGAGAGGCACGATCGGCCTAAGCGCTCGGCTTGACACTCATCTATCTCTCTTCCACCGTTATCACGTGAAGTTAACGCCCGTAAACCGACTTAACAGACAGACAATTTTTTTCAAGCGGAAGACTGTTATGTACTTTTTGGATTTTATAGGGCACAATGGGCAGAGGAGCGCGATGGACCAGTGGGTGTGAACATTATTAGCGCTTACGCAGCCCCAGGCGCACGGTCCCACTGGGATGGGTCACCGCAAGTGCAATAAAAATATCTCAAGCTCCTCCATGCTTCGAAAGGCATATTAAGCCGTTGATCCGACTGCCATCATCACCTTTAGGCAGCTTGAGAAATCTGACACCAGAATAACAGACAAACAAACATAGGGTCCAAAATTGATATTTGTAGAATTTTCGCCTGTATTTTTGATTATTATTTAATAATAGCTTTCGCCCGCGGCTCCAGAGTACTTGTATGCGAAATTTCATGATGATCGGTTCAGTAGTTACGGCGTGAAAGCGTAACAAACAAACAAAGAAAGAAACAAACAAACTCTCTTTCGCATTTATAATATTAGTGAGGATTGTATACGTGTTTATTTATTTTGTATTCACAATGCAATTCCGGTATACTCTTGTATATATGAACCAGCGACCTTAGGTTTATGTACGACGTACAGTCTGCCAATTGAGCTACCGCATGTACAAACCTGGACGTCAACTACCCGACTTCTACAAGTGAGGTATTTTAAAAACCACAAACAATTTCATTGTAAAATGTGTTGAACCAAATACGCATCAATTTTCTTTATTTATTGGTGCACAAACAGTTTACAACTAATACAGTTTTAAATATACTATGATTAATATATAGGTAGTTATATATAACAATGTCTGGTTGTGTTCTACAAGCAAGCAAATAGTGCACACAGAACAGCATTCAACGTTTTTGCGAGATATCAGCAGTTGATTTGTTAGATTACGGGATAACAATAGTTTGCGTATACCGCACGAACTTAATAACTGGACATTAATTCCTTGAGTACTTTGAGCCGCTACTCGATACGCCCAAAGAGTGTTTATAGCTCAAAAAATATGTATTCGAGCGATATGTGGACTTAAATTAAGAGAATCCTGCAGACCGCATTTCAAAAGTCTCTCTCTGTTACAGTTTCCCTCGCTTTATATATATGAAACATGCATGTTTGTATACAAGCACAAAACCTTATTTAAGAAAGCAAGTGAAGTTTACCCTCGAAATACACGAGATCCTAATAGACTAGTACTCGATGTTACACCTAGGTTAGAAAAATATAAAGACAATATATAAGGGAAAAGGGAAAATTGAAGATATAGATGCCTACAGACCAGTCTCAATTATCCCAGCTATCGCGACGGTATTTGAAAATGGTTTAAGTCACAGACTGCAAACGTACTTAACGTCAATAAATGCTTTGTCAGAGCACCAATACGCGTATAGGGAAGGTCGTTCCACTACGACTTTGGTACGAAAAGCTATTTGCCATATTCTCGAAGCACGTGAACGTAAGCTGCAGGTAGCCGTTTTCTGCTGCGACCTGTCCAAGGCCTTTAACGTCGCGGACCACGCTGTGCTGGACACCAAGTTAGCGCACTATGGTATAACTGGTAAAGCACATAGCGTTCTACATGAAATGATGAAAGGTAGGCAACAGATAGTAGCTGGGGGCGATGATAATAACCAGTCGAACCCGATATCATCAACCATGGGTGTAGCCCAAGGTTCATCAGTGTCGAACATAATGTTTTCGCTTCTTATGAATGACCTCCCGGGTGCGATCACTGGCGCAGATATACTGATGTACACTGATGATGTAGCTGCAATAGTGACCGCACCCACGGTTGATCAGTTGGAGGCAAAATTGGACGATACTGCCGCCAAGTTGTTCAAGTGGTTTACATTTAATGGTCTCGCTCTTAATACAAATAAGACTCACTTCATTCACTTCACCCTGTCCGGGCACGGCGTAAGGCCATTGACGGTGGTCGTAAATGATACTAGAATCAAAGGAGCAAGCGAAACCACTTTCCCTGGGTTTGAAATAGATAGAGGACTGACTTGGGAGAGACACATTAGCAAAGTATGTGGCAAACTCGGTAGCGCCTGCTTTGCCCTTAAGAGAGTGGCTCGAGTGGTCTAGAAAGAAGCAGCACGAACGTGTTACTTTGCAACGGTGCATTCTGTGCTGCAGTACGGCGCTGAGCTGTGGGGACAAGCAGCCGAATGGGAAAGGGCATTTAGGATGCAAAAGCGTGCGGTGAGAGCCCTAGCGCATGAACCATCTCAAACGGTATCTGCAAGACAATTCTTTAAGAAGTTTGAGATTCTTACCCTTCCCGCCATTGTTATTTACTAAATAGCGGTCTTTGTGTGGACACATCTAGACATGTACACAAAACCAAGTGAGGTGCATTCTTACAATACGCGAAACGCAAATAAATTGCTCACAATACCACATAGGCTAACCAAGAGTAGTAAGTTGACACACATGATGGGCCCAGCCATATACAACCGAATTCCCACAGAAATCTTAAGAACGACCAGCATAGTCACATTTAAATTAAAACTAAAGCGGTGGCTCATTAACAAATCTATATACAGTATCGAGGAATTCATGCACACGCCTTAATAATAAATACTAGCTGTTGCCCGCGGCTCCGCCCGCGTTAATGTCGTTCCCTTGGGAACAGTAGAAATGATAAAAATTTCATACAAACCCCTGCCCCTTTGCTTTTTCCCCTTAAGGGGGAATTTAATACATTTCACCTGCATAGATCTTTAGCCCTTAAGGAGTGGATTTTGCCCATTTCACCTACACAGATAGTTTTTTATTGTAATGGAGAACTTCTTATTGTCATATTTCTAAGTAAATAAAAAAAATCCATACAAACTTTACCCACCTATTCTACCCCTTCAAGGGGAAATTTCGACCATTTTAACTACACAGATCTTTTTAATTGTAATGTAAACATATATACTTATTTTTATACTTCTATGTCCAGAAATGAGAAAATTTCCATACTATCCCCCCCCCCCCCCTTAATCCCTTAAGGGGGAAATTTTGTACATTTCACCTACGCAGATCTTTTTTAATTGTAACCTAGAACGTATATACTTATTTTCATACCTCTAAGTCTAGAAATGGAAAAATTCCATACAAACTTTACCCCCTATTTACCCCTTCAAGGGAGAATGTTGTCTGGTTCACCTAAACAGATCTTTTTTAATTTTAATTCAGAACTTGCGTACCTACTTTCAAACTTCTAAGTCCAGAAATGAGAAAATTCCATAAAACTTCAACCCCTTTGATTTTCTAAAAATCCTTTCTTAGTGCTCATTCTGCGCAGAGTAGTTTCGGCTGTGCGTTGATATATAAGTCAGGTTTGCCTTTGGCCCGCGGCTCCGCCCGCGTTAGTGTCGATTTCTCAGGAACAGTAGAATTACCCGGAATACATTAGTTTATGACTTTCAATGAAACACCTTAATATTGAATTTCAATTGAATAACTTCAAAAACGGAAAGTTTCATACTAACTTTGCATCCCCGTTATATCCCCTTAAGGGAGGATTTTTAGAAAAATATTTTACTCGTGTTTTATGCCTTTTAGTAAAGAACCTTCATGCTGAATTTCATTCGACTAACTTCAAAAATGGCAAAGTTTCATGCTTACTTTGCACCCCTATTTTACCCCCTTAAGGGATAATTTTTGAGTAAAATATTTTACTCGTGTTTCATACCTTTCAGTAAAGAACCTTGATGCTGAATTTCATTCGAATAACTTTAAAAACAACAAAATTTCATACTAAATTTGCAACCCGTTTTCCCCCCTAAGGAGATGTATTTCCAAAAATCCTTTCTTAGTGCTCCCCTAAGTTATAAAAGGAACCCCTGTGCAAAATTTCAAGTTCCTAACCCTTATAGTTTAGGCCCTGCGTTGATATGTCAGTCAGTCAGTCAGCTTCTCCTTTTTTTTAGTATGGATTACTATGGATAGTATGGATAGGTATAATGCTGTCGTATAATGATGATGAATTGACTTTGGATTTTAATTTTCTTATGTCACTTATTATTTTATTTTATTTTTGCTATATGTTTGCAGGCAAACTCATGCCTTGAGTTCATTCAAATGACGATAACTTTTTTTTTAATGAACCGATTTTGATAAAACAAACTTTAAATGTTAAACTGAGTTAAAACAAAGCAATTGGTGAAAGTTTGAAGTAAATCGGTTCAGTATTTTCGGAGATAATCGTGATCATACATACAGACAGACAGACAGACAGACAGACAGACAGACAGACAGACAGACAGACAGACAGACAGACAGACAAGAAATTCCAAAAAAAATTTTTTGTTTTCTATTATTCTTTTTAAGTGTCCCTCTATCCATTTCAGTCAAAAATTCGAAATGTACAGACAAAATAATTTTACTGTTTTATTATATGTATAGATATTATGTATGAGTGCTTTTGGTTTGGTAATTTATAAACATTTGACTTATTTAACGACGTATTTATTAATGTGACATAATTCTGATAGTTTTTTTTTTTATTTTTATTTAATTGATCACTTGTTTATTATTTTATTTAAAACTAGCTTTCGCCCGCGGCTTCGCCCGCGATAATGTTGATCCCTCGGGAATAGTACTTTTTCCTGGGATAAAAAGTAGCCTATGTCCTTCTCGGTACTCCAGAGTACTTGTATGCAAAATTTTATGATGATCGGTTCAGTAGTTACGGCGTGAAAGCGTAACAAACAAACAAACTCACTTT
Organism: Elegia similella; assembly: GCA_947532085.1. NCBI lineage: Eukaryota > Metazoa > Arthropoda > Insecta > Lepidoptera > Pyralidae > Elegia > Elegia similella. The sequence goes on along the minus strand of OX383933.1, from coordinate 22,006,149 downwards.
CGCATTTATAATATAAGTTAGGATGTAATGTAATGTGTAATGTTCCTATGTTTATATTCAAGACCTACCATAAAAGATCTAATGAATGTTTGACGTGTAAAAATTATTATGAATTAATGAGTATTTGGGGAAAAGCAAGTAGCAGCTCGGTAGGCCGGGCGCGTAGCCGATGCCATACCAGCAACCATCGGATAGGCAGTGAGAATGACACCCTGACTTGAGCGTTATTATTTAGCATAACATATAATTGAACCTAATTTGTTGTAAGGAGGAAGTACCACAGGCCTGAAGAGACTCGATAATCTGTAAGCTGTATAAAGAGAAAGGAGAAGTCTCCGATTGTAGCTCCTACCGAAGAATATCACTTCTCTCCAGCGCCCGTAAGATTCTTGCGCACATTATTAACATTCGCCTTACTGAACTGGCTGAGCAGTATCTCCCTGAAAGTCAATGTAGTTTCCGTCCTAGCAGAGGGACCATTGATGCTGTCTCTGCCTTTAAGCAACTCCAGGAGAAGCAACATCAGCAGCCGCTCTACATGTGGCCATTTCTGCTTCAAATAGGTAGGTAGGTACTAATTGTTGTTTGTTTTTCGTGTATGTAAGTGACCAACCGTAATAGCCGTGTGGTTTCAGGCAGAGTAGAATAGGACCACTCCTAGTTTTAGAGACACTCCTAGAAGTCGTAAGAGGTGACTTAGGAAATAAAGGCTAAACAAAGCTCAAACATCAATGAGACCTCTCCAACCCGTCTGGCCAGCGAGAAGAGTGTAGGCCAAATGTCTGCTCTGGCCAAGTATGGCTCCGGTAGTACAGAGAGGGTTATGCTCCTACAGAAGAAACTAAAAAGACCTGATGATGATGATGATGAAGTGGCCAACACTAGTGTCTGATTTTTCAAGCATTAGGCATCTGACATCGCTTAACGACTTAATTAATAACCGCGGAAGCTAATATAATTTATTTTTCTCCTGTGCTAATAGTAATAAGTAAAAAATTGCCCATCCGTAATCACGACGATACAAATCAGGCAAATTAGAAAAAAAAAGATCAGAGTACTAGAACCTTGAAAACCTTTTAGCTGTCTGTTCGTCTGCAGATAACGATTTCTGGAACCTTGACCTTTCTTTTTTATGTGAATTTGCGACTAAGTTATTTGTGTAATAACTTCTTAATTACAGTCGAATTTCAGGTTGAAACGCACTTTATGATTAATGCACTTTTTTTAAAAACCAAACATTCGGTCTTTATTTTTTAGGTAGACTAAATATGGGCATAATTAAAGATGACGATTTTTTTTTGTTGTTTTATGTATGGACCTCCCTAAATAGATAATCAGCGAAAAAATACATTTTATGCCAAAAACTATTCAAGATATAATCTTTTATATAAAAAACTCGACTTTAATCAAACTACTGAACCGTTTCATTAAAATTTAAGAGCTGACCTATGAATTACGAATATAATATACGAATTTAATGATACCTCACACTTAAAAATCTGTTTAGCAGTTTAGGCTGGAGACGCCAATGGAACAGACATACTTGCATACATACGCGCGAAAAACATTACCCTCCTACTGTTTAGGTCAGTCACGTAATAAAAAGTGATAACAAACGAGATAGCTAAAGATAGAGCAAAATGCAAGGGATTTAGGAAAAAGCTCTATAGACCAAAATTTTATAATTAAGAGAATTTTTTCGTTACTTTACTATATTACTTTATTAACGTTACTTTCTAAACGTTTCGTTACTTTATAAACGTTATGCCTGTTTTATCCCTTACTCGCTGTGCCCACGACTCCGTTCGCGTACGTAACTAATTAATTATTTAATAAAAATAGTAAATATAGGGGCCACGTCCAATGATAACTGGAGAAAAAATTAAGCAGCCTATCCTGTGTCCTGTACGTCTAAATATTTATCAAACAAGTTTCATATAATTTAATCGATTAGTTTAGGAGTTATGGAGAACATACCATACATACAGAAAAAAAAACTAACACTCGTCTTAGTTTCTGTATCATGTATAGAGCTTATAAACACGATATCTCTGAAAACAAAGTAACTTACAGATTTATTATTAGTATATTGATTGACTAGCTGTTGCCCGCGGCTCCGCCCGCGTTAGTGTCGATCCCTCGAGAACAGTAGAATTTCTCGGAATCAAACATACCCTATGTCCTTCCCCGGGCCTCAAACTACCTCCATACAGATAACGTAGTGACAAGCAAACTACGTCTCTAATTCGTTTTCTTTTGCCTGTTACAGCAAAGTGTAAAGAATACTTATTTAAATATCTAAAGCAATACGAGTAGGTACACATGAATATAAATAAGTAACGAAGATCACATGGCACGCACGTCACGTAGATGTGCGAACCATTGAATTACAGTGCGAACGTAACGTTATTGAAAGCAACAAAGAGAAGAAAAAGAGCGTTACCATTTAGCAATCATTCAGTCCTTATCAGTACCTATAAGATAGTGATTCGAGGAGTTTGATTCCGTAAAAGCCTGAGGCTCTGATACATATGAGGAATGAAAATTGGTTAAATAATTTTTTCGCAATTGTTAAACATTTAAATTATATCGCGTTTATTATATTATTTTTATACCTTGCGTTTCAAAAACTTTGCAGTTTTCATGGTCGCAGGTAGACTCAGTAAATATTTGTCTATTGTAATGTAAGAACTATGCAAAACTAACTCACGGTGGCTGGAAGTCGTGCAATCTTGTGATGTGCTTGAGATTTTATTAAACTCATTATCATCATTTCGTATAGGTGTCACGGTCAATCGGCCATGCACACCCTGGTGTCAGAGTTCTTCGGAACCGCCTCTCGGCCTCTGACGTGGTTCCTTTAACGACTACCACAGATGGCAGCCGGGACCAACGGCTTAACGTGCCTTCCGAAGCACGGAATCATCTTTATTATCAGACAATCAGGTGATTCAAGCCTGCAATGTCCTAGCCAAATTGAAAACAACTAAACAATGTATGCTTCCCGTGTGAATAGAACCCACGACCCCCGGGCCTACAGGCAAACGCCTTAACCACTGGACGACGGAGGCAGTTATTAAACTGATGACAGGATGACACTGGTGGTAAATGCAAACCAACCGCTCTATTGAAATTAAGATGACTTTTTAATTTAAATGGCCTTACGGACCATTCTTAAATTGGTAAAATGTTTCCTGTAAAACAGGTGTAGAACTCTGTATGAATATGCTTTTCTACCAGTCAAGGTATTAAATTTTTTTACTGGTTTTTATGCATATTTTGGGAGTTTTATTGTTTACATTTATCTATTGAACTTGCGGACGATACATGCTTAGGTGTTAAGGTTTGTCCAATCCTTATACTATTTGTGAGTATGTATGGATTCTTACTCATTCACGCCAAACCGGCCAAACGGATTTTAAATAAATTTTGCACACGTTAGGTTAATTAACACATAGAAGTGTATATATTCTTTGACATAGGAATAAAAAAGAACTTTTCCCGCGGTATTGACATTAACGTGAGCGAAGCCGCGGGCGACAGCTAGCATAAAACATTTATTTCAGGTCTTGGTTTCATTGCGTTAAATTTTTGTGACTTTTATAGTTCTATCTTTTTTACTAATAATAAAATGGTGATTCATTTTGTGAATTTTAGATGTTTGTGACTCCTCCACGCAAGAACTTTACAGTGTCGTAGCTCCATCCGAATAAAACAGGCATTAAATTACTTTGGATGAAGTTGCAGGAGGAACCCAGTATAGAGAAAACAAAGTAAAAGCCACTACAAACAGCAGATGGTCAATATTAATTCGGTTTACACTGTTTATGACTTACAAATGAGATTATACTCGTAGTTACGGCTTTGTATGAACCAATAAAATGTTACCACTAATATTTATTTGTACTAAACGAACACCTATGCTCTTTATTATTCTAAATCTCAGTAGCCAAAGCCATTGTCAGCGTAACCAAAGATCAGAAATCCAAGCTAACCCGACACTATACCGATAATATCCCGGACATCAGTCAGTTAAGAAAAGAAAGGATGAGTGGGATGAGTAAAGAATTTTGAAACACGTGGGATAAATACGGAATAACCCGTCTGTACGAGATTAGGATTGATCTTGTGGTTGATATGATGATGATGAGTACTCTAAAGTGCAGTACTGAAAAGCTTTATCAAATTACTTACTCATAATATCTGTCTACATGCAAAACATTTTAAACATCTTAAAATTGTTGCTTATATTAAAATTGAGAATTTCTGTCTTTTTAGAAGGTTGTTGTGCTGATAGGTAGATAGTATTCGGCTTTGGAACCTGACCGCGTAGTGTATATATTCTTTGACCTGACTTTCCTTTCTGGATTGAGTTTCTCTCGGCGTATTCTTCTCACCAGTGGTCGTTCTTATTCGTGTCGTATTGGTCGTATTTCGATTAGCATGTATTAAAAAATATATAAGAAACTAGATGTTGCCCGCGACTTCGTCCGCGACAATTTCTGTTATTATAGACATATATTGTCACGGAATTTTTTAATTCCTTTAAAGAGGAATAATTCTTTAATACACAATTTTTGGGTAACTTGAACCGTTTACGCAACGCACGCGTCGGATGTCCTCAACTATGAATAATTTTCCCCCGTTTTCAAAACATTTTTTATTGATGCTTCGCTCCTATTGGCCGCAGCTTGATGTTTTATAGCCTAAAGCTTTCCTCAATAACTATCCAACACAAAAAGAATTTGCCAATTTTAACCAGTAGTTCCTGAGATTAGCGCGTTCAAACAAACAAACTCTTCAGCTTTATAATATTACTAGCTATTGCCCGCGACTTCGTCCGCGGCAATTTCTGTTGTTATGATTTATTAATATAGATGAATAATTTTTCCCCGATTTTAAAACATTTTTTGTTGATGCTTTGCTTCTATTGGCCTCAGCGTGATGTTTTATAGCCTAAAGCCTTCCTCAAGAAATGGACTATCCAACACAAAAAGAATTTTCCAATTTGAACCAGTAGTTCCTGAGATTAGCGCATTCAAACAAACTCTTCAGCTTTATAATATTAGTATAGATTATTAGTAATATTAGTAATTAGTATAAATAAAAAAATGACGTTCAAAAAGAGATACATGTATCCAATTTTGAATAAAAATCTTTGACTTTTGACTTTTTTTGACGTCCAATACACACATATGTATGTTGAACGATAACATTTAAATCATCTGATGTAATTTAGTTTTTGAATTACGTACATTTTTAGCAATTGAAATAAAAAAATAGTCACCACAACTAATTGCCGGAAACCGTCATTTTATGTTGTTTAACCAGATCCCAGTGACAAACTTTTTTTTTTACATTTGATTCGTTTAATTTGTTTGATTTGGATTCATTAATGCTATTTTTTGTGTGACACGTAGAATATTTTTTTTTGTCATATAAGTTACTAGCTTTCGCCCGCGGATCCGCCCGCGTCAGTGTCGATGCTTCGGGAACAGTAGGTATTTAATTAATCCAGTGAATTGTACTAGTAATTTAAAAATACGTCAAATTCCATAATTTCGTGCAGTACCTTCTTAAGTCATCACCATTTCGAGTAGGTGTCACGGTCAATCGACGATGCAGACCCTGGTGTCAGAGTTCTTCGGAACCGCCTCTTGGCCTCTGACGTGGCTCCTTTAACGACTACCAGATGGCAGCCGGGACCAACGGCTTAACGAGCCTTCCTAAGCACGGAAACATCTTCATTAACAGATAATCAGGTGAATCCTGCAATGTCCTAACCAAACTGGAAACAATTAAACAAAGTATGCTTCCCATGGGAATCGAACCCACGACCTCCGGGTCCACAGGCAAACGCCTTAACCACTGGACCACGGAGGCCTTAAGTAATACATTTATAAATTTTCCTGAAAGAGTACGTTTTGTTGGAATTTGTTTTTTTTTATTTTCTTTTTTTAAACAGATAACTACATGCCAAAAATAGTCATAATGTGTGTTTCTTTCCCCACTGCCACTAACAGGAGCCTGGCTCTGTAATATCGGACAAAATAGAAAAAGATAGAATTCGTTCAAAACCAACAAAAAAGCAATAATGTATACTAGCGACCCGGACCCCGGCTTCGCACGGGTGCAATGTACATAAACCTTCCCCTTTAATCAATCTATCTATTTAAAAAAACGCATCAAAATTCGTTGCGTAGTTTTAGAGATCTAAGCATACATAGGGACAGACAAATAGGGGAAAACGACTTTGTTTTATACTATGTAGTGAAGTATATATTTTATTTTCAATTATATCGATTAAGAATTTAATTACATTAATTTTTACTTGAAACGGAAACCAAAAAAATCTATTAGTTAAAAATTCAGAGGACAACGAGATTTTTTAATCTAGATATCCTTCGTTTAAATTCAAAAATTGACGGAATACATTTTTTTTTTTAATCCAATTGATGCATATTTAAGATATATCTAATGGTTATCAATCTTCCTATTCTTAGCATGATTTGGTCCAGACAGAACCGTATTCAAAGTCCAAATCATTGGACAGGGTTTGTTTTGCATTTTTAGGATTCCATACCTCAAAAGGAAAAAACGGAACCCTTTATTTATAGGATCACATTGTTGTCTATCAGTTAAGACCCTTTTTCTTAAGAACGCGTGGAGGTATCAAACTGAAACTCATATCAACTACTCTTCTGTCCCATGGAGCTGTCAAAAAATCAAACTTTTAAGCCAACGCAATCAAAAGATACTGCCGTTTCTGCCGCAAATTTTAGACATTTAGAAGGGAATCAAAACCTACAGGACCTACCAAACCTACTTCCCGTGAACTCAGTTTGGTACTCAGAAAGTACTCAGAAATTTGGTAAGCAACGTCTTTTAGCACAGATAAAGGAAAAACGAAAAAAACTGAGGATTTTTAGATTTTTTTTCTATATATATGTATGTATGTTCTCCATAACTCTTAGACGAATTAACTGAATTTTATGAAACTTGGTAGGTATACATTTAGGCGTACAGGTCACAGGATACCTTCTTATTTTTTTCTCCTATCATAATAAGACGTGGCCCCCATACAAACATAACATAAAATGTACGCGAACGAAGTCGCGATAAATGAAATGATGACGCTGACGCGACGCTCGCGCGAATTCTTTGTGTGCGATGCGCGTAGAACATACAACCGAAAAATTAAATAAATAATTTTTTTTATATGAAAGTAAATTAACAAATTATTAAAAGTCGTAAAACAAACGTTGTTGTTTATAATATTAGCTATCTAGTTCTGCGAGGTTATTATTGATTTTTTTGTATTGTTTTTCAAGTAACCCTGTATATCAACTACACAAAATAGTATATTATCATAATCGATCTTTGATTATTTAAACATAATAGGTATAAAATATAACCGTTAGACGCATTAATCATTAGATTATATGTTTTGCTAAACAAATCGTTCGGTGTTATCAAAAACTAATTACCTCTTAAATCTCATCTTGAGTTCGGAAGACGGAAGTTGGGAGAGCCTTGACATGGCTCCGACGCGTACTTTACGGTGGCAAAAACCACTCGAGTCACGGCAGTGGCGAGAAGATATTATTTCAATTAGTTGATTACATACTATGTTTTTAATATACGAAAAGCGGCAAATACAAATCGATTTCCGGCAAATAAAAATCAATTTCTAATAAGCAATAGACATGAGTATTCATTTTATATTTATTCGGCAAAACCGCGGGGCAAAACTATCTCTCGAAATCCTTACTTTAACGTTCAGAGTAATTCAGAACAACAACAAACACATCTTTTATTTTGATTATTTTTTCTTTTATTTTTTTTTTTTAATTTTATATCGGTAAAATACATAATACAGCGTGATTTTGTACCTATGAACTATATTAAAATCCTGGAATCGGAATCCCTAATTAGAGACAGAACTGTAAGAAAAAAAGGTAATAAAACGAAAAATAAAATTGGACCTCCCATACAAAATTGCCGATCAGCTGGGCGAATTTCTATGGGAAGTCAACATTTTTTTTTCGTTTTTTACCTTTTTTTCTTACATTTCTGCATTTAGTTAGGGATTCTAATTCCAGAATTTTAATATAGTTCATAGGTAAAAAATCACGCGGTATATATTCCGAAGAACTCTGACACCAGGGTGAGCATGGTCGACCGTGACACCTACTCGAAATGATAATGATGATGATAATATATATATTATGTTATGTAATGGAAGAGCAAGGTTTTCTGTCACATACGCGGGTATTGTTATACCTACTAGAAGGCCTTACTGAACAAATGATTTGATTTGAGCCATCATTAAATGTATAAAACTAGGAAATATCAGGCGCCCAGTCTGGGCTTTACATCCCCCGTCTGTCTGAAAGACTGGCGACGCCCCTGGGTGCGTACACAAGACGATGCTGTGGAGGGAAATACTCTATCATCATCATCATCATCATTTCAGCCTCAAGAAGTCTACTGCTGGACATAGGCCTCCCCCAAAGATTTCCAATACGATTAGTAGGGAGCGACCTGCATCCAGCGTCTTCCTACGACCTTAGTCAGGTCATCGGACCATCTGGTCGGTGGATGTCCGACGCTGCGCTTGCCGGTACGTGGTCGCCATCCGAGAACCCTTCTGCCCCATCGGCCATCGGTTCTACGCGCTATGTGCCCCGCCCACTACCACTTCAAAGAGCTAATCCGCTGGGCTATGTCGGTGACCTTTGTTCTCTTACGAATCTCTTCGTTTCTGATTGATCTCGCAAAGAAACACCGAGCATAGCTCGGCTACGCATCACGCAGGTTCTCTATTTTTCAAGTACGTGCTTCCCCAACAATTTGAAAAACTGATAAACAGAAAGTCTATAGCGACAAATAACCTACATTGAACTATTATGCAAAGCGAAGTGCTCATATCACTTTATGTTAGTGTAAATTTTTATTTCATTTACAATCCGTGACAGTAAATTCATATCACGTAAGAAGTGATAACAGAAACATGTTACATCACATGGCTGTCTATGTCTAAACTTAACTAAACCACAGATTACTAAATAGTTACACTAAACCGACATAGTAAAACGCTGCTGCGCTGAAATTAATCATTGAAACGAAAATACAAAAACCCATGACTGGACAGTGGACGTACCACACAACTAAATTACTTTTGGGTGGAAAGAGATAGGTATATATAATAATACAAAATTTATAAATAAATATGCTTCAGCGGGGGAACTGTGCACCGCCACCCCTTCCACCTTTGTGTTCATCTTCTTGTCTTCCTTTTGTTGATCTTTTAGTTTCTGAACGTTTTCATACGTTTCGTACCTAAGGTACTTAATTTTTTTATCATTATAGATAATAATAGAATTTATTTTTATACAAATTAAAGTTAAATAAAGTATGTCGTACGTTAGCCGGTCAGTTTACAAAAACAATAATGACAAACAATTATTTTGCAATGTAGAGGCTACAATAACTAAAATAACTAACGTATCTTTTTTCTGCCCCATAAAATGATGAGGGTCTTAAGCAAAAACGTGTGTCAATTATGCATGGTAGATGGTTTAGACAATTTTATAAATTAAAAATCCAAAACTGTCTAATTGTATGTGAAAGGGCTATTGTAAATATCGCCATTGACAAGTAGATATACTTTTTGAAAAAATCTAACCCGATCTAAACCTGATTAGTACTTAGTTACGAGTGCTACAAAATTATTGTTATATTAAATTTGACTTAAAAATTGAGAGAGAGGGGGTTACACACACTAACAGACATATTTCAATAATAGAAAAGAGATCTACGACATAACAGGACATTCATTTATTACGTAAAATGATTTAGGGAGGAAGGGGGTAAACCATTTCTTATTTGTTCTTACAAGGGGGTGGGATCCCGTATTGATATTTTTTGCGTAAGATTGCGAAGATGCTCAAAGCAAAGTTCACATTATACTTTAATCAAGCACGGTGTTCCAGTGGCACATCTAATTGGGTTAGTAGCCCTTGGACTGGACTAATCAAAATCTTAAGTATGTGAAAATAAACATTTATTAAAATGTATTTTTCGATTGATAGATATAAAAATAAAACAAACCAAAATATGTATTATTTTTTTCTTCGGTTTCTTACGTTGGCCTGTTTATTTTTTCTTGCATAAGAGGGGGAGGGGTTCAAACGTTGGCAAAAAAACATGCCCCCTAACTTAGGTTGTATATACAGGTTGATTTTGTACTCCATGGCAATATTTTAATGACAGAATCAGTATCCCTAATAAAATATACACATACAAGAAGGGTAGTTTAATTTATGAAAACATAATTTAGACTTCCATTAAAATTTTACCACCTGCAGCGCTATTTTTGGCGGGCAATGACCGGCATTGACACCCATGTTTTCTTACAGGACGGATAGTCATTAAAATTGACCAGCTTCGCATCTGTACCGTCTGTACCTAAATAATATTCACCAGGTATAATGGCCTGTGATTATTCGATACTGACCTAAGCGTAAATAATCTTTTTTTAAAAATAATATAAGTAAGAAAACGCTTACTATTACGCTTATTAGGGATACTGATTCCGACATTAAAATATTGCCATAACTCCAAATCACCTTGTTTAAACCATCTATACATGGTGAAATTTTGATCGTTCTGGACCCTTAAGGGGATGATTCAGCCCGTTTATATAAACTACTTTTCCTATGGGTTCAATGCTGGATACTCAAAATTTTTTTTGACATTCCCATATACAAATTGACCGGTCGGCTGAAATTTTTTGTATGGAACAGCCCAAAATTTTTCCCAGCATTGGTCCCAAAGGAAAAGTTGTTTATATCAACGGGCTGAATCATCCCTTTAAGGGTCCAGAACGATCAACATTTCACCATGTATAAGATGGTTTAAACAAGGTGATTTGGAATTATGGCAATATTTTAATGTCGGAATCAGTATCCCTAATAAGCGTAATAGTAAGTGTTTTCTTCCTTATATTATTTTAAAAAAAAGATTATTTACGCTTAGGTCAGTATCGAATAATCACAGGCCATTATACCTCGTGAATATTAATTAAGTACAGACGGTATAGATGCGAAACTGGTCAATTTTAATGACTATCCGTCCTGTAAGAAAACATAGGTGTCAATGCCGGTCATTGCCCGTTGCATCAATAAAACGTTAACTTTATTCAAATAATTAATGACTGCAATAAATATCCTGAGGTCAGTATTAGGAATTATATTAATTAAAATATAATTTTGCAATGCATTTTAAGACTAATTCACAAAATATTAAAAAAAGAAGAGGCACATTAAAATCTCTTTTTTAAATTAACTTCTTTAAATTAATAATCTACACTTATAATTATAAAGACAAAAGATTTGATTTTGTTTGTATTGTGTCAATGCAAACAATGTTTGCATTGAGTAGGCTGCGGAACTTCTGGACCGATTTGAAAATTTCCTTCACCATTAGGATCTTTCATTATCACTGATCTCTGTGCGAAGCCGGGGCGGGCCACTAGTGAAATATTATTAGAGTTAAACGGAAGTCTAGTAGGTGTACTAAATAATATCCCTTACTGGGGTGACTCGGCCCGTCATTACATTATGACTTTTACTATGGAACCGGTGATGGAAACTCAAAAGTATCCGATATTCCCATACAAACTGGCCGGACGGCTGAACACTTTGTATGAAAATGACGATTGTTTCATATGTTCATATCGCTTGTATGTTTTCGCGATTGATACACATTTAAATCAAATCACTTGGTACGGTTTAATCGCATTTATAACATTATTAAACAACTAACGTTTCAAAAACTACCTAACGTTTCGAAAACATTGCGATAAAATCGTATTAAAGTGATTTAATTTAAATATTGCTTAAAGTTTGTAGCTATTGCTTGGGCAATTTATTTCGGTATTTCGGTTCTATTTATTTAGACTCATAAGGACTGAATTTATCCTTAAATGTTCCTAGTTACACGGCTGTCCAAAAAAGCGCTGTTATGTTTTCAAACATCATCATATACTACAACAGATTTGGATCGTTAGAATCCTTGATTAACCATATTAAACTGTGAATGATATGTACCTGTTTATGGCAATAAATGATTTTTTGTTTTATTTAATTTTTTATATTTTTATAAAAGCAGACATATTTTTATTTTTCATTAAAAACTTCAGTTGAATAAATACAATCAATTTTAAATAAACACTTAGCAATATTTACAAAAGAAATATTAATTCACCTTTGTTATCAGCAGGACCTTTCCAATTAAAAAATTATAACTAACAATTAAAAACAAATAACAGCGATATCAACAAAATAGACGCGCGCACTTAAAAAATTACACGCACGCGGTTACGACTCGAGCGCGCGAATTATACTGAACTAAGATTGAGATGAGCTGAAGTAACCATGCTCCTTGATCTTAAAACGTTGATTTACTTAGAGTAAGCATGAGTGGCGGCGGAACAAATTAATGAAAAGGGTAGCCTTTTCAGCGCCTATAGCATGACGCCCGCGACGCGGTTTAAATCGCGCGATAAACTCTACATCTCGCTCTTTGATATTACGGAAAACGAGATGGCGATACTCGTAGGTGTTATACGTTGTCGCGCGTGCCCTAATAAACCTTCCCTTCGGCTTGGCTCGATCGTTTATATACTTCAATAAAAAAATATCCTACATACCTACATATTATAACGTCTTTGTCCATTACGGGGTAGATAGAACCTAAGGCCTCAAGACTCAAAGGCCACGATTAGCGGGTTAGTAGTAAAGTTGGAAAAAAGAATCAAAATAGTGATGGGTTGCTAGCCGCAGCGCCTATTGACTTGATACCTTTCTTTTTCACCCATTTCCATAGACCGGCTTTTACAGATTGCGCGGGAACAAAGAGAATTCTTTAGCGCGAAAAGCGACGCAGCTGGAAATACTGGTAATACTAATAAAAATCTTTACTCTAAGAAACACTTGAAATGAAATAAGTTTATTTGGTGTATAAATAATATAAAAAAATAAATATAAACGGACAAATCACACAGATTGAGCTAGCCCCAAAGTAAGTTTGAGACTTGTGTTATGGGATACTAACTCAACGATACTATGTTTTATAACAAATACATGAGACAAATAGATGTGTATCTATATAGATACACATCCAAGACCCAGGCCAATCTGAAAAAGATCATTTTCCATCTTGACCTGACCGGGGATCGGACCCAGGCACTCTCGTGTCGCAGGCTGGTGTGTTGACCGCTGCGCCACGGAGCTAGCCAGAATATTGCATACACAATTATATATAATAATAGAAAAATATAAAACAATTTAACAAATTATACCACCAAAATGGTTTCCCTCAGCTGTGTTGCCATGTCAGGTACGCCATGACGCTGATTTTCAGGGAAGCCAGTTGGACGGGAGATATGGCACTGCGTCAAGTGAACAATATTTAATAATTATGAGGTATACATTGAATTTTCAGGTGTAGAAACTAACTTATTATATACCTACATCATCATCATCATCATCATCATCAGGTCCTTTTTAGTCTCCACTACAGGAGCACGACCCTCTCTGTACTACTAGGGCCATACTTGGCCAGAGCAGCCAGAGGACTTGGCCTACACTCTCCACGCTGGCCAGACGGGTTGGAGAAGTGTCTTAGATGTTTATAAGCTTTGTTTAGCTTGTATTTCCTAAGTCGCCTTCTACGACATCCACGGGAAGACTTGGAGTGGTCCTATTCTACTCTGCCGGATACCACACGGCTAAATACCTACATAATATTTATTTATTAGATAATTTTGTATTAGTTTGATCAATAAGTAAAAACTTCTTGAGATTTTGCCTACATGCGTACCTAAACGGATTTTAAATTTCTTTTAGGATTCTAAATTTCTTAATTCACTTCATCATTAGCAGCCTGCGGCAGTCCACTGTTGGACGTAGGCCTCTCCCAAGGTGTGCCACTTAGCTGGGGATGGAGCACCCCAGCTATGCTCATCCCAATTGCTGCCAGCCGCCCTACGCAGATCGTCGCCTCATCTAGCCGGGGGGCGTCCCACATTTCGCTTACCTAAACGCGATCTCCACTGCAGAACTCGAGCAAGAAGACTTACAAGAACTGCAAGAAACACTTATTCAGCTATGTTTAAATAATCTTTCATAAAAAAAAAACCGGCCAAATGCGAGACAGACTCCCGCACGAAGGGTTCCGTACCGTTATCTATAAAAAAAACCGGCCAAGTGCGAGTACGATTCGCCCACGAAGGGTTCCGTACCGTTATCCATAAAAACGGCAAAAAAATCATGTCTGTTGTATGGGAGCCACCCTTAAATATTAATTTTATTTTTATTTAAGTATTTATTTTAAAAGTGAATATATAACTAAATATTCTGTGAATATTTCAAGCGTCTACCTGTTGCTGTTATCAATATCGAGCAAAAACAAGCAAAAGAAAATCATGTTTGTTGTATGGGAGCCCCCTTAAATATTTATTTTGTTCTATTTTTAGTATTTGTTGTTATAGCGGCAACAGAAATACATCATCTGTGAAAATTTCAACTGTCTAGCTATCACGGTTCATGAGATACAGCCTGGTGACGGACCCCTTTTACCCTTTGGGTACGGAAGCCTAAAAACCGACTTCAATTAATCTAATAAACCGATTTTGATGAAATTTAAATGAGACCAACCTGAAAGCATAGGAAACGATTTAAAAAATTATTCGTTTGATAAGAAAAAATAATTTTTAAAATCGGTTCTTAAATGACGAACTTTAGCGGTAACAAACATAAAAATACAATCGAATTAATAACAAATAATAACGTCCTGCTTTTTTTTAAGTCGGTAAAAAATTTGCAATGAATATAGCTGATGGTGTATCGGAATATAAGTTTCTAGCTGCTGCCCGCGACCTCGTCCGCGGCAATTACTGTTATTATAGACATATACCTACTGTTCAACATTTTTTAGTTCGTATATAGAGGAATAATTTTCAATACACATTTTTTGGGTAACTTGAACCGTTTACACATCGCACGCGTCGGATGTTCTCAACTATGAATAATTTTTCCCCGATTTCAAAACACTTTTTATTGATGTTTCGCTCCTGTTGGTCGTAGCGTGATGTTTTATAGCCCAAAGCCTTCGACAATAAATGGACTATCCATCACAAAAATAATTTTCCAATTTGAACCAGTAGTTCCTGAGATTAGCGCGTTCAAACAAACAAACAAACTCTTCAGCTTTATAATATTAGTATAGATTTTCAAAGTTAGGACCATGTTTCTTCCATTATGGTCTGGGAGAAAAGTAGAAACGTTGAATGTGCCAGCTGCTTCTCTTCCCGCGCAAATCGTAAAATACGATCGAGGAATTGGCCTAAAATCTGCGGAATCATGTCAGTCAGGCTAGCAACCCATCACTATTTTGATTCCGCATCTACACGCCTTCTAACATGCTAAATGTGGCCATACGGTTTTAAAGATCGCTCTGTAGTACTGTGCGGGGTAGTCGCAAGTAAAAAGACGTGATACTATGCAGCTATGTATGTATATATGTAAGACTTTGTAAGCAAACATATCAACAACTCGATTGTAAGCGAACATACCGACAACTCGAGCCGACTTCAGCTGTGTATAATGTGAACCACCTATTTCCACAACCATTACTGAATCAAGTCATTGACCATAACACAATATAGAAAAGAACAGAAGGTTTGTTATTTGCACAGGTTATTTGTTACGTACCTAATCTAATCATCTCGGGATGTTTGATCGTGGATGCTTTTAACACTTAATTTAGGTTCAACAGCGATAAAACAATTTGAAAATGTTATATTAAATAAATTAGGACCTGTCCAGACTACATATGACAGAACTCTTAATTGTTGGACTGATGAAATTTTAATACGCCTCCAATTCTAAATAGATATAAATAAAATATCAAAAAATAAAAAATAAAAAACAAATCAAATATCAAAATATGTGCCTTCTGGGTACCCTTCCGTGTGATAACGACCTGCGGGACATTTTTTATTTATAGTTTTGGTGTTATTTGGGTAGGTATTTGTTTTATAGTTTTAGTTTAAATAAGTATTATTTTAAATGTAAATAGTTTTATAAAATACATAAAGTTAAAAATTAAAAAAAAATATATGAAATAAAAGTGGCATTTATTCTACTACCTTTCAAGTATTACAATTTGTCATTCCTAGATGCCAATTACTAACATACCTACCTAATTTTAAAAAATATCTTAATTTGTATATATTATAAATTGCATTACATATAAAATTTCGTCAAATTACATTATGTCGTCAAATTATTTTATAATAATTATATACATTTATTTTAATTAAAGTTTAGGAAATCATGTACTTAACTATTTTATTTACATACTTCCATTGGTCGCTTCCTTGTCGGCTAGGCTGGTAATCAAAATCTAAGTAGGTGCACTGGTACTTGGTACTCAAAGTAAAATACGATTTGAGGAAGAGACGGATTCGAAATCTATCATAGTGTCCCTTTTGTGGTCCTTTGTTTCTTTCGTTATTCATGTGTATAAGTAAATAAAATAAAAAGTCATTTACCCATGTGTATAAGTAGCCAACACTTATGACAGCCTTTTCTCAAGCTGGTAAACTGCCTAAATACCTCGGCCATTATCTTAACGACTGCCATGTAAAGATGACAACTGAGACCCACGGCCTTCAATTATACTCATATTTATATGACATTAGGTAAGTGGTCACCAATTCTAGCAGTAACCACGCTCGGGTTGCTTATCATGTGTGCTACTAATGAGTACGTCCACTGGGACATCGATCTCCTTCTGTGTTGCGTTATGTTGTAGCAACGGTTGGGTCACGCGGCGACGATTTGAAATTATCAAGCACGTGGATGTCCCACTACTTCTCGTAGAGGCGATTCATTGTCAAGGTTGAGACGCCTGTTCAAAGAAAGGAGTGTATGTTTTGAGAGTGCATGTATCTATGGGAGTTTAGTTATTTCTCCATAACTCCTAAATGCCTGAACAGATTTGGATGTGTGAGGCTAAGGTATCGTTAGAATGACTTACTCAAAGGCCCCTTAAAAATGGATATAAGTATATGAAATACCACTTATATAAAGTATATAAGTGGTATTAGTATTTAAGGGTATTCGTGTTTTTATTTTTGTTTGAAAAAATAAAGTTGTTAAACGTTGCCTTGAAAGTTCTGTTTTTTTTCTATTAGGTATATAAATAGAACACAAGAAAATAAACTACTTATTTTTATGTTTACCTACCACTCTGAATTTAGGGTTGGAACGCGCTTGCGGCGCAAATTTCCATCGTTACATATAAACTTCACAATTTAAAAAAAATATATATATGGTAGAAATGTACTAGCAGCCGAAACCAGTAAAATTTTTAATGATTTCTAGATTTACATGATGAAATGATTATTTTACTTTTCGCCCAATCAGAGCTTAGATTCAGAGTAGCTGGCACTTTATTTTTTTCTATTAAAAAAACATAAGTAAAGGTTTTATTGTTTGACATTGCTTGTTATTAGTTGCTAATGAATGATTTGATGTTCTTCTTTTTACCCAACTGACCCAGAAGGAGGGTAATGTTTTCCGCGAGTATGTACACCGTATTCGTTTACCTTCGACATTCCCTTGAAGATGTGAAATCGTAGGACCGTAATTCCATACAAGCGTAGTCCCCCGATTTCTTGCCGGATAGTAACAGTAGAGCAATGATTTTTTTGAATTAAATTATTTAAAGAGATATATGACATGAACCTTCAAAAACCTGAAAAATTGGTAAGAATTTTCGTTGTGTTCAAACATCAAGAAAACAAATTTGACGGGATTAGGTATATTAGAAAAGAAAACATAGAAACACGGCCATAGCTTATTTTATTAAATCGGTTAAGTTTTGGAGAAGAAATCAGGGGACTACGAAGCGTTAATTTTGTGTCATAGGTATTTTTGGTCCGAGGTGCAGTTGTCTATATCGCGCTCTGCGGGGGTTGTTTGGGCACACAGCGCGACAGTAATAGATTTTACAAATACCTATTTTTTAATTCTCTCGAGCGCAGTGTTTCCCCTTAAGCCCGTCAAAATGAATAACTTTTCCTATTAGACCAATGATAACAACTGAAAATTTTTTTAGACATGTTCATGCAAATTGCCAAGCCGGTCGAACACTTTCGAATGAAAATATCAAAGTGCCGTGAACTTTTCTATGAAAATCATTTTTCGAGTTCCCACATTGGTTCCATAGGGCATTTAAGGATTTTCAAATTTTTAGGGTAAGTGTTTTAATATCTCTAGGAAGAGCATTAAATATTTCACACATCATAATCACCTTAAATCATGCCCATGTGTTGGACCAAAATTGAAATAAATAAGTAAACATCTACGAAATGAACCGGGTTCTAACTTTATGAGATCTGCCTGTTGTAATTGAGTTTGATTTATGATTGTTTGTTTGATGACTGAGTGTCTCATCCATCATTAGGTACATGGCAATTAAGTCTGCCACCTCATAGTCATGTACGCAGGAAGTCAACCACTAATAAGTCGAATAGAATTCTGAAGCAATCTAATAAACATTTTCATCCTGAGTAAAGCGTCAATTACACCTTGACCTGACTGATATCAAAGGTGATGTACCTAGTCACTGAATTCAGCAAATGCAATAACAAATATTATTTCATGTTTCATTTTTAATATCTAATCGTATAAAAAAATCTCTAAATTGACATATTTAGTTTATTTTATATTCATTTTATTTTAGCTTTTGAATTGTTTTTAAGAACTTAATCTTAATCAATCAATTTTACTTAGTCCATAGTATAAACTGTAAATTTCGGAAACTTCGTATTATCTAGTGTTCATTTTAATAAAAAAATACCTGTATCACTATTTATTACAGATATTTGTCAGGTAAATGCCTGCGCTGGAAATCGAACCCAGAGCAGACTACCATCGAAGCGATCGTAACATATTAAAGAACACTACCTACGTAGGTATATCGAGTGCCAGATGTAATACAATCTGTGATAGTATACGGGTAAACTTGCTAATTGTAATTGGAAGAGTTTGTTTACAAATACCTAATACAGAGTACCTACTTAGTATTTACGTAGGTATTTGATGTAAACAACTTATGATGTATTATAGAGTACCTACTCTGGTACAACAACGAAGATGAAGCAAACCCAAAAAACAAAGCAGAAAATTAACAATCAAGTCACTTTCGGACAGCAAGGTTCGATGAACCACATTACCATATCAGTACATAGAGCACTAGGCTCCTTCTAAGGTAGGTAGGTATTAGACTGGATGCTGCTAATAATTTTTAGGGTAAGTGTTTTAATATCTCTAGGAAGAGCATTAAATATTTCACACATCACAATCACCTTAAATCATGCCCATGTGTTGGACCAAAATTGAAATAAATAAGTAAACATCTACGAAATGAACCGGGTTCTAACTTTATGAGATCTGCCTGTTGTAATTGAGTTTGATTTATGATCGTTTGTTTGATGACTGAGTGTCTCATCCATCATTAGGTACATGGCAATTAAGTCTGCCACCTCATAGTCATGTACGCAGGAAGTCAACCACTAATAAGTCGAATATAATTCTGAAGCAATCTAATAAACATTTTCATCCTGAGTAAAGCGTCAATTACACCTTGACCTGACTGATATCAAAGGTGATGTACCTAGTCACGAATTCAGCAAATGCAATAACAAATATTATTTCATGTTTCATTTTTAATATCTAATCGTATAAAAAAATCTCTAAATTGACATATTTAGTTTATTTTATATTCATTTTATTTTAGCTTTTGAATTGTTTTTAAGAACTTAATCTTAATCAATCAATTTTACTTAGTCCATAGTATAAACTGTAAATTTCGGAAACTTCGTATTATCTAGTGTTCATTTTAATAAAAAAATACCTGTATCACTATTTATTACAGATATTTGTCAGGTAAATGCCTGCGCTGGAAATCGAACCCAGAGCAGACTACCATCGAAGCGATCGTAACATATTAAAGAACACTACCTACGTAGGTATATCGAGTGCCAGATGTAATACAATCTGTGATAGTATACGGGTAAACTTGCTAATTGTAATTGGAAGAGTTTGTTTACAAATACCTAATACAGAGTACCTACTTAGTATTTACGTAGGTATTTGATGTAAACAACTTATGATGTATTATAGAGTACCTACTCTGGTACAACAACGAAGATGAAGCAAACCCAAAAAACAAAGCAGAAAATTAACAATCAAGTCACTTTCGGACAGCAAGGTTCGATGAACCACATTACCATATCAGTACATAGAGCACTAGGCTCCTTCTAAGGTAGGTAGGTATTAGACTGGATGCTGCTAATAATTTTTAGGGTAAGTGTTTTAATATCTCTAGGAAGAGCATTAAATATTTCACACATCACAATCACCTTAAATCATGCCCATGTGTTGGACCAAAATTGAAATAAATAAGTAAACATCTACGAAATGAACCGGGTTCTAACTTTATGAGATCTGCCTGTTGTAATTGAGTTTGATTTATGATTGTTTGTTTGATGACTGAGTGTCTCATCCATCATTACATGGCAATTAAGTCTGCCACCTCATAGTCATGTACGCAGGAAGTCAACCACTAATAAGTCGAATAGAATTCTGAAGCAATCTAATAAACATTTTCATCCTGAGTAAAGCGTCAATTACACCTTGACCTGACTGATATCAAAGGTGATGTACCTAGTCACTGAATTCAGCAAATGCAATAACAAATATTATTTCATGTTTCATTTCTAATATCTAATCGTATAAAAAAATCTCTAAATTGACATATTTAGTTTATTTTATATTCATTTTATTTTAGCTTTTGAATTGTTTTTAAGAACTTAATCTTAATCAATCAATTTTACTTAGTCCATAGTATAAACTGTAAATTTCGGAAACTTCGTATTATCTCGTGTTCATTTTAATAAAAAAATACCTGTATCACTATTTATTACAGATATTTGTCAGGTAAATGCCTGCGCTGGAAATCGAACCCAGAGCAGACTACCATCGAAGCGATCGTAACATATTAAAGAACACTACCTACGTAGGTATATCGAGTGCCAGATGTAATACAATCTGTGATAGTATACGGGTAAACTTGCTAATTGTAATTGGAAGAGTTTGTTTACAAATACCTAATACAGAGTACCTACTTAGTATTTACGTAGGTATTTGATGTAAACAACTTATGATGTATTATAGAGTACCTACTCTGGTACAACAACGAGGATGAAGCAAACCCAAAAAACAAAGCAGAAAATTAACATTCAAGTCACTTTCGGACAGCAAGGTTCGATGAACCACATTACCATATCAGTACATAGAGCACTAGGCTCCTTCTAAGGTAGGTAGGTATTAGACTGGATGCTGCTAAAAAGATGACATTGAAGACACTAGAAGTACAAGCCTTCGTTCCAGATATTGAGCAGTAACCGACCATGCAATATTAAGTTGCCTCTCTGATGTAGAGACTGATTTCAATCACAATATGGCTCCACGATGAATAAAACAAACAACCATATTTACAAAAACAAACTCATTACAAAGTTGCCGACTGCAAAACCCATTTTTTTTCTGTAAAACTTCTTGCAATAATCCAAACTAATTTAGTTTAGATATGATCTACTATTGTGTTTTGGTATTCCCTTGCGCGAAGGGAAGTACAGTGGAGAACAAAAAGTGAAGATTATAATGAATTTCTCATGCGGTATTGTTGTGGCTGCTTGGATTGGCAGGCGGAACTGTGAGTGAAGATTTACCAAATAGATTATGTGCGTCATGCTGCTACAGTAGGATAGGACAGTTTTTATTCTTCAATTGATTATAATGCAGTTACAATGCCGCTGATGTAATAAAGAAAGACCCGATATTGAGAACTGTGTACGCAATCCGCTTTAGCCGCTGGCCCATTTTCGTTTACCGAGAATTCAACCTCTAAATATGTTTATACCACCTACAGGGTAATATGTGATGAGAGAATTCGACGCGGTGATTCGAAGTCACAGTGTAATGGTATCACACTTAGGGCGTTAACCTAAGGGACGTGGGTTCGAATCCTACCTGTGGCCGAGTTCTTTTTCATCACATATTTTAAATTGTAATGTTTATACCACCTGCGCAGGTTATTTAGCCTATTCGGTTTGGTTTAGTTTTAACAGATGAGATAATAAATTATTAAAAGGGATTATTAAAAGGGAGGAAGTAATGCGTGACATCAGACTCTATCGCGTGCTCGGCGATGGCTGACTGAAAACGGAAGAGCGAAGTTTTATATTTTGGATGTTTAAAGTACGACCGAAATAAATTTATAAAATAACGTACCCACGCATTTTGCTGGCAACAAAACATGGGATTCGCTGCTAAAAAAACAATAATTATACTATAAAAATCCTAAAAGAAGTCAGTGATATCCATAACAAGTAAATGTTAATTAGAACATATAAGTTTCCTTTGTGAAAGAGCCTCGTTATTTTCCCATTCACCACGGGGCAATTACGGAGGGCATATGGATTTACCACATCGAGAGATTGGCCTTTTGCGTTTTTGGCAGTTCGCGTCGGAAGGCGAGAGAACCTAAAGGTAATTGAAAATGAAACAGGTTACTGGCTTGTCATAATTGTATTTATTTACGTTACAGAACAGTTGTGAACAAACTAACCCTGGTCACTAACCAACCCTAAGGCCTGTTGTTACTATTGAGACAGATATTCGATACTCGATTAGATCTGTCAACACTTTGTAGGCTAACCAGTATGTATAATGCTCAGACTACAAGCATCAGGGTGTTTTCGACCGGGGACGTTACCTATGCCACAGACAATATAATACTATATACATTAGTATTAAATTGACTGTCAACATTATACAGAATTAATGGCGAAAATTAAGGCCTGCTATAAGGACGCAGGATATCCGTTTTTTTTTTTGGAAGGACTATGTAGCTAGCTCTTCGCTACTTCATCGGGCGTTTGAGGCAAGGGCAAAGCGCCCTCAGCCTATTTAGACAACATTACCAAAGGACCCCCAGGAGGAACGGACCTCGGCTTTGGGCGTTGCCTGTGTGCGCAAGGCTTGGAGAGACAGCAAACTCTCAGGGCCGCGTATGCGTGCATGCAAAGCCTGAAGGGCCAATCTGAGAAACAATGGCAAAAGCCTTTGGAGAGCAGCAACTCCCATCTTTTGCCTTATGGGCAGGATACCCGTTATTTTTAGGTCTACTAACTGCAAGAGCTGCCACCACGAAGTAAGACTGCCAATATGAGCGGCGGCGACGGCGCTGCAGTCAAATAGTGACAGCCTATTCCATCCGTCACTAGATGGCGCAGCCTAAACTTAGTAAAACTGATAAATATTTTCTAAATATAAGCTGAAATCTTTTTTCAGTCTTTAATAAGATATATTTCATGAATATTTTCTTATAATATGGTGGAAACATAGGGCCGCGCAACACTGGATTGGCATGGGATGGCATCGGAAGCGACGCATCATTTTAAAACAAGCTATTATAACCTTTATGTCTAGTGGTATAAGATGACTAGACGACCGATAGAGCCGCCCCACGCGGCGCCGCGCGTCACCTCGAGCTAGCTCACGGGCGTCTAGTCATTTTATACAACTAGACATAATTAATTTATGCACTTAAACTTGTTTATATACAATATATGTAAATATACATAAAGGTTACAATAGCATGTTTTGAAATGACGCGTCGCTTACGATGCCATCCCATGCCAATCCAGTGTAGTGCGGCCCATAGTTGTGCATAAAGGTTTATTCCTATTACACTCATCTCATCATCATCATCATCATTATCGGTTATACTCATCACATAGATGACGCCATCTATGTGATGAGTGTGAAAAACGATAGGAGTTGAGACCGCACGCCTATGCATAATATGTATGGAGACGATTACATGCTTTCAGAATTTGTCTGGAAGGAAAAAACTGACACTATTCTTTACATCATGCCTCTCCGGCAAAACATCCTATTACTTGTAGTTCAAGCCTATAAACAAAAACAAATGTGCTTTCAACAATTCTTTTACTGTTATGTTAAGAGCACAATAAAAATACCCCGGGTTTTGCGCCATGTGGCCATTATTTAAGGATTCTGGTCAGCCTTTACATTGGTAAAGTAAAATAAAGTACCTTGTGTACACATCATAATGATTTTCTTACACATAAGCGAATTTTATACAGAAATACAGACAAGTAAATAAATAGTACGTACGTAATATACAATTTTATTATCAAGGCAATTCAGACGAAAATTTTAAGGAATATAATTAAAAAAGTATATTATAGGCTAGTTTCCTAAAAATAATATATGTCCGTCAGTTAGAAAATAAACAAAATATTGGACAGAATTTTGTCTTTTATAGCCCATTCATCATCATTTCGTGTAGGTGTCACGGTCAATCGACTATGCACACCCTGGTGTCAGAGTTCTTCGGAACCGCCACTCGGTCTCTGACGTGGTTCCTTTTAACGACTACCAGATGGCAGCCGGGACCAACGACTTAAGGGGATACCACTGTAAATAAGGTCGTTCTGAACCTTATTTATCTCGCAAAATACTTAAATTAGGAGTTTCAAATCTAAGTAATATGATTTTTGGCTTTTTCATCTCCAAAAATTGAAGATGAAAACACGTTTTGAAAAAATATGCTCGATAGAAATATTTTTTGAAAAATGGTCTTCATTCGTAGAGTTTTATTTGTTCTAGCTCAAAGAGGACGTATAGTTTAATGATTTATAGACTAAAAGATAGGTCATTAATAATTCATTAAAATTTAAATATGAAAATGCAACTAACCGTTCTATTTTTATATGAAATGGAAATAACGAATTTGGCGCTTACGTTTTTTTCTTTGAGCGACTCGAGACTATCCCTGTCTCATCATTCACGGGCTAAACCGCCAAGCGCTATCCCTTGCGCGCACTTGATCAGTCTGCGTACGCCTTTGCCGAGCGACAGTCTGTGCAAGTCGCTGCGCATCCTTGTTGAAAATTGAAATTATAATCTCGCGATCTTTTAGTTAATTCAAATGTAATTGTTCAAATTTTTGTACCTACCAAGTTTCTTTTTATTTCGTATAGTCTGATTAGTCTAGTGTTTATTATTGATAGTGTAGATTGTATACATTTAGTGTATATAATTTGAAATAGTATTTAAGTTACCATTTAAAATAGTGTATTTTCATAAGTAGTTTTAAATTTCGGCATTACCGTATAATCATGGGTAAAGTAAATAAAAAACCTAGAAAACGAGAACGTGCCCAATATTATAAGGAAAAAGTCTGCTGAATGAGAGCAAACAGATGGTGAGTACCTTCGTAAAATATTATCATTTTATTTTGTGATGGAATAAAAGACTATTACTGATCATATTCAACTCAGCAGTCATATTTAAAAAAAAATCGATGTGGGTAGGTAACTAGATAAAAAACTTCGGCTTTTTTAAACCAGCTGTATGCCTGATGTCATAGCCTTGACATTCATAGGAAAAGACGGGGTGTTCCTAGTCAGGCCATACTAATAATTTATTCATAAACATACTTACTATATATCAAGTCCATCGGATGAAGTTGAAGAGGTATATAAGTTTGGAAATAATAATTTACCGAATTACGTAAAAAATATTGGCTAATATCCAAATACCTACTGTTTTCAGGACGAACAAAATACCTCCGAGTTTAGAGTCGGAGGTACCTTTGTCCGAGCCGCCGCTGCCCCGACCGCAAGAACAGGGAGGTGATATCGATATGGAGTCGGAGTTACAAATTTTTGATTTTGATGAGCAAACTAATATTCCATCAGCGTCACAAAATGTGAAACGGTTAGTACTTGATATAGGTAATTGTATTCTATTGTATTGTAATCTAACGGTTATTCCAAATGGGATATTTTCCCGTACTTATGTATTACTTATTATTTGTGTACTTATGTAAGTTAGGTGTGACATAAGATATTGAAATTCGAGTTGGTATTTAAAAAAAATATAATCATAGTATCGACTGACCCACCCAGAAGGAGGGTTATGTCTTTCGTCTTTATGTATGTACGTATATATCTATGTATGTAAGTATGCCCATTGTAGCTTCCTGTCCTGTAGCTTAGACGGCTTGACCGATTTTGAAGTGTGAGGTATAATAAGATTCGTGTTCTTCCCTAGAACATAGGCTATGTGACGACAGCAAAAATTTAATATAGCGGACGAAAACATTCAAAATGGCAATCGATTTTTTTTTAATAATTCACTCATTTTTAGACTCCTGCTGCCTACAAAGAGATCACGTGTTCCATCAAAAAAGATGAAAAGCACTGTATCAGTTTTAACACAGCAATCCTCTAAACCATCCGATGAAATTTTACAAGAAGAAACATTGTCAAATGTAAGTTATGTCAGATATTTTTTATTTAAAAGAAAAATTGTGAGAGATTACAAAATAGCGAAATAATATTATGACTCATTGTTAAAGGTGGCCGTTCAAACTTTAAGCACCAGCAAAAGTCTACTTGTTAAGCGGAAAGCACGTTTTATACTTAATAAAACGTGCTTTCCGCTTAACAAGTAGACACTATACAAGTATACATGTGTAATGCTTGTTATATATTTTTTTTTTCAAACAAATCGTTCAAAAGCAATTAAAGAGTCATCTTTCCGTTTTTAATAAAAACGACTTGCTTTGCAATGCCACAAAGCATGCACGCAGACTGAATTTTCGAAACGTCAAGTGCTAGAATTTACTTATGTTTTTTAATCTTACATTAAAGATCTGAAGAATTATCCTTTTATACTTACAGTATGTGATTGTTTCAGGTTAAACCGAATGCTGATATTATTGGACACCGTATTGTTGATATTGACCACTTCTTCAACGAATTAAAAGAAATAGCAAATCATAAATCATTATTTCAGTGTGGTTTATATGCTTTGAATATTATATCAGAAAAACGCTTTGGAATGCAATCAGATTTTCTGATTTCATGCTCCATGTGTAACGAGCAATTTAAAATAAAATGTTCATTGCAAGATGTTAATAAAAATGCAGTAGCAGGAGCTATGGTTGCAGGTTGTGGTCATGCTGAACTTAAACAAATAAGTGCTTCATTAGATTTACCAACAATGCCCGATAGCATTTATAAACTTGCCCATGACAAAATATGTGAGGATTGGGAATCCACTGCTTGGGAGGAAATGAAAAAAGCAGGTGAAAAAGAGAAAGCCGCAGCGATTGCCGAAGGTAGGGTTGATAAAAATGGCTTTGCAATGATTGATGTCATCCTAGATGGTTGCTGGTCCAAAAGATCCTACAAAACGAATTATTCAGCACTCTCTGGTGCTGCAACTATTATAGGTAGGCGATTTGGCCAAGTGCTCTTTATGAGTGTCAAAAATAAATACTGCTGTATTTGCGCCAGAGCGGAGAAAAAAAACGAAACTGTTAGGGAACATGAATGTTTCAAAAACTTTAGTGGTCCATCCACAGCCATGGAATCAACCATAATAGTTGAAGGGTTTAAGCAATCCAAAGAGATGCATGGGCTTGTTTATGCAAAATTTATCGCAGACGGTGACAGCAGTACCTATAATAAAATTTTAGAAGCACGGCCTTACGCTGATGTTACAGTAGAAAAAATTAATTGTAAGAATCATATTTTAAGGAATTTTTGTACAAAATTACAATCATTAAAATCTGATACAAAATACTTATCATCTGAAAGAAAATTTATTACAAACAGCAAAATTTTAGCCAGCCGACAATATATAACTAAAGCTAGCGAGTACCACGGATCAGCTAATAAAGATAAATCAGAAAACATAAAAAATTTACACAAGGACATTTTATCTGCAATTGATCACGCATTTGACAACCATGTGACTTGCAATAAAGAAATATGTAATAAGGAGACAAAAGAAGATTTTAAATCATTTTTTAATAGTATGCTCTGGCAAAGAATGCGTTTTTTAACAAATTGTGTAGCTAATCATGCTAGAAGTTTAGTCGAGAACGTTGACAGTAACGTTGTTGAAAGACTGAACGGCGTTATAGCGAAATTTGTGGGGGGCAAAAGAGTAAATTATTCATTAAAAAGATCATATCAAGCCAGATGTGCTGGTGCTGTTATATCTTTTAACACAGGTAGAATATTAACTACCGTTCACAAAAACATTTTTAACAAAAGTCCATCTTTACGATATAAATTATTCGAAAATAAAATTGTTAAAAAAAGAGAGTATAACAGAACTATAAAAAGGAAAAAAAATAGAAATATGATATCGAAAAAAATAAATTATGATTATGGAGAAAACCCAGAAAGCCCTGACATGGATCCTGATACATTTGAACTAGCCAAAACAACATTCCTTGAAAACTTAAAAATGACAGCAAATCAACGAGAAGAAATTGAGAAGAGAACAATATTACAGAGTAAGTGTGGAGAATGGTTAGAACTGCGTCGGAACCTGTTAACAGCATCCAATTTCGGTAAAGTATATAAAAGAAGAGTAAGTAACAGCTGTGCTAGCATGGTTAAAAATATGCTTTATAAAACAAATATTGATCATGTTTCCTCAATAGATCATGGAATGAAAAATGAAAAAATTGCCTTAGAGCAACTAGCAAGGCAGCTTGGTGTAGAAATAAAAGAATGCGGATTATTTATAGACCCCACGCATCCATTTTTGGGTGCAACGCCAGACGGGATAATAGACGATGATACTATAGTAGCAGTAAAATGTCCTATTGTTGCTTCAAAGATTGGAATCGATGCTGCAATCCAACAAGGGAAAATGCATTTTTGGCGTGTAGATAAAAAAACTGGCGAAATATATATAAACAAAAGTTCGGACTGGTACATACAAACCCAAGGACAAATGCAAATTTGTAATAAGTCAAAATGCATCCTTGGGGTTTGGTATGGTATGAATCAAATAAAAATAGAAGTTATTGCCAGGGATGATGAATTTTGGGGGAAAGTAGAACCAAAATTAATCCAGTTTTATATGGATTGTCTTTTGCCCGAATTGGTAGATCCACGCAAAACAAGAAATAAACAAATAAGAGAGCCCCCATACTATAAATCTAAAGATGATCAGAAAGAAAATGAAATATTAGAAGAAACAGTAGAAGAAAACTTGACATCAGCCAGAAATGCGACGGAACGAATAATAGACCACAGTCTATTTTGAACATTACCAGGCCTGGCGCACTTTACACTTTAGGTTTAAAACTACAAGTACGTGCGGCGGCCGGTCTGCATCGGTCAATCAGAGGGTTGCCGCACGATGCTTAGTTCGCACGTGTTAATTCTCGCGTTACAAAATGCGACCAAAAAAATATTGCTGAGCGTTTAGTTGTTGTTTTTATTTATAATCACCGTAATTTGATTATTTTTTTAGGAATATCTAAATTTTATTTCCTTTAATTGCGAAAATAATAATCAATGTTTGTAATTTTTGTAAGAATAATATAATTTATTAAATAATATAAAACCTACCTAATTTATTAAATAGCTCTATTCATTTATATAACTGTTTTCTTATTTCATTCAACATGCTATTATTCGTTTACCTAATTTTTTGTACGTGTGGAGCGGAGTTTGTCTCCATTTGACACCTAGATATCTTAAATGTTGATAATATGGTTTGCGAGTAATAGATGTTGTTCTAAAGGCCATGTTTTCGATTCTGGTTGTTGGACGAGAGAGCCCTGAAAGTTCGGGCTGGTCCTGGTGGATGCCTCTTATAGGGACATGCGGGACATCAAGGCTTTCATCGGCCTAGTCCGGGGCATTGGCGGGTTGTAGTGGTATTGCTGGTTCCAGAGAGCCAGATTCTGGACTCTCGGTTTGGACGAGTAAAGTGATGCTTTCCTTTTACCTGGCTGATTCCATATTTAAACAATAATAAGACACTTTGACCAAAAATATACATACGGATTTTCCGCTTGATATACTTTCGTATATGGGAAATAGTGGTTGGGAACTGACCCTAGATGTTTTTTTCCGATTGCCCGACCGAGTTCAAATGTGCATCTAAAAGCGGCCGCACGATACATAACGTATAACTTCTAAAATCTGCACAATAATAATAAGTGGTTGGGTATATTCAAGTAGAAAAAATGTTAGGATTAATTTTAATATTATAAAGACTCGTATTTAATAAATGAAACCTTAGGGTCAACAGCAGAAACAGCCTCCGTGGTCCAGTGGTTAAGGCGTTTGCCTGTTGACCCGCGGGTCGTGGGTTCGATTCCCACCGGAAGCATACTTTGTTTAGTTGTTTCCAGTTTGGTTAGGACATTGCAGGCGTGAATCACCTGATTGTCTGATAATAAAGATGATTCCGTGCTTCGGAAGGCACGTTAAGCCGGTGGTCCCGGCTGCCATCTGGTAGTCGTTAAAGGAACCACGTCAGAGGCCGAGAGGCGGTTCCGAAGAACTCTGACACCAGGGTGTGCATGGTCGATTGACCGTGACACCTACTCGAAATGATGATGATTTACCTAATTTAATAATACTTATCGTCTTTCACTCGCTCCATACCACTAGAGCGGCTATTTTGTGGTCAATTTGTTATTGATTCACTTCACTCCGTTGTAGTCGCTACAGTAAAAAAAAAAAAAAACGGGCAAGTGCGAGTCGGATTCGTGCACAAAGGGTTCCGTACCATTATCTATATATAATAAGTTTAAAATTATTACAAATATTTTTATTATATGATATACTTACCTAAATTCCTTCCTAAAATCCTACAGTATCCCTGATGAACATAGGCTATAAAATTACCTATACCTACCCGTGCGAAACTGGGGCGGGCCGCTAGTATAAAAATATACGTTTTAATACCTGACCCTCGAAATGTAAACCCCTTTATCTTGTAAACGGCTGACCTTATTTTGATAAAATATATCTATCGAACAATCGCTAGAGAACATGCTTTCAAACAAAAAAAGGCCAAGTGAGAGTCGGGACTTGCGTACGAAGTGTTCCGTACATTATATATATTAAGTTTGACATTATTAAAACTATTTTAATTATATGATGTACCTAACTCAAAATTAATGCTTTTCACAATTTTTGCTATAAGACGTTGCTTCGTGCCAAATTTCAAGATTCTGGGTTCATGCGAAGTACCCTGTAGGTTTTGATTCCCTTGCAAATGTCGAAAAAACACGAAAATTTGCGGCATAACCAGCTGTATGTTTTAATTGCGTTGGCTTAGAATTTAGATTTTTTTTTTACAGCTCCAAGGGACAGCAGACTTGAGTATTATTATTAATAAAGTTACTGCTACTGGTAAATTAAGTAGAGAGAGATTTAAAAAGACTTCATTAAGCCATCATGAAAATCAAAGAAACGATACCATAATTATGATTTCGGAAAATTTTAAAGCGTATAATTATGATGTATAATTGATTGATTTTTGTTATGTTGTGATCTTGCACTTTTTATTAAGTTGAAATAAAAACATGAAATTTTATTGTATGTTTTTTTTAATTGCCCATATTTGCCATGCCATACTCAAATATCAAAAGATATAACAATATCGTTATAACACAAAAATGATACGCAAACTCCATTCGTATAATCACGTTCTAAGCTCCGAGTCGAGATCTCGTGACAATCGTAGTAGTTGCAGGAGTTAGCAATCGCTGTGCGCGGCGGGAGCGCGCGTAAATAGATAGCGGGGAACGGGGGACAGACACCCCGCGCCCCGCCCGCGAAATAGCCTAGCGCCGCCCAATACTAGGTACATAACATTTTAGTCCTCGTCTTAACGTGCCTTCCGAAGCACGGAATCATCTTTATTATCAGACAATCAGGTGATTCAAGCCTGCAATGTCCTAACCAAACTGGAAACAGCTAAACAAAGTATGCTTCCCATGGGAATCGAACCCACGACCCCCGAGTCTACAGGCAAAGTCTCGACCGACCTAACCACTGGACCACGGAGGCAGTTATATAGGCAGTACAGCTAATTCCGTTTGACAGTGGTCGCAGTTTGCTTCACTTTTTACCAAACTGAGACATCACGAGCCCTCACTCATGAAAATACGTGTCCAATATTTATAACTATCTATCTGACAGACTAATTTTAATATTATTCTGACCTAGAAAACTAGCCTATATAACAAATCAAACATTTCATTAACTTCGCTTATGTTTTCTATCCAATAGTTGTCATGTCTACCAACACATGGTAAGCAACAGTATTCAATAAATAATGCATAATAACCGTGTATAGAAAAACCTCTGCACGACAAAAATATTGAGTAAATATACAATATATTTGAAGAATTTAGGGGCGTCCTCCAAACAAATTTATAATTATCTCCTTTCCGGCTTACATGCGAACACTTAACAAAGCATTTTAACTAATGAAGTCCTTGGTCTCGTGGTGTCTGTCTCGATTAAGTCCTTAGTAAAAATTCTTTTCAGAATTCAGGCGTTTGAAATTGATTTAATTATTATCCCGACGTATTCATTTGTTTATTGTAAATAATGTTTCTGAGAAACAATGTTGGACAAATTCATTGTTCTTGCAGAATGTGTATAGAGGTGAAGTCTGGAGGACGCACTTATTGCTTTGAGAATATAACAAACACGTGTGCAAGTTAAAAACATTATTAAATACCTATGATACCTTACTAATCAGCGATAGCGCCTGCTCAATATTATATTTGATTCGTAATTAGCTAGCCGGCAGAGCGCTCGCGGCGACGGACACCCGTCACACGATGAGATCGAGGTTATAAAGGCCACACCCAGCCACAATCGTCAGCGCTTAACTGTTCATTGCTTTTTTCATACGCTCGATATTATACATCGAGTATACGAAAACGGTATCGGAAAAGTGTCTGCGTTGGTGGCTCGTAATGCGCACAGGCCTTATATCGTCGCATCGTTCACTAAGCTGCGATACGCTAAATCGCGGCGCGGTACAAAAATAAAAATCCAAATTTCGGCCGTCAGTCTCCTAATTCTCATCGTACAGCGGCGTGGCGTCGCCCAGGGACATCGACCGCGGCGACGTATTCGTGTGAGGCGTAGAACGCACCGAGTGCGCCCGGGACGAGCGCCCGGAGCTGTGTCCGTGTGGGGTACTACGTGCGTCGTGGCGAGGCGTACTTCTCGCGTCGTGTCTCGGTGTAGACCTGGGTTCCGCGCGCGGCGTTCTACTCGACGGCCGCGGCGTAGATATATCCGTCGACGGCGTATCACGCACGGACCGGTGCCGCACCCAATCCTCGGCCGCTTTCTGCCAATCGGAAGGATCCGCGTACGCCGCTAACTGAGGCCCGCGCGGCGTGTGCGCAGGATGAACTGTATGCACGGGATGGACAGGGAGTCGCGGCGCGGGGGTGAGGAAGTCAGGCTGGCGCGGGGTGGTGGCGAACGGCGTCATGTAGGGGGTCTGCGCGGAGGGCGTGTAGGGCGTGTTGATGTAGTTTGGCCCGGGCGTGTGCGCGGGCGTGTGGAAGGCGGGCGTGTGCGCCGCGGGCGTGTGGTACATGGCGGACGTGAGGCCGCCGTGTGGAGTACGAAGCGCCGGCGTACGCTGCACGGGCGTGCCACTCGGCGGGGGCTCGCGGAAGTGCTCCTTGAACCATTTCAAAAGCCCCCCTAGAGAATCAAACATCCTCTGCCTGAACTTATACCCGTCCGGCATCACTGATATATACTCGTGCGTACACCTTGTACGCGGGAGGTACGATAGTAAGAACCGTCCGGGGTGGTTCTTGGCCGCGGATATGACGTAGTGTATCTTGTTGGGGTTCTTCGCTTTCTCCTCCTTGAGCCACTCCTCGGCTTTGTCGCGCATGCCGCCGAGCGGCTTGTAGTATTTGTAGGAGAGGAGGTCGCGGGCGTGGCCGGCCATCGGGGTCACGTGACGCGCGATGATTTCGTCGAGATCTTCAAACTCGGAACCCTGAATCCAGAGACTTCGACCTAGATAAGGAAAAAATATATATACTACATATAACAAAAACTATAGGTAAACTTTATTTTCAGGCTGATTTTTTACATACCAAGTGAAAATGCGTTTTCTTTCCCTTCTTCCCGCACGTCGATGTGCTGACAGATACCGTCGGCCACCTTCCACGTGACAGTCAGGTGATCAGAACCCTATAACAGAAGGATATTTAATTATATCTACGTATAGGTAACTTTATTTAAGATTTTAAATCATAATAACAGAAAAATTATCATTGTCTTTCAAAGAAAATCAAAACGCAAAGTAAAAATACAGAATTTACTGACACCAAAAGTGCACTTTTTTACGGATCTGCTTTAACAACCTATGATTATTATGGATAAATCGATCGTCTTATGAAGTCACCCGTTCAAAAAAAGTACCCCTCGTCTATAAATAGTGTTCCTACACAACACTAAGAGATCATTCAAATATTACGTAAGCAGGTGGGAAGTCTAGGCTAGGCTTATTTTTGCTGACATGGAGGGCACGATAATGACGTCAACAACATTTTTTGTGAAAATAAGACCAATGTTTATTTATGTAAAGCTTATGCTTAGGGGAGGAGGCAAGAGCTGAACGGCCCTAAAGGCGATGCCACATGCATGGGCGTTGTCTGTGCGTTGCGCTTGCGATGCATCGACTGAGCGGTGATGCTCAGTCGTATTACGTATAAATCTGAACGACAGGCCAAACGCTGCGTTGAAATGACGGATGAAAACGCATCGCACAAGTACAGGAGGGAGACAGGGTGGAGAAGGGAACCGCATTGAAACGAGGCAGCGACGACACGGCGTTCGTGTGCCATAAATTGCGTTGAAATCATCGCGTTTAACGCCCGTGTGGCATCGCTAAAACTGGCTAGCTCCGTGGCGCAGCGGTCACGGGTCAACACGCCAGCCTGCGACACGAGAGTGCCCGGGTTCGATCCCCGGCCAGGTCAAGATGGAAAATGATCTTTTTCAGATTGGCCTGGGTCTTGGATGTGTATCTATATATGTATTTGTTATAAAATATAGTATCGTTGAGTTAGTATCCCATAACACAAGTCTCGAACTTACTCTGGGGCTAGCTCAATCTGTGTGATTTGCCCGTATATATTTATATATTTATTTATTTATGCTTTGTCCAGGAGGCCTACCTTGCTGCTAGGCCGCACGATGACCTCTCCCTGCGCCATGTTCTCCATCAGCCGCTCGGCCTCCGCGAACGAGATGTTGTGGAAGGCGGGGTGCACGATGACTCGCTTCACATATTGCATGCGCTCTTTAGTCTGCTTCGCTTCGGTGTCTTTGCGAACGTCCTTGTCTTCCGCCTCCTGGTCGTAGTACGGGTCTTTTGCAGGCCTGGAGAACAAAGATTTTCATAAATATTAACCCTAGATAACTGTAAATATCAATATTGATAATCAGAAAAATAAACTAAATTATAATTGTATGTTTTTTTGTGTTTAAGAAACACGTGTCAGATTTTTTTACTAAAGACATTAGGAGGCATCTGATAAGCATTAACGACGGCCTCGTTCACCCATCCCAGTAGAGAAATGAGGTTGCTTAACTTTTGTAAGCGCTAACAATCGCTTTGCTCACGGGGCTCTATTTTATATACATATAACAAAACCACAACATAACCTAAAAACTATAATACGAAGGTTTGAGTTTACTTAAACATTTATTTTGTAAATTTTAAAAGCAAGTTTATGTTACAAGTTTATCTACTTTCAAGATAGGATTTTGTAATATTTTCGGCGAAATCATCAACTTACATCTAGCCAATAGATATTGTAGTTATTTCAGTAACAAGTCCCTGTTTTAGACGTTTCTCACTCACCTAAATTCCTTGTTCTTATCCAACAGATCCGAAGATTTCGAAGAGCAGTCCACAGAGAACCTTTCCACGTCAATCTTCAGTATCCTGCAGTGCACCGTCTGTCCGATCCGCACCCGTTCCGTCGGGTCCGTCACGTGTCGGTCCGACAGGTTCTTGATGTGTATGTAGCCAGACAGACCGTTGTCGAGTCGGATCCGAACCCCAGTCGCTTGGCCGGGACACGCGCCAGCGTCGAAGTGGTTCCATACCTATGCAGAAGAAAGTTTTTGAAACACTATCTGTATTGAGAGAAAAGCTCTCGTCGTCAGTACATGAGACGAGCAAAAACTTAGATGTTTTGAACGAAGACTTAAGTGCTTTAAGCAAATACTAGTGTTTTAAGTAAAGACTAAAATGTTTTAAGCAAAGATTAAAGTGTTTTGATTGAAGACTAAAGTGTTTTGAGCGAAGACTAGAGATTTTTGCTAAGTCAAACAACACAAAGAAACATTAAAAACTAAACCAAATATGGATATAAACCTGAGGAACACAAGTGATAAGGAACACAGATAAAGCAAACATCTAACTACATTTGTTCACATGTAAAATAATGGAGACTTGAGAAATCTTACCTCAGACAACTCAGGAAAATCATTCTTATGACAGAATGGGCACTCCCACAGTCCAGTCTCATCGTTCCTCACGGGGTTGGCCTGGTCCAGCATCTCTCGCTGCGGCTTCCTGTGCGTGATCCCCACCACCGTGGCCAACACCATCTTGCCCACATAGAACGTCTCCGGCGACTCTTTGGTTAAAATGTCGAACAACTCTTCAGGCGTAGTCGAGCGATAAGGAACTCTAAGGTCCTTATACCTAGAGTTCAATTCGGCTCGAATGTCGTAGAGCGTTATGCACTTGTTTCCGAAGCCTTGTCGCTCCAATTCCTCAGCGAAAGCGTCCAGATCCAAGTCTTTTAACCTTTCTGGAGCTTCGAGAATCTCTTCAACGGCGCCTGCTGGGTTCGCGTCCTCATCTTCGTACTCCAAAGCGTCGACAGCCATCTTCCTCGCCCACTCGTAAGTCTCCGGATGGACTCTAGAACCGTCTAGAACTTCAATATACGCCTCAGTACTGTCTCCAAGACTGCTGGTGTCAATTTTGATGAACCCTGAGCAATTGATGAAGACTTTCGGACCCATGTGGCAGACTGTGACCAACTGTGTTCTGTTTTCTAGCTTCTGATTGGTTTGTTTGAAGAGTTTTATCAAAGCTTGAGCTTTACGAGGTCCCAGACCACAGACGAATTGGAGTAGTTCCGTTCCTCGCCCAGTGAGTATAGCTTCGTTCATATCCACACCAACTTCATTTACTCTGTTAACAAATTCTAGTTCGATGCCTTCAAGCAGGTCTTCCTTGGCTATTTGGTCTTGGAGCGTGTGGTATCTGAAGCATAAGATTTCCTCATCAGGGCCACAGAGCTGGGAGATTTCCATCAGAGGATCTTGTAGTAAACGTCCCTGGCAAATCGCCTGCCGTAGAATGTCTGGGTATTCTCTGAAGTCATTCTGTAGAAGAAAAAATATCTGTCAAAAACACATTTTGGGGTCATTTCTGGTAACTAACTAAATAAAAACAAATGAATCTTTTTAACAGTTGATTACTCGAATGATTTGAAAATTAACTAAAACTGAATTTTACAAGACAAATGGGCGGGGCACATAGCGTATAGAACCGATGGCTGATGGGGCAGAAGGGTTCTCGTATGGCGACCACGTACCGGCAAGCGCAGCGTCGGACGACCTGACTAAGGTCGGAGGAAGACACTGGATGCCGGCCGGTTTCAACCGGTCGTATTGGAAATCCTTGGGGGAGGCCTATGTCCAGCGGTGGAATACCTGTGGCTGAGATGGGGCCATGCAACCAGCACATAAAGGCAAACTTGTTTATACAGGGTGGAGTGTGGTTGATCCTTTATTTTATTAAATCATATTACAAAAACTGTTGCCAATATAGAATTAATTATTTTTGTTTGGTTACGAAGAACCTTCGGCACCTGAAAAACAATATTCATGCTTGCTGCAATAGCCGACAAAGGCACATATAGGCTTTTAAATCAGGCATCCGAATCCCAGCGTGTTAACAGGTATCTTAAGAGTCGGCAACGCATCAGCACCTCCTCTGGTGTTGCAGATGTCCATGGGCTACGGTGACCACTTCCATCGCTCGTTTGCTCGTTTGCCGTCAAATATACTTTAAAACATCCCATCTTGTATGTTTAAACCATGTGTTTTATGAATAATGATAAACGCGTTAGAGAACTGGACTAATTCTAGATCTCTCCTATAACTACTCAATGAAGTAGTTTCACAACTCACTCTGCCGCGGATGCTGTTGCTGTAAATCTTGCTGATGTGATTGTCTGCTATTTCAATGGGAATGCGCGGGAACTGCTCATCTTCAACCAGTTGTTGCACACACTCGGACACGTCCGCCTTGACGTTCTGAGCCTCGCGCGACTCGCCGCCGATCACGATCACGTGGGGCTTCTTTCGGAGGATGAACCTGGGCAATAAGATTTACAAAATCTTTTTATAATAAAAATAAATCCCTATTTCCCATGGTCACCTTTTTTATTTCACTTATAGTCTACCCAA
Organism: Elegia similella; assembly: GCA_947532085.1. NCBI lineage: Eukaryota > Metazoa > Arthropoda > Insecta > Lepidoptera > Pyralidae > Elegia > Elegia similella. The sequence goes on along the minus strand of OX383933.1, from coordinate 21,967,589 downwards.
AGGTTGGCTGAAAGAGAGGCTTAGCAGTCGGCCTTTGTGTCATATGTTTTTAAATTATGTTCTATGTGTTACTATTATTATGACGCATTAAAGATAACTTGTACTGTATTGTCACAGCATCACGTGTGAATGGCTGAATCGATTTGGCTAATTCCTTTTTTTTATGACAACGGTAATGGTTTTACAAGTTTGTGTTGCACACATATTCTGCCGTAAAGGCATAGGAATTTTAAGTAATAACTAATTTTTATCTAATTTTTTTTTTTTTTTTTTTTTTTTTTACTAAATATTGAATTAGGCATTTGTCTCCCATCTCACCTGATGGTAAGTGACGATGAAGACGAGGATGTTACATGCCTATCCAAGAGATACCCATTTATTCTACTTTTGAATGTCCCGGGACTGTACTTGTTAATTAATTAGACATATTTTGAATTAATGATTATTTAATTACAAAAACAGCTTATCACTACAGGATCGTCAGATTGATTGAAATGAGTAAACTTAACTTATTAACTTTTTAAATGTAACCTTAGCATCGTATTGCCAGTCGTTTGACAATTCAGGACAGAACAATGTCTGTCGCACAGAAATATATCAAGATAGAACGGCCAAGTGAGCGGTACACGCGTGTCTCAATCTTGCACGATGGAGCAAGATTCGTTAAACATTCATTGTGCACGTCCCGACATTAACACATGCTTTATTATGCGGTTTTTAACATTTTCCGGAACGTCCCGCCTGTAGACGTAGACTTCTATTGTTACATCTATTGTGTCTGTTCCAGTGTCCATGAATGAAAACTTTAAAAACTGTTTATCGATATGATGCGATTTATTTCTGTGCATGTCACATTACTATTTCGCTAGTAATGAAGTCAAATTAGGGGCGCGGCTTATGCAAAAACTGACACGCGTGTTTCCTTGGCAAAATCCTGGCAACCCCGTTCTACCTTGATATATTTCTGTGGTCTGTCGGGTTAGCTAGTAAAAGTATAAAACAGTAGCGGCCCGATTGCGGCTTCGCATGGGTAGATATAGGTACTTAATCAGTCATTGTTCCTTAGGAATAATGTAGGATTCTAATGGTAAAATAATTTATCAGACTGGTCCAGTAGGTAAGCTATGTCAGATGTCTCTAGGCAGCTCGAAAAATCTGACACAGTCTTGGCCACATAGACACGCGTAAAAAAACAAAACCGACTGAAACGCGACGGATAAACATGTTACATAATTATACGAGTTTGGACATTGGTACGTATTATATAATAAGACTGATAGGCGTGTGTTCGCGCCGCGGCGCTGGCGCTCCAGCCGGGCGGCCAGGCGACGGAGGGGCTAGCAAGACGCACGGGCGGCAGCGGAGTGTGTATTGGTCGGCCATCACGACATATCTGGGGCGAAGACGCTGGTTGGCTGGCCGTAGTGCTTTTGGGGCCACTTGCCCTTGGACGTTTACGACGACGACAGTCAATTATGTACACATAGTTCTCCAATATAATAATTTTTGCTACAGTCCACGTATTATTCCATATATACCATCGAAGGATCCTAAACAAAGTGGTCCTTCGAGCCGGAATATGGCATACATCACACTAACTGTTGATTTTTTCTATGTATTATCATTATCATTTCGTGTAGGTGTCACGGTCAATCGACCATGCACACCCTGGTGTCAGAGTTCTTTAGAATCGCCCCTCGGCCTTTGACGTGGTTCCTTTAACGACTACCAGATGGCAGCCGAGACCAACTGCTTAACGTGCCTTCCTAAGTACGTAATCATCTTTATTATCAGACAATCAGGTGATTCAAGCCTACAATGTCCTAACCAAACTGGAGACAATTAAACAAAGTATGCTATGTATAGATTATGTAAAAATAATATTACCTCCTCAACGCCGTCATGTCAGCCTCCTTGTTCTGCCTTTCCAGCGCGTCCCAGGCGTTCCTGCGATACAGCAGGTGAGGCAATCGCAGATGATCCGCCACCTCCCCGCCGCCCGCTATGAGACACGCGAACGCAGAGTGCTGGCGGTCGGGGACGTACGCGATGGAAAGGACGCGAAGACCTGACATAGAAAAATAACATTACAACCTAGCAACACAGTATTATACAGAGTAAAATTTAATTCATTAGCAAACGTTTAAGGAGACATCGTGAAAACTTGATCTACTCTTTCATACAAAAGTGGAATATCTTAACTTGGCAAAAATCTATGGAACAGCAGATTTTTTTTAATCAATTTCGGAATTGGTCCCATAATGAAAGTTGTTCAAATTCGTGGTCTGAGTCACTCCTTAAACGTTTGCAAATGAATTCAATTTCACCCTTTACATACATACATACTAGTGATGTAACGAATATTCGCATTTGTGAATATTCGCACATTTTTGTATATTAGCATTCGCATTCCTAATTTATTTTTATTATTTGCGAATGTTATTTAATTGCGAATGTTTTGCGAATATGAATTATTATGAATATCAGAATGACGCTTTGTTTAGATGAGTTCGTATGAAGATACGAACGTAACGAATTTTATCCGGACGCAACTGTCGCCAATCCATAGACAAATTGGCGCCAAATATGAACAAGGACAAGGATATTCGCATTCGCGAATGTCGGTTACATATATAAAAAGACATTCGTTACATCACTAATACATACATACTATACCGTCTTTCTCCCATAAGGGATAGACACAGCCCAGCCGGCCTATTTGCTAACTAAGTGTATGTTTTGATAGTCACTTAAAATTTAGGTCTTTAAGACCTAAAAGCCATGATTCAGGATGTACGGTCGTATCGTGGAGCTGACTGCGACAGTGACCATTATATGGTGGGTGTTAAAGTAAAGGCTAAAATCAAAAGTACAAGTTATAAACAAACCATTAGAAAATCCATGATCAATACTGATAGTCTTAAAGATAAACTAATAAGTTTTAAATTCAACCTGGAGCTGAACAATCGATTTGCGGAGTTAGATAAAACAGTGGACATAAACACGGACTGGGAACAAACAAAACAAGTAGTCAAAGATGTAGGGATTCGAGTACTGGGCAAGAAGAAGCGACAGAAAAGAAGGAAATGGTGGAATGAAAATTGCGAAAGGGCAATGGAGCGAAAGAGAGAGTACAAGGTACTGGCTGAACAGGACAATAGATGGGAGGAAAAACACCACGAAGCAAGAAGAGATCTCAGGAGGCTAGTGAGAAAAGCAAGGAGAGACCATCTGACAGGAATATTAAATGATATTGAAACGTTAATAAGATCGAACGAATCACGGAAGTTCTACCAAGAGTTAAGAACAGTTAAAAAGGCATACCAACCTGTGACACAACTCCTCGAAGATGAAGAAGGGAACCTTGTCTCGGATCCCGAAAAACAGAAGACTATGTGGCGCCAGTATTTCCAGCAACTCCTTAATTGCCCACCGGTCATCAACCAAACCCCGACAGACTCAGCGACTTGTCAAGACCAGAAATACGAGCATCATGAGGAACCACCAGACTTTGAAGAAGTTCGCAAAGCAATAATGAGGCTTAAAAACCATAAATCCCCTGGCATAGATAATATAACGGGTGAGCTGTGGAAATATGGGGGGGGAGCAATGCAATCGCGACTGTGTGAAATAATACGTAGAATCTGGCAAGAAGAACTACAACCTGTGTGGAATGTGGGTATTATATGCCCGATACATAAGAAGGGATGCAGGAAGAAATGCGGAAACTACAGAGGGATTGCATTGCTTCCGACGGCATATAAAGTACTCTCGTACGTTATACTCGCCCGCTTAGAACCTTATGCAGAGCAGATACTCGGGGACTATCAATGTGGCTTCCGCAGAAACCGCAGCACAGTGGATCAAATGTTTCTCCTGAAACAAATTATGGAAAAACGTTGGGAATATGCCCAAAGCGTCCATTGTCTTTTTGTGGATTTCACCAAAGCATACGATAGTATCGATCGAGAGACACTCTACCAGATAATAACATCTTTCCAAGTACCGAAAAAGCTTGTGAGAATGATCAAGACAACTACGGGAACAAGCAAAATGCGGGTTAGAGTTGGAAGGGAACTGACTGAGGAGTTTGAAGTTGTAACCGGACTCAAGCAGGGTGACGCCCTGTCGCCTATTCTGTTCAATTTGGCTCTCGAACACATCATCCTAAAAGTCCTACTGATAGATGGGGGAGTAGAGTTGAATGGAAAGCATCAAATTGTAGGGTATGCCGATGACCTAGCGATCCTTGGGCAATGTGAACAGGAGGTAGTCAAAATGACGGAGATACTGGAGGAAGAGGGAAAGCGTGTGGGTCTCGGAATCAACCGTGAGAAGACTGAATATCTTCACATGAAACGGTACAAAGACCCCAGAGCCAGGAGAAAAGATCTTCATGTGAATAGCATAACATACAAGGGTGTTGACAAATTCAAATACCTCGGGTGTACGATTACTGACACAAACCAGAGGGAGGACGAAATTGACATCCGCGTAGTCAACGCCCTAAGATGTACAGCAGCCCTTCACAAGGTGTTAGTGTCCAAGCTGATAAGCAGAACTACTAAAATTCGAATCTATAAAACAGTCGTTAGGCCGATTTTAACGTACGGGTGCGAAACTTGGACGCTAACTTTGAAGGAGGAGAACAAACTCTTAGTGGCGGAACGAAGGATATTGCGGAAGATTCTGGGACCAACAAGAGGAGAAGATGGGGCATGGAGGCGGAGGTACAACCGGGAGATAGAAGAGCTTGTGTCTGAGCCGAACATCATCGGAGAAATAAAATCTTCCCGACTTCGCTGGCTAGGACATGTGGAGAGGATGGGAGATGATCGAGCCGCAAAGAAAGCCTATCATGGTCAACCTTCCGGGCGCCGTCCAGTGGGGCGTCCAAGATATCGTTGGAAGGATGAAGTCGCCAAAGACTTGAAAGAGTTGGAAGTATCCGACTGGTCAGAGGTGGCACAGAATAGGGAAGAATGGCGCACTTTAATGTCGGAGGCCAAGATCCACTTCGGGTCGCTGAGCCAGCGAAGTAAGTAAGTAAGTAAGACCTAAAAGCCACGTTTAGAATGTGGGTGGGCATTAGATGGAAGTCTTCATGCTGGTCTGAGAAAAGAAAAAACTTAGAATGTACCAGCTTCTCTCTTCACGAAGATAGTAAAATCCGATCAAGGTAAATGGGCGAAAATCTGAGGAATCATGTTAGCAGGCTTAAATTTAATTTTAAAGCACCAAAATCATGCCGTCCCTGTTTAATTAAAATCGTTGGAGAAATTTTAGTTTTTGCTTAATCGCTTACCATTAGAAGCATCCCACTCTTCGTCGTCGTCATCAGAAACGCGTGATTCATAAGGCGCCACCTTTAGCCAGTCGTACAGTTTCCGCCGACAGCATCTACACGAAAACAAACAAATGTTGACTTTGGAGAAGTATTATGTAAGCTGAATATCATGTAACTGAATATTATGTAAGTTATGTTTAGCCTCCTCCCCCCTCTCGTCAATAAGTTAGAAAAGGTCTTCCCAACTCCACCCAATCTTACGTTACATTGGTATCATTTTCACAAAAAATATTGTTTACTAGCTTACGCCCGCGGCTCCGCTCGCGTCAATGTCCCTCGAGAACAGTACTGTATTCCGGGATGATAAGTATGTCCCTCGGGAACAGTACTGTTTTCCGGGATGAAAAGTAGCATATATCCTTCTCCGTACTCCAGAGAACTTGTATGCAAAATTTCATGATGATCAGTAGTTACGGCGTGAAAGCGTAACAATAATCAAAAAACACATTTATAATATGAGGTAGGGATAAGAATTATGTGAAAAGTTGCTGACGTAATCAGCATATAGACAACACTATTTTTTTGTTAATATGAATGTTGAGATGTGATGTGAGAATGATTTGTTATTAATGTCTTATGTAAACACAGTTGGTGTACCTAAATAAATAAAATAAATAATTTCGCTCTCACAACAAATAGGCCGATCTGTTGGCTGGACCTTGTATGGAACAGCATTTTTTATTATATTTCACAAGATTTTTCTGTGAAAGTAAGTTTAGTAAGTATTATCAATGACAATATAATACACATATAGACTACCAACATACAAAAATATTGATCTTAACGTTAAATATCATGGACTAAAACCTACTGTATAAAATATGCTGATGTTTATAAAGTGCTCAGATATAAATACGTACTTGAGCACATATTCTTTGGATTCCTGCAGCAGGACAGCATTCAGTTCTCTCCTAAGTTCAGGCATCACGAACTTGGTGAGCGCGATAGTGACCGCTTCTGCTCGCAACTCGTTCCAGGCTTGCACCGTCGCCGCGAACTCGTCCTATGACCAAAAACATTAACCTTACTTTCTTGTTCTTTGAGCTACACCAACACCATTTCTAGAATGAGGCTGTGCACAGGTGGCATAGGGTCTGATTAAAATTGGTCAGGGGTATAAATAATATATAAATATATACGGACAAATCACACAGATTGAGCTAGCTCCAAAGTAAGTTCGAGACTTGTTTTATGGGACTAACTCAACGATACTATATTTTATAACAGATACATATATATGTTACGGTTAAAGTGATTAATTAAAAATTATATAAGAATAAGTAGTATCGTCGTCATATCATATTCTAAATAAATACCTGCTGGACTAATAACTTTGGGTTTTTTTATAACTTTTAATGTGTATAGTGAATTATTAATAATAACTACCAAAAGTAATTAATTTCAGTTTTTTATTTACATTTAACAATACACGAGGTTATTATTAATAATGTTATAAAATTATTAATAATTTTCGATTAATCAAATTTACCGTAACATATATATATAGATAAACATCCAAGACCCAGGCCAATCTGAAAGAGATCATTTTCCATCTTGACCTGACCGGGGATCGAACCCGGGGCCCTCGTCTCGCAGGCTGTCGAGTTAACCACTGTGCTACGGAGCTCGCCACTTGCTTTTCTCCTATTCATCCCGAGTGAGTATTTATCCCAATACCTTAATACCTTCAAATCCAAAAAAATCTTATATATCCCCAGTTAAAAAATGTTTCCAATGGGCAGCAGCGTCGGAAGCAACAAGCAAAAGAACCTGCGCACACCAATCCTCCTGCCAAGTGTGATGAGTATAGCAATATCCTCCCATGGAACGAAAAATCCTTGGCAGAGGCCTTGTCCAGCAGTGGACTTCCAACGGCTGAAATGATGATGTGTAATGATACGCCATCGACCTTGCCTACATAGGCTGGACTTAATCAATCATAGCTAAGAACCCTTCTAACTAAACCATATTTAAGAAAAAAACACATTCTGATCCGTCCTTTAGTTAAACGGCTGCCATCCCACAGACAGATAGACATCACATCCTACCAGGCTTTGTGTGTGGCATATACAAACCTTCTGTGTCTGATACAAAAAATCATCAACATGACAGCCGCAGTATTCTCCTAGAATTTCCATAAAGATACTTTTAGCTGCCTGCAGCCAGCGAAGGTAGTCTGATCACTAGGAAGGTTGCCGCTCGCTGTGCCGATAATTGTTCGCCAAAGAGCGCCTTCCCACCATAAAGGCCATTGGTTCTACACATTAAGTTCCCGACCCATTTCAATGAGCGAATTTTCTAAGGCCTTAATAAATATACAAATACTACACAAATCTACCTACCTTTTGGTATAGTTGCTTGAGCTCTTCCAGGTAGCTGGGGCCAGTGTTGCCCTCAATATTCTCGCTGATGCTCATCTCCAACAGTTTATCATCCACGGCCATCGTTAGCTTTAGGTATTGGTCGCCGGTCAAGTCACGAACTGGCTTCTTCTTCAAGTATTTTAGACTGCAAAGAAATAAAATATACCCTAATAGTTGAAAATCTAAGTGAAAGGTTGGAATATTATGTCGAATGTAAGCTAATAATGTATGTGCGAAATTCGTGAACTTTTTGAGACTCGATGCAAACACAAAAAGACTAACAAATAAATATAAATATATACGGACAAATCACACAGATTGAGCTAGCCCCAAGGTAAGTTCGAGACTTGTGTTATGGGATACTAACTCAACGATACTATATTTTATAACAAATACATATATAGATAAATATCCAAGACCCAGGCCAATCTGAAAAAGATCATTTTCCATCTTGATCTGGCCGGGGATCGAACCCGGGCACTCCGTGCCGCAGGCTGGCGTGTTAACCACTGCGCCACGGAGCTGTCTAAATAAAATGAAATGCATTCGTAATTCCAAACTGATATACTTTTAGTAAATGAAGAAATAAAATATGGTAAAAATTTCATGCGGGCGGGACTTGAATTAAGAGTATATACATTTAAATTTAATAAGAGTAAATAACTTGGCATTTACAACATTGATCGAGCTTTATTTAATCAAAAGAAAATTCACTAGTTTTTAGACATCGTCTGTTTAACTCAAATAAAAAAAATAGTATCTAATTGAAAGCTCGAAATTAGAAACAAGATACAAGAATGGACAATTTACCTGAAACAGGCATGGTTCATGGTTGGTAGCGTCGCGAACAATGGCTCGTGTGAGCTCTTCTACACTCAAAAATGAGCTAGAGAAATGTTCCAGACACAGATAATTACCTGAAGCAGGCATGGTTCTCGTCGATTTCCTTCATGCCGCGCGGCGTGGGCCTCACGTTGATGGTGGCGCGCTCCCGCAGCGCGTCACGCAGCGTCGCGCGTAATAACGGCTCGTGTGCCAGCTGCACGCCACACATGTACACAGCGCGACGAAGCACTTCTTCAGCTGAGCCCGTTTTGCTCATCTATGACAAAAGTCTTAATTACAAATGAGGTTAACATAACGGGTATTTTACCCTCGATATTCCCATAAAGGGGTGACTCAGCCCGTCAATATGATCAACTATTTCTATGGAACCAATGATGGGTACTAAAACTAAAACTGAAAAAAACATTTCTAAACACTTGTAAAGGGGCTAAAAGGCTAGCTCTATGGTAAGTTCGAGACTTATGCTAACTCAACGATATTATATTTTATAGCAAATACATTTGCTATTGAAATGAAAAGAGGAAGGATGTTTGGTCACCTTATACGACAAGATCAATTTATGAAAAATATGATAGAGAGAATAATTGAGGCAAGGAGAGGGAAACGAAGACCAAGAAGAGCATATTTGGATGAGATAAAGGAAAAGGCTGGAGTTGTGTCATATGGTAAGGTGAAGGGAATGGCTGAGAACCGAGAGACATAAAGAATACTCCACCGACAAGAACACAGTTCTTAAATTATAGATAGGTAGAACAAATACATATATCAATTAACATCCAAGACCCAGGCAGATCTGTGAAGTATCATTTTCCATCTTGACCTGACTGAGGATCGAACCCGGGGACTCCAGTGTGGCAGCCTGCCAACAACAATTTGTTTTCAGTTCTGGTTCCATGGAAGTTATTCATAATGATGGAGTGCGTCGCCCCTTCAACGAAATGTCGATGGTAAATTTACCAATATAGATCCCTCAGTATCCGCTAAGTAGCACACTATCTATTCATACAACCCTACATGGCGACCCTGCCAGGATTCACGGAAAAACACTTAACCCCTATTTTAGCAATTGTATACTTACATATAAGTATGGCTCCGGTAGTACAGAGAGGTTCATGCCTCCTGCAGTGGAGACTAAAAAGACCTGATGATAATGATGTTACTTACATATTCCGCAGCCGCCTCTATGGGTGGCACGGGCTGCTGTTCCACTTCATGCCGCTGGTAGTTGTCTCGCACGTTCTCCGCGAATTGCTCCGGTGTTAAGCCAAACTTCTTCACCAATGGTTCTGAGAAAAGACAATATTCATTTGTCAGTTTTTCATGGCGTCCATTTGAGGAACAGCGTAGCGGAATCGTTGATAACTGACTATAGGTTGAACAACGTCATCATTATCCCCTAAGGATTTTCAATATCGCCGGTTGGAACCGGCCTGCATCCAGCATCTTACTGCGATCCTTGATCAGGTCGTCCGACCACCTGGTCGGTGGGTGTCCAACGCTGCGGTTGCCAGTACGTGGTCGCCATTCGAGAACCTTTTTGCCACGCTTTTAATGCGCTATGTGCCCCGCCCACTGCCACTTCAAAGAGCAAATCCACTGAGTTATTTCGGTGACCTTAGTTCTTCTACGGATTTCTACGTTTCTGATTCGATCTCGAAGAAAAGCACCGTGCATAGCCCTTTCCAAAGCTCTTTGAGCGACCTTGAGCTTTCTTATGAGGCCCATAGTAAAAACTAAAGGTTGAATAACACCATTTCCATTATCGCCTGAAGAGGCATCATAATATGCGTCTTCATTTTATAACGACCAAATATAATGCCTGTCACCAGGGCTTGTTACCGGTACCAAATTCCCATTATAAGTACCGGTAAGTACCGGTATTACTATTCTGTTAAAATTTTAACGTTAATATGAGGTACCGGTAATCTAGTATTTAACGGTAATAATATTGTTAACAATTAACGGTAATTTTACCGCTACTTGTTACCGGTACCAAATTCACATTATAAGTACCGGTAAGTACCGGTACCTCTATTCTGTCAAATTTTAACGGTATTAAAATTGCGTTAATTTTACCGGTACCTACGCATTGTTGCCGTCTACCGCATGGAACTCGCTCGACTGTAAAAGTGCCGCCCTATTGTGGGCCCCCGCCTCACGCCGCACATGCACAACACGGCAACGACACACATTAACGAAATGATAATTCCCAATACGAGTACCGGTACTAAGTACCGGTACTGTTTACCGGTATTTGGTACAGGTACATCTTTCAATTACCGGTACCGTCGTTTTATTGAGGTACCGGTACCAATCCAATTACCGGTACCGTTGTATTATAGAGGTACCGGTACTTGATTTTTACCGTTACCAAATGTACCGGTACCAAACCAATTACCGGTACTGTCGTTTCATAGAGGTACCGGTAATGGATTTTTACCGGTATTCCAACCCCTGCCTGTCACACAAATATGCTATCGAACTGCTGGTGATATATTGTGGAAACTCGCTATTATAATCATGAAAACCAATCTTTAATTTCATTGTGAATTTTCTGGGATTAGTTTGGTCCTATGGAATCTAAAGTTATACTGGGTGGCGCAAAAGTAAAGACCCTATTTGGTTCAGCTATAACATTTTTTCTAAATTAGAAAACTAGATTTAGGTTTTTTTAAATGTATATTTGTGCCATTAAATTTCGTACCATTAGGATTTAAAGATGATGTCTTTTAAATGGTGACCTCCAGAGTTGATACACATTTGAGCCCTATTTATGACATTTTGCATAACTTGCCGTAACACTTCCTGCGATATGTTCGTTATTTCTTGACGAATGTTTTCTTTTAGAGCTGCGAGAGTCTGTGGCTTGTTCACATACACCCGAGATTTCAAAAAACCCCAAAGAAAGAAGTCTGGACTGGTCAGATCGGGTGATCTTGCAGGCCAAGGCAAATCGCCAAAACGAGAGATAACTCGGCCTGGAAAAGCGTCCCTCACTAAGTCCATAGTGTCGCGCGCTGTGTGTGCCGTAGCGCCGTCTTGTTTATTTTCAGTGTATTTTACATTTGTTCACTACACAATTTTCAAAAACAGAATGACAGAAAATGTCATATAAAAAAAATAAAAGTATTTTCTTTAGTGCCAGTACTTTTGCGCCACCCAGTATTATAAATAGAATAGAAAACATTTCCGTTTCTTATAAACTAAAAATAGAAAACTACATTAGTAGCGGAATATTATTATAACCAAAGGTATCAATAATTTACCTATATGGGTCATTAATCACTAGTTTTATGACATCAACAGTTTTCGCAGCACTCCCTCACCCATAGTGAGTGCTGCGAAAACTAGTGATGTCTCTATCATTCAAGCGTGTACAGTACTACAACTTTCGCATCGCAGAATAGCACAACCTACCGCCGGTCCAAACCGAATGAAAATATCAGTGAAATAACGAACTTATAGCTACTACATAAGATTCGAAATCCAAAACCAACAAGACTCGTGCTGTGTCGCTCATAATACTTGTAGGGCGTGTCGCCCCAGCGAAATCCAGACATAGCGCGAACGCATCAGCCTATAGCACAGATTTTTCACGCCATGCAAAAAAAATCATTTATTTGCATTAAATAGGGTACAAAATAGGGTTACAAAATTTGTCAAGAACAAGCCTATTTAGCCATATTCATGGCATGCAAAATTTTTTTTGTCCCTCATCGTAACTTGACTACTTAAATATTATTATTATAAATGTTTACAAATTTGTCATAAATGTATTTTATTATGTTATGAATTACCTCTATAATATAAAATAATCATGTTAAAGTGAAAATTGTTATTTAAACGCAATAATTTCATTGATTGAATAGAAGCATTCGTCTAACAGCCATTTTTTAAATTTGGTTTGAAAACGATTAAAAGGTAAATCCCGAATAAGTTTTGGGATCTTATTATATCATTGAATGACCATATAGTAGCAATTCCTCTGAAAATATGTCGTCCTTGAACTAGGTAATAGTACTTTTGTCGGATCTCTTGATAAGTGCTTTTTGTTAAAATTTGCATTTGTGAACAGCTCAGGGTGTTTTTTCACAAATAAACCAGCCTCTATGAACATACAGTGAGGGTAAAGTTAATAATTTTAATTTTTTTTTTAAATTTGACTTCTGCGCAGTAGTAACTTATAAAAGTTCACAACCTCACCTAACATGTTCCGGAACCCGTGTTCCGGGGCCTGGATAGACTGTGATAAAACCGAAACCCACGAGGACGAAGAAGCGGGAAAGAGCTGGTACTATGTAAGGGATAAAGCTTCTCACCAATGCCCGCCTTCCGGCACAGCTCATAACGTCCAGACCGCACAGCATACTTCACGTCAGTGGGCTCCTCTTCTTCGGTGGCCCGAGCCTCCACCGCGGCCGCAGCTTCCTCGGGATCTTCACCGTTCTTCTCTGCTTCTTCGCGGGCTAGTTTTCTGGAGATCGAAACAAATCGAAAACAATGAAATAAAACTACAAGAACAAAGCAATTAAATTAAATATTTAGCTAAATGTGGAAAATTATCCATGACCCAAAGTATCCATACAAAAATGTTATCACCATAGTTACTGTTTAATTAGACTCATGCCATTGCTGTTTTTAGGGTTCCGTACTATAAAGGGTAAAAACGGGCCCCTTTTAATTTCGCTCCGCTGTCCGTCTGTCTGTCTGTCTATCCGTCCGTCTGTCACCAGGCTGTATCTCATGAACCGTGATAGTTAGACGGTAGAAATTTCCACAGGTGATGTATTTCTTAAAATATTTAAGAGGGCTCCCATACAAGAAACGTGATTTTTTTGCTTGTTTTTGCTCGTTATTGATAACGGCAACAGGTAGACACTTGAATTATTCATAGAATATTTAGTTATACATTCGCTTTAAAAATAAATAATGAAATAAAAATAAAATTAATATTAAAGGGGGGCTCCCATACAAAAGACATGATTTTTTTGCCATTTTCATAGATAACGGTATGGAACCCTTCGTGCGCGAGTCTGACTCGCACTTGGCCGGTTTTTTTTTGTTGATGCCTTTTCCACTTTTACCTTTACCATTGTTGATACTCGTTGAAAACCCGTCAAATGTAATACGCATATAAAGATGTGGTATGGTACTAGGTGGCATAATTAAAATAATTATATGTAAGTTCTTTAGTTATAATAACACATTCTGTCTTATTATGAAACGAGAACTAATTTTAGTACCTCGCTTACCCCGAATTGTCAAAAAAATCTTACCTAATCACTACTCAAATTCTCGTGCTGTCTTTGTCTTGTAAGGTAATTGTCAAGACAGTGACAGGATGAGATTTGAGACCGATTTTAGTTAAGATACTCTTTGAGTATTCGTTTTGAGTATTCGTGCGTTAAACCCTTATTACCTATTCGTAGGTTAAACCATTATCCGACCAAAATAAGACGACATTTATAACTTTGACATTTGTACAACTGTCATTGTCAATATGATTTGGACGGATAATGGTTTAAACCAGGTAATAAAGTTCGCCCGGTGAAGTAGCGAAAGGTCACTTAAAGCTAGCTACATAGTCCTTCCCATAAGAAAAAAAAATAGTCCGCATTTTATAATAAGACGGATTAAGTCATTGTTAGATAACCTTAATAAGCTAAAAAAAATACCTTGCCTGCATGAAATACAAAACTTTTCAATTCAGGTTTATTAACATTTTAGGATAGTGAAGACTCTCTGCAGCAGAAGACCGATAGAAAGACGGTCATCTGCTCACACACAATGGGCCCAAACAAGAGGCCTAGGCGTGGCAAATTGCCCAAGGAACTAGGTGAACTCTTCGAACAATTATAATGGTAGATACACAGTCTCATACAAAATGAAGCCTTAATAAAGTACATACTAAAAGTATAACTCAACCTTTATTTTTTCACTTTTACATCGTTTCACTATACCTTCGTCATCGCGAGACGTGTGAGTGCTAGCGCGGTTTATTCAAACTGTGGACAAAACAGCTCCGAAACTCGAATAGTGCGTTGTTTTTTCGGTGCAATTTTCGAGCGCGAATCGTGTATCTACCATTATATTTGATCGAAGGGTGAACCAGATAGTTAACACTTGTATGAATGTACTGACTTTTTATCCTCTAATTCCTTCTTCTTCTCCTTCACCCGCTGCACTTTCTGCATCTCGGGCAAGTCTCCCGAGTAGTAGAGCAGGAAGTGCGTGTGCACGTCGCGGAGCTCCTCCGGCGTCTGGACGTTCTTCAGCCTGCCCAACAATGGACAATTTTACTTTATTTAACACTAGCTTTTGCCCGCGGCACCGCCCGCGTCAATGTCGATCCCTCGGGAACAGTAGAATTTTCCGAAAGTAGAAGTTGTTATGCTGAAGTTCATAAAATACATTGAGTGCCATGCAGAAGCAGCATTAAAACTGTGGCAGTTAACATCGAACTAACTAGCTACTCCACTACTTGCATGGTACAAGACCTACATGAGGCTAACTAGCTTTTGCCCGCGGCTTCGCTCACTTTTAGAAGTATAGAAGTTTCATACAAACTTTCATCCCCTATTATATCCCCTAGGGAGAAAAATTGATCAAAATCCTTTCTTAGCGGATGCCTACGTCATAACATCTACCTGCATGCCGAATTTCAACCCGATCCGTCCAGTGGTTTGGGCTGTGCGTTGATAGATCACTATATCAGTCATTCAGTCACATTTGAGTTATATATATTTAGAAGATAGAAAATGATAAGGCCCTCAGCGTATACAAATACTGGTCAAAAGAAATTCAATCAAATGGAACCATTTCGTCGTTAGACATTTATTTATTTTCTCAAAAGCAGAAAATAAATATGTCTAGCAATTCATCATACCTTTCTATGTCTTCGTCCCTGATGAGCCTCATATTCTCTGGGATGGGGGCGTCAGGATTTTCCATCACCTTGTCGAGTTGGAAGTCTCGCATATTCTCCAATAGCTTGAGAAGATTCTCCTTCCGCTGTTTCAGTTGACACCACTACAACAAAATCATAACAAGGCTTTTGAAGTTATAACGTCTTATAAATTGATGAACGCCGGCTGCACGCAGGAAAGTGTCACGTTCCGTGTACAAGCGAGAGCGCGTAACAAGCTATAGAGAGGTACGATCGACCTAAGCTTTGGCTTGTGACGCATCTATCTCTCTTCCACCATTGTCACGTAACATTATCGTCCAATTAAAAAAAAAAAATACAGACTTCTCTGCCGAAAAAACATAATATGTAGTCCCCCATATTCTTAAAACCTATTTTAGTAAAAATATGTTACCTATTTTAGTAAAAATATGTTTTGTCTCGTTCTATCAATATCAAAAATTGGAGAGAGGAATAAGGACATAACCTATATTAATTAACTAAAATAGGTTTAATGAGCGTTTGTTTATTTTTATGCATAATGGGGTATGTCACTCACTCACTCACAAACACAATGAGAATATTGCGGTGGATGTGTGGAGTAACAAGGAAGGACAAGATCTGGAATGACTATGTAAGAGGAAGCCTTAAAGAGTCGCACCAATAGTGGACAAAATAAAGAGCCATAGTTTGACCCAGTATGGCCATGTCGAGAGGAGGGATGCTGATCATCTGGCTAAAAAGATGTTACACTTCAATATAACAGGATGTAAAGGAAAGGGAAGGCCGAAGTCATGGAAGGAATGTGTGAGCAATGACATGGAAGAATGGGGAGCTACTGCCCATATGATGGATAATAGAAAAATTTGGAGAGACTGTTGGACAAAGGCCTCTTCCAAGGATTCTTTGTTCCATATGGGAAGATTTGTTTTTTGTTTGTTTTTCGTGTGTGCAAGTGGCCAGCACTGGTGTCAGATTTTCAAACTGCCTAAAGGCATTTGACATAGCTTAACGACTGCCATCAATGATGACAGCCGGGACCAACGGCTTAACGTGCTTTCCGAAGAGTTCGAGCCATTTGGTCACCCATCCAAGTAGGGACCGCGTCCGGGGTTGCTTGACATGCGTAAACGCTAATAATGCTCACAGGGTCATTGGGCTCAATGCTCTGTAGGTATTGCTCACCTTAGCGTCGTACTTGTACACCTTCCACAAGTCATTGATGTTGAGCTCAGGCTGCACATACTCTTTGCGGTAGAACGCTATGAATGGGACCTCCAGTGTCTGGTTCCTCATGAAGTCTAAGGCTTGACGGATCTTAGTGATTGTGCTCGATCCCCTGTAAAAATGCATTGATATGTTACTGCATATATTCAGAAAACTGTTATAATTGTGTGTTTGTCTAGAACACTTCTTCTTACTTTTTATTCTTCTCCCACTATTACGTGGGGTCGGCACAGCACTAACTTCTAGAACACTAATATCTAGAAATTACTAGGAGATAAAAGATGTGCAAGATGTCTTTATCCAAAAAGTCGTTATTACTACTATGCTTTTTCTAAGAAATCTGCATGTTATACTTTTGGAGTCAAAATGGCTATTCTTAACCCTTGTCAGCATGTTAAAAATCACATATGCTTTTTAATTTTTGCCAATTGAAGTCTCAACGCCCAAGTTTAAGGTTTTAAAAATATTACTAGGATTAATAGTACCTGCGAGATCTCTCCCTGGCCTCCTGCGAATCAGCCTTAGACACCGAAGGCTTCAAAAAAGCCTGCTTGTAAATCCACTCGGCTTCATCTGCCAATTCAGTACTACCTTCCTCCACCGGCGTGATGGGTACCTCACGGATTTGCATCCGCTCAGGTACATCCGTTCTACGTATCTACAAAAGAGTAAAGTTTAATAAATCCTACTTGTCCAGAGCTATAACAATAAAATTGGTTTGCATTGGATTTCTGTAGGTATCTGAACGAAAAGGTGCTGCATTTTGACATGAGCTAAATTACACCATATCGCTAACCACATTCTGTCTCATTATAAAACGAGGGTTAACTTTAGTAGGTACCTGGTTTAAACCATTATCCGACTATTACTAACCGCATTATCCAAGTCGGTAAAGTGGCTTCTCTTCAGCTCACTGGGCTCGTATATCTCAAATATAGACTTCTTGCTCGGCCTCTTGGGTTTGCCCTTCTTAGGTCTCCTCCTGCCTTCACCTAAAAATATTGACGTTATTAAATTTCACCCATATCCACGAAAAAGCATGTCATTGATGATTTGGAATAGTGAGATAACCAGTATAGACCCGTGAATGGTTTTAAAATCTTAATAGACAGTGTTATATTTCACATCAGACCTAAATATTAGAAACCACATGAAAAAATGTTGTCTCCCTGTAAGCTACTCTGAAACCTAGTAGATTTCCTATTTTGCAAATAATTAAATAACGTAAAAAAAGGAACTTCACTTTTCATTATTTTCTTATTATACATACTACAAAATCACTTTCTTATTATTATTTTTTTATGTTATAGAAAAGATATATGTATAGTTATTTGAATTAAAAAAAATACTGATGTAGACATAAGAAACAAAGTAAAGGGGGGTATTATACCATCCTGAATCGTATCCTGAGACACGATACGAGATATCTCCAATCGTATCGCACGCATTGCGGCGTCCCTCTCATCGGGTCCGATATTCAGGATGGTTTAATAGGCACCTAAGTAACTGTGTTACTGGGCAATAAATGTGATTTTATTCTACACTGTGTGTGCCATCAGACACAATATAATATTAACGTTTAGACAGCCCGCCTCATACAAAAATATTGGCCTAACTTTACGCTGAGACTCGAAATATTTCGAGTCTTGTGATTGGTCAATTCATGCGCTGCTAAGTTTCTCTCCACTCCACTCCGTGCCGGAGACGCACCCTAAAGCCTGCTCTAACCTGGGACCCAGCTTAGGATCATTGACTGTCACGGCTGCCACTATAAGCGGTTGCGCTAAAGGAAAATTTTGCCATGAATGAAAATTGGTCGGAACCACAGTGTCAACCTACCTTCTTCCTCATCATCCTCAATATACTCGTCGAGGTCCTCTTCTTCTTCATCCTCGTAGTCTTCATCGCCATACTTCTCGAACTCGTCGTAATCGAAGTCCACACCAAAGATGTCTTGACCTTCTTGCAGTGACCTTTATAGAAATTGTAATGTTATTAGGACATGCATGATGCAAAATTATGTAATAACATTATGAGACTTTAGAGAATAGAAAGAGGATTAAAAAAAATCTTGAAAACAACTTTATAACTGTATCCTTTGCCAAGGAGGCCTTTGCCAAGAGGCACACTGAACTCAGAGACATCCTATAAAAATAACCAATATAACCCAAGAGTTCAGGATAAGGGGCTTATACAATACAATACAATAACTGTATCCAATCATTCCTAGATTTATTGGATACAGGATTATTATTGGATTAAGCATGGACCCCTTCAGAAAACCTTCATCCCCCAAAGCAATACATCGGCCTTGGCCTTGTTAAATAAAGCCTTGTTTCCTTTCTGATCTATTTCGGGCTTTTTGTTTGCAGTTTTTAACACTGATTTTTAAAGTCTCCTTTGATACCATCCAGCGATCTCAGCTTCTGTCTGCCTTGGCTTCTAAACTCCTCACAAGGATAAAATTTGATTGAATGCTATATACTGTCTTATAACCAATAACAGGAATATAAACTGCTGCGCAGGGAATACCAACGCCACATGTACGAGTGAGCGCTTTTTTGCGGCGGTATTATGCACTTTTGCGAATTACCACTCGGAAGTTTAGATAAATATGCACCACGCGTTCCGGTCACATACTCGTAACAAATAGAACAGTTTTCTTTTATAGGCCTCCTTAAATTTACATAACTTCTAAGTAAAGTCTAGTTTGTATGTTAGGTACTAACGCGTCTGTGAATATGGGCTTGCGCTTCTTCTTACGCTCAGCAATCGGGCGTCCGTCGTCATCTACAATGAAGTCATCTGCATCTGACTCCATATCCTCATTCTCCTCATCATAGTCCACCTCCCCACGAGGCGGTGCCGGTTCTGAACGGTTCTCATCCTCCTGATATTATAAGCAATGAACAAACAATGAGTTTTAATGTATGAAGGTATGTGAAGTCAGCTGAATTTATATACAGGCCTTAAGGCTTTCTTTCCATCAGATAATTCAACATCAGTATTAATCACTGTGAGTAAAATTCACTGTGAGAATTCATATTAGTTGTCTGCGCAGTATGAAGCTTAATGAATAGAAAATAAATGGGCACGAAATTGTTTGTCAGATTAATCTGACGTTCGCAGTGAAAGGGTTAAAATAGAAGGGGAATTAAAAAAGTACTTAATTTGTTATACTTTAATCTACTTAAAGATGTTATAATTGCTACCTTTAGATGTTGTAAATTTAAACACTTATTTTCAGTTTACCCAAAGGTTAAAAAATGGGAACCTATTACTAAGGTCGGTTTACCTGTCTGACTATCACGTCAAATTTAAAAAAAAAAGTTAATGTGTTGGCGCTTAAACAACAAATAATAAAAATAAAATATATATCTTTTGAAGTTAAATATTTTAAAGTGGTACAGAATAGTGACCGATTCCAACTAGCACTTGGCCAGTTTTATTTTTCTAGATAAGCAGAAATGGCATATAATGCCTGTAGGAACTATTCTTTACAAACAGGATTTTTAATTGAGATGCTTATTTCATACAGTACCTCATCAGATCCTCCAACAAACAGCTTCTCAGCAATGACTTCTCTCTCTAACTCAGGGTCATCAGCTCCTTCGTTATCACTGTCATCATCCTCCAGCCGGCGGAGACGTTTAAATTTGTTCTGTGAAAAGTGCCAAGGGTGGTGAGTATGGCAACATCCTCCCATGGAACAAGACTCCTTGGGAGAGGCTTTTGTCCAGCAGTGGACTTCTTATAGCTGGAATGATGTTGAATGATGATGATGAACAAATGTTTTAAAATGGCAGTTATATATAAAAAATCTAGGGTTGTGGCTGACGCAGGCCATTTGAACATCTGCTCATGCAGATTTTTTCAGATCAATATCAATGGATGCTGATATAATTGGTAAATAAAATATTTATCTAATATACATACATATATATAAAATGAATCCTGAAATCCTGAATGACTGACTAAACTGCTGATCATGACCTGAAACTTGGTATGTGTTCTTTGTATGATGTAGGCCAAGGATGTTACGAATATCATATTTTCGACATTTGCGAATGCGAATATTGGTCACGAGAATGTGCAAATGTGAATGCGAATATTCCAGTAAATCATTAAAATAACAAATGATAAAAAATGGTATAGTTACACAACTGATATTTATATTAGTTTCTGTTGCTCCGTTATGAGTATGACACATCATGGCACAACCTACCATATGTAAGTGTTATAATATATTGTTCAAATAGTATTTTGAAGAAAAACTTGAAAGATAATTAACAGGAGACATTGGTACTCAAACTAATTTTGGCCAGGAACCCATCTAACCTAATAATATTCTGATATCTATGGCTACAACCAAGAAATACTTTTAAACCTGACTGGCCTAAAGGTACATGTTTTTATGTGGAATTAGCCATCTAACACATAAGGACATCTATTTTTGACATGTCAGGATACTCTTGCCTCAAGTTTTATTATTTCGGTTGAGTAATCTCAGGCCAATACTAGGAGTAATTAAGTGTGATGGTGGCGTTTTTAAGTGATTTTTGTAGATCTGCCTATATTTGACCAGTGCATGTAACACTTGAGCATTTGTGTTGTGTTTCAATGGTGAAAGTCAGCAATGTGCTTGTCAAACAATATTTTCTATTTGAATTCAAGGTCATGCTTACCCTGGCAACTTTGACGCCTAAATTCTCCTCAATAAGGTCATAATCTTCATCTTCTAGCCGATCATCTAACTCATCATCACTTTTTTTTCTTTTTTTGGGTCCTGCACTAGCATCTGAATCCTCCCCATCACTGCCAGACTCCTCTATAGGCGCGTCATCTATCAAATCCTTCAATTCCTCACGCAGGCGATCCTCGTCATCTAAAAATGGATGGTCAATATCATTTTTACTGAAAGTATGTCAAGAAGCAAATAGCAATGTAATGAGGTTATAATTGCCCCAGATCTTATACTTTTTTAGTAAATGTCTTGAAATATATGTTCTTCGAATGGAAAATATCTAGCTTACGACGCAATAGGCTTATAATAAAGACGTTAGTAACGTAAACGTGGAATAATGCGAACAATACCTTCTTCATCTTCGTCCTCGTCGTCGCTTTGAACGGCTGCTTTGCGTTTTGGTTTTTTACGCTCAGTCGGTCCCTCGTCTTCTTCAGAATCAACCTACAAGCATCAAAGCAGTAAATGAAAAGAAGAAAGGAGATAAATGGTCAGTTGTTACTACGCAATCACAAATATTAGCCATCAAAATCGAAGCTAACAAAATGTTCTACTTACATCGCTCTCCTCAGCCTCTGACTCAAAGAAGTCCGCCATTTTAACTTAACACTAAAGCTCGTTATTCTAAATGCCTAAAATTAATGATAATGCTTGAAATTATTGAAAAATATTGATGTATTTTCTTTGTAAACTACCAGACACCACAAGTTTCAGATCCAGAATAAAAACGAAGAAAGGTTGTCTTCATTCACTTTGGTCTCTAGTCTATGAAAAATAATTCATTCAATTTGTGTGGTATATTGGCAATCGCACTTAAACGGCCTACACACGAATCAATTTGTCGTCATTCATGAGAGTGCGGGATAAAAAATTACAAAGCAGAAAACCCTCAGAACAATATTCTTCTGAGAGAAAACCTTACATGCAAGTTGCAACTTCTCTTTTTTGCAAGGAAGGACTGAGTTCTTTATGGCAATATTTGGCAGATAAAAACAAACCTCGGTATTCTATTCTTAGGTGGTTGGGTCTATTCTAGGGTGTCATGTACAAAGTACTAATGTCCCATAAAAATTTGGTCACATCACAAACATATACACATCAGCATTCAATATCAACCCACATCAGCCCACTTGGCATAGGCTTAAATAAATAAATATATACGGACAAATCACACAGATTGAGTTAGCCCTAAAGTAAGTTCGAGACTTGTGTTATGGGATACTAACTCAACGATACTATATTTTATAACAAATACATATATAGATACACATCCAAGACCCAGGCCAATCTGAAAAAGATCATTTTCCATCTTGACCTGGCCGGGGATCGAACCCGGTCACTCCGTGTCGCAGGCTGGCGTGTTGACCGCTGCGCCATGGAGCTAGTCTCAGTATGAATAAAGCGAAGCAGCTGTTCTCTTCTTCTTCCTCTTTATCCTTCTTCCACTATTACGTAGAGTCGGCACAGCACGTCAATTTCCTTATTCGATCCATCCTTATTCGAAAGGGTCGAAAGTGTAATGAATGAGGCTAGTCACGTAAACATTGACGATAGCTATTGATCGTCTTGCCTATAGATGCAAAAAGTATTTTAAACGTTTAAAACCAAATGGTTTTAAACCGTTTTTTGGTTTAAAACGTTTAAAACCAAATTTTGAGGTTTAATATAGGTTTAAAACGATTTTCTATTAGAATTTACTAACATTTCACAAAAAGCAATTCAAAATATAATTATTGCATTATCTATCATATTGGGTTAAGTAAAATGAAAAAAAATATAATATATTTATAAAACAAATCAAACTATACCATGGAAAATTATACTTTAAGGTGACCTTAAAAACCTAGCGGACGCGACAGTGACCCTGGTTGCATCAAATGACTCAAATGTGTATTGGACGCGACCAGAGTCGCGGGCGCTAGGATTGGAAGATATATTTAACTGTTACATTACTTTGTCATCATCCATTAAGTAAAATGTCTAAATTTCGCAGAAAATACAAACATCGAAATAACAAACTATTAATTATCATAAATTTAGTTTTTAGGGTTCCGTATCTCAAAAGAAAAGAACGGAACCCATATAGGATCACTTTGTTGTCCATTTGTCTGTCAAGATCCTTTTTCTCAGGAAATTTTTAGCTTGATACCTCAGGGTATCAAGCTGAAATTCATATCAAATACTCAGGTTCAGGTCTACCTGTCCCTTGGAGTTGTGGAAAAAACCAAGACGTTGAGAAAAAGGTTCTTGACAGACAGACATACAAACAGACAGACAGACGGACAACCGAGTGATCCTATAAGGGTTTCGTTTTTTCCTTTTAAAATGAAATGAAATGGAATGATTTATTTCGCTTAAGCGTAGTTACACTTAGCCGTATCCAGCATGCGGTACGGAACCCTAAAAACGAAAGTAAGTCACCGAGCGGGATTCAAACCCGTAACACTCGTTTCTTGCCGTCCGCGTCCCAGACGGACAGTGGCCGGCAGGACGAAATTAGCGACCATATTCTGCGTGGAAAGAAAAACGCGTTTTTCCAAACATAAGACTAATTTAGATAGATTGTTTACCCCCGAAAACCCCCACACACCAAATTTCAGCGAAATCGTTAGAGCCGTTTCCGAGATCATAGAAATAAATTTATATACATATAAATATACAAGAATTATTATATAAAATTGCTCGTTTAAAGGTATAAGATATAATATATTGACGAGCTCTGAGGCCTAGTGGTCACCATGCCAGGCTTCCACACTGGAGGTCCCGGGTTAGATCCCCGGCCAGGTCAAGATGGAAAATGATGAAATAAATTTATATACATACATATAAATATACAAGAATTGCTCGATTAAAGGAATAAGATTTCAAATTCAAATTTTAAAGTTATTATAGGTAATGATACGGAACACTTGGCCGTTTTTATAACACAAAGTATACCTTCTTACAGCTTATTATAGGAAAAAGAAATGAAAAAATACGCATAGATTAGATTGTAATCTTTCTAAATCCTAAAAATATTATAAAACGACGGTTTATTTGCAACTATCTTGCCTCAGCATATTGTCGATGATGGAATATAGGTAAAAACGAAAACGTCAGGATTATCTTATCTCTATGGGTAAAAAAATGCTTTTGACAGTGACAGACATGACATGCATGACACATTTAAGATAAAAACTTATCAGTTTTTGGTGTTATCAAAACATTGGGAAAAGCCACAAAACTACTAAGAGATACTACGTATGGAAAAGCGTTTCAAATGCTGTGAGATATTAGGTGAAATTGCATCTTCTTCATTATTATAATGAGTTCCCAAGCACCTGTAGTCAAAAATGTTTTACACGCTGGGCAAAAATACATACCAATTGCTGAGGGAAGCAAGGTAAATTACTGTTGCTTACTGTTCTTGCAATTTATTTATTTCATTCATTGCTGACTTTGTACTATTTATAAATATTTACAGGCCCATTTTCACTTCCAAACATGGAAGTTAGGAAAAGAACGAGTTTTAATTGACGACAGCAAGAAAATTGGCAAAAAGGAACCAATGATTTTAGTCATTGGCCACAAATTCAAGTTAGAAGTTTGGGAAACTATTGTAAAAATGATGGCAGTCGGTGAAGTAGCTAGTTTCCATGTTAAGAAGGAGGTAAGTTGCCAAATTTACAAAGTAAGAAGCATTGACTGATTTTTTTTTGCTGTTTACATCTTTAACATAATCCCAACTAATATTTAATAAAATGCGAAAGTGAATTTGTTTGTTACGCTTTCACGCCGTAACTACCGAAACAATCATCATGTAATTTTGCATGCAAGTTCTCTGGAGTACGGAGAAAGATCTCAGCCCAGAAAAACTACTGTACCTGAGGGAACGACGTTGAAGCAAGCGAAGCTGCAGGCCAAAGTTAGTTTCATATAAACTGAATAAAGTAAATTTTTACAATGACAATCTAATATTTTGATCTAAATGTGTTTACTGCTGTTAATCTTCCAAAATAAAATAAATAAATAAATAAATTTTTGTTATGGCACAAAGGGCACAGAAAGCCTATGCAAATATTTTATTTCCCAACTAGCGGCCTATCCTGGCTGCGCACGGGAAGATATAGGTATTTAAATAGCCTATGTTTATCAGGGATAATGTAGGATTCTAATGGAGAAAAAATTTTGCAAATCGGTCCAGTATTTTCAGAGCCTATTCAATGCAAACAAACAAAGAATCAAATCTTTCCTCTTTATAATATTATATATATATATATATATATATATAAGTATAATAGATATAGATACATAAGTGTGTTTTATAATGTGGCAAATGTTGTGCCCCCATCTCTTAACATAGAAAAGGCCATTTCATTGTAAATAAAATATAAAATGGCATGAAGAATAAGACATTTTAGAATTGTATTAAAAAGAGCATAAACGTAATAGAAATTTTTAAGATTTATAGGATTTTTGCACTACATAAATCTCATATTAGTATCTGAATACTTATTATATATTCTGTGAATATGTGTATATATGTAACTTCTTAACATATTAACTAATTTATTTTCAGCTGGTGTACAGTTACCCTTTTGTTTCCAAAACACTGCGAGAGTTGGGCAAAGAGGCTCATACAATTAAGCACTCCTGCACTATGACACTACATACTGAAGGCATTGGGTATCCAGATTTAGATGATTTGATCAATAACCCGAGTGATCTTGAGTTTATTATTGGTAAATATTAGAGTTTAAGTGTTGTGGTATTCGAGGATGAGCGCAGACAGAGTCAATCATTGGGTTTCTTAACCCTTTGACCGAGAACTTCGGATAAATCTGACATACATTTATGAAAATGTTTTTATCCAACGGAAAATGTATGTCGGACGTTCTAGGTCAAAGGGTTAAAGCATGGAGTACTGCTGAGCTGTCTGCTATGATACATATGTTTAGTTGCGTTACCTTCATCCTGTTGATATGGGCAGCGACGTGGGCAATGGCTACGCCTTCTGCCTGGATATGTTTAGGTCGTGAGGGAAGACCAACGCCTTCACTCGTCTTGGAGCCATCGGTGTAAACTCTCACTTCTCTGATGCCTCCCTCATGTAACTTGATCTTGTATTTCTTGTTGAAGACAAATTGTTTTTTCTGTCATTTATGGCTTCCACCATTTGGGATGATTCCATTGCCCTTCTACTTCTACATATCTAAGACTTATACTAATTACTAGCTACTCAATATCTTAATTGTTTCATGTGCATAATGCACAGGCCACACAGCTAGTGAGGGAGTGAGCAAGAAGTGCGAGCATCACATGTGTCATCTCTTTTCATGATATAGTTTACACTGCAAAACTACACAGATCAGTTTTAATGTAAGCGCATCAATAATAGAACGAAAATATTTCACTTTATTACCATACCTAGCTCAGTGTGAACCAAAGTGTGAAAAGAGTCCGTCTTTCCTCGTTTTTCCGATCGCTCTCTCCCCCATCGATCTTTTTCGGTGTTAACTACGTAGTTTATCTCTCCAGTGCTTCACTTACTTAATTTCCTTTCCCTTACCTACCTTCGCTCGCCAGCACGCTCTCGCGCTCTCTGAGTGGCGGTGTGGCCTTTATATTAGATATAGGTAAAAAGATGAAGATGAATAATAGATATAAATGCTATTTTTTTCAAGTTCATTTTCATAAAAATATTGTTGATTTTAGAACTACTAAAAGTAGAAAGATCTGATGAATATGAAAAAGAAGTCTGGCAACTGAATGTGCAAGAGAGACTGGACCTAATTCCCACTCTGAAGGAGAAAGGCAACAAGTTGTATGGAGAGAAAAATTATGATGCAGCTGAGGAGGCGTACAGTCAAGCTATTGCTATTTGTGAGCAGCTGATGGTTAGGTAAGCTGTTTCAGATACATTCATTATGGTCATCGAAAGAGGGTCATTTACAGGTTTGGGCTATTGCTTATTGCTTAACATCATATATAATGTGCTCTGTGCTTAGCCGTAGCGCTTTAGATCCTGGGGCGAATTTCTCCCCTTTAAAAAATTTTGGTTATATTTAGTTGTTGGCCCCGAATACTTAGGATAGTTAAAAAAAACTCATATGTGATCCATGAATGAATAATAGCAGTAGTAAAACTAGTAGTACTTAGTCAATGTACATAACATGTTAATGTGTACCAAATATGCTTTGATCTATTAGGCTGACTTAAGAGTCACGCGTTTGACCAGCGCTGGCCACACGCGCGCTCTAACAATTACACTAGATAGTAGTTGCGTTTCATGGTCACGCAGTTCAAGCGCGCCGTTTGTGAGACGCGCGCCTGCGCCGTCGCGTCGGCCAGCGCTGCCGAAGCGCGCGCTCTATAATCAATTTGCAATGTTTTATGACGTCACTCTTTTTGAAAGTTAACAGCTAATCCTGTTCATTGTCCCAATGACGACGACTATACACAGCTGTACATTGCAAAGAAATGCGCGATACCAAAACTCGTTTCACAGTGCACGCCAGTCAAGCGCGTGCTGGTCAACGGCGCCGGTCGCCGACGTTACTCTTAAATCAGCCTTAGGTGGGATGGGATATCAGACCATCCGGCCTATTTGCTAACTTAGTGTACATAGTTTTCGTATGAATTACTATTTTTATTGAAGATAAGAGATTGAATACGTAATGGTTTTTAAAGTGACTATCAAAATGGTTTTTAAAGTGACTACCAAAATGGTTTTTAAAGTGACTACCAAAATGTTTTTTAAAGTGACTACCAAAATGGTTTTTAAAGTGACTACCAAAATGGTTTTTAATGTGGCTATCAAAATGGTTTAAAGCCAAAATGGTTTTTAAAGTGGCATCGCTATAACTATGCTTTGTGACTAGCAGAAGTTGTGGCTAGCTCCGTGGCGCAGTGGTCAACTCGCTAGCCTGCGACACGAGAGTGCCCAGGTTCGATCCCCGGCCAGGTCAAGATGGAAAATGATCTTTTTCAGATTGGCCTGGGTCTTGGATGTTTATCTATATATGTATTTGTTATAAAATATAGTATCGTTGAGTTAGTATCCCATAACACAAGTCTCGAACTTACTTTGGGGCTAGCTCAATCTGTGTGGTTTGTCCGTATTTATCAAAACGTTGTACACTAAGTTAGCAAATAGGCAGGCAGGTATATTACTTTTTAACATTTTTTTATGATGTTTTAGGGAAAGGAAAACTGATGATGAATGGGTTACTTTAAATAAAATCAAGCTTCCCATACTGTTAAATTACGCCCAGTGCAAACTAATCAAAGGCGACTTCTATCCAGTCATAGAGCATTGCTCTACAGTGCTGCAGTATGATCAAGGTAAAAGCGTCCTAATCCTAACTAACATTATAAATGTGAAAGTGAGTTTGTTTGTTACGCCTTCACGCCCTATCTACTGAACCGATCGTCATGAAATTTGCCTGTTGTCTGGGGTATGGAGAAGGACATAGTGTACATTTTATCCCAGGAAAAAGTACTGTTCCCGAGGGATCGATCGACATTGACTGACGCGGGCAGAGCCGCGGGTGAAAGCTAGTATTTCTATAAATATCCCTTTCTCCTCTTTCAATTTAGTGGTTGTCATTCTGAAGTTTTGGGTAATATCATCATCTAAGCCCATCTTTATCTTCAGTGGGCGGAAGGCAATAATAATAAATAAATAAATAAGTAATATATTATTTATTTATTATTATTTTTATTATCTATTACTAGCGACCCAATATAACTATAGCCAATGTTCATTAGGAATAATATAGGACTGTAAAGATAAAAGAATTTTGCAAGTAGGTCCAGTAGTTTCGGTGCCTATTCAATGAACGAAAACGTCGGATCACGAACAGAGAAATTAAGAAGTTTGTGTTTTTTTGGTTACAGATAATGAAAAAGCTTTATTCAGGCGCGCAAAAGCGCACATAGGCGCCTGGAACCCCGACCAAGCAGAAGAAGATTTCAAACGCCTCAAAGTTTTGAACCCCAGCATGACGGCGGCCGTGGACAAAGAGCTTGATTACATCAGAAAACTGAGGAAAGAAAAAGGAGATAAAGACCGGGATGCCTTGATAAAACTGTTTCTTAAAGGAGCTTAGTATTTAAGTCGATTCAGTAATTTACCACAAACAAATTAGATACTCGAAAATACGAGAGACTCCAATACATATCGCGCTTTAAGCCTTTCGCTACTGGTGTTATCGCACGGGCGGGTTTTGTTTTGGTAAGTATGAGTTTTACTATAATGCCTTGGTTTCTACCACTGCAGTGCCGCACTTGACGTCCGTCCAAGCAGAAAATACCAAAATACGTAAAAGATGACTTTCTCTTACGTAATATATAGGTCTGTCCAAGGCATATCTGGCGCGGCCGCATGCGACGGATTTGCACAGCTGAATAATAATATCTATTGACACATCAAAGTACAAAAAAATGGGCTATCCACAGAAATATATCAAGATAGAACGGGGATGCCAGGATTTTGCCAAAGAAACGCGCGTGTCAATTTTTGCAATAGTAATGTGACATACACAGAAATAAATCTCGCTGACATATACAATAATAAATAAATCGCCTCATATCAATAAACAGTTTTTTCAGTTTAAAACCGCAGAATAAAGCATGTGTTCATGTCGGTAGGTGCGCGCTGACTGTAAACGTTTAATGAATCTTGCTCGATCGTGCAAAATTGAGACACGCTTGTACCGCCCACTTAGCCGTATATATATACGGCTAAGTGATAACGATATAAGTAAGTTGGCGATCCTATCGATAGGCGAAATATATCAAGATCTATCTTGATATATTTCTGTGGTCTATCGCTATCGCCCGCAGCGTGCGCGTGCCACGTAGCAACGCACACAGAGATGTGCACTCTATGTGCGTGTCTATTCGCACATAGGTTTCTATGTGTGCATTCTTAAAACGCATCTTGCATGGAGTTTCGCATTTGCGGGTATCTGATTTGCGTTATAACACTCTTTGAGAGTACCTGACATAGCGGGCTACCTCCAGATATGGTGATGTCATCTTAACGATTGTTAAGATTCTAAGGAGTAAGAAAAATTATTTCATGACTGGCAGCCGCTTGCGATGGCAGCGATTTTGTGGAAAATAATTGACTTAATTTTTTAAACTTAATTGATTTAATTTTATTTAATCATAAGAATTTGTTGTGTTCAGTTACCTCAATTTGTACCTTTGGTACTGCCAAAAATGTTTTGTCTTCTTACAAAGTCTATATAAATGTGATACTATGCTTGTCGTATGCTACAGTAATATATTTAATACGTCTTGCAAATTTGATTGTGTTATTTTATATTTTACTAGCTGCGACCTCCAGCTGTATTATAAGTTCTTAAAATCTTGCCAGAAAAATGCTCTTCACGTTAGTGAAAACCCCATCAAAATCGCGGCAGTGCTTTTTAAGATTAGCCTGTACAGATAGACAGTTGACTTGAATCAATGGATTAGAGATGAACGGATACTTATCTGGCCGGAAATCGGACTACCGGTCAACCTTTGAGTCGGATATATCATTACACATTGACACTATAAATTACCCTTAGCGCGGTATGAGCACCTACTTATCTTGAAAAAGGAAAAAATCGTGCTACTACAGATAAAAATCTTATCTAATCATATTTTTACCTACATTTTATATTTCGTATTTTATGTTTAAATCTGGTAACTGGTCGGATAGCCGTTAGTTATCCGGCGATATACCATGTGACGAATGGCTTCAAATTCCTAATTCAAAGGTCTCTAAAATCTCTACTGAAATCCGGAACTTCTAACTAAATTGCGTTTTTAAGTTATTAAGAGCTTACCCTATAGCTTAATCAACAGTTACAAGAAAAATGTGAAATATTTCAAACAATAATATTAAACCAGCCAACACGCACGCACGTTCCATATCATTGTTTTTAAAGTCGGTTGAAAACAACGTTGTATTTTAGGAAGTGATTGCTATATGTCTGTGCGGATATCAAATAATTAAAAACAAAAAGCAGTTAACTTCCGCTTGCAAATGACAACTTCAACATTGACATTGACACAATGACAAGGAATAATAGTAAGTATCCAGCGTTGCCAGAAGGTTACATTTCTTACATTTTTCGTAACTTTTGACCTCCTCGCGTAACATGTAAGTAATTTTTATATTTAAGGCAAATTCGTAACTTTTGAGAACAACGAGATTTGTAATACTAGATTTGTATTGCAATTCAACGCATTCAATTTAAACGCACCTAAAACTGGCGCGTCTAAAAAGTATTTCACTCCATATCACACTCAGAGATGGCTCTGAATAGAAAGCGCCATATTATATCATCTGAATAGTCTTGTTTCGGCACTCCAGCCAGAGTAATGATTAGCCAGTAAGGTATAGACATCGTGACGATCTAAATCTTAGAATATTTTTTTTTGTTTTGGTAAAAACAGACTTAAATATGACGCAGACTATAATAATTGGACAGGGCAGTTTGGTACAGGGTAGGTCACTCTATGGGGTAGGTGGTCTCTTCTCTATCTCTATTATTATAAACAAAAGTCACCGCCGGTATATGCGCGATATACTCGACCGATTACATGCCGCAAAGCGTTATGCTATACGTTAGTGATCACTTTATGGGATAGCGATGTGTGGTGGGTTATACGCCGACACCAAAAACAGGTAAATTAAAAAAAATACAAAATGTAACTAATGCTGCAATTAAGTAACATTTCAGAAAACGAAACGTAACTTACGACTTAAGGGCCCTGGCAACACTGTAAGTATCTTCCTTCTTCGTAGTTTGTGAAGGAATATAAACATAACCTCTTCGTTGTTCACTTCCGCTTTTCCATAAATATTTACAACAAACTATAAAATGAGTGAAATTATTGAAAATACTGAAACTGTGCGCGAATTAGATAATAAGGAACAGAAAAATGAAATCAAAGAGGAGTATGCATACCTAGATAAAGGTGGCTTTTCTTCAGAGAAGTTTAAAATTGAGTTACGAGGATTGCCTAAGTTTTATGGAATAGTCGTAAGTATATCGTATATGTGTATTAAAAAGGAACAAAAATATAGTTAACACCTACTAGATGACTTATAATCATTTCCAATTGCCATATGCAACTCGTTTTTGTGAATTAAAAGCATGGTCAGTTAATTAGGTGTTTAAAGAAAACTTTTAAAATCGAGCCACACTCCGTTCTAGCTAATGAAAATTTATTTTCAATAAAGAGTGATCATTTTCGAAATGAATTGCCTGTTCATGGCTATAATAGAGCATAGATTGAAGTATACATTTAACATTTGTATATTTCAGGAACTTAAAAAACTGATGAATGAGAAACTTGGCCTTAACACAAGCAAGATAAAGAGACCAAAAGTATCCAGCAATTGGTTATTTGCGTGTTTTCAAAATGAGGAGGAGAGAAATAAGGCTATTGCTGCTCTCAATGGCTACTCTTGGAAAGGTAATATTTCGGGTTAGTTAGAATAGCTAAATACAAATTTGTAATTACTGACGGTTGAATCTAATAGAACTTCATCATCATCATCATCATCATCAACCTATACTAGTCCACTGTTGGACATAGGTCTCTCCCATGGCACGCCACTGAGCTCGGTCTTGAATAGAACTTGCTTCCTCACAATATGATTTTTAAAGCGTGGAGACATTATTTATATTTGCATACAAAATAGCACTAAACAGCACTATTTTAGGTTAGTATTTGGGGGTTATGTCCTAAGTTGGAGAGGCTCGTACCAGTTTTGGTCATAAGGAAACCTAACCTAGGTTTCCTTGTGACCAAAAACTAAAAAAATAGGAAAAGATTTTCATATCGATGGCTGATGTGGTGAGCTCCGTGGCGCAGTGGTTAACATGCCAGCCTGCGATACGAGAGTGCCCAGGTTTGACCCCAGTCAGGTCATTATGGAAAACAATCTCTTTCAGATTAAGCTGGGTTTTGGATGTGTATCTATATAAGTATCTATTATAAAATATAGTTTCATTGAATTAGTATCATACAACAAAGTTCATAACTTACTATGGGGCTAGCTCAATTTGTGTGATATGTGCCTATATATTTATTTGTTTATTTGTATCATCCCTTTATGGTTCCAAAACAAATGAAAAATCAGCATGTATATGAACGTGAAAAATAAAACATTCCTTTTGGCAGTCGTGTTTGGAGTGGTTTTGATCTCTGGCGGGTAAATCAGAATTCATTTATATTTTAAAACACCCCTATGTTTTAAAAAATAAATGAATTCTGAATTTTAAAGACTGTATACTTGTATTGAAGGTAAAACACTAACAGCAGAAGAGGCGAAACCTGCACCAGATCCACTGGTCAGAAAGAGAAAGCAAGAAGAAGTCAATGATGGCCAAGAGAAAAAGAAAAAAGAGACAGAGAATAAGAGTCAAGAGGAGAGGTTAAAAGACGCCACCACTCCTTATTGGAATATTCCTTATGAGGAACAGGTAAGATGGTCATAAACAAGCAATTATCAACCGAGGGAGCAAAAAACGTGAGCAATGCTTCTCCATTTCAGCTTGGACATAAAGGCTGTTCTCCTCTACATGATGCATTTCTCAACTGATTTTTAGGGTTCCGTACCATAAGGGTGAAAACGGGTCCCTATTAATTTCGCTCTGCTGTCCGTCTGTCACCAGGCTGTATCTCATGAACCGGGTTAGTTAGAAAGTTGAAATTTTTACAGATGATGTATTTCTGTTGCCGCTATAACAACAAATACTAAAAAATAGAATAACATAAATATTTAAGGGGGCTCCCATACAACAAACATGATGTTTTTGCTTGTTTCTGCTCGATTTTCATAACGGCAACTGGGGATGCTTAAAATATTCACAGAATACTTTGAGTTATATATTCACTTTAAAAATAAATAATTAAATAAAAATAAAATTAATATTAAAGGGGGGCTCCTATACAACAGACATGATTTTTTTGCTGCTTTTATTGATAAAGATAAGGAACCCTTAGCCGGTTTTTTATTCAATTCGATTCAGTTTTTGTTAAGTGTGTGTCATGTCAATCCCACAACCAAGCATAGTTTAATAACTTTATATGTAAAATCTATCAAGCCATTTAAGCTACTGAGCTGCTTACCAAAAAACCGGCCAAGTGCGAGTGGGACTCGCGCACCAAGGGTACCGTACATTATATATATTAAAAATTATTAAAAATATTTTTATTATATGATGTAACTGTGCTATAAGACGGCTATGTAACAAATTTCAAGATTCTGAGTTCACGGGAAGTACCCTGCAGGTTTTGATTACCTTGTAAGTGTCAAAAAATTATCAATAATATTTTTATTTTATTATATGATATAACTAAAAAATTATGATTTTCGCAATTTTTTTTTGATCTTTGTTATAAAGATGTTGCTTCGTACCAAATTTCAGGATTCTGAGTTCATGGGAAGTACCCTGTAGTTTTTGATTCCCTTGCTAATATAAAAAAAAAACACACAAAAATATGCAGCAGTTGTATCTTTGATTGCGTTGGCTTAGAAGTTTGATTTTTTCACAGTCCAAGGGACAGTAGACTTGAGTATTTGGTATGAATTTCAGCTTGATACCTCAATGCGTTCCTTAGAAAAAGGATCTTGACAGACAGACAGTTGGACTAACAAGTGATCCTATAAAGGTTCAGTTTTTTCCTTTTGAGATACGGAACCCTAAAAATGGGCGAAATGTAAAGATTAATTTAAACCATTACGTAAAGATTCATTTCAAAAGGCGATGCGGCAACCTATCCATATGCGTAATAAATCGTACCTCATACTCATGGTATCAAAGAAATACACAGACAAAATACATTTTTTAATTACTGTTCAGCGGGGGGATGCAGCTAGTGTTCTTGGCAGTTTGCCACACGGGCAACACCTTAGTTTAGATTTTTAATATTTTAATTCTTTTATATTTAAGGTTTTTTTAGTATGAATATAGTTAGGTTTATTTATAAGTAGTTTTTAAATTCGTTTATATTACTAATAAAGACTTTGGTTCGTAAATACAAAAAAATTGGTTATCTGTAAAGTCGGTTTACGGACGATAATTTTACGTGATAACGGTAGAAGAGATAGATGCGTCACAAGCCGAAAACTTCCGAAAAGGCTGATTGTGTCTCTCGCTTGCACACGGAAAGTGACACTTTTTCGGATTAGCGGCCCGCCCCGGCTTCACACGTGTAGATTTAGGTATTTATTCTACAGCCTATGTTCTTTAGGGACAATGTAGGCAAGTTGAATTAAGGAGTTATTGAACCTTGATGGAACACAATATTTTCAACATGTTCAAAACGTAAGCTTTAATACGTATAAGGGGAAATGGAATATGGAAGAGAATTTCGGCGCCGAGATTGAATTGTGCGGTAGCTCAGATGGCAGAGCATAGGTCGTACATAGACCTAGGTCGCCGGTTCAAGTCCCGCCCGCATGAAATTTTTTCACCATATTTTATTTCTTAATTGAGTATGTTCAAAAAGTTTTAAAACAGCATATACATAATATTTGAATACACAAATTTATCTCGAAAACCGCTGGGTTGATAAGTTTTTGCATACCATCATTATACTATACCACGAGCATGTAGTTTGATTTATTAAGCATATTGTATCCGCGTAAAATTAGTTTGAGTAACTTTTCTCTTCCTTTCTTACAAAATATGTTGAAGCATACTATCCTTCCAGCTGAAAATTAAAGAGAAAGAAATAAAGCACTTACTCATGAAGTATGACAACGAAATGTGGCAGAAAAATGTTGGTCGAAGAAGCGACATCGAGGAAAAACGGAAACTCCACAACGGGTTGACATTTGATCTAACAAGTATAAAGGGCTCTCCAGTGACTGAGGGCTACAGGAATAAGTGTGAATTGACAGTGGGATATGATGAGAACAATGAGTTGACGGTTGGATTCCGGCTTGGGGCGTATGCTAAGGGCACTATATGTGTGGGCCCCATTGGTGGACTGTGTCACATATCGGAGGCCACGAAAAAGGCGGTGATGGTGAGTTTTGTATATTCTGTTAATAGATAGAAGTAATTATTTTTTTTTTAATGGAGTTTTACCTGCGAAATTGGCGTTTTTTTTCCGCTTGCCATTTTGTTCCTAATGACTATTATTTTCAGTTAAACATTTTTGTTATTAAACTTTATTAACATCCTGAATGCAATAAATTTTTGTTGAAAAATTATCATCAAAAGAACTAGTTTCAGATGTTGTTCGTTTTGATCAAAAATGTAGTCATTTTACTATTCTTTTTCAAACTTTTTGTAAATTTTATAATGCGTAAATCATGCTTACTGTTGTCCGTATATACATGAAAAAATTTACTTTAGTTGAATTTATCAAACCCGAAATGATACTAAAAACGTAAGCATGAAAAATTCAAGTTACTTGAAATTCCCTACAGAACACACCAATTTCATAGGCAAGGACCCAATATAATTGGTATTTGAAATGATGCCTATTTAAACTGATAATATTGCATCTCCTAAGTTCAAATAATATATTATATTGTAAGTAATGGGATAGTTTTTTCAAAATACCTTATTGAAAAAGCAATAACCCGGATATATGTCCATCGCCAAGGTCGTCAGTCGGCTGTACAGATTACCTGCATTTTCTTACATAGTAAAATGCTTTCATAATAAATTGATTGATGTAAGCCGTTAAAACCATGATTTTTACGTCTAACATCAATAAATTTATTTAATTTTATATAATTATTTATTGCACAAAAAACTTAGTATGAATCGTACAAAAATTCATCAGCAACAAGCTTCGTCAAAAATTTATTTAATAGGAATTCATACAAGTTTACATTTTTTTTGTAGCTATTCCAAGATTTCGTCCGGAAGTCGAATATGCGTCCGTTCTCCCCTGCAGACTACTCGGGACACTGGAGAGGCCTTACTGTGAGGCATTCATCCTCCGCCAATGAGATCATGCTCATAGTATTGATGCATCCACAGGTACTTCACTGCATTTATGATCTTCATTCATCAACACGTTACTACGGCTACGGCATTATAATAGAATAGGCATATTGCATTCGATTATTTTTCGTGTAGCTATGGAGAGCTTCGAAAATAAACACATTAGAATAAAACATTTCTAAAAAAATCTCTTTCAGACATAAACATTATAAAGCCATATTTTTGACGTTATTAAAACGCTGCTGAAATTCCTATAAATTCGTGACGTCACGGGCAAGCTCTTTGTACGGGTGGCGATGGTGTGAGAACTTTGTTTGGTAGCTGTAGCAAATATTTAGTGAATGTCATTACGGCTTCATAATAAACGTTGCTATAAATTTAGTAGATTATATCATGGTACAACCGTATTTTAAATCCTTACTAATCCTTACTTCCTTATCCTTACTATAATATTATAAATGCGAAAGTGAGCTTGTTTGTTTGTTTGTTTGTTACGCTTTCACACCGTAACTACTGAACCGATCATCATGAAATTTTGCATACTAGTTCTCTGGAGTACGGAGAAGGACATAGGCTACCTTTTATCCCGGGAAAAAGTACTATTCCCGAGGGATCGACATTAACGCGGGCGGAGCCGCGGGCGAAAGCTAGTTTTTTAAACTTTTAGGTATATATTTTTAAACATAAGGTAATTAACGAATCAATATAAAATTCAATTGTTGTTCTAAACAGTATTTTTAGATAGATTATAAAAATCAATCAAACATGTTTTGTATTAAATATCTATTAAATTAAGAAATAAAATATAGTGATAAAATTCCACGCGGGCAGAGTTTGAACCAGCGATCTTAGGTCTGTGTATGACCTACCTACCTTAGGTCGTTCGTACATAGAGCTAAGCCTAAGGCCTAAGGTCACTGGTTCAAAGCCCGACCGTCACCATATTTTATTTCTTAATTTAATAATAGTATATCAAAATAGCATTGTGAATGCAAATAACACTTACAAAAATATGTTTTGTAGATATTATCTCAACATCCGTCAAATAGCGTATTCTTTTATTAAGCCGAGTCAGTGGCGATCAGTGTTTTAAATTTTGTGTTTTAGGTTACGGTAACCGCTTTCCATCAGGTGGGCCGTATGCCCGTTTGCCTACTAAGTGGTATAAAAAAATCTTTACATATTGTAAAGCTACGCGTTCACTGCATCGCAATCGGAGCGTACTGAGCAGACGGATTTGTTGCTTTGTATGGATTTGTATAGCACTGCGTGCACTGCATCGACATTTCCGTGTTTCCGTTTTCCCTCGGGAATAGTACTTTTTCTCGGGATAAAAGGTAGCCTATGTCCTTCTCCGTATTCCAGAGAACTTGGATGCAAAATTTCATGATGATCGGTTCAGTAGTTGAACGCGTAACAAACAAATAACCAAACAAACAAACTCACTTTCGCATTTATAATTTATAAGTAAAATTAGTAAGGATAATATTAGTAAGAATTATTATGAATAACAGCGGATATAAAAAACCTCATTTCGTAGGAATTCGATTTGGATATAGTCATTTACCATACATATAAAATCCATAATTTTTAAATTCATACCTAATCATCCCATGACATAAACTTAATAGCCATATATATTAAAAAGGAGAATCATTTTATCGCAAAAAGTTAAATTTTATTCACAGTTACAATCGCCTTTTGCCATGCAATTAATTTCTATAGTCATTATAAGGGACAAGTACAACCGTCATATCTGAGAAAATGTATAATCATCATTTGGCTTAGGTTTCATATTATGAGCAATTGAAATACACATATTACAGAAAATTTACGTATATAGTAAGCATAATGTACGCAGCATTGTACCTCTCCTGACAAAATACAGATAATAACAAAAATATCTTCATCACTATCCTCCATAACGCTAAGCAAGCTATGACGATTGCTTTAAAAATGCCAATATTGCCGATGCGGAATCCGACTGCAGTGGACGCACCCGGACGACCAGTTTCGATCCAGTGAACGCGCAGCTTAAAAGTCCAAAAACCCCAGCAAACTAACAGGACTAGTGAAAATCGTCAAGTAATCTTTGTTTCAGGAACTGTCGCAAGCAGAATTGGATAAAATCAAAAAGGATTTAATAGATTACTTCAGCACTGAAGAGGCAGTCGCCTGTGGCATCAAGTCACTATATTTTGAACTTGTCACTAAAAGGTTGGTCACCAAATAAGTAACTAATCAAATCATGTGGATCATACGTGTTCCACAACATTATGTAAATTGAAATTGTATATAACATGAAATCAGAAAAAAGAAAAGATAAAAATATAAAAAATCATACAAAGCCCTTAAGGCAAGTAGGCTACCAAAACAGTTGAAAAGAGATTCTTTAAAGAGATCCGATTTTTGTTTTTATTCTAGCTACAACACTCCAGTTTCGGAGGTTTTTCTTTACCTGTGCTATAAGACCAGGCTTCTTGTCAAATTTCATTATTTTCAGGTCAAAGGGAAGTCCCCATAGGTTTTAGGTTTCTAGTGGTTGTATCATTTGATTGCGACGTTAGATACCAATTTGTTCTACCTTCTGCCTCGATTTGAAACAAATCGGATCTGGCAACTAGTGTTATCAGACGGATAGTGTGATATTTTTTTACCGTTTAGGTATGGAATTCTAAACAAGTTTTTTACAAAAATAATTTTTTTCTGACAAGCTTTTATTGTAAACGAATCCACGCTGTAAAGTGCTTTCCAAGACAAATCAAATGAGCCCAAACACGATTGGTGTACCTTGTTTAGTTTAAGAGTTCCTATGGCTTCCCTACCTTCTAACTCCATCATTACCAGCGCTACGATTCCATAATAATGTGTTGTCATCCAATTTACACATGCATGCAAAATTTCAGCTCAATCGGCAACCGTGAAGTGGATCATATTTAACTCGCAAGCTTTAATTACAGAGAAACATCGGGACCGGCGAAACTAAAT
Organism: Elegia similella; assembly: GCA_947532085.1. Classification (NCBI taxonomy): domain Eukaryota; kingdom Metazoa; phylum Arthropoda; class Insecta; order Lepidoptera; family Pyralidae; genus Elegia; species Elegia similella. The sequence goes on along the minus strand of OX383933.1, from coordinate 21,927,211 downwards.
GAAAGCTTGTAAAGTGGATACAATGAGATCTGGCCGAAATGACGTGATTTACCGTACATTTTTGTTCAAAGATCTTCCATATATTATGCATGTATGTGTACTATAATTAAAATGTTTTTAGAAAATCGGGTGAAGATCCAGCCAAAGCAGTGCACTTGATGGGTTCAACGCATATCGTAGATTCCATACTGGGGCATCAGTTCAGGGTATCGCCAGAGGCTTTCTTCCAGGTAAGATTTCAGATTTCAGATTTTATTGCGAGTCACAGTATTACAAGTTGTTAATATAAATTATAAAAAAGTACATAGTGACGCCCTGCTAGGGCACTGCAAACATAAGACGGGCAACTAGATGCCAATTTACTTAAATAATAAATTACATTTCATACCAAATTACAAATTATATTAAAAAAAAAAAAATTCTTCTTCTTCTTGGTCGTTTTCCTCATGACTGAGGGTCGTGACAGTAATATATTCGGGATATTATCGGGAGCGGCGCAAGGAAACACAGGCGTACAGAGTATGACTGATTTATTTTAGGTTTACCCACATACAATTAATATCCATATGCCACACCTCCCCCCCTAAGCTAAGTAACAATTCAACAACTCCAAATAATTAAAGTTCCTTATATAACTAGCTTTAAACTGTATATAATATAATATAATATAACAACCATGCCAACAGCACAAGCTACCTATTAACTATATAAGATAAAGGCTTCCGTTTTATGTGTCACATATATATTTTAGTAAATAAAATATACAGTGCCTAACGATACGCCAATAACTTTATGATTTGAAACCGTGACATGAGAAGCAAGGAAAAGTAATTGAATGCCAGCATCAATTTTATAATAAACAAAAATGGATGTGACGCAAATTAGGTATTTATCTTGCTTCCCATCGCACCCTTCCGACCATAAGAAAACTAAATTTGATAGCAAAGTATAGTAAACAGAAAATATAAAAAAATAATTTCTAAAGAAGTTTAACATAAAACCTTAATTCCGACCGATTCTAACAATACAGTCAACAAAAAAAAATGCTATTAATATTAATAAAAAATTATTTATCACTTTTGTTACTTTTAGCTTTTAAAACACAAGCGCGTTTAGGCCGCGGTTCTCTATACTTATCAAGGGCACGCGATATGTCTTCGTTTGTTTTTTGAGTGTCCGGACACTTTGAACTAACGATACCGTCGCCTTGTAGATTTTCCGGTGGGGGGTCGAGCGTACCCTCCATGATGTCAGTAACCGGTTCCGAGTTTGACCCGGGCTGTGCAGTTGCAGTTTCTGCCGTTTCCGACTCGCCAAGGACTGTAACAAGGGCTAACGAGTGTCTGATCGGTTTTTTTATAGGAAGTAACTGATCTATGTGGCGCTTCCACTCACAGCCATCCGACAAACGTACCTTATAAGTGAGTGGAGCATCCCTGGTAACCACGGTAGCTGGTGCCCATTTCTCCGCTCGAGCCCTATAGTCGCGAGCTAGGACTGAGTCCCCCGGCTCGACGTGCCGTGCAGCGCCGGGCCGCGCCCGCCCTGCGCGATCTATAGCTATTTCTACCGCGCTCTTCGTCGACGGCTTTAACACGTCTAGACGACCACGGAGCCGACGGCCGAACATTGCCATCGCTGGTGACACACCCGTGGTGGAATGCTCACAGTTCCTATATTGAAATAAAAATTGAGCTATAGACGTGTCAATATCTTTTCGTTCGTGTACAGCTTTTTTCATTGCACGTTTTACTAGCTTCACAGCATTTTCAGCGGCCCCATTTCCGGCCGCCCGATAAGGACTAGTAATAATATGGCTGATAAAATTTTTGTTCATATAATTGGCGAATTCAGTTGAGCTGAAAGGGGGGCCACCGTCACTTATAATTTGGGAGGGCAAGCCAAACCGAGCGAAAAGTTCGCGTAATTTGAGTATAGTCGCCTCTGCGCTAGTGCTTGACATTCTCTGTACTTCGATCCATTTGCTGTGAGCGTCAATAGTAACTAAATAATGCTTGCCCTGAAATTCGGCGAAATCAATATTTAATCTCTGCCAAAGGCGCATTGGAAACACCCAAGGATGCAGCTGTGCGCGTGGCGGCGCATCACGTTGCTGTAGGCACGCCGAGCACGAGCGACACACACTCTCGATCTCCGCGTCGAGCTGAGGCCAGTACACATAGCTCCGTGACAAATTCTTCATTTTAACAACCCCCAAATGGCCCTGATGCAGTTCATGCAACACTCTTTGTCTCAATACCTTAGGAATCACGACACGATGATTATATAAAATACAACCCCTATCGATGGCCAAACAGTCCTTGCGATGAAAATATGGTTTAACTAACTCGTCAGTCACTGCAGCTGGCCAGCCATTCAAAAGATAATCATAAATCATTTTTAAAATACTATCGTCTTGTGTTTTAATAGCTATCTCCTTCGCGCTTATAGGAAAATATTCTTCCACATAATTAACATAAGATATTACGTCCGTTTGCGGTTCGCCCTTTCGCTTGTCCGGCAGCGGCAAGCGTGATAACGCGTCAACATTCCCGTTATCCCTGGACTTTACGAATTCGATTTTAAAATCGTAGGCGGCTAACTTTGTAGCGTACCTTTGCAGCCTACTTGCTGCTGTTTGTGGCAAACCGTATTTTGGGCCAAAAATAAACGTCAGGGGTTTGTGGTCCGTTTTGATGATAAACTGACGACCGTAAAGGTATTGATGATGTTTATTAACCCCGCTAATGATAGCGAGCGCCTCTTTATCCAATTGGCTGTAGGCGCGCTCAGCCGAGTTTAAAGTACGCGACGCGAAACAAATGGGGCGTTCGTCACCATTAGGATACCGATGAGATAACACGCTGCCAATGCCGTACGAACTACTATCCACCGCCAACACTAACGGTAGTTCTGGATTATAATGAACAAGTACCTTGCTACTAGACACAGCCTTTTTTACATCACAAAAACACTTGTCACATTCCGTGGACCAACTCCAATCAACATTTTTCCGTAACAATAGGTGTAATGGGTACAAAATCGTGCTAAGTTTTGGAATAAACTTAGCATAATAATTGACTAAACCCAGAAAAGATTTGAGTTGGGTAACATCTTTTGGCGGCGGCGCGTCAACAATTGCCCTGATTTTGTTTTGGTCAGGGTGTAAACCATGCTTGTCAATAACAAATCCGACATAAGTAATGCTATCTTGTAAAAATGAACATTTCTCCAATTTTATTCTTAAGCCAACCTCTCGTAATCGATTAAAAACCGCCACCAAATTGGAAATATGCTCTGAGCGGTTCCTACCCGGTACAGGCGATATCATCAAGGAATACCGCAACACCCTTTAGGCCCTTGAGGGTTTCTTCCATAAATTTTTGGAACTTTTCGGGAATACAAGTTAATCCGTATGGTGTACGGTTATAAATATATGTACCTATGTGTGTTGAGATGGCTGTACAAGGCTGGGAGTCCTCATTTAAAAACAATTGTTGATATGCGTTTGTCAAATCAATTTTTGAAAACTGTTCCCCCCCGCTGAGCGCTGCGAACAGCTCCTCGATTCGAGGGTACGGCTCGCGCATTAACTTAGGATTTATAGTCACCTTGTAGTCTCCACAAATGCGTATTTCACCTGATTTCTTAATCACCGGTACTATAGGAGTACCATATTCCGAATAATCCACTTTTCTGATCGTACCCTCACCCTCGAGTCGCTCCAGCTCTCGTTCAACGGGCTCACGTAAAGCTAATGGCAAAGATCTAGCTTTAATAAACACTGGTGTTTTGTCCGTCAAATGTAATGTTATATTTTTGGTACAAGTTCCTAATCCTGGGGCAAACACCGACGGGAACTGACGGCGAAGTTGTCCCACTAAACTGCTGTCGTTCATTTGAAATAATAGTTCATTTATTTTAATATTGCTAATTTTAAGTTTTCTTAGCCAAGATCTACCCAGGAGGGGCGGTCCACCGTTTTTGATAACAAACAATTTAAGGTCCTTAGCCGTGTGATCCCCGACAACAACATCAACATTAATAAAGCCTACAGATTCGATGGGGGTACCTACATATGAAGACAGAGATATATCATAACTCAAAATGGGCAAATCAGAGAAATTATTATAATAAAAACTTAAACTGATTGCGGATAACTTACTGCCAGTGTCCAATTCAAAGTTTACCTCCCGGCCGTTCACTCGCGCCGGCAACATATACGGTTTGTCATTTGTTCCACGAACACAGATATTATACACCTCACTGTCCGATTCGTCTTCTTCACTATTAACTATGTAATTTTGTTTTCGCGTCGATGTTAAAAACGCCTGATTAGCCTCATGTTTAGCTAACTTTTTGTTACACATCACTTTGATATGACCCTTAAGGCCGCACACGTCACACGAGTAGTTTTTGAACCGACACATCGCGCGATGATCTCGACCGCACCGCCAGCAGCCGTTGCTGCGGTGCCCACCTCGAGACGTCGAGGGATCGCCAGACGAGCGTCCGCCACTGCCAGTTCCACGCACGTTCGCGGTAACGCGATATGCACGCTCCCCGGTTGAAACTCGATGCACCGGCTCAAGAGCGCGCGGCGCGCCCGCCGCTAAGCCACCCGCCGCCGAGTTACCGCTCGTCTGTGCATGTCGTTCGGCCGCTTCTAATGCTAACGCCAGCTCGATTGCCTTCTTGTATGTTATTGTGGGCTCAGCAAATATTCGTGACCTCATTTCATCGCTTGCCAGTCCTGACACAAACTGGTCGCGCAAATTTTCTTCCAGCGTAGTAGTAAAGTTGCATGTACTCGCCAAGTGTTTGAGAGCTTGTAAGTACTCGCTGAGCGATTCACCCACATTTTGTCTTCTCTGACGAAAAAGATGGCGTTCGGCGATTTCTGACCGTTTCGGCTCGAGATGATCACCCACTATTTTCGCCAAATCACTAAAACTTTTACTCTCCGGATTGCTCGGGGCGCATAAGTCACACATGAGATCGTATGTGGCTCCTCCAACTAACGTCACCAAGGTTGCAACCTTTAATTCTTCTTTAATTTCGTTTAACGCCATAAATTGTTGCACGCGCCTAATGTACGCCGACCACTTCTTGCTCGATAGGTCAAATTCCTCAACTTTTCCGATAGGCATTTTGATATTTCGCACTGCACACACTGTCCCGAATACCGTAAATTGATTTTTAAACGGTAAAACTCGTCGCCAGTAATATATTCGGGATATTATCGGGAGCGGCGCAAGGAAACACAGGCGTACAGAGTATGACTGATTTATTTTAGGTTTACCCACATACAATTAATATCCATATGCCACAGTGACCACCATAATTTGCCCCAGCCACAAGATGTTTCCAGGCTGATCTGTTCTGGGCTAAGTGAATGGCAGCCTGTGTGTTGCACTTCAAGGAATTCAGAAGTTCAAAAAAAATTTAAATTAAATCAAATTAAATTATATAAAAAAAAATCATTAAACATTTATTAAAAATACAGGTACTGGATAATTACTTATTTACAGTTAATACTTATGGTTGAGTAGTCGAAGGATCCTATGTTTCCTTATGTACGTCGTCGAAAAATTCTGATAAGTTGTAATATTTTTTTTTATGTAAGAATGTTTTTAGTTGCTTATTAAAAGATTTATTTTCTTGAGTATTTCTTAATTTATTTGGTAAATGATTGTATATTTTCATTACCATATAATGAGGGCTCGAAGAGACTAAATGCATTTTTGTGGCAGGTGTATTTAATTTGTTCAAATATCTATTATTTCTCTTATTACTATTGTCTCTTTTCGTATATAAGTGGTCATGCTTTCTTATGAACTTACATGCTTCAAGAATATATATTGATGTTAGGGTCAGAATTAGATGTTTTTTAAAGTATGGCCTACAGGATTCCCTTTGGTCAATATCAACGAGTATTCTGAGACATTTCTTTTGCAGCACAAATATATCGTTCATCTCACAGCAATTACCCCACAGAACAATGCCGTACGACAATCTAGAGTGAGCGTATGCATAGTAGGCAGCGAGAGATGTTTTAAAGTCGGACACACGTTTCAATTGATTCAGGGCATACGTAAACGATGATAGTTTATTTTTAAGTTTTTGTATATATGGCTTCCAGGTCATATTTGTATCCAAATCGATCCCCAATAGTGTAGCTGTATTGACAGATTCAATTTTAGTGTTTTTAAAGAGGTATGATATGTGCAGTGGACTTTTTTGGGAGGGTTTAAATTGAATTATTTTTGTTTTATTCAAGTTGAGATCTAAGTTATGTTCCTCTAGCCAGTTTGTAATTTTATCCAGGGTAAAAGTTAATTTATTTTGTAATTCGATAGTGTTGGAGCAAGATACCAAAACTGAGACATCATCCGCAAATAGAACGTTTTCTTCGTTGATCTGGGTAGGCAGATCGTTAATATAGACGAGAAATAACATACATCCCAGAACACTGCCCTGCGGGATAGAGCCAGTTGAGCGTACTCTTTCCGATTTGATAAACTCTACTTTTCCCGATTCAAAATTTGTATTTTTTACTTCTACGTACTGAAAACGATTGTTAAGATATGATTTAAACCATCGATAAGCGGGACCTCTAACGCCGGACTCATATAATTTAGTTAATAGAGTCTCGTGAGAGACTCTATCATATGCTTTACTCATATCAAGCAGGAGTCCAACGGCGTATTCTTTCTTGTCGATTATTTCGAAAGCTTTTTTTACATATTTATAAATTGCCAGAGTCGTAGAGCGGTTTTTCCGAAACCCGTTTTGGTTGTCATGAAATACTTTATACTTTTCGTAAAAGCTGCATAGTCGTTTTACCATTACTAATTCAAATACTTTAGCGGAGGCGGGTAAGAGAGATATAGGGCGATAGTTATTAATATCTAAGTAGATCCTTTTTTATGTGTTGCTCTTATTTTTGAAACTTTTAAGATATTGGGAAATATTCCTTCAGTGAAAGATTGGTTTATTAGCTTAGTGTAGGGGACGGTCAGTATATCAGCACACGCCTTCAGTAGAGTAGTAGGGATTTCATCTATACCAAATGAATTTTTATTTTTTAGGGTTTTTAATACTTTATTTATTTCTATATGATCTACAGGGTTTAAGAAAAAGGTGTTTTGAATTCTTTTTGAGGAACAATTAATGTTTTTTGCTTTTTTGTTGATATTTAATTTACCAATCGATAAAAAATATTTATTAAATTCTTCCGCTACTCTTTTTGGATCGTATATGACTTCGCTATTAGGTAATTTTAGTCTTATATTTGGTTCATTTTTATTGTTCTTTTTAGTCTCTCTATTTATTACTTGCCACATGCATTTTGTTTTATTTACCGAAGCTAATATTTTTCGACTATTATTGTTTTTTTTTTGACTGTTTTACAGCTTTTTTTAGGATTTTATAATATATTTTATAGTTTTCGCGTAATATTTTGTTCTTGGTCTGTGATAATAATTGCTTATATAATCTTTTATTTCTACTGGATATTTTTAGCCCTGGAGTCAAATGAGATTTTTTGCATTCTGTGCTATATTTTATAAGTATTTTAGGTATACATTTATCTAGATAAGTTTGCATTATGTCATTGAATGTATTATAATTTTCGTTTACGTTTTTTGTAGGGCTTAGTAATGTATGAGTACCTGATAATTTCCCAAACTCGGCTACTATTAGGTCTGGGGAAAAGGTTTTTCGTATTTTGTACCCCTTCCAATGATGACTCAGTAAGTCTGTCTGTCTGTATGTATGATCACGATCATCTCCGAAAATACTGAACCGATTTACTTCAAACTTTCACCAATTGCTTTGTTTTAACCCAGCAAAAAATTTATTTGTTTCATCAAAATCGGTTCATTAAAAAAAAGTTATCGTCATTTGAATGAACTCAAGGCATGAGTTTGCCTGCAAATATATAGCAATACGTTAAAAAATAATAATGAAATTTGGTATGGAGGTAGTGAGACCCGGGTACTTTCTTTCATTCTACTGTTTCTGAGGGATGGACACTATCGGCGGCGGCATAGCCGCGGGTAAACGTGACATATATCAACGCAACCGAAACTGCTGCGTGCGCCTAGAAACTTGAATTTTGGTACAGGGGTTCTTGTAATGATGTGAGTGAGCGTTATCGATTAAAATTAAAAAGATGGGTTTAAATGAAATTTGCAAAATTTCCCCCTTAAGGGGTAATAAAATGGGGTAGTGAGGGTGGTATAATAAATTTCGTGTGAAAATTTTCTCATTTTTGGACTTAGAAGTCTGAAAGTAGGTATATAAGTTCTCGATTAACATTAAAAAACATCTGTGTAGGTGAACTAGACAAAATTCTCCCCTGATAGAGTGAAATAGAGGGGTAAAGTTTGTACGGAAATTTTCTCATTTCTACACTTAGAAGTATAAAAATAGGTATATAAGTTCTTGATTACAATTAAAAAAGCCTGTGCGATGGACAATATTCCCCCCTTAAATGGCAAAATGGGAGGGTAAAGTTTTTATGGAAATTTTCATATTTCTGGACTTAGAAGTATAAATAATATCCATACTTCCATACTAATACTAATGTTATAAATGCGAGGGTAACTCTGTCTGTCGTTTTTTTAAGCTTCAACCATTGAACTGATTTGGATGAAATTTGGTATTGAGGTAGTTTGATGCCCGAGGAAGGACATAGGGTATGTTTAACTCCGAGAAATTCTACTGTTCTCGAGGGATCGACACTTACGCGGGCGGAGCCGCGGGCAACAGCTAGTTAGAGATAAATTCATTATGAAAACACGGTTTTACTCAAGATTATTCAGTTGAAATCTCCAACTAGTTTCGGTCTGTTATGAAGACCATCATCGGGGCGAGTGTTAGGGGTTTCGCTTCCCTTAAAGCACTGACTGGAGCCTCTCGCGTCGCCGCACCGCCCGCGCCGCTGCCCGCGCTGCACGCGAGCCAACGATGGCTCGAGGGGATGTCGAAATCGCCCGGATGATGGTCTTCGTAAAACACCGAAACTAGATGGCGATTCCAACTGAATAAAAGTGGATCATCATCATCAGCCGTAGGAAGTTCACTGCTGGAAAAGGCCTCTCCCAAAGATTGTTCGTTTCATGGAAGGATATTGCCATACACCACGCTTGGCAGGCGGGTTGGCGAGCGCAGTTTTTTTGGCTTCTTGTGCTTCCGACGCTGCTGCCCATCGGAAGCATTTTTAAGCTGGGGAAAGATAGGAATTTGTTGGATTTGTCGAATGTCCATGTTGTGCCTTAACCGGTATTTGTTGGGAACTCCGTCCTTGAAGCTGTGGACCAATATGTCTACTTGGGTCAATTGATCCAGGTTGGCAGTTCCAGCTTCGAGGACGAGGTGTTTCGACGAATCCGACTCGGCTGGGCAGCGTTCGGGAAGCTCTTCCCCATGTCTTCTCGTCCAAAATACCTCAGTGCCTGAAGACGAAAGTCTATAATCAATGTGTGTTACCAGTGATGACTTACGGGTCCGAAACGTGGTCCCTTACTATGGGCCTCATAAGAAAGCTCAAGGTCGCTCAAAGAGCTATGGAGAGGGCTATGCTCGGTGTTTCTCTGCGAAATCGAATCAGAAATGAGGAGATCCGTAGAAGAACAAAGGTCACCGACATAGCTCAGCGGATTAGTTCTTTGAAGTGGCAGTGGGCGGGGCACATAGCGCGCAGAACCGATGGCCGATGGGGCAGAAAGGTTCTCGAATGGCGACCACGTGCCGGCAAGCGCAACGTCGGACACCCACCGACCAGATGGTCGGACGACCTGACTAGGGTCGCAGGAAGACGCTGGATGCAGGCCGCTTCCAACCGGTCGTATTGGAAATCCTTGGGGGAGGCCTATGTCCAGCAGTGGACTTCTTGCGGCTGATATGATGATGATGATGTTGGATTTGTAAAATACAGGTATTGGGATACTACTCACTTGGATGAATGGGGGGAAAGAAAGCAAGGCCAATTAGTTCAGAATGAAACCCCTGACGTAAACGTGAGTGTAACCGTGTTTTTATAAAGAGTATAAGCATTATTAGTGCTTACGCATGTTAGGAAAATTTGAAGGTGTTTTCCACTCCAATAAGGGTTTTCAATGTAATAGTGATTGGTTAAATATGTGTTACCCAATCACACCCGGACCTGATGTCTTAGTTGTTTCAAATATTAGGTATCCAATACAGCGGCTTATCGGACTCTATGATTTAGTAAAGCCATCTGGTGGTAAGCATTTCAGAGCACCACAAATGGCATATAAAATATTGGGTGTGGCCAAAGTTAAAAAAAATCGTCTATGGGTCTGGGGCTGCTATGCTTTACAAAGCACTCTTAGCCCTTGGTCATTATTAGAATTATATATCTTACTATATCAGACTACCTCTCGTCCGCGGTTCCACTCGCATGGATGTTGAATCCTCAGGAAACGGTACCTTTTTCTGGGAAGAAAAATACCACACGTCCATCCCCGGGCCTTAAACTCCATACCTTCCATCTAAATCGGTTTAATAGTTAAAGCGTGAAGATATTCATAATATTAGTAGAGTTGTTGGGGGAAGCTTCAAAAATCTGATATCAATTGTAACACTAATTCATTTCTATTTATATTTTAGATAAACACAGCGGCAGCGGACATTCTGTATCAAAGTGCTATTGATATGAGCGAGGTGAAGAGTGACTCCACCGTGGTGGACATCTGCTGCGGTACTGGGACTATTGGCCTGTGTTTTGCTAAGGTAGAATTATATTATAAATCGTATTATCGTTATCGTATCGAGAACGTTACTGTATTAAATAGGTATAAGGCGGGGATGATGTTTGGTCATCTTTTACGACATGAGGATTTCATCACGACAAGATCGAAGTCAAGAGAGGAAAAGGACGAAGACTTCATAGACGAAGTAAAATAGAAGGCCAAGGAGATAGTGGAGGATCAAGAAAGATGGAAAATACTCCACTGACAAGAAAGGTTCTTAAAATAATGATGATAATGACGTCTTATCGTGAGGTTGCTCGAAACAACCAAAAATATTTTTTATGTCGTCTATCAATAAACAAGGAACAATTGTCCGAAAACAGGGTCTAAAATACTTCTTTATACCTATATCGCGTAATCAAAAAGGTCGAATCATATTTTTAGGTAGTATAAGTGGCCAGTTACATGATGCATACTTAATTATTTATATATTTGTCTGTTTAATAATTATTTAATATTATTGGAGGTAACTTCGCTACGCTCGGGATTCTATTCTAGACTCTTTCTTTCCACTCTTAATTTCTCATGTATTATGTAACAATGTATGTGTTTGTCATTATTATTTCCACATAAAGTTATATAGTTTTTGAAATAAATGTATATATATGAATATAAAGTCAAAGAATAAAATATTTTTGGAAGTCACTTTGTTGGTAAAATATATTCTAGCACTGCAACAAAGTCCTTGGCCTAGAGATGGTAGCAGAGGCAGTGAAGGATGCCAAAGCCAATGCCGAGCTCAACAACATTACAAATTGTGAATTCTACACTGGGAAGGCGGAGGATATTCTTCCCTCTGTGTTGGCTAGGGCTTCCGATGACGTGGTGGCGATCGTCGATCCTCCAAGAGCTGGACTCCGTAAGTTATTCCTCTTTCTCTCTTTTTACTCATACTCTCTCCTTTCGATCTCTTTTTCTCCCTATAGCTTTCTTATATTACTTAAGTTGTATATAAGGGGAAGTTGAGTTGAACCGTATCGCGATTCGTGAATTTCTCCGGGAAAGCAGGCTTCCGTGGCGATGACGTCAGATAGCCTTCTCACTCCATCTCCCCTCTCTCCGTTCCGTTTTCACTTTATTGCTATAGAAGAGCCTGTTTAAAAATATAATTGGCGTAGAATTTGGAGTTGCAACTATTTCTCACGTGGAACCGCTTTAAACTTTTCCCTTTTTGCCATTTTAAACAAAAATCACAAGAAAACAATACAAAGAACAATCAAAAGATTCAGTATGAAATAATATTAGATTGGACAACTAACTAATAGTTGTTATTTACGCCACGCCCATTCTCTTCCTGAGTAGGCGAGCTCCGTGGCGCAGTGGTTAACACGCCAGCCTGCGACACGAGAGTGCCCGGGTTCGATCGTTCGTTGAGGTCAAGATGGAAAAAGATTTTTTTAAATTGGCCTAGGTCTTGGATGTTTATCTATATATATTATATGTGTTATAAAATAAAGTATCGTTGAGTTAGTATCCCATGACACAAGTCTCAAACTTACTTTGGGGCTAGCTCAATCTGTGTGATTTGTCCGTATATATTTATTTTATTTATTTGAACAGATTCTAACTATATCGGCTGGCGGTTTAACTATCTGTATCACCCTCCTCGCTTTATTCTGTCGATTAGCTTATTTTGCAAAAACTATGTCTAAAGCAAGTGATTCGACGTATTGAAAGCTTTTCAACGAACTTGTATAATTTTATTACCAGATATGCGCGCCATAACCCAACTCCGCAACACGAAGAAAGTGAAGCGCCTGGTGTACATATCGTGTAGCCCGGCGTCGGCCGTGAAGAACTTCGTGGACTTGTCGCGCCAGTGCTCCAAGACGCTGCGTGGAGCGCCCTTCGTACCAGTGCGAGCGGCTCTCGTTGATATGTTCCCGCACACAAAGCATGTTGAGTTAGCTGTACTCTTTGAGAGAGAAGAGGTACGTACATAGCGTATTGTGAAGATTAGTCTTCGCTGTGAACAACTTCGTGGTCATATCGCGCCAGTGCTCCAAGACGCTGCGTGGAGCGCCCTTCGTGCCCGTGCGAGCGGCTCTCGTTGATATGTTCCCGCACACAAAGCATGTTGAGTTAGCTGTACTCTTTGAGAGAGAAGAGGTACGTACATAGCGTATTGTAAAGATTAGTCTTCGCTGTGAACAACTTCGTGGTCATATCGCGCCAGTGCTCCAAGACGCTGCGTGGAGCGCCCTTCGTACCCGTGCGAGCGGCTCTCGTTGATATGTTCCCGCACACGAAGCATGTTGAGTTAGCTGTACTCTTTGAGAGAAGAGGTACGTACATAGCGTATTGTGAAGATTAGTCTTCGCTGTGAACAACTTCGTGATCATATCGCGCCAGTGCTCCAAGACGCTGCGTGGAGCGCCCTTCGTGCCCGTGCGAGCGGGTCTCGTTGATATGTTCCCGCACAAAAAGCATGTTGAGTTAGCTGTACTCTTTGAGAGAGAAGAGGTACGTACATAGCGTATTGTAAAGATTAGTCTTCGCTGTGAACAACTTCGTGGTCATATCGCGCCAGTGCTCCAAGACGCTGCGTGGAGCGCCCTTCGTACCCGTGCGAGCGGCTCTCGTTGATATGTTCCCGCACACGAAGCATGTTGAGTTAGCTGTACTCTTTGAGAGAGAAGAGGTACGTACATAGCGTATTGTGAAGATTAGTCTTCGCTGTGAACAACTTCGTGGTCATATCGCGCCAGTGCGCCAAGACGCTGCGAGGAGCGCCCTTCGTGCCCGTGCGAGCGGCTCTCGTTGATATGTTCCCGCACACGAAGCATGTTGAGTTAGCTGTACTCTTTGAGAGAGAAGAGGTACGTACATAGCGTATTGTGAAGATTAGTCTTCGCTGTGAACAACTTCGTGGTCATATCGCGCCAGTGCGCCAAGACGCTGCGAGGAGCGCCCTTCGTGCCCGTGCGAGCGGCTCTCGTTGATATGTTCCCGCACACGAAGCATGTTGAGTTAGCTGTACTCTTTGAGAGAGAAGAGGTACGTACATAGCGTATTGTGAAGATTAGTCTTCGCTGTGAACAACTTCGTGGTCATATCGCGCCAGTGCTCCAAGACGCTGCGTGGAGCGCCCTTCGTGCCCGTGCGAGCGGCTCTCGTTGATATGTTCCCGCACAAAAAGCATGTTGAGTTAGTTGAGAGAGAAGAGGTACGTACATAGCATATTGTGAAGATTAGTCTTCGCTGTGAACAACTTCGTGATAATATCGCGCCAGTGCTCCAAGACGCTGCGTGGAGCGCCCTTCGTGCCTGAGCGATTGGTTCTCGTCAATGTTCCCACATACGAAGCATGTTTAGTTAGCTGTACTCCTTGGGAGAGAAGAGGTGTAAAGAGAACATAGAATATGCAACCACAACAATTTCTTAGTTTATATATCATATATACAACGTGATTTTGAACCCCCCAGCTATATTGAAATCTGGGAATCAGAATCCCTAATGGCACACGGAATTGAAAGAAAAAAAGGTGAAAAACGAAAAAGACAATTAGGTTTCCCATACAAAGTCGCCGATCAGCTGGACGAATTTCTATGAAAGGTTGAATTTATTTTTTCGCTTTTTACCTTTTTTTCTTACAATTCTGTATTCCATTAGGGATTCTGATTCCCAGATTTCAATATAGCTAGTGGGTTCACAATCACGCTGTATAGTATATATATATTTCATATTTTTTATCGTGATAAATCGATAAACGCCGAATACACGCACGAAAAAGTGTTACTTCCCGTAGGCAAGCGAGAACGCGGAACAAGCGATAGAAAGGCACGATCGGTTTAAGCGTTCGGCTTGTGACGCATCTATATCTCTTCCACCATTATCACGTAAAATTATCGTCCGTAAATCAACTTTATAGAAATCTAGTTTTTATTGAAATTGGTTATTTGTTTTCAGAAGCCAACTGCATCGGAGTCGAATGAAGCTCCCTCCGAAGGGGCTATTATAGAAGAACCAACAGAGTCAATGGATTCTTCGAACATCGAAATGTATTATAATTTATTGTAAATACAATTTGTTTAAAATATATTTATTGTTTCATTATTGCATGATGTGATGACACACTACATAAGCAGCAAAGTTACAGCGATTTCATTAGAATAACTAGACTTAGGTTTGGTTTGAGACACAGACATTTTTTTTTTGTTTAAACAGATCTAACACAAAGATTTTTTTTCATATAAGCTTTAAAAACGTGGGAATTTGTGCCTTCCGTTCTCAACATACGAGAGGGAATGAAGAAGGGCATGAAGAAAATCTGTGTTAAAAATAAGCGTAAATGAAATAAGATGAATAAATGAAAGATATAAAAAATATCTTGGAATTGTATTTTTAGCACGTACCAATAATAAAAATTTTCGAAATAGCCTTAAAATTTATATTAAAATTAGTTTTTGAGACTGATGCTACATTTATCTTTATTTTTTTTATATCTGCTTACTTATACCTATACTACCTTTAACTTATACCTACCTGCGGTTGGAGCGAAAAATACTTTCTTTTTTTATTTATTAAACAATTCAAAAAAAAAGGTAGTTAATGTTGGATCTTCTATAAAGAACGGAATGTAAAGATTAGGCTCAATATTACATTATAACCTCTTAAATTAATAGAAACACAAAAAACAAAGTAAATATTACAAATACAGAATTTCAATTTTAAATATCACCTGTAAGTAAATAGAACATAGTAGATATCAAATACCTGCACACAATTAAGCAGTAAACAACCTATTAGAGGGCGATTCCGTTCAACACCTTAATTGAATTGTGTGCGCCGTAACCCCCAGGAATTTAATATCAGGCGCGGCATACCGCCACGGACGCCGCGCATATCGTCACGTCTGCAATTTAAATATATATAGATAGACTTGGATAGACCCACCCAACGCAACAAGCTGATATTTGATTTTAATAAAATACTTACTAAGTAAGCCGTGTGGTATCCGGCAAAGTAGAATAGGACCACTCCAAGTCTTCCCGTGGATGTCGTAGAAAGCGACTTAGGAAATACAAGCTAAACAAAGCTTATAAACATCTAAGACACCTCTCCAACCCGTCTGATCAGCGTGGAGAGTGTAGGCCAAGTCCTCTGGCTGCTCTGGCCAAGGAGGGCCCTAGTAGTACAGAGAGGGTCGTGCTCCTGTAGTGGAGACTAAAAAGGACCTGATGATGATGATGACTTACTAAGTTTGTACTCAAATTGTAATTTATATGATTTATGTTAAGAGTCGGCAACGCATCAGCACCTCTGATGTTGCAGAGGTGGTGGTCCGTGGGCGAGATTGACCACTTTCTATCAGGTGGCTCGTCTGCTCGTTTGCAGTCAAATATACATTTAAAAAAATAGAATCGTGTTTTGTACCGAATACCTGTGCTAATACTTAAAGTAAGTAGTAATCGCAGTGCCAGGCCAATATCGGTCTGTAGACAATCATAAATATAAATAAATAAATATTAGATTGATACACATATATCTCTTATCAAAGCTTATCTTCTTTCGTTACTCTGAAACCATTAAAAATAATTGTCATCCAAACTAAAGAACCTAAAACGATAAAATTATTTGTAAACGTAAAAACTTGTATTTTTTTTTACTATTTAAAAAAGCCTAACGTTCACGTAGTAGGTTTTTTCTTACAATGAACACAGTTTCGAGCTTGATAAAAATGGTAGATATTTATAAGTATTTAAATGCTTTTGAAATTAAATTGAGTGTATTATAAAATTGACCAAACACCTTTGTCGCCGACTGTACGGGCATTCCACGCTGGAGGGTAAGTCGGGATGTCGTTTATTTCAAATCGATCGGTGAAAGGCGGCTACCAGTCTTTCATTATCATCTAAACATAACGCCTCTACACTTATTCCATCAGAAACCTAAAATGTATAAAAAATGTAGTACACCAACACTTTTGTAAGTCGCCTACAAACGTTTATATTGCGTTCCTTGCGGTTTGGGTGGCTTTTATTTCGAATAAGTAGGAAACGGCTGACTTCTCTTATTATGATGATCTTATTTAATGATAAGATCATCATAATAAGAGAAGTCAGCCGTTTTCTAGTTACTTACTAGTTTTATTAAGTTAAAAGTTTTACTTACTTATGTAGTTTTATTAAATTTTGAAAAAAATATGGTTCAGCCAACACTTTTGTCCGCGACTGTACGTCTATATTGCATTCCTTGCTGCAGGGTGTCGGGGTGGCTTTATTTCAAATCGGTGGGAAGCGGCTGCCCTTTCATTGTCGCCTTACCATTCAAACTGAACAGCTCTTCATCTCTTGCTAGAGACCTCTTGGCAAAGTTCTTGTGATAAAATGTTTTAAATGTATTAAAATGCGGGTGAAGTGTATTGTATCCGTTATATTAGTCTTAATATGTTCTCATTATTCGTATTTGATCAGAAGCGCAGCAGGTAAGTTATTTATGAAATTATTTATTTCGTAGAAGTTTTATTTAGTTCTATAGGTTCTTTTACTTTTTAAGTAGCTACGTAAGATTTAAGTTCAGAATAGGGTACATACTTTCCCTCAATAGGGTTTTTTCTTTCGTTTCTGGGATAATAGTCTGAAGTTTCCCCAATAGGAACAAGGGTAAATGTGGAAAAATAAATACGTTTTACCTATCTACACTACCTAATATTATAAGGATGAAAGATCCTTTTGTTTGTTTGCATTAAGCGTTTTTTAAGAGTTTATTAGAAACCAAAACAACATGACAATCTATAAATAACAATCTGGATTGTTAACAACCGCGATAGTATAGAACTGTGTTGCATTGAATAGGCACCGAAACTAGTGGACCTATTTGAAAAATTCTTTCACCATTAGCACCCTACATTATCCTTAATGAACACATAGATACGTGCGAAGCCGGGGCGGGTCGCCTATAAAGGTATATGAGCTCCTCTTATTTTGTACGGATGGTCCAATTTATATCCTATTTCACATGTTTCCCCTGACCCCTGTCTATTACGCAAAGGAAAATGACGTGTGTAGACCAGGTTAATAAGCTGGTATATTTAGCATGTTGGGGAGCGTGTTGTTTGAAAACGGAATCAATAAATAAAAGCAAGAAAACTGTTTTAAAAAAATCTTTTACTTAAACGCTCTAAAAAGAAGAAAATAAAGTTTGCCTTAAAAATTTTAACTATCTACTTATAACCTCAATATATGCTATATTTGCCTTTGGCCAAGATTATGGTCAAGAGTAAACTCATTTAATATAGAAAAAAAACGATCATAAAAGATTTTTTTTCTACAAAATTTCAGCTCAATCTACTTCAAAATTGAGTTCAAATATTCCACCCGAACATACATACATTGCAAGTTAAATAAAAGCTTTTAAAATAGCGATGGGTTGCTAGCCGCATCGCCTACTAACATGATTCTTCAACTTTTCACTCATTTCCGATCGGGTTTTACGATCAGCGCAGTAAGAGAAGAAGAGCCAGTAAACCAGCAAAAAGCATAATTAATTCCCGCATTTTAATGTATTCAGATACAAACAGGCGATTGGCTGAAAGCGAATCAGTGTTGGACCCCAACGGCGAACTACTGCTGAAATGGAGGGTGGACTACTCACTCCGCCGGATCCAGTTCGAGCTGACTCTCTCTGATAAGGCGCCGTCATTTAAATGGTTTGCAATAGGGTTCTCAGACCGAGGGGGGTTGGAGAATGCTGACGTGTGCCTCCTTTGGACTGACTATAAGGGCAATGACCATTTTGAGGTAAAAAAGGGTTACTTTAACTTTGGCTACGGAATTTTAGTACTGAACCCTAGAAGCCTAAATCCTAAATTCGTTTTAGACCGTCGTCTCAACGCGATTTTCTGATGTAGGATAGTGTTTGGAGACTATTATAAATAGGAGTAAACATAGATAAATATTCAATTTCTTACATCCTGTTAAGAAACGTACCTATAGGACATATGTACGTATTAAAGTGATTTTATTTAAATGTGTAACAATCGCGAAAACATCAGAAACCAGTACCTATAGGAGTTATGGAAGTTTAAAAGTTAAAAAAATTCTTTATAAACACGATCGGTAGTATTGTTCTGAGCACTTAAATTCAAACATTAAATAATTTATCTACACTAATATTATAAAGCCGTGTGATTTCCGGCAGAGTAGAATAGGACCACTCCTAGTCTTCCCATGGAGATCGGAATAGGCGACTTAGGAAATACAAGCTAAACAAAGCTCATAAACATCAATGAGACCTCTCCAACCCTGTCTGCTCTGCCAAGTATGATATATCCGGTAGTACAGAGAGGGTCATGCTCCTGCAGTAAACACTAACAAGACCTGATGATGATGATGATGAATATTATAAAGGAATGATTTGATTATTCGTTTGTTTGTTTGCATTGAATAAGCTTTGAAACTACAAGATTGATTTGAAAAATCCTTTACCATTCATTAGATTCCTACATTATCCCTTAAGAACATAAGCTATATATTATATTCCTTTATCTACCCGTGCGAAGCTGTGGTGGGCCGCTAGTTACTCATCATCATCATCATTTCGTGTAGGTGACATGGTCAATCGACCATGCACACCCTGGTCTCAGAGTACTTCGGAACCGCTTCTCGGCGTCTGACGTGGTTCCTTTAACCACTACCAGATGGCAGCCGGGATCAACGGTTTAACTTGCCTTCCGAAGCACGGAATCATCTTTATTATCAGACAATCAGGTGATTCAAGCAAAGTATTATTCCCGTGGGAATCGAACCCACGATCCCTGTGTCCGTTATTCCAGCCAGATTTTGTTGAAAATTGTCGAAAATCGACATTGAAGTGCAATAGATAATTAGATATAGAGCTTCTGTAAATGGTAAGCTGATTTTTAAATTTGGTAAGCGTATACTTTTTTAATTATTTGATAAAAACAGTTCCGGCTTACCATTTACAGAATTTCTATATCTAATTATCTATTGCATTTCAATGTCGATTTTCGTAAATTTTCAACAAAATCTGGCTAGAATAACGCACACACGATCCCTGGGTCTACAGGCAAACGCCTTAACCACTGGACCACGGAGGCAATTACTAATAAGTAAATAGCGGACCGCCGCAAGTTACTAGTAACTAGTAAAACTAAACTGTTAATACGGAATTTTCCACCATAAATTTTGAGATTTGACTTATTATTTCGGCAACATATCTTTTTTGTAACTGGTAGTTCTTAATTTCAGGATATGCATTCAGACAGATGCGGTAGATTGCAAACTGATGAACAACATCACTGCGAAGGATTTCATCTGGACAGCAAAAGTAGGAGTGTTATCTTTGAGCGCGACTTCGATACGTGCGACCCGCATGACTACGTTATTGAGGTAGTTTTTATTTTTAGTTTCTATAAAATTAGGATAATAAAGCGCTTTATCTTATACCTTTAAACGAGCAATTCTTGTATATTATTATATATAAATTTATATAAATATATATATATATATATATATATATATATATATATATATATATATATATATATATATATATATAAATTTATTTCTATGATCTCGGAAATGGCTCTAACGATTTTGCTGAAACTTGGTATATGGGGGTTTTCGGCGGTAAACAATCGATCTAGATTAGTCTTATGTTACTTTGTCCTACTCGCCACTGTCCGTCTGGTATAGCGGTTTAAAACGCGGACGGCAAGAAACGAGTTAAGGGTTCGAATCCCGCTCGGTGACTGACTTTTTTTTTTATATGTTTAATTTTAAATATACATTTTTAATTTTTATTGTTTTTAGACGAGTTTAAAAAATGTAAGTAACTAGTTAATGTTTGAGATTACAATATATATTTATAGACAATAATATATATTTACCATAAATATAGATGATCACCTCAACACCACCATATTACAACAAATAGTAGTAATGGGTATCTCTTGGATAGGCATGTAACATCCTCGTCTTCATCGTCACTTACCATCAGGTGAGATGGGAGACCAATGCCTAATCGAACATTAAGTAAAAAAAAAAAACGAGCTAAGCTCGGTCGCCCATAATATTATCGACGCTATCCCCTTTTTTCAATATCGTGTTTTAAACATTACATAATGTACTGTATTTAATAACATTTAACAACATAATGTATTTGACCGTGTCGCCTACACGAAATGATGATGATGATGAACCTTACATAATATTTCAGGACGGAACTGTTCATGTAGTATGGGCGAGAGGGGTCGACAAGCTATTCTCGTCAAAAGGATTATGCGTAACGTGTACAACAACTAAAAACCATGGATTTATCCGGGTCCGTCTTCTAACTCCTCCCGGGCACAGGAAAGTTGAAGGGAATGAGTTACGCTTCACCAATAAGGATCTGAAAGTGCCTGGCGATGATACAACTTACTGGTGTAAAGTGATAAAGCTCCCGGACTTTATCACTCAGACCCCTCATCATATCATCCAGGTAGTGTAAAAAATATTTGACAAAATTTACCCTATAATCACAGGTTGATAATTTTTTTAGCCTTCGGTGTGCCCTTTTTATTTATGCACTTATATTTTAACTAGCTTTCGCCCGTAGAGCCACGGGCGAAAGCTAGTTAGAGCCCGCATCAATATCGATCCCTCGGAAATAGTACTTTTTCCGGGATAAAAGATAGCCTATGTCCTTCTCCGTATTCCAGAGAACTTGTATGCAAAATTTCATGAGGATCGGTTCAGTAGTTACGGCGTGAAAGCGTAACAAACAAACTCACTTCCGCATTTATAATATTAGTAAGGAATCACATCAACAAATGTTCGACTATCAGAATAATCTTTCATATAGAAAACCCGACTTCAATCAAACTGCTGAACCGATTTTGATGAAATTTAAATGGGACCAATTGAAAAGCATACCAATAGTTCTAAAATGACGGAGTTATGAGTTAACAAACATAAACAAATTATACAACCGAATTGATAACTTCTATTTTTGAAATTGTTTATCTCTTACTTACTGTTTACTCTGAAAATTTTATATCGATATTGTTATTGACTGTACGCATAGATATTTAAAAAAATGGCGTCTCTCTGACTGTACGATTTGACATTGGATTGATATCAATTTATTTTATTATAGTTTCAATCAACAATCACACAAGGCAATGAAGGTTTAGTTCATCACATGGAGTTGTTCTACTGCGACACGGATCCAAAAACAGACATTCCTTTGTATGAAGGGAACTGCTTTGCCGCAGAAAGACCTGAAATTACCAAAACTTGTTCAAAGGTTGGTATTGGTGAGTTTGTGAGTTAATGGAGGACGAAGACTGCGCACTCATTTTCTTGCCAATGCCTTTGCCGTTACGGCTGTAGACTTTGAAACGCTCTCCCTGACAACATTATGAGAGCAAACTTGTGATCACTTCAAAATGCTTGTATCAGACATTATCGCGAACAATTCATGTTAAGAGTATATCAAAATAGTATTGTGCATGTAAAAATAAAACACTTGCATGGCTTCCTACATATTAGTTGATTTTCAAATTCATTGTAAAATGAGTTGAATCACCTCACTTGTAAAAGTCGGGTAGTTGTACCGGCCACGCTCACCAATGACTGGCTAACAATTGAAAATCTATTGTGTCGATTATGTTAAACATATCATTCTGAAATAAGTCCTGAGTAAGTCTGAACTAGTAACGTAACATCGTACGGTGCTATAAGGCCGGCCGCACACTATCCGTTAGAATAGAAGTTATAGGTAAATGTTCACTATTGACTTGCTAACTGGCAACTATTATATATTTGATTTTTGTGACCAAATGGTTGCTTACATCTGATTTATTGATGCAGGTCAAGTCAGCCTGGGCTATGGGCGCGCCTCCTTTTATCTACCCCGAAGAAGCAGGGCTGCCTCTGGGTGGACCTGGTAAAAATAAGTACGTCATGTTAGAAGTGCACTATAACAACCCGGAAATGAGAAAAGGTATGACGATAAATATTAAGTACATTGATTGCGCAAACTTGAAATTGTCAATCGCATTTATTGTCTTTTTCAACATATTTTATTTCTTATTTAATAAGAGTACCTATATCAAATTTGAACCTGTAACCTGAAGTCTATGTGCGACTTAAAAGTCTACATAGACTTAAGGTCGCAGGTTCAAACCCAGCCCGCTTGAAAAAAAAAATTCACCATATTTTTTTCAAACCAATTTTATAAGAATACACTAATGTTCTGTCTGTAGGTTTCTAGTCTATAAGACTATTTTAAGTGCGTTTGGCAAACGAGAATTATAAATTCCCATTGATATATTTACAGATTGGGTGGATAGTTCCGGCATAGTCGTCTACGTGACAGCCAAAAAGCGTCGTTATGATGCGGCGATAATGGAGCTTGGCTTGGAGTACACGGACAAAATGGCAATACCGAGCGGACAGAAGGCCTTTCCTTTATCTGGGTATTGCATACCGCAGTGTACTGGAGTGGTAATACTATTTTTTTCGATTGCCATATATAAGATGCATGAACCATTTAAAATCTGAAAGAAAGGCGCTCTTGGATATTAACTTACAATATTATTTCCCATCAACCTATAAACGTTTACAACCTATGAAAGTGTTTTGGCTCTTTGGGAAATGGAAGCGACGGAGTGCGAAAAGTGTCCTTGCAAGTCGTTGTATCGTGTAAACAGAACTCAAAGACCATAAATATTTTAGAGAGTAATTTACACTAAAAATACTCGTATAAAGAGGAAAATTCTCGAAAAACACTTATTTCAGATTAAATATATATATTTGGCTTCATCCATTTGGCCCATCAAGCGCGAGAAACGCAGACACATTAGATTTTCTATTGTTATGCGGCCGATCGGCCCGCTTGGGGGTTGAGAGGTCAAAACAATATCACTTTTACTTACGCCATCTAATGATGAATGAACGATGGCTAACGCCATCTAGTGACGGGCGAAAAGTCTGTAACTATTGCATTGCAGCGCCCTCTCCGCAACCTATAGCGACAGTTAGTGGAACTAACTACCACAACCTACCGTTAAATGGTTTGCTGCTTTTAACAGGCGTTAATTTGGGCCAATATTTTTGTATGAAGGTGGTCCGCGAGAATCGGGGTTTCACGGAATATATTCGGGCCCCTGGTCAAGGACAATAAACTGCAGATGGGTTCAAGCCAGGTAGTCGGACGACCTGACCAAGGTCGCATGAAGGCGCAGGATGCAGGCCGCTTCCAACTCGTCAAATTGGAAATCCTTGGGGGAGGCCTATCCAGCAGCGTACTTGTTGCGGCTGAGGTAATGATTAGGATTGCGATTAAGGTCCAGCTTTTTTTTACATCTATATCACTGTTTCAGGGCATTCCAGAGCACGGTATCGTGGTATTCGGGAGCCAGCTGCACACGCATTTGACAGGCGTGGCGGTGTATACGCGACACTCGCGCCGCGGCGTCGAACTACAGCCTCTCAATAAAGATACGCATTATTCCACACACTTTCAGGAGATCAGGATCTTGCACAACCCTGTCAAAGTATTGCCGGTAAGGTTATTACTCTTTTAGACTTATCTACTGTCAAACTCACGAACACCGATTTAGAAACTTAGCCACTGCCACCCAGCTTCTCAGCTAGTGTGCAAGTTTTCTTACATTTGCCCTACTACTAAGCCTCTAATGTCCGTTCGTTACAGGTTTTTTCTATTCAACCGTTATAGGAAGACTTGAAATTTTCAAAAAATCTTTTGCCGCTATAACAAAACATAAGAAAAAATGGATTAAATTTGTAATCAAAGGGTAAAAATCGTGTCGTTTTGATTTTTATTATCTTGATTCCGTCAAAGTCCAAAGTAAAAAAAAAAAAAACTAAATTATTGTTCTTTCCATAGAGATAAGATAATCCATTAAATTCTGAGACGTCGAGACGTTAAACTACAGATAATTAAGACCAGTAGTGTTGCTCAAAAGAGTTTGGTTAACCTCATTAGACAGGTCGCTTGGAACAGGTTTTAAGCGTTAAACTTATACATCAGAGTCCCCAAGATACAAGAAACGTGGATTTCGAAGTTTAGTATTGTACGGTGGTACGGAACCCTTGGTCAGATTTTTTTTTTCATTTGCTTATGTTTTATTTTAAACAGTTCTCCAAATACATGAATTCTTGGTCGAGTCACTTCTGATGTAAACTAAGGCGGCGTGAAAATTTCGCAGTTCTTATCAGATAAGCTATTTTACTTACAGGGAGACTACTTAGAAACCACTTGCCTGTACAATACGGAGGATAAAGAAAACGCTACCGTCGGCGGGCACGCCATCACGGACGAGATGTGTGTGAACTACGTGCATTATTACCCTGCCACGGACCTAGAAGTCTGCAAGAGCGCGGTGTCTAACGCAGCCTTGGAGAACTACTTTAAATTTGAGAAAGAGTAAGTGTCATTTTTGTGTGCGGTACTAGTTAAAACTGACAGGAGAATTTAATCATTACATATCTGAAATTGGTGTGTTTTTTTTTTCATGGTATAGGACGACAAACGAGCAAGCAGCAAGCATTTCACCTGATGGTAAGTGATCACCGCTGCTCATGGACAACTGCAATACCACAGGTGTGACAGGAGCGTTGCCGGCCTTTCAAGCAGTTGAGGGGGGGGGGGGGGGGGAGGGAGATGCGGTGAGGCGGATGTGCCCCGGGCGGGAAGCATAGAAGCGGCAAAGCTTCTACTCACACGTCGATTTTCTGTGAGATTGTGGTACATGACTCTACGAACCGGTCCGTTCATGCTGCATCCATTCATAAAAAGCAGTATGATGAAAATGAGGCCCCAGGCCTTGCCCGGCGGGTTGAGCGGGCCGGCGGATTTTACAAAGACCTTCGAAATAGTAGTAGTTAACTATAGCACTATTAAAATAAAAATATTGTTTATTATCCATCTATTGCTAGATCTAAACCTACTGACTGAGTTTTGAAACTAAGCATGCTTGATCTATACATGTAGAATTATAATATCTGTGGTATTGATGTATATTATTAACTAAGAGTCCATTAAGTTTCGGAAGCATCCCATAAAGACCGATTTCTTTTTACCCAGAAGACCTCTTCGATTCCTGGGGTCGACATAAGCCACTTTGGGAACCACTGCTTTATCGGCCGACTTCAAAATTAGACGGAATCTTTTTTTTTTTGTGGTGTACTTTACAATGGGTACAATAATTTAAATTTTATCAAAAACAGTTCAGTAAGTAGTTTGTTTGCAGTCAGAATTTTATCTGAAAGATTATCAATTATTTTTACTCACAGTACCTACTAACGTTGTAATATACTATCTATTATTGTTTCAGATGGGATAACATGTCCATTTCGTACACTTCTCCTCCCAGAGCAAATTACTTGGCCATACGACCGTGGACGCCACTGAGAACGAAAGCTTTGTACACTTTGTACGTCGAGTCTCCCATTTCCATGCAGTGCAACAAGTCTGATGGCAATCGTTTTCAAGTGAGATGTTTTTGTTGGCTTTTTAGGTCCCACTGCTAGGCAAAAGCCTCCCCTTTACTCTTCCACTTAGCTCTCATGCGATCTCTCTTCAAGTTATATCAAAAGCAGACAAGTCTGTTCATCTGTTGGCAAAACCAACATGTAAATTGATCTGTATTGTCTATGTAACAACTGTTTCCTGTTTCCGACTTAATGTCCGTAGCGAATACACGTACTTTCACCTCCGGACCTATTTTTATTTACCACCAGCCCTAAATTATACAGTCAAACCACTCAATATTATCCAATTTTAATCATCATCTTGGTTTTGGCTTGCCTCTTGGTAGTGAGATATTTGTTGTTCTAATAGCCTGATAAATTATCAATGTCTATGTTGTTCTACAATATTTGTGAATATAGTAGGTAGAGTATAACCTAATTTTTTTTTCTTTTCCAGGGAGATTGGGAAGGAATGCCTATTCCGAAAATACAGGTCCCGTTACCACCAACTCCAAGAATGTGTCCCACAAAATATAAGGGATTTTAAGTAAATAAATTATTAAACCATATAATATATTACGTAATATTATATACAATACACGATGAAATTTTGATCGTTCTGGACCCTTAAAGGGGTGATTCAGCCCGTCGATATAAACAACTTTTCCTATGGGACCAAAGCTGGGAAAAAAAAATGGGCAGTTCCATACAAAAAATTTCGGCCTCCCAGTCAATTTGTATGGGAACGTCTAAAAAATGTTTGAGTTCAGCATTGGTATATTGGGATCCCATAGGAAAAGTTGTTTATATCAACGGGCTGAATCATCCCTTTAATGGTCCAGCACGATCAAAATTTCACCGTGTATAAAATTAATATTAAACTTACAAAACAACCGTTAAAAACGTATTCACGGCTAGTCGATCTTATTCATACTCATCTAATTGTAAAATAAAAAATAAAGTGCAAGTAAGTAAGATACAAATAGTAATATTCTTATTAAAAACGCTTATCTTTTGTGATAACATTATTTAGCAATACATACATTAATTTATTAAGTCTATATTTATAGTACAATTAAATAGTTGTATCATTGAATGTAAATAAAAAATAGTTGTTCTCTGATGATAATAGAACTATGAAATAAATATTTAAAACTTATGTTGTTGTGTTCATGTACCGCTCGTATATAACAGAGCGCATGCCACCTCTTATTCCTTGGTTTCTATCATATCGGTGCCGCACTTGTGCGTCCGTCCGGTCAGGATAGATGTATATACGTTTAAGAGCTCTTACATACATACGTATTATCACGTCATTACCCCCTTATGGGGTAGACAGAGCCTAAGGTCGTAAGACCTGTCCTCCTCGGGCGGACGCACAAGTCCTCATCATCATTACAGGCATAAAAAGTCCACTACAGGACAAAGGCGTCTCCCGAAGATCCATTTGGGAGGATATTGCCATACTCACCACGCTTGGCAGGCGGGTTGGCAAGCGCAGTTTCTTTGGCTCTAGTGCGTCGGAAGCATTTTAAAGTTGGGGAAGGATAGGAAATTGTTGGATTTGGCCAGGGAATTAAGGTTTTGGGATATTTCTCAATCGGATGAATGGGGAAAAAGCAAGTAGCAGCTCGGGAAGCCGGACGCGCGTACCCGTTGCCATATCTGCAACCACCGGACAGACAGTTGAGGATGATACCCTTGACCATCACGCACAAGTGCGGCACAGCAATGGTAGAAACCTATTCCGTTCCAGCAGGCCTACTTGGTAACTTTTGATAATTACTCCTGTGTACATTTTGATAGTCACTTTACATTACATAGGCTATCTTTCATCTAGGAAAACAATACTGTTCCTGCACAGTATTTTTTCCTAGATGAAAGATAGCCTATGTTCCTCCGTATCTCGGTCAACGCATATTCAAATAACACGATGATCAGTTAAGTAATTAAGGCGTGAAATCGTAACAAACAAACTCACTTTCGTATTAATAATATTTGAATGGCCGTAATGGCAATAAAGGCCGGGCAATCAAAACTTGTAAGACAGTAGGTATTTTTTATTACTAGGATACGAAGTCCAGAAGTAGATGAAATGTATAGGTACTAAGTATAGGGTCGAATTTAACTGAACGCAGATTTGAGCCGCACAGCACGCGCCGCTGTCGTCGCATTCAAATTCTTTAAATGAAGTTCTATGTAATCTCGCACATCTACGCCGCAATCGCCGCATTACCTGAAACAAACAAAAGCGACTGCGGCGCGGCGCGTGCGGTGCAGCAGTCTGCGTTCACCTTTTACAACCTAGGTCCTTTGTTTCGAATCGGAGTGTTATTTGACTAGGTAATTATATACTTATATTTTTCAGTTTAAGGTGCTCCCACACAGCTGTTATATAACGTTATATAATAATGTGTAACAACGATTTCATCCGAAATCACTATAGGATTATCAAAATGTTATCATGTGTTATAACCGCTGTGTGGGTGTGGGAGCACCTTAAAGGTGCTCTTATTCTCAATATACCTTCGGGAAATCATCATCATCATGGACCATGACCTTCGGGAAATAATATTTATGTACCTACTTAAGTTCACGCAATTATACAATCCAGCTAAGTCACCCGCTACGAAGGTAGTAAACGCCTATCAAGGCATTTTATTCATTCATTAATTAAAATTTAAGAGCTGGGCTCTGGTCGGTGGAGCTTTTCCATTCCTCATCAAGGCCTATCAGGGCAATATGCATAAACTTGGGGATTATTGCAAATAAGCGATGGACTGAAAACCCGACCAATCACTAGCCAAAACTAAGTATATTTTACCACAGAATTGAAAAATAATATTTGGTGCCTTGCCTTTTGATTGGGAGTTCTTGGCGTGAATTTCGGCGGACAGCACGGTTTTTGTTTTGGATTGTTTTGCAAATTGGTTCTAGTGAACTTTATAATGTGAAATCGGTGTAATTTGGTGTTATAAATACCATGGTGTTATATGAACAATGTGTGGAATAACTAAAATAAAGTGTTATGGTGCGGCTGTAGTGAGATTTACATAGTGGGCTGGTAGTCGCTCGCCTTACTGCATCTTCTATGATCAAACCACTGGATTCGTGGGGATTGTCGCCAGTAACTCCGTTGAATCAACGAAATAAATTACACCATCATTTCGTTGATAACACGTAAAAAATATGAAGGGCTAAAAGACAAAGAAAGCCAAATGCCGTAAAACCTGAGCGTAAAACAAATATGAAAAAAAATGCCTTTTGGTTGGTTTTCGTTTTCGCACTATAACTTTTAAATATTTTTATCTGGTTGGCTAACCTTGTGATATGCCTATATGATATTTTGACATTGACATTTTACATTGGAAGATTGATGTTGATGGACTGACATTTTGTTTTCTTTCTTGTGTGATTTTATTTTCCGTATTTTCAAGTCTTGTTGTTGAGTTTAAGTGATCATGTCTAATGATTACGGGTTTAATAGCGATGATTCGCCTAATAAAACTAGTTCCCACTTACAACTTCCTAGCCCAATAATAACGCGGCGAAATCGAACTGCATCAACGTAAGATTCCCTTGATTCCTGTGATGTGCATCTATTTGTAGCTTACTATAATACATGTATTGAAATATTAACATCGAACAAATCAATAATCCAGCTGTCTATGCTTTTAGGTCGGAAAGGGCTCTGGGAAATCCTATAGAGAGTGGTATAATTAAATCTTTTTGCCGGGAGAAGGGACACGGTTTTGTAAAGCCGGATAAAGGAGGGGAAGATCTCTTCGTGCATATTTCTGAGTAAGTATTGGTGTAGTATGTAATTTCAGTTTATTTCATACTAGATCCTATATTAATCACGATAGAATTTACGCAAATAATTGAGCAATATTTGTATTTGATAGTGACCCAAATTGTCCAATCACATGCAACAGATTAAAGAATTTTATACACGCAATTGTTTTGCGACCGCGGAAATTATTAAAGTTTCATTTAGTTTCTGTGCCAGGGCTATCTTTTTATACCTTGATTTGTGATATCTGCAAATTCTTCAAAATCTAATAAGAATGTG
Organism: Elegia similella; assembly: GCA_947532085.1. Classification (NCBI taxonomy): domain Eukaryota; kingdom Metazoa; phylum Arthropoda; class Insecta; order Lepidoptera; family Pyralidae; genus Elegia; species Elegia similella. The sequence continues at coordinate 21,896,912 of OX383933.1, read as the reverse complement.
ACACGAATATTCTACTCAATGATTAATGATTGCTGTTCCCAATGTTCACCCACACTAATGTGCTAAACAAACATTACAAGATGAAGTATGTAGGCATCAAGACAATCATTTTGTATGGTCTTCTATTGTATTTTTATGTTTGGCCTTGGCACCTCGTGTCATGTTCTCACAGTAAATATGCATTAAAGCTATATTGGAACTTGGTTACTGTTTATGATTTTTCTATTATTGGTTTTGTAATTAGAACTGTATCCTACATATGTTTATGATTTCTTTATAGCTCTTTCTATTAAATCATAATTTATTATTCAGTATTATAAAAGAAATTGGCTTAACATGCTTCAGGTGTGGATGTTTTTATATCATTCCAAGGGCCACCATTCCAAGTATGCCTCATGTTTACTTAATTTGGGGAAAGACTTATAATTTACACATCTACTAGGCTTAATTTTCTTTTTAAATTCAGCATTGAAGGTGAATACGTGCCATTGCCTGGAGATGAAGTGATATATCGACTCTGCCCGATCCCGCCAAAGTTTGAGAAGAACCAAGCAGTGCACGTCAGAATCGTACATCTAACTCCTGAGAAACACCGCAAGTGGGACGAGCCCCTCCTGTAACAACCTCTCCACAGCAACACAACTTCATGTTGCATCTCGAGAACGTAGAAAACCTTATCAGACTTATCCTCATGATATTCTTTTTCCTTTCTCTAACACGTATCTACAAGTGGGTGTATAATGCATACTCTGCAAATGCACCAGAGTTCCAGTAAACATATCGGGTCTGGGTGGTTGAGGTTTTATTGTCTGTGTCTTCTGTGTGGCTAAGTATGACATAATTGTTTGTATTGATCCTACGAACATGACAGCTATGGTATCCATATTTCTGCAAGTATTTGCAAAGGAATTTTGTGTTTTCATTTTCACATCTGAATAATAGTTTACATAGAATACCATAAATAATAATGTGAGTAAAACTCAGTCTTGTGCATAATAACTTTTTATTTGATAGTTATATAGATTTGTCAAAATTTTGTAAATGAAAGCAGGTTAATAATAAATGACTGAAATGTGAAATAGACCCAACATATATTGAACCTCAAAACCCAATACTATTGGAACGTCAATTATAGTCCCACTATATGACAATGCATAATCCTAAACTATTTTATGATATCTGAATAAGAAAAATACTCCTCTTCCTTCCTCTATGTATCATTATTATTGTAGTATACCCCAATGTTTAGAACCTTGAGTGTTTTCTTTAGCTAAAGTCATAATTTTGTAAAACTGTGGTTCCACATTGACAACATATTATCAATTGTAGTAAGATACATGCATTCAGGGTTTTGTTTGAAAATTATTGATTTGAACACAAACAAGTATGAACACATAAAACACATAATAGATAACAGCGCAGCAAAATCTGACTTACAAACAATTTTTTTTTTTTTCAAAGATTAAACCCGTACTTGAAAAATTGCCTTTGACAAAGGCTAATGATGCCTCAGTATATTTGTAATGGCCAGGTACTCGCATACATAGAGACTACTACTTACATACCTGAACTCTGAACACATAACACTCGTTTTTTGAGCAGTTGTGTTATGATTGTTTAGCATTTGTCACAGCTGTCTATTACATCATATATTTATTTTATGCTTTGTAACAACTGACCTATGTACTGATTTATTTTTAACACTTGTATATTTTAATATTGTCAATGTAGAAACATTTGTACCAATCAGTATTTTATCATGCTCATCTGGAGATCAGGAGCTCTATTATTGAATTGGTAGAATCTGTCTGCCACTCGTCAAGCAGCCACATGGTGAGACCTTATTGGCTCTATTTTTGAATCATTATTTAAATGGTTTACAACCCAGGATACAGACTGTCCTGGCGCCGCAGAACGAGGAGAGCTGACCCCAAATAATGGAAAATGGCTTGGACAAAGAAGAAGATTTGAATGGTTTTCTGCGTGGTCGCACAAGACCAAAACACCAGTAAGTATCTGGTACCTTTGAATACCAACTGAGTATGTGTCGGAACTATCATGCACCATTGGATCCTATCGGTCCCATCGGGTCCTTTTGGGTTTCAATTGGGTACCATTTACTTACCATCTACAACCACCAATTAGTACTAACAAGCATTAAAACTATTCACACAGTTAAAAAAATATGTAAAAAAGGACATTTGTTAATGTCTCACATTTGATTACAAACCGAGTGCTGGCATCATGAGTGGCTGATCGATTCTACCAGTTCAAAAATAGAGCTCCTGTGACTTGAACCTCTTTCGTTATCGAAGTAAAGGTTGTATTTATATTTGTATGAATTGCACATAAATTTAATATTGAACAAAAGTGAGAAGCCAACATGTGGTGCTAAATTTTTGAAGGTTTTACCATCTATTAGATTTGTTATCATTTGTCGCAGGCTATGGCTTCTTGCATTTTAAGCTTTATATTTCTGTCAACGATTGATTTGCCTAATTATTATATATCATAATTGTATTAATTAGGTGAGACATGTTTTGTATCGGCCTATAATGTAGTCTATAATTTTGCACAAATAATAGAGTGCCATTTGTGATAAAGTCAGAGGAAAGTACTTATTTTTTATCACAGTTTTATTATTTACACGATTCTGATTACAATGAATTGTAAGAATAATAAGTGTAACCCAGCATTCCGAATGCGTAGCATTTTAACCTATTGTGTAAACTGTGTGTTTTTGCCTCGATTTATGTTGCGGTTTTCTGACGTTATCGGTTGCCCCTTCGTTTTGTTATGTTAGTTTTAAATGTGTAATCAGTCGTTCTGCCATGCTTAATTTAGTTATGATAGCAGTATTAGGTTACGCGGCGAATAAAATGGCATATGTGTAAGCATTCCTGTGTTTTATTGTAGCTCGTCTACTTGATACAGTCAGTATATTTGCTAACTTAGTGTATGTATGTGTAAGAAGACCCCATTTAACATAGCACCGAAGTTCCGGGACACCTCTCTTACCATTTCTAAGAGTATTGGGATCCTTGGTGTCGATATTACGAAGGAGGTCCAATTCCGGAGTCATCTGGAAGGTAAAGCCAAAATGGCTTCTAAAAAACTTGGGGTGCTCAATAGAGCGAGGCAGTACTTTACTCCGGGTCATAGACTTTTGTTATATAAAGCTCAAGTCCGGCCCCACATGGAGTACTGCTCTCATATCTGGTCTGGTGCACCTCAATACCAACTCCTTCCTCTTGATTCCATCCAACGCCGGGCAATTCGTATTATCGACGATCCCACACTCACAGACGATTTAGACACCCTCGGTCTACGGAGAGACGTTGGCTCTCTGTGTGTATTTTACCGTCTATACTATGGGGAGTGTTCTGAAGAACTTTTTGAATTGGTGCCACCGTCACCTTTCTACCACCGCACCGCTCGCCACAGGAGTAAAGTCCATCCCCACATCCTTGACACTTGGGTCTCCAAAAATGTCAGAGCGTCACGTGGTTTTTTTCCTCGTACAGCAAGATTGTGGAATGGACTCCCTCCCGAGGTTTTCCCTGTGTTTTATGACTTGAGGTCCTTCAAAAGGCGTGTTTACAGGTATCTTAAGAGTCGGCAACGCATCAGCAGCTCCTCTGGTGTTGCAGATGTCCATGGGCGACGGTGACCACTTTCCATCAGGTGGCTCGTCTGCTCGTTTGCCGTCGGATATAAATAAAAAAAAAAAAAAAAAAATGTTTTGATAGTAACTTTAAAATACATTGTGGCTTTCTTATGATTGTCTGTATAAAACGTAATGTATTTTGAAGTGACTATCAAAACGTTGTACACTAAATTAGGCCGGTAGTTAAGGTTACGTCAGCGGCTATCGGTAAAGAATTTCGTTTAGAGTTGCCTCCTTGATCCCTCCGGCTTCTGATTGACGCATTCGCCACCGGAATCGAGTGCATGGAGCAGAGTTGCAACTGTCAAGGCTTTTGCCATTGATTTTCAGATCAGCTCTACAGGCACATACATGCAATCACGGCTTGCGGCAAAGTTCACTGCTTCTCCTAGCCTTGCGTACACAGGCAACGCCCAAAACCGAGGTCCGTCTCTCCTGGGGGCCCTTTGGTGATATTGCCTATACAGGTTGAGGACACTTCGCCCTTATCTCAGCCTGGAAAAAGGTTATTTAGAGCCAGCTGCATAATCGATTGACAATTAATGCAAAAGTTATAAAAGACGACTGCCATCCCTTTAAAAAAATATCTAAGGGCACTTGGGTTCTTGAGAAGCATTTCGAAAATACGATAATCTACGAACAGAGAATTACTATTCGTAATAATTAAGAAATTTACAAGCACAAGTATGCGCCAAACTAGTCGGGTAAAAATTTGCGTGGAATTAGGATTAAAAATTTTGAGTGTGTTTTTATGTAGGCTGCTGAGGATTTTCTGAAGTTCACACATCAGTATAAATAGTTGCCAAGTCAGCCTATATATAATACCACAGAATAAGTACTAGTACTAGTACTTACGTACAGAAGTCGCACTCTGCAAAGGTATTCAAATAAATATCAACTCAATGCATTTAGCAATACGGTGTAATTTGGCTCGCGTCAGATCAGAACTCTTTGTTTGGATACCTATGGAATCCATTGCAAGCCAATTTTATTCTTATAGCTCTGAACAAATAATTCATAATTCGTTGAAGTCGGTGAACATAGATTTGCCCGGTTTTACTGTTTGGAAATGGTCGCCGCACGTAATATTAGGTATATTTTCGATACCGACACGGGGAGTGAGACGCCTGGCATTATTGTGGCGGGCTGTCAAAGGTAACAAATAAAGATCAAAATGGTTGCAATGAAACTATGTTTATAGTGTACATATTTATTTATAAATCCGTTTTATTATACACACGACTCATATATTCGCTAAACGACAAGTGTAAGTAGATAAAGTTACACATTCTAACGAAATGCTGCAAATACAAGATCGTGACAAAAATATTTTTATGGCTGGTAAAATACTGCTCATATGCGAGGAAAATAATTTCGCTGCTTTTTATATAATATACCATTATATGAAAATTACGTCATACACTCAATAAAGATATGAAAACATACAAAATATTATCTCTATACATAAAGGTACATATCATTACGCTTCCCTTACTTAGTCTTTGCTTAAAGCTTATAGTCTCGTGATTATTATCATCTACATGTCGTGGGGATACACAAATACATTTGGTGTTAAGTAGTCAATTTTATCTCTAGCCTATTTTACTAAACATTGAAGATTGATTATCAATTTTTGTATGAATTCGCGTATTAAGTCTAATTATTATCTTATCTCTATGGTCTAATCGTGGCTAGAAATGTATAAATGGCATAACTATACATTAATACAAAAAGAAGACAATGTTCCATTTTCGTATAAATTATGAAATATGTAGTGAATAGATAAAAATAAGATATCTTAACTGATAGTGAACTTATAGCCATTTGTAAATAATGTACTATGTAAGTATTAACTTATCACTAAGAAATACTTTGTTACCCCTATCTATAATTGCCCAGTAGTTATTATAAGTCACAACACGGGTCTAACTCTACACATGTATAACATTGAGCCTTCTCTACCGGAAGAACGACGATTCTCTCATAGTTTCCGTTCAGTGGACACGAAAAAATACAATTCGTTGTACAAAAATGCAAGTTAAGAATGATTCGTTTAACGAAATGCAGGAAAATATTCGCAAATGCGACAATGAGGCACATTTAAACCGGATACAATTTCTAAGACATTCGTATTCGCAGTCTTCACTCCTTGCCATTCGTAATGCCACCATTCTGTAAGCAAAATAACTAAAGTAAGAAATATGAATTTTTGACCAAACATACTACTTTACAAGATCATTCAACCTATGAAAACTGTTCAGAATGAAAATAGACGTTACGTAAAAAGGAACTAATTATATTTTTTTTACGTAGTGTTTCGGAAGGTGCTTCGATTATATAATATTATTAAAGATAGGATATTTTTTTTATTAATAGTAGAGCCACGCTACCGGCAAAATTATTTTTGCTAGAAGCATGAATGGGCTGGCTCGTCCGGAAAAGTACCACACTCTCACAGAAAATACTACTATAATAGAAGCTTTATCGCTTCTATGCTTCGTTCGCTGAGTGAGAGAGTCGGAGGCCCAACCTTCCCCCATTTCCTCTCCCTATGTCCGGTAACGCCCTGTTATACCCTGGTTTTGTAGTTGTCCATAGGCAGCGGTGATCGCTTACCGCCCTATATCATTAACCGGTCAACTACCGAAAGCCCCAATCGGGAAACATAACAATAGATAATCAATTGTGTATGCATTTCTCGCGATTGATGAGTTAAAAAAGAAAGAAAAAGTACTGTTCCTGAGGGATTGACATTGACATGGGTGAAAGCTGGTTTATTATATGTTCGCGAGTCTCACATCCTTTTGTAATCTTTATTATTTAAATTGAAAGGATAAGCCTCACCTCCTCGGCCTGCGCGAGCTGGTAGTGGCGGCGCCGCAGCGCGGCGAGGCGCGCACGCTCGGCGTCGAGCGCGCTCTCCAACTCCAGCGACCGCACCTTGCTCTCCATCTCCAGCCGCCGCGTGGCCGTCAGCGTCAGCGCCGACGTGTCCAGGGCCTCTGCACACACATATACACACGTCAACGATGCCCTTATAATATTATCATCATCAGGTCTTTTTAGTCTCCACTGCAGGAGCATGACCCTCTCTGTACTACCGGAGCCATACTTGGCCAGAGCACACAGAGGATTTGGCTTACACTCTCCTCGCAGGTCAGCCGGGTTGGAGAGATCTAATTGATACTCTAGAACAGATTTGCTAAGTGCTTTAAAAATTGAGTTTTAATTGCACATCTGGGAAATACCTTTGTTGGGTAAAAAAAAAGTCGTGCGGGCCCTACAGGCCGTCAAAGATTGCTTCGGGACCTTTAGTTTTTACTTTATAATTCGATTAATACTTAACCGATTTTAATAATTTTTACTTTCTTTAAAGGTAATAATTATGTTCTATATTTTATTCCTTGACGTGTAACGTGTATTTTTAATATATGTGAAGTTATTCATAAAAATAGGAATTTTAACAAATTATCGGAAAAATATTGTGTGATTACGCAAAAACTATAGAATCATTGGCGAAATTAGTTATTATATATTTAATAGAGTATAAATTCAGCTTTTCAAAAAGCTACATATTATTATACTAGGATTTCAAATCATCGAGGAAGGGGGAGCGGCACGACCGCCCACGCACCGCGTCGCATCGATTATTTTTCCGAGTTTTTTTTACGAAAATATCACTTTTGTTCATTTGACAATCGCGGGACAAACAACTTAGGTGATTCAAGTGAGCAGACCGAACCATTTGTAATGACTAGCTCCGTGGTGCAGCGGTCAACACGCCAGCCTGCGACACGAGAGTGCCCGGGTTCGATCCCTGGCCAGTTCAAGATGAAAAATGATCTTTTTCAGATTGGACTGGGTTTCGGATGTGTATCTATATATGTATTTGTTATAAAATATAGTATCGTTGAGTTAGTATCCCGTAACACACGTCTCGAACTTACTTTGGGGCTAGCTCAATCTGTGTGATTTCATCATCATCATCATCAGGTCCTTTTTAGTCTCCACTACGAGCACGACTCTTTCTGTACTTGTACGGTCGTATGGTCTTATTTTATAAATAAAAGGCACTTCTCACGTATTTAAACCGTTATTTTGTCTTGTCCCTTTTCGGTCATCGTCGATAGTCCCTTTTTTTACGTCAGTCCGTCTGTCATCGTCGTCCCGTCTCTGGTCAAAGCAAAGAGGCCGCAACAGTACTACTAGGGCCATACTTGGCCAGAGCAGACAGAGAACTTGGCCTACACTCTCCACGCTGGCCAGACACGGGTCGGAGAGGTCTCTTAGATATAAGCTTTGTTCAGCTTGTATTTCCTAAGTCGCCTTCTACGACATCCACGGGAAGACTTGGAGTGGTCCTATTCTACTCTGCCGGATACCACACGGCTAATCTGTGTGATTTGTCCGTATATATTTATTCATCATCATTTCGAGTAGGTGTCACGGTCAACCGACCATGCACACCCTGGTGTCAGAGTTCTTCGGAACCGCCTCTCGGCCTCTGACGTGGTTCCTTTAACGACTACCAGATGGCAGCCGGGACCACCGGCTTAACGTGCCTCCGAAGCACGGAATCATCTTTATTATCAGACAATCAGGTGATTCAAGCCTGCAATGTCCTAACCAAACTGGAAACAACTAAACAAAGTATGCTTCCGGTGGGAATCGAACCCACGACCTCCGGGTCAACAGGCAAACGGCTAAACCACAGGACCACGGAGGCTGTTAAATTTATTTATTAATGTGTTTGTTGTTCTGCGAGTGTTGGTATGTGATGGCGACTGACCCTGGTCGTGCACGAGCGCGGAGGCGGCGCGCACGGCGGCCACGACGGCGCCGGTGGCGGCGGCCACGGAGCGCGACGCGGCCGTGAGCCGCGCCAGCGCGGGCGCCGCGGGCGGGGCGCGCGCCCGCGACGCCGCCACCAGCTGCGCGGTACTTCCCGCCACTTCATGAGCCGCGGCCGACACGCCCTCCACGCGACCAGACGCCCCCACCGCCTCGTCCGCTGACGACCTGTTACATCAAACAAATTCAAGTTTGCATTAATTATTATTCAAGTAAATATTATTCAATAAATAATTATTCAAGTATACATTGCAGGCTTGAATCACCTGATTGTCTGATAATAAAGATGATTCCGTGCTTCGGAAGGCACGTTAAGCCGGTGGTCCCGGCTGCCATCTGGTAGTCGTTAAAGGAACCACGTCAGAGGCCGAGAGGCGGTTTTGAAGAACTCTGACACCAGGGTGTGCATGGTCGATTGACCGTGACACCTACTCGAAATGATGATGATGACATGCGGTGATTCGCTGTACAAAGCAAAAGGTAACGCTTTTCCAAGAATTTTGTAATTAAAAATATATACATAGTCTCAAAATATGAAACAACTTACACCAATAGTTTCGCGGCGAAAACAACAGCTTTTGCAGCAGAAATAAGTCCCTCCGACCATTGCGGGTTGCGGCGGTACATCTTTTGCCTCGTGTGCGGGTCTCCCAACTCATTCTGTAGTTTCCTCGCATCCTGTACCAGCACCTTGACTGCCGCCATGAGAGTGGTGCACGCGTCGAGGATCTTGCCATTGACTTCCAGTTTGACGCCCGAGTCACCAGCACGGCTGGCTGCGAGCATACTCTGTGGAAAGAAAATATTAAGAACTAGCAGAAAATAATTTAACAAGTGAAAATCAAGAACCTTTTGGATTTATTGAATTGAATTTATTGAACCTTCAAAAACGAGTATGTTTTCTTCAAAGACCGGCAACGCTCTTGCTAATTACACCTTGTTACATTTGTCCATTGGCAACGGTGATCAGATACCATTAGGTGACCCGCTTGCTCGATTGCTGTCCCATGTCAAAAAAAAATTGTCGATTTCAGCTTTCGATTCGCTCTGGTTAATCGTAATTTTACAATCATCCTAGACTGTTCCAGTATTTTTGTAAAAATGTTGGTACATATTAGGATGAGCAATCAACCATCGATTTTAATAAAATCTGAACGCCGATTGGCCAATTTCAATTCCCGACCAATCAGTGGATACGCCAATTCAAATCCGTAAGGAGGTCTGATTGGCTAATTTAAAATTGTCGAACTGTCGTCAGGTGCTCTAATTGGCTAATGTACCTCGATCTGCTCGGCCGCTTGCTCGATGGCGCGGTCCATATCCGCGAGCTCGTCGTCCACGCTTCTCGCGCCGCTCGCCGCCACGTCTGCTTTACTAGCCTGCGCAGACACTGCAGAGAGCAGTTTGCGCGCCGCTTGACAAGATGAGGGCTCTATTGAGCCGGCGGTCAGCGATTCAAGGCATTGCTTCGTTGATGTTAGCATCGTTCGACACTCGTTGGTTAACTCTGTAGAAAATAGACATTAATTTATAATAAATAATGATCAATAATAAATATATACGGACAAATCGCACAGATTGAGCTAGCCCCAAGGTAAGTTCGAGACTTGTATTATGGGACAACGATACTATATTTTATAACAAATACATATATAGATAAACATCCAAGACCCATGCCATCTGAAAAACATCATTTTCCATCTTGACCTGGCTGGGGATCGAACCCGGGCACTTCGTGTCACAGGCTGGTGTGTTAACCACTGCGCCACGGAGCTGTCAAATTTATTAAAATTTATGATTGATATTAATATAAGGAAAGTTACAGTTCCGTACCTAGTGAATAGATACTTATAATCAGTGATCGGAAGACGTGGAGTATTTACTTAAAGAAACCTTAATAACAGAGTGGATGATAACAACGAGACGCTTTTTTTATTTATTTATTATATTTCAAAATCATGTACATATACAACAGAATATAAATACATTTCAGAAAAAACCACGGAGGTCTGTGATGAAATGCAACAACTTAAATATAAACAAGTGATTATGGGCGATGATAGTGGTTAGTTAGCACCACAATTATGTTTGCGTTTTGTAATAGAAAGTGAACATTCCAATATTACTCTAATAATATTGGCATGCATCAGCCCACTGCTTTGTGCTCCTCTTGGTGGTATTAACTTTTGCGATTTATCATACAAAAAGTTTATACAAATATGCTCCACGCGTTCTAAACACTTCTTATAATTAATACATTTATTTTATTTAAAAATCTTTTTGACCCCATTATGCTACTAATGCTAAAAGTATTCTCTCACGGTAAACTTTGAGAAAGGAAAACAGATAAAAAAAATATGAGAGATAGAATTTTATGTCGCAGTCTGCCTGCGACATAAAATTCTATTTTAAAAAGTTTCTATTTAAAAAAGTTTGGCTAAATGTGTCCTCAAGTGTGCTTATAGCACACTTGAGGACACATTTAGCCAAACTTTTACTTTGTATGTATGTCGGTCGGGTAATGTTTTAACAAAACAAATAATATACTGACTATCAGAGAGCTCCATGTCGGTGGAAACATTGCACAAATCGGTCACGTAAGCAGAGAGACGGGCGGCGTTGTGAGCAGCCGTGATCGCACTGCGTGCCACTGTTTCTTCGGAACCGTTTATTTGCTGAAAAAAATACTCTACGTTAAACAAATCGATGAAAATACTTTCGGCAAATATTTGAAGACTGCTCTAACTATTCTTATAGAAGAAACAATTTAGTCTCCACTGCAGGAGCATGACCCTCTCTATACTACCGGAGTCATACTTAGCCAGAGCAAACAGAGGATTTATAATATAATTTTTTATAAGAATTATATGATAATAAAATGCCTAACACTTACACTACTAATGAGCCGTGTGGTATCCGGCAGAGTAGAATAGGACCACTCCGAGTCTACCCGTGGATGTCGTAGAAGGCGACTTAGGAAATACAAGCTAAACAAAGCTTATAAACATCTAAGAGACCTCTCCAACCCGTCTGGCCAGCGTTGAGAGTGTAGGACAAGTCCTCTGGCTGCTCTGGCCAAGTATGGCCCTAGGGCCATACTACTACTACTAGTAGTACAGAGAGAGTCGTGCTTCTGTAGTGGAGACTAAAAAAGACCTGATGATGATGAAAATGCCTACCTAAGGCACAAATTTAGGACTGACAGCTAGTAACTCGATCCATCTGATGGGTTTGTATAAGAGGTTTTCAGTGACAAAAAAATACTATATTTTCTCTTGAGAGGCGTTGATGCAGTTGTAATAAGTAACTTGTTAAAAAACGTCACGATTTATCAACCATGACATTGCCGCTTGTCCATTTTACTAGCGCCATCTATCCAACCTAAACTTTATGTTTTAAGTGCTCTTCGGAAAAGTGCTCATTACTCCTCCAAATAAATATATCTGAGATATCCTTGTTCTGAGTACTCAGATATTTTTCAACTGACATTCTTTGTCAAGTCAGTGGTTTTTCCTCGTACAGCAGGATTGTGGAACGGACTCCCTCCCGAGGATTTTCCTGTGTGCTATGACTTGAAGTCCTTCAAAAGGCGTGTTTACAGGTATTTTAAAAGTCGGCAACGCATCAGCACCTCCTCTGGTGTTGCAGATGTCTATGGGCGACGATGACCACTTCCAATCAGGTGGCTCGTCTGCTTGTTTGCCGTCAAATATACATAAAAAAAAGTCAAAGAGCCGACACAAATGAGCGCAATTTCGTGGGTAGTCAAACACGCAAAACGCTTTACATTTCAGCTGCAAGGTTTTATTGTATAAAAGTACTGCATAAGTCTATCTGATTTTAAATCTATTTTCAATGTCCTTCAACTCATAAAGTAGCGCTTATTAAATTCTGTTCATAACCAACAATCCAGTGTATTTAACTCGACGATTCACGCATGATAACATGAACTATCTCTGACTAAACCACAACTTTATTAAGTGAAAACTTCTTTAGCGGCGTTGTGCACTTTTTGGGATGGGTAAAAAATGTAAAACTCGCGTCAGGACACGTGACCTGATCGACAATTTGCAAGACGGACACGTGACCTGAGACCGCCGCAAAGGCGAGTTTTGTCTTTTGCCGGCACTCCCGGAGTTAAACTCACTGTATTTTTATTATTAATTGATTTACTGTATTTACCTGTGAGTGTTTTGCCAAATCGTCGAGCGCGCGCGCGGCCATGTCCGCTGCGGCTCGGTTCGATTCCTGTGCGTTGGCCCGTTCAAGCGACGCGAGCGCTTCTTGCGTCACTTCCACGGCCGCCGCACCCGCGCACCTCACTAAGCTCGCTCGTTCTACATTGGAAAAAAAGACAAATATTTAAGAAGATATTGCAGTAGTTATGTGTATATAGGGTTACTTGAATAAAACCTAATACCTCGCAGGACTAAATAGCTAACACGATAAACAACATAGTTTGTTCTACGAGTTCTGACATAAATTTTGGGCGAAGTTTTTAACCTGTCGTGACATTTGTAAGTATACGAGTATGTATATATATGTTTTTTTCGATGTGTGTAGAGTTGTTAACATTCAACCGGAAAATTTAATACATAATTATTTTTCTATGTAAGTCATCATCAGGTCTTTTTATTCTCACTGCATGACCCTCTCAGTAATACTGGAGCCATATTTGGCTAGAGCAGACAGGATTTGGCCTACACTCTCCTCGCTGGCCAGACGGGTTGGATAGGTCTCATTTATGTTTATGAGCTGTGTTTAGCTTGTATTTCCTAAGTCGCCTCTTACGACCTACATGGGAAGACTAGGAGTGGTCCTATTCTACTCTGCCAGAAAACACGCACGGCTATGATTTTTTTTCTATGAAAATAAAATAACAAATTATCAAAGGTCATATAATAAACGTTGTTTATAATATTAGTAGCAATCTAGTCCTGTGGTTATCAAATATACAGGGATATTTCAAATATCCCTGTATATTCATGAAAAATCAGACTAGGGACATAAAATGTAGACAAACATCTTCGTTGCGTCATTTGCGAAAAAAATTAAAAGGAATGATAGTTAATTTCCAATGATGTAACTAACTAACAATTTCATGACACACACCTACCGAGTCTATAGGTATAAAGCACTTTGAAAATATATGAAAAAAAACTCACGCGTCTCCAACTGACTCTGTGCGTCTTCCAACTGTTTCTTCAACGCAGCGACATCTGCTTCAAGCACTGAATTGTGCTGAAGCAAGTCCTGAAATTATGCTTGAAAATTAACCATAATATCGATGCGAATTGAGGTACTAGAAAAATATTTGGAATCGATAATAGCCTACGCACAATGTCTATCGATGTTTTAAGTGTGGCTAGAAATATTTTAAAAAATACTGGCAGTTGTTGCTTGGCAAAAGTACGTTAAAATAATATGAAACCATTTTAATTTTATAACTAGAAACAGTTTATAAACGGAATTATGATTTTGCAATCGCATAATCTCTTATTGTCAAAGAACAAATGGTAACTTAGATGTCTTGCAATAAAGAGTGTCAGCGAACAGGGTCGAACGTGAATATTATTTTCTAAATATAAACTGTTGTATATTAAGTACGAAATTGAATGCCTACAAAAAAATACAAAATCTTTTTGTAGGTATTAGATTTCGATTTTATATTTTTTCTGTACGTATTTTTAAAAATTGTAACAATGGCGTACACTCGAAATAAGCAACTAGCCGACAAATATCAATCTCATCCGAACGTCTTCGTTCGTCAAATGAGATCGAAAAAAAAAGACCGACTTCGTACGTGAATAACCCGTTGTTATACATTATAATAAAGTCTAATTTCACGTTAGTTTTAATCAACAAAAACTTCTGTACATTTGCATCCTTACCTGCAGTTCGCACTCGACGGTCAGCCGCTTATTCTCCGTATGCTCAAGCCGCGCCTCCATCAGCTATAGCCAGGAAGGAAGCGTCCAGGCGAAGGGAAGATAGAAAAACATGCATTAAAGTCATGCCGAGGCCAAGCAGTTGCGGTGTGTTTCATTTATCTTTTACGTTTGTCACCAAAGCTGTGATGGGTAGAAGTGTAGTAAAGCGGTGGAAAAATTATGCTACAAAACTTGTTTTCTTTAGTCGCTATAACAGCAAATAATAACAACAAAGTAATATTAAAAATTAAAGGAATTTGATATTAAATACCCATATAAGAAACTTGTTTTTTTGGATTTATTTCTCAATTTGTTAAAGATGGTACTCAATTATTACTAAGGCGTCAAACCACATTGAGAAAAATATTGTCCATGCAAGAAAGAGTCTGGTTCACCTCAAGAAAGATTGCATGGATTCAGGACTGCAAGAAGAGTGGTTATTTGGTTATAAACTAAATGAGGGATGCGTTAAAAAACTGCCTAGTTTGCTTTTTTCAATATGGTTCTTAGAAAATTGAGCTGCTTCTTCTTCCAGCTGCTTCCAGGGCATCCGCAAAAGGAAGTAAATAAACTGAATGTTGATTGCTTTTGTGCTACCATGCATATAACTAGCACAGCTTTGGTGAATACGCAACTTAGGAACAAAGGAAACTAATGTTACATCTATGAGAACTGGCTTTAATTTCATAAAAAACATATGATAGGTAATGTGTGATATGCTACTCATGTATTACTAGATAAATGAAACACATTAAAATATACAATCTTGACAAAACACGAGAGAAGTGAAATATGCAACAAAAAGTGGAGGTCTAGTCTGACTACTGTGACGTAGTTAGAGAATTATATAATCATGTGAGAGTTTTCAAGTGGATTTACACAAAAATAACTCATCTAACTATTCATAATACTTTTACTTAGGTATGAAGTATAAAATTTTCAGTTGAAAAGGTGTGGCAAAATATTCCAAGTACTTAAGTAGGTATAAGATTCAGAGCCAAGTTAGAAATTATTTTAACACAAACATGTAAACAAACGAGTATTATACATGAACATAAGTATACATGTAACAACACTATTAATGAAACGTATGACACAAACACACCCTCACCATATTAATGACGTGTACAAAACCGCACAATCACTGTGAACGTTAGTAGCCTAACCTGATTGTTCTTGTCTCTTTCTGATAACATCAGTTCTATATATTCCTTCTCTTTCTGCTTTGAGGTCACTAATCTTTCTAGTTCAGCTCTTACTTGAATCAAATTATTGTTAAGATCAGCGATAATGTTGTCCTTTCCATTTAATTGCTGGTAAAGGTCTGACTCTTGTGATTTAAGTTTTTTCTCCATTGATTGTAGTTCCTTATCTTTTTCTGCTTTTATTTGGTCACATTCCTTTTTCAAGCGATCTATTTCCGTATTTAAATTTTCTAATACCGCTTCGTTCTCTCGTTGGGCACCATTGTGCGTTGATTGCAACTGTTCATATTTCTCTTCGAATTCCTTTAGTTTACTTTCATACACCTAACAAAAAATATAATGAATAAGCATCGTGTTAGCAAACAAACGACAAATTACACATATGTATAAACAAACCTGTTGGTGTGAAGTGAAATCACAAATAATTTTATCTTTTGCTCGAAGCAATTCAGCCTTTTCCTGGGAGAGTCTCTTAACTTCCTCGTTAAGACTTGTCAGTTCCTGATTTTTCAACGTAATGTTATCATCACTGCGCTGGATAGTTCTTGTATGTTCTTCTTCTAAAGTTAACAACTCATTTTTACAAATTTCTAGTTCTGCTAGTGTTTCTTTCAGCTCATCCTGTAGCTTTTCAACTTCCGCAGCTTGTCTATTGACTTCAACGTTTAATGTTATAACTTGTTCATCTTTAGTGAGAATCATAGTCTTTACATTATTAATTATTTCATCTTTAGATTCAACAACATTTTTAATTTTATCTTTTAAAATTTCAATTTCATAGTTATAGTCTTTCTCTTTCTTATCAAAGTCCTGCTTCAGAGTTTCTTTGACTGATATATTTTCTTTAATCTTTAAATTGAGATTTTCAATTTCTTGATTTTGGTAAGCTAACTTATCCTCGAGCTCCGTAACTGTCTTTAACAAATAATCACTTTTTGATTTCTGTTCTTTTCCTAATTCTGTATTTTCTTCCAACAATTTTCGTAACTGTAAAACTTCGTTATGTTTTTCTCGAATTTCCAAATTGAGTTTGGTCTCAAGACTGACATAATCTAACTCGTATTTTTTTTCGGTTTCTGCCAACTTCGTCTGATAATCATTAATTACTTTGGCATCTGACTCTCTGCTCTTATTTAATTCAATTATTTTTCCATCGAGATGCGCAATCATTTCAATCTTTTCCTTAATGATATCGTCGTATTTTGTATTAGTACTTTTCAGTTCACTTTCTAATATTTCAAGATTTTGTAAGGCTTCTTTTAATTCGATGTCTTTTTCAACAAGTTTTTTCTCGAAATCTCGTTTCTGTATAGTGAGGTCTTCGTTGATTTTGTCATATTTAACAACAAAATATGAATCGGTACTTAAGAGCTTTTGTTGCAAATTTTCCAACTCTTCGTGCAATTTGTTCATGCAAGCAACCTGTTCCTAATAAAATACCAAAGCATTATCTTAAGCTTGTTATTTACAACCTACACGTATTATATGAAATTTGTTAATACATAAATTGACCTATTCAAATACTATTAAGATAATCTAGAACCTAAAACAGTACCAATTACCATGCAAATGAGCCAGAAATAATTATAAGTTAAAATTTACACCTTACATACATTTTAGAATATTTTATTTTATGTACAGACATGCTTATTATATACGACATGCAAAATATTATATAGGTACAAACCTCCTTCTCTTGTTGGTACTGCTGTGTCAACTCCGCCACTTGGTTCAGCGCCGCCTCCTTTTCTTCTACTACCTTTTTATACTCGTCCCCACTCTTTTCCCTTAGACATACTAACTCTTCCTTTACTTTATAAAATTCCCCTTCTCTTTCTTCCTTTTCCTTTTTGATAACTTCTAGGGCATCCTTCGTATCTTTCAGTTCGTTAGTGACTGTCGTTAATTTTTCTGTTTGTTCGGCGGTGGCGGTTTTATGTTCTATTTCTAAGGCCTCTATGGAAGCTCTAAGCGTTTCTAATTCTACCTCTTTTTGCCTAGCCTGTTCTATTTCGGAGCGGAGATTTGATATCTCAGTTTTGTAAGCTTCTATCTCTTCACTTGATGACGCACTTTGTTGGAGTAATTCGACATCCCTAGGAAGATAATATAAAACGTACTTGTAGTATTCCATAAATCAAAAATATTTTTGTTTAGCTAAAAATTAATCTGTAATGGGCCTCGTGTAATACGGCTCTTGACAGAGATCGAATGGTACTTAACTTCGACCTAAACTTTCAATAGCAAAGTGATAAATATTGTAAATAAAATACTAACAGTTCACTAAGCGATCTCTCCTATATATGTCCTATATTTATAATGTCTCCTATAATATAATAAGCTTCAGAAATGGTCGTGACGCCACTCCTAACACTCACCCCGATGATGGTCTCCGTAACAAACCAAACTAGTCGGCAAATCTGACAAATATAACGTAAGTAAACCCGTGATTATATAATTGATATATCTCGCGTAACTTCTAATATTATTATGAGTTATGCATATTTTTTTTCAAGGTGCCGTTATATTTGTAGGAAGACTAGTTCATCTAAATATGTTAAAAGTGACTTACTTTAGCCTGTCGTTGAGTTGTTGTTGAAGCGCCATTTTAGCGCTCTCATGTTGCGCTGCCGCCGCTCGTAAGCTGGTCGCCATTTTGTCTACTTCTGCTTTCTAAAAGTATAATAAATGATACTGTTCTCTATTATCTATGGTGTAAATAATTCTTTTAACAATTCGAGCAAAAAAAAAATGTCGAAACACGTTTTAAGTATGGGATGCCCCTTTTGTATTTATAACTTAATGTTTTACCGGCAATAGATATAACACATTACGTGAAAAATGTGTCTGTCCATTCGGGTTCATAAGATACAGCCCTATGACAGCTGGACGGACGGACTGGGCAGGCTTAATAATAATGTCCCGCTGGCACCCTTTGGGTACAGAACCCCTAAAATCCGGTCACTATCGCTATAACAAGAGCCTAGAGGCCCATTTGCATACGAACAACATGATTTCGGCTGCTAAATGAGTTCAATTTATTCCCGATTTCAATGTCCGATGTATGTGAAAATAAAATTTAACGTGCTCGACGTGTTGACGTGCTTTGGTACTCCTTGATGCCCAAGATAAGATGCCACGTATAGGCCTTCTGTCCATTGTCCAAATTATGTGTGACGTTAAGTTATTGAAAAATTTAACATACCTGTCTGATTAACGTTATGTGTTCTTGTCTTAACTGCGTGTAAGCCCCTTTTAATTTTTGGAATTTTTCATCTGTCACTTTAGCCTTTTCTTCGGTTTCCGTTATTTTTTCTGTAAACCAAAGTTTTAGGATTTAATGATATCTGAAAGGTTTTTTTTTTTGCTTTTAAAATCCTAAATATCCTCCTTATGTTATCCGTACTTACGTTGCATCTCCGGCGTTTGTGCCGATAAAATTTCAGCCTTTTGTCGCTCTTCTTCTAATTCAGTCTGAAACAAGTGTTTTCTTCAATTATTTAGTAACTTTAACAGAGTATGATTTTTAAGTAGTTTAAACTTTTCCACGCAAGCGCATATTTACTTTTCATTGAATCAAGTAACATTTACGCCACTTCACTTTTGACGACAGGTTAGTACAAATAGTTATTATAACTTTGGTTGTCAATGGCGTCTCAGTCACGCGAACGTTTTACAACTAAAGTGGTCAATGGCGCTCAATAGGTGAAAATCTCTGATGCGTTTAATGCCCGTGATCTAAAGATACAACATTACACCCGTGTTAACTTGTTTGTCGCGCTTTAAACTATCGCTATCGCGCTCTTTATTACGTTAAACAATATAGCGATAGTCCATAAATGTATAGAGCAGGAGTGGACCAGTGGTCTAAGAGCGCGATAAGCGAAAAGCCTAGGGTTCGAACCCAGCCAGGCCTGACATGTATTTCTGAGATTGTACCCCAATCTGACCCAAGTATGGTCATTTTTATCCGCCAGTACCTGCTGCCGGTGATGGAAAACATCGTGAGGCAACCAAAAATCAAAATGGAGAAGGGAATGTCAAACCGCATCATTATTCCTGCCAAAAATACTCATTGTGTGCATTTCTTTCCATATAATGACACCGGCTAGAGCCGAGCTCTTAAACTTCGGACCATGGACGCTATCGTAGATGACCCTTGTAGGGATTCGACCAATTGCCTAACGTGTTTTGAAACATAGTAATACCTAGTGGGTGTCGATCTGTCAGGTGGATATGCCCTAATTGCCGTCGTAATTTAATTTTAAGTATACTTTTTGTACTTCGAATAATGTAGGCACCTTGGTGAAATAAATGTTTTTTGTTTTTTTAACACATATTAACACATATTTTGTAATTGATGCTATAATGTCAGAGTCACTTTCTCGGTGCAGAGGAAATAAACTTTGCTTACCTTGACACAAAGTATTATAGAGGGAAAAATTGAGGCAAGGAGAGTGAAAGGAAGACCAAGAAGAGCATATTTGGATGAGATAAAGGAAAAGGCTGGAGTTATGTCGTATGGAGAAGGGAAGAGAATGGCTGAGAACCGAGAGTACTCCACCGACAAGAACACAGTTCATAAATTATAGATAGTTACCTTGACACTGTGCAACTGCGTTTCCAGCTGAGTACAGTGTTCCCGCATTGATCCCAACATTGTGTTGCGTTCTTGGACCATCTGTGATCTCTCAGACCTGGAAGCAAACGTCTTGTAGTATTAAAAAGATATATTGCACACTACAGGGTTTAAAGTGGATTTGAGGGTACAAACAGGTACTTCTTCAGAGAGACGTAACACTTTTTAACAGACGTACCTAAGTCTCTTGAGCTCGTTCTGTAGATGTTCTATGAGCTTATCCCGCTCCACGATGGGATCGGGCTGCGGGGAGGGGGTTGCGCGGGTTTCGAACGCCTCCAGGTGGTCGGGAGTGGTGGCCTGAAAGCATTCCACATCTCAGTATACTGTTAACAATCAACTTGCCTCGTCTGGAAACTCTTCACAAGATATTTGCAAAAGAAAATTGGCCTAGCGGAATCAAATCAAATGACATGTCATAGCTTGGCCTATAGGCTAGTTGACTGGGTCAAAATAATAACATTACAATTAGTCCGTCAGTTAGATGATCAAAAAATATAGGACACGTATTTTTTCTTTTGTCAAATAAACAATAAATGGAAAAGATAAAAAATCAAAGTTCACGAGTGGGGGCTTGTGACGTCAAAGTTTGCTAAAAAGTGTAGCAAACTATGACGTCACACGGAATTTCAAAAGGCTATATCTTTATAATTTTTTATACAATCGACATGAGAAAAAATACCTTTCCAATATTTTTTGAATTACTAACTGACGGACTAATTATATTTTTTTAGGAAACTAGCCTATTATAATACAAGAGGATCCCTATTACTTCCTTGCTATCCTTGAATTCTTTCTTCTGCTTGGAAAAGCTTTTTTTTGACAACATGGAAGGTGTCAGACCAACTTGACATGGAAGACGAAGTATAATTGCTTGCTTTTCGTGTGTGTAAATAACCATTACTGCTATCAGTTTTGCAAGATGCCTAAAGGCATCTGTCATAGTTTAAAGATCGTCATCTAGTGATGACCATCGGTACCAACGGCTTGGTGTGCCCTTCGAAGCACTAGATTTTTTATGCCACTTGTGGTCACCCATCTCAGTGAGGACTACGCCCGGGGTGCTTGACCTTGCTTTACATGCATAAGCGCTTAAATTGCGCACGCAAACTGGGCCATTGACCTTAATAAAGTTGAGGGAAATCGTTTTATTAGCAAATTAGGTTACTTCATTACAAAACAAATGTTTAGTACTATGCCATGTTTAGTACAATGATAAACAATGCAGGTTTTCTGAAATAAGCCGCGGCACTGAGCCATCGGGTTCGGTAAGCTGTTATTGGCCAACAATGTGTTAGTTGACAAATATTAACCAATCACAGTAGCTTATCGCACTCTACGATACAGTGCTGCCATCTGGTGGTAAGCAATTATAAAAACCCTTTATAACCCTTTATACATTAATAAGTAATAATAATACAAACCTGACTGATGGTGTCCGAGGTGTCGATGAGTGAGCCTACAGCGTCCACTTCATCTGGTGGTGGTTCTGGTATTGACACCACAGGGGCGACATATGTGCCGAAATCACTCTGAGAAGAAAAAAAAAGGGATGGTTGAAACGCATTTTAATGTATAAAATCGCTATTTCGATACAGAAATATCAGAATACAAGTCAAGGCTACACTGGAAGCATGTCGTAATATGACTAGGATATAGCAAAAAGTACGAGTTTGTTTGTCGCTTGAACATTTCAAGTCTGGTCTCCATCTCTTTTTCGCTACATGTTAACTGGAGAAAATACCTTTTTTTTTATAATTATTATAATGTTAACATCCACGTAGTTTTACACAAAATAGAGTTGCGCTGCAACTACACACAGAGGGCGTTATGTTCATAATACAACTAACAATAAAAAGCATTTTCGATTATTCAATTTATTCAGATCTTTTATCATTTAAATAAATGCGTTATATCTTTCTACGCTTTAAAACATTATAAATGTATTATTGGAGGTCGCTTACGACCTTAGGAAATACAGGCTAAACAAAGCTCATAAACATCAATGAGACCTCTCCAACCCGTCTGGCCAGCGAGGAGAGTGTAGGCCAAATCCTCTGTCTGCTCTGGCCATGTATGGCTCCGGTAGTACAGAGACGGTACGGACGGACGGTCATGCCCCTGCATTGGAGATTAAAAAGACCTGATGATGATGATGATGAAATGTATTATACTGTCCCTATTTTACAGACTGCACTTCAGAGAGTGTGCACAAGAACTGCAGGAATTAATCCTACCTTCCCCTTTTTATCATCGGACTTCTAGCCGCACGGCAGGTCTACATCCCTTCTTGGTGGATATTCCACCCATTCGCACGAACCGTTTTTCAAGGTTTTTTATTATGCGCACCGGCAACGAGTGGAATTCATTGACCGCGTCAGTTTTTCCGAGTACATATAACCGTACAGCTTTTAAGACTAGAGTGAACAGGCATCTTCTAGGCAAGCTCGCTCCATCGTAGATCTTGGCTTTACCCTCTGGGTTAGTCTAAGGTCGTTCATTCATCTCAGCCGCAAGAAGTCCTCTGCTGGACATAGACAAGGATTTCCAATGTGACCGATTAGATGCGGCCTGCCTGTCTAAGGTCAAGAGTAAGCCTATTTAAAATATAAAAAAAATCTATTTAGCTAAATAATCTAGTAGTGGACCTACTGCCATCTAATCTTTTGGAACTAAGCTTGAAAGAGCGCTAGACGCCGAATGATTAATCTATTCTTGTAGAATAATAACATCTATGATATTATCGTAATAAATATTTACCTGTAGCAAAAAGTTTGGAGGATTGGAGGGCAAGACAGGCAATGTAAGAAGGTTTCTGTAATACTGGAGACTGCTGGCGTGTTTGTAAAACGAGCTCAGTTTCTTGAACTGTTGCCGAAACCTGCAAAATTAAAATAAAATTTGAATTTTAAATAAATAAATTATCAATGTCATATTAATAGATTGATCGCTGCTACTACTACTACGAAGGGGGTGCCGCTGTAGAAACATGTTTTCTATTTTTCCTTGCCATAAAAAAGATGGTTATCACGGAAAATTGAGGATTGCCGTAGTTATGACAATTACATAGGCAAGGATAAGGAACGATGGCTCGCAATGAATGACCAGGGAGGTGCGCTGCTGGCACGGGGGACGGAAGGGCCCGCGATCCAACACAATGATCAGCCGCCGTGTTCCACTCCGGTCTCCCAGTCCGGCAGGACAGCCTCCCTAGCCGAGACAGCCAGGGTTCGGGTCCTCTATGTACCAGCAGGCGGCCAGAGGACAATCGTTTCATCGGGTCTCCCTGGCCCACGCGCCAACGTCGCACCCCCAATCAGATAGTGCAAGACTCCAGTCCTTAAGGGACCATAAACCGTCCTACGGGAATCGCGATTGGCTCTCACACGCAACAGTCGAAACACACCCAACAGTGCTTTACGACAGATTTCGGCATTAACGTGGTCGCCAGCCAGTCGGACCCCACGAGATCCTACCACCGAACATGTCGGGTATTTTCTCGCCTCTTACGAGGTGCCAACCTGGCGGGCAGTGGGGAATAGTATTCTACTCTACTCCGTCCCCACACAGAGAAAAATAGTTTCGGAGTCTATTCAATGCAAATGTGATCGAAGATGCAAACAAACAATCAAATCTGTCCTCTTTTATTATTAGTGTAGACATAATACTGCTTATTACCTCTCTCTATGTCCAACCAATGTGTCCGCAGGTAGAGACGCGTGGAGTCTGAACAAAAGCCGTACATTGCAGTCGTAAATATGAGAGGAGTCCTGAGCACACGGTATGAGGGCTGCTAGCCGGCATTGCCCACTAGCTGTCATGGAGTTCGCTCGTGCATTGCCCAAACTGTCGAATACTGCAACAATATATCAATTTTTGTTATATGGTACATATAAACATTTAGTTATTTATTAGCTTTCGCCCGCGGCTCCACCCGCGTCAATGCCGA
Source organism: Elegia similella (assembly GCA_947532085.1). Lineage (NCBI taxonomy): Eukaryota > Metazoa > Arthropoda > Insecta > Lepidoptera > Pyralidae > Elegia > Elegia similella. Next base: position 21,872,671 of record OX383933.1, on the reverse strand, counting down.
TCCCTCGGGAACAGTACTTTTTTCCGGGATAAAATGTACCCTATGTCCTTCTCCGCTATTTAATAAATTGAGTTTGAAAGCGAGGAACACGGACAAACTGGCTTTTCATTACATACATTTCTTGCACTTTAGAGAAGTCTGGTAAATTTACGCATGTCATGGGGCCTACTGTGAATAACCAATTGCCTCCCGAGATAACATCGCCCAAGTCCCAATAGCTTTAAAATTAAATTAATAAAATGGCGTACTGAATTAGCACCATAATCATTTGACGAATTTTGCCAAAGTTAATTATATGTAGTAATGCTGCTATTTAATTTATTTATTTGTCATAACATTAATGCTGACCAATGTATGATTATAATGTATGAACGTTATCAATAAATAATAAACAAATATAAAATTTAATAGAAAATAGATATCACGTAAAAACATAGGCTTACAACTTACCCGCGGCTTGTAAAGTCAATATTTCATCCATGTAGTCGAACAGCTCTACACAAAGTTGAAAACTGTAACAAACATACATTTTCTTGAATAGTTCACGAAAGAACATCATTAGTAAATTGCATCATTAGTCAATTTACATTAGTTTACATAGTATTGTAATAACAAAAAAAAACAAGGGAAATATCGGTACTGTAGGACGAATACAGCTACTGTGAATTGGGTATGTTGTCAGGTTGTTCCATTGTGAAATTATTTGTGTTACTGACTCATGAATTCTATCTCTTTCTGACGGTAAGCCATGATGAGATACGAAGATAAATTAACGATTGAGGAAATCGCAGGCTGATCTTATGGAACTGTGAGTTGAGTGTGTAGTCGGATCTTTTCATTAAGACTCTATTTGTGGTTTTTTCGCAATACTGTTTTGGATGTCCAAAACTGACTTATGAAGACCAGATCTTTCTGATGGTAAGCCAAGAGGAAAACGGAAGATAAATTAACGATTAAGGAAATCGCGGGCCGATCTTGCAGGTGCTCAGGTGTGTACGCACACTTTCACAATCAAAACATTGGACTTACTAGTTGTTGACGTCGTTCTCCGCGATGTTGTCCAGCTCGTCTGCCGTGAGCTGCATGTTGCCGGGGAAGCGCGGGTTCCTGGCGTGGAACTTCAACTTGCACACCAGCAGGTTACAGTACAGGCTGACCAGCTTGCCATAACCCTCGCGCAGATGCACCTGCGACGAACATTTTATTATTGAGTACATCTTTAACCTTAAAAATTCATTCACATTACGGGTATAAGTTCGAAGTGTTTGTTCGAGGTGGACGGCTGAGAGACGAAGGTCTTTAAGTCGTCCAAGGTTAAATATATTTTTATTTACCAGAGTACCTACAATACTTACAGTTGTAAATGGCTTTGTTAAGAACTACTTGCAAGTGTATCACGCATTTTTCTTATGGGTATAGGTGTTTGTACAGAAATAAAGAAGAGAAGGTACCTACAACTTTAAACGCACCGATCATGTCTCCAATATAACAGGTACATATGTATGCTGCGTAGTATGTTGGAAGGAGAATGGTTTTCGCTAACGTTTTCATAAATAAGAAATAGGAAGTTGTCTTTCTGTATTTTGGTAAGGAATGTGGAGATGCCGAATCTTCGAGTCCGGGTCAGGCAATAGACAGAAGATGCAGACTTCGAGTCAGGCCTAGATAACAAACAGTAGGAGCAGACATCCAAACAAGAAGGTTTACGTTACGTTATGACTCTCCGAGATGGTTAACAGGATGTGGAAGTAAGAAGCCAAGCCACACACCAACAGTAAGAATGAGCCCCTAAGCATTAAGTCCCTACAAACAGTGTTTCAACTTTTCATCCGAAGCAACTCACCCACAACCTGCCGAGGTATATTGTATTTCTGTTAGTTTCGCAATACTGTTCGGATGTCCAAAACTGACTTATGAATACAAGATCTTGCTGACGGTAAGCTAAGATGAGAAAGTAAGATAAATTCGACCGAAGCAACTCACCCACAGTCTGCCGAGATTCTCGATCATGCCACAGTGTCTCTGCGAATCGTCGAGGCAGGCAGGGTGCCCCTCTCTCAACAACTTGTGTGACACGTGGCAGAACTTCCAGGCCACGATGCGGTTTTCCTGCAGCGGCAAGCGGATCGCCACCATCTGTGTAAACATTACAAAAAAAATAACAAACAATTGACAAAATTTACGATTTTACAGTTGGAATCATGACAATACAAGGCTAGATAAAATTTTATGAAAACTATTCAACACAAAATCTCGTCGTTTTGGAGATGGTCCGACAAGCCGGTAAAGCTAAAAAAGCCGACTATCCCGTCAAATGCGTAGTGCCTAACATGTCGACGAATATTAGGTACAGAGCCAACTATCTTGTTATTTGCATGTATTTCTCAATAGAATGCATATAGGAAGAATGAACAAGTTATTTGGGATGAAATTCAATAAAGTATATTCAACATTAGTTTTTTTTTATTATTTTTAGAATAAATTTTACCATTAATAAAAATAAAATAAAATTTGTTTATTTCAGGCTACTTGGCCCATATTTTAAGTCACATTTAACAGTCGTCGCTCGATACAATTATTAATGTATGCAACCTTTATTTTAGGAATCATTCTTTAAAATTACATTCTTGTAGTAAGTATTTAGACTAATCGGCTGGTCGGCTATTCGGCCAAAGTGTTATTGCTGGCACATCTTTAATATTTTTATTAAGATATGGTTTTATTGCGCATTTGCTGTTCACATCATAAGCCAATGTAAAAACTGGCTCAAGGCCATTGTATTATTCCTTACATTAATTTTACTTTCTATTTTTAACTATATATCTATAAATGAAGGCAAAAACACCCATGTTTTTTGGACTGGAAATATTTCCACTATATCCAGCCCCTTGTTAAAAATGCTTGCCGAATAAAATAAAGATATATAAAAATGTATCTTACCCAGTAAGTGATGGCGCTCTGCTCCTGGAAGGTGCCAATGATTGCGCTGCGGACATGTTTCTCTTTCACTGGAGTCTCTACAGAGTTGATCGCCTTCTGTATGGCCATCGACTGTAAATAACATTACAATATATTAGTGTAAGCAAGAATATGTAGTGGTACGTATAGGTAAAGGGTAGGCTTAGGCATCTTAACATGTATCAGTAGGTAAAAGTTCTTTAACGATAGCTCGAAGTTATCCTCGAAATTACAAATAGGATTACTCTTTCAAATCAACACCCACTTCACAATATAACATTCAGAGCTTATACTATTGCTCTTACATTCGTCCTGTTTCTGACCGCATAATCGATCGTATAAAAAATATATCGTTTCAGGTGGGAGAGGTGGTGACTTTTCCCATCGTTTGGATACTAACAAATTTTATCTGTCAACAAATCATCTGTGCATTGAACTGCAACGAAAATCACGCGATTCCTTAAAACTTTATACAAAATTATGGGCACCTTTGTGACTCAGCGAAAGATTTCCGCGAAAGAGGAAAAAGTAAAACATAAACAGAATTTTAGTAAACAGATGAACAGGCACGTGGGCAAAACTTTGCGCGTTTTTTACAGATACAAATATTTTAGGGGGTGCTTAGGTTTTCATTGCCACAAGGAATCTAAATTTCCAAGAGGAAAAGAGGAAAGCATATTTTTTTTTCATTCTGGTCAGTTCAAGCTGGAAAATCATCTTTTTCAGAATCACCTGGGTCTTGGATATTTATTTATATATGTATTTGCTAAAAATATAGTGTCGTTGAGTTAGTGTCCCGTAACAAGTCTCGAACTTACTTTGGGGCTAGCTCAATCTGTGTGATTTATCCATAAATATTTATTTATTTTATTGTATATATGTATTACTTCTTATGTTCATGTATAATAGAATTCCCGTTATGAAACAGTCCTAACCTATCCTTCGATTGCATTAATCATTTACCGAGAAGTAATACCAATGGTCTTTAGCAGGTAATAAATAAACCGCCCGAATCCCGATCCGAGACTGGTGCCAGGCTGCCAGGTGGTTTACGTCGTCGTTTTGCACCTGCTGTTGTTTTGCTCGTGCTAAATGTATTGGAATAAATCGCTTCCCTTTTCGAATAGATTTTCAAATTGAAATTTCTTAATTTTTAGCACTACGAGTGTGCAATGAAGCGCAAGATGTGAAGCCACAAACTGCATAGCTATATACCCTGCGATTTTACTGTTGTTAGTTTGTACCGAGTTGTGTACATAAAGCTGCTTGTCGTAAATAAGTGATAGATTGGGGAGGTACTCAAGATCTACCATAAGGAAAGGCTTCACTCAAGCCGTAACATTTCTGCCAAATCACATGACAGTATAAATGCTAAAATGACAAACAAGCGAGCCCCGGGCTCCAAGACACCATGAAGAGAAACAAGGAGGAGGAAGATATCGAAAACGATTGATTTTCTGCAACAATTAATCAATGGAAACGAATTTTGTATAAAGCCTTTTATCTTCATCTTCACTAATATTATAAAGAAGAAAGATTTGATTGTTTGTTTGCATTAAATAGGCTCCGAAACTACTGGACCGATTAGAAAAATTCTTTCACCATTAGTATCCTACATTATCCCTGATGGCTATAGAATAGACTATAGAATTAAATACTTATAAATCCCCGTGCAAAGCCACGAGTCAAGACGACATACATACATCTAGTATCTAGTACATGACCGCGCCGTTAGAAGATTTAGTAAGAAGAACTACTCCAGATGCGCGACCCTCAGACATGAGGGTACGACAACGAAAAAAAGGTAGTTTGTATATTTTAAACAAGGATGTAGGTTAAGTGCGAGCCAACTTCGTGAACAAACAAAATCAATTAGGTAACAGATTCAGGTGTTACTTTGCGGAAGTCAAAGCTACATTTACTTTGAGACAATTTACTTGCTTGCGTGCTTCCGCCACCACAACTAAATCATGTAGTGCTTCAAAGGCCGATATCCTTATCAACCTTATCATTGTCTTCTATCAAATTGGCGCAACTTATTTTTTTAATATATTAATGATCGTAATATTGCGAAAATATGGCATGTCATCCCATGAGTACGTGCATGAGTACCTATACTGTTTGAAGAACTTTTCTCAAAAAATTGTATGAAAAAGCCAAAGCCACTCACGGAAATATAGGTAACCGCTTTCGTCCGCAGCTTCGCTCACGTCAACGTCGTTCCCTGGGGAACAGTAATTTTTAGATGTAAGGTAGCCTATGTCCTTCTCCATACTCCAGAGAACTTCTATGCAAAATTTCCTGATGATCGGTTTAGTAGTTACGGTGTGAATGCTTAACAAACTCATTTATAATATTAAGTAAGGAGGATTTGATTTTTGAATCTACAATTTTATAAACTCGTGTTTTCTTTATATTGCTTGCATTATGAATTTACCATTTTAAATAAGGAAAGATTCTTTATCCGTTCTTGAGCAGCTAAGTTTATGATCATTAGCCATAGCCATCAAGTAGATATACTATGTATATGTACTAACGTATAATGTTTCTATACGTGATGATAATAAAATTGATACAACTCATTGATGAATAATGTATGTTATTTGAAACATCGCAAAGCTTCATAAACAGCGAGACTCGGTCAATAATGCCGCGATGTGATCATGGGAGTTATCCAGGGGGCCGGTGGGTCGCCGGTCGCCCCGCTACGCCCCTCGCTCCACCCCTGCCAGCCAAGCTAGCAGCGGCCAGGCGACGCGCGCCTATCTTCGTGGCTCCCCCCTTCGCGCCTCGTTTCCCGCTTGGCTAGTACCCTAGCGGCTACCTCGGTGTGCGGACGCGATATCGCTGCGTAGTATCAAATGGACGACACGTTAATAGCAGCGGTTTATAGGAGAGAACCGCTGTGGGACCCGGCGCACAAACTGCATCGGAACGTCAATGTCTTGAAGAGCTTGTGGGATGAAGTGGCCCAGGAGACGGGGAGAGATGGTGAGTTTTATGTTCGCGCTCGTCACCAGGCAATGGGCGTTGCTTGAATGCTTTAGTTTGTAGATAATAATTTAATAACATATCCGGAGGGCCTTACTTACGCACCAACCTACTCAAGGAAAATCATTTATGAATGGCCCGTGGCCAGGTTGCATTTTTACCAGATTATGGCGGGACCAAGACGAAGTTTAGGATTTTGGCCGTTATGCATGTATGTTCGTTTGTTACCTTTTATCTCAAAAATTTGCGTACTATTACTTTATAATGTAATAGTGCGTCGATTTGTTTGTGTCAAATAATATATTTTCGTGCCTTTTATCAAATGAAATATATTTTTAGAATGTAAAATATGAATATATGTATGTAAATATGGGTAAATATTGTGTTTTCTCAGTAAGTGAATTATTTCTTGTATTTCTTATGAGAAATAAAGTTACTCTAAACTTTTTAATTAACTTCTATGGTATAATAAATATTTACTACGTAAAATATATAAAATAGGTTTAAAAATAAATATATACAAACAAATCACACAGATTGAGCAATTCCCACTAGGTAATATGAAAGTCGGGTTGTTTTTTAACTTTATATTGTACATTTTTACATAATACACGAATAATTAATATAAAATTATTGTATAGTACCACTGAACTGAATAGGTAATGCCCTGATGACATTGGGTTTTATCCAAACATACTAATACACCGGGAAACCAAACAGATTAAATCAGCAGATTCTGAATAACCGCGTCAAAAGTACATATATGCTTATAACATTTGTGCCAGGGCTTGGTAACGATACCAATTCACATTAAAAATACCGTTAAATAACGTTATTTTCGTTTCGATACCTTTGATATCGTTAAAATGTTTAACGTTAATTAGGTAACGGAACAGTATTAGAACGTTACTTTTTAACAGTAATTTACCGTTAAAAAGTATTTTATCGATATTATAACGTTACTTTTTATGTAACGGAACTGCATTATAACGTTACCAGGTAACAATTCTATTTAACGATACTTTCATGATACCTCTCCGACGTTGCCGCTCCGTACAAGTTTCTCGACTCGACGGCTGACGCGCCGCGCGATTTTCGAGGTGCGGGGGGGCAGGAATCAGTAAGAACGGCAACAATGCGCGCACATCGTCTTGCCATCCCACGCGTCAAGGGTAACTTAGATCGAAACGCGAGAGTAGTACATGTGTGAGGCCATTTGTAGCAGATAGCGCTTAGTAGCCGGACACGAAATTATTTTGATTAGGGTTGAGACGACTCTGTAGCAGTATGGGGCGAAGATAAAAGAACGCGGTATACCGTTTTTCATTCAAAAGAATCTTCATTACAAATGAAGAAAATAGGTCTTCCACATGCAATCTATGTGGTTAAATATTGAATTTAACCATATAGATTGCATAGCAGGTTAATGCTTGGTTAAAGCTTTTTACACGTATAGGTGGACATATGATTTAACGATTATTTAAAATACAAATTTGTTTAACATGGATTTCATTTTTCTAGAAACACCAATTAACAAAAATTAAACGTACATATTTTGTTTGCATTTTTAAGACGCACGCTTTGTGATCTATAATAAATAAATAGCTGTCTGAATTTCCATGATCATATCATGAATACGTGTATGGCAGCTTCTAAAGCCCTTGGTTTTATACTGAGAGTGTCTTCTGACTTCTGACCCCGCTTGGTCATTACCAAGCGGGGTCAGAAGAAGTTTTGCGCGTATTCAGTGCGGACGGCAGGAGGAATGCCTGCTGCCGTCCGCACTGAATACGCGCAAAATGTCCCAACGCCAATAGCCCTGAGACTGCTCAGTGACATGCTCGTCAATAACAGTGACATTGATGTATTTTATGACTCGTTTAATGTATTTCTAAACAAGACAGTTGATTATTTCAATTCTATATAATTTACAAGGACGTTCTAGGAAAAAACACTTTCTATATAGATGGTATTACTTGACATTGACATAAAACAGCTAACATAGGTATAGATATCTTTTTGACATTTGTTTATAATTGTAATTTTTGTTTTAGTAATATTTTCCTTTTGCTTTGTAATAATTTTATATAAACCTAACATTGTGACTGACTAGCATGCAGATGATTTGGTGTAAAACTGTTAATCTGTATGTGATTTCTATAATAATAAACAAATAAAAAAATGTTTGTTAACTAACATTAGAAATTAAAGAATTACTTACTACTAATAAAATGGCACTGCCTGTTAAAATCAGTGATATATATTCTTACGCCTCGTTCACAAGTGCCTACGCGAGGAAGGCGCACGCGTCAGAGGCAGGCGCCTGCGTTTCCGCACAAAGTCATACAAATAGTAGAAGATGTTCACGAAAAAAAATATAGAGCGGCACGGATGCGCACACAAAACACAGCGCGGCAGCTTTGCGCCGAAATAGAAAGAGACGACATGCTGTGCCAGACCTTATGTTCTAACATAAGGTCTGGTCACAAGGGCTAGTGAGTCAGTGGCAGTGGACGTATTTAGGAGAATAATTCTAGGTATAAAATGATTCTGTTTTCTGATGTAGGTACGGTACTTGATATTTGAGATTTTGCTAGTTTTCAACCGACTTAAAAAAAAAGACGTTTATCAATTCGACTGTTTTTTTTTTAAATATTTGTTACCTACCTTAGAACTCCGTCAATTAAGAACCGATTTTAATTTTTTTTTGATTGGGTATGCTTTAAAGTTGGTTCCATTTGAATTTCATCACAATCGGTTCAGTTGTTTGATTAGAGTCGACTTTTGTTACCTATATGAAAAATTATCTATTTTTACACTAGTTAGTTTTGGAATCCAAGAGCGCGAATACGACGTTTTATAAAAAATTTACATGTGTGGCGCTTTCTGAGTTTTTGGGGTGAAGATCTCGAATATGACGTCAGTTTTGGAATTCAAGATGGCGGACGCGAGTTGTTGTAAAAAATCGACATGGGTGTCGTTTTTTAGGTTTTCTGGGGTGTAGATCTCAAAAATGACGTCAATTTTGGAATCCAAGACGGCGGACGCGACTTGTCGTGAAAAGTCGACATGAATGTCGCATTTATAATATTAGTAAGGATGAAACTCGAATTAAAACTGACATCATTTTCGAGATCTACACTCCAAAAAACCTAGAAAATTACACCCATGTCGATTTTCGATGAAAACTCGCGTCAGCCGTCTTTGATTCCAAAGCAGACGTAATTTTTGAGATCCTCACCCAAAAAAAAAACCCAGAAAGCGACACCTATGTAAATTTTTAATAGTAACTCGCGTCCGCCGTCTTGGTCCCAATACTGACATCATTTTCGCGATCTATTCCCCAAAAATCCTTGACAACGCTACCCATGTCGATTTTTCATGAAAAGTCACGTTCGCCATCTTGGATTCTAAAACTGGCGTCATTTTCGAGATCTAGACCCCAAAAACCTAGAAAACAACACCCATGTCGAATTTTTATAATAAGTCGCGATCGCCATCTTGGATATTTTGGAATCCATGATGGCGGACGTGTGCTCGTGTGCGACGCGCAGATTCTAAAACTGATGTCATTTTAGATATCTAGACCCCAAATACCTAGAAAACGACACCCATGTCAATTTTTAGTGACAAGTCGCGTCTGCAATCTTGAATTCCAAAACTGACGTCATTTTCGACAGTCCTAAATTCCCTACGTAAAAGCTACCAACAATATTTGAATAAATATTCAGTCAGTTCGTCTTAGACCAAACTATAATTTATCTTTGTCTTCAGAAATCGGGTTTGGCCGGTTTGGTTATTCATATAATATACGTTTAATAAAACACATTTTTTGACATAAATAAATTATAAGAAGAGAATTTTGAAAATCAGTCCACTAGAAACCGGAGAACGTTCACAAAAAAAACATCCATACTGTCGAACATGGAACATTTTCCATTTTTGAAGTCGGTCAAAAAGCACGTATCGTTATAATGGCATCCTTCAAAACACGTTTGACGCAATAAGTTATTGTATTATCCAAAAATTACTGTATTATTCTTTGATTAAAAACGTCCACTTTTCTTGCCGCCCGAGCGCACCGCCCGTTCTCGTGAACACCTGGCGCTGGCGCTTACCTTTGCCGCATGCGCCTGCCTCTGAAGCCCGTTGCAGCCGCGCAACGCGCGTATTCGTGGCATTGCGGGATAGTTTTTTTAGCCTATCACTATGGCAAACAGGCGTGACTTTATATGTATGTATTTTCGATTTTGCTTTGCGTTTCGTGTGTGTAAGTGGCAACTATTGGTGTCAAGATATTTCAAGCTGCCTGAAGATATATGACATAGGTGGTTTAACGACCGCCGGACCGACCAACGGATTAACGTGCCTTCCAAAGCACGAACGAGCGAGAAATTTTTCTCCACTTGTGGTCACCCATCCCAGTGGAGACCACGCGGAGATTTGTTTACATGTGTAAGCGCTTACTAAGTTACTACCCGCTTGCCTCAAGTTGGCCGTTACTTCCCGCCCGGCTACCCCCTACTTATTTATTAAGTACTTACTACTTTTATTTTATATAATAAATAAAATTGTTTATCAGACAACACGATATCGTGTTTAATTTTGCATAAACAATGTCAAACAATGCAGTAAGTAAAGCCCCCCCGAAATCTGTATGGGAAAAGTATCGACTCGGTCAACCTTAAGCGCCAACCTTCACAAGGTTCATTTACCAGTGAAACGCCACAATAATTCTAATACTTAACAATGTAACATTTATAACATTTAAAAACTCACCCATTGCCGGCGTCAGCATTATTGGCGCCCTGGGCGATATTTCTACGAGCGCCCCCTCTTATTGGGGAGGGGGGGGGGGGGTTGCAATGGGATTGAATCACACTGCCCTGCGTCCTCTGCCCTAGCTTGGTTGTTTGTTTTTCGTGTGTGTAAGTGGCCAATACTGGTGCTAGATTTTTCAAGCTGCCTAAGGCATCTGGCATAGCTTAACGAATGCCATCAATGATGACAGCCGGGAATTTTCAAATTGTATTGACCTACTATTATATGTAGGTACATTAGGTAACTAGCTGCGCGTACGACCGGGATTAGTCAGACTGGCGAAATAAAGTCAAACTAATGGAGGCCTTCTTAGGCCGCGCGCGCGGTATATTGGGTGGGAGGGAAATATCCTTAACAATACCTTTTACGTAATCGAGTTTATCGCTAAATGGTTGGAAAAATAACGTTATCCACCACAGGTATCGTTATTTGCTGATAACGTTAACTACGTTTGATAGAAGTAACGTTACCAAATATTAACCGTATAGACATGTAGCGTTAATACATAACGTTAAAATTAATTTTAACGGTATCAATTTTACCGGTATAATGGCACCAAAGTAACGATACTTATAGGTATCGTTATTTTATAAGTATCGTTACCTTTGCCGAGCCAAATTACCGTTACCAAATTTTTAACGGTATTCCAAGCCCTGATTTGTGCCGTGGCTGTGACGCATGTGATAAGGTCAACTGAATAGTACTATGAAACTTTGTGAACTGCGAACGCATAGCAAGGATAGCACGAGTATTCACAGATCATCCGTAACATACTTGTGACAAAATGAAGTCTGTCCCGGAGAGGATGGCTGTAATATTTTGGCTTGGTGTGTGACCAGTGACGTCATCAAAATAATGATAATTGAAGCTGTACTAGGTGTAAAACTTGAATTATCAGTATTTTGATTATTATCAGTTTTCAGGGTGAACAAACTGCGTAGCCTTTTCGTCTTTTCCTTTTAGATTCGTTCCGTTACTTTTGTATCTTCACATCAAAATATAAGATATCTGGGCCTGTTCGACGTGAAGTGCGGACAATCATAACAACACAAGGCCTACTTATCTGTAACTCTTCCGCCACCCACATATCAGATCAAGTAAAGCCCATCCCCTTCTGTCAAACAATCACTGAGTAGGCACTGAGTAGCGGACAAATATTGAGATTTTTTCTTTAATACAAAGCTGTTAACAGTTGTTATGTTAGTATTATTGACATATAACTAAATGTCTTTCCCCAATCTCTTAGGATGAAACTCCTTTTCCAAATGTGGTATTATTGTAGTCCCCACCAGGCTTTGAGTTAATTTAACCATCCACTGTTTTGTTTCAGTTAAAATTGTGAAGACGAGATGGAAGAACCTACGAGCATATTACGTAAAAGAGTGCCAAAAGATACCAAAACCCACCAAAAACGGCATCAAGCGAGAAAATTTCCCAAGTACGTGGCAATACTTCAAAACTCTGAACTTCCTGGGGACGACATTCAGTAACGTGGACAAACAATCAGTTGATGACAACACTGATGATAGCAACTCTACCTCACTTGTTGATGTCGATGATTCTTTTGATGCATATCAAGAACAGTTATATCCTATAGTCAAACTAGAATCTGGATACAAATTTCGAGCGCCGTCGCCGCAAAGTCCACAATGTAAAAGACATCGACCGTCTATTGATGAGCCAGTGGATCCTCAAAAAGATGATTTGGAAAGAACTAAAATAGATTTGCTTCAACAAGAAGTTGTTAGAAGAAATAATGATGATCTATTGTTCTTTGAAAGCTTACTGCCTTATGTCAAAGACGTTCCTCTAGTGCGCAAACTTAGACTGAGGTCTGCTATCCAAGATTTAATTTCGAAAGAACTCGAAGAGCTCGTTAAAGACAATAATGCAGAAGAACAAAGAGGGGGATAAATTTATAGTACTAAATTACTAAGTTATAAGGAATAGAAGTAACTTATTAGTAAGTAAGTAAGTAACACTTTATTGTACACCAAATAAATACAAGTATACAAAAACATTAATTTTACAGTAAGTATGTACAATGGGCGGTCTTATTGCTAAAAGCAATCTCTACCAGACAACCAATGGATGGAGAGGACTAACGAACGTTAACAGACGGGGTGTACCCTCCAACTAATAAACGTAAATATATAATAATTTAAAAGTAGTAATTTAATTTAGTAAAGAGTAAATCCGTATTGTTTTTCTATTTGTGTACTGGTAAATGTAATTTGTAATTGTAAATTATATTATAAGTGTAAAACTGCCGTGAAACTGTATTTAAAATATAAAATTACAGCTGATTATAATTTCATAATTTACACTTTGCTATGAACAACCACTCCAAAATGACGAGGCTAAGCTTATAAGAAGAGGATTTGCATACTTTTGAAAAGAGCCCTTTTAAGAGCCCGACATATGCCAGGCGGCGTGGCGATACAAACGCGGATGGTCTAAACGCGTTGGCTACTTTGGATATTTTCGTTTTTTAGGAATATTCAAGGGTTATTCGAAAAATAAAAACATAATAATATGATGGCTGCCTTATCTGTAATGCAATAATAATCAAAAGTTTCAAGGTTCATTTTAATGTATTTGGTGAATAATGCTATATACCGAGTAAATTAGACGTGATTTGGAGGCAACTTTGCATTTTTTTTCTATCGAGAAAATTTAACGCAATCGTGTTTTTGAGTCATATAGTTACCAGAGTTAGTCCTGAACATTGCTGCATTTTTATTTCAACTTGAGTATTTAATTATTATTGATATAACAGTCAACCATGCCAAGCAGTGTGAGGTAGTATGGGCCCTTAAGTAAACTATGAAGTTCAGCGACAACGACACGTGTCGCACGACTTCACCGTGGCGACCGGCTACACTTCTTAATTACTACGAGTTTGTATGGAATGATTTTGAAGTACAGCGATCGGCGACAAATGTGGTTTTCATTCCATAAAAAAACCGGCCAAGTGCGAGTTGGACTCGCGCACGAAGGATTCCGTACCGTTATCTATAAAAACGGCAAAAAATAATGTCTGTTGTATGGGATTAAAGGGGGGCCTTTAATATTAATTTTATTTTTATTTAATTATTTATTTTTAAAGTGAATATACATATAACTAAATATTCTGTGAATATTTCAAGCGTCTACCTGTTGCCATTATCAATATCGAGCAAAAACAAGCAAAAATCATCACGTTTGTTGTATGGGAGCCCCTCAAATATTTATTTCATTTTACTTTTTAGTATTTGTTGTTATAGCGGCAACAGAAATACATCATCTGTGAAAATTGTCTAACTATCACGGTTCATAAGATACCGCTTGGAGACAGACGGACAGACAGACAGAGAGACAGACGGACAGCGGAGCGAAATTAATAGGGTCCCGTTTTTACCCTTTGGGTACGGAACCCTAAAAAATAGTTTCACCTCTCCTGTAGTAACATAACAACTCTACTTTCATTATCAAAGTAGTAAAGACAATGGATGACATAGAATAATGCTCATGCTATTCAAGCTAATTACATCACACAAAACATTCTAAACAAACATTTTAGAAAGTTACAGACAAACATTGTAGTGGAAGCCAAGATAAAGTTCCAAAGACGGTAAAAGCGCTTTGAATAACTTTCTGTCTACTTTTTGCTCGAGACGAGAGGAAACGACCGTTTTATTCATTCTGTTTTCTTTGAGAAAATATTCTGTGAAACGTGCAAATTAAATGTTTATAAGAGCGCTGAAAAAACAATATATAATAGGATAGGAATAATGCTAATGCTATTGAAGGCGTTAAAAATAATTACCGCATAATAGATGCCCAAAACAAGCAATCCACAAAGTCACGAATGAACAGCGTAACAAAATCAAATCAAATCATTTAATTGTCATCACAGGTTACATGGATACAGGATCTTAATGTATATGTTGTGTCAGCTGTGATTCGCCCGTCAGGCATACAAATATCAAATAAAAAGACAGCATTATAAATTACCTTTACATTAAAAATTTAATATTAATTACTATACTACTGCTACACGAGACGCTTCCGCTCCGGATTCGATTCCCAGCACGGGCTAATGCTAGTACATAGGGCGCACTGTAAGTTTCCGGAACTGGCCACTTACATAAACAATATTTAAAAATTTATTGCAACATTTGAAAATAGAACTCTTTGGCTGTAGAATGCAGTTTGTTTCATTTGACTGTCTTTTGTTTTTAACTTGTAGCGCCATTTAAAAAATTGTGTGTCTGCATCAACATGGATTTAACTCGGGAAAATTTTCGTAGTATGATTTTCTACGATTTTAAGTGTAATTTGACAGCTCAACAGAGCATCGCTCGGCTTGAAACATTATTGGCAATGAAGCACCATGCAAGACAACTGTTTATAGCTGGTTTGCAGAATTCAAGCGTGGTCGTATCAATCTCTGTGACGAATCTCGCGATGGTCGGCCGTCCACCGCTGTGACCAACAAAAACATCGATGCTGTGCGCCGTATGATTGAAACAGATAGGCATGTGACCTACCATGAAATTCGCGCATCCTTAGAAATAGGCATGAGTCAAATACAATTAATCCTACACAAACATTTGGGTGTAAGAAAGCTGTGCTCGCGGTGGATCCCACACAACTTGACCGAGGCTCAAAAATCGGACCGCGTCACTTGGTGCAGTGCCATGCTTACCAGATTCAACGAAGGTGCGTCAAATTTGGTGTGGGACATAGTAACAGGTGACGAAACATGGATTTATTGCTACGATCCCAAAACAAAGCAGCAATCGAGCGTATGGGTCTTTCAAGATGAGCCGAAACCAACCAAAGTGGCGCGGGTGAAAAGTGCATCTAAGCGGATAATTGCTTCTTTTTTTAATAAAACTGGACACGTGGCTACTGTTGCTTTAGAGAATCGTCGTACAGTGAATAGTGACTGGTACACGACCATTTGGTTGCCGGAAGTTATTGACGAACTCCGTAAAAATAACCGTAAACGCCGTATCATCCTGCATCACGACAATGCTAGTTCTCACACGGCCAGACAGACAAACGACTTTTTGAAGGCGAAAAATGTAGCACTCATGAGTCATCCTGCATACAGTCCCGACCTGGCACCTTGTGACTTTTTTCTGTTCCCAAAAATTAAGAACCAATTACGCGGTCAACGACTTTCATCACCAGAAGAGGCTGTCGAGGAGTATGAAAAACACGTTTCAGAGGTCACCACAGAGGAGTGGCACAAAAGTTTTTAAAACTGGTTTCATCGAATGAAAAAGTGCATAGACGCCAAGGGAGATTATTTTGAAAAACAATAAATTAATTTTGTACCTTTAATAGTATTTTTTCATATTCATTCCGGAAACTTATAGTGCGCCCCACGTACTTCATTTTCACGTATATTTGTCTGCGTACGTATGGTTCTGGTGATACACAAGGCATCAAACAAAACTACGCCACACTAGATGATTAAAACAAACACTTCAAAAAGCTACCAAAAGATAGTAAGCATATAAAAGCAAAGACAAAAGTTCCGGAGATGGCACAGGCGTTTTGGCACTTTGAATTACAGTACTAGTAGTTTGTCTACTTTTGCTCGAGACGAGACAAGGAGACGGCTCGCTTTTAGACGACTGTTTTAACCACTCTAGCAACCAGCTAAATGTGCAATTTAAATGTTTTTAAGAGCAGTAGAGAAACCATATAGCTTGACGAATGATAATGCGCTACTCAAGGCGTTAAACAAAACTACGCCACACTAGAAGATCAAAACAAAGACTCCAAAAAGTTACCAACAGATACTAATAAGTATAATAAAAGCAACACACAAAAGTTTCGGAGACGGCAAAGGCGCTTTGAATTACAGTAGTTTGTCTACTCTTTGTCTACTTTTTGCTCGAGACGAGCCAAGGAGACGGCTGGCTTCTAGACGTTTTATCCATTCTGGGTTGAATGTGCAATTTAAATGTATATGTCTTCTTTTTTCTATTCATTGAGGAGGTGAGATGTCTTTGTCATAGAAGATCTCAATAATTTGAAGCAGTTAACGTCAGAGTAATAAGATCAATGCTGTTTGAATTTTTAACTCACTCCATGTTGGCTAGATGAGTAGATAGACTCGCTTTTAGATTGTTATCCAGTCTTTTAAATAAAATTTAAATAATATTGACATGAAAATACAGTGTAAACTCCATGTAGCGTCACTCGATTTAACAACAAACTCCTTAACTCCCTAAAGTGTAGAAATCACTTGACGCTGGTTGGTTTAGCTTGTTATATAGAAATAGAATATGTATATATAGCAATAAATAGCAATTTCTAAGTTGGCTATATTGGTAAGAACTGCCGCTGTTTACTTTCTTATGCTGCTTTATTATTATTATCTACCCCGGGCTATTTTTGATATAAAATTATATCAAAACTAGCCCGGGCTATTCCTAGTCTATTTGTAACTTCATAAGTGGTTCATAACGACAGATGGAGATTGGGTGTGGTGTGATACATAGTGTATCAGTGTAAAGTTAAGATTACTAGTATAACAGCCCGTAAGATTAGACGTACCGAAGATAACAATGACAAAAAATAACATAAACAGTGTATCAATAGAAATATTTATTCAAACAACAATGCGAAATAATGATGAACAAATGGACACAATAATACTTCGTTAATTTCACGCCTGTTTGTAGAGAAAAACTATAATTAATGAAGCCTACCTTGGTAGAGCTTGTTTGTATGTTTGATTAGTGAACAACAATTCTTTAAGTGGTATTTAACCGATGACCAAAAAGTTTTGTTGTGAATTAGTGTTTGGCAAGACAACAAAACGTCTATTTCTAAATTTTAGGGGTGATTCACTAACTGGCCCTCGAACTAGCCACTACAATCTGATCACGCATGTGGCTAGTAATCGAAATAAAATTTAAGATGGTATTTCATACCAGAGAGGACTCCAAAATTATACCTTAACGATTATATAAATTTTATCAAATAGGTATACTTTATTATCACATATTCGGTTATGAGAAGACATTGCACATAGATACGCTGTGTCGTGAAAATTCGCAGTTTGCTGGCGTTTTAACAGAATGATAAGAATCTATTGAATTGTATAGTCTAAGACACATAATTACATACTGTGACTATTCAGAACAACCCGATAGATCAAAAGTTTGACTATTTTACCAATCAGATAAATGCATACAGAAAATTGTTGAAATGATAATAATTAATTGTAACCGGAAAATTTGCAAACCTATCGGCAAGATTTACCGTACAGCAAAGCATTTCAAATGCATTTGCAATAAGCACAATAAGCGAACCAAGTAATATGAATTGTAGATTTTGCACGTCACACCATAAGCAATAAGCAAGCGATGCAATGCAGTAGTGATTAATATCGCGTAAGCCGAATAACATTAGCACAAAATGTGCAAGGCCGCGAGCGCAAAACGAGCCTCACAAATTACAAAATAAAGAGAGAAGCAGAAGAGTAACGATCATGTATACATTATTCATTTTGTACAAACTCGGTGGTAAATCATATAATCAGTCATCGATAAACAAATTCGCATATCGCTATGTTTGTTTCTCAAAGGGATTGCCCAAACCCGTCCCAAGAGGATGGGGCGAGTTTGTTTCAGGTTGTCTCATTAAACTGTGTTAGTGAGGAGATTTTTTAAACTATATATAAGGTCAGAGGTGTCATTCTATATCTACCATATCCTTCTCCAGCTCAAAAATGCTTCCGAGGGGCAGCAGCATCTAAATCAATAGAAGATAAAGAGATTGCGCTCGCCAACCCGCCTGCCAAGCATGGTGAGTATGGCAATATCCTCCTATGGAACGAAGAATCCTTGGGAGGGCCTTTTTACGGTTGGAACGATGATGATGAATGATAGCGAAAAGTAGTCAAAGGATCCATTTTTTTTATTTCGTGTATGTGTCATTGTCAATCGACCATGCACACCCTGGTGTCAGAGTTCTTCGGAACCGCCGTGAACCATGACACAGATTTTCGAGAAAATAAAAACTGCTGTCTATGATTTTTAACATATACCCCAATCAAAAAAAAATGGGTGTGATGGTTCTATTATCTACTTTTTTCTCCCCAAGTTTAAAAATCCCCTAAGTGATCCATTTAAAACCGTGCATGAGCAGGATATAAAGTTCAAAATGTTTTTTGTATGATAACCCAGTTTTCACTTTTAAAGCATACTTTGTATATGAAGTGTCGTATCTGTTACTCTTTTTAATTTGTAAAAAAACTGTATACGAATAAAAACATGCGATGATTTAACACGCTCCGTGAGCTCGACCGATTTTTTTAAACTATTTGTTATGTATGTATTAGCGAATATATTAAATGATAAAACCATGCGATATACATATGACATGTAAAATGGTGGTGCATACATCTATGTGCAAAGGAAGTATGGAAATTATGTAGTCCATTTGTGTACCTAAGTATTATAAACATTCCGGAATCCAGCCAGACAGAGAGTAGAGCCAAGCCCTGCCATATCAATCTCATTTGACATTTACAGTGCAAAACGATCGGATATGCAAGTCCGTTTCAAACCTGATTTATTTAAATTTAAAAGATGAATATCACATTGGGTATTGAAATGGGCAACAAATCATTCCAAATTTATACGACAGGTATAAAAGATGTGGATAGAATCGCAGAATATCCAATCTCTACTTTGAAGGCGTGGTTAGAAAAGCTTCAGCGGTTGCGAAAAACGCTACAACATTGAGCTTAGACCTAAGCAGCACTACGCAATGAATGAACAAGAGAAATATCAGATAGCGGTACTCGTGCCACTGTGAGAGAACTCCGGCCTTGGGCATGGTTAACGTGGCCATGAAAGTTGGCAGAATTCGTTGAACAGTCTCTGAACTTCAAAGAAAGGAGGACATATGCCAGGTGAAGTTACCGCTCGAATATTACACATGTCTCTGTGATGTCTCTACCCAGACTATTTTCTTATCTGATTATGTTCCGGTCGTATCCTCAGCTGTTGCTTTGGAGGCCGGGATTTGATCTGCTCATCTCTGCCAGACCATGGCGCAACTATTATCTCATCCTACCGGCCTATTTGCTAACATAGTGAACAACGTTACGTCACGTCAAAATACAGTGCGGCTTTTTTTTTATGATTTACTATTTTTACTTAAGATATATAAAACGTAATGTATTTTGAAGTGACAATCAAAACTAAGTTAGCAAATACCTGCCTATTTGCTAATATGTTCTTGCGAGTGCAGTAAGTAATAAGCCCCGGCTTACTAACTGCACTCGAAAGAACATTACAAAGTCACTAGTATGCTTTGTCTAAACCTAAATTCGACAAGCTTAGAATAATAAAAACAGACTCACCTGCTGATAAAAGCGTTTATCGTTGGGATTCATAGCGTTTCGTTAGTGCAGTGTGCTGCCGGCATGCATTAGTAAGTGCTGGCGTGGGCCTCCACTTAGTACTGTTAGTGAGAAAACAATCACGTTATAGAGCTGCCATGCAAAATCAGGCCTTATCAGTTATATTATGCCTTATATATTGAGTTTGAACATGACAAGAATATAAACGTTTATTATACAAGAGTAATCTACAGTATGTTTTACCATACTAATAAACTTAATATAAAAAAGATACCAATATAAATTTCTAACAAATAACTCAAAAATGCTGACATCTATAAGTAACCTTTTTAATGAATATAATTAAATTTTAATATGACAATTTGGTTTTATTACTACACAAAATGTAATTTAATTCTAGTTAATTTGATTTGTGTACTAATTAAAACCAAATTGATTCATTGATATACTAAATTCTAGGACTGTATATTTAGTACCTACATAGAAATCTGAACGATTAGTAAAGGTCTCAAAACATCTAATCACAACAGATCCATGATGATGTTAGATCAAAAACTAAATCTGCAAAAACCTCGCCATATCGGGGTTTTATAGAAAGAAGTTTTTATTAATCAAAAACCAAAATATTATTAAAAAGTTAGTGCAATCAGGGAACAAACCTGGTAGGTGTGTTAGGTTAGAGTTACCATACATAACCAGGACGTCAGCTCATGTTACAAAACTTGTGGTGATTTACCTAAAACAAAAAAAAATACAGATAAGTTACATGTTTGAAGATGGATGATTACATGTTTGGAGATGGAAATGATTCGAGTGCAATACAACGATTAGAATAGCTAATTTTTACGTCAAAATGTGCATAAGAAAAACAATGAAAAGAAAAACCATCTTCCGCAGAAAATCAAGTCTTGTTTCCTAAAAACATACCATTTATAATAATTAATCTCATAGGTTATCGAAAATTATTAGATACATATATTTTCCTTTTTTCGATCAAATAAAATATATAAGACGGACTAATAATTTTAAATGTTATTTTTTAAGGAAACAAGATCCGACGCACCAAAACTGAAGATGTAAATGCAACAAGAACAAGATCTTTTTTCAAAAAAATCATTTTTGTGATAGCTTTTATTATAAGCGAACCGAATCCACAATGTAAAGTGCTTTCCAAGGCAAATCAAATGAGCCCAAACACGATTGGTGTACGAGTACCTTGTTCCTATGGCCACCTTCCGACTCCATCACCAGACCTGCGCAACGATTCCATAATATTGTATTGTCATCCGATTTTCACATGTATGCAAAATTGCAGCTCAATCGGTATCCGTGAAGTTGATCAAATTTAACTTGATCACAGACAAACATCTGGACAGGTGAAACTAAATAAAAGCATGTAAAAAGAAAAACGCTCAGACGATGACTAGGCTGAATATTAATTATCATATGGTAAAACGATTAGTGAAAGTGTTATTTTTATGAGAAACGTTGCTGATGAACATACATGAGAAAGAAAAGAAATATTGAATATGAACCCAGATTATATTGAATATTGAATATTCTGGTTAACTTTTTCTTACTCATAAGCAAAGGAACATAGAATAATCCTAAATAAAGGTTTGTTAAGATTTTTAATACTAGTAATGATGCTTGGATTGAACACAAAATACTTTTTAAGATATTTCTATTCAGACATATGAAATGGATAGTTTTTAACAAAGAGGATTCTTTTTAACAATGTTGTTGTCGAAAAATCCGAAACAAAACATACCTATAGAGCGAAGTACAAGTGTCAACTGTAAGGCGATTTAAAGAGTAGGGCTTCAGCTAACATGTTAATACTTAAGTCCGTCTAAGCCTTAAGATTCTTGGCAGCAAATTGAGGTCAAAGAAGTAAATCAATGTCGTTTAAAAACATTGACCTTAAAGTAAGTTATTTACTTGGCCAATGCAAAGTAATAAAATTGATATATAACACAAAATCAGGTATGAATACCATTTTGTTTTTATATGAACAAGTGTTTAATTTCTAAAAATCTAAAAAACCCGACTGATCATTGACCCAGCGCCGTCTATTTTGCGAATTAGGAACTAAGTTTATCAATTTGCTATTTATAAATTGTTGCATTTATATCCGTAAAATTCATGATTTAGCTGACGTCACATTGCTCATAAAACTTGGGAAGAATACAAACCTAATGAGGCCTCATTCTTCAAAATTGGTCAAGCCATTCGCTACAGGAAGTAACATATCTTTGCAAGTTTTTGCCAGTTTACGTTCGCTATATTGATATTTTACTGACGTCACTTAGCCTATGACACTCCAGGGAAGAATAATAACACTTTAAAATCACTCAAGCAGTTTAGGCTACAGGAGTAGACAATGAAACAGACATACTTACATACATACGCGCGAAAAACAGGGTCCTAAGGTCTAAGCAGTCGGGTAAAAAATTATAGATTTGGCTTCACCCCGAATAGTAATTAAAATAAGAAATATTTACGACAAAAAACTATTAGCTACACCATGTACGTGTACAGTCACGATCATAGATATATGGTATTCATTTTTGGTAATTAATTTTATACCTTAAAACAATGACATAAGAACCGGTGTTATACATATCATTGCTCGTGGCTGTACGTGCTGTGAGCCGAATCAATTCCAATAAAGTCCTTCCCTATACCTCCCGCATTGGGTGGGACGTGGCGGTCTAAATTAGGATGCACTTTACCAGATTGCATCTCCCGCGGCCGTCCGGCCGGCACAAACCACGCCGGATGCAATGATTTAATATTGATGTGACACATGGACGATAAATCCTTCAATCATCTTATTTGGGTAATACCATAGATGGTTGCATACTTCCTGTCCTGGTGACTGATCGTATATCTTCGTTTGACGTACCCAACCTTTTGACATAATAACGTCTTTTAAATCGATGAACACCGGCTGCATGCACGAAAAATGTCATGTTCCGTTCACCGACCCCGGACCTCATCTCATATCCTTATCTAAAAAATATAAAGAAATCTTCTATCTTCATTAAACATCTTAAATCTTTTCTCGCTTATAAATGCTAATATAGCCTATCTGATTTTTTTTAAGACAAAATGTGAACTGCTTTTATTTCTCTAACAGCCAGATAAACATATGATAAAATAAATTTAATGATTGATATTTAGTTAGCAAAACAGGCGACTAGTTGCCCTCAATGTTTACTGTGCCTTAGCAGGGTGTCACCTGTACCCTCCTTCACGTATGTATTCCAACACCTATCAAACTTGTGACTTGCAATAAATATCTGAATCCTTTGAGTGGCCTGCGTGGAGGAGAAGAAGAATGAGGATGCGGATACGGATGCGGATGCCGATGGGGATGCTGATGTTGATGACGGTGGGGATGCTGATGCGGATGCCGATGGGGATGCTGATGCGGATACCGATGGGAATGGAGCTGGGTAGTCGTTTGTTGTAGTAGATAGTAGTAGGTGGTGGTGGTAGTAGTAGTTTTCCACCGTTATCACGTAAAATTATCGTCCGTAAACAGACAACCAATTTTTTTATTCAAACTAATAGGTATAATAACGAATCTGTGCAGAAAACACTAAAATCAGTTCAGAAATGCGACATGTAAAGGACAACAACCAGACAGCGGGACAGACAGATACAATAGAATGTTTGCTCAAACTAAAACGGAGATGCTTCGCTCGCACTTCTTGCTCACTCAGTCAATAAAACGATCATCTAAAAAAAACTATAGTTCCAGTATTCAGTATATAATTTACAGTAACGTACAAACAAATGTTACAAAATACCTTTGTCATGTGAAAATATAACTAAAACTTAAGAGGTCGAAAAGTCCAATAAACGACTTGAATGAAAATTAAAGAGACATATTAAACTGACCACAAATACTAAGACACAAGATAAAGATAGCATAGCGAGACCAAATGCGGAAGAACCTAATTTTTTTAAAATTTTATAGACTAGTCAACAAATAGACATCTAGGTTCCGCAGTGACACCTAGCGACAATCGCACGGCACAATAATTTCACAACCGCAGCATTGTGCATTGTCGGAACCTGTATTATGTCTCTGTGATCTATTCTGTTGCCATTGTTGCCATTATACGGGTGTCGGTGTGAAAACCGCGGAAGAGATTGTTAGTAGGCTATTTATGCGGAGTTTTCAACATTAGTTTGTATGGAACAGCATGAGCTCTGTATATCAGCGATCAGTGGTTTTCAAACCTTATTACGCCGCGGACCAATTGTTTAAGGCAAAAGCTAAAAGGGAGCCCTAAACTATGAACATATCGAAATATTCGACACCACTACTCAGCGTCGGACTCGCTATTTTTTCATAGAGTGCAGTATTTTCGTGGGGCCTTACAGAGGTTTCCGGGAACATAATCACATGCGAATATACAGTTATGCGACTGAATCACACCCTGTTACAATAATGTAATCACATGCGAATATACAGTTATGCGACTGAATCACACCCTGTTACAATAATATAATCACATGCGAATATACAGTTATGCGACTGAATAACACCCTGTTCCGCTCAATTTATCCCGTTCCTTCACACCGTCACCGATACTGCATAACAGCTATATTATACCATACTACATTACATTTACAATACCTGTGGTCGGCGGTGCGCGAAGTGTGAAGCCGATCTGGGTTCGCTATCTGACCACATGAGCCTCATCGCAAACTATTAACCATGCAAAAAAAAACTGCATGGCCAGACCAAGAACCAGTATAAAATATAAATACTTTCGTCTAATTACTTAACTACCTGATTTCCGGTGCAGTCGGGTACAACAAGGTGACAAAAGCAAACATTATTTTAAAATACAATAGAGTAGAATAATTTATTTGCATGATTTACATAGATCTTAAGTCAAATTTAGTTCAGGATTAAAAGTTTATGCGCCTTATGTAACAGCGGAAACTTTTCTTTTCAAGTGTTGCCATAACTTGCCACGCGAGTGATCAGATCTGCAGTGCCAGTTAGTTAAACACCCGCCCATCAAACGGTTTATCAGACCTTTCCCGAGGCTATTTGGTTAGTAGACTGAAGCCGAATAATTTTAATTATAACCAACTATTGAAACTGAGAGAAACGAAATAACAGTATGCAAAAAACAGTATGACCCGCAAAAAAAATATATTATTGATGTTTTTATGAATTCAGTGAGTTGGACTTTCATTGAAACCAATGTTTAGGTTCCATCTAACGCTTTCTTTTCCCGGGCCTCTGAAAATGTTCCCATCATCAGCATTTCATCCGCAGTAATTCAACTGCTATAAATAAGCCTCCCCCAAGGATTGTTAGTTCCATGGGAGTATATGCCATACTCACTTAAGCAGGTTTCGTCCCCCCCCCCCCAGGCTTGACGTTTTGCCAATGGCAAATAAACCACTGTTCTATCTAACTATAACTATCACTTTGTTTGTGGTTTCCAAAGCATAAAAGAAGAAAATCGACCAACTTCCTCTTTCACTGATAAGGGTTGTATGGAGAAGTCCAAGAGTTAAATGGTATGAAAGGAAGCCTTTTCGTTTATTATTGTAATCCTCTTCGTTACGCCCCATTTTAGTAAAGCAATAAAAAAAATTATCTCCTCCTACAAGTATCCAGGCCACGTTTAGCTTATAGGCCATTCAATAATAAGAGCTAGACAAAAAGGACTTCCCCACTTCGTCGGTCGGTGCATGGAGGTGCTCCACAATCAGCTGCCAGACCGGAAGTGGAAACACGTGCTGCAGGTCAATAAACTCTCTTATTATTGACGAATGAATAAAACTTTTGCCAGATCGTTTCACAGCATGAATACTGTTAATGATGTAATAATAGAGAACCCAAACTCGAAACTCAACTGAATATGCAACCAGGAACACATTTGGATATCTATCTAATATTAAAGCTGGCTGGGCATGGACGGAGCTGGGTTACTATTTTTGAACACGTGACTAGTGAGTCACGTTCGCATTAATCCCTCCCCTCGTTTAGTGAAAGGAGGGGAGGGATTTGCGAACGTTTCCAAAACACCCCATTTTTGAATCGTTCGAAGGAGGAAACCTGCACACTGTTTTACAAACTAGTGTGCAGGTTTCGTCACGATGTATATGACCTAATAGGTCACAAAATTCTAACATAGAAGTTTAAAAGGTGTGTAATAAAAGGAAACTATATTATATATTGTAGAATAAATGGGTATCTCTTGAATAGGCATGTAACATCCTCGTCTCCATCGTCACTTGCCATCAGGTGAGATGGGAGACAAATGCCTACTTCAATAATTGGTAAAAATAACCAAACTTTTCCAATCCAACTGCCACCGGCTGCCATTTGGCTGCCACACCACTATAGACGGCGGCCACGGCGCTGCAGCACCCACATAGTAGCAATGTTATCCACCCGTCAGTAGATGACGTTAGCCTTAACTCGGTAAAACTGAGAAATACTTTTTAAATATTGGTCGAAAACATATTTTTATTTTAAAAATATGTTTGTAAAATGTATTTCGTAAATTTTGCTTTTATTGTCTTTATAACCAATACTCTAATGGATACAAAGTTGTGAATAAACCTATAGCGCCAGCTTTATACCAATATTGAAACAAATCATATGCTAAAGGAGTTGGGACCAAATGTCCGCGGACAGTCGCTATAAAAGTAGATGTTTTACCTAACATTGACAACATTGAAATAAACACAAAATACCTAAGTCATCCTATCAAATTCGTTTTACATAGCTTTCCCAGAATATCGTCAATGTAATTAATGATGTTCCCAGAACATTTGTTTCATTACTTTTCATGTTCACGGTAGCATTGATGGCATCAGCGAATTAAAATGTTCGCTTCACACAGATAAAATCTGCCACGGGCGGCGGTAATTAGAAAGCTGTTCCTATATCGAGATACCATGCCATAAATGGCAAACCCGAAGTGAAATGCAGGAAAGTTATTTTTACATTTTTTTCGTCTTTCATTTATTTTAGAAGAAGATGCGTCAGAGTTAAAGGATTAGTTATTTTGTGGAAGAAAGATTATAACTCAAACTGGCTGCGTATACCATGAGGTCAATGGAGTCCACGATCGAAAAATTAATTTTGTGACGTCTAATAAATAAGGAAATGCAGAAAGACCTATGCTCAGCAGCAGATGGCAGAAATGCAGAGGCCTGTGCTTAGCAGATGGCAGAAGATGGGCTGAATGTGTAAGCAATTAGCTTATAAGCGTTATCGTGAGATGTGCTTTTGGTAAAAAAAAAACATGCTAAAACTACAAACCTACACTTCAAATGATAAACAGTAGTTCATAAAACAGAATTACTTATAAGAATTCTTTTTTATGAATTATATTGATTTGGAAGGCTATGCAGGTCTAAAATTTAATTAACATCTCCATAATATAGAAAATGATTACTCTCTTCAATACGCGCAAGATGTTCCAGTATGATTCACGAATTTATTATTTATATTAATGGACAGCGGCATGGTCAATGTCATATTACGCAGTTGTGTGCATTCGGTTTATCGAAATGATGACTAAATCCACTTCGTGGTATGTAACAACATGTCTTCTTATTAACAAAATTGGAGCATATTGGGGTTAGAGGTCTTGTTCTTGATCTTTTTTCCAGCTACTTGAGTGCTTGGACACAGTGTGTGAAAGTTGGCGATTTTGTCAGCCAAGACTTGACGCTTAATTTTGGTGTCCCTCAAGGTAGTGTCCTTGGTCCTACCTTATTCCTAATCTACGTTAATGACCTTTGCAGTCTTAACATACCACATTGTAATATAGTCACGTATGCTGATGACACAGCGCTGGTCATTGAGGGTAGAACCTGGAGTGAGGTGGCTCAAAATGCTGAAGCTGCTATGCACACAGTGATGAGCTGGCTCGCAGATAATTTGCTCACGCTTAACCTGGATAAGACCGGGTGCATTCCTTTTGCTCCAAATACGGCGTCATTGCCACCACCAACATTTTCTGTTACTGCTCACTCTTGTTTCCGTACATCAACCTGTATCTGCCCTTCCTTGAAGCGGGAGGACAGGATAAAATACCTTGGTGTTCTTATTGACAATGTACTAAGTTGGAAACCACAAATTGATTCTCTTGTAAGTCGTACTCGCAAACTTATATACTGCTTTAAAACCCTTCGTTCAGTGGCTGACTTACAAACATTGAAAACAGTTTACTTCACCCTTGCTCAATCTGTTCTGTCATATTGTGTCTCTGTTTGGGGTGGGGCTGCAAAAACAATATTAATAAGACTAGAACGAGCTCAAAGGACCATTCTAAAGGTAATGTTATCTAAACCTCTACGTTTTCCCACTGCAGAGTTGTATTCCCTATGTGGTGTCCTTTCTGTGAGAAAATTGTTTATCTCAAGCCTAATTTTACGAAAACACTCGCAATTACCTTATGATCCTAATGTAACTGAGAAAAAGCGTAGGTCTGATAGGGTCTGTAGGACACTCTCATGCCGACTTGTAATGGCTGGACGTCACTACCATTTCTTAAGTCCGTGGATCTACAATAGAGTAAACAGAGTTCTTGCAATTTATCCACTTAAACGCCAGGAATGCAAACGTAAATTGTTTGTTTGGTTGATGAATCTATCATATGAAGAGACTGAAATACTAAATGAATAATACGCATATATCCTTTCCCTCTCCCTTCCCAACTATCTCATAAATTAAATTATATTTCTATTCCTATTCCTGCTTTTCCCTTAGTAGTGTGATGGATTTAATTACTAGTTAATTTTGGTCATTTAATTTCATAAATAACTTTTCATGGCATTTGTTGTAGACTTCATGTAATATTTTATTTGTTTAATATTTATTTATCTACTTATCTATTTTTTTCTAAATTGATGCTCTGTCAGTATAATTTATTGTATGTCATATATGTATTCCAATATAAATGTACACAATTTCCGGAAATGGGCGCAAACAACTGCAACACAGTTATATACTATCGCAGTTGTTTACGATCCAGATTGTTATTTGAATATCATGTTATTTTGGTTTCTAATAAACTCTTTAAACTCTTTATGTGTCCCAAATTCCGCCATGACTAAGCTGATAAACACAACACCAAAATCTTATCTGGTTCCTAGACAAATACTAGTTACCGTCCAGTTAGTTGTCAAAAATGTTCATGATTCGTAGGAAACAAAGATAGCTACTCCTGAGCTTTTTGATGCTAGTGTTACTTACTACAAACAAACTAAATCAACATATATCTGTTTAGGTAAAATTTTAAATAACAAGAAAGTATTCGGTTATTTCTTACCCTTTTTAAACCATACATCTTTCATGGCCTAAGAAGGGAAAGGAATGGGCAGAAAAGAAGTGATAACAGACAGATGATTAGGAACAGTGAAACTACGGTAACCAAGTAGGAGAAAATTAATAAGGAGTCAAAGCAAAATGAATTGTCGTTTTCGACATCGAGTTTTTGAACACTGCACCAGAAAAGAAGGAAGAAGAAGGAGTATTTTTACTATATCGTTATCGAATAACAAAATGGAATCCTTCATTCATTGTCTAGCTTCCAGTTAGGGTTGAATAATAAGCATTTGATGACCGAGCAGTTTCGATACATTATATATGTCTCGACAAGCCATCGAGATATCGATCAACATACACTTAGAATTCTGAAAGCAATTCTATCCGAGAAATCGACAAATGCAATGTTACAATACAACGGCAATGTTACAACGGTTGTTTTGTGACAATAATTCTTGGATTTACACACGATAACGTAGCGCATATTTGATCGTCTTGAACTTGACACTCATGATCATTTAAGACCGTCATGGTGGGCTGTTCACGTATATTTTTAACCGACTTCAAAATAAGAAGGAGGTTATTAACTCGGTTGTATTTTTTTAAAATATTTGTTACCTCAGAAGTTCTGAGGTAACAAATTATTTTTAAATTTTAAGTAACGGAGTTCTGAGTCAGAACTCCGTTACTTAAAATTTAAAAATATTTTTTTTTTGTTTCCTTTTCGTATTGGTACTGTTTAAATATATAATTGAAATATACCTATAATGTGTAATGTACGTACAGTAATATAATATATAATGTACGGAACCCTTGTTGCGCGAATCGCACTTGGCCAGTATTTTTTTTATGAAAGATTATGATGAATACATCAATTTTGTTAACAGCTTTGACGCCGATTTCTAAGATCTAGATTGCCACCATCCACTTCTTGTTTGGCTGACTCTAAATGATTTACAAAGTCAAACAATGTTTGTGTGTGGAGGTGAGGCTGGATGATAATCAAAGACAGTAGGACTAATTTGCATAGACTAGTAGGATTTATTCGTTACTAGCTTTCACCCGCGGCTCCGCCCGTGTCAATGTCGATCCCTCGGGAACAGAACTTTTTCCCGGGATAAAATGTACTTTATGTCTTTTTCCGTACCCCAGATAACGTGTATGCAAAATTTCATGATGATCGGTTCAGCAGTTACAAGTTTACAACGTGAAAGCAACTCAATTTCGCGTTTAAATTGTAGTACATAATTGTTGATGTCAAAAAATTACTTGTGGCTAAGCTTAATGCCGCTTCCAAAGCGGTAGTTAGGATGATGATGTGATTTACTTCCCGCTAACCTATTCAGACTATTTTGACTGAATATTAATAAATTAAAATATAACAAACGAGCCGAGTCCGACTTTCCATAAAAAACATTTGGTTTAACTGTTGTTTAATTTTTTAGGGTTCCGTACCCAAAGGGTAAAAACGGGACCCTATTAATTTCGCTCCGCTGTCCGTCTGTCTGTCTGTCTGTCCGTCTGTCACCAGGCTGTATCTCATGAACCGTGATAGTTAGACGGTTGAAATTTTCACAGATGACGTATTTCTGTTGCCGCTATAACAACAAATACTAAAAGATAGAATTAAATAAATATTTAAGGGGCTCCCATACAACAAACGTGATTTTTTTTGCTTGTTTTTGCTCGTTATTGAAAACAGCAACAGGTAGACACTTGAAATATTCACAGAATATTTATATAGGTATACATTCACTTTAAATATAAATAATTAAATA
Source organism: Elegia similella (assembly GCA_947532085.1). Taxonomy (NCBI): domain Eukaryota; kingdom Metazoa; phylum Arthropoda; class Insecta; order Lepidoptera; family Pyralidae; genus Elegia; species Elegia similella. The sequence goes on along the minus strand of OX383933.1, from coordinate 21,841,419 downwards.
AAATTAATATTAAAGAGGGGCACACATACAAACAATGCTTTTGCCGTTTTCATAGATAACGGTACGGAACCCTTCGTGCGCGAGTTTTTTTTTAAACTGAACTGACCTTTATATGTATTTTATTGCACTGAACTAGACCACCTTTTTGAAATGTGAAATAGCAACAGAAAAAAAGAATTATCTAAACTTCTTTTTGCTGCTGCATGACTTCATTAATATCTTTTTATTAAAGCCACGTTATTATACAAAAACAAACGGTTAACGTAAGCGCTTCAAGATAAATAAAATAACGCAGTTGAAAAATACTCCATTACAAAATGCTGAGTGCATTTGATTGCTAGCCAAACGTACCAAGAACGTAAGGAAAACCTTTTATATTTCAAAGACAGGGTCTTGACCTTATAAAACGTTCCGCAAAAGGCAACACTACTGATCGGTTGATCTATGAAATAACCAGTTGTAATAATTCGTATTACTTAAAGGAACTAAGGTGAACTTGTATTTTTTTATTTCTCCTGATGTTTCTATAATTTTAATTACATATAACATAAAGGGTTAATTGTGAGTTAGTGAAAGTTAAAAAGAATATAACAAGTTGTGTCTGAGTGTAGACTGTTTACGATTTAGGATTATATTTAACCGACTTCAAAAAAAAGAAAGAGATTCTCAAGTCGTTTGTATTTTTTTTAATGTTTGTTACCGTACTTCATTACTTCGTAATATAAACCGACTAGCTTTTGCCCGCAGCTTCGGTCGCGTCCACGTCGTTTACCCTCGGGAACAGCTTTTTCCGGGATGAAAAGTAGCCTCTGTCCTTGTACGCAAAATATGATGATCAGTTCAGTTACGGTGTGAAAGCGTAACAAACAAACAAACTCACTTTCGCAATTATAATATAAGTAAGGATTTTTTATTGTTTGAATGGGCATGCTTGCGAATTGGTCCCATTTGAATTTCATCAAAATCGGTTCAGTAGCTTGATCGGTTTTTTTAATATGCTCTACTACTTGCCTAAATCTCTGGATAGATGTTTAGGGTAGACCGCATGTAGAGTAGTTTCCAATGGATCTTTGCAATGGATTTAGGTGGATCGAGGGGTTTTATTTAACTTTCCTAGTGTACTATTAATTATATATATATAGGTATATGAATTTAATTAATATGAGTTTGTGAGAAAACTAACTTTGTTATTTCATCGCACGAAAAGTACGTGACGAATTTCGATGTAATTCTTCAATATTTTATAGCTTTGAGAAGACGATGAAGCTTTTTAATTCTTTAAACAGTCACCAAGTAGGTCAGTTTATAGCAGTTATAAAACTCCATGTGATGTCATTCATCATAACACTGGGAGGGAATCAAAGTCACGCCTACCTACGAATATTTTATAGTTTACGTGCGAAGTGCTTTGGGGTCATGTTTTATGGTATAACTTGGTCAATTTCGTCACGTACTTTATTTTATGTAAGTTATCGAAGTATCACACAACTATTTCGAAATAGGACATTCTATTTATAACTAGCTTATGCCTGATACTTCGCTTGCATCATACACATGCTCCATTTCTCTGACCCTTTCATTTAAGAAACATTCTGAATATAGGTATAACACACGTTTTAATTAAACTTATGTATAAATTATTTATATTTATACTTTTTTTTTTCTAAATGTTGGATTAGGCATTTGTCTCCCATCTCACCTGATGGTAAGTGACGATAAAGACGAGGGATGTTACATGCCTATCCAAGAGATACCGAATTATTCTACTTTTGAATGTCCCGGGACTGTACTTGTCTGGGAATATACACTACTACACAGTACACTGGATTTTAAGTTCGTGCCTATTTGTATTCTAGAGCATTGTTTTGATTTGGTGTGACGTTGTAGCCTAAACCAGAGGACAGTTAAGACGCGTCTAACGATGTGTCACGTCAAATTGGTAGTTTAGGAGATACGTGGGAACCAACTAACATATATACATACAATACATAAAGTCATGACCCTCCTTTCGGCTTAACCGTAGTCGAGCAATAATTATTTCTATTGTAAAATCCTATTCACAATCTACTCTGTTATGCACGCTACCTACAGCCTCATTCCGATGACTCACACAAGGTAACCAACCTACACATAAACAAACTAGATACAACTGTCTGCAAGTCTGTTGACGTAACACTCCCCTTGAATGCAATTAGCGAAGATTATTACGACTAGATCTTCATGACATACTAGCAGCCCGCCCCGGCTTCACATGGGTAGATATATATTCCATAGTCTATGTTTATCAGGAACATGTAGGATAATGTCTAATGGCAAAAGAATTTTCCAAATACGTCCAGAATTGTCGGAGCCGAATAGGCTCCAGCTTTTTAGGGTTCCGTAGTAAAAAAGGAACCCTTATATAGTTTCGCCATGTTTGTCCGTCCGCGGTTTTACTGAGACTATATGTACTATAAAACTGTATATTGGTACAGTTATGTACCTATATTAATCATGGCAAAAATGTGGGAAAATAAAAATCTAGAAAAGATTTTTTTTTTTGCGGTAGCTCCCTCTCCCATACAAGGAACGTGGGTGTCATTTTTTTATCTCAACTAACCCAAGGTGTGGGGTGTTGTTGAATAGGTCTTTTTAAAAATATTGTGAGCTTGTGAACATAATTTTTCGATTTACTTATCCGTTTCTAAAAATGTTGATCAGAGCAGATCAGCTGGGCGAATTTCTGTGGAAGGTCACGTTTTCTAGCAATTATGTATCCATTAGGGATTCTAATTTCAGTAATTCAGAGGTTAAAAATCACGCAGTATAGTAAAAGTGGCCAACACTGGTGTCAGATTTTTCAAGCTGCCTAAAGGCATCTGCCGTAACTTGACGACTGCCACTAATGATGTCAGCCAGGACCATCGTCTTAACGTGCCTTCCGAAGCACGGAAGAACTCGAGAATTTTTTAGGGGTGGTCACCCGTCCCAGTTGGGACTGCGCCCGGGGTTGCTTAACATGCGTAAGCGCTAATGATGCTCACGCCCACTAAGTCATCGGGGTCCTCAAAAAAGATGCATGGAAAAATAACGTTTAATACAATAATCGGTAAAATCAACGATGAAACTATTTTGATTATGCAGTAAAAACGCAACAATCGTTTATTCCATCGATGGAGAACGACAGGTACTCTGTGCATAGCAAACCACAGTAATTAAAGGCGTGACTAACACACCACTAATGGTAAAGAAAATTGTAGTTAAATGGTAAACATTTTAACTCAAAGGTTTATTACTACCTATACCTTAGCAACCGTTTTCGCTTATTTTTATGAGTTTTATTTTCCATTCACAATGCTATTTTGTTATACTCTCGTTTGGGGCTTGAACCAGCGACCTAGGTCTATGTACGACCTACTCTCTGGCAACTGAGCTACCGCATGATTCAAACCTCGACGGCGAAATTCTATACCACATCACATTCCCCTTATACTTATTAAGGTTTACGTCACCTAACACAACTACCCGACTTTTACAAGTGAGGTATTTAACTAATATGTAGGAAGACATGCAATACGTTTTACATCTTTTTGTGTGTAAAAAATTATAATTACAGTGGTTACACCAGCTGTGCGTACAATCTGACTAGCTCCGTGGCGCAGCGGTCAACACGCCTGCCTGCGACACGGAGTGACCGGGTTCAATCCCCGGCCAGGTCAAGATGGAAAATGATCTTTTTCAGATTGGCCTGGGTCTTGGATGTGTATATATGTATTTGTTATAAAATATAGTATCGTTGAGTTAGTATCCCATAACACAAGTCTCGAACTTACTTTGGGGCTAGCTCAATCTGTGTGATTTGTCCGTATATATTTATTTATATTTATATTTATTTAATAATTGCGTTTAAAAATAATGTTATAACCATTCCATTTGTAAACAATGATTTAAACATTTGACAAGAATTTTTAACATTTCAAAGATTTCCGGGAGGTATACGACACCCATACCTCCCCCATGGCTACGCCCGTAAGCTATACCCCGACTCTTGACAAAGCCCAATCACATCAGCCAGCCAGACATCTGTATTTGTTTGTGTAACATGTTCTGCATCCGACCGGCTGTGTAGGAGCTGCTTGTGGGCGGAAGCCGGCAATCATCAGTTTACTGACCCGGTAGATGATAATGTGTAGTACAAAAGAGATTATATGGCTTCAGTTTAGAATCACACCATTCCGATTACTCAGTTGCACGAGTGTAATTTTTTTCTAGCCTGTGATGTTGTGTCCCGTAGATGGGCAAAGGCGTTCCTCTGGGTTCCCACCTCGTCTCCAGTTTATAGTAAAATATAAATGTAACAGCCTGTTTTTTATGGTATAGGATATGACTGAAAACGAGCAAGCGAGTCACCTGATGGTAAGTAAGCGAACAGCGCTTGACAGCCCATGAACAACTGCAACACCAGAATGTTATAGGAGCTTTTCCGGCCTTTCAAGGAGTTGAAGGAAGGAAACGGGAGAATGACGGGCCCCAGCTCACTCACCGAACGAAGCATAGAAGCGGTAAATCTTCTATTGAAACGTCGATTTTCTGTAAGAGTGTGGTACTTCCACGGACGAGCGGGCCCATTCATGCTACTAACAAAAATGATATGGCCGGTAGCGTGGCTCTACCACAACTGTTGTTGGTGGCTTTCTTATCTCAGTGGAGTGTGCTCCCGGTAGAATCTCAGCTGCGATGCTTTAGAACGGGGAGAGTATCTCACTTCCTTGGTTGTGCTTTTCAATATGTCTTTAAGTCGTCTCTGTACGACATCCAGAAAGCTTCAGTTATATATTCGAGCTTCACTATCCATGGGGGGGGGACTGCCATCCCCTAGACAATGGTGCTGATATTCATTATGTATTTGGTAATTTTTTTTTTTTACGGTTGCCTTCCGGTCCCACAACCAAAACTCGTGTCGTATGTCCCTAGTTCTTGATTTTTCTTTGCCGCTCTTACTCTCTTTCCTCTATATCAAAACAGGCTGGCCAAATCTAATTGTTCCTTATTTCTTTGTTTAATCGATGTTGAAATGCTGAAAGTATTCACGTCATATGGTACGTTGACATACACAAACCAATTCTTATCTGTATCATATACTTATCATTGCTAAAATTTAAATTGCGTACTCGGGTTATTAACCCGATCTTTGTTTTCCGACTTTGACAATGTGACTTTAATAACGATACCAGCCTGACGATTGAAATACTGAACTGCATGACACATACTTTTCAAGACAGACTTCATCAACATGGGATAAAGCTGTGCGTTCACTGGACCGGAATCGGAGCGGACGGAGCGGCAGGAGCGGCCGCATTTTCAAAATGCCGGTGGGGTGCGTTCACTGCATTCGGATTCCGGACCGGCATTTTTACAGTGTTGCCAGGGCCCTTGAGTCATAAGTTACGTTTCGTTTCCTGAAATGTTACATTTTTGCAGCAAAAGTTACAATATTGTAATTTTTTTAATTTACGTGTTTTTGTGGTCGCAGTATAACCCTCCACACAGCGCTATCCTATAAAGTGGTCACTAACATATAGCATAACGCTTTGCTTTATTTACCGGCGGTGACTTTTGTTTATAATAATAGAGATAGAGAAGATACCACCTAAAACTGAACCAACCTGCTCTGTCCCATTATTATGTCTATGTCATATTTAAGTCTGTCTTTACCAAAACACAAAAAAAATATATTCTAAGATCTAGATCATCACGATGTCTATACCTTACTGGGTAATCATTACTCTGGCTGGAGTGAGAAAGATATGGGTGCATAATATGAACTCTAAAAGACTCCTCTATGGAGAGTTTCATACATTATATGCTGATTTATTAAAAGATGAAGATAAATTCTTTGGGAATTGAAGAACTTCACTATATTCTTGAACCTTATATTTTATTTTACTACTTTTTCGGCATGATTAATATACATATCCGTACCAAATTACAGCTTTTTAGTACTTATAGTCTATGAGTAAAACCACGGACGGACAGACGGACGGACGGACAGACATGGCGAAACTGTAAGGGTTCACTATTTACTACGGAACTCTGAAAATTGGTTGACTCTAAAGTCAGTTTACGGCCAATAATTTTACGAGATAACGGACAGATAGATGCGTGATAGATACTACTACTACTCCTGCTGCTGCTGCTGTTGCTGGTCTGGAACGTGACATTTTTCGTGCGTGCAGCCAATGTTCATTGATTTATATCTTTGTTTTTAATGTCAGTATTTTCATCACTCTGTATTTTCGTCTTACTCATTCACGACATATGTAATTGAGGAAGACTACAATGAATGACTAGCTAATGAATTTAAAAGTTATGGATGATCTAAATCGAATTCCTACGAAATGAGGTTTCTACCATTCTCTGTTATTCATAATAATATTCCAATATAAAAAGTTCTACCATAAGGGGTAGATCTTCTTATGAACGGCAACACTGACGACTGCCGATGCCGGTGACGTCACCGGCAGAAATTCCGGTCTCCGGCACGGAAATGCCGATGCAGTGCACGCAGCGCCATACAAATCCATACAAAGCAACAAATCCGTCCGCTCCGTCCGCTTCGATTCCGGTCCAGTGCACGCACAGCTTAATGGAACGCTCGGCTGGGAGAAACCTTGCTAAAAAGAGAAGCATTGCTAAGGCGTGCTAATATATATTATATTTCACATCAAAAGTTGACAATACCAGTAGATTAGTTAATTGATCTGAATAATGGGCCATTAGCATTACATCATTAGTTTGGCACGTCGTTATTGTAATAATATTATCATTCTGTATTACTGTAATATACATAATATAGATAGGAACTTGGATTTACTTAGATTAGTCATCATCACAAATTTGTCATGCCAATTTACTGGCCATTCTTAGCAACCTATTTGGTAAATATTTTCTTTTCAAGAATAGAATATACTGACTAATTAACAATTTAAAAGCTATGTAATCATTAATAATTAAAAAGTAATGTAATTAGAGTTAGGTAACTAATGTTGCCATTTAAAAACATATAAGTATGTCATCTTGAACCATATCGTGATCTATCGATTTTACTGAGCAAACGCAAAATTGAACTCAATTAGTGTATACTTGATTGATGATAGTGAACGATGGTAAATGAATAGATTGTCTTGAATCAAGAGTATCTACGTATTTACTTCATTTATCAAGACTCTTCATAGACGAAGTAATAGCGCAAAACATAGTACCCACAAGGCTTTCAAGTAAAGTAGTAATTTCACAGAACACTTACCGATAAATAATCGAACACAATACAATTACAACTACAACCCAACTCAATATATTTGTCCACCGACATATTGTAATAACACAATGGTACTGAAAATGCTTCGGCAGAGACAATGAAATTAATATATTGATAGATGAAGTAAATGTTACAAAATCTTGTTTGTTTGTGATATCTTTATTGTACATAGAAAGAAGCTATAAAAATACAGTTAAAAAAGATCAATCTACAAGGGCGGACTTATCCCAAGATGGTATCTCTTCCAGTTAACCGGCGAATAAGTTAGAGGTAATTAACTCAAATATGGGGCAGAAGCATGTTCAATTTATAAGGATAAATCTAGCCATAAATCTTTGTTAACAATGCAACACATATTCATAGTTCAAGGCTCTCAAGAAGATTAATATAATTTCTACAGAAGACTTACTTACCGATAATCTCAAAACTCCGACACAACACTATCATAACCACAACACTGCTTAATTTATTTGTCCACCAGAATATTCTATTAACACAATGGTATTGAAAGTGGTTTGGCACACAGCGCGGAGGCGTAGATAATGTTATCGAAGGCGAGTCTTCACAACAATCAGCTTATCGTGGCTGATAACAAAAAAAAACTGAAGCTGCTATTGAAAATCAACTTGGGAAGTTTGATTTTGAATGTAGTTAGTTATTTTTGTAACGCTACAAAAATAAATAAGTAACTACCCACTAACCCACCCGGGAGGCGTCTCGTCGGACCCCTGAGCTGGACGCCCAAAATCCCGCTTTTCCATGAAAGTAGCCAATCAAATGTAAGTACTTTGTTAAACGTCTCGTCTGTCGATCGTGCAACGCACCAGGATTGGAAAGGATATTAGTAAAATCTGTAGGTTTTAAATAAAGGATTAATATAATTTTTTGGTATTGAAAGTGGTTTGGCGGCCTGCGCTTGTCACGCATTCGCGTCGTTTTACTATGAATGTGGGGCGGAAAAATGGTCATCGAAGGAAGTTAATTATAATCGATTTTTGTACATCCCGACTTTTTCATCAAAGTCCCGCTTTTTTTACGTTTAAGTCCCTCCCTATATTTAGAAAAACGGATCTGGCAACTGACCTCGATCCAAAGCAAGTTAGTCTTCGGGACACCGGGCCCATAACCTTTTTTAGAGCTGGATCCGCGCCTGCCTCGGTATAGACATCGGATATTCTAAACTGGACAGGTTATCTCTTTATTTCAGTCCAGTCGTTAAATTTGGCAAGTGGAGGATTCGTACAGATTGGAATCTCTTGGAATGGAAATAACATCGCCTGCGGCCTGCGCTTGTCACGCATTCGCGTCATTTTACTATGAGGGTGGGGCGGAAAAATGATCATCGAAGGAAGTTACTGTAAAGTTATGAAATGCCATTAATGTTTATTATGTTCGTGTTCATAAAATTTACAGCTCTCGAGCTTACTGGAACTCGTCGGAGACAAATCAAACACGAAAAAATCGGCATCTTTTGTTGTTTAACATACCTAGTAAATTAACAGGCATTGTTTGAAACAATAGCATAGTAAAACACACATTATTACTTCAACATTGTTCAGTTAGGACAATGTAAATTTTCATTGACATTTACTATTATCATCTTGTCTTCTATGTTGGTGATCTCTGACTTCTACTGCCTAGCTCCTCAGTCATGTTGTGCTAGTGGAGCGGTTGTTCTAGGCCAATGACGCCAAAATCTAACAATGGGCGGAGTACGGGACGTTCGGATTTTCACACCAAGGATTTTTATTACATTGTAGGATATTGCCGTACTCACCACGCTTGGCAGGCGAGTTGGTGAGCGCAGTTGCCGATATCAGAACCGCAGATGTTGCTGCCCATCAACGCATCTTTAAGCTAGGGAAGGATGGGCCTCCGGCTCTCTCACTCACCGAACGAAGCATAGAAGCGGTAACGCTTCTACTCAGACGTCGATTTTCTGTGAGAGTGTGGTATATAGGTAGCAATTCATTTTGCCGGTAGCGTGGCTCTACCACGACTGACTGTGAGGTATTGGTATACTACTCACTGTCACACATGAATGGGGGAAAATCAAGTTGTAGCTCGGAGGACCGAGCGCGAGAGGACCATGCCTGCAACCACCGGCCAAGTAGTTGAGGTTGACATCTCTGACCCCTGACCACATATCCACAGATATCAAAATATTACTAGGTTACTTTAGTATTCGTTTTCAACGTAATTTTTTCAGCTGCGTAAAGACGTCGGACGTAATCGCCGTCCGAGCAGGAAGTAGAAAAGAAGTTGTAAAAGTTTCTTGCTCTGGTAATAAGTTCATCCCACTCTGACTAACGAACACATTTAATTAAAAAAAAAGTGGGACTTACTACGGACGGACAGACTGACATGGACATGACGGATCCATAAGAAAAACGGTCTAGGAAACCATGTATTTTTTATTAATGGCTGACATTCTGCTGACTTCGAAAATATGTGATGAAAAAAAATTTTTATATTAAACCGAGCATTGTAGTGCTATTATTATAATTAATTCTGCTGACTGTCGACTTCTGATGCTGACGTCCCATTTTTTGCACCATGCAAGTTTTCGGCCAAAAGTCATTTCGTGGGATTCAAACAATCCAAAACATCTGGCCCATAAATATGAGGGAGACATTCTGTTCCAGTATGCCTATTTCAGGTACAAATGGTCAATTCAGTCCAAATTCAGTTGTAAATTGTAGTTTAAATTGATGTGCAGCGACAGCACGCGACGTATGACGTAACATGACACAATTTCGCTGCGAGTTTATCCGTCCGTAGCGTGGCGTAACGACCTGCTTCCTTTTTAATGGAGCTCCGTAGTAGGCCCTAGTACAACTTATGGATTTGCTGGATGCCTGCTTTGAGAGGCATACAGGAGACAATGATGAAGAAGGTGGTCTCCTCGTTGCAGAACAACGTAAATTTCCGATCTTTTGGTACATGCTTTTCGCGTATGTACAGCAACAGACATCAAGGTTGTAATGATATTATGTACCATAAAGTTTTGAATATGTGGCGAGCTCCGTGGCGCAGTGGTTAACACGCCAGCCTGCGACACGGAGTGCCCGGGTTCGATCCCCTGCCAGGTCAAAATGGAAAATAATCTTTTTCAGATTGGCCTGGGTCTTGGATGTTTATCTATATATGTATTTGTTATAAAATATAGTATCGTTGAGTTAGTATCCCATAACACAAGTCTCGAACTTACCTTGGGGCTAGTTCAATCTGTGTGATTTGTCCGTATATATTTATTTAATTTACGCATGTTTCTAGACAAGTGATTGCTGCTGGAGAACATACAACTTGTGGTCTGTAAATCAGTGGTAAGTGATTGCATGTATAAATATAGTGAAAAAATATCAATATTCACATGAAGTACCGATGTCATGTCCCACCCATCATGGTAAAATATGTATTTTTTTATTCTTACCTACAAATGTACAACCTACTGGCTGCTAGCTTGTCGAAAGTAACAGTTATACAAAGAGAGGATATTTGATTATTATAAATGATTATACCTACTGTAACATACAGCCACCTTAATCACCTTTTTTATCTTATTTTTTTAACCCTTTGAATGCCACGTTAATATCTAAATACCGTGCCTGCTACGCCACCACCAGTTTGAATGTCATACTAATTTGGACAACTGCATGTCAGTGCAGTTTCCGATGGACGCCTAAAGGTGTCCACGGCATTCAAAGAGTTAAGAGGCTTCAGTACACTTTGTATCAATAGTATAAAATTTAGTGAACAACTTTATTAGTATCAGTTAAAAGTAGCATGGTTCAGATAAGATATCACACTCATATACAAAATAAGCTCATTCTATGTACATATGCTCAACAAGAATGTTGCAAAGAAAATGTTGCAGCACTTATGGCATTGGAGATTAAGATTACAAATTTAAAGGTCAACTACTTCGTACATATTTTTATACCATATAAATAAAGTTCTATAATAATAAGCATATAAGAAGTTTGCATAAGACGGGCTGAAATGATGATGATGATGATGAATAAATCTATTAGCAATTAGAGACTGCAACCTAACAAGATATGTTAAACTGTTCTTAATGGAAATCTCAGTAAAGCGCCTATTAAACCATCCTGAATTTAGGATCCAATGCACTATACGTTAGACACGATACGAGATATCTCTAATCGTATTGCACGTATAGCAGCATCCCTCTCATCGGATCCAATTGAGGATGCGATTCAGGATGGTATAATACCCCCTTAACAGCCTGTGTGCAAAAGTTAGAACAGATGGCTATAAATAAAGTTTGATATAGTGTCTATCTATTACACTGCTGCTTGGAAATAGAGTTTCTGTCAAAGCCTATGTTTGATGTGTGATCGTGTGTATATCCACAACTTAACGAAGGATCGTTTAGACATACGTAAATACGCACCTGGAACTTCTCAAATTGTTCCCGCTCAGCATCCAGACTGTTCTTCTTCAGCTGGAGCACTCGCGGCAGAGATAGGGACGCCATAGATATCACAATTCACATATACAATGCAAAACACACCTACGAACTACCGCGTACTGACCCCAACCGAGATTATATTTTCAAATGAGGACGATGTTTATAAAGTACCATATGATAGCGTCACAGTAGAAATTCACAGGCACGCTTCTAAAATGACTTTTCTGCAGTATTTTGTAATGTTTGGATTACATATACTGAATCTAAAACTACAATATTAAATCGTAATAACAATATGCGAGAACACCACACACGTCCATTCGCAAAGATCGAGCAATTGAACTGTCAATATGACGGCCAAAATGTCAAAATCAATGATTCTGTCAACCTGACAGCTAGTTTTTTTTTTTCATAATTGTTTTACGGCATTTGGCTTTCTACGCCTTTTAGCCCTACATATTTTTCTACGTGGAAATGGTGGTGTAATTCGTTTCGTTGATTCAATGAAGCCCCTGGCGACAATTCCCACGAATCCACTGGTTTGATCATAGACGCAGTATCAGTAAGGCGAGCGACCACCAGTATTTCACCTAAGAATAAACGCGAAGAGGATTATTCGTTCATTTACATTGATGTTGCCAGCTTGAGGATGTAGATGATATGTAGATCGTTCATTCAATAAAGTCGTTGAGTGCGTTGAGTTGACTCGCGGTGTCGGCGGTCACTTTGACATTGACATTTTGTTGCTCGCTTGTGTTGAAGAGAATTTTACTGACTCCTCGTGGTTTCAATTGTTTATTTCTTGAATTTTAGTTGATAAATCTCTTTGATTATAATAAGTGACCATAGTATATTCTGCCATTAATACGACGCAATGGAGTTTCTTGAATATAATGATATCTCCGCCGAAATAAAAGGGAATATGGTAGGTGGTTTAACAGCTCCTTGTTTTCTTTCGTTATTAGAAAATTCTATTACAATTTTCGAACAATTGCTTGTGTATTTTAGGTCCAAGGGAGACTGAAGATGACTGACCAGAATATAATATTTAAAAACAGCAAGACTGGCAAAGTGGAACAGATTTCATCCAATGACATCGAGCTAGTCAATTTTCAGAAGTTTGTCGGATCATGGGGTTTGAGAGTGTTCATGAAGAATGGCACTCTACACAGATACGGTGGATTTAAGGATGGCGTAAGTAGAAGAGCCTATTATTTGTTAAAGTAACTTTAATAAATACTGTTGTGATTAAATGTTCTGGTAATATTCATGACTGTCTTAACTTTCTTCATATTAACAACATTGAAAATGATAGAAAAGCGATACCTGATAAATCAATTTCATCACAATTGAGCTCACTGTATTGAGTAAACAGTAAGTAGATGCAGTAACTGTAAAATTATATAGAAGTGTCAAAGTATTGCTATATCATGGTTCTAAAGTACCTATATGATTAGGTTTCACCATCATCTATATTTTTATTAAGCTCATTATTTTGATAGGGATGCAAAATATAAGTATCATAATATTATAATACATTTCAGGAACAAGAGAAAGTCTCAAAATTCTTTAAAAACAATTACGGAAAAGATATGCTGGAGAAAGAACTATCTCTTAAGGGATGGAACTGGGGCACAGCTAAGTTCAATGGAGCTGTCCTCAGCTTCAATGTGGGCTCCAACACAGCCTTTGAGATCCCGCTGCACTATGTATCTCAGTGCAACACTGGCAAGAATGAGGTTACACTGGAATTTCATCAGGTGAGTTTATTGGCTCCAGGAATAAATATATCTGCATTTTTAATGTTGGCAAAGTGGCAAGGTAACCATGTTATATGTTACACTATTTAAGTGTTACATTATTTATTCATTAAAAATGTTCAAACGTATCATGTATCATGTGATGCATGAAGTGCAAACTTCTTTGTTACAAGCAAACAGCAGTAATTTTGATAGTATTTTTGCATTTTATTTTGATGGACAATGCATGTCTAGACGGAATTACAATAAGTCTTCCATTGTGTCTTGTTAAGAGTCCATCGAAAGTTGTAATAAAATTTATTTACTCTTACTCTTTTTGGTTAACATCTTGTATCTTCAAAAAAACCAGTGAGTTATTAGAAAAATCTCATCTTTGTTGTTCTGCCAAATGTTGCTGTTTTGTTCAATACAACCTTAGTTATTAATGTTTCACAATAGTTGTGCAATATTTCCCCATTAAAAAAATTTTATTCCATTCCTTCTTATTAATATTATATACTACTATACAAGCATACAGCTACATATAGTAACTGCAGTCAACTCATAGTAATCTATTACTGATTCTGAGATATAAAAAAAGATACAAATAAGTTTTTTTTTTCAAAACTATACAAACAGGGTTAAATCAGGATTAGAAAAAATGTGTCCATCAATTACAAAATGCAAAATTTATTTATTGAATGTCTCAATAATATATATTTTTTTAAATCTGCAATATCAAAAATATTGCTGGGCAAATTGGACAATGATTCTTCAAGAAGTCAAGTGTTACCAGTGCCATGATAATTTCTCGTGGTGGGCTTGGAAAAACAGCAAATACAATACAAATAGTATTAACAATCAGATCAAATACCAAAGGTAAATCATTTAAGAGAATGATTGATTGAAGAAAGGTTGATTTATATTTCAAAATGTGTAAAATTCATTCTAAAATAATAATAAAGGTAAATTATATAGGGTTTACACTAAATGAAAATAATGTGATTCCTATATAATTGATATTTTATTTAATGTAATTCCGATGAACCTTTGGCATTTGGCATTTTATTGTAAAATACAATAAATTAAGAAGCCGAATATTCGCGGACTAGTAGCCGACTACGTAAGCGTCCGGATAGTCGGCTTTACTGACCAATCGCTAACTAGTCAGAACAGCTCTGCTATTTTCCTTGAAATAGTAGAGTTGTTTAGAAAAATACATGTTACAAAAAGTGCTGATGCTCTACCATTTTGCCGAGAATGAAGTAACAGCATAGTTTGAAGAACATTTAATATTAATTCCAGAATGATGACACACCGGTATCTCTAATGGAAATGCGTTTCCACATCCCCACCAATGAGCTGGCGGGCGATATGGACGCCGTGGAGGCCTTCCATCAGCAGGTCATGAACAAGGCCAGCGTCATCTCTGTCTCTGGGGATGCTATTGCCATCTTCAGAGAATTACAGTGTCTTACGCCCCGGTAAGGCATCTTTTGCGTACATAATGAAGTTCAGTACCTCTTAGAAAAGCACAATTTTAATTATGTGATAGTATTACTTAAACAGAAAGAACTACTAAGAAATAGAGGTGGCCGTTTAAACTTAAAGCATAAGAAAATCTGCTTTTTTATACTGTCACAAGCAGACTGGTTTATGCTTTGACAAAAACATTTTTTGTGTCATGCCAATGAAAACCTAACGACTTGTAGATTAAGTTTTCGATTGGAATTTTAGTCTGATTGCCTTAATATCTTCTCGAATCGTTTCTGCTTTTAAATATAGTTAAATTTAAACTCAAAATAAGCATGGTACGAAAAAATTTGGAACTAATTGAAAAAAGCTTTTTAAACTAATTTTTTTAGAAAAAACGTCGTCACCAAAGCGACTTTTTGGATAAAATAGTTTTGCCAACCTCTAGTAAGCAAAACATTGATTTTAATATTAAATACTACACTTTCAATACATGCTGATATCTAAAAATAAAAATAGTACGAACTTTTTAAGAAAATAACAGTGGCACGGCATGGTACCCATGTGGTGGTGGTAACTATGATCTATGTCTTATTTAATTACATAAAACATGAAGGCTACTAGTCCATAAATGTTGCCGTAATTATTATGCTGTAGAAGCTAACTCGATAGAGCTTGATATATTTGTATAAATAAAACCATAATTTATATTTCTTCTTTCCAGTGGTCGTTACGACATCAAAGTGTTCCAAACATTCTTCCAACTCCACGGTAAAACCTTCGACTACAAGATCCCAATGTCGACAGTACTCCGTCTCTTCTTGTTACCACACAAAGACACAAGGCAGATGTTCTTCGTGGTGTCGCTGGATCCACCAATCAAGCAAGGTCAGACACGGTACCATTATCTGGTGCTGCTTTTTGGCATTGAAGAAGAGACCAGCTTGGAACTGCCATTCACAGAGTGAGTTAAAAATTTTTTCATGTGAGGAATCATATTTCAAGTTTGCTTTAAGCGACTATTAAACCATCCTGAATTCAGTCACTGACGAGACGGAAACCGCATTACGTGCCATACGATTAGAGATATTTCCATTCGTGTCTAACGTATTGCGGCGTCCCTCGTCAGTGACTGAATTTAGCATGCTGATTTTAGGATGGCTTATTAGGCGCTTTACCCTGGACCGATGTCTTATGCCATTATGATTATAATGTTGTGTGAATTAAATGTCAATTTTATTTATTTACTAGCTGTCCCGGCAAACTCTCTTCGCTATAAGATAAAAACTGAAATCTTTTAAGTTGGACGAAATTTTTTTTTTTTGTTTTGTTTGTTATATCTGCGATCAGTCATTGACTATGAGCGGATGATGTGTCAGCAATTTCTCTCTTTAAAGGTACTTCCCAGCGGCAGTAGCCCTTGTTAGTATCGGGAATCTAATCCCACAGCGCTTTAGGCGTTTCTGGTAACTTATGTTTCTCAGATTTGCTGCCAGTTTGTTGGGATGTTTTGCCAGTTTGGACTTGTATATTTCCGCCAAGAGTCTTATTTCTTCCTTCACAGTGTGGATTTGCAGGCTTTCGTGTATTTCTGCATTTGTGACGAACCACGGAGAGTTGGCTATGTTTCTTAGAATACCATTCTGCAATCGTTGCATGATGATTATGCTAGTGTTGCATGCACTTCCCCACAATTGGAGACCGTAGGTCCATATCGGTTTTAGAATGCTTTTGTAGATAAGCAGTTTGTTATCCATGGATAGAACAGAGTTGCGTGACATTAACCAGTACATATTTTTATACCGTATGTTGATTTCATCTCTTTTTTTCTTTATGTGGTGTTTCCACGTCAGTTTACGATCTAGATGCATTCCAAGATACTTCACAGTATCGCTTTGGGATAAAGTCTCGTTTCCCAATTTTACTGGTGGGCAATCACCCTTTCTTAATGCAAAGGTGATGTGCATTGATTTTGAAGTGCTAGCTTTGATTCGCCACTTATGAAGCCAGTCATCTACTTTGTCGAGACTTTTTTGTAATGTGGCAGATGCTATGGCAGGGTTTTTGTTACTTGCTAGTAGAGCAGTATCATCGGCAAATGTGGCTGTAGTAACATTGCGAACCTCAGGGAGATCTGAGGTGTAGAGTGTTGGACCGAGTACAGACCCCTGAGGAACTCCCGCTTTTATGTCATGGAATTCCGATGATTCTCCGTCCACTCTTACCTGAAATATTCGACCCGACAAGTATGACTCCATGAGCAGATAGTAGCTGTGTGGAAGTGCCTTTTTAATTTTGCAAAGGAGGCCTTTATGCCACACCTTGTCAAAAGCTTGCTGAACGTCCAAAAAGACAGCTGAACAATACTCCTTGTCTTCTAGGGACTTTCTAATTGTTTCACATACCCGATGCACTTGTTCTATAGTCGGGTGATACTTCCTGAAGCCAAACTGGTGTTTCGGGATAATTTGAGCATCAGTGAGGAATGGTATTATCCTGACCAGGAGGACTTTCTCGAATAACCTAGACAGTATCGGCAGTAGGCTGATAGGTCTGTATGAGCTTGCATCATGAGGTGGTTTTCCTGCTTTATGGATCATAGTTATTACTGATACCTTCCACACGCTCGGGAAGTACTGGACTCTGAGAATACCATTAAATAGAGTGGTCAAAAAAACTATGGCTTTTTTTGGTAGTTGCTCCAATACCTCCTTAGTAATTAGGTCAAAACCAGGGGATTTGTGGTTTTGTAGCCTTGTAATGGCTTTTCTGACTTCTTGGACTGTTACGGGATTGGGCAGTAGTGATAGTTGGAAGTCCTGGTTTAGGACCTCGTCTACTTCTCTCTCTGCGTCCTCATTGCAACAATGGTTTGGTCTGAAAACCTTAGCTAAATGATTTGCGAATACGTTAGCTTTCTCCTTTCCAGTTTTAGTCCAACCAGCGTCGTTCTTTAGAGGGTATTTCATATCTTGGGGCCCCTTGAGCGCTTTAGTAGTTTTCCAGAGGGAGTAGTTGGTCGCCGCTGTTGCCGTAAGATGTTCTAGCTGGTGTTTGATAGTTTTGTTTTGGGGTCTTTCAATAATTCTTTCAGTTCTTTTATTGCTTTGTTGAAGGCAGCTTTGTCGCATGGGTTTCTAGTCTGATGCCAGACACGACGAAGTCTTCTTTTTTCAAGTACTTTGTGCTTTATGTCAAGTGGTAGGTTTTTGATCATCGGGTGTTTATTTCTTTCTGGTGTAGTTTTCCAGCAGGCAGCTTGAATGGTGTGGGTTACGTGCAGAGTGGCATCTTCTATCTCTACTCTGGTTTTCAGAGAAGTATTTAATTTAAGATGCTTATCTATGTAGTCTCGGAAGCAATTCCAGTCAGTGTATCTATTATACAGAGACTCAGGTTTTTCGTACGATATAATAGAGGTGCTAATTGTCATCAATACTGGAGTGTGATTCGAGCTGCTATCGTGGCAGGATTCTACTTTTAGATAGTGCTTCGTTAGTCCCTTTGTTACAAAGAAATCAATTAGGTCGGGTTTCCTTTTAGGGTCGGTCGGCCAATGCGTCGGCTCGCGAGTCGTGGCAGCATTTAAATTGTTGCTGTCGAGACACAATTTAAGCTGTCTGCCTTTAGGGCTAATAAGTCTAGAGCCCCAGTGTGTGTGTTTGGCATTCCAGTCCCCTCCCGCGACGAATCTACCTCCTAGTGTCGAAAAGTACTCTGTAAATGTAGAGCAATGTATTTTATGCCTAGGAGGGCAATAAACGGCTGACAGATTGAGGAATCCGAATTTGTCTTCAACTGCAATGGTGGTTGCCTGTATCTCAGCCGTTTTGTATTCTGGAAGCAGATGGTGTTTTATGGACTTGCGTATTATGACCGCAGTTCCTGCATGGCCAGTTCCGTCTGGGTGGTGTGTGACGTAAGTGTTGTAGTCTTTAAACATAACCTTGCTTTGCTTAGTACAATGTGCTTCAGAGATAAGCACGGCGTCCAGTTTATGTTGGGTCATCAGGAGTTCCAATTCAGATTTATTTGGAGCCAGTCCATTTATATTCCATGTTGCTATCCTTAAGTTCATCATTTAAGTTTACTGACGAGTGTCGTTATGAGACTCATGAGAGTGCTCATTTGTTGTACCAGGAGTTCAAATTGTTGCGATTGTTTTCTAAGAAGCGCTTCTATAGTGTTGTGTGAGTTTAATAGTGTTGTTTCTTCCGTGTTGTTTTTTATCATTTCAGAGTATAGCAGTTTTTATGTACTTCGATTGGAGTTAAGTTTTATAAAATCCGTGTTCTGAGTGGTTGGGTTCGACTTGTCAATGGGATAAAGTTCTATGTAATCTGCACTTTGCATGCGTGTTTTTGTGTTGGCAGTTTTGGATGACATTTCAGTCCTTGTTGGTCTGGGCTTGCGTCTTGCTAGGAGTTCTTTGTAGACACTGCATCCCTTATAGTTTGCAGGGTGCTCTCCTTGGCAAAGTGCGCACAGTGCAGGTGTGCTACGGTCTTTTTTAGGACAATCCGATGTTTTATGGTTCTGAGCACATTTCACACAGCGATATGGTTGCATGCAGTAGTTCTTTGAATGTCCATATTGTTGGCATCTCTGGCATTGTGGAATAGTATACCTTTTTTTTGGGTCCTCAATGACTACTGTCGTCCGGCATGTTTCAGCCTATACAGAAGGCCATCTTCAGGGCGCGCTGAGGCGGGCGGCGCGGGCGGCCGCGATCCTCAGAGATCCAAGGTCGGCCGGGCCGTCACGACCTTCGCACTCGCCCTGAAGATGGCCTTCTGTATAGGCTGAAACATGTCGGTGATACCGACTAATAATACGTGAGTAAACCATTGTTTTAGAGTTTAATTATGTCTCTTGTAAGTTTTAACGATAAATCTACAGACATGTTCTGTCACACCTTTTCGTATTATATTTGTAACATATTTGTTTCAGGGAAGAATTAAAAGAAAAATATGAAGGTAAAATAACAAAAGAGCTATCAGGACCGACATACGAAGTGCTCGCCAAAATCATGAAAGTCATCATCAACAGGAGAGTCACGGGACCAGGAGACTTCTTAGGGTATGTTGATCATAACTATTCTGGAAATGTATAGATTCTATCTAATCAGGCGGGAAATACATTATAAAAACATTTATATCTACACTAGCTTTCGCCTGCGGCTCCGCCCGCGTCAATGTCGATCCCTCGGGAACAGTCTTTTTCCCGGGATAAAATGTACCCTATGTCCTTCTCCGTACCCCAGATAAAGTGTATGCAAAATTTCATGATGATCGGTTCAGTAAAATGGAATCAAAATAGTGATTGGTTGCTAGCCGCATCGCCTCTAATATGATTCGTCAGATTCGCCCACTCCCTCAATTGGCTTTTACGATCTGCGCTGGAAGAGAAGCAGCACACATGGTACATTCTGTTTTTTCTTTTCTCCCACACCAGCATGGAAGGAACATTTATTTCTATTAAGTCGTATGTGAAGGAGATATACCTATATACATAGTATCACGTCTGTTTCCCTTGCGGGGTAGACAGAGCCTAGATCTATATATAATATATATGTTAGTAAAGGAGATATATATGTTTCAAAAACGTTGTTTTGCGTTTAAGGTTAACTTTTTTGTTCATCTTCCTTTCACAGGCACCACAAGACTCCAGCGATCGCGTGTTCATACAAGGCGGCTGCTGGATACTTGTATCCATTAGAAAAAGGCTTCATTTATGTCCACAAGCCGCCAGTGCACATTCGTTTCGAGGAGATTGCGTCTGTTAACTTTGCTCGAGGAGGTGCCTCTTCTACCAAGTGAGTTGTCTTAAAAGTTAACTTTGGCATGTAGCATTTACATCAAAGAATAATGATTTAATATGATATAATATAAAACCTTTTGTGTTCCAAATAAATTACTTCTTTCTTAAAATAGAGTGAAAAATATCTGCAAGGCAAACTGTATCTGCCTTCAGATCATAAACTCCACTAGTGTGAAATTCCAAGAATGTTTTGTGCCCAGTGATACACTCATCCATTGATTCTGCAACTGGCGGAACTTCATTATGTTTCAATTATTATTTCATGGAACCTGACTAACATAAAAAAAATGAAACTGTAAGTTTAGGTAAAATCTTTATTTTGTAATAAAGTAATAAGTTGCCGTGTGGTTTCCGGCAGAGTAGAATAGGATCACTCCTAGTCTCCCCATGGAGATCGTAAGAGGCGACTTAGGAAATACAAACTAAACAAAGCTCATTAACATCAATGAGACCTTTCCAACTCGTCTGGCCAGCGAGGAGAGTGTAGGCCAAATCCTCTGTCTGTTCTGGCCAAGTATGATATTTCCGGTAGTACAGAGAGGGTCATGCTCCTGCAGTGGAAACTAAAAAGACATGATGATGAAAGTAAAAAGTCCACTGCTTGACAAAGGCCTATCCCAAGGATACTTCGTTTCATGGGAGATTATTCACATATTCACCATGCTTGGCAAGCGGGTCGGCAAGCGCAGAATCCTTATCTTCTCTTTTTTTTGACGCTGCTGATTATTGGAAGAATTTTTAAGCTGGGAAGTATAGGAATTCTCGATGAATGGGGGAAAAGCAAGTAGCAGTTCGGGAGGCCGGGCGTACGTACTAGATGCCATACCTGCAACCACCGAGCAAGCAGTTGAAAATGACACTCGTGATTATTTTGACATTGTAATATTTTATTCCAGATCATTCGATTTCGAGATCGAACTGAAAACAGGCACCATACACACATTCAGCAGTATAGAGAAGGGCGAGTATGACAAGCTCTTCGACTACATCACCTCTAAGAAACTGCATGTCAAGAACACTGGCAAGAATGTGAGTATCCTAGTGTCCGACTATATTGCTTGTAGATTTTATTTATTTGTCACAGCCCACCTGTAAACGACTGTTACATATATGAATGTCAATCGCATATGCTAAATAAAATAGCCGGGATTTTTCAAAATTGCTTATTTATACAACATATGTGTAATAAATCGAACCACATGCTAAATTAGGTAACTATAGTATAATAAAACTAAAACAACAGGAAAAAAAAAATGCATTTCCATCGAAAAATGTGCTTTTGATTTTACTGATATTTTAATCTAATGCATGTATAGTAATCTAGTATAGTTCTTGGTTTGATATAAAACCACGGTATAAAACGCATATTTCTTTTACATATTTTAAAAGCTATTTACAAATACACAAACAATAAAGTAAAAGTATCTGTGTATGTTGATTTTTCGCAAATTAATATATTTCTATTTCTATATTACTTTTACTTACTACTAGCAAACTCTTGAAAGAATTTCCTAAAATAAATTCTTTATATTTTCAGGACAAAGCTCTCTATGATGACGACTTTGGCGACTCTGACACGGAGAAGGAGCCTGACGCGTACCTCGAGAGGGTCAAGGCAGAAGCCAAAGAACGGGATTCCGATGATAGTGATGGTTCTGACGAGAGTACTGATGAGGACTTCAACCCGGATAAAGCTAAGGAGAGCGACGTGGCTGAGGAGTGAGTATTCCTTTCCTCTTCTCTTCTTTTCCAGCTAATATAGATATTATTACCAGCATCCAAAGAGAATAAATATATTAATTAATAAATATATTATTATATTTCCCCTCTATAGTAATATTAATATATAGAGGGGAAATAGAAACCAAAACTGTAGGCCAAAAGTTAGGACGAAAGAATACTGACTCGATGCAATGACAGATACAAAACCTGACAGATCAATGTGATAAAATGTTTGACCAAGAAAATAAAGGTTTCCGTAAGGAATATTCTGACTTGTGCTCAACAATATTATAGAAATAAAACTATAAAGGATTTTAGCTTATTTTCGTATATATATTCCATCGATTCATTGTTTACAAAACGCCATCTTGGCTTAATTTGGCTGTATGGTATAATGTAAAAATATCGATAGCTAGTCGATAGCCCCTTTATATGACATATATTGAATCTCGCCAGCATCAAAACATTTGGTAACTTGTTACTTGTACATTGAGGTTTGTGGGGACTACAGTGTTAATATGCGAAGTACTCTCGATTTACATTTGCCTAGGAAAAGACCTCTGGATGGGATCACTCTAAATATGTAGCACAGTAGCTGACTTGTCCATGCCTAACCGTAGCATCGCATATTTTTTAACTCTTTTACGTATATAGGTCAGTCCTGCTTGGAGTGTGGCACCGCAATGGTAAAAACCAAGGCATAATCCTTTCCCTTCTTGTCCTATAATAACAGGTACGACACCAATCCCTCGTCATCAGAAGACTCGGACGCGTCAGGCGCCTCCGGCGATAGCAAGAAGGAGAAGAAGAAAGAAAAGAAACCTAAAAAGACCATCACCATCGTAAGTATTCAATATTTTCGACCTAACAATCCACTTGCGGAATTTTGCATTTATTGCCCGTTGTTAGAACCAGAGGCAAAAAAAATTGCCCAAGGATCGACCAGTAGAAATCGACCAGTAGAACTCATCCACGAGTTCTACTGGTCGTGACGTACTGGGAAATGTGTCATTTAATTTGATTTCATCTATTTCTGTTTGACTTTGATCACTTTCCATCAGGTGGCTCTTATTAGTAGGGTGGTTCGTTTGCCGTCAAATATGCATAAAAAAGAACTTTATCACTATGCTTTCATCGTCACTGGTCTAACAGAGCCACATGTATGATAAATTCTCTGTTAAAACCATAAAAATCAAATCTTTACAGTTTTAGGAAAATAAATCCACAATCTCACAATCTTCAGGCACACTTCTACTTTAACCAGATGCATATTAGTCGTTTCGTCTTTTGAACTGTTTCCACTCATCATCATTTCGTGTAGGTGTCACGGTCAATCGACCACGCACATCCTGGTGTCAGAGTTCATTGGAACCGCCTCGACCTCTGATGTGGTTCCTTTAACAACCATCGGATGGCAGCCGGGACCAACGGCTTAAAGTGCCTTACGAAGCACGGAATCATCTTTATTATCAGTCAATCAGGTGATTCCAGCCTGCAATGTCCACTTTATTTTACCTATAAATATTTATGAAAATCGTTAGAGATTTTTTTTTGATCGAAACAGAATGTAGCTACTACCTATTGGAAACGATAACACCAAGTATCTCATCACCAATTAGAATCATATCCAATTAAAATTATTCCTTGTTAGAATAGTTCTTCTCAAACTGGAATAAGAATTTCTAATTTACTAAGATTTATATTAAATTACACACAATTATTGATTACATCAATATGTGTTACCAGTGATGACTTACGGGCCCGAAACGTGGTCCCTTACTATGGGCCTCATAAGAAAGCTCCAGATCGCGCAAAGAGCTATCGAAAGGGCTATGCTCGGTGTTTCTCTGCGAGATCGAATCAATCTTTTATCGATCGAATCAATCAATTAAATATTGGAAGTGGCAGTGGGTAGGGCACATAGCGCGTAGGCCGATGGCTGACGAGGCATAAGGGTTTTCGAATGTCAACCACGTACCGGCAAGCGCAGCGTCGTACACCCACCTACCAGATGGTCGGATAACCTAACTAAGATCGCAGGAAGATGCTGGATGCAGGCCACTTCCAACCGGTCGTATTTGAAATCCTTGATGGCTTATGTCCAGCAGTAGACTACTTGCGGCTGATATGATGATGATGACACACAATCAGAATACCCTTGTATAAATCAGCGCTACCTAAGACGACTGTCTCTGGTGGCACCAGCTGAGGCATTCCTTTGCCAACTTTAAATTAGGTACTTAAGTTGTAAAATATTTCTATAGGTAATTTTATAAATTGTGAATGTTATATACTTACCTGTGTATGGCAATAAATGGCTTTACTTTTACTTTTTAAAGTGGAGATATACAAACAAACCTCAGAATTAAGTTATTCAATTTTACTTCTCCTTGCTACGTTTGAATTCGTTTTTAATCTATTTTTAAATGCCTATGAATGAATTAACTCAAGACAGATCACAGTGGAAACTGTTGGAGGAGGCCTATGCCAAGAGGCACACTGAGAGAAGAGACATTTTATAAATTACTAGCTTTCGCCCGCGGCTCCGCCCGCGTCAATGTCGATCCCTCGGGAATAGTACTTTTTCCCGGGATAAAAGGTAGCCTATGTCCTTCTCCGCACTCCAGAGAACTTGTATGCAAAATTTCATAATGATCGATTCAGTAGTTACGGCGTGAAAGCGTAACAAACAAACAAACTCACTTTCGCATTTATAATATTAAGTAAGGATGAACGAAACAAAGGCATACATCATCTCTAATCCCAGAATAAAGGGCTTTATTATTATTATTTAATGAATGAACCAATATGATTACAGTCAGAGGCGCCTCGCAAACGCAAGGAGAAGTCGAAGAAACGCGAAAAAGACGCCAACGCGCCCAAGAGACCTTCCACCGCGTTCATGTTGTGGCTCAATGAGAACAGGAAGAAGATTGTGGACGAGAACCCCGGCATCAAGGTCACGGAGATTGCCAAGAAGGGCGGTGAGCTGTGGCGGGAACTCAAGGACAAATCTGTGAGTACAATTAAACTAATTTTAACTATTATGTACAAAAAAACGTATTTTCACATACGATTTTAAGCTTTCGCGGTCACAATCACTATTATTGTCACTACGGAACTTGCCGCGATTATTTTAGAGATTTGTCTTATATTACGGCAAACATTGCAGCCGCCATCTTCATTCACACAACACTGACAGTGTCCGTTCGGGAACTGTTCTCTAGCGCGCGTTTACACTTTCTACACATCCACTGCAGCTCTTCAGCAGTCTTACTTAATATTTATTTATTTAAATGTGTGCGAAAAGTACAAGCAATATATCGCTAATTATTGGTGCCCCTGACTTCGTCCGCATGGACTAAGGGATGGTATTTGTTATTGCTCGCAATCTTAATGAACCTTAATTTTTACTTATTACATCAACTATCTGCCAGTTAAAGTCTAGCCAAAGCCGTTAAGATTAGCCAAAAAATTGACAAACGGACATAAATTTTATAAATTGTGTGTCCGTTATAAGTATCGTATAATACTTACTGCATTTCCCATAGGTACATTGTACATATAAAAACATGACATTCCAATATTATCGCCCAACTATAGTTCTTATATCTAAATGGCATCATATATACAATTGCAAAACTCCTTGCTTCCACAGGAATGGGAAGAGAAAGCCAGCAAAGCGAAAGAAGAGTACAACGTGGCGATGAAGAAGTACAAAGACAGCGGCGCGGCCGACGAGTTCAAGCAGAAGAAGAAGGCGGCCGAGCGCGAGCGCAAGGCGGCCGAGAAGAAGAAGACCACGCCGCCCAGCAAGAAGGCCAAGAGTAACGCCGGCGCGGGCAGCGGGGGCAAGTTCACCAGCAGGGAGTACATCGACGATGATGACAGCTCTGACTCGGCGAGCGACACCAAGAAGGACAAGAAGGAGACCAAGGAGGTACGGTTTTACTTCAAGTATTTATTACGTACAGCCATTGAATTAGAAAAAAAATATGGAAGCGTAACTCTCATACAACTTACGCACTCATAGACGAAGCTAGTTTGCGAGATTGACCGCGTCAAGGCCACGGGGCGGTGTCAACATAGCGGAGGTAGGTAGGCTAGCAGCTCGCCTCGCTCGCTATGATAATTTACTTCAGTGTCACTTTTCCGTCTTTCTTTGCGTTTCCTGCATCACTTTACTTTAATTATTAAATATTTTTTAATTCGTTAAGATTTCGCCGATGTTCACAAAAAATAAGTCGTTAAATGCTTTTATCGACGCATCCTTCCGTCACGGTGTGCGTGGCAGACTAGTTCGTGAAAAAATCTACTTTTTAAGCTCCGCCCGCTTGGAGCTACTTTGCGTTGTGACAGTTTTTGAGCGCCATGCAGCTTCCATAGAAATGAAATAGAATTTTATTCAAATTTGAATATCATGTATCTCTTTCTGAACGTCATATTATATCCTAACTATATAATATTATAAATGCGAAAGTGAGTTTGTTTGTTACGCTTTCATGCCGTAACTACTGAACTGATGATCATGAAATTTTGCATACAAGTTCTCTGGAGTACGGAGAAGGACATAGGCTACCTTTTATCCCGGGAAAAAGTACTATTCCCGAGGGATCGACATTAACGCGGGCGGAGCTGCGGGCGAAAGCTAGTCCTTACTAATATTATAAATGCGAAAGTAAGTTTGTTTATTTGTTTGTTTGTTTGTTACGCTTTCACGCCGTAACTACTTAACCGATCATCATGAAATTTTGCACACAAGTTCTCTGGAGTGCGGAGAAGGACATAGGCTACCTTTTATCCCGGGAAAAAGTACTATTCCCGAGGGATCGACATTGACGCGGGCGGGGAGCCGCGGGCGAAAGCTAGTTATTAATATTTGCAAAATCGATAAGCTACTAGCGTTTCGAAACGAGCACTGCTGAGAAGAATACGCCGAAAGAAACTCAGTCCAGTATAGTTTTTCTAATTCAATGCGTACAGTACTACCACTTTTATAAGTTGGCGAGCTCCGTGGCGCGGTGGTAAGGACGCCAGCAAATTATCTATTTAGTTACACCGATGAACCTGCGCAGAAATCTAATTTTGGGAAACCTTACCTATGAAATTGGCGTTTTCTAAAGAGAATTTCGAGTGAATTGAATTTTTCATACTCACGTTTTTAGTATACTAAAGTGAAACTTTTCATGTATTTGCGGACAACAGTATCTAAGCTTGATTTACGCATTATAAATTTTAAAAAGAAGTCAGAAAAAGAATAAAAAATTGACGACATTTTTGATCAAAATGCAAAACATCTGAAACGAGTTCCTTTTATTAGCATTTTTCAATTTATTGAAAAATGATTGAGATTCAGAAAAACAAGAGATTTAATGCATGCAGAATGTAATTAATATAGTCCCTTTTTCTTTTTAGTTTAAATAAAAAAAAAACTGTTTAACTGAAAATCATAGTCATTGAGAACAAAATGGCAAGCGGAAAAAACTACAATTTCATAGAGGAAAGACCCATTATTATATAAACAGGATATACGCCTATTTTTAATCCCCTCGTGTCAGTAAAAGTAAGATAAGCTTACGTAAACATTTACTTACATATCACGTCTTCTTCCCTTTCGGGGTAGACAGAGCCCAGGTGTATAAGAACTCAAACGAATCAAAATAGTAATGGGTTACTAGCCGCATCGCCTGACATAATTCCTCAGACCGGGTAGCGGTCTCCCGTGGGCAGTTTGGAAGTCGCGAAACCGACTCCGGGCTGGTGGGGTTTCTCCGGCAACAACATATTCGATTGCGGCGGTGTTCAATCAATGAGCCACCTTTTGACGTGCCCTAAATGCTCCACTCAATCCACACAAAAGAATCTAGAGGAGGGAAATGACATGGCAGTGGCTGTGGCCACATACTGGGCAAAACTAGTATAACTATTAAAAAGACATTACGACTCGAAAAGAAGAAGATTTCTCAGATTTTCGCCCATACCCGTTTTTTCTTTTCTCCCAGACCAGCATCATCTTCATCTTCAGGTCTTTTTAGTCTCCACTGCAGGAGCATGACCCTCTCTGTACTACCGGAGCCATACTTCTCCAGAACAGACAGAGGATTTGGCCTACACTCTCCTCGCTGGCCAGACGGGTTGGAGAGGTCTCATTGATGTTTATGCTTGCTTGTATTTCCTAAGTCGCCTCTTACGACATCCATGGGAAGACTTGGAGTGGTTCTATTCTACTCTGCCGGAAACCACACGGCTAAGACACGACTGGCACGGCCAGACCAGCATGGAAGTGTTTTTTAGTTCAAGTATTACGTAAACGGAATATCAGTTATATTTAACTCCCTTCTTGTCAGCAAAAGTAAGATAAGCTCTGACCCCAAGCATACGTTAACGTTGGTATCATTTTCACAAAGAAAGTGGTGTGTTTATTTTGCAAAATGTTGTTGATATTATCACACCGCAAACCCCCCAGGTCCCCATGTCATCAAAAATATGCCAGACCTAGATAGCCGACCCTCTTTCTCTGCTTATGACTCTTTGGGTGGTGTGAACTTTTTTCACGCACTGATCAGATATTTGTAGTATCCGCTAAAATTAATAGTAAAAAAAATTATTACGAAATATTTTCGTAAAATAATTTTCTTTATTTAATTATTATTTATTTGCATCAGGCAATATAATAGTTATTAAGTAGACTAACGTACATACAAATATAATAAACAAAATTAAAAGTAGAAAAAAACTTTTTAGGCAAAGAAATGTATGTATTGTTTCGTATTGATTTGTTTTGTGTTATGCTTCTTCTGAACAATGTTTCATTTTTACTTCAACCAGGCAATCCAAGGCAATATGCTTGCTTCATTTCTGAATTTATAGTCTCAAAATAGAGCAAGAATATTAATTACAAATTGCACCTTATATACACAGTGTGGACCTTAATATAATGTTAAAGAAAGTTATCTGGTTGTATTTAATTTAATTTTTGTTATATCATATCTCCTTCATTTATGAACCGACTTTCAATTATTTTTTATTTTAGAGGATATGCATCCTGATTGGTTCCATTTAAATTCATCAAAATCGGTTTAGTAGTTTTTGAAGTTTGTTTTTCATGTGAAAGATTATCTACTTTACGACTTTTTTAATACTATGTAATAATAATTATATTTTTTTTCAGAGTGCCAAAGAGTCGAAGAAGAAATCAAAGAGTTCGTCGGAGTCCGAGGCGGAGGCTAACTCGGGGTCGGGCGACGAAAGCGGCAGCGGCAGCGACTAAACGATTGGCATAATTATATCATATAATTCAAGCCTCAAGCTATACATGTATAAGGTCAATTTAAATTAAGCAAATGTGTTAAAGGTTGGAACCCATAAGCTATAAAAATGCTTTAGAATGGACCTGAACATTTAGAAACAACAGACCAAAAAACTTTTTTGGCCAACATTTTTTACTATTATCTACTATAAATACTAAGTCACTGATGTCGACAATCAAAAAAGCTGACTTATCGATTTTAATTTAAAAAAAATATTTTGTGAAAATGTTTTTGCCGGTTACTTCTATGTGTAGTTTGCGTGTGTGTAGATATGAGGGGTCCAATAATACAAGTTACTGAATACACGTCCGTTTATTTCTTGTATCACAGAATGACTAAAGCATTGGACGAAAACAATTATGAAGTGAATATTTTAAATTCTAATAAGCTATGCCATCAGATTATATTGTGCACACGGCACAAAAACAGAAAAAATAACAATTGCTTGTCGATTTCTTAAAATTTGCTACTAAAGCATTTCTTTGAGAAAGCCCTTATAATATTTGCGCTTAATTTAAATGGACCTTGTATACTTATGTGGAAATCTCAAATCACATCACAGTGAACATTAAATAACTATATACCGATGCGTAGATTGTCCATGGAAGGGAATATTCATTTTTAAACTTTCGCGCCTTAAACATAATTATGAATATAAAGGGACTTAGCACGAACGTTTTTATTATTTGTTTCCGATGACGGTTCAATGTGTCAAAAAAATGGTTGTCGCAACGAGACCTCGAAGGATGTAACTCCATAACAAATAATAAAAACGTTTGTGCTAATTCCCGTTTATATAAATAATCCTCAAAAGGAATGATATTGTGTTGAATTAATTTTTTTTTTTTCAATTCACAATTCATTTATTTTTGTCATTAAGACCGCTAGTATGGTCATATACAATTTAAGGTCATAATAATATATATCATATACAATAATTATGAGTCTGTTCAAGAGTAAATAATTTAGACAAAATCATTGTTATAGCATTATTGCCTGTAATTAAAGAGAAAGTGTGATATTTTTTTCTGCGACAGAATAAGACCATTTTCATGTCAGCATTTGTATAAAAATAATTGTTTCGATTTATACAAAACATAGTTTGATTATGTAACATTCGTCAAAAAATCCAGTAAACGAATCACCAGGCTGAAAGAGGAGTCGTGTACTTGTCAATTAGGATAACTTGTACTGCAGTAGAAAATGACGAAAAAGCCGGCAATCAGAAAGCCCAGGTCTATTTTTTATATTTCTTTCAAGACTCAAAGTCACTCGGAGTGTCCAAAATGTAATCGTATTACGTTTATATGAAACAGCGAAATAGATCAACTAAGAGATTATCCGTGATCGTTATTATACTGTTCGTCATTAAGCCTCCGTTACACGTGTAGAGCCAGTGGTAGGTACACTAGCCTACTACTTTAATCTTTATTACTCACAGTTTAGAGAGTAATAATGAATAAAGATTTTTTTATTTTTAATCGATTTATATAAAAAAGGAGTTGCTCAATTCGGTTGTAATTTTTTAAATGTTTGTTACCTCTAAACTCCGTCATGAACCGATTTAAAAAAAAATTTTTATGTTTTAAAGGTTTCAAGTTGGTCCCATTTAAATTTCATCACAGTCGGTTTTGTAGTTTCATTGATGTCGTTTTTCTTATATGAAAGAGTGTCCTCTACTACTCTGCCAATGCGGGGTACTCTACCAATTTTGGTGAAGTAGATGTAGGTGTACGTAAATTTATATTTTGTTAGTATAGTTAGAACGCCGCAGACGTCACTAGTACATGTAATTTACTAAATATTGGAAGAGTGGACGCGGTGGAGGGGGAAGGCAAGTGCTTAAGTAGCTTGTCCACGTATTCTACCTATGCTATACAGCGTTTAACTTAACGAACGACGTTCCCGTGAAGGGATGAGCCAGGCAAATTGAACAACTTTTCCTATGGGACCAATGCTAGGAAATCAATTTATTTTTGACATTTTAATACTAATTGTCGGGCCGAACACTTGTATGAATATGTAAATTTTATTTTTGAGCATTGGTCCCATAGGAAAAGTTGTTAATTTTGGCGGGCTGAGTCACCCCTTCACGGGAACGTTGTTGGTTAAGTTGCACGTGGTATACATTGGTATAGTTGGTACTCTACCGTATACTCTACGCGTGTAGAGGACGCTTTATGGTTACAGGTTCCAGCAGGCCTGCTCGCTAACTTTTGGCGACTACGGTTCACGTTTTAATGGTCAGTTTAACATCGGTTACGTTTTATACAGGGTTATTTTGTAAAACACTAGTAACTTCGCAGGACTAGATAGCTAACATCGTAATCAACAACTTTTGTTCTACGAATTCTGACATAAGTTAATAATAAAATCATTTTTCAGTTTTTAATGCCATAAATATATAAATTATTTGTATGTTATTGTATTGTATTGGTATTGTATTTGTATTATTATTTGTATATATAATATTTGTTTGTAATATGATTTTAGCAATCGGAGGGTTGTAAACCGTATAGTTGTCAAAGATTACGAATAGGCCTGCTAATCCATGTATTATTTTATATATATGTATAGGTATGTATGATTAAATCTTCAATCTATAGTTTACGATAATTGGCAACACGATCTGTTGTAAAAATGCGCATAATTTATTCATTCATTCTATTCTCTAAAGTATCAAATACAAATCGGCGCAGGAACGCTGTTGTAAGTGATGTGGTGATAGTCAAAGACCCGATAAAAATATTGTATGTCCATCAGGCAGCGAGCAACCTCGTATAATTATTTTCGAAGTACACCTCAACCTCATCATTCATTAATGCGGCATTCGACTGATGTTGAGATTATACAGGACATGTTTCAAATACTGTTCCGAACACTTTAATTTGCTACCGATTCGTTAAGTTGGGTGGGCAAGACTATCTTTAAAAGTAAGAATTTTTTATATGCAATTTTACGGTAAGATAGTCCACGGTTATAATCCACTAAAATTGCGGTTGTAATCCACTAAAATTACGGTTATAATCCACTAAAATTATAGCAACTTTTAATATTCAACCATTATACACTAAATATTTAATGTAGCTACCAAACAAAGTTTCACGCCACCCGTACAATGAGCTTGCCCATGACGTCACGGATTTATGGGCATTTTAGCAAAGTACTTTCAAAACGTCTAAGAATATGTTACTTTATAACTTTTTGATTAGACATTTTGACCAATGCGTTTCTTTATGGAAGGCCTCTCCGAAGCAACACGAAAAAAATGTAAGTATGCAATAAGCCTATTCGGTATACACTTACAGCGTACAATTAATAAAATTACAATGTTTTTTAAACGGATTCTGATGGTTCTGTATTGAAGAATGTTTGTATGTATGTCTATGTTTACCCGACTGTTTTAACTATCTCAATTTTATTAATCGTATGCCTTATGTGATGGACGTACCCTGTTAATAATGTCGAGGTACCGTTACCGTGATGTTTAAGCTATATCTAAACTGTACGATTTAGGTGTCCTTCGAGAAATATGCAGGTATATAAAGATTTCACTAAAGAACTCACTCCAATTTTCTGTCATCTCTCCATATATGTATTCAATCCAATGATATTCCGTGATATGTCATTATAAAAATAAAATAATAAATATATACGGACAAATCAAACAGATTGAGCTAGCCCCAAAGTAAGTTTGAGACTTGTGTTATGGGATACTAACTCAACGATACTATATTTTATAACAAATACATATATAGATACACATCCAAGACCCAGGCCAATCTGAAAAAGATCATTTTCCATCTTGACCTGGCCGGGGATCGAACCACCGGGCACTCCGTGTCGCAGGCTGGCGTGTTAACCACTGCGCCACGAAGCTGTCATTTTATTATTTGTTATTGACAACTCAAACGATTCGTGTGAAAGAAATGTGATATTATGTAAATGTTGTACTTCATTCCCTTTAAAATTACAACACTATCGTAGATTGGTATAACGGCGTATAATAAAAATGTTCGTATTAAAATGTAGTACTCGAATGACAATTAAATGTTTAAATTAATTATTATAAAAACAATGTTTTAATGAGTCTTTCAATCATCCTTTATGCTTACGCCGCTATGCCGTTGTGTAAATATTTAGCTATTAGTTAAAATAGTCTACTCACTGGGCTTTCCCAAAAAATAAAATAATATGATCGCATTACCCAATACCTATTGCTAAAATATTTGGAGATTGTTATAAAGAGAGGGTGATCTTATAAACCAGTATTTTGTATAATTCAAGTGTTAACTTTTGAGAAATCCCAGTTTTTAAATTATAGCTAGAATAACTCGAGAAACTCTAAAGCAACATTAACTTTACGATGTAATGCTTAAGTAGTCCCGAGTTATTTAGATAAGCGCTACCAGTAAGTTAGTAATAAGTTTTTATGAGTTTTAATATAGAACATGTTTTGTAAACATTTTTGCTTTTTTTTTAAATTACCCAAGGCCGTTACACTATACAAGCAATAGTAGGAATATTACGACTTTTTTAAAATACAAGACACTCAAATCGCGGTTATAAAGTCGTGCCTACAGTGTCCATAAAATAACACATGACGAAAATAAATGCCGGTAAGATTATTGATACATAGTTAAAAATCTCAATTTCTTAGTGCAATCCCGAACATGTCCTGTTTGTGTGCAAAATCATCTACTTTTGCATCAAGATTAAACCAAATCCGTTTATAAACGGATTTGGTTTAAACTTTTATACGACACAGCTCTGGGGGTCATTCGTTAGCGTCTGACGCGAGCGCCATTTCTATAGACGCGCGCGTCTGTACGCGCTAGGGATCACGCTATCCTTTTGGGCTTCAGAATTGAAAGAGTAAGAAATACTAAGTATATAATAGACTACCTATCAGTATTAGTTTTTCCTTTGTGATATTAGCGATATCACAGAGATGTGTGTAGTGAGTATGATGATCAAAATTTTGATAGCCGCTGTTTTACTTAAACTTTCATTTTAAAATCAAGGTTTCGAAAATACATCGTGCAAAACATTCATCACGATATTTTGTTATGATATCGGCGCTACTTAAAATTAGTATCTGATACCGCATACTGCAAGGCGGGGATGATAACCACAGCTATCAATAAAATATACCGCGCTAAACATCCTAACGTCAGCGCCTGATTAGCTGCATATTAAATTCAAAATATTTTATTACAAATAGAGTTTGAATGTTTGAATGTTTGAAAATCGTGGAACTTTTGGGTCATAGACCGGCCTAAGGAGAAATGCTCGCAAGGCGGGCCGACGCTCGTTTGTTTATAGATTTAGCTTACTTACTCAAGTTGTATGTATCTATGTAAAAATGAAAACGAGCAACACGTCGTTTGTGAAAAAAACAAATCTACTTTTTTTGTATTATTTCGGTAGGTGTGGTTAAAAACATATCGAAATAAATACAACTATGTACAAAGAAAATACCTGTACCTACCATGACGCGCCGCGCCTGTGACGTCACGGTTTAATAACAGACCGGTCGCGGTACAAAAAACCGGTTGATACTGCATCAGTATCGGCGGCCATGTTTAGCGAGGGTCGCGTTATGCTAGCTGGTTCTCGCCTCATGACAAAAGTGAAAGATAACGGTCCGACTTGTTGAGATTCTGCTAAACGGATTGAAAGTTGCATGTATTTTTTAAACTTTCTACCTGTAGCTTCTTGTTCTGAACACGGACGAATCCTATGCCTTTAGTTTTTTTTTACTTATTATTTTTCTAGGTACTTATCTGAACTACATCTGTTTTGTAGCAATAATTTGCTGAAGATTATTATACTCAATCGAGATATGATAAGGCTGTCCAAATCCAAAGTTAACGCTTACAATATTGTTGCATAATGTATTGTTTTTAACTACAGGTATGATACACTTAGCGAATTTACTTTGTAAATATGTATCATTATACCTTTTTAAAAGTACATAATTAAATAGGTACTTATCTTGGTAAAAGCCATGATCTATCCCATACTCGTTTACTAGGTACATGTGCGAATATTATTAATTTAACAACAAGTATAAATCAAGATTTTTTTGCCTAGTTATATTGATAGTTCAATCCACCCTATGTGGGAATGCTACGAAAAGACGCGTCCCATAGACTCCCCATAGGCGACGCAACGGCGCGACACGCAAATTGGCGCGAACTACCCTGAACGCTCCCTTTTTTGTGGAGCCCTATTGTTGCATACAAAGAAGGCATACTACGCTTCGCCTTGCGGAAGGTTAGGGTACTTCACAATAAATTACCTCGAACTAAGAAGTAACATCTGGGCTATCCCTGTGTGAAAGTATAACATCCGTTAATACTTATTACTTAAGTCCTTTATGTCATGGATCTTTAATTTTATTGATCGCAATGTTCGCCTTTAAGAACATATTTTTCTTGATATGATACCAAAATGTCTAGACCGCCGTCCCAACGCGAAATTCTGATGTATAAGATAGTTTGGAGACTATAATAATATAGATGGGCACTTCATTAGTGACATACCTAAATATCCAATTTCTTACATCCGGTTAGGAAGCGTATAGAAGTTATGAACGTTTGAAAGTTACAAAATTTATTAATAAATATTAGGTAGCTAAAATAAAATGCAGTACCTACAATACATAAAATACAAGAATTGGTTAGATATAACGCTTGGCGGGTCATCTTACTCGTATAATGTTCCAGCTGCGCTAAGTCATAAAGTTCATGCGTTTGATAAGCTATTATCAATTGCATTGTGCATACATTGTGTGTGTAAATTGTGAATAAATAATTTAGGCTAATTAAGAAATGAATACCTACATTTTCTTCGAAGCTTTTTTGCGGTCTGGGTAAATAAGTAAAATGAGCCAGCTGCCTTTTTTCGTACGTATACTTAAATCGATCAAGAAAATTTGTAAAATCCTGTGGAGTCAAATCAATAGCCTACCTAGTGCCATTGTTTTCAATGCCATTTTGACCGATAGGTGTTAATTTTTGGCGAAATACTCATAAGGATTTAGCATCCATAACGGTCCTTAGCTTCTATGAATGAAGGGTGCAAATACATAACGTTAACATAGGTTATTATCATAGGTAACATTGTCTGTACACATAGTTACAGACATAGCGATCTTGTAAAACAATGCAAACTTAATCAAACTACTTTTTGAAACAGTTAAATCTATATAAAAAAATGGATTCTGCCATGCTAGTCTAGTAGAAAATAAAAAATATAGAATGTACCAGCTGTTTCCGAAGCCGGTCGATGGAATGGGCGAAAATCTAAAGAATCATGTCAATAGGCGATGCAGCAGCCAGCAACCCTGATGGATTGATGGTAACGGAATCAAAATAGAGTGATCTATTTTGATTCCGTTTTCCACCTTTACCACCCAATAATACGCTAAACGTGGCCTTTATGTCTTGCGGTCTTAGGCTCTGTCTACCCCGTAGAGTATAGAGACGTGATAACATGTATGTATGTAAAAATATTGGAATACATAATAGTAATAGCGGGCATGTATTCCTTAGCCAAAAGTGATAAAATGCACACATGCTTTGGGTCAGGGACACAGTTAAATTATTTATCATCTGTTTATCATCGACATGCTATCACGTAAATCATGCGGGTGCTGGCTTAGCAGCAACTTTTTCAGTTCATATTTATGTATATTCAAGCGTACGAATGCTACGATGCTGATCTGGGAGAACCCAAAACCGGTTAAGGGATTGGGCTAAAATTCGGGTCAAAATGCTATGTCAATTAACTATAAATTGCTATTATTTATTCAAGTTATTCAAGCAACGACGGCCGGATCCTGAACAAAGCGCAAATATGAAAAAGTAACAAAACGTAACGCTTTTCATACTTAATACTATACTATTTCAGCTATGGATTGTTTTAATTTGTCACTGGAGTACGGAGAAGGACATAAAGCACGAAGCTACCTTTATTCCCGGAAAAAGTACTGTTCCTGAGACAAAGACGATGACGCGATTGAAGCTGCGCGCGGAAGCTAGTAAAAAGAATCTAGATGTTGAAATGTTGCATTAAATTACGTAATTGTGTATTAATTAAGGGATAATTGCAACAAAATCGTGCATTGGAAGCGTGCTGGGCCCATAACCTGATAAGTGTATTACTTAAAAGATTTTTTTACAAATTATAATAGACAGTTTATAGTATGCACTAGTCATACACACTTGCAACCTTGCTTCCAACTAAAATTTATCCCCTAATTAAAGGGTTGTAATAAGTGTTCAAAGTTGGTATGAAACTAGTCAATTTTAGAATCAGAAATGTAAAAAAGGGGCCGAGTGCGAGTTGGACTCGCCCATGAAGGGTTCCATAGTAGCAAGCATAGACTAGTGATTTATCATAAACTAAATTAATTCATCATCATCATCATTCCAGCCGTTAGAAGTCCACTACTGGACAAAGGCCTCTCCCATGGATTCTTCGTTCCATGGGAGGATATTGCCACATTCGCCACGCTTAGCAGGCAGGTTGGCGAGCGCAGTTTCATTGGCTTCTTCTGCTTCTAACACTGCCGCCCATCGAAAGCGTTTTTAAGCTGGGAAAGGATAGGAATTTGTTGGATTTGGGAAGGGAATAAAGGTTTAGGATACTTCACTGGATGAATGGGAAAAGCAAGCTTGGGAGGCTGGGTGTGTGTTCCCGAAGCCATACCTGCAACTACCGGACACTGAGGATAACACCCCTGATCATAACCAACCATATTAACTTCATCATCAGGTCTTAGTCTCCACTGCAGGAACATGACCCTCTCTGTACTACCGGAGTCATACTTGGCCAGAGCAGACAGAAGATTTGGCCTACACTCTCCTCGCTGGCCAGATGGGTTGGAGCGGTCTCATTGATGTTTAAGAGCTTTATTTAGCTTGTATTTCCTAAGTCGCCTCTTACGACCTCCATGGGAAGAATAGGAGTGGTCCTATTCTACTCTGCCGGAAACCACACGGCCATTCATATTAACTTAAATTATATTAATTTTAAATTTAAACATACTAAAATAATTAAAATGCGTCCTGCCTGTCCTGTTGCGTGGAACTGTGACTGTGTATATAGTGCTATGTGCGATAGTTTGTGAGATTCGTCGATCAAATATAAAGTGAGATTATCATATACAGACAAATGCAGTGGAGAATGTAATTTTTTTATTTGTATAATTTAGTTAGATCTTCAAGTACGACGAATCGTATCCTATGTTAACCATCAAGCAAACTAAGCAGTGCACTTTTCCATGTCAGGAGTTCTGTGTGGAAAGGTCGTGGCGTTGGGTTTTTGGATTTTTACTGGACTGAGTTTCTTTCGGCGTATTCTTCTCAGCAGTGGTCGTTTCGAAACGCTAGTAGCTTATCGATTTTGCAAATATTAAAAATAATAATATGACGTTCAGAAAGAGATCCATGATATCCAAATTTGAATAAAATTCTAATTCATTACATTTTATTCAAAATCAAGTCAAAAAAGGGTCAAACTGTAATATTATGATATATGTATAAGGGTAAAACAGTAAGGCAGTTCCAGTTAAACCCTTTGAGACACAGCAACGCCCTTAAATCGTATGATATTTTACAACCTGTTAGTTTGCATGTTTGTTTATCTGTGAGGATCAAATAAGTACGTCGGATAAAAAGGCAATATTATGGTACCATCTGATCATGGTGTCGGAAGGTATAGGCATTTCTAAACTAAACCCATTGTGCCATCATTTAATTTGTCTTGGCACTCTACAGTATAAAGGGCTCATAATAAAAGCATGACAGAAACATGATTTATAAAAAAACACGTCTAGTCAATACGTCCAGAAAATACTGACAAAAAGTTTACTAGGTAGGTATGCATATTCCTCCCTGGGTTTCATATAGTCGTTGCCTGACAAGGCACAAAAAATGCGTCCGCTTTTGTCTTCTGAGGCCTACACGGCCGAAAGCCCAGTCCGCAGTCGTTACTTTCTCTAATAGTAATAAAAACCGGGCAAGCGCGAGTCCGACTCGCACACGAAGGGTTCCGTACCATTATCTATAATAAATAAGGTTAAAATTATTAAAATATTTTTATTATGTATATAATGTAACTAAAATTTATGTCTTATGCAAATTTTCCTTTATCTGTACTACAGTACTATAAGACGTTGGTTCGTACCAAATTTCAAGTTTCTGAGTTCACGGGAAGTACAAGTACCCTGTAGGTATTGATTCCCTTGCGAATGTCGAAAATTTGCGGCATGTACCTTTTGATTGCGTT
The DNA here is from genome assembly GCA_947532085.1 of Elegia similella. Taxonomy (NCBI): domain Eukaryota; kingdom Metazoa; phylum Arthropoda; class Insecta; order Lepidoptera; family Pyralidae; genus Elegia; species Elegia similella. The sequence goes on along the minus strand of OX383933.1, from coordinate 21,801,324 downwards.
GGCTTAGAACTTTGATTTTTCACAGCTCCAAGGAACCGTAGACCTGAGTAATTGATATGAAATTCAGCTTGATACGTCCACGTGTTCCTGAGAAGAACGGTCTTGACTTGGTCTTGACAGACGAACGGACAACAAAGTGATCCAAGGTTTCCTTTTTTTTCTTTAGAGGTACGGAACCCTAAAAATGATCCATTTCTCGGTAAACTACCTAGACCCTAAGTTCCTACGTTGCCCGGCTGTGTGATATTTATATTATTACCAGATGCAGTTTATTTATACACATACCAGCTTTTGCCCGTGATTTATAAGTAGTAAGTAGGTATTTTCGCTATTATGACTAAGTTTTATTCTTATCATAAGCAGAAAATTGTAGTTTCATCAAAATCCGTGCAGTAGTTTTTGCGTACAATACAAACATACCATATATACATGTCCTCATAAATTTGCATTCTTAATATGAGGTCGGGGAAATACTGTTTCTTATTTTGTATAGAGACTTTATCCATTCATAAAAAATCATAAGTACTTATGAATTTGCTATGTACTTACTGTAAAAAGGAATCTTTGATATCTAAATTCAAAGACAAAAATGGTAAAATCGATTTTATGGTTGGTTTAATTGGGATTGCAGTAGGTTCATGTAGCTCAAAATTTTATTTGCGCCCCTTTTATTAATAAACTTTTAAAAGTGTAGAGTTACTTCTTTATTTTAACTGACAGAAACTAAATATTTATATTACAGTATTATAATTACTTAATATAATTGTAATTAAATATAATTTCTAATACAGTAAAAATCCTTATTCGCGGTTTCACTATTCGTGGGTCCAAAATTGTGACCTACTCTTCGTATTCGCGGAAAAAAATATTTTTCATTAACCTAATTTTAGTGTCGTAAAGCTGGAAGTAAGCATCATTTGTGTAATGACACAGACAATATTGTTTGTGTTTAATGTAAAGAAAACGCGGTATTCATCTATGATAAAAATAAACTCTTATAAATTGATGAACGCTGGCTGCACACACGAAAAAGTGTCACGTTGCGTGTGTAACCCTCAGAAGAATAATATACATAGAAGCCGCATAAAAATAGAAACTGAAAACAGATAGTTGACACTGTATTTTTCTTATGAGCTTTCGCTTATGACAGAATGAGACAAAAACTTCAGTCAGTTTCTATTATTTTCATGGTTGTCCCGACTTGAAATGTCAATGGACTCCATTGGACTCCAATTAAATCCGACTAAATTCAAAATAACTTATTACAGTTCAACGTCTGTAATATTAGCATCTTGCCGATTTGATCGGGTTATATATCGACAAAAACATTGCGGTGGAATTGTGATGTCTGCAAATTAAATATAGGATTGTGCTAAAATTCTCACGGAAAAAAGTATTAACCGGTGTTGGGTTGGTGCGTTATCAAATGACCATTATACTAAACAATGTCTTGTGCAATGGAGCGATATAAATCCCATTCAGGACGAACAGAAATAAATTCTGTAAAACATAATTTTCTTCGGTAAGTTTTTCAGTTAAAAGTGCATAATTAAAACCCAAAATACCTCAAAATACAACAATAATATTGTCAATTATATAACGTATTGTATAAATGACAACTTTTATAGGTATTTTGCTTAAAATTATCGTTTTTTCCTTATTTCAAATTAGGTTAGTTTTTTTTGCTAGTGATGTGGTAAAATCACGTATCTACGAGTATATCGATATTTTTTATGACGGTCTTGCTATCAGGGATATTTTTGTTAGTGTTGAGCCATGCAATAGTAATGTAACAAATTGAACCATCATGGTAATTAAACAACCAGCAAAGTGTGAGTCGGACTCGCGCACGAAGGGTTTCGTACCATCCTTACATATAATATTATAAATGTGAAAGTTAGTTTGTTTGTTACGCTTCCACGCCGTAACTTCTGAACCGATCATCATGAAATTTTGCATCATCATCATCATCATCACCATTGCACGATCTCTGGAGTACGGAAAAGAACATAGACATAAATAACATCTCAGAATAAGGTACTGTTATCGGGGATAGACATTAACGCGAGCGGAGCCGTGGGCGTAAGCTATAAAAACGCCCGAAATTTTTGTTTGTAATATTTCAACTGTCTCACTATCACGGTTCATGAGATACAGCCTGGTGACAGACAGATGGATATCGGAGTCATATTAGTAGGGTCCTGTTTTTATCCTTTGGGTACGGAACCCTAAAAAGAATCGATTTTTACTAATATGAAGAAAATTATTGTTGAAATTTTATTGCAGCTCCCTGAAGTAAAAGGATAAAAAGGTGTGGATCCGAGGAACTTTCAAGCGACATATTGGACATAAAATGTCATACATACTCGAATTTGTTCAAAATATTTTACTGCCGTGCCGATACATTAATTTCGAATATAAAATTAAATGGAAGCGATTGAAACACGATGCTTTACCTACATTTATATTTGCCGAATTATAAATCAATGGTAATAAGAAAGTTTACGGAAACTGTTTTATTATTTATATTTAAAATTATGAAAAACATTTTATTTTGGACAGTAATGAAAGTGGGTAAAGTAATCTCTTGTTTTTCTTCACCTCTTGTTTTTCTATTACCAACACTGTGAATTTTTCACAAATAACACACTGGCACTTTTTTACCCTAGTGTAAAAGTTTTATAAAATAAAAAATATCACTTCGAATTATGTGTTTCTCTTTACCTACCTGATTATGTTTCCTTTACTGACTGTTCCTCAAAGCTAGCTGGGAAAAGCTTTAGATGGTTTTGGAATATGCTGAATGGCCCATTGATCAAGTGAAAAATATATCTGACCTTATATTACCTTTTGATACATGAGCGCCCCATTGCAATTTAGAGTCTATTGTGATTCCTAAGAAGGTGGTATCATTTACAAAGTCTATTTTACCTTCAACTAGTATGTCAACGTTGGACTGCCTCACATTGGGAACTGTAAATCGAATGCATTGGGTTTTTTGCGCATTCATAGGTAAGGTAGGTAAGTAGGCACTGTTTGAATTTCGAAATAATCGAAAATATGATTGACATCATATTAGGTATTCTGCCGTTCGACCAATACTGGGTAAGGCCTAATGACCAGCAGTAGACAGTAGACGCGCGGTGGGTAATGTATGGATTTTTTTTTACCTATTTATCAGATGAAGCCAAGCGACGCCATGCGATTAGGAGTTATTTAGGTGTATCTTGACGTAACTTTTAAAGTAAAAGCCTCTTTAGCGGCTTTGTGCACTTTTTGGGATGGGTAAAATAGAAAACTCGCGTCAGGACACGTGAATTGATCGAAAATTCGTAAGAAGGACACGGACCTGAGTATGCCGCAAAGGCGAGTTTTCACTTCTGCCGGCACTCCTGGAGTGCAACTAGTTGTTTTTTTTTTATGAATCGTACTCATTTAACGAATCGATACAATCAGAGTAGAGTACATTTATGACTTTCTTAGGACGAAACATTTAGTCGATAAATATATTTCATCGATATAGTACAACCCTGATCACATCAGTACCCCAGGACAACCTGCACATTTACGCAAATGGCATTGTATATGCATCTCTTTCTGATGCTTTAACAATGCCATAAGTAAAAACAATGTAGAATATTGTATTTTGTTGTTATTTTAACACGGTTTCTATGGTGTAACCGACTTTATAGACAAAAAATTTTTTTTTTTCTCCTGCGAAGAAAAAAAATCAAGATTCCCTAATCTAATTCCAAAAACTGATCAGAAATTTATTTGGGTTACACAGCGAAAAAATGGATTAAAATGTTTTTTTCAATTCAGATATCTTGTTTATTTATTTTTATATTGTAATAAGTATTATTATTATCATCATTGTTTTTGATTATCATCGTCATGAAGCGTTTCCCCGGTAGTATTCTCAGCTGTGGTGTGTCGAAGCCCGAGGCCCGCAATTATGACAGCATTTATGCTGTAATAAGAATAGGTTTAGTTAGATACACGTTGTAAATTGCAAATTATTTAGGCTGCTGACCAAGTGCTGACATATGTACATAAAATGGCTATTTTATGTTGTGACGTACCAAGAAGTAATGATTTAAATCCGCAAAGCAGCATTTTTAACGTGACAACGTCTTATAAAACGATGAACACCAGCTGCACGCACGTAAAATGTCACGTTACGGAGTAGCAGCAGAATCAGCAGCAGTAATAGTATCACGCATCTATCTCTCACCGTTATCACGTAAAATTATAGTCCGTAAACCGACCGTACAGACAATATTTCTTTTTTAATTTTTAGGCTAGATTTTGGCAACCTTGGAACGTATACCCTTATTTTTATACAAAGTGCCGCTCTGTTTCGCGATTCCGTACTTGCGATACTTTTTCTTAATATTTTTTTACCTTTTTAATTGTATCAATACCTAGATAAAAAAACCAAATAATCTTTTTCCCCGACGAGCTCTATTACACTAGCGGTCGCCGGCAGCTCCGCTCGCGTTTGTCGATCCCGCGGAAACAGAAACCATTTATTTTTTCGGGATAAAAGTTAGCCTATATGTGTTAGGTTACCTATAACTTATCAGTGTGCGAAATTTCGTCAAAATCCGTTCAGCCGCTTTGGTCTGATTGACAAACAAACAAACGAACTTCACATTAATTTATAATATAAGTAGGATAGGACAGTAGAATTAGTAAGATAGGTAACCTAATGACCTATTGGTAAAACTTACATTATAACATTGGTTAATCAAAATCTAAATAATTAGGTACTTTCTTTCTTTACCTGGTTTAATTCCCGTATTCTTACTTACGCTAAACAGCAATTAATGCCCAAGCAGAACGTTAAGTTCTGGTTCGAAGGGCACAATGAAGCCAGAGAGGTGAGGCTACTACGACTAAGATATCAAATACTTACATAGAGTAACACGCTATTGCTTTATATTTTTTACATTTTAACCTAGTTCGGTAGCTTTAAGATATTCTAATTTCTACGTTGGTTACCAAAGGCATTTGGGTACAAATCTCTGCATTGAGTGACTTATCAGCTTCTGTAATTAGCCTGTTGTCAAATAAAACTCATACCAATATATTCAAACTAGCTTTCGCCCCCAGCGTCGCTCGCGTCATCGTGGTTCCCTCGGGACAATAGTTTACCGGGATGAAAGGTAGCCTATGTCCTTCTCCGCACTCCAGAGAACTGTATGCAAAATTTCATGATGATCGGTTCGGTAGTTACGGTGTGAAAACGTAACAAACAAACAAACTCACTTTCGCATTTATAATATTAGTATCGGGAACATTCAGATAAGCGAGTAGATAGGTAGAGTTATCCTTGGTTAGGATTTCTTTGAATATGATTTAAAATTTTTTTGAAAATTGAGTGTTCCCTGTGATGCTTCCCCGGTCTACTTTACTACTACTCATTCTTCCTACACTAAACAAACTTATATTAATAACCTACAGTACCTAATCAAATAGGTATAGGTAAGTACTTGGTAGGCTTTAGGTCAGCGTACAGATGGTATCTTGATTACTAAAAATACGCTCGAACTTTGACTACTTAGGACTCTTTCTAGGTCAGAAATCAAGTCATACATAGCATAGTTGGGACAAGCCTCTAGTTTTGTCGATTCGGAAGGGGGTTTCTTTCTTCAGGTCTTTGGTGGTCTGTCTTCTCAAGACCTAAATGAGTATGGTAATAGTTACCGAAGATTGTATTTTATCGCAATCATCTTAAGTTCTAAGGACATCACACCCTTATTTCTTAAGAAATAAATACTATTTCTCGCGTTCCCACGAAATATCAAATCGTAAACAAACGTGTCTGCCATTCAAGCGCTATGTTTTATTGGCATCCCTTTCCCTCGAACGTTTGCCGCGCTTTTTACGTTTTCGAATTCAACGTTGGCGGCATTTAAAATAAGGCGCGAGTTAATTTTGGTTGGAATCTGGTAAGGGGAGCCTCGAGAGGACTGGGTCACATTTTGATGTACTTCTTATATGATTGTATGAAAAGTATTTATAAAAAATATTTCTTTGTATGTCAAAGAGTTCCAATTTACGATATCTTTTTGTTTAGATGCCTATTTCTTGAGAAAACTCGCAAAATAATTTTAGGAAGTAAATGTATGGAACCTAATTCTTCAATGTAATATAAACCTTATTGTTGGTGCCGTTAGTTCATAATTGGACAACAGCGTCATTCGATACGTCACGGATATACGTAGTACAGGATGTCACTTTGACTGTATGCGGTTGGCAGTTTTGCAACTGTCAGCCAATCAGCGTAGAGATAGATGTCGCTGCGGTACCGACGCGAGTCGACCCCAAGCTAGCTTGCACTGGGAACATTTGCTTGAGCTCCATACATTTTCTTCTGGTTCTCTACGTCTACAGTTTGGTTGTGTACCAGTTCAAAAATAATTTCAAAATTTTTGCCATCAGGTAAGTCCAATCATTTTTCTAATTAAAGTTAAGTGTTATATTTAGCTTAGTGGTATATTTCATAGCGTGATTATGATATTGGTTTTCTTTCCACGTTGGAATTCTCATTCAAACATGGCTATAGGCTTCGTCGTACTTTCCATAGGAAGCGTGGGTATGGCGAAGGATGCCGTTTCAATAATTAATTTCTCTGATCTTTTCCATTGGAGGTCCTGAACAGTTCTTCTACGACTTTTAGTTCAATAATCGTGCAATTAATTTGTAATCGAGTCATTTGAAGTTATTGCGTATTTTCAACACAAAACGTGAAAACAAAATGGCTCGTTCGACCCAAGCTTAGGCCAGTGAACTCGTTATATGGGACGATAACTATTCTCGAAGATTTTTAGTGATTTTATCATTGTAAAGTGTGTGTTTTGATTGTAATTTTATCGTGAATGTATCGGAGTAATTATTTTTTATGTAATCTGGCCGTAAATAGCTTTCCCGCCAAAACGCCGCCCTAGGAATGTTCCAAGCGACGCGAGGTCTTACTAACGCCTCTTTGGAACACAGCATGGGCTGCATAACCTGTTGCCCAGCTTGTGCCTAGTATTTAATTACATTCTGCGTTATTTATTTGCAGGAAAAAAGTTAAAATGACGGACAAGCCTAAGCGTCCTATGTCAGCTTATATGCTATGGCTGAACAGCGCCAGAGAACAAATTAAAGCAGACAACCCTGGGCTAAAGGTCACCGAAATTGCCAAAAAGGGAGGTGAAATATGGAGGTCGATGAAGGACAAGAGTGTAAGTATTTTGTCTAGTTCTTAGCGTCACCAAGCTAGTGTTATTGTGTCGAATATCCATATTTTATTGTGTTTTATTTGATAGGTATGGGAGGAGAAAGCCGCCAAAGCGAAAGAGCAATACACAAAGGACCTAGAGTCATATAACGCGAACGGCGGCGGTGGTGAAGGTGGCGGCAAGAAGGCACAAAAGCGAGGAAAGAAGGGCAAGAAAGCGGCAGCGCCAACTGTAAGTATTTTTATCAATTCTGAACCCAGCTACTATTGATAACATTGTTTTTGTTTATAGTTACTAACTTCCAATATTTTCTCGTAGAAGTCCAAGAAGAAGAAGGAGGAGTCTGAGGAGGAGGAGGGCGATGAGGAAGAGGAGGAGGAAAGCGAATGATCTCCCAGCCTAGAAGACATTTCTGTTCATATTGAATAATTTACTGGACTTAATTTATTACGAGTTAACGGGACTGACTTTCCAAAGTCTGTGCAAGAGTTCACAATTTCATTTGATGAATTTCTATTTCACACATTTGTATTGCTGTAATATTCCGATTCCAATATTTTGTCCAATCTATTGTCTGATGAATGAAATTGTTGAATTTGCTATGTACTACTTATGTTCTTTGTAGTATTAAAATAGGATTAGATTTACCTATTGTAAGAAACTGCAGAGTTTGGAAAGTTTCACCACAGGCTAGGGTCTAGATTTCTAAGCCTCGAAAAAATAATGTTTAAGTGTTAGCATGTATACACCGGGGAATTGTACAGTTAGACCTCCCTTGTTAAGTTCGCTGTGACTACTGGATGCTCACATGGAGATTTACCTCACCACTGGTTTCATCAAAACTCGTATGTCGGCAGCACTATCCAATATTGCTGTGCAACCCATTAGTTTTGAAGCTGCGCTTTGATTGAGTATGCCATAAATATGATTTACAGTGTAACATAAAGTTGTACGCTTTCTTTTGACATAACAGTTTTGGTCAAACTACACTAACATGTAAAATTAGAGACTATTTCATGGAAATGTATAATGGCTTATTGTTAATTAAACCTACCTCTTTCTCAATGTAAATTTCAATACTAATGACTTGTACCAAACTTTAAGCTAAGGACAAGGCAGCATGGGCGTAGCACTCGTGCAATTAAATAATTTAGGAAATTGAATGTATGTTGTATTTTTAGTTAGTTTGATAGGTAGGTTTTTCGATGTGATTTGTCTCTCAAATTTTACATTTGTGTTATTTTGTAAATGAGAATTAGCATTCCTCATGTCAATACCGATTTTACATGTTCAATAAAGTAATTTCATATACGACATTGTTTTATTTTTACTCCGGTTTTTTAGTAGGTTAGTGGGTATCTACTGTAGTTGCAACTTTAGACAGGTGTTTCAGTTGTTTGCAGTCTACCTAGTACAAAACATGGCTTTGGCGTTCAGTGACCACTTTTTGGGTTTGGTATTTAAACGTCAGTCTTCAAAACTGGGTGAATAGGGGTAAATTCAGGATTTTCTTTGCTTCCTCATTCCTCACCTAACACTTTATTGAGTGTTGTTGCAAAAGCGATAGTTGACCTTGAAAAATAATCTGAATAATCCTATCGAAATGCTGCAATACGTGCAATACCTACTATCGAGAGACAAAATTAGGCGATACTCTATTGAGCTAAGTTATAGTTTCATTCAATATTATAAGACACGATACCTAGTATCATCGCCATTAAATAGTCTAATAAGGATGAGATTCGATATTTTTGGTTTAATAACTATCGAAGTCGATACTATTGCCAAATATAATATAAATAAACTGCGAATGTTTAAGAATGATGTGATGTATGATAATAGATGAACAGTTAGGTTCAAAATGTCCAGAGGATGCAAAACGTCCATATCGCAAAATGTCGATCCCTGAATGTCCATGTCAATATGTGATTACACAGTGTTTTACAATCTTTTATTCAATTTGCAATGTATGTATGGATAAATGTATCTAAGTTAGTTCGAGTGGATTTTTGTGCCATTCAATTGTGAAGCAAATATCTTCAACTGATTGACATGAAATTTATATTCATATGTATATCGCGATTCGCGCGATAATCCTATATTATGAAGTTAGCGAGTTGATCTGATGTTTAGGGACTCCTCCTCCGGGAAAGCTTGTCATCATATTTGTTTAACTGATTACAATCAGTTCAGTTCATCAACAAAATTGATTGGTAACTATCAGGGTATATGTTATTCCGTCCAGCTGTCTCGGCGTGAAGAAGTAATAACCATACATACACAACACACATACAAGCTTTCGATTTTATATCACTAGTGGGATTTATTATAGTTAAATGGGTAAGTTCAACCTATATTTTTTTTAAACATTAATGTTGCTTCATATTTTCTCTCTAGAGTGTATTTGGACATTCTGGGATTTGGTCATTTTGGGATATGGACATTCTGGGATATAGACGTTTTGCACCTTCTGGACATTTTGAACCTAAAAGAGAAGAACTAGGTATATAAAATTATAAGCTATAGGTATTGACATAAGAGCAAGCATTAGTATGCCTTATGGCATTAAGTCCACCTGTTTGTACTTTTTATTGTGCAATAAAGTCTAAATAAATAGAATCGTAAAATCTTTGACTATCAATAGGGTAAAACTATTGTTAATATTAGATAGTACCAGGATCGGTTATATCGATAGTGTTTTCAAGGAAAGTATCGATAGGTACTATCGATCATTAGCAATAGTATTACTTATTGTTATCGATCGATAATATTGTCGAGGATCGATAGTTTCGATGGAACTATCAATAGTGTTGTAACATTGCAGCATGCCACCTGCATGCTGCAGCTCGTCCAACCTCATTTCTTTCTCATCTGTCCACTTTCATTCCTCATTTTATTTCAAATTTCATTTTATTCCATTTTCAGATCATTTCTCTCCGTCATGACTCAGTCTACCATCATCTCTGGTATTGTAACGATCTCTGATATTAATTATTACATAAAATGTTACATTGAAGTCAATATATTATAAGTTGTGTTCAATAAATGAATCTTCTTGTCTATCTGTTGTGTCGAGTGTCTGTTCTCCATTCCTTATATGTGGGAACTCAATTAAGAGCGCCGGGACGGTCGAGCCCTCACAATGTGACTGATTTTCGAGGTATAGTATCCACGATACTATCGATAGACTATCACTATCGCAACATTACTACTTATAATCGATAGGCCGAACAATCTTGCTTGGTGTGTGCCTCCATTAAGCCATTTGTTTTGCATTATTGATGGCAGTTTAGGACTTTAGGCTATACTTTATAAGTTGCATAAACACGAAGGCAAACTATTTTAGAACTATCGATAGTACCTATGACTGATTTTCGAGGTCACGCTAGTATCACGATACTATCGATAGACTATCACACTATGGCAACATCACTACACTACTAATAATCGATAGGCCGAACAATCTTGCTTGGGATGGGAAGGCATATTATGCCGTAGGTCTTGTTATTACTTGCAACACACGAAGGCATTTTTTTTATTTATTCAAGAAAAATATAAACCAATGCATTAATACATGTAGTATATCTACTCGTGTGGCAGGCATTAAATTGATTTATTATTTAACTCAATTTGAATGATTGTAATTTATACAAAAAAACGTGTGTGCGGTTGACCGTGGCCATATTATGGGTCATTAGAATAGGGTCAGATATTGGGTTTAATAGGGACTGAACTGGGGTTAATCGGAACACTTGGGTTGATTAGGGGTTGTCAAATACTAGGTATATTAAATAAAGGTTAACGACTTAATATAAAGTACCGACTCGTAGAAGTGTATGTTCGCTAATATTAAATACATATGTAAAAAAAATAGAGAAAGGATTCTAATTCCGACATTAAAATATTGCAAGGGTATTCAAAATCACAAAGGTATACTTCAGCCCCTGTCACAGAATGTTATCTAATTCCTTGGTCCAGTGCTGTCCAATGGTTTATACCATTGCGGGGTACTATTTTTGAAAGTGTGACGCTTTCAAAAATAGTAGCCCGCAATCATTGGACTATTTTTGAAAGTGTAACACTCGTCTTCGAGCGATTTTTGTAGAGAAAAATCACTCGTTTACGAACGGCGTCATTTCAAAAATAGCACTCCAGAATAATTACTAAAGCAAGTACCTAATTATTCTACGGGCGTGACAATGACATTAAAATTTGTCTTTGATCGCCCGAAGAAAAGATGATAGCCAGGGGTACTATTTTTGAAAGTGTGATACTCGTCTTCGAGCGATTTTTGTATGGAAAAATTACTCGTTTACGGTCGGCATCATTCCAAAAATTGCTCTCCAGGGGTACTATTTTTAAAAGTGTGGCACTCTTCTTCGAGCGATTTTTGTATGAAAAAATCGCTCGTTTATGATTGTCATCATTTCAAAAATAGCACTCGCTTGTTCTGAGCCACATAGGCACAAGAAAAGAAAAAAGAATGACATATCATATGTCAAAGTCAAAATATAAACAAAGTGTGGTGTATTTCTGTTCAGTGTGACCATTTGTGGCAGATTTCTGCCATTTTGGCAGATTTGGATCCAAAATTTAAGCTGTGGCATATTATGCTGACGATTTACAAATGTGGCAGATTTTGGCAGATTTCAAAGGTTTTAAAAATCATGCTAATTTTAAATTACATTAAAAATAAATAAGGTAAATGTAAAAATATTTAGTAGAAAATTATTTCACAATCTGGCAACCTATGCCTTTGTTTGATACCTCAGAACAATAACTAAAGCATAGAAACCGTGTTAAAATAACAACAAAATACAATATTCTACACTGTTTTTACTTATGGCATTGTTAAAGCATCAGAAAGAGATGCATATACAATGCCATTTGCGTAAATGTGCAGGTTGTCCTGGGGTACTGATGTGATCAGGGTTGTACTATATCGATGAAATATATTTATCGACTAAATGTTTCGTCCTAAGAAAGTCATAAATGTACTCTACTCTGATTGTATCGATTCGTTAAATGAGTACGATTCATAAAAAAAAAACAACTAGTTGCACTCCAGGAGTGCCGGCAGAAGTGAAAACTCGCCTTTGCGGCATACTCAGGTCCGTGTCCTTCTTACGAATTTTCGATCAATTCACGTGTCCTGACGCGAGTTTTCTATTTTACCCATCCCAAAAAGTGCACAAAGCCGCTAAAGAGGCTTTTACTTTAAAAGTTACGTCAAGATACACCTAAATAACTCCTAATCGCATGGCGTCGCTTGGCTTCATCTGATAAATAGGTAAAAAAAAAATCCATACATTACCCACCGCGCGTCTACTGTCTACTGCTGGTCATTAGGCCTTACCCAGTATTGGTCGAACGGCAGAATACCTAATATGATGTCAATCATATTTTCGATTATTTCGAAATTCAAACAGTGCCTACTTACCTACCTTACCTATGAATGCGCAAAAAACCCAATGCATTCGATTTACAGTCCCCAATGTGAGGCAGTCCAACGTTGACATACTAGTTGAAGGTAAAATAGACTTTGTAAATGATACCACCTTCTTAGGAATCACAATAGACTCTAAATTGCAATGGGGCGCTCATGTATCAAAAGGTAATATAAGGTCAGATATATTTTTCACTTGATCAATGGGCCATTCAGCATATTCCAAAACCATCTAAAGCTTTTCCCAGCTAGCTTTGAGGAACAGTCAGTAAAGGAAACATAATCAGGTAGGTAAAGAGAAACACATAATTCGAAGTGATATTTTTTATTTTATAAAACTTTTACACTAGGGTAAAAAAGTGCCAGTGTGTTATTTGTGAAAAATTCACAGTGTTGGTAATAGAAAAACAAGAGGTGAAGAAAAACAAGAGATTACTTTACCCACTTTCATTACTGTCCAAAATAAAATGTTTTTCATAATTTTAAATATAAATAATAAAACCGTTTCCGTAAACTTTCTTATTACCATTGATTTATAATTCGGCAAATATAAATGTAGGTAAAGCATCGTGTTTCAATCGCTTCCATTTAATTTTATATTCGGAATTAATGTATCGGCACGGCAGTAAAATATTTTGAACAAATTCGAGTATGTATGACATTTTATGTCCAATATGTCGCTTGAAAGTTCCTCGGATCCACACCTTTTTATCCTTTTACTTCAGGGAGCTGCAATAAAATTTCAACAATAATTTTCTTCATATTAGTAAAAATCGATTCTTTTTAGGGTTCCGTACCCAAAGGATAAAAACAGGACCCTACTAATATGACTCCGATATCCATCTGTCTGTCACCAGGCTGTATCTCATGAACCGTGATAGTGAGACAGTTGAAATATTACAAACAAAAATTTCGGGCGTTTTTATAGCTTACGCCCACGGCTCCGCTCGCGTTAATGTCTATCCCCGATAACAGTACCTTATTCTGAGATGTAATTTATGTCTATGTTCTTTTCCGTACTCCAGAGATCGTGCAATGGTGATGATGATGATGCAAAATTTCATGATGATCGGTTCAGAAGTTACGGCGTGGAAGCGTAACAAACAAACTCACTTTCACATTTATAATATTATATGTAAGGATGGTACGGAACCCTTCGTGCGCGAGTCCGACTCACACTTTGCTGGTTGTTTAATTACCATGATGGTTCAATTTGTTACATTACTATTGCATGGCTCAACACTAACAAAAATATCCCTGATAGCAAGACCGTCATAAAAAATATCGATATACTCGTAGATACGTGATTTTACCACATCACTAGCAAAAAAACTAACCTAATTTGAAATAAGGAAAAAACGATAATTTTAAGCAAAATACCTATAAAAGTTGTCATTTATACAATACGTTATATAATTGACAATATTATTGTTGTATTTTGAGGTATTTTGGGTTTTAATTATGCACTTTTAACTGAAAAACTTACCGAAGAAAATTATGTTTTACAGAATTTATTTCTGTTCGTCCTGAATGGGATTTACATCGCTCCATTGCACAAGACATTGTTTAGTATAATGGTCATTTGATAACGCACCAACCCAACACCGGTTAATACTTTTTTCCGTGAGAATTTTAGCACAATCCTATATTTAATTTGCAGACATCACAATTCCGCGGCTTCTATGTATATTATTCTTCTGAGTTTGATACCCACTCAGAAGAATAATATACATAGAAGCCGCATAAAAATAGAAACTGAAAACAGATAGTTGACACTGTATTTTTCTTATGAGCTTTCGCTTATGACAGAATGAGACAAAAACTTCAGTCAGTTTCTATTATTTTCATGGTTGTCCCGACTTGAAATGTCAATGGACTCCATTGGACTCCAATTAAATCCGACTAAATTCAAAATAACTTATTACAGTTCAACGTCTGTAATATTAGCATCTTGCCGATTTGATCGGGTTATATATCGACAAAAACATTGCGGCGGAATTGTGATGTCTGCAAATTAAATATAGGATTGTGCTAAAATTCTCACGGAAAAAAGTATTAACCGGTGTTGGGTTGGTGCGTTATCAAATGACCATTATACTAAACAATGTCTTGTGCAATAGAGCGATGTAAATCCCATTCAGGACGAACAGAAATAAATTCTGTAAAACATAATTTTCTTCGGTAAGTTTTTCAGTTAAAAGTGCATAATTAAAACCCAAAATACCTCAAAATACAACAATAATATTGTCAATTATATAACGTATTGTATAAATGACAACTTTTATAGGTATTTTGCTTAAAATTATCGATTTTTCCTTATTTCAAATTAGGTTAGTTTTTTTTGCTAGTGATGTGGTAAAATCACGTATCTACGAGTATATCGATATTTTTTATGACGGTCTTGCTATCAGGGATATTTTTGTTAGTGTTGAGCCATGCAATAGTAATGTAACAAATTGAACCATCATGGTAATCAAACAACCAGCAAAGTGTGAGTCGGACTCGCGCACGAAGGGTTCCGTACCATCCTTACATATAATATTATAAATGTGAAAGTGAGTTTGTTTGTTACGCTTCCACGCCGTAACTTCTGAACCGATCATCATGAAATTTTGCATCATCATCATCACCATTGCACGATCTCTGGAGTACGGAAAAGAACATAGACATAAATTACATCTCAGAATAAGGTACTGTTATCGGGGATAGACATTAACGCGAGCGGAGCCGTGGGCGTAAGCTATAAAAACGCCCGAAATTTTTTTTGTAATATTTCAACTGTCTCACTATCACGGTTCATGAGATACAGCCTGGTGACAGACAGATGGATATCGGAGTCATATTAGTAGGGTCCTGTTTTTATCCTTTGGGTACGGAACCCTAAAAAGAATCGATTTTTACTAATATGAAGAAAATTATTGTTGAAATTTTATTGCAGCTCCCTGAAGTAAAAGGATAAAAAGGTGTGGATCCGAGGAACTTTCAAGCGACATATTGGACATAAAATGTCATACATACTCGAATTTGTTCAAAATATTTTACTGCCGTGCCGATACATTAATTTCGAATATAAAATTAAATGGAAGCGATTGAAACACGATGCTTTACCTACATTTATATTTGCTGAATTATAAATCAATGGTAATAAGAAAGTTTACGGAAACGGTTTTATTATTTATATTTAAAATTATGAAAAACATTTTATTTTGGACAGTAATGAAAGTGGGTAAAGTAATCTCTTGTTTTTCTTCACCTCTTGTTTTTCTATTACCAACACTGTGAATTTTTCACAAATAACACACTGGCACTTTTTTACCCTAGTGTAAAAGTTTTATAAAATAAAAAATATCACTTCGAATTATGTGTTTCTCTTTACCTACCTGATTATGTTTCCTTTACTGACTGTTCCTCAAAGCTAGCTGGGAAAAGCTTTAGATGGTTTTGGAATATGCTGAATGGCCCATTGATCAAGTGAAAAATATATCTGACCTTATATTACCTTTTGATACATGAGCGCCCCATTGCAATTTAGAGTCTATTGTGATTCCTAAGAAGGTGGTATCATTTACAAAGTCTATTTTACCTTCAACTAGTATGTCAACGTTGGACTGCCTCACATTGGGGACTGTAAATCGAATGCATTGGGTTTTTTGCGCATTCATAGGTAAGGTAGGTAAGTAGGCACTGTTTGAATTTCGAAATAATCGAAAATATGATTGACATCATATTAGGTATTCTGCCGTTCGACCAATACTGGGTAAGGCCTAATGACCAGCAGTAGACAGTAGACGCGCGGTGGGTAATGTATGGAATTTTTTTTTACCTATTTATCAGATGAAGCCAAGCGACGCCATGCGATTAGGAGTTATTTAGGTGTATCTTGACGTAACTTTTAAAGTAAATGCCTCTTTAGCGGCTTTGTGCACTTTTTGGGATGGGTAAAATAGAAAACTCGCGTCAGGACACGTGAATTGATCGAAAATTCGTAAGAAGGACACGGACCTGAGTATGCCGCAAAGGCGAGTTTTCACTTCTGCCGGCACTCCTGGAGTGCAACTAGTTGTTTTTTTTTTATGAATCGTACTCATTTAACGAATCGATACAATCAGAGTAGAGTACATTTATGACTTTCTTAGGACGAAACATTTAGTCGATAAATATATTTCATCGATATAGTACAACCCTGATCACATCAGTACCCCAGGACAACCTGCACATTTACGCAAATGGCATTGTATATGCATCTCTTTCTGATGCTTTAACAATGCCATAAGTAAAAACAGTGTAGAATATTGTATTTTGTTGTTATTTTAACACGGTTTCTATGCTTTAGTTATTGTTCTGAGGATACCCAGCCCAGCCCCCTTACTCTCTAACTTTGACAGCTATGGTGTACAACGATTTTGATGGTCACTTTAATATCCATTGCAGTTTTCACATGGCCAATAAAAAGATGAGGCAAACAAAACCCGCATGTGATATTGAAGTGACTATCAAAATCGTTGTACACCATAGCTGTCAAAGTTAGAGAGTAAGGGGGCAGATTACACGGGGATACGCGTTTGATCTGCCGGCCTATTTGCTAACTCAGTGACCAACGTTTTGATAGTCACTTCAAAATACATTGCGGGTTTCCTATGATTGATTGTTTTTATTAAAGATATACAAAACGTAATGTACTTTGAAATGACCATCAAAACGTGGTACACTGAGTTAGCAAATAGGCCGGCTGTTCATACATAGGTATTGTCATTTGATTGTGGGCTGTAAGTGATAAGTCATAGGGTTCATATTCTTATAACCTTTCTTGATTGAGTTTTCAATCATCTTTGTTTTTACTTCATTTCATTCTCTTACGGCGCTTAGCGTGTATGTGAAGCCAATGTTGATTAGGTGTATTGTTTTTTTGTACGTTTAACGTAGTTATAATGTTGATTAAAAAAATGATGAAAATACGTTTTTTTTTATTTTCATGTTGGCATATTTTTGGCATTTTTTAACGTCGAGTGTGGCAGATTTTGGCAGATTTTTAGGTCCGTGTGTGGCAGATTCGCCATTTTTGAGATGGTCACACTGTTTCTGTTTCTGTGTGTTTTGCAAAAAAATAATAACAGTTTTAATGATTTGTAAAATTTTCTAAATCACAATATTGTATAATAAATTGTCTAACCCACGGTTTTTTGTCAAGATTACTTACATCTCTTCTTCATATAGTTAAATATCAGTGAATTATAAATTGTGTCAATTTGTGATGTCTGGGGACGGCAGCGGCGCTGGGGGGTCGCAGGTGGCCCTGGTCACCGGCGGCTATGATCACACCATCAAGCTTTGGCAGGCGCACAGCGGAGTATGCCTGCGTACGATGCAGCACCCAGACTCGGTAACTGTGTTTTTTTTTTCAACTTACACTGGCACTACCCTCTTTTATATATTTTTTATAAATAACAGGCTCACCCATGACTCCGTCCACCTATGTTCCAAGTTTCATCCAAATCTGCTCTGTGGTTGAGCTGAGATTGAGTTTAAAACAGACAAACTAGTATTTATAAGTACCGAATAGGGCATGCCGGGAAATCCCGGTCTAGAAAATCCCGGGACTATTTAAACAGCCCGGTACCTGGTCTTCAGCGAATGCTTATTGGAAGGAACAAAGACTTTTCTAATTCAAAATGTACCTCGAATTTAGTTGATTATTGGTTACTATTTTTATCTAAAAAATGTAAGAAATATGCTTTATTATACTAAATGTGTTCTAATGATTAATGTCAATAATAGGCACAGAATAGAAAAAATGTAACAGTTTTATTAACAACATCAACCCATATTTGTAAGTGAGCCCATTTACTACAGTTTACTTAACTGTATGCTCACTGCATGCACTCATGCCCTTTACACAATAAATTAATAAGCAAGTACAGAAAGTGCCAGATTTACTGGTAAATCCTGGTTCCAAGTACAGTACCGAAAATCCAGTCTCGGTTCTTGAGAGGGAACCGGTACAGCGTCCCCTAGTACAGAACCAATTATCTTTAAGGCACAGTAGACAAATGCCTAGTGGCCTCACATCAAGTAATGGTCTAACATTCATCATTATCAATCACACTCGTCCACTGCTGGACATAGGTCTCTCCCATGGTACATCACTGAACTACGGTCTTGACCTTGCACATTATGAATTTATTTTTGTACCACAATGACAATTTACTGTCTTTTTAACCTAGGGTTTCAAAGAGTGGGGAAAAGCCAGCTAGACCATGAACCAAGGTCGGTTTTTCCAACCAATATATTTTACGGGCCCTTAAACCCAAAAATGACAATCATGTAAGCATTATTAATCAAAATGGACTATTTGGACCCTTTTAAAATTCTACAATTGAAACAAAGAAGGGAGGGATTTGCAGAGCTGCAAGAGCATTTTTAAGAAACCTAAACAAGAAGTTAAGGTTTCTTAAAAATGCTCAATTAATTAATCAGTATAACCAACACATATAAAGACAACTGATATTGATTAATTTCAGTTGTCTTTGTGGGCCAATCCTGGTAACTACTGGGGTGCTTTGATGGGGTTTTCACTATGAAATTTGGAGCTTTTTCCGAGAAGGCTACAATACCCGCTTTCCATGCTTTCCATCAGGTGGGCCATATGCCTGTATACAAACTATGTTGTAAAAAAAATCATGTCATATAATAATTATGGCAAAATATACATATAATATATTTAATGCCTTATTCAACAGTTAAAAACAAATAAAATATAAAAATATGATTAAAGAAAAATAAAGGCGACTTTATTATTAAATAAAATTTCTTCCAGGCAACCTGAGAGTAGTAGAAAAATATGTCCTTGAGACTTCTATCTCCCTTTTCATCTCTTCGTCGAGACGGCATTAGGTCGGGCGATTCTTACAGTAGCACTTTCGCAGTATGGATTTCTTCTTCCAAGTTGCTGGTGCAGATCTGGACCATACTCACCTTGTTCATACAATTCAGCTATTTCTCCAGGAACGTCAGATGTCCGTTTACCAATATTATAAATGTAAAAGTTTGTGAGGATGTTACCACAGTTGCGTTACTCTTACATGAATAAATCTGGCCAAGTGCGTGTCTGGCCACGCGCCGCGGAAGGTTCCGTAGTCGCTGGTCTATAATATAGTTTATAATAATAATAAATAATTAATATAAGCTGTGAAAGTTTTCCTTTTTACTTCTTATGTACCTACTGCCCTGAATGTTATGACGCATTCTTAAACAACATTTTTTGTATGTATAGGACGGCAAACAAGCAAGTGAGTCACCTGATGGTAAGCGATCAATGCTGCCTATGGACAATTGAAACACATTGAAACACCGGGGTGTTACAGCAGCGTTGTTTTCGGTCGGCTTTTCAAGGAGTTGGGGGAGGATGGGACTCTGGCTCTCTTACTCACCAAACGAAGCACAGAAGCGGTAAAGCTTCTATTTATTATAAAACTGCTAAACGGGTCGTCAGGTAATGTAAAAACGCCCAACCCTAAAAGACAATTACTTATTAGTTTCTTGATGTCTATTCTCAGGGGTACTCGTCACCCACTGTTTATTTCATATGGGTGCTGGAGCCCAAGCACCCACGGAATCGGCGCCTCTGCTCATTATCATTATGTTTCAGCAAGTAAATGCACTGGAAATCACACCAAATGGGCAGATGGTGGCGGCATGTGGATACCAGCACATTCGCATGTACAACCTGGCCAGCGCCAATCCTGACCCAGTCATGAACTTCGAGGGAGTCACTAAAAACGTCACCAGAGTTGGTTTTCAAGTAAGTTAAGTTGATGCATGTAGATGTTAGTTACAAGTCAAGTAGTCCATAACTATCATTACAGCCACAAAAAGTCTACTGCTGGACATTTACAAGAATTGCTCGTTCTACAGGAGCACATTACCATACTCACCACGCTTGGCAGGCGGGTTGGCGAGCGCAGTTTTTTTGGCTTCTTGTGCTTCGACCCTACCCATCGCAAACATGTTTAAGCTGGGGAAGGATAGGAATTTGTTGGATTTGGAAAGGGATTGAAAGGTATTAGGATATTACTGGCTTGGATGAATGGGGAAAGCCGGGTTCGCGTATCCGATGCCATACCCGCAACCACCGGAGAGGCAGTTGAGAAGGACACCCCTGACCTCCAAGTAGTCCATTTGCTTCTAATCTTCTTCTTGCAAGGGTATAAACTATATATACCATAAGTATGACATTGGCGAAGACAATTATGATTTTAAAGTAACGATTTTTACTTTCAGCAAGACGGTAAATGGATGTACACAGGTGGTGAGGACTGTACAGCAAGAATATGGGACCCACGGTAATCATTTATATTAGTATACCACGTTCTCGAGCTACGCAAGGAGGGTTGGTGTCACGCTAACAGTCGGCCGCATTAACTTTCGCCAAATGATGTAACAGTATGTAAGCTGTCATAATAGCGGACTCCAACGCATCACAGTTCATGTAACCGGGAAAACGCTTAGATGAGGAAGGTATAATTTTTGCAACTTATTAATCATTTATTTGCAAGACACTTTTGGAGGCCCCTCTTTCCCACTGGGCACTCTGGGCACGTGCCCAGAGCCTCGCGATCGGTAAGGCCCCCCAGTTATCTTCAATGGGGCCGATTCAGAATCGGAAGCACGTCTAACCTTTGGGTTATTTTGAACTTAGGGCCCCCAATTGCTGAAAACACGATCTAGTTGGAGCAACCGGATAGAGAGCTTCAAAGTGGGACAAATTGTCACCTTAGATATACAATAATACAAACGCCTTAATTGAAAAGGTTATAAGCCTCCTATGTAAAATATGAAAACAAGGTTTTATATATTCTGAACATCCTTTTAATTTTACTAATTAATTAATATGTTTCTGGTATATAATATTTTTATATTTTTTGTACAGAGCCGGCTCACAGCTAACATGTCAGGGCATATTCCAAGTGCCGGCCCCGGTCAACGCCGTGGTCCTGCACCCGGACCAGACCCAGATCATGGTCGGCGACCAGAGCGGCATCATACACATGTGGGACCTGCGTACAGACCAGAACGAGCAATTGGTAAGTACCATTTAAGACGAAAGGGGCCAGGGGGTGCCATTCTTAACTGCCTGTCCGGTGGTTAGAGTTCCAGATATGGCTACGGGTACACTTGCCCCGCTCCCAGAGCTGCTGCTTACTTATCCCTAATTCATCCTGGTGAGCAGTATCCCAAATACTTTTATCCCATTCTCCAACCCAATAAACTCCTACCTTTCCCTCTAAAACGGTTTCGATGGACAGCAGAGTCGGAACCGATATAAGCCAAATAAACTTACTCACCAAACGCTTGCCAAGCGTGGTGAGTAAGGCAATATCCTACAACGGAATGATAATTCCTTGGGAGATACTTTTGTCCAGCAGTGGACATTAACGAGTGGAATGATTTAAAACGAAGGTTGCATGCCCAAAAATGGCACCGGTCCGTCCAGAACCATAACGAGCAGTAGACCGCCACTTCACCAGGTTCCATACATTAGCAACAATAAAAATGCTATGATACAGATTTAAGTGATATAATAGCTCTATGGTAATAGACAGACTTGATTTTTTCAAAGAATGTGTATATTTTTGGCCCTTTAACAACAAATAATAACACAACAAAATTAATAACTAAAGGGGGTCCCAAACAAGACACTTTCTTTTGTGTTATTTTTTGATCATAAAAATATGTAAAGTTGATTTTGCTACTTATTAATAAATAACTGAGACGTCACACCACAGATAATTGAAAGCTCAACCACACTTAATTGAATTAAATCACTAACAAGAGAGACAGACACCGTAGTACATGCGTAAGACACGATATGGATATCTCCGTGTCCTATATTGTGTCTAACGTACTGCGGCGTCCTTCTCGTCAGTTAATAAATATAAACAGAAGATAATATAGTTTCCATGCAAGAAAAAAGTTAACCTCAAAAGAGTTCTGAGGACTGGTTTCAAGCGTCCTCCATATACATAGTTCACATAAAACTTAGTCCCAAACCCCCAAAAGTTCGTCTTCAGTTTCGTAAAAAAAAATTGTTTCTGTCGGTCTCTAAAATTATTTTTATGCGGACTTTTTCCTACCTTCGTCTGCATCCGTTACGCTTAATCTCTTTGGAATCTAAGAACCATTGTAGAATTTCTGTCGCTTTCAACGCTTCTCATTAGCTGCATATTAAGGTTTAGTGAACGTTCTAACTAATATAGGTTTATTAAGCAGATTCGAGTGTTTTTATGAATGAGATGGTTAATCTCCCTAGATACCAGAAGCTGAAGCGTCCATCCAGGACATAGCCATCGACCCGGAAGGCAAGATGATGGCGGCCGTGAACAACAAAGGCAACTGCTACGTGTGGTCGCTGGGGGGTGAGCCGCCGAGACCAGTTCCTAGGAAGCATATACAGGCGCATAAGAAGTATGCGCTGCGCTGCAAGTTCAGTTTGGACTCTACGTAAGTGGTTTTGGAGTATTCGATTTGTGGTGAGAAAGGGGGGAAGCCGCCAAGTTCAATGCATAGGAAAGAAGCTTGTTCAGGCGCACAAGAAGTATGTGATACGCTCCCCTTTCCTGTTAGCAAAAGTAAGAATAGCTGTTCCTCCTCCCCCAAGATTACGTCAAAATTGGGATCACAAATACAAAAAAAATGTATAGAATTAAATAAAAATTAGTTTTTCTCTTAAAGGACTTATTGTCACGATATGAACAGTGGTGCAATAAGAATTGTTTAAAAAAAGAATAAGTCTGCAAACTATAGGTATGTAATGAAATGGGTTCCTACAAAACCTGCCAAGGCAGCGCGTTTGGTGCTTATGAAGCTATGAATGATATGCACAAGAATTATGACGAGTCTTAGGAAGAAGAGCAGTTCTAGTCGCTTTGAAATAAAAAAAGCGGCCAAGTGCGAGTCGGGCTCGCCCATGAAGGGGTTCTTGTTATATTTGAGTTGATTGAATGAAAGGTAAATGGCGGTTTACGATTTATGACGTATTAAAAAAACTAATTACTACATCTCGTTCAAACCAATTTTCGGTGGAAGTTTGTATGGTAATGTACATCATATATTTTTTTTTTAGTTTTATCAATCTCTTATTTTAGAAGTTACACACATTTTACCACTTTGGAAGTGTCTCTCGCGCAAAGTATTCAGTTTAGAAAAAAAAAATATTAGAAACCTCAATACAATTTTTGAAGACCTATCCATAGATAACTTAAACGCAATAGTTTGATGAAAAAAAAACATTGAGTTTCTGTTCTAAGTATGGGGAGCCTCCAAAATTTGTTTATTTTTTTTTCTATTTTTGTGTGAAAATCCTAATGCGGTTCACAGAATACATCTACTAACCAACTTTCAACAGTATAGTTCTTTTTTTTTAATTAACCTATATTATCCAATTGCTGGGTAAATCTCTCCCCCATATAGTATAGTTCTTATAGTTTCGGAAGAAAAAGTGAAAAAGTGGCTGTGACATACTATGGACGGACAGACGAACATGACGAATCCATAAGAGTTCAGTTTTTTGCCATTGGGCTACGGAATCGTAAAAGGTGTGTGAAAAAGTGTCTGTGACACACTACGGACGGACAGATGGACAGCCATGTGGAATCCATAAGGGTTTAGTTTTTTGGGTACGGAACCGTAAAAGGTGTGGGTGTGGCAGGATGCTGGTGACGACGTCGGGCGACTGCTCGGCGCGCGTGTGGCGCACCAGCGACTGGTCGCTGCTGCGGGAGCTGCGGCACGACTCGCAGCGGTGGGTGTGGGATGCCGCCTTCAGCATCGACTCGCGCTACCTCTTCACCGGTATGATACATAAATATGGACCCATCACATATACATGGTGAAATTTCTATCGTTTTGGACCCTTAAAGGGGTCATGGAAAAATTTGCATTTCACAATGCTGGGAACTCAAATCTGGGCAAACGCCTTAACCACTGGACCACGGAGGCTGTTAATGTGTTAAGTAAATACATATATAGGGACATATCACACAGATTAAGCTAGCCTCACAGTAAGTTGTGATTGTGAATTTGTGTCGTGAGATACTAACCCAACAAATTTATATTTTATAATTAATACACAGATAGATAGATAAACACCTGAGACCTAGGCCAATCTGATTATTTTCCATCTTAACCTGACTGGGGATCGAAACCGCTTACGGTTGCTCCGGCACTTACGGTACCACTGAGTGCGCTACAGATATCATCGATATTGTAATAGATATAACAGTTGCTTGAAAATTATGACACATACATTCAAGGAAAGAATTTTCATAAAAGCTGTTAGCCACAACCCCTGTAGCATGGCACGCGCGGTAACGTTTATCGTCTATCGCCATCTTGTTTTTATAATATCAAAGAGCGAGGTGTGGACAGTTTATTGCGCGATATAAACGGCGTCGCGGTCGCCATATGCTACGGGCGTTAGGGCCTCTTTTAGATCTTATATGGTGTAAAAGCTGTTTGTTAGGGTATGCTTATCAATCAAATTTTATTATCTTTATCCTCTAGTCTTGTCTGAAATGAGTCTTTTCTAGTCCAGAAACAACACACCATAATAGTACGTTATTTGCTTTGCGTACAATAAACAAAATCATTTACAGGTTCATCCGACAGCTACGCGCGTCTCTGGGACGTGGAGAAAGGCACGCTGGAGCGCGAGTACTGCGGCCATCAGAAGCCGATCACCGCGCTCGCGTTCCGAGACCAGGCCGTGTAGGCTCCTCTCATACCACTGACTTATAAACCTCTACAACTGGACGTGACGCCACCGACTGACGCTGGCTCATACTCAGATCTGTGGTACGACGTTGTGTCGTCTAAGCAACACTTGTTTTCTAGTCCCATAGTTAGCTAGACTGGGAATTTCAGGGCCACCAATCGCAAGAGTATAGTATAAGTAAGTAAATTTTCTTGTCCAGGAATTGATTGGGCCAGGCTTTAGGGCGCGTTTCCACCAGATATGTGCGAGGATACTTTTTTGAGAACCAGTACAATCGCTTAATTTACGTCGCTCAACGCAGCTCTAGTGGTAATAGCGACGTTTTGCGGAAGGTGTGTGCTAGGCCACATCGACATAGACTCGCATCAGAAAACAGCTTCAAACATCCTCCCACTGCTCATCTAAGCATCGTTTCACAGCGTTGAGCGGCCTAACACATCTCTCAGTGGAAACACACCCTTACTGTGAAGTGTAAGCTACGAAGTAGACATAAGTACTAACAAGGTATTGTTTTTTGTCTGTAATCGCGTCGCATCGCAGATTTCAGTTTGAGTCCTTAGACTTTATTGCTGATAGTTGTATAGAGATTTATGATGCGAATATTAAAATTATATAAATAATAGACATACAAACGGTCTGGATACATTGATTGAGACTTCTAAATATACACTATCGTGTTTACGATCACATTATCATAGTGCAAATATAAGATTCAGCTACGAGAATATTTAGACTTATTATTTATTGCAACGCAGCTTACAGCCAGTCGCTATGGAGCTATATCACAGCCTTATGAACGCCTAAACTAAAGTTTGATTATCCTCTTCGATAATGATAACAGTCGGCAAAATTATGTTTATTTTAGAAACGCAACGAGTGCCATTATTGAACGGGCATATGTTAGATTTTTCCATATTAAAATCGCTCATTCATTTAATTTGCTTAGTTCAAATATAAGACTACTCGATTTTGACAGGACCACATCAGGTCAGAAATAACACTCTTGTCCGTTCGTACGTCATCTATTTAATATCATCATTAAAACTAATGTGACAGACATGTAAATAAACAAAAAAAAAACATGGAAGCCGCCTAGAACGATTTCGCCCCACGGAATGTAGGCAAATTAAACTTTTCTAAAAGGCTGTCAGGCAAGGAATTAACACCTTTGTAGTCACGACTTTTGGTTTATATTAGCATGCACCACTGAATGTAATGCATTTCTTATTTGTTTGTTCCGCCAAGAGCTGCCACTTTGCGTGGTAACAACAATGATTGAGATGGCTGCGTCTACATATTTTTTCGTTCACTGCATTTTGTATACCAACGCGTGCTATTTCGTCGGGATGCCGACTATAGCTTTCTTCAGGAGACCGTATTCAAAGCTCCTGACAAGTCCAAAATTGTATGTGAGTGACCATTTTTATACATAATGCTATCTATTTTGTGATTTATACATAGTATATGTGAAGTTCCACGAGTAAAGGTACCTTTAGTGTCCATTTGGTACCTTTATCCGTGAAACGTCACCAATGTTTTCATAGTTCCTCATGTGTTTAGTTTATAATTTAGTGCATATTGCGTCACGCATGTAAGAAAAATAGGCTAGAAATATTTTTTGGCCAAGAATTGCTGATTGTGAGAAATATTGACGACAAGGAAATGTGAAGTAATGAACAAAGCAATGGTTTCATATTTATGATAACTCGGCATATTGTTGCTGTACACAGGCCTTAATACTTGAAGTAAAATTATATGAATTCATTTTCATACAATTAGAACTTTAAGGGTTTTTTTCACTACATAGTAATTTTTGTAAATATTCGTAAAATGTTGTGTTCAGTACATTTACTATGTAAATGTAAGTACTATAAATGTTAAGATTAATGATGAAATGGGATAATTTTATACTACAATTATATTGTTCATGAAATGCCAATGTTTTCTTGAAGTTTCATTTCAACCCGTTTTCCCCACATGTTGAACTTGTACACTATGAAATTTAGCAATTTATGTTACGCGCCAAAAGGTACCTTTCTACAGTACTCACATTGTAGATCAGCGCGATAATGTCGATCTAACTGTTTCTGAAGTTAATCTTTATCGACAGATCTACAAAAATATTGATGGACTACCTTTTGCCTGCATAAACTGTATCCTGTATGCTATTTATTCTGTTCGTAACGTAAAATTTTCAACAAAACCTGTCCTAGCGCTTGCACGAATCATCCTATAAACGCTCATGTTGATAATATACTTATTACCACGATGGATGTAACTCCATTGAATAATAAATAAGGAGGTTCGTGCTAAGTCCCGTTTATATACATAATGACGTGCGCTAAAGTTTAAAAAAAGAATAATCGGGTCTATATTATAATTATGATTTGGATAAATAAAATTAGCTGGTTATTTATTATACTTTCGTCATTTATTATAAAATATAAATAGCAGGACAACACTGACATAAGTATGATATACATAATATTATTTAATTGAACCAGTAAATACAATAAAATCATCACTTTAATATTGCACAGCAATAGCATACAAATTAATAAAAATATTGTACATTTAAATGCAATGTTGTATGTCGCAATCGTGCTATAATTTCGTCAGTCATACCAATTTTGGATTAAAACTACAGAAGATGGGGAAATCTTGTAGGGATTTTATTAACATGTTAGATATTTTTAAAAGAACCAGTTTCAAAAATAAAATATCCAAATCCAAAGGAGAACAATGTAAAACATAAGTGGAACACATTACATGCGGATCAGCATGTTCTCATGGTATTATCATATAATCTAACTAATTAGCATAAAGCAATTTAAATACATTGCCTAAGTACACCTTATTCCAAAAGAAGTTTACATTTTTTCAGCGAATCAACATAAAGCGCCTATTATACTATCCGGAATCAGTTATTGATGGACGCCACTATGCGTGAGACACGATTGGATATCTCCAATCGTGTCTCACGTATTGTGGCGTCCCTCTACTTAGTTACTGAATAGGCTAGTTTCCTAAAAAATATAATTAGTCCGTCAGTTAGATATTCAAAAAATATTGGACACGTACTTTTTCTTTTGTCAGATAAAAGATATAGCCCTTTGAAGTTCAGTGTGACGTCATAGTTTGCTACAATTTTAAGCAAACTTTGATGTCACGAGTCCCCACTACTGAACTTTGACGCGCTTTATCTTCATTATTTATTGTTTATTTGACAAAAGAAAAAATACGTGTCCAATATTTTTTTATTATCAAACTTACGGCCTAATTGTTATGTTATTATTACGACCCAGAAAACTAGCCTATTCCGGATAGTATAATAGGCGCTTAACTTTGCAACATACGTAATAATACTGAATACTCTTATAATCATTATATTACTTCCCAGATCTGTAAGTCATGTATAAGAATAATAATAATATATTTATTTAAATAATTAACATTAAACTAAATATTTGTGAATGTTCGTTTGGAATGTAACATGATTAAAATAACCGATATGAGGAAATAGACTAGAACAAATATACATCTCTCACTCAATCTAAACAAAATTAAGTCGCTAAGGATATTAAGCTAATAAGTTTGGTAGACGGCGATACTATAGGAACACTTGTTCGCGAGACTTGCGTCAAAATTTTACTGTAGCCAAGGCTTTTATCGCGCGCCATCACGACGGGAGCAGAGCCGTGTGTCGGGACTCGAAAAATGGCTCTTATGTACTAAAAACAGGTCACTCACGTGACGAAGGAGGTCCTCAAGAAGGCCCGAACTCAATTCGGGACCCTCAGCCGCGCGTCCCGCACTCCCCTTGAAAATGGGCTTCTGACGAGTCCGAAACTATAGTCGGCAATCCCGATGAAATAGCACGTGAGTGACACGTTTTTAGTACATAATGTCTGTATCTCACGTTAGTTTTAAATGGTTCTTATCACACCCAAATGGTCAAGTCTTTTTATGGACTCCTCTGTTACCTTAATTTACCATTGAAATGACAAGTAATCCCGTTTGTACACCTCGGGTATGAAATCGTGACGCATATAAATATTATAGCAAAACTTCCCTTATTAGCAAAAAAATAAATTTATATTTCCTTGCCCTTAAACCACTAAAAGTGAAAAGAACTTTACTGTTTTTGTTTTAACCTTACACATTCAAATAAAAATACGCTAACAGATCCTACAGCAGCGCCGCGTCCTTAACACTATAATTGCATTGATAGTAAGCACAGATATAGATGTACAAGTACATAGATGACGTAAATGCATCTACTTCGCGTGTCCGAACCTCGACCAAGCGTCAAGGTTGGCCGCGGCTACTGACAGTCCGCGCGCGTCTGTTGTAGCCGGACGGCTGCGAGAACTAAAAAATGCCTAGGTGCGTAATAATTAACTGGAATAGCCTAAAAATTTCAAGCACTCAAAGGCAAGGACATATTTCCTATCAGACTTTAACAGCAGGTGTTAAAAAGTAGCTACGCTTGGTTTCCATAAAAATCTTGATACTTGCGACATCTATGTACATTTACAGGGTTACTTAATAAACACAACCTCGCAGGACTATATAGCTAACATTATAATTAATAACGTTTGTTCTGTGACATGATAATTTGTTGCTTTTCACTTTCATCCAAAAATAAATATAATTTAATTTGGGTTGAATGTAATAACTCTTCGCGCATTGCAAAGAAAGATTACGCGCCAGCGTCACGTCCTTACGTTTACACAGACTTCGAAATGTCAAGACAGGGAATTAAAAACTTGAATGTATTTTATATTTAATTTATTATGTCAGAACTCTTTTGATTAAAACTAACGTGACTTATAGACACTCTACTACGGATCGGGACATCGGGCGCGCGTCTCGATTCAGTTGAGGTCGAAATATGTCGGCCAAGTAACTGACTTCGTATGTAAGTAATCCGTTGTTATATATTTTTTAAATGTCAGAATTCGACGTCAAGACATTGAAACCTTGAAAAATTTCTATTTAATATATAATGTCTAGCCGTGTGGTATCCGGCAGAGTAGAATAGGACCACTCCAAGTCTTCCCGTGGATGTCGTAGAACGCCTTCTACGACATCCACGGGAAGATTTGGAGTGGTCCTATGTCGCCACATAGGAAATAAAAGCTAAACAAAGCTTATAAACATCTGTGAGACCTCTCCAACCCGTCTGGCCAGCGTGGAGAGAGTAGGCCAAGTCCTTTGGCTGCTCTGGCCAAGTATGGCTCTCGTAGGACAGAGAGGGTCGTGCTTCTGCAGTGGAGACTAAAACCGACCCGATGATGATGATGATATTATGTCAGAACTCGTAGAACAAACATTGTTTATGATATTGGCTACTTAGTCCTGCCAGATTATTAGTGTTTTACAAATATATCTGTGATAGTAAGTAGTTCACTAACACTCAATGTCGTCGAGCGGCAGTTCCTTGACCTCGCCCATCTCGGAGCAGACGTCGTCGTCGCAGCAGTAGGTGATGACGAACTTGAGGCCGACGCGGAGGCCGCGCGGCCGCGCCAGCAGCATGAGCTGCGTCAGCGCGGGCGGCGGCAGGAAGGGACTGCGCCCCGGCAGGCTGCAGCCCGACGGGGGCAGCAGGCGCACCTTGCAGCCCTGACATACCATACATGACATCGCATCAAGACCATAGAATTAATATAAGTACTATAATATATAGCTTTGTGTTTTATTTTACATTCATAATGCTATTTTTGATATACTCTTATTGAGAAGGCTTCCTACATATTAGTTGATTTTCAAATTGATTGTAAAATGATTTGAATCAAATACCTCACTTGTAAAAGTCGGCTAGTTTGTTGCCTTAATACGTGTGTACTATGGGATATGGTGAGGAATTTCGGCGACGAGGTTGAATCAGGCGGTGGCTCATTGGTAGAGCGTAAGTCGTACTTAAGGTCGCTGGTTCAAATCCCGACCGCTTGAAATTTTTTCACCATATTATTATTTCATAATAAAAGTACTAAAGTATTTTCAATAATTTATTCGATGACAGCTCCTGTAGAATGAACTGCGTTTAGTTACGCAAAAATAACCTTTAAATGCGAGGTATAAAAACTACGACAACTGCCTAATTTTGTTACTTGATCCCATATAGTATTCATCTAAGAGGAATTGAGTTCTTATGCAATATTTTTTTTTTAAGTACGTTTAATTAAAAATAAAGAAAAAGGTCCTTACCTTCGGCACGACACTTTGGAACTTGTAATCCTTAATGGGAGAACTACTCCTACTAGTCGTCGAGATCACTATAACATTGACGTCCGGTCTAGGCTTATCCTTACAGAAGTGCAAAACAACAGATACTCCTCCTTCCTCTTCAAACGCAGTCAACGGCGGCACTTTACTCGGCTGCACGCTTTGCAACGTCACATTTATATCAGTCAACGGTTTAACATCTACTTTCTTTACACTATCTTTCTTTTCAATTTCATTATTTGCTACCGGCGACTCCACACTATCACATTTGGCATTGTCATCTAAAGGCAATCCTATATCCAGAATATTGTCTAAAGGGCTGTCACCACCGCCATTATTATTGTTTATAAATGTCGCTCCATCTGTACTGATGTCCACCATGACATCGTCATTTGTGACGGGGGACTTGGGAGCCTCCACTGGTACCTGTTTCTCTTTAGGTTTTTTGGTGAAGAAATCTAAATCAAATATTGCACCGTTATTTTGCATCTGTGATTCCTTTATAGGAGATTTTTCTATTGCATTCATTGGTATTTTCTTTGATATTTTGCTGGAAGTGAAAAATATACATTAATTTATAAATAAAAATCGGCCAAGGGTGAGTCACACTCATACACATATACCATATCGCCGTACAATATTTAAAGAGAAAAACATGTTTCTTGTATGGGGACTCATATATAAGTAAGCATACTATAAGTAAGTATACTTACTTACTTATATATCAGTCAGTAAGTAAGCATACTTGCTTAAAACTGCTTCCAAGCGGCCTCTCTTATGCGGTTATCCATTCTTTCGAGCACAAACATTTTAGCTATTAATTATGGACCGTTCAAGTAGTACGTAAGCAATATATCAGTTATTTTCAACCCCCTCCCCCTTGTCAGCAAAAGTAAGAAAAGCCCCGTCCCCACAAGCTTACGTAAACATTGGTATAATTTTTACAAAACATGTTTGTTTATTTTGCAAAATATTGCTGACGTCATCACTCATCACCATGCAGACCCTCCCACCCCCTTTGTCAGCAAAAATATGCCAAGCCCAGACCCCCCACCCCCCATTCGCTGCTTACGTAATATTTGAATGACCCCTCTGTGGTTTGTCGTCTCAGAAATAAGAAGGAACTTTGAGTTCTTGGTAGTTGAGTCTCAGTAAATAACGTCACAATGCTGAAGAACCCGTCAACATTTTGCAGTGTGAATAAGTTATTTCCTAATGAAAGCTCGTCACAAAAATTAAATTTTTGACGTTACTCATTTTTCTCATTTGTACTTTAAAATCCGAAGGGAACTCTGAAAAACAACTATTCTGTCTTTCATGGGCTAACTATTAAAAGCAAGCAAGATCCATAATGAAACTTACCCATTGAAACTATCTACTCGTTTTGAACTCTCAGGTAAAGACTGCTTGAGTAACTGCTCTCCAAGAGAGTCTAATTCATTCCAGCCCTCTGTTTTTGGTTTCTCGGCTAATAGATCCACATCTTCTGCAAATAGAGATTGAAATACATATTTATTTTCACTATGTATTAGATTCCCAAGATAAGCTGTGGTTGAGTAGTGAAAAAGAAACTGATTCATGTCAAGTTAAGGCTGCTGTAAGAAAGAATTGACGTCAGATTTTCCTTGGATGATTGTCATAAAAATATCAGTATTAAGTTAGACTATTTTCTATTATCTTCTTCTTCTTAAGTGCCGCTTCATCACTGAAGGTTGGCCGTCAACTCTTTAAATCGCGTCTTGTCCATGGCGAGTCTGAACAGTTGTTCTACCGATGTAATTCCAGTCCACTGGCGGATGTTTCTGAGCCATGACATTTTGCGCCTTCCCACGCTCTGCGCTTTCCGGCAATTTTTCCCATCATGATGGTGGACTTTTTATATGTAAATCTACATATATGTAGGAAAGTTACAAGCAGAGAAAAGGGGTAATCAGAGGATGGGCGTTATTAATGAAACCGATCAAAGTATTTGACGATGAGTTACGACTCCGGCCTAGCACGCACTTTATTCTCCCTACCCTACCTCGGCTTATCATCAGAGAAAAAGTTGGTCAGTTATCGTCACATCAGTTACACAATATTGGATGTGTAATATCAGTGCTCATAAAAGAACCTAATAGATCTTCCACTATCCACATTGATCTTACAATACACGAATTATCACCACAATAATTCCACACTACCTTTACACATATTTGAAATTAACAATACGTATCTAAAAGATCAGCATTGCCATCAAACGTGACAATGCTGCCAGCCTTCTGGGCACGCTACCGCGAGGCGACGATTTACCCGGACTATTTTATTTGTAAATATATATTAATTTTTATTTATTTTTAGTTGTAGCATTAGTTTTGTTATTTTATATTTAAATTGTATATATATATTTGAATAAAAATAAATGCGTATCTAACATACCACCTATATTTATAAGTCTCACTACACAAATATCCACAGTTGCCCTAATCAAATCCTATCCCTATGAGGTCTTATAAAACCTCATGGCTAGGGCGTGCCAACTCGTCCTAATTCGTCGTGTTTATGTAGAGAAACGGTTACATTGACAGTTCTTCCACTATTATGAATCATTCACTAAATGAGTAATGGATTCAAGTTGTTTATACCCATTTCGGGTATAAACAACTTGAATCCATTATTTTCCATATCTAAATTGATATTGAAAAATAATGGATGGAGTCCGATTTAAATTAACAATTTACTTATATTATTTTCTTTATCAGTGTTAAATTATATCATTATAATTCTTACCATTTAGCATAAGGCTGACAGGTTTCAAGGGCTCAGCAATATTACTGCTAGTTTCAGTCGAGAATATGTCTCCGAGTTCATCAATGACATTCTTCTTGTCCCTTGGCTGGTCCCCATTGCCCCTGCCAAGGTTTTCTCTACCAAGGTTTACTCCGGCAAAGTCCAGGAGACTCTCATTGCTTGGCTCTGACATCACCGGTGGCAGAGACTTGGGTTTTTCTTCTTTCTCCGCGACGAATGCATTGTACTTGTCGAATACCTCGTCTAACACGTCGTTTGCATGTAGAATATCATCTATAAAAAAATAGCTTGTCGACAGTCAACAAAACCTACTTCTCCTTCATTAATATTAAAAATTTTCATACATAACTTTTATTTACATACTACTTATAAATGAAAAATTTACATTTTACATTTTTTGTACTTGATTTTTTATACAGCTCAAGGATACCCAAAATCCTAAATAACAGGGGGAAAGCTGAAGGTAAAAATCAAAACCAAAATGAAATTGTATCATTGTTAATTCGATTGTAAACACAATTGCTACTCTTACCAAGCTACAAAGAAATACTCGCACACTCTTACAGATAATCGACGTTTGAGTAGAAGCTATACCACTTCTATGCTCTGTTTGGTGAGTGAGAGCCGGAGGCCCATCCTTCCCCCAACTCCTTGAAAGGCCGGCAACGCTTCTGTTACACCCTGTTGCAGATGTCCATGGGCAATGCTGATCGCTTACCATCAAGTGACTTGCTTTGCTTGTTTCCCGTCCTATATTATAAAAATCTATACTAATATTATAAAGCTGAAGAGTTTGTTTGTTTGAACGCGCTTATCTCAGGAGCTACTGGTTCAAATTGGAAAATTATTTTTGTGTTGTATAGTCCATTAATTAAGGTAGGCTATAAAACATCACGCTACGACCAATACTTTTTTTGGTGGGTAGATGTAAAAGTGTAAAGTCCTATATATTAACTTTCCGATTTATATTTAATTTAAAATTAATTACAAGTAAATATTTACAACTTTATGGTTGCTAATTAATTATAAAGCACTAGTCTAACCTGTAGTAGCTTTTTTCCCCACAAATTTCACTTCACCATGGAGACAATACAAAACTCAATAGATGAGCTGGCAAAATCGTTTAACACCAAGATATCAGAATTTCAAGAGGACTTGCAGAAGACTGGCTCCAATCCTACAACTGTCAGTATACTAGCAGGTCAATTTTTTTCATTCAAGAAATTTGCTCTCGACGCCCTTGATGCACTCCAGCAGCAGGTCACACTACTCGGGCAACAACAAGACACATTTGAAATGCGGAGCCGGCGTAAAATGTTGCTGTTTCATGGTGTTAAGGAGAGCAAGCAGGAAAATGGAGCAGCTGTTGTGGTTAATATCATCACAGAAAACATTACAGCGGTCGACTTCACTGCCCAAGACATTGTGCGCTGTCATCGGTTGGGTAAATTGTCCGGTAACAAGCCTCGCCCAATCTTGGTCAAATTTAGCTCTCAGGCACTTAGAGATAAGGTCTGGTACTCCAAATCATCACTGAAGGGCACTGGCCTAACGCTGTCAGAGTTTTTAACTAGGGGCCGTCATACTGCATTCCTGGCGGCACGGGAGCATTTCGGAATATCCAAATGTTGGACGCGAGATGGATTTATCCATATTGTTTCCCCTGATGGTTCGAGGCACCGAATCATTACGACTGTTGAAGTCCAGCGTCTGATCAGTACGTGCGAAGCGGCGGAGGCGCCTAAATCGCCAGGTGCTGCTCCGGTTGCATCCAGGGCAGTGACGGCAACGTCCACAGCAGGCCAAGCAGCGCGATCTAAGCGTGCCGCCTCCAAAAAATGAAGGAGCTTCATAGGATGAACTGGACAGTTTTTATTTAACTAATCAGTGTTATACAGCGGCCATAGTTGTTTCTAAAACTATAACTTTCTTTTTATAAGTTGTTTGTAAGTACCTTCAAATTAAGTAACTTTTTGATATTTTTATTGTTGGGTATCCAACTAAACTATTTAACACAAACAATTTTATTTACTTTATATGACAGAGCTGTCAATTGTCAATTAAGTTAAATGTCACTGTCGCTTTTTACTTTTTAATAATGTTGGACGCAAAAGAATATGACATTGGCAGCCACTACTATAGAGATGATTTTTCTTTTTATTTTTTTTTTGTTTTTTGGCCGTTTGTCTGCTCCATAGAGATAAGATAATGTCTGCTCGTATTTATTTAAATGAAATGTCTCCTGTATTCTCTTTCAGGCTACTAACGGGTGGACTGTGATTTGTTACTTGCTTTTTAGATTCTTAATTTATATTATATTATCTATTTATATTTATTTTGTACACAACACGAAATGCCCGGCGCAAATGATAATACGTTCCATTCGCTATCTTCTTCCTCAAGTTATCACAGCTTACCTGATTCACTTGATGATATCCTTTCTTCTGAATTTTCAAATTTTCCAAAGAATTTCAATGTGGTTCATATAAATGCCCAAAGTATTCCTAAACACTTCGCTGATATGCTAGCGACATTTGACATCAAAAATATTCATGCTATATTAATTTCTGAGTCATGGCTCAAGCCATGCCTTCCTTCTACGTCTTACTCATTACCGGGTTTTCAGCTTATTCGTCACGATCGCACTGATGTTGTTGGTGGTGGTGTAGCTATATATTTAAGATCATACATTGCGTACAAATTGATTTGTACTTCGAGAAATTGTAATCCAACGAAGGAATCGGAGTATCTTTTCATAGAAGTGAGCCTTCATCATACTAAATTACTTTTGGGAGTTTTTTACAATCCACACTCCGATATTGATTATTACACTGACTTAGAAAACCTATTAGAAGTTAACATGCTTTCTTATAACCATACAATAATTCTTGGCGATTTCAATACTTGCCTCATAAAAGATGATTATCGAGCCAACAAGTTAAAATCATTGGCTGATAGTTGTAATTTACAGATACTGCTTGAGCGCCCGCTGCGTCCGACTCATTTCTTTCCAGGGTGTACTCCAACACTTTTGGACTTAATTCTAGTTTCCTCTACTGAACACGTTGCTAAATATGGACAGCACCCTGCAGAAGCTTTCTCTTATCACGACCTTCTTTTCCTCTCGTACAAAGTCCGTCCTCCTAAGTATAAATCCAAAATCCTTATGCAGCGTAATTTTGGTGCTATTAATGTAGACGATTTCCGTAGAGATGCCATGAACAGTGACTGGGAATCTATTGGCGCGACTGAATCGGTAAACACACAGGTCGAAATCTTTAACAAAATTGTTGTGGGTCTATTTGACCGCCATGCACCTCTCCGTCCTGTACGTGTAAGACATCTTCCTGCGCCTTGGCTGACCGATGAAATAAGAATAGTTCAAGGATTAAAAAATAAAGCCAAATCCAAATTTAAATCTGATCCAGATAGATATCGTGACCAATATGTTAAGGCTAGGAATCGCTGCAATAAGATGTGTAGGGAGGCACAACGTCGCCACATCTCTCAGTCTGTTCAAAATGGTGATCCAGCCAAAGTCTGGAAATTTCTTAGATCATTAGGTGTTGGTAAGTCAAAGGACAGTTATCCTTCTGATGTTGACGTTGACGGCTTAAATAGCCACTTCTCATCTTCTCATGCAGTAGATGCAAATACTAAAACCAATACCATTACTACACTTCTTAATCAATCAACACCAGTCTGTAATCCCTTTTCTTTTTGTCCTATTGCTGAATGTGATGTTGAGAAAATTGTACGGTCCATCTCTTCAAACGCAGTTGGCAGTGATAGCATTAGTCGTAATATGATCATTCCTATCCTAGATATCCTTCTTCCAATCCTAACTTTTATCATCAATAAATCCTTATCCACAGGAGTTTTTCCAGATGCCTGGAAGAATGGGCATATCACTCCTCTTCCAAAAAAGACTAATCCTAAATTATTCTCCGACTTCCGCCCAATCTCCATTCTTCCTTTCCTTTCCAAAGTACTAGAACGAGCAGCACAAATGCAAATTAGTCATTTCCTTACAGTAAATAACCTGCTTGATCCCCTTCAGTCCGGTTTCCGCCCTGGTCATAGTACGACTTCTGCTCTAATGAAAGTCACAGAGGATATCCGTTGGGGAATGGACAATAAAAAGTCAACCGTTTTGGCTCTCTTAGACTTTAGTAACGCTTTTAATACTGTGGACTTCGACATATTGTTAGCCGTGTTGCATTCTCTCAACATATCTCCATCAGCAATTGGTTGGTTTCGATCTTACCTGTATGGGCGTCGTCAGCGAGTTCGCATCGAGGATAAGTATTCTTCTTGGTGCAATTTAACTTGCGGCGTACCTCAGGGTGGCGTATTATCTCCGCTTTTATTTTCATTATTTATAAATTCTATAACCTCACAACTTCAGTCTTCCTACCATCTGTATGCCGACGATTTGCAAATTTATTCACAGGCCACAATAGATAATTTTAAAATGGCTATTGATACAATTAATGAGGACTTGGAACGGATATCTGTCTGGAGCAAATCGTATGGCCTCCAAGTGAACCCCAAAAAATCTCAAGCAATTATTATTGGCAATCCCCGCCTTACTATTAAAATTGATCAGTCAGCTATGCCACAGTTAGTTTTTAATGGCGTTATTATAGGGTTTAGCGACCGTGTGAAGAATTTGGGGCTTGTGATGGACAGCAAACTAATTTGGACTCCACAAATAGCTGAAGTCAGTAGGAAGCTGTTCTTTACTTTCAACTCATTAAAAAGACTTGGGAAATTTCTGCCCAAAAGCACCAAAATTATGCTTGCACATTCTCTCCTTTTCCCTATCCTTGATTACGCAGATACATGTTATCTTAATATCTCCGAACAGCAGCTTAACAAACTTGAACGCCTTCAAAATATGTGCATTAGGTTTATATACGGTCTGCGTAAATATGACCACGTTTCTCAGTTTCGTTCAGAACTCAAGTGGCTACCTATCCGACGTCGCCGTGACTGGCATACCCTTTCTCTGTTATACACAATCCTTTTTAATCCATCATCCCCAAGATATCTAAGGGATCGCTTTGTTTTCTTCAGCGAGGCAGCGCAGGGTCAACATAATTTACGTAGTGCAGAAAATCTTAGATTAAAAATACCAGCTCACTCTACTGAATTTTACTCCCAATCCTTTACAGTTAAGGCCGTATGTCTTTGGAACTCACTACCACTGCCAATCCGGTGTGCTCAAACGCTAGCCAGCTTTAAATCTCAAGTGAAGACACATTTCTTATCTTCATAGATGATCGGGTTTTTCAATTTTCGTGTTTACAAGATATATGTATGTATATTTATTTATATATTTTAAATTTATTTATGTATTTTATATTTATTTATGTATTTTATATTTATTTATGTATTTTATATTTATTTATGTTGTTATCATGTTTATAACTTCAATCTGTAATTTATCTTAAAATATTTCTCGTTTATTTTTCTTTTAATCTCACTGTCTTTACTTTTGCACCTAACCTATTTTTGTTTTCATATCTCCTGCTCATTTTGGTTGCCTGGAAGATATTGCAGAAGCGATAAGGCCGCCTATTGTGCAAAAATTGTCAATTTTATTACTATTATTTGTATTGTTTTTGGTACAATAAAGAGTTTACTACTACTACTACGAGCAAAGCATCAATAAAAAAATGTTTTGAAAACGGGGGAAAATTATTCATCTGTACTAAGAACACACCTAATTAATCATAACAACAAAAATTGCCGCGGACGAAGTCGCGGGCAACAGCTAGTATATAATAATAATGAACTCACTAAGATGGTCAGCGTTGGCGTCTGCCGCAGCCAGACGCTGTAGCACAGGTCGCAGACGAGCGCAACTCGCGTGCAGCTCGTGGATGAGCTGCTGCTCGTCGTGCGACGCGCTGGCAGCGTGCTCCAGCATGTCGCGGAGTAAGCCTGCGCTGTCCAACGCTGCCCCGACCTCCTGCGCCCGACGGCTGTTCGCTTCGCTACGACGCTCCTCCTGAATATCATTATAGTTACTGACGTTTTGACAACCCTATGATGATACTGCATTGGTAGAAAAGCTATGTCTCTTTTAGTGACAACAAGGCATATTTAACTATTGGTCCTAGATGTTGGCTGCCTGAAGTCTGCTACCATCCATCTTCCTTAGTTTTAGCAAATAAACTTCTAACCCTGGTTTAAATAAAACACTTTAATATGGTATTATAGCGTATATTACATTGTTTTTACACCTAACATTTTCATGGTCGCTTAAATGTGTAACAATCGCGAAAACATCAGAAACCATTTCTTACCCTGGTTGTCAATATAATGCAATATGTCTGGCCACCTTATTTATCTCATAATTCAGACATTACCTTGGCTATTCAGTCATACATTTTTACTCATTTGCTAGTTTTATAACAATGAATATTTCATTGTTTGAAACACACAGGTGTGTCTAGTGGCAGCGCATGCATTAATACAATATAAATCATTAAAGAACAAGTGAATATTTTCTCTGAGCCAAAAGTATTGTTAATTCCATTTTTCCTGCTTTTTCTTTTATTGTCCTTATATGTAAAAATGAAGGCATTTAAAATAGATTTTACTGTAGAATTGCATATAACAAAATGTATTCAGACAACAACTATTGGTACATACATATTTTCAAGAGGCCTCCAGACCTCTAAATCCAGCAGATTTAGAGGTCTGAAGTCCTCAGGGCAACAAGGAATGTTTGGTTGGTAGTTTGGAGTGGAGGCCTCTTTTGTTTAGGATTAGGTAAGGGGCAGCCCACATCTTGCGTACATCTGGACTTCCGCTTTCCTTTTCCGTGGGCGAATACGCATGTCTGGTCACGTCCCGACCTGCCCATGCTAAGCTAGTGGATAAAGCCTCAAATGAAACATGCTGGTTAATTACTGGCTGCTTGAAGCCAACCCAGGTAATCATGCTATATCCCCTGGCTGACATAGCACCTCCCAAAGTTCATAGATCTGTTTATAGCTCTACAGAATATTCAAAATGCTTAATGATACCCGCCACCCCTTACATAACTACTTTGATGCTCCTAGGAGACTTAGCCATGGCGGACCTGGAAGTTTTTAAACAGACTTCGGACTCAGGTCAGCCGAGATGTAAGAAAAATCTTTCCAGGTGGGGATTCAAAAGTAACTCTGACCAATTGTGGGAATGTGGACTTCCCCAAACAATGTCCCACTTGTGGTCCTGTACCTGTACATTGGATGACATATCACAAGCTATGAAAAAGGTTAATACAAAAAAAAAAATTAAAAGGAAAGGTTGTTTACTAGTGAAAGTCTCTATTGTGGGGGTCCTTCTTTTGATTGTCTTTAGATTACATACACTCATTTGTACATTTGGTGAAGACACATTTATCATTATCAGCCATAGTAACCACTTGCACAAAAAACACAGAATTCTCATCATAAATAGCAATATCTTATTTGTGCCTTGGTGATGTGAATGGGTCGAGTGATATTGGCATATGTCAGCGGTTTTTTATTTTCACATTTGTTTTACGTTATTCGGCCATCTACACCTTTTAGCCCTTCATGTATGATGTAATTCATTTCGTTGATTCGACGGAGCCTCCACGAATCCACTGGTTTGATCGTAGCCAACGCAGTAAGGCGAGCAACCACCAGCCCGCTATGTAAATCTCGCTACAGCCGCACCATGACACTTTATTTTAGTTATTTCACACATTGTTCATAAACATGGGCATTTATAACACCAAATTACATCAATGTCACATTATAAAGTCCACTAGAAGCAATTTGCTAGACAAACTAAAAAAACAAAAACCAAGCAGTCGCTGTAATTCCCCCCAAGAACTCCGCAGAGGAAACTAATGTTTACCTATTGTAAGTTGTAAACTTGAGTCACAGCCCAGGACCGTGAGAAGTGGAGAATTCTTCTGCGAGCCCTATGTCCCTGACAAGGGATCACAGGAACACATCATCATCATCATCAAACTTGAGTCATGTGAAGAGATACAATATAGTATAGCACTATTAGTACCTATAATTAAATTAAAATAACAGTAACAAAAATCGCCATTGCGAAACAAGTGTACAGCCATCAGGGAAATTTGATTAGGATGTGAAATTTTAAGGTTTTTTTTTTATAGATGATATAGTAAATTGCATAGTTCAATACATTCTCTGTTCTCTTCATATTATATCTTTAACACATTGTATGAGAATAGCATTGAATATGAGTGTGGATAGAAGCAGGACTCAAGGAAGAGCTAGTAAGACATGGATTGACTATGTAGAAAAACAAAAGTAGTAATAATATTGTATTTACCTCTCGGACCATAGTTTTGATCAGCCTATTAGCATGTTGCAGATCTTCTGGCTTCTTACTCTGTAGTAATTTCTGGAGCAACTTTGATTTCTCTTCATCCTCAAATATAGCATTCTTAGCCCTGGTTTTGGGAGTTGGAACTGTGTCTTCAGGTGGCAAAGGTGGAGGAGTTTCCTTAACTACTCCCTGGTTTTTCAACATGTCATAGGCAACCTTGAATTTGGATTCTTTTGGATATTCAATTGACCAAGCATGGAGCAATTGTAAAACCTAAAATAAAAACATAATTATTCAGGTAAATTGTAACAAAAAGTTAACATTACATTCTATCAATCGTCGACAGCTCCGTGGCGCAGTGGTTAACACGCCAGCCTGCTACACGGAGTGCCCGGGTTCGATCCCGGCCAGGTCAAGATGGAAAATGATCTTTTTCAGATTGGCCTGGGTCTTGGATGTTTATCTATATATGTTTTTGTTATAAAATATAGTATCGTTGAGTTAGTATCCCATAACACAAGTCTCGAACTTACCTTGGGGCTAGCTCAATCTGTGTGATTTGTCCGTATATATTTATTATTTATTATTATTTTTTATTATTATCAATGTAAAAGCCTAGTTTAAATGGGCTGTGCTAAAATATAAATGTTAGTGCTAAAATTAGATTGTTTATTTACATACAATGATTATTGAACTTACTCTAGTCCTCACTTCGGGTGCTGTTCTGTCTGCGAAATACTTTGGTGACACCAACTTGATCATTTCGTTCAAGAAGCGGAATTTGCCGACTTCGGCGTGGAAGCAAGCATCGCAGCGGCGCATGCAGCGATCTAACATCGTCAATGCTAGCATCGCTTCTCGCGGATTATGCGAGTGAATGCGAGCCGCTAAGGCCTGCGCAGCCAGCTGTGGACCCTCGGCAGAGTCCTGCATTATTGTGCAGAACGCTTCGAGAGCAGCAGCGTCCGGGCATGGCAGAGTTTCATACGTAGCTTTTACTGAACATCAATAACTATGTTAATGTTTTCATAACATGACCGTATTTATTTAAATATTAGGCAGAAGTATAGTACTCACGGATTAATGCTTCTAAACTGGTTAATGTAATATTCATTTTCACTGGTAACTGTACGTGGAACAGCCAAATAATATAAAAAACAATTTATTTCATTCTCACATCACAAATGTTTTACCTATCTTCTTTTACGTTTGACAATCAATCAATTATGACATTTGTTTTGTCACAATGACAAAACAAGGATAAAAAATCCATAGACAAATCCATAGATGATACTCAGAACAATAACTAAGATGATATATTCCCATAATTCCCATTGGCAGTAGGAATTCTCCCATTAAATCCTTGATTTGTACTATATCGGTGTCGCACTTGTAACCGATTTACATAACAAAGAAACACTTACAAGTTTACAAGCTTGTCTTACGTTTATAGATATATCTACGGTCAAGGCGGCACTAAATGGTAGAAACCAAGAC
Organism: Elegia similella; assembly: GCA_947532085.1. Taxonomy (NCBI): domain Eukaryota; kingdom Metazoa; phylum Arthropoda; class Insecta; order Lepidoptera; family Pyralidae; genus Elegia; species Elegia similella. Next base: position 21,757,028 of record OX383933.1, on the reverse strand, counting down.
ATAATCCATTGACTAATCCCGTGTAAAATTGGCAAGTTAGTTTATGACGGGAATTTTGGCGGAGAGCACGGCTTGTGTTTTGGATTGTTTTGTAAATTGTTTCTAGTGGACTGTATAATGTGAAATCGGTGTAATTTGGTGTTATAAATACCCATGTTTATGAACAATGTGTAAAATAACAGAAATAAACTGTCACAGTGCGGCTGTAGTGAGATTCACTTAGCGGGCTGGTGGACCGCCTTGTCTCGTTGCGTCGTCTGTGATTAAGCCAGTGGATTCGTGGGAATTGTCGCCAGGGGCTCCGTAGAATCAATGAAATGAACTACACCATCGTTTCATTGATAAGAAGACTTAGAAAAAGCGCGGGAAAACTCATTTATACTTGATACTGGCTAAATACGTAATGTGTGAAAGTCATAAATAAAAGAAAAAAAATGGCAAGTTTAAAATTTAAAACAGCATGACAACCGGTGGACCGCCTCGCCTCGTTGCGTCTGTGATCAAGCCAGTGGATTCGTGGGAATTGTCGCCAGGGGCTCCGTAGAGTCAATGAAATGAACTACACCATCGTTTCATTGATAACAAGACTTAGAAAAAAGCGCGGGAAAACTCATTTATACTTGATACTGGCTAAATACGTAATGCGTGAAAGCCATAAATAAATAAAAAAAAAAAAAAAAATGACACAATGACATTGACAGTATAGAACAAAAATCCAAGAATCCAAGTAATCAAAAATCTAAAAATATTTCGAAAAGCAAGTGCCTATTATTCAATAGCATATAATAAAATACGACGTAAAAATGGCCATCTCTCGGCTGCCGCGGCTTGTTTTCCGGGCCAGGAACCTGCTTCGGCCCGAGCAGGTGATACAAAAGAGGTCTGCAACTACCACTCCCACGGGTGCGATTCTTCCTGAGCCTGAGAAGCAGCCATTTGGTCTGCTAAGTATCGTTGCTGCCGTGGTCCCTGGCTTGCTAATTGGAGCTGCGATTAGTAAAAACATAGCGAATTTCCTAGAGGAGAACGAACTGTTTGTGCCGTCTGATGATGACGACGATGATGACTAAGTAAATAGGAAGGTATTAAGACAATTACATAGGTAAATACACTTGTTAATATATGTAGACATATGTCCTGTTTGACTCCATAAGTGTCTTTTGTAAAACTCTAGAAGCCTGTGAATTTGAGGCTGGCTTGGTTGAGAATAAAAGTAGGATTGAATAGATTGTTTGTGTTAAGAGTGTAGGTAGGTATGGAAAAAGGAACAAAGATAAAAGAGATAAGTATTGGAATAATTTTAGAGATTTATGACGTAGTTGTAAGTAGTGAAATGAAAAATCAGTAATGTTATGAGATTTTAAAAGCTAGGAACATTTCATAAGACAGCATTGTAGGTGCAGCTTTGGAAGTTTGTGGTATATCAAAAAGAAGAAGAGAATTATTACTACTCATGTAGAAAGAAAAAAGCATGAATGGACCGACTTGCTCTAAGAGCTGCACCAAAGATCAACAATAAGTCCATGCGATGCATTCTGGAGAGATTTTTGGAGAAAGGCTACAAAATGGACTGCATATTCATGGATTTTTAGAAAGGTTTATGACAAAATGAGGAAAGAATATTTGTGGTTGACATTGTGAGCAGCCATCTGATCCAGGCACTGAAATAAATAAATAAATATATAGGGACATGTCACACAGATTGAGCTAGCCCCAAAGTAAGTTCGAGACTTGTGTTATGGGATACTAACTCAACGATACTATATTTTATAACAAATACATATATAGATAAACATCCAAGACCCAGGCCAATCTGAAAAAGATAATTTTCCATCTTGACCTGGCCGTGGATCGAACCCGGTCACTCCGTGTCGCAGGCTGGCGTGTTGACCGCTGCGCCGCGGAGCTAAATCTTTATACAGTGCTTGTGTCAGCATCAAGGCAGACTATACGGACTGGTTTGACATTGACAAAGGTGTCAAACAGGGATGTGTAGCTTCTCCATGGCTGTTTAACTTATTTATGGACAGTTGTATAAAAGATTTGAAAGAAAATGAATGTGGTGTAAAAATTAAAGGGTTACCAAATGCCTTCTCTATGTTGATGATCAGGTAATAGGTAATGCTTGGTCTTTACAAGAGAGTAGCCCACACCTCACTCCTCCCCCATTTATACTCTTAAATTTGGGGCTCACAATTCTAGATCCAACTGTGATACTTACTGTCACAAGGAATCTAATGACATATGAAATTACTGCAGTTAATTCCTTTTACTAGTTGCTCTTTCTACACAAATTATAATATCATTGCAGTTCTTAAAACAACATAATATTTATTAGGCATTACTATAGCAAAATATTTACATCTGCTAGGGGCATGAATGTCTTGGAAAGCATATCTGTGCAAAACAAGTAAAATTTCTATAGTGAAATGCTTGTTGATAGATATTCAGGTGCCCTAGCTTCTTGCAGCTCTTTAACAAAGATACCTTTCTCAAAAATCAAAGATATCCTGAATATTCTAATAATATGGTACATGTTCTTTATTATGAATATAAACAGTACTGCTAAGTCCCGTTGATATGTATAGGTTAATATGGTGTATATTTTATAGTGTTATATAACAAAATATTTTCTTTTGTTTGCAGGTATAAGCGGGTATTAAGTGAAACTCATTGTTATTATTCATTTTTATTACATAATTTTTATAAAATGTTTTAAATTAGTTTGAGCTCAATGGCTTTCAAATCTATTTAGTATTCATTGTTTCAATATCATTAATATATTAGGGCGTATAAATCACTCTATTCAAATATTTACATAGTTGTAAAACAAATTTTGATGCAATTGCTTACTATATACAAAGATTGTAAACTCATAATTAATAAATATTTAAATGCATTGGAAAATGCATGAACTTAAAAGAGAATTACAGAAAATCTCTTAGATCTAGTCAAATTGTTCTCCTGTTAGCTAAATGGGAAACTTACAATGCACTCAAGTGATTTTTTGAATAAATAACTTGAAAAAATGGCATGATCTCAGTCTTTAATTCAATGAATTCCATACTCCCTATGTCCTTTTGTATTTAAACCAAAGACATCAAAGCAATCCACTTTACATGACAGCAAAACAGGTTTACAATTGTTTATTGAGTTCACATATGCAAATATATAAGTAAATATGTCTGTAAGTTTATATATTTCCCCATAACTTTTAAATGTCTCAATGGAGTGACATGGCTATTATTTTTTGGGCCAAGGCAATATTTTTTTTTATTAAATAAAATGCTGGCCTTTTTTAGGTGGTGTATTTCACATAGGGAGAAGTCCTAATGTCTTTTGGAAGCCCTTTTGGACGAAATCAGCAAACATTTCCACATTGAGTAACAAAGTAAATTGCAATAAATTAATACTGATTTCTAAGAGACATGAATTATCAAAATATTATAAGTATTACTTGTACAATTTGATGTGAATTTAATAACAAAAAGCAATATCATGAGGTGGGTATGGTAATTCTATCTATTGGCAATCATAATTTGTGCTTTCTCAAATACTTAATACATTTCTAAAATGTCTTTTGTAGTTTCGTATAAAAAAATCAGTAATACATGCTTTTTAACATCTTGCGTAAGCATATATTTTTTATGTTCTAAAGTTTTATATAATACTTTCAGATTTAAATGTGCCACACGCACATGAACAGCTTTTAACAACATGGTGTGGCAAATAGGCGTGTATATTGCAATTTTAAATTTAAAGGAATTGCCTACACTAAAATAGTCAAAGCTTGTCTCTTCACTATATGTAAGAGAATTTAGATAGGCTCATTGCTTTAGATAGTCTCATTGCAATCTCAATCAAATGTGCCATTCTCTGACATAACTACTTTTAGTAATTCAGTTACAGTCCGCACCGTCGATCGCATGACACGTCGCAGTAGCTAACTTTGGGTGTCATCGGGGCTTAAAGCAAAATTTTTGCATTGGGGAATATTTGTATTGTATGCATCCATATTTTCAGTATATAAGCATTGATTACCATCTGAATCTTAAGCATCTCTGATAGAATAAAATATACAGAATACTTACCCAAACATAATAGTAATAAAACAAGCTATGATTGTTACAGTATTGCCCAACATACGTGACGAACACTAACCAAATACAAGTGATCAAGCTAAGAGTATGTTATCCTTAGGCTTTGGCATCTCATACAACTTGACTTAAGAAACGACAGTTTTTATATCTACGCCATACAATATGCATGAGCTGCCTCATGCCATTTGCCACCGCGGGATACGAGTTGCCTACTGTCAAGGATTTAGCGTCAATAGCACATTACAAAGCAACATTTAGCATCGTATTTGTCACATCCGTCATCTATGTAAAACAAACCGTTACACAAACGCGGTTCTGAGATGTACATTGCGGTTTTTGTGTCCTTGATTTTTTGACTAACAATATGAAAACCGTTATGTATACAGAAGTTCCAGCGTTTGTCGCTTACTGTGGCTCTTAATACAAATGGTAGTCGGTTGTTCAGTCGCAGATCTACTCGGGAGGCCGCTTGTGCTCGCCCCAGCCGTGGAAGCACTTGGTGAACCGTCGAGATTCCTTGTTCTTGAGCGTGAGGAACAGCTTGCGCGGCCGGCTGGGCTGCACCGACTTCATGTGCTGGATGTACACCTATAGGGAGCAACAGGCGTGGTTACAATGTCTGTACCTGACATCTTACTTTCAGCTTTCGACCGCCTTATTTAATAAATGATTCTGATATGTCGCATACGGTAGTTTCGCATTTTTTTGTCACAGTAAATAAACAATATTAATAAAAAAAATCTTATTGCGGTTCAATTTGTTATGTTATATGTTCGCGGGCAAGGAAAACATGCTTAACGTATTCGAATTAAGAAATAGAGAACATGGATATTTTCTTTTTGTTGTGCTATGTAGTCCCAAAATAGGCACATCAGTGAAAAAATACCTTGATAGTACAAAAACTTTGAGATATAACCGTTACAAAGTCACATTTTTGAGTGAATCCATTACACCGCCTTCATAACACCAGACGGATGTGCGACGAGAAGTTTGTTTATTTTTTTTACTAAATGTTGGATTAGGCATTTGTCTCCCATCTCATCTCAGCTATGTTGAATATTGAGTTCATGGGAAAAACCTCATGATAAAAGTTTACATTTTTAATGGATATCGTAGTGTTATATTCTTTTTAAAATTATCAATAATTTATAATGGACTTTTCCAACCAAACTTAACGTACCAATATCAAAAGTGTATTTAAGGCAGATGCTTACTTAATCATAATATTTTTCAAAATCTACACATCATGTAGGTTCTCTATTGAAGAACCTATAACAATTCTTGGATAAAATACTAGTATTATAATAGTAGGCGATGGCATAAGTCCAAAGATCACGATAATCCATTGTTTTGTTATGACAAGGACGCCGATCAATCAAAACTTCGCAGTTATGATACTAATGTCATAAATGAGAAAATATGGACTGCATACCTGAGCGGATTTGTAGGCGAGCTTGATCTCCACCTCGGAGCACTTGGCTCCGAGCCACAGGAACACCTGCTCACCGTTATCCAGAATCATTATGTCGTCGTCTGCCAAGTCGTCCTGTCAATTCACACGTTTATTAGCACAATAACAAAAGATTTGTCGACTATAACTTTACCTGATTAACCGACTAGGCAGTTAATCGGTTGTAAAGAGGCCGACACCGATCACGCTTTCGGGTGCATTCGACAAGTTTAGTTTACAGCTGATCTAAACGCAACTTTCAACCTGCTAGCGAGTCATATTTAGTCCTGCGAGGTTATTAGTGTTTTTCAAGTTACCCTGTATACATTTCATTGAGAAATACAGACAAAGTAAGAAGCTGGATAGTCGGCGCTTTTTGCCGAATAGTCACTGATTACGAAAGTGGCGAGATAGTCGGCATTACTATTTTTATTTTAATAACGAATCACTTGTTAAATATTCTGACAAATGTACAGAATGTTTTAAGGTTTGGTTCGAATTAGTTGCTCTTTATTATTGAGACATTCCATGTCATTACACTGTCAAAGCAAACTAAAGCTACTAAAAAACAACGGGTTGCACTCCGAGAGTGCCAGCAGAAGTTAAAACTCCGCGCGGTAGAGAGAGAAGAGGATATCACTTCCTATACGGCGCCGGCGGTCTCAGGTCACGTGTCTGTCTTACGAATTCACGATCAGGTCACGTGTCCTGACGCGAGCTTAACATTTTTTACCCATCCCAAAAAGTGCACAACGCCGCTAAAGAAGTTTTCACTTTAAAAATTGTGCCCTTGTCGTTGGAGCAGCGGAACAGGCGCGTGTAGTTGAGGAAGTTAAGTTTACCTGGCAGAAGTCGGTGCACTTCTCGGAGACGGTGAAGTAGCCCTTCTCGTTGGAGCAGCGGAACAGGCGCGTGTAGTTGAGGAAGTCTGCGTCGCTGTCGTAGGGTTTGCGCCCGCCCAGCGCCACCCAGAAGAAGTTGTCCGGCTCGCTGCCCTCACTCAACACCTGCCCAGACAGACTTCTTTAATAATCTTGTTCAATTCTTCAGGCATGTTGCTGGTTTTCACATTATCGGTATTTTTGACTAAGCTTTCAAATAAGTTGACAGTGGAAAAGAAAGAAAGACAAGTGGAATAAAAAATATAACCTAATAAAAAATAAATAAAAAGTACCTAAATAAAATCTTATTTTTCAAACGAAAACCTGCATCAAAATCGATACGTCCGTTTGGGAGCTACAATGACACAGTTAGACACACAAATATACAAACGGACAAGTCACACAAACTTTCTTTTCCGTCGGAGGTTAAAAATCAAATATACCCGACGATGTTGCCGTAGTGCTATATCATTCTAGAGGTATAAAACTCTATGGATCCATTTCGAAACTAGCGCCATTTTCATAAATCCAATCCAATAAAAAAATAAACAATTCTGTGCTTTGGTAGTTAATTAACTTGGTAGTATTTTTGGTATTACTTTTCATTATTGTACAAGATACTATTTGTCGTCCGCGGCTTCGCTCACGTAAATGACGATCTCGCGGGAACAATACTTTTTCCGGGATGAACGGTAGCTTATGTGTTAAACCAGGTAATAAACTTCTTGTGTTTCGTTAAAATCCGTTCAGCCGTTTTAGCCTGAAAGAGTAACAAGCATCCATACTTACTCAAAAACTTTCGTGTTTAAAATATTAGTAAGGATTGTGTAAGAAAACTATTAATTACCGTCACTTATGGCGGCAATCAGTAGTTCTCTTAATTTATCAAATGAAAAATGATGAAAAGAAATACCAAAAATATTACTAGTAATACAGATATATATACCGAAGTACAGATTTTTTTTAACTTGATCGGCTTTAGGGGTTAGAGAATAAAATGAAAGGTGGCGCTTGTTTCGTTGTTCTATCTGATTTTTCAATAGGTCAGCTCTATCGCAAATAGATGTTTTACATAACTTTAGTCTTTTAGTGGAGGTTTGTTCACAACTTCTCGAGAGTTTATGAACAATGTGTGGAAAAACTAAAATAAAGTGTCATGGTGCGGCTGTAGTGAGATTTACTTAGCGGGCTGGTGGTTGTCCGCCTCGTTGCGTCGTCTGTGATCAAGCCAGTGGATTCGTGGGAATTGTCGCCAGGCTCCTTAGAATCAACGAAATGAACTACACCATCATTTCGTTGGTTAACAAGACTTAGAAAAAGAGCGGGTAAACTCATTTGTACTTGATACTGGCTAAATACATCACGCGTGACAGTTATTAATTAAAAACTGACATCTGTCAATCACGCGTGTCTGGCAGAGCCAAATATAATGTATTGAAAAAGAAAACGTACCTGTAAGCTGAGCCAGGGGTTGTTGAATTTTTCCTCTGCGATCTGCTCGATAAGTCGGGCGCAGTCGGGCGAGCTGTTGGCCCCGATCCACGCGTACACGATCGCTGAAGACGTCTCGTTAGCGCCCTCTAGCGGCACGTTTAGGATGTAGCTGGATGGAGATGTTTAATTTTTACATCACATATTTTCGATTTTATTATTAAACCGAGCATTGTATATAACGCTTCATAACAATTAATTGTATAGACAAACAAGGCTAAAAAATTAGTTGATGCTGAATTTTGAACTACGACCGATTATATACGACGATATTGTATGGTGGTACAGAACCCTTCGTGTGCCATTCAGACTCACCCTTGGCCGGTTTTTTGAGTCATCATCAGGTCTTTTTAGTCTCCACTACAGGAACCTCTCTGTACTACTAGAGCCATACTTGGCCAGAGTAGTCAGAGGATTTGGCCTACACTCTCCACGCTGGCCAGACGGGTTGGAGTGGGTTTTTCAGTACTCGAGATAAAAGGCGGTCGTTCCTATTAAAGTCCGGACATGTGTGTGACCCAAGCCTACACGCCCCACTCCCCCTAATGGAAAAATTTTAAGGATCCCCTTAAAATTTTACATTAAGGGGAGTGGGGCGTGTAGGCTTGGGTTTACTTGGTGACGACGTCAGCAACATTTTGCAAAATAAACAAACCTTATTTGTAAAAATGATACCAATATTTACGTAAGCTTGGGGGAGGGGGAAGAGCTTTTCTTTCTTGCAAATGGAATACTTGAATGGCCACTGACCTGGCAAATACTTGTCACAAATTTTTATCCACTCGCGTCAGACATACAACACCATCAAGTCTATCTTTTAGTTCTACTTCAAAAGTAGGCAAATAAGAAGTTCATAGGACATGTTCGTGTTAAAAATTGATCTTACCAGAAAGCACTATTGAGCTGCGAGGCTTCGGCTTTCACTTGTATGAGCCGCGTGCACAACGCTGAGCCGTTGCTGCGCAGTTCGAACAGTTCCACTGGTTGCTTGCCACCCTCCTATTGAGAATAAAATGTTTTATTCCAAGACAGTATCTCTATATACATAAAAATAAAACTAACATATGTGTAAGGGGTGTCATTTTCAACTGCCTGACCGGTGGTTGCATGTATCGTCAGCGCCCGGCCTCCCGACCTGCTACTGGCTTTTCTGTTTCATCCGAGTGAGTAGTATCCCAATTCCTTCATTCCCTTTCCAAATCTAACAAATTTCTATCCTTCCACAGCTTAAAGATGCTTTCGATGGGCAGCAGCGTCGGAAGCACAAGAAGCCAAAGAAACTGCGCTCGCCAACCCTCCTGCCAAGCGTGGTGAGTATGGCAATATTCTCCCATGGAACGAAAAATCTTTGGGAGAGCCCTTTGTCCAGCAGTGGACTTCTAATGACTGGATTAATACCAATATACTAGTTCTTGGCGAGAATTCCGGGGGACTGCACGGTTTACATTTTGGATTGAACTACAGATAACATTAGAAGTAATTTGCAAATTACTTCTAGTGAAGTTTATAATGTGAACTTATTACTTATTCGTAGGTGAAATTGGTATAATTTGCCCATGTTTATGAACAACTAGCTTTCGCCCGCGGCTTCGCCCGCGGCTTCGCCCGCGTCAATGTCGATCCCTCGGGAATAGTACTTTTTCCCGGGATAAAAGGTATGTCCTTCTCCGTACTCCAGAGAACTTGTATGCAAAATTTCATGATGATCGGTTCAGTAGTTACGGCGTGAAAGCGTAACAAACAAACAAACAAACTCACTTTCGCATTTATAATATTAGTAAGGATGTGTGGAATAAATAAATAAACTAATAGTGCGGCTGTAGTGAGATTTACGTAGCGGGCTGGTAGTTGCCCGTCTTGCTGCATCGTCTGTGATCAAACCAGTGGATTCGTGGGAATTTTCGTCTCCGTCGAATCCACGAAATGAATTATACCATCATTTTGTTGTTACACAAGAATAACTCGAAAACTTGGGTTCATCATTATGAAGCTGCAGTCGAAACAAGACTCCCATGCAGTGACACAGAATAAGTCTAGTACTTAGTACAGAAGTCGCACTCTGCAAAGATATTTAAAGAAATATCAGCTCAATGCAGTTAGCGGATGCGGCGTAATTTATCTCGAGTCAGAAGGTAGAACCTTTTAGTTTAGATACCTACATCAAGGCAATTTTATACTTATAGCTCTGAATAAATGCTTCATAATTCGTTGAAGTCGATGAACACATGTGACCGAACGGGCGTCGTTCCTACCGGATTTGTTCGGTTTCCCTTTCGAAGGGGTCGCCCCGCGTAGGTATGTTTTCGATACCGTCACGGGGAGTTTTTACCTTACAAATTACTATAGCAGTTCTTTTACTAATATATTCTAGCCAGAATCTGTCAAGGAATTAAGTTAAATATGAAAGTCTCACCGGCTTTTGGTTCCTCTTGCCGTCCCTGATGATGAACTTTCTGTGGAAGTGTGCCATGAACTTCAAACTCTCCTGCTGTTGGTGCGTCCTGACCACGTCTAGCCTCTTGCACAACTGCTTGAATTTCCTCTCGAGGCCGAATGTGAAGGTCAACCATCCCATGTTACTGGCCTTGCGACCTTGCCAGAAGTACACCACCCACGAAACTGACTCGGAATCCTCGTCGGCTTCGTTTGACCCTTCGCTTTCCTCTTCCGGCTGTAAGAAAAAAACATATATTCATTTATGCCATTATGGCATAAAAAACTTTCCTGATGGTCCAAGAACAATCGGGCTGCATGCAATATATATAAATAGGAAAACAAAAACTCGTCGCGATATTGAAATTCAAGTCTCTCACGTCTTTCTGGTTCCCATGTCCTCCTGTGCCCCATGGCTGACCCATCCTGAGGTAGTAAAGAGTGTGAAGGAACCCCCTCCTTCCCCACAAAAAAAGTACCCAAACCAGAATCATTAGCAGCGCGTCGCTTAAAAAATGAAACGAGGTTTTAAGTTTAGCACTATAAGGTCAGTTAATGAGAAGTCGTCATCATCATCTCAGCCGCAAGAAGTCCACTACTGGACAAAGACCTCCCCAAAGATTCTTCGTTCCATGAAAGGATATTGCCATACTTACCATGTTTACCAGGTATGATGACGAGCAAAATTTCTTTGGCATCTTGTGCTTCCGACGCTGCTGCCCATTGGAAGCATTTTTAAGCTGGGGTAGGATAGGAATTTGTTGAACTTGGGAAGGGTATGAAGGTATTGGGATACTACTCACTTGGATGCATGGGGTAAAAGCAAGTAGCAGCTCAGGGGGCCGGGCGCGCGTACCATACCTGCAACCACCGGAAAGGCAGTTGGGGATGACTCCCCGGACCTAAATAATGAGAAATATTTTTCTCTTTTTGTATACCTCAGCCGGCATGATGTATCTGCACAAGAACACGTAGCAGTCTTGGCTGTGGAAGATGCCCAGCTCGTTATCGGGCAGGCGCACGAAGTGCCTGCCTTCGAGGACGAACGCCTCCATGGCTTCCAGGTCCTCGTTCCACTCGTCGGCGAGTGTCTTGGCTTCCGAAGGCTGCATGGGCGGCTGGCGCGGTGTGAACAGTGCTGACAAGTCCGCTCTGTGAAGAACAGTACGAGTTATATCAATGATCTGCTTATCAACGTTCTTCTAAGTAATCTTAAATATTGATATATCATCATCATCATCATTATCACGTATTTTTAGTCTCCACTGCAGGAGCATGAAGGTAGGAGTAATTCTTTGGGAAAACAGAGGAAAGGTGTGTTCAAGTTTTGACAAATATTTAGCGAAGTGACGGCTGCAGGCCTCACTTTGTTAATTAAATATCTATATCTACCCATGCAAAGCCGGGCCGGGCCGGGCCGCTAGTATTTCATAATCCATAGTATGTGTGTGAAACGATAAATAAGAAGAATAAAAAGGTGACTGTCGCGGGACGGCTAGCAGATGTGAAACATCAAAGGTATTTTTATACATACATACTATCATATAACGTGGCGTCGCGTCACCACGTCAACAATCGGTCTAACCCGCCGCTTTAGATGTTTCAATTGAAATCAATTCGGCAGTTATTGTGGTATAACCTAAACCCTGGGGTACTATTTTCGAAAGTGTGACACTTGTCTTTGGGCGTTTTTTGTATGGAAAAATCGCTCGTTTACGAACGGCGTCATTTCAAAAATAGCACTTCTATACTCGTCTCAACGCGAAGAGAATTCAACTGATTGTACGCAACTCACAAAATTGCACTCGTTTAGCTCAGCTCAAATAATGAATGTCTTACTTCGTCTCCTGCTGTTTTGCCCAGCTGGCGAGGTCGGCGCCTGTCCTGGCTACGGACTCCGCGGTCCTGGTGAAGTCCACGGCGATGACTTCCTCCCAGCCTAGGAAGTATGTCTTGAACACCTGTTGAACCATAACACGAATACAGTGCTTGTAAGTTAGTAATGACATTAGTATCGGTTCAAATCTCATTTTATTGTTAATCTTAATGTTTTTGGAGTTATAAAGTATAGCAACTGGGACGATACAAATTCACTTTGCATTCGCATCAACTTCTTGGTGCTGAAATATCAAGGTCCTAATGTCCTTATATAATAAAGTTATAAAAAAGCAAAACCTAACTATAACATTTTTGAGCATATATAATTTTTTTTCACGGGAGTATGGTATAATATTTAATAAAGTTAAACTTTACATAAAAATACTTTTCATTTGATACCAAACACACTAGTATTCAAGAGGGCGCCAATTTACATAATGACGCCATAGACCAGCGGACGGTCAAAAAGACGCATCTAACGATATGTCATTTGTCAATTTACGTTAGGTAGTTTTGGAGATAGGAGGGAACAAACGAACATACTCGCTGCGTAACAAAATAAAACAGCCGTTCCGCGCGACGCACTTACATTGTCCTGCGCCTGTACAGTGCGTCGCGCCGAGCCTTTGAAGCGCTCGGCAGCATCAGCCTTTGGCGGGCGCCGACACTTCTTTTCGCCTTGTCAAAGCGCGCAAACCATTTGAATCGACATCATCATCAGGTCTTTTTAATCTCCACTGCAGGAGCATGACCCTCTCTGTACTACCGGAGCTATATTTGGCCAGAGCAGACAAGAGGATTTGGCCTACACTCTCCTCGCTGGCCAGACGGGTTGGAGAGGTCTCATTGATATTTATGAGCTTTGTTTAGCTTGTATTTCCTAAGTCGCTTCTTACGACCTTCATGGGAAGACTTGGACATTAATACGAAGCCGAAGGATCTACATGTTGTTTCATTTACCTACTCAGGCCATTTACGACTATAATTTCATTACTATAACGTTCACTTTACGTTCTCACTTTAAACTGTAAGCAGTGAAATAGTGAATGGACAGACTATACTAAACAATATAATTGAAGTAGCTAATGAAGTTTGCTTACCTGAGTTTCAGTAGCTTCTTGTAGCCTGGAGACCAGCGCGTGTGGCGGCCGGTCGAGCATGGTGAATAGTTCCTGCGCTAACTTCACCGCCGCTGCGCGAACGAGCCGGGAGGATTTCTTACCGAACCTGCACAGAGCACACGGATCTTCAACATCCACTAACAAACAGCACACATTTTACAGATTCACGTACGTTAGTTTTATATAAAGGATGATTTTGAATAGACAACATTTAATTTTTACTAAGGAAAACATTTAATTTTTATTAATTATTACTCATTTAAACTAAAAACCATTTCGAGTTATTACTTTGATTTACATAAAACACTTTTTTTAGATTTTTTAGTTCAGTAATAATGGAAATATCTTCAAAAATCTATAAATTAGTCACTTTGCATAAAAATATAAAAGATAAATGTCAGGAAGAGTAGGTACATTATATATCGATACCGATATAAAGTTAACACTGAAAATTTCGATGCTAATGCCATCTAACGCATTTTAGATTTTATTATAAAGTTTCATAAACCAATTCAATATACCTATTGTAGGTATATTTGTTTTTTTGGATACTACTGATGTGGGGAAACTGCTGATGTAAGAAATAAATCTTATAGAGATAAAAATAAAACAATTTTTAGTGACATTGTAGCATCTTATTTATTTTTCTCATACAGCTAACTGACAAACAGAAAATCAGTCAAGGTTTGGTAATACTATTGGCACTCGTAAGTAAATTACCATCAGTTTTAATTAACACGTGTTATATTACCACAAAATAAGTTCTAGTACTTACGTACAGGAGTCACTCTTTGCAAAGGTATTCAAAGAAATATCAAACTCAATGAAGTTAGCGATACGGTGTAGCTCGCGTCAGAACGCAGCACCTTTTTGTTCAGATACCTACAGAATCCATTGCAAGCAAATTTGATTCTTATAGCTATGAGCAATCGATTCATAATTCGTTGAAGTCGGTGAACACATATGACCAAACGCGCGTGGTGCCTACTAGATTTCCTCGGTTTTACCTCTCTGGCGCTGTCACCGCGCGTAGTTATGTTTTCAATACCAATACCGGGAGTGAGTCCTGATATTACATTTATTAAATCTTTACCTATATACTTAAATCTATAATAGGTAGCTACGGTGTCCGCCTATTTATTGATGTATTATAAACAAATTCTACAGTCGAAGCTGTACGAAAATAAAACTTAAAATATTAGTACAAAAGTAGATACATGATTAACTTACGTGTTTTACCGCATTTTGGCACACAAAAACCTTTTCAGAAGCAGCCATTTTCCACGCCAACAGAGTTCAAATCGTAGAGCAAATCAGGGCCCAGAATTTCTAGCGTAGGTCACACAAATTAGGCGAGGTCTTCGGAGTCCGGGGATATAGTGAATTCGCCGTAAAAATTACAATAGTAAACTGATAACATATTCGCACATCGCAAATGGAAACTGAATGTTTTTTATTTAAATTTATTTGATATTGAGTAGTGATTTTTTATTATCATTGTTGATGAGATCCTGAAGCCAAATTATTTTGTTTCTATTTTATAATGTATTCATTTAACGTAGTCCATGAATGAGTATTTTATGGATTGTAGGCTTCATTACTGTTACTTGATTAATAAAAGTTTAAAATATGCATTGCTTCTTAATTTCTAGTAATTAAGAAGCAGTGCATATTTAGATAATTCTAAGAAATAAACCTATACAGAGTGTTAACTCTACTTCACAAAATTACATTATCAAGCCGCCATTATTTTAAATATGTGTGAAAAAGGAAAATAAATTATTTAGTCTAACCATGATTGCGAAAAAAATTATGTTCATTTTTTTTAACGACTTCTAATATCTATATGGGGAATTAAAAAAATATGTATTTAATTGTTTTTAAGTAGTAACGAAATAAAATAAACATAGGGTAAAACATTTCGAATGTTGAAAATTCTCTGGCAATATTTTAATGTTCGAATCAGAATCCCTAATAGGATATAGATCCGCAAGAAAAAAAAGGGAAAAAAAATGGGTTTCCCCTACAAATTCATCGATCAGCTAGTCAAATTTCCAAATTTCTATGGGACCCCAATGTTTGTTTTTTTCAAAAATCACCATTTATTCTATAGGGACTCCGACTTCGTCCTTGCCATTTTAACGTCAAATTTAAAGTTAAAAATGGCAACATTTTAATGACGGAGTCGGAGTCCCTACAGAATAAAGGGTGATTATTTAAAAACACGTGTCCTTTCTCGTTGGCTGTCCGATATTATTTCAAAATGATACTATTTTGATGCTAATTATAGTGTTAAAATAGTTGACACGCGACCCACTTGTATGTAGCCGGGTGCCGCTGAATAGTGCGAGATAAGCTCGTACAATAGACCTATTAGAGTAGGAGAAAAAAAAAACTATTTTAACTGCCATAATAAATCGAAGAGGTAATATGATAAGGCATGTGTTGAGACATGGTCAATTAATGAAAACTATTATAGAAGGCAAAAAAGAAGGGAGAGGAAAACCCAGGCACAGTTATTTTAACAGATAAAGGAAAAAGTGGAAAGGGTTTCGTACCAGGATGTGAAAAGACTGGCAGAGAATAGACTAAGATGGAGGGAGCTGCAGCGACAAGAGCGTTGCTCTTAAATTTAGATGATTATGAATAGACCTATACGCATCAAGCAACTTACCAAACAAATACGTCAGTATGTGCGTCCAATATGTACACATTGCGCGTGGCCAGCACAGTCCGCGAGAGCGGGGCGGGCTCAGGTTGGGGCAGTTCCAAATAACCCATTCCTAGTTCCACCCTGTACAGGCGGGGCGGCATCCATGTGAAGTCTTCTGGCACTGTCTCCTGTTTATAAGAAAATAGTAACAATAAACTCGTGACTCCAAACAGGGTCAATGCGTGTACTGGTGGCAAACGCGAATAAGAGAGATGTTATACCATTAAAACTAACGTGAGATACAGACATTATGTACAGTCAGTCAAGGACATACCTGACCCTGCCATCTACCTATATCTTGAATTTTCTCCTTAACTAAAAATAATATTAACATAAAAATATATATTTAGAAAGATTTTAATTAAGTCTTCCTGAATATACATTTTCATGTTAATATTACTTTTATTTTAAGAGAAAATTAAGATATAGGTAGATGGCGGAGTCAGGTATCTCCTTGGCTGACTGTACTAAAAACGGGTCACTCACGTGCTATTTCGTCGGGATTGCCGACTATAGTTTCGGACTCGTCAGGAGCCCATTTTCAAGGGGACTATAGTCGGCAATCCTGACGAAATAGCACGTTAGTGACCCGTTTTTAGTACATAAAGAGAGATGTTTAAATTAAATCACTTAATACGGTTATATCGGTAAACGCCCAATCACACTTTATTGCATCAGTCACTGAGAGGAACACCGCAGTACGTTAGGCAGGATTGGCTGCCATCTGGTATGTTCGCGCTAATTCCCATTAATGCATTTAGTAAATATGCAGTGCGAAAGTTTAAAAGAAATTTTGTTGTCTATGTCAGTGGTGATCATATATCATCAGGTGACTCGCTTGCTCGTTTGACTGCCGAGGGCACTGCGCTCTCTAGATCAGGTAGCAAATGAGATCGACCTATTTTGTTTTACCCTGAGTGAATTTATGAGGATGTCATTTATTACCAGTGGTCGGAATAGGTAGATTGATTTTATGTACTTGCATCATGAACTGTCACTGTCATACATAACATGGATAAGCCTTTTCTCCGGGATTCGTTTCAATACTTACGGGATTGAATTAAATATATTTAATGTATGTTTTTTTCACACCAGTATATTTGAAATGTATAGAAAGCTAGAAAGATATTTTTAATTGATTTATATACATTATGATTTTTTGGAAAGGGGATGTGAATTTTTGTCCAATCGCAAGTTACCGTATGACTAGTGTAGTAGATTATTTGTTTTATGTTTGCTATTTACTACTTGCAGTTTAGCTTTAATAAATAAATTAATAAAAGTTATTTTTTATATCAATATTTTTTGAAGAAGATTCAGAAATCAGTACATAAACCAGGGTTAAATCACGTTTTCACAACACAAAAAATAAGAAATGCACTCTATGAACCGAAGTAATTGGCTTCGTGTGACGTGAGCGGACTGAGTTGCGGACTAACGATAACAATTTGTACCCGTGCGAAGACGGAGCGAAAAGGTAGTAATGATATATTCTTTATCCTATAGGTAACGATTTTTTAAATTGATTTTTTTTTTAAATCCCGGATTCCCGGACGCATGTCCATATTAATATATACGTGTCAGTTTATTGACCCCAAATCAATCTACCTATTCCGGTCTCTGTTTATTACTGTCTCCATGGTCCATTGGTTGAGGCGTTTGCCTGTTGACCCGGGGGTCGTGGGTTCGATTCCCACGGGAAGCATACTTTGTTAAATTGTTTCCAGTTTGGTTAGGACATTGCAGGCTTGAATCACCTGTTTGTCTGATAATAAAGATGATTCCGTGCTTCGGAAGGCACGTTAAGCCGTTGGTCCGGGCTGCCATCTGATATTCGTTAAAGGAACCACGTCAGAGGCCGAGAGGCGGTCCCGAAGAACTCTGACACCATGATTTATGATAATTTTTCTATATAGATATAGATTGTAAAACCTATACTATCGCTTTAGGTACCAAACCCTGTAATGATAGCCGTAAGATGTAAACAAATAAAAAAGAATGTTCCAGACATTCGGTACACAGACATAAAGCCATACCTGTGGCACATAGGGCAGCTCCCCCTCATAGCCGAGCAGCGTCCAGAAGCCGGCGGGCTCCTTGCCCGGCGGCTCCGCGATCAGCTCCGCCTTGTTCTTACGCTCTTCTTTGTTTATCTTCTCAGCGAAAAGCCGCGCTTTGGATTTCAACGTGTTCTTTGCTTTTTTGCCGTTCCTGTTAAAAGAATGATATGAAACATTCGTAAAAAAATATTAGATAAATCTAGATATGCTGTTTCCTGAAACTTTTTCTGCTTTATTTGAGTATAAGGTAACCTGCAAGGTTCCTAGGAAACCACTGTAAGAAGCCATATGCAACTACATGGAAGCAAAAACTATCTACACTAAAACTCTTTCCAAAGCGTCTTTCGACATCTTCTAGGAATTTTGTATGGCCCAGGGCAAGACGATGTTTGGATAACCAATAGAATCATTAAGGCCACTTCCCAAAGGAATTCACCACAAACTCTCAAGATAGACTCCAGATACACGAAAAGCTTTTCCAGTACTGCGGAGGCAGTATAGTGGTGAAACAACTGAACAACAATATAAGAGTCGAGTCAGTCACAACTATAGAATTAACACACCAAATGATGTCGACTTCACGAGGTAGAAGCCCTCTTAATAACTATGTTAACCTATGGCTTTTCTATATCCCGGACATTGTATTTGAAAAACTTTATGACGTTCGGTTGATACATTATGGTGCGGCTCGATGTTCCTCTGATAGATCGAATCAGAAACGAGGAGATTCGTGAAGTACACAGATCACCGACATAGCTCGGCGGATTAGCTCGTTGAAGTGGCAGTGGGCGGGGCACATAGCGCGTAGAACCGATGTTGCAGAAAGGTTCTGGAAAGACGATCGCGCACGGGCAATCGCAGCGTCGGACACCCACCGACCAGGTGGTCGGACCTTACTAATGTCGCTGGGAGAAGCTAGATGCAGGCCGCTTCCAACCGGTCGTATTAAAAATCCTTGGGGGAGGCTTACGTCCAGCAGCGGACTTTTTGCAGCTGCCATGATGATGATTAAGGTGCGAAAGCTGAAAAATAAATACGTATACTCTCGCATTTCGTACAATAGTTAGCAGTCAGCTTAAAAATTCTTACCACAAGTAGATCGTGAGTCCTGCGTCTAATAAGAACACATATCGCGGGTCTAGGGACTCTGCCTGTACCGCTACTGGTTCAAGATGAATACTGTTGCCTGCTGCGTGCACGCGGTACAACCGAGTTACGTAATGCTGTCAAAAATATAATATTAAATATAATAATTTTTTAAAAATATAATTTTCTACTATTTATTACCACAGATAATTAAAAAACATTACAATAGAGAGTGAATTTGTAATTATGCCATATATTTAAAATTTAAACTTCTTTGAGGAGAATATAAACGCTTGATTTGATGTTGTATGTCAAGCATTTTTTGTTATTAAAAAAATACTGGCTTTAGATGCTAGCAATAAACAAGACATGAGTTATAAACATGATGGTCAGATGATATTGTTCGGCTGAATGGAAAAAATCACTAGCTTCACCTCTTAGCCGACTTGACGAACATCACCCTCCACTAGAACTTCATTACAACTTTAAAATGCCAATCCTAAAAGAAAATACAGGCGAAAGGCTATGCTTCTATAAAACTGATTTTTCAAGCTGTAATAAATATATTAATGATGTGGATTGGAACGACAATGCTCAGAGAATGGACTGCGATGAATTTGTACAATTTTTTTATAATAAAATCCATGAATCTATAGAAAAATTTACACCTAAAGTAAAACGAAATTATAGATATAACTACCCGGTATTGTTCTCAAAAGATCTCATCAGACTTTTAAAAAATAAAAATAAATATCACTCACGGTTTAAAAGACATAAGAATCCCCGTGATTACGACACATATTCTTTATTAAGGTCAAGAACTAAGGAATTGATGAGCAAATGTTTTAAAACCTATATATGTAATATTGAATCGGATTTAACTACGAACTTAAAGTCCTTTTGGAGATATACAAAAAGTAAAAGACTCACCAACAACATACCGAATTCAATGTACTATAATAATCAAAAAGCTGAAACTGGGCAGGAAATAGTGGAACTCTTCGCGGATTACTTTTTCTCGGTGTGTAGTTTAAACGGTAACATCGATAAAGCATACAAGCTGACATTTCCACCTTCTAATGTTTCTTTAAGTTCAATACACATATCAACAGAAGTTGTTTTACTAAAGTTGAAAACCGTTGACGTTAATAAAACCGCAGGCCCAGACGGTATTCCGCCAATATTCCTAAAGTTTTGTGCAACATCTTTGGCTATACCGTTGACATTAATATATAATAAGTCTCTGCAAGAGGGTGTATTTCCGTCTCTATGGAAAATTGCAAAGATTACCCCAATTTTCAAAGCGGGAGATAAGAAAGATATCACAAGCTACCGGTCAATTAGTAAATTGAACTATTTTTCAAAAAATTTGAGGGCGTTACATATGATCATATATATAATCATATAAAACACAGACTTAACACCAATCAGCACGGGTTTGTCTCTGGACGCTCGACAAATTCTAATTTGCTTGTCTATACAAACTACTTGTCAGAATCTTTTGATAAGAGTGGTCAAGTGGACGCAGTGTATACAGATTTTACAAAAGCGTTTGACCGCGTCAGTCATCAAATTCTATAAAAAAAAATAGATCATTTTGGAATTCACGGGAGCCTGCTGAGGTGGGTGGAGTCATATTTAATCAATCGTACTCAATTAGTCGCATTGTATGGATACGATTCTAAGCCGTACTTAGCGTGCTCTGGGGTACCCCAAGGATCTAACTTAGGCCCGCTGATGTTTCTGATATTTGTGAACGACCTTTTAGATACAATCGATTGTGAATGTTTAGCTTACGCAGATGACATAAACATTTATGCTAAAATACGGGAAACCAAGGACTGTTGCACTTTACAAAATAATCTCGACAAAATCTACGATTGGTGTGTGTATAACAATATGGAACTCAATGTTAAAAAGTGTTTATCAATAAGCTTCACCAAAAACAAAACTCCTATATCACACCAATACACTATTGATAACAAACCTTTAAAACGAGTGACTACAGTGCGTGATTTGGGAATCATTTTTGACACTGAATTATCTTTTAGATCGCACTACGATTATATCATCAGTAAAGCCAAAAGAACTTTGGGATTTGTGACCCGTATCGCAAAACCGTTCAGAAATATCAGGTCCTTACTAATATTGTATACCTCACTTGTGCGTAGTACGTTGGAATATTGTTCACCAATTTGGTCACCCATTTACGAAAGTCATACAAATCGTATTGAACAAGTGCAACGTCACTTTGTAAGAATGCTTTGTAGTAGATTAGGTATAAGACATGAAATCCCCGAGTACGAGGATCGCCTCATAAGATTTAATTTAAAAAGTCTATTATTCCGGCGTTCCACGGCAGACTTTTGTGCTTTGCACCGGATTGCAAATGGGTCAATGGATTCCCAGTTACTCGGAAAATTAAGATTTAAGATTCCATATCGTTCAGCCAGGGTTCCTCAACTATTTAGTATACCACCTTCTAGAAATAACGTAGGACAGAATAATCCAATAATACGAATGTGTGAACTGTTTAACAAACATTGTAATTGTGTAAGCATTAACTTTAAAATCCAAATAAAATTACCTATCTGTGTCCCGTTTCCGTTTCTCCTCCCATACATACTTCTTTTTTTTGCCGTCGGCGGCCTGTGATTGGTCGCCCGGAGAGTCGAAAAAACATGGCGTGCGAGTCGCGTTGAACAGCGCCTTGCGCTAATATAATTTCCAAAAATAACGACTTCTAAGGACTTTCGCTGGCCGAAAACAACTCTAAAGTTTCGTCGCGCGTGTGTGTTGGTGTACCACTAGCGTAAGCAGTAAGAAAAGGAATACAGTTCAAACCAGGGAGGTTCCCAGCCAGCCGCCACGAGGGCCTGCCGCGGGCGATCCTTCCCAACGTCCTGTTCACAAATGAATCCAGGTCAGTGTTTACTGTTTACCTTGCTGTGATTCTGGGGTTGATCGGAGAATGCAGTGACCCTTCTAGAAAGTCGCAACATTAATTTATGGTGCCTCCTGTGAGGAAATTCCTCACGTACTTATTTCAAATTTACCCACTTAATTTCAATATTTTCAATTAAAGTTATTTCCAAATATGGATAACTAATTTATTCATAAATAGACTTATTATAGATTCAAATTAACTGGGTACTTACCCACCTAGCATTTGTCTATTTGTCTAACAATCTCGGATCAAACAGGGAATTCCATTCCTGTTCCATACCATAGTAAATACCTATTGCTTACGAGTACATACTTCTTATCTCGTTAATTCCCTTGTAATAATCCCTTAATCGTTCGATTTGTATGCCATAAGGTACTATCTTGTTACTCAGGCTTTCGAACTATTTTGGATAGCCTAGATACCTACCTAAGGTTAATTAATAGCAGCGAGGTGTGTATTTATGATTATAAGTAATAGTCCGTAGTTTTAAAACCTACGTGTTTTGTGAATATCTGTTCCATTACTCAGTTTCCATTTAAACTTTTGCTACTTACCTACATTACTCGTACTTTCACAATTAGTGCTTAGCGAAAACATGGCAGAAGGAGAATTAATGTCAACCATTAAAAAACGTGAATATGAGTTTAAAAATATGCAAATACTTTATGACTTAGCAAAAATTACGAAAGAAAATAAAACTAAATTAGCATCCTTTCGAGCTAGGTATAAAAGAATTGATAAAATTCGTGATAATTTCTTGGAATGCAACGATCGTGTAAACCAGTTGCAACTTAAACTAAATCCTCAATTTGTTATCGATAATAATGCTTTGTTGTCGTTTGACGAGTTATACTATTATGTCATTGAGTTAGCTGACTCTCTCGACGTAAGTTCGCGCTCGGAACTATGTCAAAGTCATGCGCATTCCAACTCGCAAGTGAAATTACCTAAATTGCAAATAGCTAAGTTTGATGGTAATATAGAGAACTGGCAGATGTTTAAAGACAGTTATACGTCGCTTGTGCATAATAATGTTTCGTTGCCGGACACAGAGAAATTTTACTATTTGTTGTCATGTCTGTCCGGGTATGCCCTGACACTAGCTAAGGGTGTTCCTATAACATCAGCTAATTATTCTGTTGTTTATGCAGCGTTGCTAGACAGGTATGATAATAAACGAATTTTAGCTAACGCTTATTTAGAAAAAATAATAAAATTAAATCCGATCCAACGGCCATCATTATCAAACTTATCACAATTAACCAACACACTTTATGAATGTGTTAGTGCCTTGCGCGGGTTAAATATTGATGATTTAAGTGAATTTCTTTTATTTTACATAGCATCTCGGCCTCTTGATACAGAAACTAGGAAAAGGTTTGAATTACAAAATACCGAAGAAATTCCTAAATTTAATAATTTGATTGTTTATTTACAGAATTATATAAAGGTATTAGAGGTTAGTCAACCTAGTAATTTACAGTCATTCAATTCTACAAATAAACAAAACCACAATAATACAAAGAGGGATAATTTTTCTCGGCAATCAAATTCTTCCTTAATTACTTCTTCGAACTCAATTAATAATAAACCTAATCAGGCTGTCTGTGCGTATTGTCATGAAAATCATTCAATATATCGCTGTGGCAAAGTACATTCTATGAATATAGGACAGCGACAACAATTAGTTAAAGAGTTACAATTATGTCAAAACTGCTTAAGGCCCGGTCACACTAGTGCAGACTGCAAGTCTAAGTCCATGTGTTTCATTTGTAACTCAAAACATAACACATTATTACATGAAGAACATAAAAGTTTATTATCTAATACCATTGACCTAAAGGCTTCTCAGAATTCCAATATGAGCACTTCCCTAACTTGTACAACTCAGCCAAACATGTCAAAGTCACCTATGAGTACCAAAATTATTGGTTCAGCAGTGGTTCGGTTGAGAAGAGTGGATGGTTCATTGCAGTATGCTCGTATAATCATAGATAGTGGCTCGATGGACTCTTTCATTACAAGTAGCTGTGCGCGACAGTTAGGTTTACATATAAAAAAGTGTAATTTAAATGTGACCGGTCTCGGTCAAAATTATGTTTGTAATATTAAAGGTTATACGTTTGGCTCTATTGTGCCTAGGTCAAATGACTCGCCCCAATTCGATATACCATTAGTGGTTTTGCCTAAAATCACTTCAATGGTTCCTTCAACCTCATTACCATCGGTTGTCAAGGAAAAGTTTAAACATCTGGATCTCGCCGACCAAGATTTTGATAAATCGGGTCCGATCGATCTGTTGTTAGGAGTCAACTGTTTTGACCAGATATATACTGGTTCACGTGATTGCCCAGGTCCTGGTTTTCCATGTGCACTGTCTAGTGTATTCGGCTGGGTGATAAGTGGTCAGTTTCTTCAAAACGTGGTGGCTCAAACTCCAGCCACACCCGTAACGTCACTCATCGCGTCTTCTAGTGCGCTCGATGAGATCGTTCAATGTTTTAGGGAATCCGAAGAACCGCCGAAATGTAAAATTTCCGGTCCTAAGGATGAAATATGTGAAGTGGCTCAAACTCCAGCCACACCCGTTACGTCACTCATCGCGTCTTCTTGTGCGCTCGATGAGAGCGTTCAACGGTTTTGGGAATCCGAAGAACCGTCGAAATGTAAAATTTCCGGTCCTGAGGATGAAATATGTAAACAAAAATATAAAATTGGCACATATCGTACCTCCGAAGGTCGTTATGTTGTACCAATTATGCTTAAAGATGATACTCCAGCCTTAGGAGAATCATATCATCAGGCTCTTAACCGTTTTCTCAACTTGGAAAAGCGTCTTGCCAGCCAGACTGAGTTGAAAACGGAATATAAGGAATTTATGCAGCAGTACGAAGAGCTGGGACATATGCAGCCTGCTGAATCTTTGTCTACTGACCGTTATATTATTCCTCACCATTGTGTAAGACCACCCGATAGTACAACGACACGTTTACGAGTAGTCTTCGATGCCAGTAGTCGGACCTCGAATAATCTGTCACTCAATAATATTGTTCATGTGGGTCCTAAGCTGCAAGTGGATATTGTCGATTTAGTGACAAAATTTAGACTTCACAAAATAGTTTTTACTGCCGACATCCGTCGTATTTATCGGCAAATATTGATAAGACCCGAGAAATGGACTACTAACGCTCCTCGTCTTCTTAAGGATGTTCCTCCTGAATTTTGTCAAAGTTCCAAATCCTTCGATGAATCGGGAAATGAGTTTGTCAAAATATTAGGGATACGATGGAATCCCATTAATGATTCTTTTTCATATGCCTTTTCAGACTCGTTCGAAGTCAAATTTACTAAAAGATCCATACTCTCTTTAGTAGCCCGCATTTTCGATCCACTCGGTTGGATATGCCCAGTGGTCTTTGCAGCGAAGTCGCTGTTGCAAGAAATATGGCGGTTAAATTTATCGTGGGATGAGACTATTCCAAAACATGTAAACAAACAATGGCATTTAATAGCGGCCAATTTGTCTGATTTACAAAAAATTTCTCTTCCGCGGCTAGTTATACCTTCCAATCCGATGGAAGTACACTTGGTAGGTTTCTGTGATGGTTCTCTGAAAGGCTATGGTTGTTGTGTGTATATTTGTGTGGTTACTAATGAGCACAGAATTTCTACTGCGACTAGTTTACTGATTGGAAAATCTAGAGTAGCTCCTTTAAAACCTACCACGGTAAATAGACTCGAGCTAAGCGCAGCGGTGCTTCTGGCAAAAGTTCTATCGCACATGTATAATTTGCTTAAAGACCATATAACTATTAATTCTATTCGAGCTTATTCAGACAGCAGCACTACCTTGTCATGGCTTAATACCGCCCCTCATTTGTTAAAAATGTATGTAGCCAATCGTGTCATTCAAGCAACTGACTTGATTAGTACCGATCACTGGTATTATGTTTCGTCTAAGGATAACCCGGCCGACTGTTGTAGTCGCGGAGTGTCCTGTCCAGAGCTTATAGACCATCCTCTGTGGTGGAAAGGTCCTTCTTGGCTACAGGATTTGCCTAGTCAATGGCCTAACAAACGGGTTCTACTTCCAAAAGAATACTTACCCGAGTTTAAATCACTAGAAACTAAAAGTCTTCACGTGATTAATGTGAGAAACCTACTTCTGGACTTAATTGCCAGACATTCCTCTTTTACAAAAATTCTAAGAATTGTAGCATGGTGTATTCGATTTATTTCAAATTCGAGGGTTGCAAGGCAAAATCAAATTCTTTCATTTCTCAGTAGTCCTGAACTCGAGAAGTCAACCAAAGTGTTAGTTAAATTGAGTCCGTATCATTATATGTCTTCCGAAGTCAGTCGAGTGCGAGATAATGAACCATGTGTAAAGTCCATTCAAAAACTTTCACCTTTCCTGGACGATGATGGGATCGTGCGGGTGGGGGAACGCATCGATGAGGCTAATCTGTCACCATCTGCGTTACACCCTTTTTTGTTACCTAAACAATGTCCAATATCTAAAATTATAATAAAACATTTTCATAAAAAATATTTGCATTGTGGACCTCGAACCTTACAATCTCTTATTCAACTCCAGTTTTGGATAATTGGATTGAGACTTCTGATACGTACCGTGCTGTCGAAGTGTGTTAGATGTTTTATTTCGTGTCCGCGCTCTCGTTGGGTCATGCTTAAGAAAATTACCCAGAGATTTTGGCGCGTATGGCAGCGTGATTATCTTCATACATTACAACGAAAGAACAAAAGGTTCGTACATGAACCAAATATTAAAATAGATAACTTAGTCATAGTTAACGAACCTAATCTTCCGCCGATGTTTTGGAAGTTGGCACGTATTGTGCAAGTGCATGCTGGTTCGGATCAAGTAATCAGAGTAGTTACTTTCCGAACTGCTAACGGAAAGACCTTTCGTAGGCCGGTAGTAAAGGTTTGTCCCTTACCAATTAATTAAGATATTTTTTCATAAATTACTAAAACATAAATACACACTATCCTTAGGCTAGTTAAAACTTATTTATTACTTTATCTTTCGAAAATAATATTTCTAGATATTCTTGCAATAGTGCGTAGCTATTGCTTTTGTTTTTTTTATCTTTTAATTTGCATTCTCTGTGAAACCCTTGTGGATTTCAGGTGGGGGAAAATGTGTAAGCATTAACTTTAAAATCCAAATAAAATTACCTATCTGTGTCCCGTTTCCGTTTCCCCTCCCATACATACTTCTTTTTTTTGCCGTCGGCGGCCTGTGATTGGTCGCCCGGAGAGTCGAAAAAATATGGCGTGCGAGTCGCGTTGAACAGCGCCTTGCGCTAATATAATTTCCAAAAATAACGACTTCTAAGGACTTTCGTTGGCCGAAAACAACTCTAAAGTTTCGTCGCGCGTGTGTGTTGGTGTACCACTAGCGTAAGCAGTAAGAAAAGGAATACAGTTCAAACCAGGGAGGTTCCCAGCCAGCCGCCACGAGGGCCTGCCGCGGGCGATCCTTCCCAACGTCCTGTTCACAAATGAATCCAGCCGGCCTATTTGCTAACTCAGTGACCAACGTTTTGATAGTCACTTCAAAATACATTGCGGGTTTCCTATGATTGACTATTCTTATTAAAGAGATATAAAACGTAATGTACATTGAAATGACTATCAAAACGTTGTACACTGAGTTAGCAAATAGGCCGGCTGGTCAGTGTTTACTGTTTACCTTGCTGTGATTCTGGGGTTGATCGGAGAATGCAGTGACCCTTCTAGAAAGTCGCAACAGTAATACTATTCAATGTGACTTATTTGCTGATAGTTACTTAAGGTTCAAAAAATCTATTTCTCTAAGGGATTAGAAATTGTTTAAAACCATATATTTTTGAATGTAACTATGAATTTTTATATATATATTTGTTTTCTACTTCTTCTGTTTTTCTTTGATATGACTGTTTGCATGTATATTATTTACCATAAGTGCTGTGTACAATCTTCGTTAGGATTGCAGAATTAATAAGATGTTAAGATTTAAAAAAATTGTAACTCATTTTCTGTTATCTGTGATTGTGCCTTATCAAATAAAATAAAAAAATAAAACAGTGCATAAGACGTTAAAAATAAGGATGTAGGGGATAATTGGTCAAGCGAGAAAATTTCGTCAACTGGTCAAGAGTTTTTTAACCGCTTCTAAAATGGTTTATTCGTCAAGCGGTGCAAAATGGTTTATTCGTCAAGCCGTTAATATTGTCGCGAAGCTCCCAGAACAGAATAGTCTAGAACTTTTCCGAACATCGTCTGTCGCGCTCATACATCTTCCATCCTGCTCACACATATGTATTCTATCCCGCTCATACACATACTCGAATATTCTGGAATGTTTTAGTTATCGGCCGTCGGGACCGGAAGTATATGGAACTTTCTAGATACCCATAAGTCAGTATATAAGGGAGCGGACGTGGCGATCGTTAATCAGTTTACCGCGAGTGTTCTTAGTGAGCTATACTAATACGAGTGATTTGTGTGCGACTGATAAGTGATAATTTATACGACCACAGCAACGGACCAGGACTACGAGTGCTTTGCGTTTTGGATATTCGACGTGTTGGAAGACCAGTCAGTGTTGGGATTCCGTAGTGAATAAATTCCCTCTGAAGAGTTTGGTGTTTTACTCCAAATCCTGAACCCTAACCACGTAACATTTGGTGTCAGAAGTGTGGGATTTGGAAATGCCAGTGTTGCCGAGGGACGAAGAAGATAAGGAAGGCGTCCGGACCCGGGCTCAACGTGCAATGGAGGCTACCGCAGCCGCCGCCCAAGTTGCATCCGCTCGACATGCGCCAGCCGCCCAAAACATCGCAGCCGAGCAACTGCCGCCCGTAGCCCCAGAGGTCGCAGCCGCCCAAGACATGGCAGCCGCCCAGGACATGGCAGCCGCCCAAGACATGGCAGCCGCCCAAGACATGGCAGCCGCCCAAGACAGGGCAGCCGCCCAAAATGTCGCAACCACCGAAGCCGTCACAGCCACCCAGGAAGTTACGGCCTCCCAAGAGATTGCCGCCGCCCAACAGATGCCAGCCGCCCATCATCAAGCCACGTTTCCTAGCCCCTCTTTCCAGGTTCCCACTCAAGCATCTTTTGATTTTGGTAGCTTGATGCAAATGTTGCAGTGCATAAATGAGAACCAGAGTAAACTGCAACGCATCAATGTGGAACTTAATGGAGAAATACAAAATATGCGGGATGAACAAAAGTGCTCGAGGGATGAACAAAAGCGTATGCAGGAAAAGCTGCATCATATGAGTGAGGACCAACGAATGGTATTAGCAGCTGTCAGCAAAGTCAGCAACGTGGTGGACCAGATCCGTAAGGATGTGGATTTGGTGGATAATCGCGTGACAGGTCTGGAAACAAACTTCTCCGGACTAGAGAAGAAAGTGCTGCGACTGGAGACAGTAGGCGTGAAAGTGACGTCGAGCAACGCTGTTGCTTATGCACCTGGACCCAAGGTGAAAGTGCCATCTTACGACGGAACTACTTCCTGGGCCGCGTATAAACAGCAGTTTCAAACTGTTGCCGCAGCAAATGGATGGACTAATGAACAGAGCCTGACAGCCCTCACCGTTGCACTGAAGGGCTCCGCTTTGACAGTATTAGAAGCACTACCTAACTCAGGTAGTGACTTCAAGGACTTGTTGGAGGCTCTTGAAGCAAGGTACGGAGAACGCCACTTAGAGCACGTATTCCGAGCCCAGCTTCGCGACCGAGTCCAGCGATCAGGCGAGGGGTTACAACAGTGGGCATTAGAGATCGAGAGGCTCGTAAGGAAAGCGTTTCCCTCAGAAGACCCCCGGATGGTGGAGAAAAATCTACTGCAAGCCTTCGTGGATGGAATTAAGAATTCAGAGGTAAGGGCTACAGTAAAGCTCCAACATCACACCTCGCTTAAAGATGCCCTTGCACACGCCCTTGAAGTGGAAGCGGTAAGACAAGATGTGCAAGTTCATAAATTGAGAGAAATTAACGAGATAAGCGAGGTAGTCAAGGCGATTAAGGCCCCTTCAAAGAAGGATAATGGAACTGGGCCTATGTGCTGGAATTGTGGTGAAAGAGGCCATTTACAACTCAATTGCCGCAAAAAGAAACAGTTAAAGGAAGAGCTCAGGGAACAGCTTAAAGAAGAGATCAAGAAAGAGATTAAGGAAGACCTAAGCAATCAGTTTATGATCTCTCCTTTAAAGAAGCAGGGAAACGAGTAACAGCCAGGACTAAGGGGCGGGTACTGGCTGGCTCAGAAGAAGCCCCAGCAATAATCATCTCACAGGCAAGCAATGAAAATTGTCTGGCAATATGTGGTTCAGTGGATGGGAAAAACTGCAGGATAACAGTAGACACAGGTGCATCTAGGACTATAGTTAAGCCACATCTAGTGAAAGCGGCAAGGGGACGCAAGAACATCAACTGTCGGCTTCTTTCTGCTTCTGGCCAGCCAATACCTGTCCTAGGAGAAATGGCAGTTACGATGTACGTGGGAGAGACACCCTATACTCACAATGTCATCGTAGCTGAAATCATTGATGACTGCATACTGGGCTTAGATTTTATGAAGAAATATAATTGTGGAATTGATATCACGAATGGTGTTTTCAAGTGTGGTAATGAAGAAATCTTCATTCTTGGAGCTTCCACTGGAAAAGTAACCTGCCTTAACAAAATTGTTATTCCTGGACGAACACAGGCTCAAATAATGGTGAGACTGCCCACGACGGCTAAGAAAACAGAGGCAAAGAGATGTGTTTTGATTGAGGACACATTACACAAACCAACTGCGAGAGGACTCCTAACAGCAAGAACCTTAGTGCGTGGAAGCGATACTGCAGTGGTAAGAGTGGTTAACCTAGACTTCCATGAGGTCAGCCTCAATGAAGGAGATACTGTGGGAAAATGCGAAGAAGTTGTGTGGATGAGAAAGTGTCAATCAAAGCTGAGCTCAGTGTCACCTAACATCGCGAATAACTCTACAATTATTGATCTTCTGAAAGACAGCAAAGATAATCTGACTTTTAAGCAATACTCGGACGCAAAGAAGTCACTGTTGCGTTTTGCTGATATCTTCTCTTCGAAAGAAGAAGATCTTGGAAGAACTTCATTAGTTCAGCACAGGATTGACACTGGAAGCGAAAGACCTATTCGTCAGCGAGCAAGACGAATACCGATTGCCAAGGAGAAAGAAGTTGAAGAAATGTTGGAGGGCATGAAGAGAAATAAAGTTATAGAACCATCTGCAAGTCCTTGGTGTTCTCCTGTGGTTCTAGTTAAGAAGAAAGATGGCAGTACACGGTTTTGTGTAGATTATCGACGACTAAACGAGATCACTAAGAAGGACAGTTATCCGTTACCCCGAATTGATGACACCTTGGATACTCTAAGTGGAATGCGATGGTTCTCTACTTTGGACCTAAAATCTGGCTACTGGCAGGTAGAAATACACCCAGAGGATAAAGAAAAGACCGCATTCTCAACTGGCAAAGGTTTATGGCAGTTCAATGTTATGCCCTTCGGATTATGCAACGCGCCGGCTACTTTTGAGCGACTTATGGAGTGTGTACTAGCTGGATTAGTAGGAGATGCCTGCTTAGTATATTTGGATGATGTCATCATCATGGGCAGAGACTTTGATGATCATTTGCGGAATCTAGAGAAAGTCCTAAGGAAGATACGGGGAGCAAACTTAAAACTGAACTCAAAGAAATGTCATCTATTCAGGAACAAAGTAAACTACCTCGGTCACGTAATTAGCAGTGAGGGTGTACAAACCGATCCTGATAAAGTTGAAGCAGTGCAAAAGTGGCCTACCCCGAAGGACAAGACAGAGGTGCGAGCCTTCATGGGACAGCTCATACTACAGGAGATTTGTCATAGGATTCTCAGAGGTTGCTAAACCTTTACACCGTTTGACAGAAGACAAACGACCTTTCTTCTGGGACGAGACTTGCGAGAATTCCTTCCAAAAATTGAAGGAAAGTTTATGTAAAACTCCAATTTTGGGATATCCACAGACTGATGGTCAATTCATCGTTGACACAGATGCAAGTAACACAGCTATTGGTGGAGTGTTATCTCAGAAACAAGGTGACGCAGAAGTTGTAATAGCTTACTTCAGTAAATCTTTGTCAAGGCCTGAGAGGAACTACTGCGTTACACGGAAAGAACTCTTAGCTGTGGTAAAAACGCTGCAACATTTCAACAAGTATCTCATCGGCAGAAAGTTTAAACTGAGAACTGATCATGCTGCTTTGAAGTGGTTGCTTCAGTTTAAAAACCCGGAAGGTCAAGTTGCTCGTTGGATTGAACAACTCCAAGAGTTCGACTTTGTTACTGAACATCGCAGTGGAAAGTCACATGGAAATGCTGACGCGCTTTCAAGAAGGCCTTGCTCAGAAGATTGTAAACACTGTGTCAAACAGGAGTCTAAAGAAATCGCTGTGAAATTAACAAGGGCGAGTCCGCCGGGACCATGGGATGACGCGATCTTCAGAGAAGCTCAGGAGGATGATGAAGACATAAGGCTTATTATTGCATGGAAGGAACGCGGAGCAGAAAAACCTAAATGGGTAGAAGTTGCACCTACAAGCCCAATCACCAAAGCTTACTGGGCTCAATGGGACAGTTTTGTCTTGGAGGACGGAATACTTTACCGTAAATGGGAAAAACCAAATGGCAAAGAGTTTCACCTACAAGTAGTTGTTCCAAGAGCTAAAGTAAAAGACGTTCTTCGTGAAGTCCACGATGGGGTGTCCGGCGGACATCTTGGCGTCAAGAGAACATTAACAAAGATACGAGAAAGGTTCTACTGGCTCAACTGTCGAGAAGACGTGGAGGATTGGTGTCGCAAATGTACCATATGCGCTGCTGTGAAAGGGCCATCGACAAGAAATCGCGGTAACCTCAAGCTCTACAACGTTGGTGCACCCTGGGAACGCATTGCAGTTGATGTGGCAGGACCATTTCCTATAACTGAGTCGGGAAATAAATACTTCATGGTGGTAATGGATTACTTCACCAAGTGGCCTGAAGTATTTGCCATACCTAACCAGGAAGCTGCAACAGTAGCCTCCAAATTAGTTGAGGAAGTGATATGCCGGTTCGGTGTGCCCTTGGAAATCCACTCCGATCAAGGACGGAACTTCGAATCACAACTATTTCAAGAAATCTGTAAGATTTTAGGAATGCACAAAACAAGGACCACGCCATATCATCCTCAGTCAGATGGCATGGTGGAACGCTTTAACCAGACGCTGGAGAGGCATTTGGCGAAATTGGTTGATAACCATCAAAGAGACTGGGACAAGTACATACCGCTATTTCTCCTCGCTTACCGGACTTCAGAACACGAAAGCACAAGAGTGACCCCAGCTTTTATAAATTTTGGCAGAGAACTTCGGTTACCGGTAGATTTGCTAACGGGAAGACCACCAGAAGTTTCTCACACTGTGACAGATTATGTCTCGGATCTTCGGGAAAGAATGCGAGATGTATATGACCTAGTTCGGGAAAACGGGCTGCAAGCAAGCGAGAACATGAAAACTAGATACGACCGAAGAGCAAATACGAGTGGCTATGAAGAAGGAGCTTTAGTGTGGCTTCACAACCCAATACGCCGCAAAGGAAAATCTCCAAAGCTGCAGACGAGATGGGAAGGGCCACATAAGGTGATCACCCGCATGAACGATGTGACATATCGCATTCAACGACAACCAAGAGGAGCATTCAAAGTGGTGCATGTGGACCGCTTAGCACGTTATCATGGCAGCAACAGTGACGCTCGGGACGAGCGTCTCTAAGAAGGGGGCAGTGTCGCGAAGCTCCCAGAACAGAATAGTCTAGAACTTTTCCGAACATCGTCTGTCGCGCTCATACATCTTCCATCCTGCTCACACATATGTATTCTATCCCGCTCATACACATACTCGAATATTCTGGAATGTTTTAGTTATCGGCCGTCGGGACCGGAAGTATATGGAACTTTCTAGATACCCATAAGTCAGTATATAAGGGAGCGGACGTGGCGATCGTTAATCAGTTTACCGCGAGTGTTCTTAGTGAGCTATACTAATACGAGTGATTTGTGTGCGACTGATAAGTGATAATTTATACGACCACAGCAACGGACCAGGACTACGAGTGCTTTGCGTTTTGGATATTCGACGTGTTGGAAGACCAGTCAGTGTTGGGATTCCGTAGTGAATAAATTCCCTCTGAAGAGTTTGGTGTTTTACTCCAAATCCTGAACCCTAACCACGTAACAATATATAGGTCAATTGGTCAAGCCTAAGTTTTGCTGATGTGGGCTGAAAATGACGAATAGACATGAAATAAAGATGAGAAGTAATGCCCGGGTACTCACAGGATCGTCGACGGTGAAGAAGCCAGAGGCAGTGTGGCTGCCGGCGATGTACATGGGCGGCTGCGGGAACAGCGCCAGGAACTCCGCGCTTTCATCGCCCTGTTCGTGTCGTTGGGTTCTCTTCGCGCCGAGGAGGTTACGGAGGTTCACGGCGTGCATCGCTGCGCAGGCGCCTTTGTCCAGCTGTTGGAAAAAAAAATGTTCACCTCAGCAGACAGCCTTGGTCGAGAGTTCTTGGCGGGAATTTCGGCGGATTGCACGGTTTTTGTTTTGGCTTGATTTGCAAATTGCATCTAGTGGCCTTTATCAATGTGAGATCGGTGTAATTTGATATTATGAATGCCCATGTGTATGAACAATGTGTGGAATAACTAGAATAAACTGACATGGTGCGTTTTAGTGAGATTTACTTAGCGGGCTGGTGATTGTCCGCCTTGCTGCGTCGTCTATGATCACACCAGTGGATTAGTGGGAATTGTCTCCGTCAAATCAACGAAATGTATTAGACCATTATTTAGGTGATACACAAGAATAACTAAACACTGACTAAAATAAGCTTCTTTACGAAATGTGATGGCCAAATAGAAGAAAAGACAATAAAAAAATCTCTGTCTACACCGAAGTGACAGCAGTGCCGCCGGTGTCTGGACGTTCGAGGCTGGTCGCGGCTGGAACAGGTGACGAACTTAGCACACGATACTACGAGTATGTCTATAAGTTTTTAAACTATTTAATACTGAAATTACGCGCCGCGCGTAAATTCTCACTCACTCTGAAACACTCAGTCATCGTTCCCAAGATACAGTCTCCCTTGTTTGGGAATCGAAGTTAATAGAATGACTGTATTTATCTTTTTTCTAATAAATCCATTTTGATTTATTTATTATCGTAGTCATCCGATAACTCCGTTTTCGATGCGAAGCAAGCTGCATGCAAAAATCAGCCTTAACAATACGAGGTGTATAGGCACTTGAGTGAGTCGTTCATTTGACGAAAATTATTCCGTAAGCTAATTTTTATGGTTATAGACTAAGCAGGTTTGCTAATATTTGGCGTCACAGTATTTTAACTCACCTTTCACACTTAAACACAGCTGTACAAATACAACCTAACAGCAGAATTGAGTGAGAACCACGCATCTGCGAGACGTCTTTTATATCAAGATTTCCACATGCGGAATGGTCTGATAGACACTACAATAGATAAATGAACACTTTTTATTCACGTGGGATGTTAACTGAATAGAAATCAATAATTCAGTTTTAAATCTCTAATATCAAATTATTTAAACATGCTACTAAAAAAACTTTTTCAACGCGTCAGGTACCGCTTGAGAGCAATACCATCGGCCGACTAGGGCCGATTGCCGTGTTATTTAATAATTGAATCATATATACGATACATTTGTTTTGCCAAATATAAAGTACACATCAACAATGTATCACAAACATCCTGCCTTGTTTACAAATAGATATTGCAGCTGGATTGACGCGTAGGACATAATACATTGTAATAATGGTTACTTGGCCGATGTTTCTATGAAATTGAAGAATTTTGGGCGATGAGATACTCATAATTTGTAATTTTGTTTAAAATATTATAGCTTACTAGCTGTTGCCCGCGGCTCCGCCCGCGTTAGTGTCGATCCCTCGGTCCTTCCCCGGGCCTCAAACTACTTCCATACCAAATTTCATCCAAATCAGTTCAATGGTTGAAGTGTAAAAAGACGACACACAGAGTCACTTTTGCATTTATAATATTAGTATTAGTATGGAAGCATGGATATTATTTATAATTCTAAGTCCAGAACTGAGAAAATTTCCATAAAAACTTTACCCTCTCATTTTACCCATTTAGGTGTGAATTTTGTCCATTTCACCCACAAATATATTTTTTAATTGTAATAGAGAACTTACATACCTTTTTATTTTCATACTTCATAGTAGAAATGAGAAAATTTCCAATTTCCGTATGGACTTTCCTTTCCCATTTTGCCATATAAGTGGGGAATCGTCACAGGTCTTTTTTAATTGTAATCGAGAACTTATACATTTCTAGACCTAGAAGTATAAAAAAAGGTAATTTTTATACTTCTAGGTCTAGAAATGTGAAAAATTCCATACAAACTTTACCTGGGGGCATTTTTTCCAGTTGACCTACACAGATCTTTTTCAATTGTAATCCTGAATTTATTTACTTATTTTCATACTTCTAAGTCTAGAAATGAGAAAATTTCCGTACTAACTTTACCCCCTATTTCCCTCCTTCAGAGGAGAATTTTGTCTAGTTCACCTACATACATAGGGGTAAGTAATATAACATATAAACACAAAATATATATAATTTAAGACAAATATCAACGAAACATATAATTTTGATCAATATAATTATCAAATAAGATAAAAATCGAAAGAAATAAGTTTAAAAAAACTAAAATCTTTAATTATAACAATCATTCAACATATCAAACCTTTATTATACCGTTTTATTATTATAAACTTTAAAAAATCGATTAGTTGTTATGTATAATAAACTTTATATATACATATTAGTACGGATAATAATCATTGGTTATACGAATTAATTGGTAGAAGCTTCTCAATACATACCTAATAATTAAATTTAAATAAAATTCTAACTCAATTTTATTTTACGAGTTTCTTCCATATCTCCAAAGTTCTTCATTATATCTTCACCAAATTAAAATGGAACCAATTTGGTAGTAAAGGCTTTTAAATAAAAAAGAAATATCAAAATCGGTTCACAATTGGCGAAGATATCGTGTAAGAAACATATATAAAAAAAAAACATATTGTCGAATTGATAACCTCCTCCTTTTTTGAAGCCAGTTAATAAATTATTTTATTTCTTTTTATAGAACGCCTAGCCAAAAATTAACAGCCACCTGACGATCTCGTAAACGCAAAAAAAGATTAATAAAACAAGAAGATATATTAAAACGAAAATCTGAATATTACGAGTGTGAATTTCTTCGAGCTATAGTCTAAAATTTAAAAAAGTAAGGAAAATAGGTATACTAAAAAAATACTTAGGAAAATTGTATCACAATTTTTTTTATTTATTTCTAACTTTCTCCTAATATTTACATACAATAAAATATTGTAAATGTTACTTTTCTACTTTAAAAAAAATTGTGATACATACAAAATGCGCGCGCATTTTGTATGTATCACAATTTTTTTATTTATTTTATACTTTGTCCTAATATTTACATACAATAAAATATTGTGATCTATGAAATTAATGACTAATAAAATCGATTACCTATTATTAGTTATTTGATAATCTGTTTGAATGATGCACCTTTTGCACATTTCGTAGGTATTACTGAAGTAATTCAAACTCGCAAAATAGACATGGGTCTATACTTATCAGCTGGTATATTTTCTCTGTTATATATTTTTAATACGTATACATTTTGATTTCTATAGATTTTGATTCATATTTATTTTAAATACTATCCTTTTTGAATGGTATACATTTTGGCATGTATACTGCACAAGTTTTATAACAGGTGATATTTAGTATTCAAAAACGTTATAAAAAATGGGATTATGCCTTTCGAATTGAAAATTTTATGAATATTATAGCTTTTAAGAATATAATCAGTAATGATTATGTCAAGTTAACATTATATCTTTTGAACTTTATTGAAATGAAAATATATAATTTGTTATTATATTAATCAATACGCACCCCCTACATAGATCTGTTTTAATTTTAATCCAAAGTGCAGAAATGAGAAAATTTCCATACAAAGTTTATACCACCCATCCACCCCCATTTTACCCCTTATGGGGGAAATTTTGCATATTTCATCTACACACATATTTTTTAATTTTGATTGAGAACTTATATCCTACTTTCATACTTTAAAGTACAGAAATGAGAAAATTCCATATTAATGTTACCCCTTTAGAAGTAAAATTTCTAAAAATCCTTTCTTAGCGCTCACTCACATCATTAAAAGAACCCCTGTACCAAATTTCAAGTTTCTAAGCGCAGCAGTTTCGGTTGCGTTGGTATATAAGTCAGGTTTGCCGTTTGCTCGCGGCTACGCCGCCGCCGTTAGTGTCCATCCCTCAGGAACAGTCGCATTTCCCGGAATAAAAGGTACCCTATGTCCTTCCCCGGGTCTCAAACTACCCCCATACCAAATTTCATCCAAATTAATTCAATGGTTGAAGCGTGACAAGAAGACAGACAGACAGAGTTACTTTCGCATTAATAATATTAGTATGGATTAGTATAGATAGTATGGATAGGTATAATGATGTTGTATAACGATGATGAATTGACTTTGGATTTTAATTTTCCTATGTCACTTATTATTTATTAAGTGCTATATATTTGCAGGCAAACTCATGCCTTTGTTCATTCAAATGACATTTTTTTTTTTTAATTAACAGATTTCTTGAAACTAACTTTAAATGTTAAACTGAGTTAAAACAAAGCAATTGGTGAAAGTTTGAAGTAAATCGGTTCAGTATTTTCGGAGATAATCGTGATCATACATACAGACAGACAACAGACAAAAAATTCGAAAAATATTTTTTTGCTTTCTGTTATTCTTTTTAAGTGTTTAGACAAAATATTTTTACTGTTTTATTATACTCTTATGTATTATTATATATATGTATAGATTTCCTATTTTATCGTTTTATAGCCAACAAATATGTATGTTAAACATAATTCAATAAGATGACAAATTAGTTAGTTATTATATTTGGTGTAAATCATAAATATTTACATGCCATCTTGAATGGGAAGACATGCTGGATCCTGTTATTGTTTGTCACATTTTTACCTAACTATGTTTCACGTACATTAATAAAACTTACTTTCCTGGTCATTACTACTTTTACTATAAAAAAATAATCAAGAGGCTTCATGTGAATGTAATCAAAATTATAAAATTGATTCCATCCATTTAACTCCCAAACTTAATTTATCGAAAAAGCATTAATTTAGCTATAATCCGAGCAACGAAACTGCAACTAGATAGGATTTTGCGGACACTAATATAATAAAACATACTACCACTGACTGACTAATTGCTTACACATTTCTGGTCGAATAATAAAATTGGTGTCATCGTATAGAGAGTGTTCCAGTGAGTATCAGAAATGCGACTTTTAATCATCTTTCAGTTTTACTTGGTTCCCTATCCCAAACAATTCCTTTTTCTATGAATTTTAATACCAGCTGAGCTCACCGTGGCTTTTGAGCCGATCCAGAAGTGTATGTCCCAGCTGAGCTGGCCCTGCTCCTCGACCGACGTCTTCAGCACGATGTAGCAGTCACCTTCGAAGAACTTGCCATGTTGCACCTGCATAACGAAAATATGATTCATTTAAATATTCAGGTTCGATTCCGAAAGGTGAAAAAAAGGTAAGTTTCGAAAGAACACATCTGCAAAAATATATGCCCTCGATGAGACGTACGTACTAGTAATTCTTCTGTATGACGGATAAAAAGGATTCCAAAGTCAACGCGGCAAAAAAAAAAAAGTATATATATCTATAGACATAGACTTTCTTTATGCTGCGTCATCCATGTTTGCTCGTTTTTAGCGCCGTCTGTCGATGGACATTGTAAACGACGATACAATTTTACTTTTTACAAGTGCAGTGTTTCATTGGCACATCCATTTTCCGAGTGGGTTTGAGCCCCGGGACTGATCAAAATCTTATGTTTGTAAAAATAACCATTCCTTAAAATTAATGCTTTGAAAAATATTTATTTATTCATCAGCCTTTAGTTGCCAACAAGCTTTGAAAACTATTAATTGATACAAATCAAAGGTGTAATTTTTCATTATAAAAACACGGTTTCACTCACGTTTATTCAGTTGGAATTACCAACTAGCTTCGGTCTATAACGACGACCATCATCAGGGCGAGTGTTAGGGGTGGCGACACGGTGCTTTCGCACACACGGTGCTTCGTAATAGATCGAAACTAGTTGGTGATTCCAACTGATGAAACGTGCGTAAAACCGTGTTTTTATAATAAATTTATCTTGCGAAATTTTTAATACCATTATTCATTTCATTTAAATTCTTAGGTAATAAATATTAAAAAGGGGAGATGGTTGGCCCATTCTTATTTTTTCTTACATAAGGGGGGCAAACACTGGCAAAAATCGTGTAACGTAATAAATGAATATTTATTACAATAACTACATTTATCCTATTACAATAACTACCTCATCAACTAGCGCGGGGATGAAGTTCTCGATCTCCCACACTTGCAGCCCTGGCGTCTGGCCGGTGTCCTCGTCGAAGAACTCCGAGTAGTCTAGAGGAGGCTTTTCGAGCGTCTCGTCCCAACGTTTAGGCCTGGCAAAAATAATATTACTAACTTTAACACTATACCATAGAAAGTGAACAATACCTAGCAAGTAAAAGTTTTCAGGACTATACAATAACCTCCCTCTTCTTACTCCCCTTGGGAAGAGGAAGGAAGCTTTGCTCACGCCTAGCTTACATATATCTTGTTCCTTAATACATTCGCTTTGATAAAACTACCTTTTGGGCATGACATGGCACTTTTGTATTAGAAATATAACTTTTGAAATAGACTGGAAGTTTGCAACTTTCAGCTGTGGAAACTGATCAGTGCTCGCCGAAATTGGCGAATAGGCCTGTTTCCTAAAAAAATATCATTTAAAATATCATTTCAAAAATCCGTATTATAGATTATCGAAAAATATCATATATGTGTTATTCTTTTTTTCATTCAAACAAAAATTGATGAAGATATAATATAGCCCGTTAAACTTCCACGTGACGTCACTGGCCGGTAAACTTCTTACCGGTCTGTGCGTCATGAGCCCGCCCACTCCTGAAGTTTGATTCGAATTATCTTTATTATCTTTTGTTTGATAGAAAAAATAAAAAATATGTATATATATATATATATAACATATATATATACATATTTTCCATAACGTGTTCCACAAAATGATGTAAATTGAAATTGTATATAATATGACATCAGAAAAAAATAAAAAAAGATAAAAATATACCATAAAAAGCCCTTCAGGCAAGTAAGCGACCACTACTGTTAAAAAGAGTTTCTGTCGGCGTCTTCTTTTCTGCAGTGGTCGGTTCCGAAACGCTAGTAGTTTGTAGCTTTTGAACAATAATTAATTATTTTAATATAATTTAATAAGTATTATTTAAAATGTAAATTGACGTGAAAAAGCCTATTTTCTGAATAAATCTTTGAATCTTTGTTTGTTCAGAGCTATAAGTATAAAATTGGCTTGCTGTAGGTCTTAATTATAATGTGCTGCGTTCTGACGCGAGCTAAATTACATCGTATCGCTCACTACATTGAGTCGATATTTCTTTGAATACCTTTGCAAAGAGTGACTTCTGTACGTACATAAGTGCTAGTACGAGTACTTATTCTGTGACCTAGCCTAGTGCAGTTTCATTCATAATTTCTTACTTGAGCTCGCTGTTCTTCTGCTCAGTGATTTGCTCGTTGTGCTGTGTGTTCGCTTGCTCCTGCATGCCGCGCAGGATCAGCGCGGAGTCCTTCTGCTCGGGCTCCGCCCGTCCGCGGCGGAGCCGTAGCTTTCGGGCTATTGGGTCTGACTTTACACCTGCAGAGAGGTTAAAACTTTAGTGATAACGGTTTAGATATGTCTGTCTTCTGAGGGTTCTCCCTGATGAAACACGCTTTGG
Source organism: Elegia similella (assembly GCA_947532085.1). Taxonomy (NCBI): domain Eukaryota; kingdom Metazoa; phylum Arthropoda; class Insecta; order Lepidoptera; family Pyralidae; genus Elegia; species Elegia similella. Next base: position 21,714,754 of record OX383933.1, on the reverse strand, counting down.
AGTTAAGAATCGCTCTTTAGGCTTTTTTTCACTACTTCCACACTACTATTAACACGGATATCATACTCGGTAACGTAAGCATTTCTTATCCGCCGACCTGGCGATAATGTCATCAACAAGGCGCAAGAGAATCTGCATAGTATGGCAAGTAATTATAGATGTTAAATTATTGCAAAAAAATTATATCTTTGAAACTAACGTAAAATAAATACATTATACTTAAAGAACGGGTCACTCACGTGCTATTTTGTCGGGACTGCAGACTATACGGTACTGGCCGGGGTTCTATGGCGCCGCTCATCCCGAACTCGCCTTGAAGATGGACGCCTAACGAGCCCGAAAGTATAATCGGCAATACCGACAAAATAGCACGTGTGTGACCCGTTATTTCAATATAGTTGTAAAAATATTGATACATTAGTGGTTCTTACTGCTAGGAGTGGTGGGTTCAGAGGTTGCCGCCCCTGCCAGTTGTAACTGGGCTTGCAGCGAGAAATCAATATTGTAATACGCCAGTCCTGAGCCCTTGGACCGCTCCACCGGCTTCGGGGGCATCACCAGGTCCGGGTTGCCGTGGAGTTGCAGACTTTCAAGGTCGCTGAGAAGATGGATGGCGTCAGGGAGAGTAATAAGCTTATTCCAACTCAAGTTAAGTTTCTTGAGTGAGCCGCATCTGCAAAGGAAAAGGGAGAAATCAATGATATCACCAAGTTATTTGGCAACAAATGACGTTTTATTATTATTGTAACTGCCTCCGTGGTCCATTTGTTAAGGCTTTTGCCTGTAGACCCGGGGTCGTGGGTTCAATTCCCACGGGAAGCATACTTCTTTAGTTGTTTCCAGTTTGATTAGGACATTGCAGGCTTGAATCACCTGATTGTCTGATAATAAAGATGATTTCGTGCTTCGGAAGGCACGTTAACCCGTTGGTCCCGGCTGCCATCTGGTAGTCATTAAAGATACCATGTCACAGGCCAAGAGGCGGTTCCGAAGAACTCTGACCAGGTCAGGGTGTGCATGGTCGATTAACCGTGTCACCTACACGAAATGATGTTGATTATTATTAATTAAACTAGGATTTAGTCCCATACAACATGAGAACAAAATACCACTCAATTGTTGGTATCTTAAGTTAGTAACAATACATGCTTTTAACATTGACTCTAGTGTTATCCCTTAGTATCTAAAAAACATTTTTCTCACCTGAACATGAAGAATGAATGAACTATTATTTATTGAACCAAACTCAACATACAATCAGAAAACAAAACTCACATTTGGCACAAAGGCGGACTTATCGCTAAGCAATCTATTTCAGCCAACCTTAGAGTAGATGTAAAATAACACAGGCATGATTCCGGATGCATCCCCTTTTTAAATCGATAAGATCCACCAGAGCTAGTTGTGGGACAAATTATGATAAATAAAGGTCAACTTCTAAGGGGCATGTTTCCCAAAAAAATACTTTTCAAAATAATTAGTCTGCCTTTTTTAACCCCATTGCAATACTAAAATGTATTTGTACATTTCAGATAGTAAACGAGAACGCTGTTCGCCAAGTGTAAGAAGAGACTCGTATCCAAACCGCGTGTGGACACCATTCCTTCATAGCGGGCGCTGTATCGCGCTGGCAGACCAAGAAAAGACTTTATATTGGTAAGATTTTTTTATTAGATCACTTATATTCCACCTTGGACAGAACTATAAAAGTGGCTCATTACTGAATGTAATACCAGATCTTTTATGTATAATTATAACTGTTAACTTATAACTTTTAACAACATAATGTGTAATGGCAAGCCCTATTATATGATAACTGTGGCAAAAATCATATGGCATAAATGGTAGAACGCTGACTAGATTGATTTCCTTATTTTTTCTAAAAACTTGTGCTTCCCATTACACATTATGTTGTTAAAAGTTATAAGTTAACAGTTATAATAATATTCAACGGCCTACACCAAAGCTAAAGACATAGGGCCAATATTGACAAATAATGGACATGTTTTCTGAGAAATATATTAGTCAGTCTGGTAGATTATTGCAAAATATTGGACACGTATTTTTTCTTTTGTCAATGAAACAAAAATTGATAAAGATATAGCTCGTTACAGTTTCGCGTGACGTCACTGGCCAGTACAGTTTTTACCGGCCTGTTGCGTCATGAGCCCCCACTCCTGAACTTTGATGCGCTTTATTTTTATCATCTTTTGTTTGAATGAAAAAAGAAAAAAATACGTATCTAATATTTTTCTATAATCTAAATATAAGACGGACTAATTATTTTAAATGGTATTTTTTTAGGAAACAAGCCTATTATCGTTTACCTTAATTTAGTTATGTCATGTATACAACGGAGTACATTCACATCTGTTCTGTAGTCTTATGAATATAATGAGATGATACACGAACAAAAAGAGAAATGAATTATTGCTCAGTCTTCACAGCTTTTTACCCATTACTTAGCTATTCAATCGCGTAATGACAGCTCGACCGAGAGGCACGCGCGCCGCGCATCGCACGACTCACAACACATCCACTCACGCGATCCTATGAAATCGCATGGAGCAATAAACCATTGGGGCGGGAAACTCTCCCGATCGTAATCAAATTTAACTGCACATTAAAATGTAATCTAATAACCTTGAAATACAGACTACATTGGAATAAAGAGATCATGGTGGTGTAAGTGTGATGTCGACGATTTGCATATGCATATAATTGCGGTATATTTACAAGTGAAAGCGTCTCAAACATTGTATTGTGTCGTGATCTTGAGAAGCATTCAGTGCTCACTATATACGGATATATACCTGTTCAAACTACATATTGTAAAAACTAAGTCCCCAGAAGGGTGCTAAAACGATATCATACATTTGAAAGAATTTTTAACGGTCTAGTAGTTGACTTTATCCATTAAAAACAAACACAAAAATGTTCTTTTTACAATATGAAGATAGCAAACCTGCACAATCCTTCAGGGATCATCTCCAGCAGATTGTTAGCCGCTGAGAACACCTCCAACGCTCCAAGCTTTCCGATGCCCGACGGGATCCCTTCAAAGTCCAGCTTATTGTCGTCCACGTGCAATCTCCTCAGATTCTGGAGCTTGCAGAGGGTTGCTGGCAAGACTGTCAGCTTGTTCCTGGAGAGGTTCAGGCTTTCCAATTTCTGCCACATCTCCAATGCTATTAAAGAAAAGTAATGTAGTAATTTAAGGAATATAACAATTTTTTTTTACTAAGTGTTGAAGTAGGCATTTGTCTCCCATCTCACCTGATGGTAGTATTATTTATATGAACAAGTAGTATTATTTATGTGATAGCCGTGTGGTTTCCGGCAGAGTAGAATAGGACCACTCCTATAGTCTTCCCATGGAGGTCGTAAGAGGCGACTTAGGAAATACAAGCTAAACAAAGCTCATAAACATCAATGAGACCTCTCCAACCCGTCTGGCCAGCGAGGAGAGCGTAGGCCAAATCCTGTCTGCTCTGGCCAAGTATGGCTCCGGTAATACAGAGAGGGCCATGCTCCTGCAGTGGAGACTAAAAAGACGTGATGATGATGATTATTTATTAGTGCCGTGTACCCTCGAACCTCGAGGTGTGGCACGAGATGATAGCAAGGAGGCTGGATGGCATGGCACTGATGCTTTGGGAACGTGGTAGGGCTCTATTGCGGAATGTTCCTACTTCAGAGGATCAGTCACGATAGCCGGGTTTGCCGAAGGCGTTGAGTAGAGTTCGACCGAGGGTTCAGGTTTGGTTTTGGCAGTTTTAGTAGAAAAATCGAGTTTCGGTTTATCGAACCTTCGGCCCCGTTCAAATTCGTGTTTGGGTGAATTGGTGTCACGACATGCGAGTCAATAGTCACCCCATAGCCTATACTTTATATGAAAGTGTTGATTTTTTTATTACCTCTCTGTATATGTGTCATATCCTGTATATGACGCACATACAGAGAGGTAATAAATAAATTTAATTCATTAGCAAACGTTTAAGGAGCAACGCAGACCACGAATCTGAACAACTTTCATTATGGGACCAACTCTTAAATTGCAAAAAAAAAAACAGCTTTTCCATAGATATTCCACTGTTATAAATTTAAAGAGCAGATAATTTTTTCACGACGTCGAAGTTGGTCCCATAATGAAAGTTGTTCAGATTCGTGGTCTGAGTTGCTCCTCAAATGTTTGCTAATGAATTCAATTTCACCTGTATATTGGATTTTAGTACTCATAAGTAATTGTTGTTAAAGCCATATTTGTATAAGTTTCGGTTGAGCATCGGCCGAAACCCATGCCAAAAATTTGTTTTCGGTTTCAGAATATCCTGTTTTAGTCTGTCTCTAGCGCTGAGGTCACCAAGCGACGCAAAAAACGTTGATCACGAAAAACTGGTGTAAACTTAAGAGCTGGCCAAGATACATGATTGAATAAGTATAATATCTTGTTACATTGATTGATCATCGAAAGTGTAATCGCAAAGCGTAAAGTTAGAACTGCAGAGTAATCATATCTAGTTAACGTGAGAAAATAATACTCAGATATACAGTGAACGCTTCACTACACATTGTAATACTACACTCGGCTTCCGATATCTTGAGAATCTATTTACTGAAATAGTAGTTTGTTTATGTGTAAACTAGCTTTCGCCAGTGGCCCCGATCAGCTTGTAAATTCCTTGGGAACAGTACTTTTTTCCGGGATGAAAGTTCTAGTAATCACCACGCGCCTCGTGGAGGCATCGGGAGACTTGACAGCTGGCAGCTTTTTTGCTTAACGCATAAGTCTCGCGATACAGCGAGGAAACGCTGCCAGTGTTTTGGGCACGTTGCCTCCCTGTGGCGCGTTGGAAGATTATTTTTAATTGTAATTTTTACTTGTTTCTAGAAGAATAAGATAAATGATAAATATGTAATCTGAATCTGAATAAAAGTTATACATAGTATCACGTCTTTTTCCCTTGCGGGGTAGACAGAGCCTAGGTCTTTAAGACCCGGAGGCCACGTTTAGCATGTTGGTCGGCATTAGGTGAAAAACGGAATCAAAAGGAGTTGCTAGCCGCATCGCCTATTAACATGACAAGCATTGGAGAGTCTATATAATAGTAGTAGGATTCTATGGAATCGTCTCATCCTGATTGAAACAATTGAAAAAGTTCGTTTATACGTAAATTCGATCGAATCGTTGTAGAATCGTCGCACGCTAGTTTGAAAATAAGGTGAGCCACCTAATATATAGATATTTTAAATCTAGCGTATAATCTTTCGCCGAGTAGAATGTTCATGAAGTCGAGTTTTGCTTTAAAAGGTTAGAATATTAGTATGACTACTAGGTGTTTCATATAAGTCACCGGCACGGCAGCGCGTTACCGGAAACCATTTTGTGCTGCTAATATCTCCTGGTCGATGATAACACAAACAGTATCCTAGTTCGGATACCATGGTCTTCTTGTAACTATGATGTGCGTAAATATATAAATTTATTTTTTTACATACATACATACATAGTATCACGTCTTTTTCCCTTGCGAGGTAGACAGAGCCTAGGTCTATAAGACCTTATGGCAACATTTAGCATGTTGGAGGGCGTGTAGATGGAAACGAAATCAAAATAGTGATGGGTTGCTAGCCGCATCGCCTACTGACATGGATCCGCAGATTTTAGCCCAATCCCTCGATCGGATTTTACGATTGCGCGGAAAGAGAAGCAGATATTTTTTTATTTATTATACATAACATAGAAAACAGTTGATACATTACTCTTGATGAAATCGATTAAGGAATGGTAACTATTTCTTCTAAGCCATTTCTAATTCATGTCTCCATAATGCGATATGAGCTTCATCATTATACATATTTATGGTAATGTAAAATTATGGTATGCAAAAAAACATTAACATTATTCAGTTGTTTTCGAGAAAATCAATTTTTATTTTCATTTTTTGAATCTTTCTTGAACTTTAGAAATATAGTGGCGTTGGTACCAAGCGCCTAAGAAATGTTGGTATCACTACATAGTATAAAACACAGTCGCTCCCCGCTGTCTGTCTGTCCCTATGTATGCTGAGATCTTTAAAACTACGCAACGGATTACGATGAGTTTTTTTTTTAAATAATAAATATATATAGTACCAGTAAGTCGTGAACTTGTGTCGTAGGATATTAACTCAACGATACTATATTTTATAATAGATACTTATATAGATAAACATCCAAGACCCAGGTCAATCTGAAATAGATAGTGTGATTCAAGAGGAAGGTTCGGGTCGTAAGTTTAATATATGAACAGAGCTCACCTGAGGATATCTCGACAATCTCATTATCACTAAGATTCAGTCTTTTCAGATTCTGCAGTGAATACAAGGCATCCGGCACTTTGGTGAGCGCATTTTTAGATAGGTCCACGTCTGCTAGGTTGGCAAGCGTGTCTAAGGTCGTCGGCAGGTTGGCGACGGTTCGCTGCGTGTTGCGCATATGAAGTGTCTCCAAACTTTGCAAAGAGGGCAGTTGCCTACAAAACAATATTCAGGCTATTCTTCATTTTCACTTTCAAATTTATTCGCAGTAACATTCAGTTGACAATATAGTGTGGAAAATTACATTGAATATAAGATTAAAGAGTCCCAGAAAAAGAGTCTCTAAATAATAGTCTAGTTTCTAAAAACATAATTAGTTTTTTCTTTTGTAATTTTTCGTATTTTGTCTTATCAATTAAACAAAAAATCATAAAGATAGCCCGTAAAAGTTCCGTGTGACGTCACAGTTTGCTACACTTTTTAGTAATCTCTGATATCACGAGCCTCCACTCATGAACTTTGATGTGCTTTATCTCCATCACTTCTTGTTTAATTGACAAAAGAAAAAAAATTGTGTCCAATATTTTTTTATTATATAACTGATGGACTAATTTTACTATTATTATTATGACCCAGGAAAGTAGCCTCATTAATTCCACTCTCACACAAAACTGTTTTAATCAAGCTAAAGGATAAGATTGTTACCTTAATTGAAACAGTCCTAGTGGGTTATCATTGAGTATCAGAGTCTGGAGGTTCGCCAGCCTCCTGGTCTGGGGGGGCAGGGTCTCCAACAAGTTGTGCGACAAGTCGAGAAACAGTAGGTCTGTCAGCTGAACAAACAAGGTTGGCGGTATTGTTTCAATCCTGCAACAAATAGTCATCACTTATTATATGGTGTAATTGAGCTTGCATCTGAACGCAGCACCTTTTTATTTAGATACCTATCTATAGAAATCCCTTGCAAGCCAATGTTATTTTAATGAAACAATTACAAAACCTATTCTGTGAGCATGAGCAGTGTGCTAGGGTTGACTGCTACAAGAAGCTACTATCGCCACAGTAATATGCATGAATCATAATTCCTAATATCAGCATCCTTGGCAGGCAAATAAAAGGTTATGTTGTATCACAAACTGTATTTAAACAATTGCTTAGTATTATTTGGGCTTTTTCTCACCATGACAAGAAAACCAATTTCACACATAGGTATGTTTTCGATATTTATATCAGGAGTTGCAGCTAAAACATACTTAGAAAAACTATGTTTTATAATATATGTTGTAGAATAAATGGTAATCTCTTGGACAGGCACGTAACATCCTCGTCTTCAGCATCACTTACCATCAAGTGAGATGGGAGACAAAACCTATTTCAACATTTAGTAAAATAAAAAAACAATACAGAATAAACACCCAAGAAACAGGTTAATCTGAACAAAAGAATACCATCTGACTAGAGATTGAACTCTTTCATTTGTCTCTGCAATCCAAAGGCACTAGCGATGCCCCTGAGTCATAGAAGTTGTCTAGTTAACATTTCAATTCTAAGTTAGATAACTATTTATATAGTGTTTGTAATGTTCTGGCAATAATTTCCATTGTTCAAACAGTGTTTAAAGTACTCAGTCAGTTTAAAGTAAAGTGATCAGTACAGGTAATTAGCACTGTGTCCTATCTGATTTATAAACTAGTCTCTTGTTGGTTTATCACTATGAATAAGGGTTTCTAAGGTGCAAATAAAAAAAACACACACCCCATCCTTACAATTAATACACCTGAAATGTTAAAGTTATTTTCGTGGAATCCTATCAAAGGATGCAGCCCCAAGGGACCCCTGGCACACACTCTTCTGCGCGGAGCACACCTGATGAGATTGACATAGCACCTTTTCTTATGCCATATTAGATGAGCTAACCAATCAGCATTATTCATTATAACTTGAGTCAAAAATATCTATTTAATCCAAAAAATAATAAGCACAAACTAGATAAATGATAACAAGGAAAAAAACTATTTTTACATACTTGTTATGACTAAGATTCAACACCAGCAATGATTTAGCCTTATCCAGTCCATCAGGCACTTCCTTCAGTCTGTTGTGGGACAGGTCCAGGGTTGTAAGGTCCTCCAGCCGGAAAAGCTCCGGAGGAATACCAGAGCTCTTCACCTTGTTGTGTCTCACATTCAGAGACCGGAGGCATTTTAATTCTGTTAATTCGCCAAAAAGCTTCTCTAAACTGTTCTTTTTGAGTGACAAATTTTCCTGAAATTTTATACAATATTTAGAAAAAGCAATATTGAGAAATAGTAGAAATAAAAAAAACTTTTAAATTCTAAAGATTAAACTATGACAAAATTTGGTAGAAAATATGGGTAGCGTTATTTATTTCGTACAATACAAAGCAACTTTATCCTTGTTCAACTACACATCAACTCAACATTGTCAGTTCCTTACCAATTTCATAAGCTTTCCCAATTCCTCGGGAATATCATCCAAATTGGTTTTGTCCAGTCTCAGCCATTGAAGGCCGGTCATATACCGTATAGCATCAGGGAATTTATCATCCTACAACAAAACAATTAGGCCACAATATTATAAATAGTCAGGTAAAGGATAGGTTAGAGAAATGATATCATTCCTCAAGGTAAAAAGTTTAAGCACGAAGAATCAATACAATACTTACGCTAAAGTCATTGCATGTAAAATCTACACCTCGAACAAAAGGTAAAAGGCCCGTATTTGCCATGTTTACAATAATTTATTTACGGAAAACACCGTCTCTTCTCATCTTGTTCACTGACACAAATGAAATGAATAGAAATGTCAAGACAACAAAATGACAGACTGACAGAAAAGATTTTGACAATTGACAGCTTCAGCTTTTTAATTTTTGCCACCTGTTTGGGCTTTGTTATTGATCAATATTCAGTCAAGTTAAGAGTCAGGCAGGCGGTCCAGCAGGATCGGAGTGCTATTTTTGAAATTTTGCCATTCGTTAACGAGTGATTCTTCCATACGAGTACAAAAACCGCTCGAGTGGTCTTATTTTCAAATAGCAGTATGATCGCCAATGTTGTTTTATGCAGTTTAGACCAATTTCTCTCACAATTCTAGGTAACATTTGCCCTAACTTGGCCACAGTTGATTACTATATGTTCATAACTTATGTACTTGATAGTGTAATGAAATCATATTCAGGAGTCAGGATTCCTTTCATACAGTAATTTAAACAATTTATTTTTCATTTCTTACGAAGGTTTCTCAAGATATAAAGTTTTATATGTAGCAGTCAGCCGTGACCCAGTGATTTCAATTGAGACAACATCACATACATTGTCCTTCCTGGTCCCAAACTAAGGTTTTGTACTATGGAAACCAGGAACACCCAGACCCAACACAAATATCTGTGTTGGTGCGGAAATCGAACCCGCGACCCTTGCGTCTCAACCGGAGCTCTAACCACTGCGCTAATCGGGTCGTCGACTAATGAAAAAACGCCCATCCCAAAAAGACGATTACTTATTAGCATAGAGCTTATTAGTTTCTTAATGTCTATTCTCAGGGGTGCAGCTCCCACAGTTTATTTCACGGAGTTGGCGACCCTGGCTATACATAATTTGATACGCTTCAAACTGCTGGGGTACGGGCATAGAGTAGTATAATATATGGGGACGGGCCTCCCTCGATAACATGAGAGGTAAAGAAAAAAACCGGCCAAGTGCGAGTCAGACTCGCGCACGCAGGGGGTTGTATGAGAGCCCCCTTCAATATTATTTTTATTTAATTATTTATTTTTAAAGTGAATATATAACTAAATATTTTGTTAATATTTCTTCAAGTATGTTCTTATATCTGTGGAATATTTCAAGTGTCTACGTGTTGCCGTTATCAATATCTTTAGCAAAAATAAGCAAAAAAATCACGTTTGTTGTATGGGAGCCCCCTTAAATGTTTATTTTATTCTATTTATTAGTATTTATTTATTTATAGCGGCAACAGAAATACATCATCTGTGGAAATTGGCCTGGTGACAGACGGACAGCGGAGCGAAATTAATAGGGTCCCGTTTTTACCTGTATCGCTGTAAACCATTCTTCAGCAAATACAAATTATTGACTGTTCCATCCCTATATATATTTGAAGTAGCTATGTTTGTGAAACAAAACCCCGATTTATTTTGCAAATTGGGAGATACTGTATTCCGTAACCGACGGGATGAACATAAAATTTGCGTCCGTTTTTCCAAAACATCTCTGATGCGCAAAAGCATACTCGGTATGGCATCTTCAATTTACAACAAATTGCCTAAGTCCTTGAGAGAACTGTCTTGTTCTTTGTTTCGAAGCAAATTACGGTTAATATTATTGAAGAAATGTTATGCCATAAGCGAATTTCTCAATGAAAAAATTTTTTGGTAAATTGTGAACAATCTTTAATTAACTCACATTGACATAGTTTAATCATACTAATATTTAAAAATAAATAAAATCTTTCTTTTTACGACAAGCTACTAGTATGTTGTTTTTATATTGTTATGTGTCATTATTGTATGCCCTTACGGGTAGTGTGCATTGATACTATCGAATTTGTAACATCTTTATACATGCACTAGCTGCCCCGGCGAACTTCGTTTCGCCATAAGTTAAAAACTATCCTATCTCTCAAGTTGGATTAAACTGCACATGGTGTGCGAATTTTATTATAATCGGTTAAGTGGTTTAGGAGTCCATTGAGGACAAACATTGTGACAAGAGATTTATATATATTAAGAAGATTACGAACAATAAAGAAACTTTGACTTTACCCTTTGGGTACCAAACCCTAAAAATCATGTTATTTTTATTTTGAGGATACTAGTATTTGATCCGAGTGTCATTCAATTTCGCTATCCATAAGATAGTCGGCAAGAAAATCGTCGCAATCTTGTGGTATTACCACCAGATTGCGACGATTGTTGAAAAACGTAGAATGTGCCATCTGCTTCTCTTTCCGCGAATTTTATTTATTGGGCTAAAATCTGCGGAATCATGTCAATAGACGATGCGGCTAGCAACCCATCACTATTTGATTCCGTTTTCCATCTACACGTCCTCCGCTAAATGTGGCCATAAGGTCTTATAGACGAAAAAGACGTGATACTATGGATGTATATGTTTACGACAAAAAATAATAGCGAAACGAAGTTCGCCAGGTCAGCTAGTAGGGAAGGAATTAAAAACCAGATTCCGCTTATACGGTACCTTTATTGTTACATACTAGTGACTGTAAAACAATATCTATTTATACAAAACAAAAGGTACATTTTTCTCTGATTTAAACAATTTTTGAAGTGTCGCCTAGATTTTTCAAATTTAGCCTCAACTTACAATTTTAGACTATTAGGATAAATGCATTAAAAAATAAAATAACTTTGCAGGTGTACATTTATACGTACTAGAACTAGAATTCGATATATAACTGTTATTAACCCACATTATTCCATACAACAAGTACCTATCCGTAAACTAACTAACATTAAAGCATTAGGATGACAATTGAACATTTTTACAATGTCACGTTGGTGATTATAATGTCTCTTTGTGTGTTTATCGTGGCATTGGTGGCATGTTCGGCATCGGACCCGACAAAGCAGCATTTGTTCCCAGCAGGACCTGAAAATGCATCAAATTTTTTTGATTATATTTTCCACATTCTTTATTACACTCCTTAACCACTTTATCAGAAGTGCTATTTTGAAATGACGCCGTTCGTAAACGAGCGATCTTTCCATACATAAATCGCAAGACGTGACACACTTTCAAAAATAGTACCCCTAGAACAGCGGTCGTCACACTTTACTAGCCAAGGGCCACACATAACATGACAATGTGAGTATCAGGGCCGAGTATGTGAAGGCGCTTCAAGAGCCTTTGCACACTTATTAATGCTAGTCCATACTAATCTTATAAATGCGAACATGCGTCCGTCTGTTTGTATGTTACTCTTTACGCTTAAACCGCTAAACGGATTTACATGAAATTTGGTATGGAGGTAGAGTTCGGAGTCTGCGAGGAGAAACTACGCTCACCAATCCGCCTGCCAAGCGAGGTAAGTATGGAAACGAACATTACTTCTGAGGATGTCTTTTACGGTTGAAGTGATGATGATGAACTTATATCTCATTCATCAGATGAAATCGAGGGAGCTTTTCGGAAATGTGACTATTTTGTAATAGACGTTTTGGGGTGTTGTAGTATTATGAAGTTGTCATTCTAGGCAGTTGTCGTTCTCAGCCTGAGGGCATGAAAATGGCCTGCTGCCATTTAGTATAAGTCGGTATAGTTTGAAAATGGCCTCTTGCAGGTTTGCATCTATGTTTGTTTACCTAAAATATGTATTCTTGCAGTGACTATGCATTTTATTATCTAGTCTAGATATAATATACTAGCTGTCGCCCGCTGCTCCGCTCACGTTTATGTGGATCCCGCGGGAACTGTACTTTTTTCCGGGTTGAAAGGTAGCCTATGTGTAAATCTAGGTTTAACCTATGTGTGCAAAATTTCGTCAAAATCGGTTCAGCCGTTTTGGCATGAAAGAGTAGCAAACATCGATACTCACTTGCGCGTTTATTAAATTAGTACGGACTTATAAATTGGATAATTCAACAATAAAATTATAGGTTTATTCAGCAAATGAATATGGCACAAACTTAAAAATCAAAAATTTCTAATATGTCGCCATTATTTCCCATAAGTAACACAATCCATGAATTACGTTACACGTCAAGGGGAAGGAGGCGCTGGGACCTTTATGACGACACTAGTGGCTTTCTTGGCAGAGTGTTCATATTGTAATTTTGACAATATTTATGTGATGTAATTTATGGATAGACCCGAAGTTTCATTATTATTGCCAATCTACACTAATATTATAAAGAGAAAAGATTTGATTGTTTGTTTGTTTACATTGAATAGGCTCCGAAACTACAGCACTGATTTGAAAAATTCTTTCACCTTATTTTTTTATTATTTAGAATACTTAGAGCACAAAAACTAAACAGAATCCTCCACTATTTCTGGTGATCATAGGTCTAGAATTAAACACCTATATCTATCCGTGCAAAGCCAGGTCGGGCCGCTAGTTGTAAATAAGATGAACAAGCTCAGATCCATGACTAACCTGTTTCTGTTGGGTTTTCTGCATTTCTTCCATTTGAGCCCTCTCCACCTCAAAAATGACTGGAGCAAACAGGATCACAGATGAGCTCGCTGCTACCCATAGTACAGACCGGGATAGTCCATACAAACATTTAACTCCAGACCTGAAAAAAAAACGTCATAATTGATATACAGTGCCTATCATACATAAATACGAGTATGTAATAGTAATCCTTACTAATATAATAGATGCGAAAGTATGGGTGTATGGATGTTTGTTATACTTTCACGCTAAAACATCTAAATGGATTTCGACTAAATTTTGTACAGGGATAGGCTATACATAGGCTACGTTCAGCCGGGAAACAAATACTGTTCCCGCGACCCGCACGATAGACATAATCGTGGTATTTATTGGTAACCAATTTAAAATGTAGCTTTCATAAATATAGCTTACCTAATAAAACTTTTATAACAAGTAGTATCTAAAGTAAAGGAAAAAAGTATTTTAACTAACTTTAATAAAAGGAGGAAGTTAGCAATTAGGTTGTATTATTTTTTAATGCATAACCCCATCATTTCTGAATTGATTTTAAAATTTGTTTTGTATGAAAGGGTATGCTTTCAAATTGGTCTCACTCCCAATTGAATTTCATCAAAATCAGTACAGTCCTAGTGAAGTTGGTTTATTTATATGAATGATTATAATTATTTATTATAAATATATTAAAGTTGTGATTCACCATGTCTTAGTAGCAACTGTGTGAGTTCCATTTCGTACACATTCTGGGAACATTTCGGACAATCCCCATAGTCTTTCTGATAGTGTTTCATCTGGTTCCTGAAATATTTAAAACAAATAGCTAACAACAACTTATACAAAATTCCAAGCTGTGAATAATGACTTTCTGAGAACATAACTTTCCACTGCCAATGACACAAAAAGTAAGTACCAGGCAGCTGCGCTTTGCGTGATTTATTTATTATTATTACTTACTTTAAAAATGGAAATGTGCCTGAGAATGTGCAGCTGTCTGGTATCAGATTTTGGGTTTATTTTGATAAAATCTGTTTTTTGACCCTTTGACCGTGAACATCGGATAAATCTGTCAATTTTCATAGAAAATATATGTTGGATTTATCCGACGTTTGCGTTCAAAGGTTAATGTACATTTGACAGCAAACAAGCAGATGAGCCACCTGATGGAAAGTGGTCTCTGTCTCCCATGGACAATTGCAACACTAGAGGAGTTGCTGATGTGTTGCAGACGTTTTAAATTTTTTTAACAAATTTGTTGTAATTTTTATAAGGCATATTTCATTGTTTTACTATGAGTATACTAGTAGTTGGCAGCCAACATGTTAACCCATCAAGCGCGAGAAACGCGGACGAAGAATGGAGAATGGATTTTCTATAGTTACATAGACCGATTGGGCCGCTTGGTGGTTGAGAGGGCAACTTACACATCAGTACTCACCTAAATATAGGTATGGCATACCTGTATTTAGGTCATATGCAGTAAAAAATGTGGAAACAAAATAGTATTGCATTAAATAAACATGATATTAAAAAGATAACTCACATCATCATATTCTTTAAGTGGGCCAGTGGCACTTGGAGACGTTCCTAGCTGTAAAATAGAAAATATCATATTATAATTTTATTCATATTTCAGTCAGAGATTGATTATACCAAACCCTATCTATGGTAGATTACCTACCATTAACTATTTCAAATAAATTATTTGAAAGAAAAAGGATATATCATTTACAATTTTGTATTGCAGGACCAGCTAGCCATATACCTTCAAACTTTACCAACTACTGTTTAACATGTGAATCATATTCTCACTCCAAAAGAGGAGTTTGGCAAAAATATTAAGAAAAGCTTCACATTCACTCTTTTGGAAAAGAAATATGGGACAATGAATTCATTATATAGGATATGGTTTTATCGCTGAATACACTTTTTTACATATTCATTTAGCAAAAAATTCTTTATTATTAAAATGATAATGCACATCACTTGGGAGAATCAGTAGTGTGTCAGTGGGCTAAGAGTGCAATTTATAAGCGAAAGGTCCTGGGCTCAATCTGAGTTTGTAACTAATGTGCCTTGTAACAAATCTAAAGCGCCTATTATACCATCCTGAATTTAGGATCCGGAATTCAGCATCCGATAAGGACAAGAAATTCAGTCGTCAGAGCTCCTGATTACACCGTCCGGAACGTGTCCTGAACGGAGACTGCGCGTCCTGAGAGAGCCATCCGTTGGCCATCCTGAATGCGTGAGAGGGACGCCGCTATACGTGCGATGCGATTGGAGATATTATCGTATCGTTTCTAACGTATAGCGGCGTCCCTGTCATGCGGCGATCCTAAATTCCGGATGGTTTCACTTTATGCTTCCGATAAGGACGTCGGAAGCCATTCTGTCCTGACAACGGATCGACCGTCCTGAATGCGATTAAACTGTCCGTTGACTATCCGTTGACTGAATTCCCGATCCTAAATTCTGGATGGTCTAATTGGCGCTTAACTACCATCAGTCAATAATTTATTTGCATGAATACAAGACATACTTAAAGATCTTAATATTATTAAAATGGAAAGTATTCAACCCTTTTTGGGCATGCAAATTACATTAATGTCTTACTTAGTATGCTTCCATATAAATCATAACATTAATAGCAAAAAAAAAATGCTATTTAAAGTTGAAACATTCTTGAACACTATAAAAACACCTTTCATTTAGCCAATTTGTTATTGTTCCATTAAACTGCTTTCCATCTAATTATCTCATTTGCAATGGCATCTTATTATATAGCTCAATGCATTCATCATTTTTATTGATCACCTGCTTCCGGTCAAGAAAAACATAATGAGACAACCTGCACACTAGTGGCTTATTCAGCATGTAATGAAGGTAATGGCAAACACTCCATTTCCAGCCAAAAATAGTCACTGTGTGGGTTCCACACAGTGACAAAAACCTTGCTCTTAAATCTATACCAGCATCACTTTGTAAATGTTATTATATTTTCATCCCTCTTTCTGATTGATACTTACAGCTTTCTCTAAATTCTTACTTGTTCAAGATCAAAATTAAATAGATACAGTTGTATGTAATTATTTTATGTACAAATTTAAATATAAGAATTAAAAACAGCATCTTGCATGAAATGCTGGTTCTTTTAGCACCATAAACATTTTTTATCACTAGTTGGACTCAACAAAGTGTCGTAGGTTCCTGTATGTATACACATTTCTAACTTAGTCTAACATAAAAGATTCATCGTCGAAATTGTCAAGATATAATGAAATGCGTGTCATCAGTGGTACATGATTAAAGCTGTAAAAATAACTATACAGAAAGCACTATCTCCTCGTTTTACTTCACGCACCGAAGGGGTTATGAAACTATCTTCTGGTCTGCGATCAGTGCGCTCTGGGGTATCATCTTTGCTCGCCGTCAAAGATTCCATTCCGCTGTCGCTTTGCTCGAGCTCGTCAGTTAACTCCATAAGCATCATATGAGTTATAAAAAACGAGGTAAACAGGTAAATTCCACACTTTTCAAGAGAAATTCCACTTCTCAAAAAAATCCACACCACTCATTTGACACCTCTTCTGAAGAGACCATAGACAACTTTTTTTTTCTGCCATCCTTTCAACAGATGGCAGATAAAAATGAGATGGTTTTGTATGCAGCGTTGCCAGAAGGGTACATTTATTACATTTTTCGTAACTTTTGACCTCCTCGCGTAACATGTAAGTAATTTTTAGATTTAAGGCAATTTTCGTTACTTTTGAGAATAACTAGATTTGTAATACTAGATTTGTATTGAAATTAAACGTATTCAATTTGAATGCACCTGAAACTGGTGCGTCTAACTAGAATTTCACTCCATATCACACTCAGAGATGGACTCTGAAATAGAAAGCGCCATATTATCATATCATCTAAATAGTCTTGTTAATACGTAATTTCGGCCCTACAGACGTTAGTACTTATATTAATTCTGTGACTCCAGCCAGATTATCCAGTCGTGAACTCGTGACGATCTAGATCTTAAAATATTTTTTTGTGTTTTGCTAAAAACAGACTTAAATATGACGCAGACTATAATAATGGGACAGGGTAGGTGGTCTCTTCTTTATTATAAACAAAAGTCACCGCCCGGTATACTTGACTGATTAGATGCCGCAAAGCGTTATGATATATGGGGGGGTCATGGGGTCATGACCCAACCCCCTATGTGGACCACTAATAAAAATTGTTGTTAAACATAATTTTTTTTTTTTTAATATTCATCCATAAGAACGTACCTATTGATATAGATGAAGTGATAACGCGTTTCGGAAGAAGACGTACAGTCGGCCAAGCAGATACCTGACCCCCTGACTTTTAAAACGTAAATTCACACTTTGCTGTGAAGCGCCACCTACCGTGATTTTTGGCAAGTAGATAGACAACTGCTGGTATAAACTTGTTTCTGATAACCTGCTCAGTTGCAAATTTTGTATTTCTAATAATCTCAGCTAATAATTCAAGTAATCATCAATGGTAAGAACAAGAAAGAATCAAAAACAATCCTATGTAAAGTTCGATTCGAACCATGGACCCACGACTTGAGAAGCTAGCGCTCATCTCAATACGCCAACCGACGATATGACGTCTCGGGCGAAATTGGCTATCTATTTCTACTGCTATGACATCATTGTCACCAACTGCAACGCATTGCTTTAACAAATAAATTGAGGGTAATCTATCAGATTTATTTATACCTGATACCAACTAATCAAAAATATTGTTCACTCGCGTCACAAATAAGATACTGCGATTACTGTGTAGTGATCCAAAACCCCACCAGTTATTAGGCATCCCGTTTTATCTTATATAGCAGATTTTGTGAAAGCTAATATTGTATTGTGAAGACAACCACAGTATTTAAAGTATCTATATCTAGAGAGTTAGGTATCGCGGTAAGTAGAAATTATAAGTATTTAATATACTTACTTAATTGTCACACTATTTTTTGTTCCGTAAAACATAGGGTTTGTGATAAATGTCTAAGATAAATATATCTCTTACAGAGAAACACCGTCCGTTTGTGGATTCGGAGTCAACTGGCGTAACATATACACTACAATATTTCAATTGAAACAGTGAGGAAACATTCAACAAGAACGAGATCGTATTTTATTCTGATGAAAAAAGTTTTAAGTCTGATGATGATGGCAGAAAAATATTGCGGAGAAGACATGGCCAGCGTATAGCCATCAAAATAATTTGCCTTTGAGAACAGTGGCAGGATAACATTAGGTAAAAATATTCATTAAATAGTGAAGTAAAATAATAATAATATTTAATACCTAGTGTATTACGCAGTGTAGAATAATAGGTAACTGATCGTATTATTGTTTTGCAGGTTATTGGGGACAGATGTCTTAATGGGCCCAGGGGAGCTGGTAGAATTCGGCGGCCGGATGAATAAAGAAAAATACTTGGAAAATTTATGAGATGTGGTGATTCCAACAGTTTGCAATGTAGAATATATTTTATTTAAGACAATTGTTCTGTGATCTAACTGTTATTGAGTGACCAATTAAAATCCCAGATTGTAGGGTCAAATAGTGCTTAACGAGACATGAGTAAAGTTTGATTTAAATCAATTTAGACAAAAAGGTTATACTAAATTAATAAATATGCGCATAAGTGATATGTGATCTGATCTAACATGGTAAGTTAAATGACAAATAGACTTGAACAAAAGCTTCAAAATGGAGGTCACCCTCTCCCATATTAAAATTCATTTAATGCCATAGGTTTATATTCATTCTTATACTATTATCGAAGCAAAGTTATTCACATAGCACTATTTGACCCTACACATTTAAAAAAATATAATACTATGATTAAAAAGAAGTTGAGAGATGTAAATTGTTACTTATTAAGTAACATGTTGGTTCTCTCTACAGAAGATTAATCATAGTTTGAATTAAGTAGGCAGGTATTTATTTCACTGTTACATTTTTTTGATGTAATAAAGTAATTAAAAATTTAAAATGCTTTTTATTCACAGTAATTAGCTCGGTAACATTATGTTAAAACAACCAAAATTACACCAACATCACAATACGAAGTTGGTGATATTTGTAAAAAATAAAAAGCTTTGGAGGATTTGAACCTGTTCATTCATAATCACACTAACTATTAAACCATAGTGCCTACCACTTGCGCCACATCTAACTATTGAAGTATCTTTGAAATAAGCGTATCGTATGCTAGGGCTTGTTTTATTTATCAAAAATCGAATAGATGGCATTAGTCGTCAAGGGTATCAGATTTCTGCTTATTAACCTTATTTGTTCATTCACAATTCAATAGATGGCACTAGTCGCAAAGGATATTACACTTGTATATTTTTATCTTTGGGTTTAAACCACGGATGTTTCTTTAGTTTGCGAAAAATGGCGCTGTTGTAGGGGGTCAGATATCTCATTGGCTGACTGTACAAGAAAAAATAATTTTGTCATTTAAATATATGTATTTTTAAGTACAGTAAGTACTTACATATGACAGCTCCGTGGCGCAGTGGTTAACACGCCAGCCTGTGACATGGAGTGCCCGGGTTCGATCCCCGGCCAGGTCAAGATGGAAAATGATCTTTTTCAGATTGGCCTGGGTCTTGGATGTTTATCTATATATGTATTTGTTATAAAATATAGTATCGTTGAGTTAGTATCTCATAACACAAGTCTCGAACTTACCTTGGGGCTAGCTCAATCTGTGTGATTTGTCCGTATATATTTATTATTATTATTATTTATTTATTAATTATAAAATACCTACTTTTTACACTTTTTACTTGTATCTATGATTATAAAAATTAAATTATAACTTCTTGTGATTTGATCACGACTCTGTGACCCCCTGGCACCAAAGCTGGATCCGCCCTTGGCTATACTTTGGCCCCAATAACACGTAAATTAAAAAAAATACAATAATGTAACTTTTGCTGCAAAAATGTAACATTTCAGGAATCGAAACGTAACTTACAACTCAAGGGCCCTGGCAACACTGTTTGTATGGGACCTTCTGTCACGACACGAGAATTAGGAATTGAACTCCCTAGCCTAACCTACCCTCCAACTTCTCATGTCAATTTGAACGCACTTTGTATTGTGAGCGCTTACACATGTTAATCCACTGGGATGTGAGTGTGACCGCAAGTGGCATAAAAATATTTTGTGCTCCTCCGTGCTCTGGAGGCCCAATCCATGCCCAATCACACTATTGAATTCAGTCACTGACGAGAAAGACGCCGCAGTACGTTAAACATGATTGGAGATATTTATTCGTGTTTTAATACGTTTAGGTACAAACAACGGCGGGGCGTCGGCGTTTAGATATCATACCATATATATATCATTTTTAAATTTCATATGTATCTGTTTCAAATTCCAACATGGGGGCGATCTTGTTCAAGGATTGATCTAAATTATACAAATACTTTTGATGTCTTTAATTAATTCAGCGCATAGTATAGTACTAGTGATTTAAAAACACGTCAATTTTCACAATTTCGTGCAGTACCTTCTTAAGAGTAGCTGTAGCCTTAACGTTGGGTTGTACGGTGTGCGAAGATGGTAGAGGCTAACGGTCATCAAGCCTAGGGCTGCTCCCGTTGTGCTGGTCGCATGTCACGACACAGCGCAATCAATGACTTTATTCGGAGGGCGCTAATAACAGCCAATATCCCATGCCAATTGGAGCCACCAGGGCTCTCTAGAACGATTGGGAAACGCCCTGGTGGTCTTACTTATACCCTGGCAGAGAGGGCGCTGTTTGTTGTGGGACGCTACCTGCGTCAGTACTTACGCGGCGTCCTATCTCAATAGCTGCATAAGGACGGTGGCTGGGCAATAATGTGCAAAGTACTCGATTTTGTGCCGCAATTATGATTTTGTTCCAGTCGCTGTCGAAACAGCTGGTCCGTGGTATCCCGAGGCAAAATGCTTCATCAGCGAGATAAGTCGCCGTTTGAGGAACAAATTATATAACCACCGCTCCGGATGGTATCTGGTTCAGAGGATATCCATTGTTATTCAAAGAGGTAATGCAGCTAGTGTTATGGGTACCTTTGAGACGGGTACAGTCCGGGGTCGTCAAATATTTGATTAAAAAAATGTATCTACCGTTATGATGAGTATTTTTATGATCATTGTAAGAATAATTTAATAACTATGTTTAATAAATAAAAAGCTAGCTCATATTAAAAACGTTAGTATGTTTTATATGGGCGAGTTGTTTGTTTGTGACACTTTTACGCTTTAACTACTACATAGGCTACCTTTCATCTCGGAAAAAGTGTTGTTCTCGAGGGAACGACATAAACGCGAGTGAGTCGCGGGCGAAACCTAGTTCTTCAACCGCGGTTGAAAACTTTCCGATTGATATATAATGGAGATTTCTTTTTGGTGTTATTGTCTTTCCTATGATATAATAATAAATCACAGATTGTTTTTAAATCAGTTAATGCATGCATGACTAAGAAATAGTTATACTAGCTAAGAAACATAGAAATAAATAAGTGGCCTATCCTGTATCCAGTACGTCTAAATGTTTATCTACTTACCAAGTTTAAAATAATTAAAATTCAATTAATTCGTTTATAACTTATGGAGAAACATTCACACATACACACAAATATACCTAAAAAAAAAACCTAAAAATCGTCAATTTAGTTTCAGCATCCATGATGCTGATCCATTTTCAGAGATATCGTATTTATAAGCGCTATACATGTATAGCGCTTATAAATACGATAATCTCTGAAAACAAAATAACTTACTCCATGACCATCACAGACAGACACCTTACAGTATTATTATAAGGACTAGCAGTGCCCAAGTGATATCTACCAAGTTTCATAAAATTCAGTTAAGAGTTATGGAGAACATAAATGCATACAGAAAAAAATTCTAAAAATCCTCAATTCAGTAGCATGTTACTTATAGAGCTTATAAACACGATACAAGACAAAGTAACTTACTTCATGACTATGACCACAACCCTTACATATTTATTATTAGTATTGATTGATTGATGATGATGATTGATTGATGTGATGATGATATGATGTGACATGTACTCACACAGTTGTCTGGTGTGCTACAAGAACATGGTAAGTCTGCGGGCTTATGCTGCATATTTTATTTAAATGAACATTGCTCTCTATTGCAGTTAAATTTAAATTATGTTTTGAATCGCTTTATAGTGTGACTTTTCTCTTTGAATGACAGATTTGACTTGACATTATTTGAATCAAAAACATTCTCATTTCAAATCTGAGGGTTCGTCAACTGTGGAGAAAGACCCATGAAAAATAAATGTGTCGATGGATAGTCGATACCATTATTATTATTGGGGAAGTGACGACGAGGGTTGGCGTTATATCTGGATTCAGGACTCATGTCAGACAGGTGGCTGGCTGCAAAACTTTATCAAATCATATTTAGATCCGCCTGCCATAATGCGGAGTCCGGGGTCCCGGCTCCCAGGTACCATAATTTGGGAAGTGACAACAAGGGTTGGCGTTTTATCTGGATTCAGATAGTTGTTCTGAGTTCAGGACTCATATCAGACAGGTGGCTGTCTGCAAAACTTTATCAAATCAAATCTAATCCTGCCTATTCGTAGCCTGCCTGTTATAATGCGGAGCCTGCGGTCTCGCTCGGGCTACTCAGAGGAACCATAGACAATGTGTTATAAGAAAGAAGATGAAAGGCCAAGAACCCGAAATTAAAATTCCTTAAAAAAACGTAATGTCAGCTGTCAAACCATTTTTGGAAATCTTTCGGCAACTTGAAATTTTTCTCTTGCGATTCAGCAGAATTTAAAATTTCGTTTGTTTCTAGGTTTGTTATTCAATAATTTGTTTTGTTTGTAATCATTTTTGTTACTTATGTGTTTATCTTACTTGTAGTTGCCTGAAGTGTCCGTATTTCAGTTATTCCTTTGAACTACACTGTAAAATTTTCAAAGCAATACGTAGTGTTTATTGATGTCATCGAAGCTGATCGATTGCTGTTTGATTCTACTCAGATTGTACGCGAAAGGTAAGTAAGAACCATCTATAATTACTTTAAAAAAGGTTAAGAAATCAGTAGTTAAAATATATAAAAAAGTATAGGTTAACAGCATTCAATTTTCGACTTTAATACAGTGTTATAAGAACTGCTAAATTAACTACTGTAAAATCTATTTTAACCTACTCCACGATGAACCTTTGCAGGTAACCCTTGCTATTCTTTCTTTTTTTAATCGCTCGTTTTATGAATGTTTATCTATTAAGTTAAAATATAGTATTTGAATTTGATCCTGATCCTGACTGTTTTTTAACTTGAAGCGTGAAATAAGGCATTGATATGGTACCCAGTCAGTGTCTATACTAGCGTTTTACTGTAACACAATGTTTTGAGGCTAAGGAAGAGGTAATTGGAATATAACATGCTGGTTTTTGGCGGGAATTTTGGTGGACTGCTCGGTTTGTGTTTTGCAAATTATTTCTAGTGGACTTTATAATGTGATACAGCTGACTTTGGTGTTATAAATGCTCATGTTTTTGAAAAATGCTGTAGTAAGATTTACTAAGTAGGCAGTGGATTTGTGTGAATTATCACAAGGGGCTCCATAGAATCAATGACTTGAATTACACCATCATTCCATTGATGATACTTTAATTCTACTTGATACTATATGTATATGTTATGCGTGAAAGCCACAAAAAAGAAAGAAAAAAACATGCTTACTCTTAATCATCTGTCTTATATTATTAAAATTTAAGTAGTAAACTTTCATAAACCTATAATTCAACAGAATCCATGTTTTGCTTGCAAATCAGTATTTATTTTCTTCATCAAATACATACACATACATACTAATTGCGTCTTTATCCATTTTGCCTTAGGCCATTAGACCCATACAGTATGTTGGTGGGTGTATAGGTAGAAATCAGAATCAAAGTACAGATAAGGTTTCTAGTTTGACATTGTTATAATTCCTTAGATTTTTACTAATACCAAGAAAGACATATTATGCTACAGGCATTTAGCAAAACATGCATATAACCAAAAGGGATTTTTTAGAAGAAAGTATGGCTATTTTAAAATGATTTTATTTAATTTTAATTTTTTTTAATTTCTTTTAGCCTTATGTAGTGTTGTTTAGTTGATCAACAGTCTTAACAACAGTTTAATAATGTGTACAAGACTTTAGTTATGCGATTAGTAGTAGAGAGAGCAATTAGATATGTTGGTCTGAGACCACCCAACCAGCACCCTGCCTATAGCTTTTTTCAATAACAACACAATATATAACATTCAACAAGTATCTCTATAAGTTTTTAGATTTAGCAGAAACTTGGAACATGGGTAGACCTGGACCTAGACTAAATAATCAATCAATCAAATCAGATAGGGTATTTGGTTTATGAAAGGTCCATATCTACATAGTTGCAGGCAAGAAGTCAACTGCTGTATATCCTCTACCAAGGATGTCTAATAAAACTGGTTGTAAGCAGACTGCATCAAGCATCTACCTGCGACTTTGATCAGGTTGTCCAACCACCTGGTGGGTGGGTGTACGATGCTGCACATGCCAGGATGTGCCCAATATCCTATATTTTTTTGTGCTTTGTACAATACACCGCATCACTTGAGATCAGTCTTTTGTTCTATCAAGAACTTTGATTAAGCATAAAAAACCGGCCAAGTGCGAGTCGAAGTCGCGCACTAAGGGTTCCGTACCATTAATGCAACTCAATATTATATGAATATTTTAAGCGTCGACCTATTGCCGTTATCAAAATCAAGCAAAAACGAGCAAAGAAAAAATCACCAGTGTTGTATGTGAGCCCCCTTTAAATATTTATTTTATTCTGTTTTTAGTATTATTTTAGTTATAGCGGCAACAGTAATACATCATCTGTGAAAAATTCAACTGTCTAACTACCTCGGTTCATGAGATACATCCTGGTGACAGACGGACAGACAGCAGGTCCCGTTTTTACCCTTTGGTATGGAACCCTAAAAACTAGATACACAGTCATATACAAAAATCTTCACTGTGCAAGATTATTTATAAGTAGATATTGTTGTTATAAACATACATCAATGCAAAACCAACCTTACTTTAATGGCATTTGTTGAAATGAATTTCGCAAGCTGACCGTTCCAGTCGTCTGTATAAGAAGTCAAAAATTCAAATAATTAAAAAATTATGCACTCAAATGCCTAGTGGTCGCTTATATGGCTAGATTTTCAATAGTAGTTTGATCGGAGATCAAAAATATTTTTTTTTGTTCATATCTAGATATGAACGAAACTATGAAAAGCATGGTAAAACAACTAGAATATGCATATGAGCTAGTTCATATATAGCTTTATATCAGGGGTTGGAATACCGGTAAAATTCATTACCGGTACCTCTATGAAACGACAGTACCGGTAATTGGATTGGTACCGGTACATTTGGTAACGGTAAAAATCAAGTACCGGTACCTCTATAATACAACGGTACCGGTAATTGGATTGGTATCGGTACCTCAATAAAACGACGGTACCGGTAATTGAATTGGTATCAATAAGTTTAATAACAGAAGTACCTGTACTAAATACCGGTAAACAGTACCGGTACTCGTATCGGGAATTTTCATTTTGTTAATGTGTGTCATTACCGTGTTGTGCATGTGCGGCGTGAGGCGGGGGCCGACAATGGGGCGGCACTTTTACAGTGGAGCGAGTCCCATGCGGCGGACGGCAACAATGCGTAGGTACCGGTAAAATTAACGCAATTTTAATAACGTTAAAATTTGACAGAATAGAAGTAACGGTACTTACCGGTACTTATAATGTGAATTTGGTACCGGTAATAAGTAGCGGTAAAATTACCGTTAACTGTTAACAATATTATTACCGTTAAATACTAGATTACCGGTACCCCATATTAACGTTAACATTTTAACAGAATAGTAATACCGGTACTTACCGGTACTTATAATGGGAATTTGGTACCGGTAACAAGCCCTGCTTTATATAGCGGGGCGGAGTCCGTGGTCCGCTATTATGACAATATTCATGTCGTAATTTGATTTGTGGTAGTTTTTACGGCCAGTAGCCTATCTGTCGCCAATACACCTTGGGTAGTTCCAGAATCGCCGACAAATACTTGAGAATATTGAGTACAAGTACTTGCCCGTTGTCGGGAATCAAACCCGGTGCCTCTCGTTAAGGGTCAGTTCATAGAGGAGCGCAGCGGAGAGGATTTTATTAAGGCACACAAAAATCAACTTATAAAGTGCCCGCGGGGCTTCCCGCGTATCTTCGAGGGCGCGGGAGCATTTTTTGTCAGGTCCAAGCATGTATGCACTTTATGTTAATAATTTTCGAGTGCCTTAAGAAAATTCTCTCCGCTACGCTCCTCTTTGTCTAAACTGACCCTTACAGGTTGGCATGTTAACCACTGCGCCACGGACATAATAAAGTACGTAAAACAAATGCAACGTTGACGGCACTTTACATTTGTTTTGCATGCCTTATTTTTGTTTCATTGATAATATCCAAATATGCACTTCATTCGTTTCAATTCTTAGATATACAACCGGTTTTTCTGCAAATAGCTGCTTGCATTTAAATGGAAAATTTATGAAGGTTTTATTTTCGTTTATAAATATCCTTATCCTTAAGACCGTGTGAGTGTCGTTGACTTTATAAAATAAAGGCAGGATGTCTTTATTTTAGCCCGGAATGAAAACAGAAGTACAAGGACCTTGTGTAAAAATACTCCATGAATGAGCTCTTTTCGTCGCGATATCGATTTGGGTGCGTGCGCGTGTGTTAAGACGAATAGATCATTTTCCTACGCAATTTAATTGCTCCTACTTAAATGTAACTTTTGGACATAGTTTTATTCATTACCAAAAAGTTATTTTTCTTCACAATGAAATAGTCATGAAATTTCACAACATGATACAAAATAATATTGTGATAGGTGGATAGAGTTAATGTGTCACAATCACAACATAACAACATATCGAAACAAACATTTTGATACCAACCCTGACTGGTCTTACTTCTAAACCTGGACATACAATTTTATTCAGAAAATAGTCCTTTGCAGGCACGTTTTAATTTAACGTTAAATCACATATAAATGTAATTTAATAATAGCTATATTTCTACCTAATGTTTAAAAGTTACAGACTAGCTACTAGCTTTTCGGATCCGACTGCCTCTATTATGTGCGCTTAAAAATGAACCTTAAATATAGGTCTACCTATGAAATTTTCCCGCTTGCCAGTTTGTTTCTAATGACTATGATTTTCAGTTAAACACATTTTTTTATTTATACTTGAAAGTGGACTATGTTATTAACATTCTGCATGCATATTTTTTTTGTTTTTCTGAATTTAATTATTGAAAAATGCTTATGAAAAGAACTCGTTAAGATATTGACCGTTTTGATCAAAAATGTCGTAATTTTTTTATTATTTTTCTAATTTTTTGTAAATTTGCGTAAATCAAGTTTATTGTTGTCCGTAAATACATGCAAAGATTTTTATATTAGTTAAATTTATCAAACCTAAAATAGTTAGTATAACAAATTTTAAATTACTCGAAATTCTCTATAGAAAACGCCAATTTCTTAGGTAAGGATCCAATATCTATACCTCTTAATGAATGGTAAGTCAGGATAAAAGTAAACTATAAATTGAATTGCTATCAAAAGTTTAAAAAAAATGATTAAAAGAGAGTTCTTAAAATAATTGGCTAACAAATGAAATACGACCGAGCCCTTTGGCCCTAATGGCCCAATACGGTGTAGTCTCTTATTGCACTAATTCACCGGCGAGATTTGCCTCTGCGTGTTCTCATTCTGATACTGCTTCTTCTACTTTCCATACCAATATTATCAATGTTAAAGTTACTCCGTGCGTCTGTCACCTTTTCACGCTTCCACCATTGAACCAATTTGCATGAAATTTGTTATGGAGGTAGTTTGAGGATTGTGGAAGGACATAGGGTACTTGTCATTCCGGGCAATCTTCTGTTCCCGAGGGATACGAGTACAATAGCCATTATGCGAGCAATTGGCATCCATCCTCAATACGGAACAACGGCAACAGCCTCCTGGCAGTTATTATTACAGTAATGACAGTAGAGAAGAAAGGAACTAAATATAAATGATATCTACTTTTCTGTATATTAATTTCTGGATCTGATTGGACTTTTGGTCTCGTTTGAACTCAGAGTCGAATCAGATCATAAAAATTCCTTCTAACTATCCAGACTGCTTAGGATGTTAGAATTTCCCTTCACATATCGTAAACAGAACAGTCGCCAAACCTGGCGTCTATCGGCCACAGATACCGACCTCAGTTCATAGACGTGAAACTTATAACATGCCTCTATTTGGCCAGGAGTTTCAACTTCATATTTTGCAAATCTCACACGCTCTTGCGAACTACTCCTCTTAATAATGTGAACAGTGGAATTTAAACTTTCTTTAAAAGCAGACTTGGGATAAAGAACGATTGATGATTTTTCAAGCAGTTATGTTTGCAGCTAAGAATAAGTGTCCAAAATAACTCAGTGCCGTCGTGGAGGTATAATTATAATCATTTGCATTGCCAAACAGAAGTGTGCTGAATATTTTTTGCGAATATAATTGTTTCGTTATCTTTCTTTCTAACTAACGTGACGTAATGTGACGTTTATCGTTTATACCATCGTTACTTTGCCAAATTGTCGGTTCCCATTATTGATTTTTTGTAATAATAAAATAATATTGATACAGCTGTCGTTAATATTACGCAAATACCAATTTCGAATGTTTTTCGTTGGTGTATGGAGTGTTTGAGTATTAACACTCATTCATGAAATTTGGTTGAATCAAGTCTTGGAAAAAGTGCCTCCTTATAAAGTTATCTTAGTAATGAAGCAAGAAAGTGGTTCCTAGATTTTTATTTACAATCGTAAATAACACCGGAAGTTTTAAGAACGACTTTTTTGATGAAAGAGGCTCTTGTGGTTTTGCCTGTACGAATCCAAATTTTAATGTCTCCCTATGCGCTAATATAGAAATATGTTTCTTACTGTAGCGAAGCTTGTCTTAGCCTTTGTATAGTTCCGACATGATTAGTTTGTTTGTTGTTTTTAAACGTTTAGATAAGAATTGGATGCATCTATTTTCTGTAGACAGTTCATCTCAAACGATAGTCAGGAATTCAGAAGTAGTATTGAAGTATTTATAGTATGCGCCGGCAATGCTCGTGTCACACTGCTGGTGTTGCAGTTGTCCTTGGGCAACGGTGATCACTTCTGATCAGGTGATCGCTTGCTCGTTTGCCATCCTGTCATAAAAAGCCCATTTGATCGCATGTTTTCACCTATCATATACTATCTATACTAATATTACAAAGCTGAAGAGTTTGTTTCAACGCGCTAATCTCAGGAACTACTGGTTCAAATTGGAAAATTCTTTTTGTGTTGAATAGTCCATTTATTGAGGAAGGCTTTAGGCTATAAAACATCACGCTGCAACCAATAGGAGCGAAGCGTCATAAAAAAATCTGAAAACGGGGGAATATTATTCATCTATACTAATAAAAAACTAATTAATTATAATAACAGAAATTGCCGCGGGCGAAGTCGCGGGCAACAGCTTATACTATATACTACCCAGCCGCAGGCGTGTCGCGACGCGAGGCGCGCTAGTAAGCATTGGTACATGGCAACTAGAAGCAAGGTTGCATCCAACATGAACATCGGTTCATGAATGCACCATTCACTATTGCAACACTTGGATTGGACACAATGCACCGCTCTCGCACTAAATCTTCGATATAACAGTGAACTACTTATGGTTGCAAAGCTTCACAGAAACATGATTAATTTATTATTTTTCTTATATTGTCTATTGTTTGTTTTTCATGTGTGTAAGTGGCCAACTGGTGTCATTTTTCAAGCTGCCTAAAGGCGCCTGACTTAACGACTTAACGACTGCCACCAATGATATCAGCCGGGACCAATGGCTTCACGTGCCTTCGGAAGCACGGAGGAGCTCGAGATATTTTTACGCTACTTGCGGTCACCCATCCCAGTAGGGACGACGTCCGGGGTTGCTTAGCATACGTAAGCGCTCATAATGCACAGAACCACTGGACCATCGGACTCCTCAAATCTATTGTCTATTATTATATTGTATTTAACTCCTCCAGTTATTATTAATCGTGTCTTCACTTATTTTTCATTGATTAAGTGAAACCAAAAAAAAATATAGATTTTGCATCGTCTTCTGTCTCATTTTAAGTACCTACTTGATGGCTTTCCCAGATTTTAAGTACCAGCGCCAGCAGAAACAGCTTTTCCTAAATCATCTGTGATTTTAGTTTTGTTTTTTAAATCCTTCTACTTTTCATCCACATCAGCCCTCCGCCCAATTTGAGTTTCTGTGGTTTTTGCGTGATTCCCGAACAAATACAAACAGAACCTCCTAAGGTTTTATAATAGTTGTTAACACGTCCGTGACGACACACGTGAGCCCCGACGCTCACGTGTGTCGTCACGAAACTATGCTGTCATCATTAGTCCCACGCTGCGCTAGAGATGTTACGGCTGCACCCTGCACTTTGATTTTATAATCTGTTGAATTTAAATAGTCAAACGAGCCCTCGAGCCTCGAGCCCCGACGCTCACGTGTGTCGTCACGAAACTATGCTGTCATCATTAGTCCCACGCTGCGCTAGAGATGTTACGGCTGCACCCTGCACTTTGATTTTATAATCTGTTGAATTTAAATAGTCAAACGAGCCCTCGAGCCTCGAGCCCCGACGCTCACGTACGTCACGAAACGATGTTGTCATCATTAGTCCCACGCTGCGCTAGAGATGTTACGGCTGCACTGCACTTTGATTTTACAATTTTATCTAAGATATAGGTAGTTGTCAAATAAATAAGTTAAAAATTAAATAAAAAATGTATTCAAAATAAGCTTTCTGTACATCACTTGTTTCGAGTTATTTTCAGCGAGCCCTTTAATTTGATATCCATATTGTCGAAGTGCATCAAAAATAGCTATTCCGCCATCTTGCGTCTTCCGCCATGTTGGATTTAGAATAATTTTATACAACTTACCATGCATTGTCATCCGAACTAAACGAGTATAGAAAATTTTAGCGCAATCGGTGGAAGATATCTGCTACAAAATTAAGATGCAAGATTTCACACAAACAAACATAGTTACATACATTGCAAGTTGTAAATGCCTTGTGAATCATTGTTATTGATCTCCTTTAAATAGCTCATGATATAAGCAACCAAGCCCTCATATTTACGCGTGTCGTCTAGGGACGCAATGCTGTAAAATTACCAAAAATATGGTATTTTTACGTAAATTTGAAATATTTTACGTAATTTTCAGTAAAATTTGTATTATTAATTTTGCTCAGTGCAAATGCCGGTCGAGGGATGGGTGCCGGCGTTTTATAGACGGCTCTGTCTACCCCGCAAGGGAAACAGACGTGAAAGTATTAGGTAAATTAATTTTATTTCATTTTGATCTTTACATGACTTCAAAAAACAGAACAATTTTATAAAATCACAATTTTCTAGTTCAAACAATGATAAAATTATAGTAATTTATCCGTCCTAAATCGAGAAAAGAAAAAACGTAGAATGTACCAGCTGCTTCTCTTCCCGCGCAGATCGTAAAAACAGATCGAGGGACTGGACGAAAATCTGAGGAATCATGTTTGTAGGCGATGCGGCTAGAAAGCCATCACTATTTTGATTCCGTTTGTCCACCTTACGCACCAAAATGCTAAACGCGGCTTTTATGTCTTACAGACCTGGGCTCTGTCTACCCCGCAAGGAAAAAAACGTGATAAGATGTTTGTAATTTATCCGTATTTTATGCGCCTTTCTTTTCTGTTAAATCACGTAATTTTGCAACGTTAGTTTCGTCACGATAAGCTGTCGTCAAGATTTCCTGCGCTTTAATGACTGCACTCGTTTGATTTTCAGTACAGATTGAGGAGGCACAATGTTTTCCTGTTTTCGTTAGCGTATAGTTCATGGTGTAAGTAAACAAGCCTTGATGTTCACGTGTCGTCACGATACGCTGTCGTCAAGATTCCCACACTGCGCCAGAATAGCTGTCATCAGGTCTTTTTTAGTCTCCACTACAGCACGATTCTCTCTGTACTACTAGAGCCATACTTGGCCAGAGCAGCCAGATTACTTGGCCTACACTCTCCACGCTGGCCAGACGGGTTGGAGAGGTCTCACAGATGTTTATAAGCTTTGTTTAAATTGTAATTCCTAAGTCGCCTTCTACGACATCCACGGGAAGACTTGGAGTGGTTCTATGCTGCTCTGCCGGATACCACACGGCTAAGAATAGCTGTACTCGTATGATCCTAACTAATATTATAAATGCGAAAGTGAGTTTGTTTGTTTGTTACGCTTTCACGTTGTAACTACTGAACCGATCATCATTAAAATATGCATACACGTTATCTGGGGTACGGAGAAGGACATAGGGTACATTTTATCCCTTAAAAAGTTCCCGAGGGATCGACATTGACGCGAGCGGAGCCGCAGGCGAAAGCTAGTTTATAATATTTACACTATTCGCTTATGCAATGCTTGCACTTTGACTCTCTGTTGTTTACTTATCCCACGGCTACCGCCGTAGCGATAGCTTTCTTTATCTATCCTTGCCCTTTAATTGTATTTATAGTACGCTGATTAATTAATGTGCGATACGTGTCAGTAAATGTCAACAAGCTCTCTCAAACATATTAAACGGGCGATGTTTGTATATATATTTGCAGCCGCATTCTCAAATATCCGCTATTATGACAGCATTTACGGGTGATAGGATTTGGCGAAATTATTTATGGCCGACTGTCTGCCTGGCGCCAACAATGTCCGCTGTAGAAAAAAAAATGTTAAATTTAATATTTAGGAAAAACATCGTTTTTATCAAGTTTGACGTGTCTGTTTGTTTCTTTATTTGTCTACAGTGCATGTAATTCCGAAATGGCGAAACTTATTTTTTTAAGCTAATTTAATAAAGAGTTTTACCGGCTGAATCGAAATGTGTTCAGGGAGTTTTTAGAGAGTTAACATTTTAATTTATTCTATTTACTAGACTTCGATCGTTCAAGCTCAGTTACTCACACACGCCATATACATCCTATGAATTACGTGATAATAAATGTTTAGCTCTGCTCTGCTACAAGCGTGACGCAATTATTTTTCAATGTATGGGCGTACCTACGAATGGCATAACTTAGTCTAGAATTTATTAGAAAATTTCCATTAAAATCAGTTTGTGCGGGCGTCTCATCAGGACCAGGAAACGGAATATAAAGGAAAATAGTCACCAGTAACATTATACGGGGCCTAGGAAGTAACCCCGTTTTTATTGCTTTTCGCTTTTCCTGTGTCATATCATTATCTCGTTTTCCTGTTCGTCCAACTTGAGTATATTTCTGTTTTGAGATTTTTTTAAAGATCCGCTTAAAAAACAAAAAGGCGGACTACTAACGGGCTTTGAAGGGATTCAATGCAAAGATTTCTTCTCGAACAAGAAATGAATTTGCGATTCGATTTGATTAATTGAATATGACTTGAATAATGGGATAAGATCCCTGGGAATTAATTTTGGTCATCCCAATATGAATGTGATTTGTCGATCATTATAACAGGAAATACGATTAAAATTATTGACATCAAGGTTCGAGTTCTCGTCCTAGTCCTTTACAAAAGATCATCCAAACAAAAGACTTATATCTTGATGGCTTTGACTCATAGAATCGACTCGTTCAAGTAAACACGTATTATAATAAGACAGGGTAGTTTTTAATTCCCTCCCATGAGCTCCCAAATTTTTTAGGGTTCCGTATTATTGTTCCGACTGGTCACAATTTCATACGGTGTTAAAAGAGGATGTTGTTTATAAGTCTCTGAGGTTCATTGACAGAACTGCAATTGGATAGAAGTTACTTAGTCAAACTTGGTAGAGTAACAGAAATAATATTAGTAGAGTTGCCAATTAGAAATTTCAACGACACAACACGGACTTCCAAGGCAACACCTTTTCGTTCACCTTTTGTTGCGTTAGTGATCACGTTACGTTGCTAGCCGGTTCACGTCACGTTCAGTTGGTAAGATTTATGTACTACGAAGCGAGACCCACGAACAGAAAGTTGAGTCGCAAAAAGTTCTTCTAGAAGCGAGACTTCTAGATCGTTACTAGATTTATTATTATAAATAGCTCTTGAATCTACTGCAGAGTGCTGATTAAATGATATTTCCCGTAGTCCTATTCATATGGCATCGAGCCAAAATCCATGAATTCCTAGGGCTGTTTTCGTAGGGTACAGCATTAGATGAATCATTGTAGATCTATGATTGTTTGATGTTTAAGTCGTCATTATGATTTAAATGATCAAGTTTGTGTTGCCATTCTTATGATGATTCAATCTGGTATTCTCAAAATTTTCCTCGTATGAAGTCCGCGTTGCTGGCAGTTTTTGTATGGATTCATCAACAGTGAGAAAACAAATTTCTTGGAAAATCTTTGCGCTTGAGGCCTTGTGCCTGATAGTCATTTATCTTGTTTAAGATCCCAGCCGAACTGCTGTACTTGTTTCTATGAATTGGCTGAACAATTGCGCTGATTCCTCTTTTTCAATCTATTATTCTGACCTGTGTTTAAGTCCCTATGAAGTCATGACAAGAGATCATTGGATTCTTTATTTTTAATAACAACTTAATCTATTTGTCTTTGTTATAGATCTTTGTCTTCTTGTTTTGCACTTATTTGTAGTGCTCCGTACATCTTCTGGGGTCATATTGTTATGTTTCACCTTGTTTTCTTCATTTACTCTCGGTATCTGTTGTTTAATTATAGTTATGTAGATTTGAGATAACAGCAAAAACACCAGATTCAACCAAGCGCCCGGCCAATGACTTTTATGTGTGTTTTTATTACACCTGTTTACTGTTAAAATAATATTATTTTTTCCTTAACAAAGATTTTAGGGATAGGGATTGTACATATAATCGTTAAGCGGAAATAATATTGGATGGCCCAGCTCCGTGGCGCAGTGTTAACACGCCAGCCTGCGACACGAGGATTCCCGGGTTCGATCCCCGGTCAGGTCATATGGAAAACGATCTTTTCAGATTGATCTGGGTCTTGGTTGAATGTTTATCTATTATAAAATATAGTATCGTTGAGTTAATATCCTATGACACAAATCACAACTTACTGTGGGGCTAGCTCAATTTATGTCCCTATATTTATTTATTTAATATAGCAACACATTTAAGGTCCTGCAGTCTGTAATAATAATACCATTTAAAAATCTATCAACCTATATGTATAGGTTTAAGGTAATGATGTATCTGGATTGCAATTAATCATTGATGTTTTGCGATGATTGCGTAGCGTTGTTTTTTATCAATGTCCGAACTTGTACATAGTTCAGTTACCGGTTTTGGATTCTAATATTAGAATGACGAATTCCTGTTGATGGTACGTAGGAGTGAGGTTATAATCTGACGGCTGATCATGACTTTAAGGTATATGACACCAAGATTGCCAGGAATGAGATTTCAATAATAATAAAGTCGATATTAGAGTTTAGGGGTGAAAATTGGTTTTTATTACGTTTCGTCATATTTTTAACACGCGACGTAAATGTCTTGTTCCACGGTAAAATTTGTTCATATTGATAAGTGTAATCTAAATCCATTGCGTACAGGACTAGAAAACACATTAGAACAAGCTTTTATAGTCAGCCAATAGTATATTGCAAAATTTGGTGACTTAGCTATATAGAGTCGAGGACTTCTTCATCGTAGGCCAGCTCGCTGACATCGTAAACTATGCAATTAGTTGTATGTGCATACTATATTTCAGATTAATATAGTATATACTATGCATATATTTGTTTGGTTGTCATGTCGTTGTTAATGAACGACCTTTCAAAATAGACACCTTGGCGTTTGGTGAAAGAAATACCTTGATGATTCAAAAATAAAGTGACATTTTTTACTCAAGAGGAGTAAAAAGTCACTTTATTTTGAGCTTGTACGAATCCTTTCAAACAAAAGGCGCGTGGCCAGTGGCCAGGTCAAGTTTATCTTGCAATCTGTTTTTTTTAGCTGTGTATGTCCCACTGCTGGGCAAAAGCCTCCCCTTCATTTCTCCACCATTCTGTTCATTTTGTCATTTCTGCAATCTGATTACTTGTAAATAATGTTGTAAATGTTACATCTTCACCTAGTCCAATAAGGAAATTATGCCCGTTTGTCTGTTGCATCATACTTGAATTCCTGCATTGGAATCACTCTGATCTATTTCACCTTACGTTCGCATTGCATTGTATGGTAATGCGCTGGCCGGTAGGCAATGATTCACTACTTTATACTTGAGGATGGATAGGTCCCACGAGATAATGAGTCAATTGAATACGAGTAGTGGAGACACGTACCCACTACCCATATTACGTGACTCGTTCAGGGGGTCTTTAAAATACCACGCTTGTCACGGGGGAGAGGGGGCTTAGGTCTTCGTCTCGAGCTGTGTTTAAAATTATAGCGCGTAGCATTCACCGCTTTTTAATCATTAGGCATTGCTAGTACATCATCAAATATAGCCAAATTCCTTCTTATTAACTTTCTTTTTTTTAGATTTATGAATACATGATGTAGTCAGTGTATATGCATGCAATTAATGTATGTACTACTTGTGAAAATGTATCACGTACATACGAGTAGTATGTACGGGTCTTTAATAATCTTTGGTGTTGCAAGCTTAGGCATTAGCAGTGTGTCTATTTTCTAGTATGCAATAGAATACAGAGCTATGTAGCCAGATATCCCATAACTGACTATATCGGTCGTAATACAGGTTAAACAATGTTTCTACTTTTCCGCACAAACAACCTACAATTTAAAATACTTGTCTCAAAACAATAATTTGTCATTGAAGATGATCAACAAATGTGAGGTTTGGAAATTTCTCCTTACTCCAGAGACTTATTACGATTGGTTTATTATTTTATAAAATGTTCTTAGTCTCGTCTTCTAGCGTGTAACCTGTTTTACCAGGGCACTCACAGCAAAACAAAATGCGTGGTATTACTTGTACTTTCCTATGCTTTGTTTGTTAATGCTGGCAAAACCATGAAATACAAGTACTATTCTGACATCTATGAATACCAGCAAGCGTTACAAATCGGGAAATAATATTGAATCAAGCTATCATGTGTTTAACCGTAGTTCGAGGGTACAAAGGCGGCAGTCTGGCTGGTCGCAGACTTTTTATTGATGGATGACGCAATATCAGCGGCACAGGTCATGATATTTATTATTAAAGGCCGAGATGTGATGTCTAATTGCACATCTGGTGTTCATGAGAATGTTGGGTTGGTTCGCGGCTAGAATTCTGGAATGATACTACTTTTCTGGTAACGGTTTTGGCACAGAATGCCACAGTAAAAGTTGGTATATTTGCATTTTCTCTTTAGCCATGAAATAGTTACCATCATTGTTATTTTTTTTATGTATATTTCACGGCAAACGAGCAGACGAGCCACCTGATGAGAAGTGGTCAACGTCGCCCATGGACATCTGCAACACCAGAGGAGGTGCTGATGGGTTGCCGACTCAAAATATACATTGTAATACTCCACACACAGTTTCTATCTCTATTTTACTTTTCTTCATGGCTTGCATCCTTTAATCGGAACCTGATTTACATGTCCATATTAACTATGAGAGACAGCGCAATTTAAAGCGTACTGAAACTTGTTTACACGTAATATTACGTATTGCGTTGATATCTTACTTTGTTTTTTTGAAGCTGTAACATACCAATCTTTATAAGCGGGCCTTCCAGTAAATCAAGAAAACGTTCAATAACTTTTTCTCGATACTGCAGATTGATAGTGCCAGAAACCAGGTACCAACAGCAGCATTTTCAGATATTGCCTCGTTTCCAAAGTTTTCTCGATCCGGGGCTGCGCCGATATGTTTATGATTTACTGTTTACTCGTGATTCGTGTACCTGCTTGTTGGAAGCTCGTTTATTTTAATGTTTTTGGCAGAAATTGTAACGCCTTCTGAATTCCGACATGCTTTTACAGCTCCTCGTTGCGATTTTGTTTATGAGTGATAAAATTTCAACAAGATGTTTATCTCTATTAGTATGATCAGCACGAAATTATCTTTAACGACGAAAATAATAAAGGCGAAGTTTCTTAATAAAATTACAGCTTCTGGTACATCTGCACAAAACAACTGATCCAATAAAATGTCGTTATTGTTATCTACTATATACAAGCAAGCGTTGGGTGGGAAGCTTTTTGTGATATTTTGCGGTTTCATCTAGTTGAGGGAATACATTGATTACGCTTTTATGATTTTAAATTTACAAGATAATGCGTGTCTATTTTCCACTATTTATTTTTGATGAATAAACAGACTGAAATTTTTTTGAGACATGATTCACGATTTTTAAAATGAAACTGAATAATCTTTTAGATAAAATAACCGAGTTTAATCAATAACATTTTTAGGGACTAATTTGAAAGCATAC
The DNA here is from genome assembly GCA_947532085.1 of Elegia similella. NCBI lineage: Eukaryota > Metazoa > Arthropoda > Insecta > Lepidoptera > Pyralidae > Elegia > Elegia similella. Next base: position 21,675,632 of record OX383933.1, on the reverse strand, counting down.
TCTTACAAACAAAAAAGTAGGTTCATAAATGACGGAGATAAGAGGTAACAGTCATTAAAAAATAAATACACCTAATTGATGATATCCTCCTTTTTTAAGTCTGTTGAAAATAACTGTTTTTTACTAAGACGGTCAATCCCGTAATGTCCACAACCCTATGTATCTGGGATTCTGAATGTTTCAAATCCTACGGCTAATATCTACCTATAAGATGAATATTCAACAATTTTTTACTACGACGGTCGATCTCCGTGTCCACATCCACAACCTGAGGTTCTGGATGTCCCAAATTCTGCGGCTAATGGTTTGTTTATGTTTAAACAAAATACATGGCAGTCATTAGTACATAAAATCTCCAGCCGTAGCTACTGACGTAGATTTGATAGGAACTGCCAATTAGCAGTCGATTGCCTTCAATGAAGAACTAGTTATATAACAGTAGTTTACGATTCCTAATGATGGCCGCGATTCAGCTGACCGGCGACGAACCGGCTGCCTCGTCAATGCCGCGGCCGACTTGCCCATTGTTCGAAGCCATTGGAGTTAACCCAACCAGAAAGATTAATCTCTACTGGTGGTTGGTTACGTAATAGTGTAATGTTAGGTTTTGTAAGAATCTCCGGAATCTCCGGTACATTCAGTTTTTATGTCGAAGATTTTTTTTGACGATGAAATTGAGTTTATATTTACTTCTACATCCTAGTCTATTTCCTTGAGGCAAGAATTTATTCTAATATAAATATGATGTGCCATTGGTGGTGTATTGGTAGTGCAGCCCAACAACAACGACAATAGAAATGACTCCAATATGTCTGATAAAATCTTAAAGAGGCATCAAGTAGTTGAAGGCAATTAGCTTTTGTACTTCTGTACTAAGATTTTATTTAAATTTTCTTTATTACTTTTATTTTACATCCAAGTTCTACGATTAGGTCGATTCGTTTCTCATCTCCTTTTCATTCAAGCGCTTTCCCCGCTCTATCTGGAGCAGTGTTGCTTCACAGGCTACGGTCCCCTATTGTGTCCAAATTCATTGCTATAAAACAATTTGATTAAGTTAGCCAACCGTCCCTCTGTTTTCGTATGCTTTTGGGTTTTAGATTCAGGTTTTACACTCAGAGTTTAAGTTGTACGATTACTTTATCTGCAAGTAATAAGGGACATTGGTACTAGAGCCTTTGTCATAGGGTATAGGCATCGTAATATATCAGTGAAACACTCGACACTAACATCAAGGTAATTAACGGAATAGCCTGAGCAAATAGCTCCGTCGAGTATTTGCAACAAGTGGTTAGTGTTTTTCCATCGTTGCATAGTGTACGATTATATTCTTGTTATAGTTACGTCAGACTCGTCGTCCGTGAGGGCAGGCTGGTAACCAACTATATTTGTTGCTAGGTGCAAAAAACAAAACATCTTAAACTTCAGGTAGATGTTAGTTTGTGTCTCATCATTAAAGAGTTCTCTATCGTAACATCAGTTCTACATCTTCTGTGGTAACTCTATGGTACAATTAAATGCATTGTCATTGCCACCGAAATTATATATACTTACAACTACGTAGAATAAGACAACATGCCTTAAGCGTTCAGGACCTCAGTCCCTTACATTTATAATAACTTTTAAAACTAAATACAATTTGTAAAAAGGTTCGCTAGTAATAGACAGTTGTTAGACGTATCAAGGACCAGCCCATGAAGATATTATACATGGATCGATTTCTTGTTTCTTTGATGTGTACCTACTTAAATCAATCTTGAAACATCTCTGTGTACGTCAAAAATAACTAAAAGCGAAAAGAGAATCTCATGAATTTGTAGGCTTGAATAAATGAGGTGAAATTTCTTAGAAAAATAATCTTATGATACCGTTGCTAGGCACCCATCTCACGATGAGACGAAGCACGATGCTCTAGGGCTTATAATTAATTTTTCGTGTTTCGCTGAATCGCCTACTCTGGCAATCAATAGAATAAAAATAGGCTTTAGTTACAGATCGAATAACATGACCAAGGTTGGCAGCAGCTGCTTATCATTTTACAATTATTGCTAAGTGAACAGGAAGGCCTGCGCCCACGATGCAGGGTATGGTAGTTTAGGTCTGCTTAGCAACTTATATTTGTGCTAAGTTGACTACAACTATTTCGAAGAAGGATTTTACACATGAGTTACAATATCTAAATAACTTAAGAGTGTACATAAGTGGCTATAATTATAGTATACGTTAAACTTTACATAATGTTTTTAGGTATATTTCATTAGTTAATTTCTGTGTTTTAGCGTATCCTAGCAAAATATAGAACCATTTATATCAAAGTGCTGTGGTCTCTACTTTTATATTCACAGAAATTATTAGATGTGTCGAATAGAAGAACTTACCAACTGGGCACTATACCAGAAATCTTTACATCGCGTCATCATTACATAAGTCGTTTTGTAATTCCATTGCACCACTCAATTGAGTAATAATAGGCAAATGCGACATACGCGCAAAATTGTTAGATGTAAGAGATAATTCACGAAGGTACGATTGGTTACATAAAAGGGACTGACTGAGAAGAGACAGAGGTGTTTAGACAACATACATTTCCATAGTTTATACCTCTGATACAGCTTAGAGAGACGTAATTAAGAATGTACTGCATACATATTCTATCCGTACTAGGTAGACACAGCCTTTGGTTATGTTTAACGTATTAGTAGGCGTAGGTACGTGAGTACTGGTACTTATTTTGAAGATTAGGTGGACAACGAATTCAAACTAGTGATGAGTTGAGTTGAGTAGCGATAGCCTCTTCGCCTATTGACATGATTCTTTACATTCCGCCGCCTTATACGGTCTGCGAGGGAAAAGAAACTGCTGGTACTTTTCTCCCAAACCAGGCGAGGAAGTAAAGAAGGAATTTAATCCAGTATTGTATTGCACGCTTACAATGTTGATGCTCGTCTACCTTATCAGTTATCAGTCAAGATAAATCTGGAATTAAATAAAATTTAATACGAGAAATCGTTTTAATAGCCTCGTGCGTGATATTTATTGTACGCAAAGAGCACTGAAGGATGCTGGCTTCAATAAACTCCAATTTAAAAAATTGTGGTATCTACTTTGATGTTATTACTTACTATGATGTTATCTTTAATTATCTCAAAATTTAATGCACGAGCAGTGGATGTACTTAAGTAGCACTGTGTCTCGCCATATCCTTAAATAGACCCTGAACTCAAGAAGGCCGAAACAAATAGAGTATGCACAGGTGGGGTTACCACTCGGAAATCGCTTGTCCGTGTGTTGTCTCTTCCCAGACCCAACAATCGTATCGTCTTGTCTTGCGTATCCTACCACCTGCATACGCGAGGACCTATACTGTAACATGTTGTCATTTAAGTGTTTACTAATAAGTACTTATATAATTGAATGTTTTTTTTTCTCTTATATTTAAATATGTTAAAGTTTATAGCTTATCTCTGTAACATGTGTAAAAAGTGGAGCACCTGTAACACAAGTTTTTAACTTAGCACAGGGCTCCGGCATCTTTTGTAACCATGCTATCTTTCAAGGAATAAATGATTTATGATCCTGTGCCACTAATCACAGTGTGTGTGTGTCAATATAATTCGCCCGCATCGACACGCTCGGAAGACAAAGCACCTTGTCTCTTTTGCATAAAGTAATTCCGCAATTTATATTTCATCATCTCTATCTATTATTAACCGTATTTATTAAACAATCTTTAAATAGAAAGTGATGTAACAAGCGTAATATTTAAACAAGGAATAGGAAAAGTCGCTATCGCGTTATCGTGTTGGAAAATTCCTTCGATGTTCATCGAGTAAACATTCGACGGAGTATTTTCTTTAGTACTTTAGGCCCGTGTCTAGATATCGATAATCCTTCGGTGATATTTCGTTCTCTTTTTTTTATTTGCGTCAATAGTCAACAATGATGTAAGATAGAGCCCAGCAGCGGTAGACATAAAAAAATACGCGGAGATCAGAGAGAAAAAGAGGCAGCTACACCGGCAAAGGCGTCACTCTTAAATGTTGATGATGATGACGATAAAGACATGACAGTACCGTGTTGTAATGACAGCAGCCACCAAGAATGTCGTAAATCCCTACTGAGACAAATATAAAATGTTTGTGTGTCTTGGTTGATGTCTAGTAGGAACCTTCTAGACAGGTTGGCATAAAGTTTTTCTTGTAAATATTTTTCTTGTTACCAAGTTGTGGTTAAATCTCGTTATTGCTGTAACCTTCAAGTCCAGGCACAGAATTAATATAAGTGTCCAGGTCTAAAATAATACTTTGATTTTCCCCAATTCTTAATTGATATTTTGTCTGATTAGCAAAAGCATTGCGTGTTAACTTTACTCCCAGCTTGATCAATCAAGGGTAATTGTTCTAAGTGCAAAGACTGAGTCTTTGCACTTAGATCCACCAAGTATGATGTAACGGTTATCCGTATTACTTTTGGCTACCCCTCGGGGATCTGAGAGATTTCTTAATGTTCTTTTCAATCCTCAAAGAGTATGAAAACCTCATTATGTGTCATAACCGAGCAGCTCTCCGAGTGTATCCTCAGCTGTAGAATTATAACGACAGCATGTTAGTTGTTACTATTCATGCTACGTAACGATTTCGTAACGTTTATATAGAATGATTATCTATACATATAATAAAACAGTAAAAATATTTTGTCTGTACATTGAAAATTTTTGACTGAAATGGATAGAGGGACACTTAAAAAGAATAATAGAAAGCAAAAAAATTTTTTTCGAATTTCTTGTCTGTCTGTCTGTCTGTCTGTCTGTATGTATGATCACGATTATCTCCGAAAATACTGAACCGATTTACTTCAAACTTTCACCAATTGCTTTGTTTTAACTCAGCAAAACATTTAAAGTTTGTTTCATCAAAATGGGTTCATTAAAAAAAAAGTTATCGTCATTTGAATGAACTCAAGGCATGAGTTTGCCTACAAACATATAGCAAAAAAATAAAATAAAATAATAAGTGACATAAGAAAATTAAAATCCAAAGTCAATTCATCATCATTATACGACAGCATTATACCTATCCATACTATCCATAGTAATCCATACTAAAAAAAAGGAGAAGCTGACTGACTGACTGACATATCAAAGCAGGGCCTAAACTATAAGGGTTAGAAACTTGAAATTTTGCACAGGGGTTCATTTTATAACGTAGGGGAGCGCTAAGAAAGGATTTTTGGAAATTCATCTCCTAAGGGGGTAAAACGGGTTGCAAAGTTAGTATGAAACTTTGTCGTTTTTGAAGTTATTCGAATGAAATTCAGCATGAAGGTTCTTTACTGAAAGGTATGAAACACGAGTAAAATATTTTACTCAAAAATCATTCCTTAAGGGGGTAAAATAGGGGTGCAAAGTAAGCATGAAACTTTGCCATTTTTGAAGTTAGTCGAATGAAATTCAGCATGAAGGTTCTTTACTGAAAGGTATGAAACACGAGTAAAATATTTTTCTCAAGAATCATCCCTTAAGGGGATATAACGGGGATGCAAAGTTAGTATAAAACTTTCCGTTTTTGAAGTTATTCAATTGAAATTCAATATTAAGGTGTTTCATTGAAAGTCATGAACTAATGTATTCCGGGTTCAACTATTAATTTTACTGTTCCTGAGAAATCGACACTTATGCGGGCGGAGCTGCGGGCCAAAGGCAAACCTGACTTATATATCAACGCACAGCCGAAACTACTGTGCGCAGAAACTTGAAATTTGGCACAGGGATTCTTTTTATGATGTAAATGAGCACTAAGAAAGGATTTTTAGAAAATCAAAGGGGTTGAAGTTTTATGGAATTTTCTCATTTCTGGACTTAGAAGTTTGAAAGTAGGTACGCAAGTTCTCAATTAAAATTAAAAAAAGATCTGTTTAGGTGAACCAGACAACATTCTCCCTTGATGGGTAGGGGGTAAAGTTTGTATGGAATTTTTCCATTTCTAGACTTAGAGGTATGAAAATAAGTATATACGTTCTAGGTTACAATTAAAAAAGATCTGTGTAGGTGAAATGTACAAAATTCCCCCTTAAGGGATAAAGCGGTTGTATGGAAATTTTCTCATTTCTGGACATGGAAGTATAAAAATAAGTATATATGTTTACATTGAAATTAAAAAGATCTGTGTAGTTAAAATGGTCGAAATTTCCCCTTGAAGGGGTAGAATAGGTGGGGTAAAGTTTGTATGGATTTTTTTTTATTTACTTAGAAATATGACAATAAGAAGTTCTCTATTACAATAAAAAAATATCTGTGTAGGTGAAATGGGCAAAATCCCCTCCTTAAGGGCTAAAGATCTATGCAGGTGAAATGTATTAAATTTCCCCTTACGGGGAAAAAGCAAAAGGGCAGGGGTTTGTATGGAATATTTATCATTTCTACTGTTCCCAAGGGAACGACATTAACGCGGGCGGAGCCGCGGGCAACAGCTAGTAAGTATATATGTTTACATTACAATTAAAAAGATCTGTGTAGTTAAAATGGACGAAATTTCCCCTTGAAGGTGTAAAATAGGTGGGGTAAAGTTTGTATGGATTTTTTTTATTTACTTAGAAATATGTCATATTTCTAAGTAAATAAAAAAATCCATATATAAGAAGTTCTCCATTACAATAAAAAAAGATCTGTGTAGGTGAAATGGGCCAAATCCCCTCCTTAAGGGCTAAAGATCTTTGCAGGTGAAATGTATTAAATTCCTCCTTAAGGGGAAAAAGCAGAGGGGGAGGGGTTTGTATGGAATTTTTATTATTTCTACTGTTCCCAAGGGAACGACATTAACGCGGGCGGAGCCGCGGGCAACAGCTAGTCTTAAATATGAATGTGTGCTTTATACAAATGTCCAAGTCCACGTCTATTTCAAGCTTTGTTTAGAAATCACATTCTCAACATGTAAGTGTTGTTAGTATAATCAAACAAATTTTGTCCCATCTATATTTTTCCGTTAGGCACCCTTCTCCGCCGCGATATTTTCTAAAACAAGTTTGTGCCGTTTCATTATGTTAATGCTTTTACCATTTCTGTTTTCCCTAGATGCCCTTAGCTCGTCTAGACGTTAACTAGGCGCGCCCTACTTGGCAGGCGTCCATTTACTTGGTGTTCCCTCCTTTCGGAGTTGGGTCGTATAGTGCAGTTTTATTTTTATCTTGGCTTTCTTTTGTACACTCACGTTCATTGATAATGACTTCTAGTCATTACGAGAATAGCGCTGGGAATCTTAAGGTCTAGAGTCGACAGAGAAAAACTTGTGTTTAAGTAGTCAAAATTCGGAATTGTACGATTTTTTTATTCTCCTCAAAGCATTTTTCAGGTTCCCTCCTCACTTTTAGTGATTAGGAACTAATAGTCCTTAAAGTGGACAGCATATTTTTATCAAGTTATGCTGTTTAATTATTTTAAAGCCTTGATCTCAAATTGCCAATCCTCGAAGGGTTAAAGGATTCGCACTTCATTTAATATTGAATACCCACTAAAATACATTTTTTGAGATGTATATCGAATTTACAAGACTGGATATGATTGGGCTTATAATGACGATGATGATATCGAATTTAATGACCGGTTCTCATACATTTAAAGATAGGAAAAAATATACGCGAGACATTTTCATTGACAATTATTTTTTCCCGCGACTAATAGAGAAAGAGAACCAAAAAAAAAATGAATATGTGATGCATGCAGTTGAAATCATTGTATATAGATGCATGTATATATTAGCAATATTAATCAAGAAAAGTGTGTTTCCTAATTATATTATTATAGTGTACTTTGGCGATGCATCGATACTCACCACAATGTTCAGATATTGTCAGACAAGTAACACGATGCTATAGCGAACTGTTGCGCATTTCAATAATGAGTGCCTAGCGCTCCAACTCGACAAACTAAGTATGTAATTTATTGATTTTCTTCACTTTACTGCCAATAAATAACAGTACATCATTATAATAGGTCTGGGCGTATTGACACGAGCGCCGATCAATTTTGGCAAGTGCCACTGTTTCATTCAATCTAGCAAAGTCTGCCTAGACGAAAGTATTGAGCGCTGGGCAGTGGCGGTACGCGATTTCTTGAGTTTGCTATTTCTACCCTATATTCAGTATTTGACGGTAATAAATGCAATGAATGCGGAAAATAAATTCTACCTAGCTAGCTTTTAAGGAGGTGTAGCCGTCTCGTATCGCTGTACCACGTACTCGTCTATTATTATATTTTAGTCCACGGACGAACACTGCAGACGTCTATCGAGTTATGTCAATGGCGTTCAAGAATTAAAATATGTTAAGAATGTATTAGCTATGCCTGCTGTGTTGTTCGCAAAGATTTGCATGCCACCTCTTATCATAACCGTAAATATTTTTTATTCAATTCTTTTCAACAATTTAACATTCTAAATATCTAATTTCTTAATATAAATTATTTAAAAACTACTTATAAATAAACCTAACTATATTCATACTAAAAAAAAACTTTAAATATAAAATAATTAAAAACTAAAAATCTAAACTAAGATGTTGCCCGTGTGGCAAAGTGCCAAGAACACTAGCTGCATTCCCCCGCTGAATAGCAATTGCAATTCTTTGCGCGAGGAAAGAGCCAGCCCTCTTGTCACCAGCGGCGTCGAAAAGCCTGGGCGCTAATCCCTTTAAAAATTTCTTAGTGCTAGGACCCCATGGACCCAATGTTTCGACACCAAGCGGAACAAACATGTACTCATTAGTAAGAGAAGCATATTTGCGCCGCTTGGCGTCCTCTGCAGCCTCCGCCGCGGCTCCAGCCTTCAGGACGGTTCCCCCGAGGCGAGAAGGGGCCACCGTGTCGACGCATGTTGCGTCCCAGACGAAAGCCCTCCACCGCTCCCAGGGGACCAAGGTCAAGCCGTCGGGGCGCTTGCCATCGTCGCGCGTTAATCCAGCTGGTTCCAAAATGCTTGGAATTTCGGTGGTGGCAAGCGCTCTATTAATTATATCGTTAAGGGAGCCGTGGCGGGAGAACCTGCCTGCGCTGCGCTGACAGTGTAGTCCATGGAATCCATTTCTGTCGACGGCGCTGCCACATGGACAATGATGTCGTTCGACAATGGCAGCTCCCAGCCTGAGACCTACGGCGATTCGAAAGCTGCCATTTTCGAGTAGTGTTCCGAGGTTTGCCGAGGGAAGGGCGTGGAGCCAATGACCGGATTCAAATTCTGATACAGCACGAAGCCTTGCGCGGTCAGTGTCACTGATAGAATTTTGAATCAGAAAATTATGATCTCTCTGTACCAATGAAGCATCCCAAAGTTTTTGACGGTTTTTTATTTATCATAACTGGAGAAAAAAAATATAAGTAGTTTATTCTGTGCCCCGTACGTCTAAATGTTTATCTACCAAGTTTCATAAAATTTTAAAAATTCGTTTAAGACATGAGTTATTGAGAAACATACATAAAAACATTCTAAAAATCGTCAATTTAGTTTCAGTATCATGTATTGAGCTTGTGAACACTATATCCCTGATAATAAAGTAATCCCTGATAATAAAGTAACTTACTCTATGTCCAACCCTTACAGATTTATTATTAGTATTAATGATGTTCCTGTGGGGGTAATGCTTATTCTTGTAACCATTGCATGCTATTGTCGCTCTCCGTCCAAACTCTTAGTCGAGTCTTCAGTGCGCTTTATTTACAAAATACTCACCTGCCATGTGTTCGTATTGTTATTGCAATACTGTTATCTGTTTACGGTCGAATACTTGACCGATATCGTGTGGGAAACAATACACTGACATAGCGAACCTGTCATTGAATTTCCCACATGTGTTCCGCCTGCCTACCTTGTTTTTGTTTGAACTCTAGGCGGAAACCTTATAGAGGTTTTTAACAAAACTTGATCATTTCATTATAATTGATTAATTTCTAAAAGCAAGCGAAGTGGTATGATCAGCTTAATTTTACAAAAACATTTAGGACCTACATTGAAGCCTTTAAATAATGCCACTGGGCCATGAATTAATTCTAACTACTAATCCATCATCCTTTTACCTTTATCCATCATCCATACATCACTTCTTAGTATACAAATGCACATCATTGTCGCCAGTTCGCAGTAGGCTTGATCGACGTGTTAGAAATAATATAGGCAGAAAAGGTACTGACATATTTGCCACACGTGTCCAGCTGAGTTGCGTTTTCGGAACTGCCTTCTGCGTAGAATATTACGCGAGAACATACGGTGATATCACCATAGTCATTTTCTGCATATGTGAATGCAGGCATATTATGCAGTATCTCTTGGATAGGCATATGAAAATCCTCGTCTTCATCGTCACTTACCAACAGGTGAGAGACAAATGGCTATACCAACATTTAGTAAAAAATAAAAGTGTTTTGTCAGCTTACAGTGAATAACTGATATAACATCCAAGTCGCATATCCAGCCCAAGGAAGGTTGCAATCTATCAGGAAGACGACTAATAATTTTTTGGAATATGTCGTACTAGCGAACCGCCCCGGATTCGCACGGGAAGTTTACATACTATGGACCGAATAGAAAGAATTTTTCAAATCGGTCCAGTAGATTATCATTTTCGGAAGGTTTGTTTTTGATTTTAGTTTCGACAGGTCCCTACTAAACACCATACAGATTTTCCTACATATACTGGTGCATATACAAGTGTAGTGTGTCGCCAGCCAGTAGGCTAGCAACGCGGGTTATTTTTACCGATACCGGTGCAGTATCGTTGCAATACTTGCAATCTTATCACACAGACCTATGATGGTTGGTATCTGGCAGGCAGCCGGCTAGTTTTGTCAAATCATTATAAGGCATATGTATAGTTAATTCAAACTAACGGAGCTCCACAGCTGAGGATCAAACCGGGTACAGGCACAGATAAGAGAGAGAGAGAGAGAGAGAGAGAGAGAGAGTATCGCCATTAATATATATTTTTTGACGTTATAAAGTCTTATAAATCGATGGACGGCTGCACGCACGAAAAAGTGTCATGTTCCATGTGCAGGCGATGTATACGTGTGAAACCGATAGAGTGGCACGATACTAAGCGTTCGGGTTTTGACGCATCTATCTCTCGGCCACCATTATCACGTAAAATTATCGTCCATATACTGACTTTACAGACAACAATTTTTTTTATTTCTTGACTAATAGTGGACCCCGGTTTCCGACGCACCGCAGCTAACCCGGGAAAACATTGATTTGAGGAAGAGAAGGTTTCCTTCATATGCTGAAGCTGCAGCCAAGTTCAGTGTGTTGTCAATCAGAAGGCTAGCATCGCGGATATTTCTTTACACAACTTCGTAGACAATGCGTAATACTGTCGATCTGATGGAAAGCAGTTATCGTTACCTAAGGTCGTAGATCTAAGGGCGATTTTAGTTTGATCAAGTTAATTTGATTTAATATCATTTGTCATTTGTGTCAATACTCCTCAACCCGCACTTCCTATGTCACCGATGCTAATCAAACGTCATACATATCTCAAGCAAACGCTCGAAAAAACGCTTCTCTGTGAACGGCCCCATACTTCGTTATATTTTTTTTATTTATATCCAAATAATTCACACAAAACAATTCTCCTTATCTATAACGCCTAAAAACCATGTTATGGTTTGTCTAGGTTTGTTTGTATATGTTTGTGATTATGACTGCACGCGCCGCACGACGCGCCGCTTCTCCGTAAACGAGTCCTAAATCCTAATAGATACTCTATCACTGTCACCTTTAGGTATCAATATCACCATCATAGTACTTTTCTACATATGCAGGAAGACAAGCAAAAAGGTGCACTGTGCCGCCCAGCCAATAGGCTAGCAACGATGGCTATTGTTACTGATACCGGTGCAGTTATCGTTGCAAGGTTATCAAACCCAGCGGCCGGCATTATCGGTAGCCAGCAGTGACTCACTAATCCGATTTCACACTTGTGAACAAGTCATTTTTTCTATCATAAACAACTAATTTGTATAACATTATTTTTTCATGTCACCTACTAATTTTTTCTTTTATCCATTATCGACAGCCTCAAAAATCTCCCCGGGCATCGACTTGTCTATATCACAGCAATTTTCTCTTAAATTCATGATTTCCTTGTGTTACGTATCTCATGAAATTAGTTCTAAGCAAATGTTTACATATGTATACGATTACGATTTGAAAGGTTCGATCTTATTGTCTGGCAGCACATTATCAACACCTTTTAATTGTCCAAGATGTGTTTGCTCAACTGTGGTAACATTAATAATACTCTTTATTACCACTGTTTATGTACGTATCTAGTTTATCTATATGTCACTTGCATTAATCATTACACGATTTATTCACACGCCAACGCCACTCTTCACCGTCACTTTATTTGGTTCGTCACCAAGTGTCACGTGCCCGCATAAATATACGGCTTCCAGCGGTGGCGCCACGAAAATCGTTTTCACACTGGAATGCATGCCACATGCGTCACGGACGGGGCATACCGTCTATAAATTGAAATGGAGCTATTAATTTCTTTCGAGACCGGACGATTTTACGCGATAATGCACTATTTCCGTCACGATCGCTTAGTATATAACGGCGAGATTGCTATTTATTACGTTAGCTTGGAATAACGCCAAGCTTCGTTCGACATCGGATAAGATAAGCCTGCCAAAAGAAAGTCAAAGTTCGATGGCATGATCGGTGGTATAACGTTACAGCCACTTAAAACTAATTTGCTTGCTATCGACGTTTATCAGACATTGAAATGTATAGCATGATGGCGCTTTCTTTCCTTGATGAATGATCTTCACTTACTGTGACAAAAATCTGTTCACACGTGTTTCAGTTTGTGAAACTAGAGTAGGTTTATTATGTATGGCAATTTAATCTTGAGTTTAAATTGCCATAGAGCCATACTATGGTCTCGTAGACCATTTCCGACTAAATTATATTATGAATATGAAACTTTGTATGTTTGTAGGTTTAGAAGTTGGTACCAAATCTTGAAAATATTGTTATTTTTATATTGTTATTTTTATGTTGTTATAACATACCTCGACTCAACGTTAAGCGGGTGCCGCGCGAACGAAAAATGGCGACTGCGCAAGCCAGTATGCTGCGCAAAACCATTAGGCGATTATGTAAAAGTTGATGAATAGTTTTGATGTATTTAATTAATTCAGCGTATAGTACTAGTGATTTGAGAACACGTCAATTTAAACTATTTCGTGCAGTACCGTCTTAACATACAGGATACGGTTTATCCGGAAATTAGTTCGTTCCTGAGGGATGGATGCGGAAAGCTAGCTTGTTTTTATTTTTTTAACTAGCTATGTCAAATGTAAAGTTCACCGTACGTGGTACGGATGGCCAAAGTATTCTAGACACGTTATTGTCAAAGACTCTCCAAGACACATTCTTTTACAGGAACTTGAACTACTTGCTAGTTTGATCTAATAATAAACCAATTTCTTCTATTTTGCAATACTCGTTTTGTGTGAGTCAGTGGTGATAAGGAATTATTTCTCTGTCCTTAATTGATTAAACAGAATGCTCGAATTAGAATATTATCTTTGTTTATCAAAATTGTTTATATTTGCATTACCTCATTTGCAAATAGCAAAGGATAGATACATACATACATACTAATTTTACAAGTGGCTCTGTGAGACACCCTGCAAATCTATTTATAGCAATCCGCCATTCTAAAGAAATTCTAAAACCTGAATCGAAAAAAATCATAATGGTAGAAAAACATGAGCCATGCTACCGGCAAAATTCATTTTTGCTAGAATTATAAATGGGTCGGCTCGTCCGGGGAAGTACCACATTCTCACAGAAAATCGACGTGTGAGTAAAAGCTTTACCGCTTATATGCTTCGTTCGGTGAGTGAGAGACCTATAGGCCCATCCTTCCCCCTCATTTCATCCCCCTATGTTCTTCACCCAACTCCTTGAAAGGCCGGCAACGCTCCTGTTACACCCTGGTGTTGTAGTTGTCCATAGGCAGCGCTGATCGCATACTATCAGCTGACACGCATGGTCGTGTGCCCTCCTGAATCATAAAAAAAATCATCATCATGCTCAAATAATTCCACGAGAATCTGTCAATAAAAGGAACAGCCCCGGACAGACGAAAGAATTTTTGACCAAGCTGAAACGAAGACGTTTCGCTCGCGCTTCGCGCTTGCTCGGTCAATTACGAATATTAAACATTTCAAAAATTTTAAATTTCACTTATAAAACCACGAGTATATTTTTGTACGAGTAAACAATTATTTGTGCGTTCTTTATAGATAGCATCTAAAAGTCTAGTCATCCGGTCACGTCTCGTCGGAGAGTCCATAAATATACCTGGAGAGATGTTGGATGGTCGAGGTCACGTTAATACTGCGTTTCCACTAGAGGTTTGCTAGTAAGCTGAGCGATGCGAAGATGCGTAACAGACTCTTTGCTCAACTTTTCAATTCCATGGATCCTTCTCGCATCGTTTGTTACTACCTAGTCACCTTTTTACGAATTGTAGTTCCTTATATATAAATATCTTACTGTTAGCCTTGTCGCCCATGGAATTCGTACAATTTGCCTTGCATTAAATCAGGTAGCTTTGATTTTTTTTATGTTGATAGTAACGTAAGGGTAAATCCAAGGTTTCGATCCCGAGGTACAACCGGAACAATGTAAAATTATTGAATAGTCAAAAATTTTAATTTCGCAATTTTCTAAGTAGTTGTTAGTCTAATTTTGCAACTTTGCTTGAAAGACCTTATAGTTTCTAGGATACAGCTCGTCAAAGATTTGAAAAATTTTAAAAATGATACGCATGTTTCAAAACCACGGAGCAGATATAGAGAGGAGTTGCCCTAAGGAATATTTTCTATGGAACAATGCGTGGCACTTACAGGGGGTGAGGGGAGTATTATCTGTCTCACTCTACTTGCTCTGTGTCTCACTCCCTCCTTTATATCCATCTAGCGGCGATAATAGCCCAACTACTTGATAAGTTCGATGTTGATCTTTCTTTTTAGTTTATCTATCCGTCACTAGATGTCCCTAACACCTACTGACATCTAGTGTCGGATAGCTGCGTAATTAGGGTTGCCAACCAGACTGTTAAAAACAGTATAATACTGTTTTTGCTAGTTAATGCTTTTTACTGTTCTATTATAAGAGAGTTTGCAAAACACTGTTTTCACGACCGCTGGTAAAACTGCGGTTAGAAACACATAGATGATTATAACAAAAATTTAAAATTTCGCACAAATTAATATTTCTTCAAAAATAATTTTAATAACATAATATTGTAGTATATAATATAGTTATGTACCTGTTCAAAGCAATCGTTTATTTGGAGACTACACCTTCACAGCCACAAAAACAAAGAATCGATATGTTTTATGTAAATTATTTTCTTTTTGGTTTTTGTCATAGATAATTAATCAAATTCCATAATAAAACGATAGTGTCAGTGACCATATCATGTAAAAGAGTAGTCAAAATCCAGGCAGCATACGAGTTGACGCACGGGCCACCCAAAACTTAGCCATACTAGAGGTGACTTGAGCCTGCCTTCGACGCCGATATTTTTTTGACCCACATGCTCGACCCAAATGTCAAAAAAATATACAAACTGTTAAAATGGGAAGAACAGATCTTTGTATATTTAGTCGTAATCCAGTTATTTCTATTGACTTTTGATATCCACTGTTTCTTAAGAATAAAGTTGGATGGAAATCTATATTTATTATATGTGTTCTACATATAATTTACAGTTTTATTATACATTTAAATGTAATAAGTTCACTGAAAGTAGTTTTCTTGATAAGATGAAAAATGCTCTCGGGGTGCTCAGAAACATCATTATTCTCTCATATTCCATATAACTTTTTATAAAATTTCATAATCCAATCGTAGTTTTACCAGCGGTTGAGAAAACAGTATTTTGTAAACTGTCTTTTGCGAAAACTAAGTGTAAGGAAACTCCGTTAATGATTTAATATTTTATTTTGAAATCACTCATTTTACAGAATATCGAAATTAGTTAAATACATCTTACCTTAAATATACAATCTCCACACTTTACGGAAAACTATTTAAAACAATACTTCACAACAAGTAAAGGTTAATTACGTCTTAACGTTACAGCTGCGCCAAACAGAATGCCCGAGTCGTCGATCTAACCACACAAGAGCGATCGTCCCCGCCACTCCATGACGTCTTGCTAAAATGGAGTGGTGGGTACCAACAATAATTACACTCGATACAACCAGTGTTGCCATTGTTGCTGTTTTTGAGATATAAGTGTTACTATTTTAAATAATACTTTAGATACGCAAAAATACGTTTATTTATACTGGGTTTTCATATAAATCGCTAACAGCTCGGCCATCCTGCAATAGCGGGTCCCTCCGCTATATGAAGCTTTACACACTTAAGCACTGCCTATCTTGAACAAATATTTTAAAGTAATAGAATACACAATAACCTTTTGCACACCAGCGCTTGTTTACGTTACTTCACGCCTGACGCCAGGCTAATACAAATTGTAATAACTTTAGTTGTCAATTGCGTCTCAGTCACGCGACTGTTTTGCAACTAAAGTAAGAAAAAAAAGGTCAATGGCGCCCAAAAGGTTAATGAAGGTACTTATAGGTGTTTCAATTTCGTGATCAAGCGCAGTATTTTGATTCACATGACATACTAATAATAACAGGGGTACTAGTTTATAAAATATAGAATTTACCAGGCACTTAAAATGTTATTGAATTCAAATTACAATTATCTTAAATTCTCATAAAATTAATTATCTGAACAATCATCGGCATCAGATTCTGATGTAACGATATCTCTATTAAATATAGGCCAAAGTTTCAGATTATCTACCGCTACATTTTCATACCTACGTAGGCTACACTTGCGAGTCAATGGTGTATCCTCTACTAAATAGCGGTGATTAGGTAAAACTTTAGCGATCCGATAAAGGCCTTGAAATTTAACAGCTAGTTTTTTTATTTTATTTACCATGACATGTTATTTCTCGTTTTAGGTTCACCAGATTGCCACAGTTATAACCAACCTTGAACCGCTTCAAGTCAAATCTAGTTTTATCTTTAGTTTATTTGTCCTGCAATGCGTTTGCATGCTTCTTTACGAACCCGATCTAAATTATCTAATGGCGTGTCCCTATAGTATCATCTATTACTTCACTAAGGACATTTTTTCAGGGCCACTGTTGATTTTGAACTCAAATAGTAATTCTGATGGAGTGATCGAGTTTAAAAAAAAACTTAGTTTTCTGAAATTTACGACACTGAGGACCCTAACATAGCTTTCAATAATTTTATAAATTTGTTTAAAATGTTTTATGATTTCTTTATCCCTCAAAAAGAACTTGTAATAAAAGTTAATCATAAAATACTTCTTTGGTAATGTAGAATAAACCCATCTAAATCACATAAAATTAAATATCATAGATATTCAAAACTGTTTTTTTAAATATTAAATATTAAAATTAAGTCATAATTATAAAACAAAAACTTCAAATAATAAATATAAAACAACATGGCAAATTGTAAATAATAACACATTTACATAGCGAACCGATAACTCGTCTTAAAATTGATAATGATTACATAACAGATCCAATCAGAATAGCATAGGCATTTATTGACTACTTTGTATATGAAATTAAACCCTTCCTGAACTAAGGATTAAGTATTAGCTCAAATATTACACGTAGTTTACAATCTATGTTTATGCCCTCTAGTATACCATAAGATATTTAAATGATAATGACAAAAAATATAAAACAACACTGAAAGTGTTGGTAACGATGGCATTTAAACTTAAATAATTAAAGCAGTAAATAACTATATATATATATGCAGTCATCTTAGTCATATTATAAATCTTTGTATAGAATCTGGCGTCTTTCCATAAGATCTGCAAATATCTTGTTATAAAACCTTCATTTAACAAAAACAATAGAGAGTTACATTTTAGACCAATTGCTCTTAGTTATTTTTTTTATTAAGTTATTGAAAAATATTTTAAATGAAGTGGACAAAAAAAAACGTGTTTGTGCCGTCTATTGCGATATGACGCAAGCATTTGATTATGTGCATCATAATATACTATTAGACAAGCTTGAAGTATATGGCATTCGAGGTAACGTATTACAATTGGTCAAATCTTATTTATCAGATCGTTGGCAAATCACAGAAATAACCTAACTGGATGTTTACTCTTAAACAGAAAAAAAGATACACGTCTGACGAACGCTATGGTATTCCACAGGGGAGTATTTAGGTCCTCTTCTTTTTATAATTGATATAAATGACCTTCCCAATAATATAGAACATAGCATGACATTATTTGCCGATGATAGCACAGTCACTATTAAATCCACTGACATCAATTCGTACAATTTTAATATAAATTCAACATTGGCATCAATAATTACGTGGTTAGATAATAATAACTTAAAATAAATCTTGATAAAACAAATATAATGCATTTCAGCCAAAGACCTTATTAGAATACTTAATTACTTAATTGAAATATCATGGCAGCATAGCAAATAGTGTTGGTGCAAACAGCTTTCTCGGCATAATAATCGACTCGCGATTAAATTAGAAACCACAGATAGAAAATCTTTGCAAATGACTTAGTACTTCAAGTTATGCTTTATTTAGACTTTCGAGAAAAGTAGATAATGATGAACTATTAACAGCATATTATGGCTTAGTAGAATCCATTCTTAGTTATGGTACCAATGATTTTAACATAATATCAAAACAGTGTAAGGAGTTAAACTTGATACTTATTAAGAAAAAGCTTAAAATATATTTATGCGAAAAATGTTATAAAAGTATTAACAAATTATTATCTGAAAATCTGAAGTATTGTATTTTTTTGGACATGGATTCTATGTAAATACTAAAACATTATTTTCCTTTTAATTTTAATTGTTGTATTTTTTGAATGTAGGTAATTGCATGCCTTCTGAACTTATATGAATTCGCACACCAGTAATGGTAAACATGTCGGTCTTCTTATAACATATCCATTTAATGTATTTTACACATGTTTATGCAAATAATTAATGGGTCAGCTCATACATTCGTCTTCTATAGCTATATATAACTTGATGTAGTATCTCTACTTTATTGGAGGTCTGCTTTCGCGACTGATTATTCAGCCCTATTATCAGCTCTCTGCTTCTTGATCTGCTTATTGGATACTTGCGGAGGTACGATCGAGTAGGCGTACGATTGCGGCTTTGCCTGTCATTAACCAGGCTATTCCGCCCTTTCGTATGATCGGATAGGTATACGCTTGTGGCTTTGCCTGTTATTAACCAGGCTCCCTGCCACTCCATCGTATGATTTAATTAAAGAACGTTTACGGACTTGCCTGTTACTTATCAGACTCCCATCCGCTCCCTCGTTCTTATAGTGCCGTTGCCGTGGGGACTGCCATACGCTTGCCGGCTCACCCTCCACGTTATAGCGGCTGACCACATCTCCAACAGAAGATGTAGTCTCTAATCTGAATGTTAAATTGTCATTAATAATATTAATAATAATAATTATTTATTTCAGAAATTGCATTCCATAATGTTTTTAAAAACAAAATCATTTTAATTCAAATTGTCAATTAAATTAAAATTATTTACTAAATTACAATTGAATTAAATTACAATTGAATAAAATTACAATTGAATTAAATTACAATTGAATTAAATTACAATAATTAAATTAATATATTATATTCTAATACCTTCTCACCTCAGGCATTACAGCAACATGTCTATCGCTGCAATGTCGGAGGTAAGGGCAGTCCAATCTGTCTCCAATCATTGTTATTGTTTTGTAACGTTATCTTTTTGTTATTATTTATGATAATAATAAAGGGCAATGCCGGTTATTGGCGTCTTTTTTTTTTCGTGCGGCCACTGACCAAACCTTGTTTTTCTTGTAGACAATAGCATACTAAACAAAACTTATTATGACATATATACCTCTAAACTCAGTCCGAACTGAGTTATTTGGGTTTAAAATTCATAAATAATCATGTATTTTATTTGGCAATTTTTATCATAATCGCGAGTTTAAATGAAAATATGCAATAAAACAATTATCTTTGAACATTTTTATTATTACTTTACCCCTTTGAGGCCAGCCCCTACCATCTGCACACCTTGTTTGAGTTTAGTTGTATTGGTGAGTCATCTTTCATTTTGCGAACAAAGCCGATAAAAGCCTACTATACACAGATATATAGTATCCCTACCCTTCCCCCGCCTCCTCTCTGCCAACCCTGCGCACCACAGTGCAGGTATGTACTGCCCATTCTTTCTTTTCACAATACATTAAAAAATAAATTGCCAGTTAATTTTTAAGTGTGTTTATTTAATAATTCCCAACTCTTATAACTATTACAGTATATGGTATAACTCGCAACCAATTTTTTTTATATTTTTTGGTTGTTATAGTATGAATAGCGTAAAAGAGGTTAACAATAGATTCGTTTTACCTATAATAATATTTGTTTGATTTTAGTCATGACACAAAAACTACAGGTAAAAGACATATACATACATTGATCGAGTAGGTACATTTATTTGTAAAACATCAGGTTTACCTACATAATAAGGTTATTGTAACAATAATATAGGTATGGTGATATACAGCACAAAAGAAGATGTGAACAGGGAAATAAGTATCTCCCCCATGCTAAGTACTATAATACTGACATGACGTGGGAACAGCAGCCAAGCGTTCGTTTGCCGATAATGCAACTGCAGTAATGGGCGCATATAGCTTGCCTGCCTCCCATACCACCTTCTATTAAAATATACGTATAATAAATTCGAGATTGTCTATACCTTGATTGTATTCGCGCCCTTAGCAATCATGGATTTGTGACTGTAATATTATGTTCTTCGAGACTTTCTAAGTCCATATCTCTACATACTTCTATTCTCCGTAATAACTACGAGCTTGTTTGATTTGATAAGTTCCCAAGGCATAAATAATTAACTCGTTCATACTAATAACAGGAAAGTCATGGACTATGTGATTAAAATCCTCTGCTGTATTCGTCAGGAACACTGCTCTTCTTGCGTTTATATTTTTATTAATGATATAATCGCCTAGATAGTTCTCAGTTTCTGCGGTCGCTTCTATTGCTAATAATATTGCTTCATCTAATCTATGATCAGTCAGAGGACGCCTGAAGGCATATAATACTGTAATATTTATAACTTCTTCCCAAAAAATCTATCATGTATGGATGTTGTTGGAAGCACTGCGCAGTCAAATCTTCTTGTACTGTTATTACTTCTACTTATACTTCGAAGACAAGCAATGCACTGTCTACGATCCATCTTTGTACAAACGCACATACAATATTGGCAATCAGAGTCCGTAATACACAAGTCGATTCACTACACAGGGGGAATATCAGTAAGGTCCATATAACAAGCCAATCCACAAAGGTAAGATATCAATGTCGGAGTCAATTAAACAGGCCAAGTGCGTCGTTTGATCACTCCTATATAAAAACTGGAATTACATACGCGTACGACACGAAGACAGAACGGTGAGTGAAATTGAATCTTTCCAAACGCTTGCTTTCACGAAGAAAGAGACAATCAAATCTGAGATTGCACCTGTGAAAGCAGGAAGGTAATAGATACCTGCTGAGTGGCGCGTGGAGATGGTAGAAAGGAGTTGGGGGAAGGGATTAGCGCAAGGACACTAGCTACATGTGTACCCACGGATAGATCTGCTTTGTTCGCATAATGACCGTTGACTCACCAGTACCACTAAACTCGCCGAACAACGTTTGCTGTTGGTGGGGAAGGCCGCAAATGGGTAAAGTGATAATAAAAAAGTCCAAAGATAATGTTTCATTGCATATTTCAATTAACCTGCCACATTTTTGACGAAAATTGCCTTCTTAAATATATGATTTTTACTGATTTCAAACTCAAATAACTCAGCTCGGACTGAGTTTAGAGGTATATGTTTCATATTACGTTTTGTTTATTATGCTATTATCTATAATAAAAACAAGGTTTGGTCAGTGGCCGCGCGAAAAAAAAAAGACGCCACTTCCCATAGTCGAATCGGCATTGTCCTTTCTTTACTAACTTAATACATTACAGTTTGACATTACGTTCGTGGCTTCCACGCTAGGCTGTGCCTGTATCGTAGTAGCCTGGTTACTGTTGTTACCTTAAACATATAATCGTTGTTCCTGATGGAGTACACTTAGACGCCGACACGCGGAGCAAATTTATATTCAGATAACAATTTAGTAAAAATAAAATATATTGTGGTGTAAATGTGTGTGTAAGTGTGTATGAGTGAGTGTGATGTGTTCGTGTTTATGCATATGAGCGTAAGAGATGAAGGTGTATATATGTATATGTGAATGTGTGTGAGACATATAAATATATTTTTTATTGATTTATTATATTAGTGTTTCATTTTGTTTTTATTTGTACTTGTATGAGAAGTTTACAAATTAATACGAAATTACAGATGAAGTAATTTTAATTTATATTGATGTTGACATAAAGAAATGTTCAATTAAATGCATGTGTAACCCAAAAGTAAATAATTATGACTTTGTCAATTATAAACTAATTATATTTATTTTAATGAAATATTTGTCTACTGTTTCCAACAGTTAAATAGGCAGTTTTTTTTTTAATATCGATATCATACCCTATTTCAGACAAATAAATGATTGATTGATAGATGAAGTGTTTTGAAGAAAGTAGATTTTAATTATTTATTTACTGCCTCCGTAGTCATAAACAAAGCCTCTCTTCTCAATATGGAAGCTCGTAGACAGTGTCACCTCGCGAGTTTACTTTTTGACATAATGAGGGTTTAAAAAAAACCTGACTATCTTTACATGAAATTGCAGTTCACTTCGCAACGTCATCCGAGGGCCACTCGTCCTGTACTTTCTATACAGAGAAAAGTCAAAGTCAAAGATTTTTATTCAAAATTGGATACATTATCTCTTTTTGAACGTCATAACAAGACAAAGAACAGTAGCATTTATGCGGCAACGAAGTATTGGAATAATATTCCTGCTCCTTTAAGAAATTTAAATAAGAAATTAACATTCAAAAAAAGCTAATGAAATCACATTTACTTACTCTTCAGAAAACGGACATTAATTCAAAAATACTTTGCTTGTCGCAAAGCTAAAACTTAAACTGAGCTCTTCCTTAAATAATAATTAGTATTAATAACAAGTATTTTAGTATTTTATCTGCCATTTGTTGATTAATTTATTATGTGTTTCACCCATTGACTTTACACTTTGTGAGACAACCTGTTCTGTGAAATTGTTAGTGCGCGTCTTCTAAGGTGACAGCTGAAAATCAGTAGTTGCTCACTAGAGTAACATTTCGCTGAGCTGTAGCCTTTTTGTGATATAATGGCACACATACATATATTATGTTAAGTATTAAGTTTTATTGTAGCTTTCTGTTTTATTATGTGTGTTACAATGAACAAATAAAAATATGTTATCTATCTATCTAGTACAGTGGTAAAGGCGTTTGCCTGTTGACCCGGGGGTCTAGGGCTCGATTCCCACGGGAAGCATACTTTGTATAGTTTCCAGTTTGGTTAGGACATTATAGGCCTAAATCACCTGATCATCCGATAATAAAGATGATTCCGTGCTTCGGAAGGCACGTTAAGCCGTTGGTCCCGGCCGCCATCTGGCAGTCGTTAAAGGAACCACGTCAGAGGCTGAGAGGGGGTCCCGAAGAACTCTGACGACAGGGTGTGCATGTTCGTTCGACCGTGACACATACACGAAATGATGATGAATTATTGATGTTATGCTAGTATGATATAACAGTATTGAATAATGGCACGGATTTATGATATTTATTAATGTATATATTTGCTCAGGTGGGGTTCGAAACCAGTATTCAATTATAGCAATTTTAGTACGATGACCAATGCGTCGTAAATTTAAATCTGAGTCACCAATAAATTCAATTCTATTTGTTATTATATAACATTTAGTCTACATTCTATTTAAATTGTTTTGGAAGCACGTCTAAGATCATGACGTTTATTTATTTGACGTCGTAATCAAGTGATATTATTCTTTGTTCAGAGAACAGTATTATTTTTTCTTTTGTTAAAACAGTTGCAACATCAACTGTAGCGATGTAATATTATCAGTAAATTCATACAAGATCTCTGTCGGACACAAGCAGGACCTACAAACAGTTTTGTGGGTGTTAGCTACTGTCACATTGAAATGTCTTTTTACTTTAAATGTAATGTACTCACACATCCAACAGAATGAGACAATAAAGTAAATAAGTATACTGCATAATTCCGTAACCAGTAATAGGTTACTCACCTGCAAAACTGTACATGTTATTAAAATAGCCTGCCATGATATTGGCTATAAGATTTATAGTGCATGTTCAATATTATTTCACTATAAAAACAGTTTTACATTATTCAACCGTATGCGTTAATATTTTTAACGATATGTATGCTTATACAGAAGGTTCACGGTTCATATGTATTTTATAAAATTTCCGAATGAAATAATACATTCTAGAGTGTAGCCCTGGACAATTAATTGATTAAGTCGTACACACATAAAAATTCTAGGGGGTACCCTAGCAAATTGCAATGTCACTTATAGTTCTTTTTGTTTATAAATGCTATAGCAACGGTTTGAAGATTATTCCTAGATTGTAGCTCCAGCATAATGAGCATAATGATCCACATATACGGTAAACAATCCGAGGGAGTGCCCTAGCTAATTGTATACCATAAACTATATTCCGTGAACCCAACAATAAAGCAATCGTGAAATTCACCTCAGAAAACTACTACGACAAGATCAAATGTAAAACTGTTGCAATATAGTAATATCATTACCAGGAGTCGCCTTTCGTTATTAAAATGTAATGGTTAAAATGATATATAATAATATAAAATACTGTGATTGTGGGCGGGATTAACGGAATAAGTATAAAAAGAAGAGAAAAAAAAAGAAAATTATTCCGCTGATCCTACTTCTGATATGTAAGGAAACTCCGTTAATGATTTAATATTTTATTTTGAAATCACTCATTTTACAGAATATCGAAATTAGTTAAATACATCTTACCTTAAATATACAATCTCCACACTTTACGGAAAACTATTTAAAACAATACTTCACAACAAGTAAAGGTTAATTACGTCTTAACGTTACAGCTGCGCCAAACAGAATGCCCGAGTCGTCGATCTAACCACACAAGAGCGATCGTCCCCGCCACTCCATGACGTCTTGCTAAAATGGAGTGGTGGGTACCAACAATAATTACACTCGATACAACCAGTGTTGCCATTGTTGCTGTTTTTGAGATATAAGTGTTACTATTTTAAATAATACTTTAGATACGCAAAAATACGTTTATTTATACTGGGTTTTCATATAAATCGCTAACATAAGTGGTTGGCAACTCTAGACATTTTGCCATGTTTATGGCTATTATTCAACGTTGAGGACAGGTGGCGCATTGCTGAAAAGAGAATTATGAAACTACATAAACATAATCTTTTTGTCAAGGTAAAAGTCTTTAGGTATAAATTTAGAACAAATTTCAGTACTTATGGTTATTAGTTATTACGATAATTAGCTTTAATATATTTTTATAGTTATTACGTCCCATTACGCAAAGTGGTGCCATCTA
Source organism: Elegia similella (assembly GCA_947532085.1). Classification (NCBI taxonomy): domain Eukaryota; kingdom Metazoa; phylum Arthropoda; class Insecta; order Lepidoptera; family Pyralidae; genus Elegia; species Elegia similella. The sequence continues at coordinate 21,649,880 of OX383933.1, read as the reverse complement.
ACGATGAGTAGCACGGAACGTCGCCAAAAGATTTTTCTAGAATAATTTAGGTAAATTACGAATTAATATACTTACAAATGAAATGTGATTCCTTCTATAGCATCTGAACGTTTATCGGAGTAGTTTTTACATGATATAATACAACACTTCATGACCGAAAATCTAACTGTGTGCACAGAACGAACCACGTACGAACATTGACAGCTACAACAGCAGACTAATAGGCCACGCCTACTCTCGATGTTAACGTGATGACGTCAGGACCTAGTTGGAATGGAATCACAGTGCACAGTAGCTAACGCCGTCTCCACTCTATATCTGCTCCGTGTTCAAAACTATATTTAATTCCTGTTAATTTTAACTCCTAAAAAGTAATTTAATAACTTTGCTTTCAGGCTCGAACCGAACAAACTAATAATCCTACAGGAAACTTGTGATAAAATAAAAAAATGAAGATCACATTATCTGTCAAATGAACGTAATTGAATTTTTCTTAAGTTTTTTATTAGTTGAAAAACAACCGCCTTCAAATTTTTATTTGTGTCCGAATCCTGTCCGAAAACCGAAAATTCGAACTGTGAAATCATCATCAAATTTAAGAGCTATGCTCTTGTCGGTGGAGCTTTTTCCATTCCTCTCTTTCTTCCGCCAGTTCCTTTACTTCTCTATAAGAAGTATCCTTTATTTTTTCTTCTATTTGCTTTATAAAGGTGTGTCTCGGCCTTCCCGGTCCCCTTTTCTGTGAAATATAGTCAATATATTTTTATGTGAGTAAGATGTAGTATCTTACTCACTTAAAAATATATTGAAATACTTACTAACTACGTTCCGTATAAGTAATTCTACGTATCCAACATCTCATAATCCTGCAGTGGAAATGCAGCCTAACCCAACCAGGAATGACTGAGTCAGTGGGGGCGGCTAACGAAAAATATCACGTGACTGGTTTTCGTAAAAATAAATTATTTTATTGCGATTTCATCCAATAAGATTCTAATCAAACAACCCCAAGTTATGATGAATGCTGGACATATTATGATAATGGGGGATCGAATCAAAAATGGATGAGGCTGTGGACTCTACAGACGTAAAAATAATCACGTGACTGAATTTAGAGTAAATAAATTATTCTGTTAGTTCCATTTCATACATTTTGATCTGTTAAACCCGTGTTATGACATGGAGATTATATTGTGCTTCGATATTTCACTGATGAAACCTGAAGCTTGTTTCACGACGGCGCTGGTTACGAACGAAAATTAATAATATTTGAGAATTCAGGTCGGTTCACCGCAATGTGATACCGAAACATTGCTTTTTGACAGGCCAAGTCACTGTCGCACAACACTGATTTACTATTTTAATTTCTTGTTTTACTATAGTCACCTATTTCGTGTTCGTGCCGTGAATTGAGATCTTGCATGCCAATTGATGATGATGATCTGATGATGGAGCTAAACAACGCTTAATAGGTCTGTCAATAAATTATGCAGCACTAATTGATACACAATATAGACTTGTTCTCACACATGTTTTTTTTTCTAATCTGGTTTTAAGACTTGTACTTCTCTAGTAAATAAATAAATACATACATACATTCTAATAAACTTTCTGTTTTCAAATATTGTTGTGTTAGTATTCCTTGGTCGTAATAGTTTAATGTTGCTGAACAATAGAAGTTCACTTGAGCGTGTCCCAGTCGTGATCTAGGGAAACTAGTTTAAGTTTAAGAAAAGCATTATGAACATGAGGATCTGTTGTAAACTTAACCTTTTTTTTTACTATAGTTCTTTTCTTCATATTTTACTTACTTCTTACTTTCTTTTCGACGACCTCTGTGGCTCAAGGCATGATGGAAAACGATCTTTTTTGGCCTGAGTCTTGGATACTTACATATTTATCTACAGAAGTACATATCTATTTTAAAATATAATGTTGTGTTATCCCACGACACAAGTTCACAACTTTCTGTGGGGCATGGGGATAGTTCAATCTTTCTCCATTTATTATTTTTTTTATTTTAACAAGTTCACAATATGTTGTTTCAACTTTGGAAATAAATTATATTATAGGATTTCAAGCCTCAAAATAGTTTCGCAAGATAATACGGTAATCCCATCTATTTGATAGGCTTCTTATTACCTACTCAGAAAAGGGTGGAGCTAAGTATAGAGCGGAAAATGTAAGGTTTCCACAAAGCTCTGTTTTTACTAGGATCATAGTTTGTTGAATTTATGAATGATTTATTTTAGTAACAGCTACGTTTTATTGAAAATTATGACCTAGTTTGCTTTTGATCGCAATTTATTGGAAACTGTTTTCAGTAGTTTAGTGTGTTACGTTCTGAACAGTTCAACGCTATGTAGTTTTGTTTTGTAAATTGTGGGTGTTTATTTTCGTGAGGCGATTCTACGCAGCGAAATTTCTGTTTATGAAATGCGTAATATAGTGTTTGAAAATTTATATGGTTCCTTGTTTGTCCTTCTGTTAAGACTATTTTTCTCACGAACGCAAGGATTTACCAAGCTGAAATTATTGCTGTTTAGTTAGACGATTAAATTTGTTCTATTCTTTTTTAGGGTTTCGAACCGAGTAGAGGATTCAAACGGGCCCCTATTAAACCGCTATTCCTCTGTCGTTCTGTCACAGGGCTGTATCTTAGGAACCGTAATAGGTAGACTTAATTTTTTTTCAGAATGTATATTTGTTGCCGGTATAACAACAGATAATAATTATACATTAAAAATGTTATTAGGCCACCATATAAACAATGTGTTTTCTTGGCATATTGTGTAGTGAAATATTTTTGGTGGTATACTACTCGCGTTTAGCCGGATTTATTTAGTTTTACGTTTCTATTAGCTACTCGTCGCCCATGACAAATAGAATTCGAGGCATCATTCGGATGCCTGAAATAAATTGAGGATAAAATATGCCATTTCTGGTGCCTACGTTGCAGGCAGAAAATCTGTTTCCTTATTAAAGATCAGATTAATTTAAAAAAAAAAGGTTAATTTGGTGGGCAAATAAATTTATGCACGTATAATAGTACTAATGATTATTTTCATTTAACTTATTTTCACAAGTTTCATGCCTCCAATGTCATACATAACAGCTAACTGAAACAATAATGCGTTTCTGAGGTCAAATGTAAAGGAAATGAAGTGAAGAAGGTCAAACTTCGGTTCTTCGGCGTTTTATTGTCTGAGTCTGAGGGCCAGGGCGCATGATCATGGCTGTGTGACGTCACCACGACGTCATCCCTCACACACCCGAGGCCAAGGCCTGGAGCTACGACCCCAGCTCTTGACATTGGACAAGGCATTTTATTCGCTGTGAAGGTGACTTTATTAACTATCAAATATTTGTTTTAAGTGGATACAATGACATGCGATCGAGTAATATTGTTAACTTACGATTGAATTTGTTGTCTTCTAAAAAAACACTCATACGAGGTACTCCTATGTAGTGTTTGTATAACACTGTTTTTTGTTTTGTTGGAATGACTTATTCATAAGGTTTTGATATGGTGAGATTGTGGGCTGACTGCTGAGGCAAAGCCGAGGCACCACAGTCCACATCACTTAAGTCCGTCGAATGCCCCATGCGACCAAGGCTTGTATAGTACTTTTATGTAATTTAAATTTTACTTACAAAAGCGCCGAAATTTTCATTTGTTTTTCTTTCAAGTGTAAGCTAGTTCGAATTTCAAATAAAACCTTTGAGAAGTTATTGCAAACTACCATTTTTGAATTACACGACAGATATGATTTTTTACAGTAATTTTGCTGGCTGCTAAAACACGACAGATATGGATTTATATACATACTTTGCTGGCGTGTATTTGGCCTAAGATTTGGCCAGTACAGTAATGTCGATTTATAGGTTGTCAAATAATGTTCGAAATTCCAAACATGTTTGAAAAAGTATCTTTTTTATACGATTCATATTAAAAGTATGTAAAACACAATGTAAGAAGTGAGTCATGACATACATGACAACGAATCAGTATACAAATCTGGTAATTAATGTTATCGGAAATTGACAGTAATTCAATTACAAAACAATTACTGTAATTGTAATTCTTCTCTTCCATGCTGGTCTGTGAGAAAAGAAAAAACGTAGAACGTATCAACTGCTTCTCTTCCCGTGCAGAACGTAAAAGACGATCCAGGGAATGGGTAAAATCTGACGAATCATGTTAATGGGCGATGCGGCTAGCAACCCATTACTATTTTTATTCCGTTTTCCACCTAATGCCCACCAACATGCTAGACGTGGCATTCAGGTCTTATAGACCTAGGCACTGTCTAACCCGCAAGGGAAAAAGACGTGAAACTATGTATGTATGTAATTCTTTATTAGAGGAAAGTTCGTGCGACTCGGCGTTATCCTGAATTAAAAACAATCTTATCGTTTACCATTGACTCCAAACAAGCAGTCACTACTAAAAATAGAATATAATAATTTACTTAACAGATAAAATACGAAAATAGCACAGAAACTGCGATTATATGAGTTATTTATTGATTTGATAATAATAGGGCTTTGTTGGATTGAATCAAGTGGGGTAAGGTAAAGGAAGCAAAAGAGTTTAATTGCATAATATAGGTATATGACAACTTAGTTATGAAAATTATTAAATAAATAAATAGATAATTAAGGATTTTCAAAACAGATCAAATGAATAAAAATAATAGTTAAAAGTTTCTGGCTTAAAAAAAACTCACCCACACAATGTTAAATGACTTAGATTCTTATCAACTCACGCGATCTTTCGCACATCAAGGGGTAGAATATCTCTTTAACTTGACCTTGGGGTGATTTATCGGGAGAGGAGTAACGCATTGCGGCACTCCGAGAACATGACCTTGGAAACGAAGGAACCTCACATTATTATCACCATTTTTTTATGCTGGTGCGATTTAGGTTGCACATTGAGAAATTGCTGCTTTTTTCTATGAGATTTCTTTCTTAACCGACTTGCAAAACATTACGTTCATAATTCTCTACCTCTAGGAAATACATTTTTTTTCCGTGTTATATTAGTTCTTTAAACTAAGCAACATGAGAGATTTTGTTATAAACATATTATAGCAGTCATTTGTAACGCTTGCAGAAAAATAGTTCAACTCTTTGGGAACGTACCCATACGACGAGATCTGTTGAGAGGGCTGTTGATTAAAATTGTTATGTTATAGTCGGATATTGCAGTGCATATTTACCTAAAGTTTAGAAGTTAGCAATTATGAAAAGCACTTTTTTATTTTAAAATTCTTGTTTTATGATGAACAAATTTAGTTGTAAGTAGTGAGTACATCTCACTCCATATACTTACTGCTGTGCTCGAACGTAATGGGGTTTGTTTTTCGCTGGTTTTACTATCAGCTAATTTTAGTGATGCTAAAACATCCTTATTAGGTAGGTAGTGTGCAATCGGGCCTAATAAAAATCTCGGGGAATAAAAGTACTTTGGATGTGCGATTAAAATGGTAAATTATACCTGAATACTGGGATTTTTTTATGATTAAATTTGTAAAATTAGGTATATTTGTAAAATTCAAAAAAGTCAAAAGTCAAAGATTTTTATTCAAAATTGGATACATGTATCTCTTTTTGAACGTCATATTTTTATTTCTTATATTTGTTTAATTTATGCAAAATCGAAATACTACTAGCGTTTCGCAACGACCACTGGTGAGAAGAATACGCCGGTGGTCGTTGCGAAACGCTAGTAGTATTTCAATTTTGCATAAATTAAACGTGTACTGGAATATACCCAATCTTCCTCACTTATGTTTGGTAACACTGTGATCAGTGTTTTATTTTTGCTTTGTTAACTTAATTCTCATGAATACTCCGTGGGATAGTGTGGGCCAATTTTCAATAGTATTTATAAAAGTATTTTAAAATGACGTCAATGTTTTTTTTATGAATGCAGTTCTCAGAAAGCTCTAGGTTACCTTGGGTTCCTAACAATGAGAAGGGGTGAGGGTGGATCGCGTGGGTAGCGACCTAGCGTAGGCGTTGCGTGGGATGTGCTCTGCCACCGTTTAGATAAGTACTCGCTCACATAATCAAGTACTTTTATAAGCCGACTTTAATAAGAAAATTCTAGAAGAAAATCCTTTGTAAATTTCCACGGCGCGTGGGCTTTTTCTGCTTGAACAGTCAATTATCTTATAGATGTTTTTGTTGTTGTGATTCTCTTTAAGTTTTGTATACCTCTACATACATATTTTTTTTAGCCTTTCAATAAGTCTTTTCCTCGTTTCGTTGAAAAACTGCTTTGAGTGCTGAATGAAATATTCAAACCCTTTCATCGCTGGCCGCTTTTTCTGACGAAGATATTCGTGGTTATTGGGGCGCGACCTGAATGACTTTATTATATATTCAGAATGATCTATGCCTCATTACGATCCCTCATGCATCTGAAATATCTGAATAGTCGCGTGTCAAAAGGGGGTTGCCATTTCGGTATTTTATTTAAGGGGCTTAGATGAGCGAAACGAGCGTCGCCCGTCATTTTATCCTTTTACTTCTAAATTTAAGTCTGTTCTTCGGTAGTAAATTATTTGTAGTATTTTTGTCATTACTTTATTGGTTATTACCGTATACAAATAAACTGCAATATACACAAATAACTGTTATAAAAAAAAAAATATTTATCAAATAAATAATTGGTACCTAATGAAAATACCATTTATCTATATGATTAAGATTTTTTTTATGATTTCGGAGTAAATGAATAAAATGAGTGGCGCTACTTTCGCTTATGTAAGCCCCTTAATAAGCTATATAGGTGATTCGCATTTGTGTTGTTATATAGAAAATACCACAGAAATTAGAATTTTTCTTTTTTTTTTATTCTTTTTTTTGAATCCTTTTTTTATTGTTTTAAGATAAACTACAGGAACAGGCCTTACCTACTCCTAGTAACTTGATCATTGTATACTTGATGGTTTTCGTGGCTTGAACGAAAGTCTACCACTTTCGTTAGGGAAATTGTATTATTAGCACTAGCAACCCTGCCGTCGAGCTCGAGGCACGCACGCACAGGCTTTCTTTTCGAAATTTACATGCGCATTTGGATTAAAATTCACTTAATAATTCAAATTATTCCTCATTGTTTTCCCTAAGTTGGCCCGCAGTTCTAAGCTCGCTTCGGTTGCATGGAAATTTCTGTTTGCGTTCACAATTTATTGGATAACTTTGAACTCGCGTTTCAGACATGAACTGTGCGGTAATTTAAACTATTTTGTCGCGTTAGAAATGTTTGGTAGCGCGCTGCTGTGACTAAGATTTTTTATGCTTCTTTTACATTATAAAACTTAGTCAAACACTTAGCTAAAAAGACGGCGAGTTTCATACACATGGTGGTAATTTAATCTTACAAGTACACAGTCACTTAAAACTAATAAGTTCCTCCTCATTATTTAGTTTATTTTTTACAGAGTACATTAGATGCCTAACTTCTTCGATATGTATCTGGTACAGCCATGGCCGTGATCAAAGATATCAGAAAAAAGATATTGCCATGATTAGCCGACACCATGTTATTAGGTCAGATTGATACCCAATATACAATATATTAACATAACATACAGGTTACGGTGTCTCATGAATAGGTCCCTCCCTTCGTTATTATTCACCTTGTCCAACATTAGGTGTCACGGGCTGTTTATTTCGGGCGGCCGCGAAGGTGTGACCCTTATTTGTATACATCATTATTTCGATTTCGCTACGCAATTTATTCCAATTAGACATTGTTGGAGACTGGAGAAAAGTCGAGAAAACGCATTTAGTACCCATAGCATCTGCAGATCAAGGGTAACGCTTCGAATTTTGCTCCGAGGCAAACTTATGGATTTGGCCAGAAAGATACCCGCGATTTTATTAACATAACATACAAGTTATGGTCTCTCATGAATAGGTCCCTCCCTTCGTTATTATTCACCTCGCCCAACATTAGGTGTCACATGCCGCTTATATCGGGCGGCCGCGAAGGTGTGACCCAGCTTATTTGTATACATACGAATTATTCATTGTTGGCGACTGAAGAAAAGTCGAGAAAACGTATTAAATACAGTATCTGTAGATCAAGAGTAACGCTTCGAATTTTGCTGCAACGCAAACTAATGGGCAAGACCCCATCGTCCACCTGGGTGGATCAAGACCAAGAGCAAATTATTATGTGTATAGTTCTTGTCAACAATATGAATAAGTACCTTCATTTATTAAACTGTTTTATGATTTACTGGCTTTTGCTCTTGGCTCCGTCCGCGTTTATGTAGATACCTCGGGAACAGTAGCTTTTTCGGGATGGAATATCCCAACGTCCTTCCCCAGGCCTCAAACTATTTCCATATTAAATGTCGTCGCAATTAGTTCAGTAGTGGAAGCGATAGAGAGACAAGACAGACAAAGTTAATTCGTATTTATAATATTAGAAGGGACCTAATGGTTAACGCTGTGAAAGGAAAATTTAATTTCGATTATCCAAATGTAAAAGATGAAAAAGGTGGCACTGCCGACTAAGACTGCTAAGACTGGTCTTGACTTTCAATATGCAATAATCATAATACATCGTCTGTAATAACGAGTTATTGCAACGCAACTTCTTAAAAAGCAGTAACTTGCTTGAAACCATCCAAATTACTAAAATATTGATGGCAATATTTTAGTAATTTGGATGGTTTATCTATATATTAATTTTGAAGATTAATATATATTAATTTGGAAGTTACCAAGTATAGTTACTGGTGCTTCAAACAAGGCTTTTCCTGCCACCATAACCCCAAATCACCTTGACTCAAGGGGATTCTGAATGACTGGCACGACCGGCCTCGACTTTCAATATGTAATCAAATCCATCGGCAGGCTTTTTACAACAATGCAACCTTCGAATATAATCTGTTACTTATTTGAAATTGAAACAGGGCTTTCAGACTGATTAAATAGTATGATAATATACATTTTTCGATGGATTGTGTCTTTTTTTTCTTCTAAGTAATGACCATGTTTATTTAGGCGTAGTAGACATTAGCCTTAAAAATTCTGTTCTGTTATGTTGTTTAGATTCTAGTTATTTACCCCTATTGTAATATTTCAATAATTTTAATTGAATTGCATCTTTATAAAATTGTTCTTCAGACCGTTGCATCTTTATAAAATTGTTCTTCAGACAGAGGAATATGAAGACCTATTAAGGTAACTATATTGGGTACTAGACTATAGCATAATGTATCCAGCTCACGGATTTCTTTGTAATCTTCATATTCCTAACTAATCCCATGATTAAGGGTCCGTACTACTTCACACTGCTTTGCATGATTGACTGATAAATCAATAATAATTAAATACTCAAGTTGAAATAAAAATCCAGCAAAGTTCAGGACTAACTCTGGTAACTATATGACTCAAAAACACGATTGCGTTAAATTTTCTCGATAGAAAAAAATTGCAAAGTTGCCTCCAAATCACGTCTAATTTACTCGGCATATAGTATTATTCACCAAATACATTAAAATTAACCTTGAAACTTTTGATTATTATTGCATTACAGATAAGGCAGCCATCATATGTTTTTCTTTTTCGAATAACCCTTGAATATTCCTAAAAAACGAAAATATCCAAAGTAGCCAACGCGTTTAGACCATCCGCGTTTGTATCGCCACGCCGCCTGGCATATGGCGGGCTCTTAACAGCTTAGAACAAGTTTATCGACCGAGAAAGCTTAAACAAAAGATTTCTGATTAAATTTTATTATGTATCTTATCCTCCCTTATTTATATTATTTATACGTATCATTTGATAAAAAAATGCGCTCAATACAACATATAATATTGACATCAGGTTTTGGCATTATTACATCTTGATTGGCAAATAATCGTCAATGCGTCTCTCGACAATGAATTAAAGTCGTCAGGATATCTCTTGATCGTTGAGGATAAGGTGATCAGCCATCGATATTCGATTTTATTTAATTGAATCTACCAGCTTCACTGATCACATGATAGCTATAGGTACATATATAGTATTTAAATAACGAATACCACCGTGGTAGGGCTATGTAATAATAATTTGCGTGACACTCTCAATTTTGTTATTTCATCTTTCTGTAATTACAATGGTGATTACAGGCAAAATATTAAGTAGAATAAAAAGTAATGACTATAACTATAACCCAAACACTATCTTATACGGTCTAATAATGTCTTATTTTTTAATCTTACTGGTTACAGTAAGATTAATAAATGATCAAAGTTTTGATTCTTTCACAGCTCCAAGGGACAGTAGACCTGAGTATTTGATATGAATTTCAGCTTGATACCTCCACGCTTTCCTGAGAAAAAGGTTTAGACAGACAGACAAACGGACTACAAAGTGATCCTATAAAGGTTCAGTTTTTTACTTAAATTGTTTTTAAATAGCATTACAATGCTCGGTATATTATTAAAATTTCAGTTTTTTCCTAAAAAAATTAAGAAAACAAATAAAAGTCTACATATTTTAAGAAAAACAAGTTTTATTTTATTATGTTACACACAAGATACCAAATTTAAAAAAAAAGTCTTGACTAATACAATGTTAAAGAAAACACACACAAGAGAGTTTATTTATAAGGATTTTTAATCAAAATATCCTCCTTTGCATTTTATGACTTTACCAATCTTGGCATGCAATTAATTTATTTATATAGTCTCTTGCGAGGTATTCCTCCGGCTTTCTTCTAATGCTTTCCACATGGCCAGCTGTAAAGAGGGACATTGTTCCCGAAAATTTCGGTCAAGCTATTCCCACCTCACATGTCATGTTTTCCAACACTTTCCGACTGTTTCACGAATTTATATCTCAAAGTATTTTTTACGATTTAAATCAATTATCGGATTAGCTCTTCCTCGGTTCACATTGAAGTATGGCAACAATGTTTATTGCCCATTCCTTGGTTTATAAACAAAAGAATAAGCTTCTAGGCAACCTTTGTAAACAATAGAATATGCAGGTGTGCAGATTACTTTTTATCCCCAATACTTTGCAAAATATTTAACTTTTGAACGGCAGTGTGAAAGCAAATGACTTCTATGCTGCAGTACTCTTACTGTGCTGTAATATAGAGTTATTTATGCATTTACTAATAAGATATATGCGGGTTTACGTGCACTTGACCTTGCCTAAGGCTTTACTTACGTGTGATGGGAAAATCTGCGTATAAGTGGATTTAGCTAATACGGATTCCGTAGACCACTGTAGTTATGCGATTTAATACTTTACGTGATGTGGGGTTAGTGAACTTTCATCCTAGTCAATACTAATAATTGCCTGAACACGTCCCTAAAAGCGTCGTAGATGAAGAGTGTTCTGCGTTAAACTACTTCAGGTAACGCCTGTGATGTGTGTGTGTAAAATCAGGAGTAGTGTAGATTGTGTGTGTATTAGCATGGACTCAAATCTGTTGTTTTTTAGGGTTCCGTACCCAAAGGGTAAAAACGGGACCATATTAATATGGCTCCGCTGTCCGTCTGTCTGTCTGTCTGTCTGTCTGTCAGTCTGTCTGTCCGTCTGTCACCAGGCTGTATCTCATGAACCGTGATAATTAGACAGTTGAAATGTCACACATAATGTATTCTGTTGCCCTATAACAACAAATATTAAAATCAGAATAAAATAAATGTTAAAGGGGTCTTCCAATAACAAACGTGATTTTTATGCTCGTTTTTGTTTGATATTCAAAACGGCAACAGATAGACGTTTGAAATATTCACAGAATATTTAGTTATATATTATCTTTCAAAATAAATAAATAAATTAAAATAAAACAAATGTTTAAGGGGGCTTCCATACAAAAGACATGATTTTTTTTGCTGTTTTGACAGATAACGGTACGGAACCCTTCGTGCGCGAGTTCGACTCGCACTTGGCCGGTTTTTTAAATATTAACCATATATATGAAATCATCATATATATGTTTAATATTAAAAAAACAGGTATATGAAGTCGCCCATCTCACTATCTGATGCCTTAATATTGCGTGTAAAAGAGAAGGTTCATTGCGTTCTTCATTTAAATTTGAAAAGATCCTAAAAGATAGGTAACACGAAGTAAACAATAGTATGATTGAATTGTAGCTTTGCATGCAAATCTAGACGTCGTCCCAACGTTACTTTCTTGTGTATAAGATAGTGTTTGGGGACTACAATATATGGATGGGCACTTTATTAGTAAACATAAATATACAATTTCTTATATCCGGTTAGGAAGCGTATAGAAATAATTGAATATAGGGCGAAATTGAAAGAATATCCTTTGAAACAATGAGTTAACAAAAAATACAACCAAATTGAGAAGCTCCTCCTTTTTTAAGTCGGTAAAAAATGGGTTTTCATGGAATCCCATGTACTTATGTTATTGTTGGCGGCATTGACTTATATATTACAAGCGATTGGCGCCTATATTTTCAATTTATTTGCTATGGTGTTTGTAGATATAACCTTGGCCAGTCGTGGATTGGTAGCAAATCGTTTCCTGCTTGCGGCGGTATTATTTATTGGAAATCCATAAATCTATTAAAGTGTGTTTATTGGAGCGATTTGGGAACACCTATTAATAACACCTGTGATTTTTGGAATTAGACTGTGGTATCTCGTCCACAGTCTATAAATCTGTCATTCCCTCATACATAAATCGCGAATAGTTGGGATAATTTGGAGAACCGTTAATAACGTAGTATTGGCAATTGGATTCGGTATCGCATTGATCCGCCTCCTCATCTGAACGTATTTCCAGTTAAATCCTATTTTTAACCGACTTCAAAAAAAGGAGGAGGTTATCAAATCGATTATACTTTATTTAATGTTTGTTACCGCAAATCTCCGTAATTTAAGAAACGATTTAATTTTTTTTAATGAAAATGTATGCTTTATTTTTTAGTTAGTTTATTTATTAGTTGGTCTCATTTAAATTTCATCACAATCTAGCTGTGTGTGGTACATACCTCATCTCTTAGTATAAGTAGATACTGTAAATTCAGACCATTTCAGACGTATCAAGTTTAATTCGTTGGGCAACATGAACTTAAAAAATTGTATTCAATACTATTTCACTTCTTATACATTACATACATACTATACGTCTTTTTCCCTTGTGGGGTAGACAGAGCCCAGGACTTAAAAACCATTTTAACTCATCTGTTTTTATCCGATTGGCCGGCTTGGTGGTCAAGAGGTCAATTATTAAATGTAGGCAATCTTTGAATTATTTCTTTGTCTGTCTATGGCACACTGGTCGCTCTAGCGAACAGTGTATATAAAGTATATTAAAATCATTTCGCGTCCCCTTCACCAGTTAAAAAATTCTAATTTTTATTCCGGTGAAGGGGTGGCGACATCAAAAAGGTTGAAAAACACTACCTTAAGATTTAAAGACGATCTTGTAGCGTAGCGCTATCAACCGCAAATTTAAAACCGAGGAATCTATTTGATATCTAAATGAATGTATCTCCATTACCGTGCCATGATTTCTTATCGTCTATTGTCATTATCAGCGTTGTTGGATAAAACCAGATTTTTCCTGATCGTTAAATATGGTTACCGCGTAGAATATTTATGTCCCGGAGTTACAGTGTGCGTGTGATATTTTATTGTTAAAATAAAATATATCTTAACCATGATCTTTACACGTGTCGACAGCTACATGTTGAATGAAATGTGTTGGTCGTATTTATCATAATTAATTCGGTTAAATTATTTTACCCGAATGAACTTTAAATTGGTGGTTTAAGCATCAATATAAAATTCGTGCTATGCCCGACAAAACTAAAAGTTTATGCTGTTAGTTTCTGTTCATATATATCTGTGTAAAAAACAAGAAGAAAGTTATAAAGAATTTGTGTTTGTTTGTAGATTTTATAAAGGTGACGCAGTAGGTAGGCACCTGTCATAATATAATGTTCGATGTCCTAACTGCGGACTCTATAGACGTTTCGCACCAGGAGCTGAGCTGAGCGTGAGATTCGAACCGCAGTGCAAAAATCCTAAATACTGTTTCGGGCCACGAGGGAAGCAGCACGAGCCCGTGGTCCAGGGTTGTTCTATGCTTTATGTGGCTGGTTAGGCTACTTTTACCAAAGGATAAATATTATCTGGGATTCTTGGAATGTATGTGCGCGTATATCGGCACCTTTGCATCAATTAACATGTTTGTAATTACCTAATCATTTTACTTTAACTAGAAATATCCTTATCCTTACTAATATTATAAATGCGAAAGTGAGTTTGTTTGTTTGTTTGTTACGCTTTCACGCCGTAACTACTGAACCGATCATCATGAAATTTTGCATACAAGTTCTCTGGAGTACGGAGAATCCTTTTATCCCGGGAAAAAGTACTATTTCCGAGGGATCGACATAGACGCGGGCGGAGCCGCGGGCGAAAGCTAGTATAATATAATGCTTAAAAATTTAGTAGTGTTCTTACGAATTATATTGTTTTGTCTGATTGTACTAGGCGTGTGTAACAAAACTACATATTTTCGCTGCCCGAATTCACTCATCCAAAAAGAGAACTGTTTTGTTCACCAAGAAAACAGTACAAAATATACTTATTGTATTAGTTTTATGTTTATGCAAAAGCTTTTATTTTTTCCTATTTTAATTAAAATGTATATTTTATGTTTTGCCTTTAAAGTTTATTAAGTCGGGTAAGAAGCTACACACACAACACATAGTAATTTCTAAAGGTTGGACTAGTCTTTGTTCTACATCGTTGTATTGTTGTATTGTTCTACATCGTAATTGGTAAGTACCAACTGTATTTACAATCGATAAGTAAACAAATGTATGCGCCACTTAGGTCAGAGTTGTTTTCATCTTAGAGCTCCTCGGTCGTTGACCGTGATTAAGATTTCAGGGGCAATCAATTTAGGTGGACAAATAGTGATTGTGTAGAGACGTAATGGACAATGGCTTTTACCATTGTTTATTTACGTTCTTGATATATTGCAGCACTTGCAAATGGATATTGTGATACAAATTGCAAATCTTTATAACCCGTAGAATGCAACTGAGATATTTCAATTTGAGTTTATTGTCGTTGCAACAGCTTGATGGCTCATTTCCTATTATGAACATTGCTCAGGTACTCCCTTTTCTTGAATTCTAATTTTGAATTGCGCGGGTACAGACGGAGCTGGTACATATATGATTTGTTCTTGTTTTAATGGGCTCAGAGAGCCTTAGCTACTATTCTATAAGCGCTTCTCCTATCGAAGCTGATCTGATTCTGATTCTGAAAAAGCATCAACCAAGACGAACGTGCATGTGCTCAACAATACAATTTCAAATGTTTACAATGAACTACAAAGAAATATTAGGTTAAGGTAATCCTTAACTGCATTTTCATGTAGCCTCCAAACCAGAATGACCCGTGGACATGAGGACAAGTACAACGTACTTTAATTAGAGACAGGGAGGGATTTGGAATACCGCCAAGAATGCGCGATGGAATTCTGTCAAGAGCTTTTGTCTTTGGCCTACTGATCATTCTTTATCATCAGACAGCGTCAATTTCACACCTCGTCAGCTGGGAACTCGATGAGTTGTTATTGTCTTATTACTTAAGTCATTTTTAATGGATGTTGTCAATTTTAACTTCCAGAGGACAATATAGGACAATGTGTGTATGTTCAGTCGCTCGGCCCGATTTCACATTTGTACGAAAATAAATGGCAATACGCACGTGTCACACACACACAAAGGTCTGTGCTCAACACGTGCATTTTGTCAGACTGCGCGTCAGATTTGGAATTATAAGCATGTGATGTTGTCCTCGATCCTGATTTAAAACTTTTAAACCTCATATATTTCCAATACTTTATTTCATTTTGTTGCTAAGTGGAATACAGTTCTTATACTTAAGTATTCCTTCTATTTGTATATAGTGGTAGAATAATTAATGATAATAAGACCTGATTTTGCAAAAACTCTTTAGGAAATAGTTAATAGATTCAGGTGTTACTTTGCGGAAGTCAAAGCTACATTTACTTTGAGACAATTTACTTTGCGTGCTTCCGCCACCAGTTTGAACTAACTAGTGGCGGAAGCACGCAAAGTAAATTGTCTCAAAGTAAATGTCTTTAGGAAATATTATGCCTAAAAGTCAAGAAGCAAATTGTCTAAATTGTTAAACAAAACTATAGGAAATGTTTAACTTAACTAATAATTAAACTTAAACATGCACAAAATATAATAACACAAAAACAAAGGCGTAAGCGAAAACATGTTTTGCCTGTATGGAGAAACAACAAAATATTATGATTTTCCGTTTTAAAGTACCTATATTAAAATGATAAAGATATCAGTTGATAAGAGTTCATGTTTTGTAAACTTTGAATGTGTGTCGAATCAGTTTCATTAGAAACTTTTTTTTTCAACTAAGTAGAACAGACGGAGGATTTGGCCTACACTCTCCTCGCTTACCCAGACGGGTTAGACAGGTCTCATTGATGTGTATGAGGTTTGCTTAACTTGTATTTCATAAGTCGTCTCTTACGCCATCCATGGGAAGACTTGGAGAGGTCCTATTCTACTCTGCCGGTATTAAACTAGGAACAATTAATAAGTATGAGTTGCGACAATTAACAACTCATACTTTGTATACTTCACATAGCTACGTCAAACTGGTCAGTGAGCGTGTGATGACACATATTTGTGATCCCAAAAACATGGCAGTAATTAAAAACCGCTGTTGACCAACTATATTTGGTGATTGATAAGGTGAAGGTTAATGAGTTAAAAATAAATTATTTTAAGCTTCTTTATAATTTTTCACTTTGTATTTTTGTTTGATAAAAGTCTTGTTACTTAATTTTTAATTTTTGTTTGATCTACATACTCTTAATCATTATGTATATATTGTGAATTGTGCATCGTAGTCCTAAAGAAAACATTTTAGTTTTTAATATCCATTTGCATACTAATATTATAAATGCAAAAGTAACTATGTCTCTCTGTCTGTCGTCTTTTCACGCTTCAACCTTTGAACCGATTTGGATGAAATTTGGTATGGAGGTAGTTTTAGGCCCGGGGAAGGACATATAAACATTCTACTGTTCCCGAGGTATCGACATTAACGCAGGCGGAGCCGCGGGCAACAGCTAGTATACATAAAAATTAAATTATGGATTTCATATTACATTTTTGGTATTTGTATTTTTGTTTACAATACGAAATCTTTTTGCATAAGTACATAAATTTATGAACAAACAAAAATAATACTTGACAATACTCTTATTTTTACATAAGTATCTTATACTTTCTTCTTCACATTATGATGTTTCAACACCCACGGGCACTTACAGATAAATTTCCTCGGTATTTTCCCTAAGTGATTCTAAATATTTAACGTTTACCAACTTCAGAAAATTCATGTCTCAAACTTGGCCGATTTCTCTCTACTCAAGAGTATTTTCCTTCGGAACGTTTTTTCAATTTACCTCATTGATAAATTTAATTAAAAACAGTTCAGTGGTGGTTTCTTCTATGTAAAGTATACAGTGACCTTAAACAATCTAATAAATCTTACAGCTATTATTAGGATTAAGGCTTTGACTGTTATTAATTCGTTTAAAGAACAACAGTGTCAACTAAACACTTTCTGATGAACGGCGTCGTTCGGAAGTCCACACTTGCTCGCTTTATTTTATGAAATGAAATGAAATTATTTATTTCAGACTGTACATATATGACAATACCATAGTGTGTCCATTCAAATTCAATTCAAATTCAAATTCAAAATTTTTATTTAATATAGGTCATTTGGACACTTATTAATTGTCATATATTTTCAACTGAGAGTTGAGAGTTGTGTGTTACTACCATAGTGTGTTACTAACACACTATGGACTTGTATTAGACACTTACTACTAGACACTTATCCTTATCCTATATTTTAACTCGACGTGTGTATGGTAGAAAAATAATACTAGGATTGTATAGTAGGGGTCAATATGACTCGGATTTGAATCGTGTTTATTTTGTTATGTTTCCAATCGGTTTACAAAAGATAGTTAAAAGTAATTGATAATCATTCAGATAAAAAATGTCTAACCGAACTACTGAAACGATATTGATCAAATTTATTTAGGACTATTTTGGAAGTATGTTCTATAAGTTACGAAGTATTAAGGCAACAAACAATATTAGAGTCGAATTGAAAACCACCTCAGAGGTGGGTCGATAGAGTATACGTAAGAAAAAGTTTGATGTAAGAAAAAAGTATTTATTACTTCACCATACATTTTTTTTCTTGAATGGTATCAAGAAACCTAGCAAAAAGAAGTTTCTCACTCACAAAGGTGTAGACCGTCTGTTATACCCAAAAGTTTACTTTTCGAGGAGAATTTACAACAGAAAGTAAATTTGTAAGTGGTTGTAAACGTCACCGAGTTATTGCTCTATACATTATACTCGTAATCCGTGTGTGATTTATTGTGGAAACTTACCCGCTCTTATCAACCAGCTGTTGTGTTGATAAAGTATGTAATCTGGCAGAATCAATAGTGAGTTGTGAAATGCTGGCCGTTACCGCACAAAGAGATATTGTTCACCGGAGTTGGGATTCGACCGTTAATTGTTCAACTGGTAAACACTTGGAGAGTAAAGGTTTAAGCACAAATTGTTGCTTATTAGGAGGTAGAGTAAGGTAGCGAATAAGATATGTTTTTATCTACTTTACTGTTAGCAAGCGCCATAAGTACACTTGAATTTATCAACTATCTCGCAGCGTTGAATACCAATTGCTACGCAACTTTATAAAAAGTTGCCTTAACAACACATTCCTCATAAAGAGGAAACAAAAAAAATGGGTCTTCTGTTTGTTTGCAAGGGTTTAGATTTTTTTTGCTTAACTACAGGTAGAATAATCGAGATATTTATTTATGCACCATCAATTATAGAGTCATTTAGGCAAATAAAGCTGGCGTTAACGAGTTAGCGGCCCTTAATATTTGCATTGACTTGTGTAGATTCAAGGTTTGAAAACAAATTGTTGCCCAACTTTGGTGTACAAAAGGAAGAGTCAACAGCAGCACTGGAACTCTAAAAATAAAGCTAGACAAGCAAATAAAGCTAAGTAAAACATTTGTACATGTAGAGCAAAGGTTTGGTCACAAATTATGGCTCAACTTTGGTATACAAGAAGTAGAATCATTATGGGAAAACTTTATAATCAATAAAAACCAAAATCAGTATAAAGAGCATATTTTCAAAAATTTAAGCTATTGTGAAATATATTTAAATAAAACAAAATTAGCAAGTTTGGTTCGCGAATTTCCGAATTGTGCTTTATTAGATGTAGAGTCAAGAGTAAATGCCATATATTCCAGATAGAATTTAAATAATAATAATAAATAATAAATATATACGAACAAATCACACAGATTGAGCTAGCCCCAAAGTAAGTTCAAGACTTGTGTTATGGGATACTAACTTAACGATACTTTATTTTATAACAAATACATATATAGATAAACATCCAAGACCCAGGCCAATCTGAAAAAGATCATTTTCCATCTTGACCTGGCCGGGGATCGAACCCGGTCACTCCGTGTCGCAGGCAGGCGTGTTGACCGCTGCGCCACGGAGCTAGTCAACAATAACAAGTAACAATAAAAGCTATTCTACAGCTAACTACCATATAGTATTTTTTTATACAAATAATCTATCTATATAAACAGAGAAGTAATAAACACACGAGCTAAACAAAAAGTAGTACGAATTTATGTCTTTCACCGTTGCTGTCTACAAACATTAATATTTAAAAACAAACCCAATTAATCAATTAAACATTATCTATAAAAATGCATTCGTATCTAAATAGATAAAGCGATTTCGTTTATCGCGTTTGATTTTCTTGGAATCTACATCCTTATTTTTAATTATAAAGGTTCATTATGAGCACATCAATCAACAATAACTGGGATTATAGCTGGTAACGGTTTGCGGACTTTATCTTATCTGTTAAGTTGGCACTAAGTTGTGCTGGAGCAAGTGGCTGGCGTTGGCTCATTAAACCATGTTGGTCGCAGGTGCCCGCCGCACGTCGCTGCCTACCCCAACGAGCGCGGCAGACGTCTGCACTGAGTTCTCCACAGTCGGAAGGTTAGAAGAGGTGAGCTTGTCTATGTTATAAAAAAGACATTGAGCTAGCGTATTTTTTTTAATTACTTTTAGAAGACGTTGTCGTAACTCAAAACAGTCATGGCTTGAAAATTTTATGGATTAAGTTTATGTTTTAATGTTGTAATCTCTCTGGCATTGTAGTTCTTACCACAATATTATGCAGAGAGGTGTTTTTGTAATAGCCACAAATATGTCTATAATTATTATTTTCGTTACGTTTGAGATATCAAATATAAAATTCTTATACATGATATTTTTACTAACTTTTTTCTTGATTTTACATCGGGCTAAAATAAACCGCTTCTCTACCTAATCTGTTTCATTATTTACTTATGCTCACTTTGTAAATGTGTCACCATCATCGACAGCTTTCTTCACCCCACTACTTGGTATAAGCCTAATAAAATGGACTTTCATTAATTAGATATTTTCCTTTCAAACAAAAATAAATAAGATAGTAATAGGTCGATAATATTCATTAATTTACTACATATCATTTTAAACAAAACATTGCCTGTCGTTATTCATAACAGTGTAAAGCCCTGGGCTTGGTGTTATCTTTATCGTACGATAGGTACTTGTTGATTTGTTCAGAGGATTAGATAATTTTATTTTTGAACTAGATTTTTGCCCACGACTCCGTTTTTGGCGTATATGCAATACTACTTCCCTAGTTTCTGGCCAAATCAGTTTTTGTAATATTACCTATGATATTGTCGTTGTTTTCCCGCTTGCCTTTTGTTCCACTTTTTTAATTTAAATTTGAATGTGGAATAACTTTCCGCATGCATTTTTTTTTTTTTTTCTGAATTGAATTATTGAAAAGAACTCGTTTCAGATGTTGTCCGTTTTGATTAAAAATGTCGTTCTTTTTCTTACTGTTGTCCGTAAATACATGCAAAATTTCACTTTAGTTGGATTTATCAAACCCGAAATGATACTAAAAACGTGAGTATAAAAAAAAAAAACAAATTTACTCTTAAATCTCTATAGAAAACGTTGGACTTAAATATGAAAGACTTTGTAGGACTTGTTGTTAATATTTGTACCAATTTAGTAGAGAATAAAGACAATCACTGACAAAAATCAATTGTACTGCATCTTTATCAATTTCGGTATGGACAAAGGCAAAGTTCATCAGATCAAAGGCCATGTTCGGCACAGTGACCATGATCATAGATCGTGACATGTTCAGAGAACCTAAACCTATCATATGGTAAAATTAAAGCTAGGTTATATATTAGGTTCAAATATTTTAGGGGCTGGCATAAGCTAGAAAACGCTTTATGAGCAAAACAAAAAAAATATTCAAAAACAGACTAAAAAACAAAGTGTACAAAAACACTTTCTTGGCGAGCCACTTTTTACTGTTATCTACTATGGATACTAAGTTACTGACCTCGACAATCAACAGCTGATTTATCAATGTTAATAAAAAAAAATGGTATGAAAAATTTTACTACTAAAGCATTTCTTTGACCTAAGGAATATTTGCGATTAATTTAAATGGACCACTGTAGATAACTTTATTGAAAAAATTAATTGGAAAGAACAACATTTCCATTATGTTCTAAATATCGCAGTTCGTACTCGTATTAGCTCTGGTTCTGGTTCTGGGGTTTTCTCAGCATTATCGTCTGCTTAATATTGAGTATTAATTACTAAATTGAAGAAGACTACTTTTGGCTTATCGTTTTTTAGTGCAGTTGTTAAATGATGCTACCTGTAAATACCTTGTATAATTCTAGTCTTTTTTGTATCTAAGTAATGAAGCGCGAAGGCTTTGTTTTTTAGGCTAGTCGCGTTTGTTCTGTAATTGATTTATAAGTTACAGAAAATATAGAGTTCCAAAGGCAGAATTCGTAACTTAATTAGTATGTGTTGTCATCATTTTCCTATTGAGACCGTAGAATCCATGTGTTTTGTTGTCTACTTCACAATCGAAAAATGTCTACTCCAACCGAAAAATTGGAGTTTGGATGTTATGTTAACATCTTCTATCCTCCGTCTGGACGTCAGCTATGATTTTATTACATCTCTTATTTCTTAAGGATTTTTAAGAATTCTACTTGAAATTGCTACTCCTTTACAGCGGTGCTCTACTTCATAATCCATCTGCATCATCGTTAGACAGTCTGGTTAAGAGTTGTCAAAAAAACTAAAACTGAGGCTTTATATAACCACCAATCTTACTGTAGACATTGATTGAGGGAATTTATTCATACAGGCCTTGTTGGCCCGCCCCAACTGTCTTATTTCCTGGACATCGAGGATCTGAATCCGAGATAGGTAAACAATTTGAGCCCTAAAGCCACTTAAAAACAAATAATAGGAAATGCCTAAAATGGTAATTTCAAATTAGAATCTGGTAATCATGTCAAAAAAAGGCGACGGGCTAAAACTATTTTATTCTCATTTCCAACTACGTGAAGTGATCTAGTAATAACATAATACAGTTCAGTTTATTCATCAGAATGTATACTTCACATTTATAAATAGTGCACCGGATTTTACTTGAGATTTGGCATCTGTTATCAAGAGTTTCCGGTTAAATCGGTACTGGATTAAATCCTGTGACTGACAATGTAAATATATCACGCAATTTTTATTTAGTTCACAGCTTAGCACGCTACACCTTTCATAATACCGGTATTATTGAGCCCTGTTGTTGTATTATGGTAGCTAGCATAGCATATTCAACGAATGACACATATTCTTCTTTCTATATTCTAATAAGCCCTATATTTTTATGTTAAAAACATAAAAATAATTTGTTTCTAAATACCAACACTTTGTGACTATAAAATATTTGAAGATATGAAAGTTCAACAAAATGTTATATTACTTTTCATTCCAATTGAGATTATAATAAGCAGTTAATCATGTACGTAAAGTTTTGTATAAGTCAAATTAAATGTCATTTATTATATATCTGAAAACGAGCATAGGATTTAGCCATTACTGCCCCTAGAGACGATATAAATTGTCAAAACTAATAATATTTTAACATATATTTTTGCTAAATGGGTTTGTGATGTTTGCCGGAACTCTATAGTAATAAAATTTTGATCAATGTCGTTCCAGTCGTTTGTAAAACAAAGGTTATTACTGCAAATAATGTTTTGATTCTGCAGGATCCTTGGCTAACAAGATTACGTAAGTGGCACCACTGGCAGCCAAAGAAGACAAATTAACATGGTTAACACCTAAAGCATGTTGTAAGCTCCTTTTTTACGTCTTATAACAACTATAACCGATTCAATACAAATTTTTTCCTTGTGAACGTACGTAACTTCGATTTTAAACTGCATGTCGGGAAGTCCAACGATCAACAGTCAACAGCTGTCAATGAAAATAAGTCGCATCCATTCGTAAATTTATCTACAGCATAAGCATGTGTTCTTCCGTGATTAATTCTATTCCTTTTCAAAGGCACTTCCATTTGTGTTTTTAGTTTTATCTCTGACTTCGGTAAAGACGTTGAGATTTTTTTACTTAAAGAATATTTTTGCAGTATCTACTTATGAAAGTATTCTAAGATATTTTTATTGTCGGATAATTTCAATATTGTTGTATTTATTTTCCCCATAAGTTAGTGTCTCGTTCTGTTTGATTTGTATCAGCGATCCGCGTAAAGTCTACTACTTTACAGCTGCGTGGCAGATTTCGCACGCGCTCGTTCTCAGGGTTTCTATCTCTAGAGTTTTTATCTGGTTCTCTTGCATCCTAGCTATTTCGCTAATTTTGTTTTACATGCGATTGTGCACTATTTGCTTTGTTTATTATTCATTCTAATATCTTGTTCTATTATTTTATTCGTTTTTGAGGCATAATATTGCCCTTTCGATACAGCTCTATGTTAAAATGTTGAAGATATATTGCACTTGTTCAGTGGCAATGGCAACGTCCTGGTAAATGTTGTAAAAAATAGTATAAAATATGTGCGGGGTCAAATAAGGTTCATTCACTGGTAGTGGTTGGACAGGTATCTGTAGAGCGGGCTCCTATGCGAGACAATGCTGTCCCCCTGTCCCGGACTCCCTAGGCATCCCTCATGCGGGTGTGTGCGAGCGTGTTGTTCGTCGTCGTCGCCGGCACACACTGGCCCGCTGCGCAACATTGATTCGTGGTCCGTGCGCGACCGTCTCGCCGCCTCAGTCACCAGTGCGCAACGCCAAGAGATACAAGTGTTCAGCGCCTCGGAGCGCTACTTTTATTTTTGCGTTATTTTTTTTTGTGTAACTGAGCTTCAACAAAGAAAACCTGTTTTATTCTCCTGTGAATAAGAGATATCGATGTATTGTTTATTCTGCGTTTGTTAACATCGCTTCGCTCTCTACCTAGTTTGGTTCCTGTGTGTTGAGTAATATTCTGTGCCAGTTGCTAGTGGTTGTGCTTGTGATAGAATCAGACGATTTCATCGTGAACGTGTTCCAATTTGGGATTTCACCACGAGCGGGCTAAAGGAAGTTTATAGTCAAGTAAGTTATTATTAACATTTTCACATATTCAACCATGCATTTGAATTGAATGAGTTATTTTTTAATGCATGCTTTTTATTTTTTCTAAATCAGTGTCATTAACTACTTTATGCATGTTTTTATTCAGATCATAATCATTTCTGAATTATTTTACATGTGTTTTAAGTTATTTGCTTTACGCCTCTACATTATTAAAACCAGTTTTGTGATGGCATTTAGATGTAAAACTCCTTGAAAGTTTGAATGGTTTGCTGTTGGAAATCACCTTCGTGAGCCGTCATGTGGCCGCGACCCGGTGATAGAGGGCCGTCGGGCTCCGCACACGAGTCGCGCCACCACCACGTCACCGACTGAGCGAGCCGAGCTCGAGGCACAAGCAAGCCCCACACTCGTTATCTCGACCTCGCCGTCGCACAAATTTGATGCCCGAACATTTGATATTCGTTACATGTGCAGCGCTGCTACTGCACTAGTAAACTTGCTTTTGGTTATTTGTTTTAAGGCTGCGTTGTTTTAAGTATTTATACCTTTTTATTGAATGTATTAAATCAGAATTTGAGGATACATTAAGGAGTCCGTCACTTCGGAAAATAAATAATAGATCATTAATATCAACTTCAAGTATTGTGATAACATTATATAGGTAAATACCTCAAAACAGACATAATTAACTAATTTTAGTACCTAATACGAAGTACTAGTACTCATATTAACTTAAATATTTAATTCCTTTGACGTGAATGATTAATCAAATAAGTTTAAGGTATTCATGATTCATCAGCTGTCATCTAAATAAGTAAGTACCTATATTATATTTTGATAAGATATAGGTACTTACTGTACGATATAATGAAGTTCAGTTCGATGTGGTCGATAATAGAATATAGTACCTACATGTAGTTATCACGCCGAGTGCAGACAGAGTGGCTACATCGCCATAACCAGACAGTCACACGCCACGGCTGTGCATTGTGTTGTAAACATAGATTGAATTGAACTCAATGCTCCAATAGAAAACACATTATCATATCACGAGACTTCAAATTAATACGTTTTCATGCTTCTGTGCCACAAATGTCAAAACAAAACAATTCAAGTTGCTTACATAGTCAAACCAATAACAATCAAATCTACGATAGCTTCTTCCGTAGATGATTCAATAACATTGATTTGGCCTGTTTATTTGATGTTCTTCATAACATCGCCATAACCAGAGAGTCACACGCCACCGCTGAGCATTGTGTTGTCAACATAAAAGAATTCGATTCTCCAATAGAAAACACATTATCATATCGCGAGGCTTCGAATTGAAGCGTTCTCATGCTTTGCCACAAATATCATAACAGAATGATTCACTTGCTTACCAAAACCAATAACAATCAAATCTACGATAGCTTCTTCCGTACATGATTCAATAACATTGATTTGGCCTGTTTATTTGTTATGTTCTTCATTGTTGCCTTCCTATTCTCTTCTCGTCACAGTGGTCCATATTCTTCGACGCCATTGTTATAAACTGACATCAATGCGAGATGCATGCTATGCTTTCGATTGTGTACACTTGTTCTTACTTGTGTTTGATAGTGTGAAATTATTTCAAAGAGATGAGTCATATTTATTAGATGTCCCATTCATATGACTAAGATCAAAGGCAAAGTGCTCACGTCTGAAGGCCTAAGATGTAAGACTTAGGTTTAAATATTGATAATAATATCAATGCGTTAATTCCGTTAATTATGAGCAATTTTTAACCAAAGTATATCAGTGCCTAGTTTTAGGCATTATGTCTTTAAAAACGAGTTAATACATTACGAGGTTCCTTAAACCCTTACCCAAAGGTCGTTAGATATTTAATATAATAGTATTGAAATGGTTCAGGACTATCGACCAGTTGATGACTTCAATCGGGACTTGCGTTTGTATACATACTGCTTGTTTGTGTTTTCCTGTTGATGATAAACTGTAGCACGTTTGTTTACGGTAGTGAAAAACTTTCATAAATTACAATGATTACTAGCGGTAGTAATGCGTGGTAATAATGACGAAAATTAGTTTGAAGGAATGTAAAAATAACTTCCCATTTTATTCAGTTGTTTATTTCTTTTTGTGCCATGAGATTCTATTGATCGATTACATAATACTAGATACATTAATTTGATTAAACTCGTACATTGTGATCACCAACAATAAATCTTATTCTAATATTAATAGTTATTATAGCCGTGACTTCCATAATAAATTTACCATTTCTGTAGTACATAACAGACATATCAAGCGCTATGCTTGATACTCGTAAATTTCCTACAGAGAAGGAAGAAGAAACAAATGTCCTTCAATACTAGTCATAACGTAATGCCGGGATTGTGTTTTAAATACACTATGTCTCACAGAAATTGATGACACCTTCCTGATTCTATTCTTGGGGGACAGGTCTGCTCGGCCTCTTTGAGACTTTTATCATATCTGTTGTTGTTGCACGCTCGATCGCGAACATAACGTGTTCCACAAAAATATGTAAATTAAAATTGTATATAACATGACATAAGAAAAAAAAGAAAAGAAAAATATTAAATATCATACAAAGCCCTTCAGGCAAGTAGGCGACCAATACTGTTGAAGAGTTTCTTTCGGCGTCTTCTTCTCTGCAGTGGTCGGCTCCGAAACGCTAGTAGTTTGTAGCTTTTAAACAATAATTAATAATTTGAATATAATATAATAAGTATTATTTAAAATGTGAATTGACGTGAAAAAGTGCCTGAAAAGGCCTATTTTCTGAATAAATCTTTGAATCTTTGAATCTTTCCTCGTTTTTAGGAATAAACTCACGTGGTCGCTTGTTATTTTCAGTACAAAGTGTTTATTTCGTTATAATTGTTGTTTTGTCGCGCCTCCGCTGCGTCGAACCTGTAAAAATAATTTAGGCGCAGTGTGTTGTTCGTGTGCTTAAGACATGTGTTGGATTATATATGAGTGGGTGTGTGTTCGTAGCTTTTACTAAAATATGAATGGTCTCTATTCCTTCCTCTATGATAGGTGATAACAGAGTGTGGTGGATCATGTAAATCATACTCGTAGATAAATGCGTATTCTAGTCGGGTATCGGCTGGAATGACGATTCATTCCAGCCGTTAGAAGTTCACTGCTGGACAAAGGCCTCTCCCAAGGGTTTTTCGTACCATGGGAGGATATTGCTATACTCACCACGCAAGCAGTTTGGCGAGCGCAGTTTCTTTGACTTCTTGTGCTTCCGACGCTGCTGTCAATCGGAAGCATTTTTAAGCTAGGAAAGGATAGAAATTTGTTGGATTTGGAAAGGAAATAAAGGTATTGGTATACTACTCACACGGAGGTCGCGGGCGCGGTACCCGATGCCTTACCTGCAACTACCGGACAGTCGGTTGTGAGGATGACACTCCTACCACTGACCATAATGCTTATTCTATTTAACACGGTACTGCACGAAATTGTGTAAAAGGACATGTTTTCAAATCACTAGTACTATGCGCTGAATTAATTAATACGTCAAAAGTATTTGTATAATTTAGGTCGATCCTTGAACTAGATCGCCCGCTTGTTGGAATTAGAGATACATATGAAATTTAAAAATATTATATGTTATGATATCTAAATTCATTTTTCTTCGAAAACTTTGTAATTTATACGTCTAAAACAATAATTCTCACATGACAATATTTATATGTACATCTCGGAGGTCGCCCCTCTTTCTTATTTTTTTTTTTATAAAAATAGAAATATAAAAATAATAAGACTTTTCATCTTTTTTCATAATCGCCTAATGGTTCTGCGCAGCCTAATGGCTTGCGCCGTAGCGACGTTTTTCGTTTAAGTTTTATATTATGTTTGTTTATTTCAACCGTTGTTTAATCCTCTCTATCGCCTGAATGATTTTTACAAATTTCTCTTTATTAATTACATATTTTATTGCAAAATTTTATTAATAGTTATATAGGCGTCTAACGGAAACTACCCAAGTTCGATCACATTAGGTAAACGTGAGATGATATACGGTCACATGCTTGCAAATGTTGCTACGGTTGATGATTTCATACACATTGTGCAAACAGCATGTCTAGGCACGAACATTGGCTAATATCTTGTATTCTGCTTGGTTAACCGCATCATCAGTCACTTGAGATTGCAATTATTGTTCATTGTTTAAATTTATCTTATTCTTGTGTTATTTCCCTATACCATTAGAATATCGCTCTTAATTTTTAGGGTTCCGTACGATCGAGTGACAAAATGGAACCCTTATGGGATCACTCGTGTGTCTGTCCGTCCGTCTGTCACAGACGATTTGCTCCAAATCTACTGGACCGATTAAGTTGAATTTTGGGGAAGGTTGATTTTTCTCACCCAAAAACGTAAAAATTACGTGAATAAGTACATTTAGAGGTGACTTTTCTAAAGGGGTCACAAATAAAAAAAAATAATGTATATTATTTATGAGAGTTGCAAATAAACCGTTTTAAAGCAAAATCCGTAACTTAAAACCCGTTTTAAGTTACGGATTTACACACAGGTACACTTGTTTGGTGCACGTAGTTTATTAATAAATTATTATTTTGAAAATAAAATAAAAGATATTAATAGAAACTGTTTATTTTTATTACTTTAAATGACCATTTACAAAATTTTTAATATTTAGCTTTCCTGAGAAAAAAGGTCTTGACTTGACAGACAGAACAAAGTGATCCGTAAGGGTTCCGTTTTTCCCTTTACCGCATTTATGTTAATTGATAGTTTGTTCATTCGTTGTTTGTACTTTCTGTGAAATTTAGACATTTAACTTAATGGAAAATCTTCCATTATTTATTCGATATTAGATATTTTGTCATCACAATTAGAATAAATTATGCAGCCCTTACAGTCATTTCATCATCATACCTTGATTTATCTTAATAAATTTATGAGTTCCTTCAGGTTTCGTACTGCAATGATAATTACATTGGTGACGAGGTTTTGTTGCGCAGCGAAATATTGTGGAGAGTTGTAAAGAATAAAACTCTCCAACTAAACCCTCGGATTATAATTGCAGTAAATTTATGACTGTTGCTAAGGTTTCGTTATGGGTCTAATGTTATTACTTTAGTGACTTATTGTTATGGGGGTTCACAATGAATATAATCGTTCAGAAAATTCAACGTCTTTTAAACAAGTCGCCGCAGTGAACGGACGAATATCATTAATATTCAAATAAGTGGAATAAACCAGCTTATTGTCTTGCAAATAATCATATCTGTATGCATCAAGCCACTTCAGTGGCTTCCAACGTGAAGGCATCTAAGCTCGTTTTTGAAAAAAATGCTTTTAAGGTCACATCGTTATTGTGTGTAAGTTGTGCATAGAATTCGTGCGCAGTGAAAGTGGCAGTGCGCCGTGGCACCAGCCCCGCTGTCGCAACAAGCAGTGTTACACCGAGGGTTCTAGAAAGCCCAATGGAAATTTCCACTACCTATAAAGCCTGCTTCGTTCCGTTGTCTTTCGTAATTGATGGTAGTTCCACTGCAATAAACTGTTCTTGTCGACATTTCCTAATAATAATAATTTTATTATTTAATTGCGCTTTCTTGATCACAAAAATCGTGTATCAAGGCTACACAGAAGTAATAATATCTTTTAGTACCTACTTGAATGTAAACGTCGAGATGTTTCCTTCTTATCAAAGCCCGCTCTTATTTACTGATGCATCAACTGCGCTCGCCACAGCACATTTTGCTAAGCATCAATCAATCACTCAATAATAATATCGTTCAGATAGTTAACGCTGGCACACTCGGGGCAGTTGGTATGTGATTCCGGCTCTATCGCGTGCGGAACCACGTGACCTCGCCACGCTCCACACTACTTCACTACAATAACCCTCATAGTAAACCAGTATAATCGGCTCATCATGAAAGAAATGGATCGTAGGCGTGCACTAGTGACAAAAAACCCAATCAAGTGTTCATTGTTGCTAATTACTCGCCACACGTGTTATGTAATGCTTGTTCAGCCAATCGTCGATTTTATTTGGCCGCCATCAGGCCAAGATCAAGGCAATAGGAAGTATTAGGTCGTTCAATACACACATTGAATGTGTCGTTGGGCAGTTACGACAACTCACACCTCCATTCATTCAAATTTCAAGAAAATGTTTGGATTATCACCGTTTTGCTCTTGCCAGTATTATTCGTAGGTTTGGATCACGAGTTTGCATAGCATGAGTCTTGTATCAAAATAACACCAGATTTTATATAAAACTGGAATCATTAATTGTTTAATCTTATTAAGGTTAAAGTTATTGATTGTACTATTACGAAACTCCTAAAACGTTCTGCGAATGAAAAGGATGGTTAATCTGTTTCCATCAAGATTAGGGACTCTGATTAAACGTATCACAATATTTCGAAAGTCAATATTGTGTAATTCGATTTCACGGACGGCTGCATATCTATTTTAATCGTTTTATGATATAAATATCAGTCAATGGTATTTATAGCACCATCGAGTCATATACCGGGTATGGTGGGTGCAACGCGCTCTTATTCGGAACCAATAAAAAAAAGCGCGATTTCAAGCATCAGTTCCTGGAAAGTTTCAGCACTGCAATCTTGTTGCAAATGTCATAAGTCTGAGTAATTCTTGCCAAATATCTTGGCTCTTTCAATGACTGTCGCGTCGCGTGACTTATGAGTGTGATGACTTCCTTGTCATTTTAGTAAAAACGTAACGGCTTTCGTAGATGAATCTGTATTGCTGACACTGAATAACTTTCCCTTTGGAACGTTAATAGGACAATACGAAAGTATATTTTGTTGATACCCATATGGGTATAAATGTCCATATGGTATGGGTAATATGAACTAAGCAATCAGATGATCGAGTTTCAATGTGTGATCTTCCATAAGGAAGTTTGTCATAATAACAGAGCTACCTATTTTAATTTCAAAATTACTGAACACGTACCAAAACATTGTATTAAACTCACGTGCTCGAAACCGCATTCGATGCAGTGACCCAGCAGTAACCCATATTTTCAAGTTGCTACGTTAAGCTTCGTTGCAGTTGCTTTACGACATCTCTTGCGAGTCTTCTTATACGGTTATCTAAATATTACCGTTTTATAACAATTTAAAATCATAGAAAAAAATAAGTAAGATGCCCTTGATGTAGAAACCGTGGATACCAACACATATTTTAAAGTCCGCCGCACCCCTCGCTACGTTATGCTTCGTTGCAATTGCTTTACGACATCTCTTGCGAGTCTTTTTATACGGCTATCTCAATATTACCGTTTTATAACAACATAGAATCTATACAGAAAAAAAATACTAAGATGCACTTGATATGGAAACCAACATATATTTTCAAGTCCGCCGCACCCCTAGCTACGTTGCGGTTCGCTGCAGTTGCTTTACGACATCTTTTGCGAGTCTTCTTATACGGCCATCTCAATATTACCGTTTTATAACAACTATGTTCCCGTTTTATATTATGTTCCACATACAACAAACAAAACAGTAGAATGAATTAGACGTAGAATTAATTTTGCGTATATGACTTAAGTATCAAAGTCATCATCGGCTGCTTTGTCATCATGTAGGTTATATCAATATTTGTGTGAATCATTGTTTCCTTAATCATCATCGTGTATTTTGTCCTAATGTTGGCGAAACGTTTCAACAACTCCGAGAGCTGAAAGTGATACTCGGAAATGAGGTCGGCTAATGTCTGGAAATAGCATAAATAGCATTAAATACCAGGAAGATATTATATCACGAACGGCCTATATTCTTGCTTGTAAAAAGTAAAAACAAACTGTGGATTCCGTAATTAATTTGTTTATAGATTCGTTACTCTATTGCATGGCTACCACTATTGTATGGCTATGAACATACAATGTATAGTATGACGATTTTTATTATTGTGTTTTTGGCTATGAAGAATAAAATCGGAGCGATTGTTAGGACTGGTGATGAGGTGGGAAGCAAAGTTTGTGAAACCCCATAATTTTGGTTGCTTATATACTATACTACAGGTACTTATATAGGTACCTTTGGATTTTTTAATACCTACTTCATGTATCCTTGACTTTGACCTTCACGTCTATTTATATAATCTTAATATTTTGGGGCTTGGAAGTTTAAACAGGTCAAGTGTACTTTAAATTCTGAACTTATATTGAAAGATTTGTTGGTATTTCTTCGTGTAGAAATGAAGAAGTACCGGTTGACAACGAACGGAATCTCTTCATCTATGTCGAAAGTGTGACTTCTCACATGCTTGATACCAGTTGTATCCGGTTCTCGTCTTGCAAACATGACCTTTTTATATCGCGTTTTCAAACATTCGCACCGCCATTCAATATTCCATTTAAATATATAACATGAACATTAAATACCATTTTGTATAGCGCGACAACATTACAATTCATTGTTATTCTTATCATTATGCTGAAGGCTGCGGCGATAAATTCTCGAGCTACTTACATTTCATTTTTAGGATCGACTCTACATATCTGTATTATGTAATCTAGAGATGTAGTCGTGTCGTGCCCGTTTGAAATACTCAATAGTAGTATTGTTTTATTTTTGTTGCTCTATTTTTGCCGTGTCTGTTTTGACGTATGGCGAAATTTCACTAACAAATAGCCGGAAAGCGATGGGCAAGGCGGGGCTTGCACGTCACGGCTGCTTCTCCCCCGTTTGCACTCGAATTCGAATCTAATTTGGTGACGCCGCTCGCTGCCAGTGAATAGAACACGTCGGGCGCCCGACGCAATCACTACGTGTTGCCGTAGAAATCGGCCGCGTTTCTTTGCGTCATCGCTCGCTCAAACAAAAAGAAAATACAACTTTGTCTGTGTTGGCAGTGAACCACAACCTCACAGCAAACCAGCTGTTTACTATTTCTGTTAGGCTATATTTACGTTTTCACTGGTAAACTTCGGTTCGGAATAACAAACGTGTTTTATTTCAATATACTTATACAAATTCAGTAGCAGACGCAGATCGAATAATAAAACAATGACATCGAACAAAACAAGAGCGACTCAGGTAGCCGTCTGAATCGATTAAGGCCCGGTTTGCGGCCATGGCGCCGGATCACTTTAACAGGCAGTCATTCCGTATAATTCTGGATTGTTCTCCGTATGCTCGCGTGCGCACCACTGTGGTCGTGACTGCCGCGAGCTGGATACGCCATTTGAGCGCCCAGGTACCACACTCAATCTCAGGTCACGAGTCGCTCCCCTGATTGACTCCAAACCAGTTCCAAGCGAGCTGCACCGCCTTGTATCCGAATAATAACAGTGCTACGGACCGTTGTTGAACTTTCTTATTTAGAGCTCGTGCTGTAGCTGATAAAATTACCACTATCAAAGCGTAAAGGTCGTTTACTCACGTTAATAATCCGCATAGCTGAATGAATGTTTTGTTGTTGATGAAAGCGTGTTCTTATCGTGCATCGGAAACTTTCACTCTTTATGTGGGGTCAACATAGTGCATAGTTGCTGCCACTGATTACAACCTGTACATCTGCATTGCTATACTGTGAATGCGAAAATTTCCATTTTCTATTTGACTTATCTGATGCAATTAGATCTGCTATGAATTTATCGAGCCTGCAACACGAGGGTGCCCGAGTTAGATCCCCGGTCAGGTAAAGATGGAAAATGATCTTTTTCAGGTTGGCCTGTGTCTTGGATGTGTATCTATAAATGTATTTGTTATAAAATATAGTATCGTTGAGTTAGTATCACATAACACAAGTCCCGAACTTACTTTGGGGCTAGCTTATGCTTATTTATGTCCTTTGTACGTATCTAGTTTTTGTATGTGTTAAGTAATTTTTATAAGATTGTTTCAAGTTTGATCAAAACTGATATCACAACCTATGAATCTATTTATTGAACGTTGATAACGTATGTAATATGGGGCAGGAAATTCTCCTCTAATTTAATTTGAGTTTTGCGTGCAATCAGACAACTGTGTGTGCGACCGTCACACAGTGAACCAGGAAGCCAATCTAGCTGGACAAAATTATTTAAGGCTTGAATTAGGTTCTAACCGCGTTGTATGTACGTAATATGTCTATTTTTTTATTTTAAGGAACGGAAACCCCTATTTTTATGTTTTTAAACAAACCAACTTATGCTGACCCCTTTTATTAAACATTCTGTAAGTGTCCAAAGGTCAAGTTAAACTGGTTAAGGTAAATTGTGTTTTCTTTACATGTGTAGTTCTTTATTTCACATTTTAATTATTATATACATATTAATTAGTTTTGTAATAATGAAATTATGTTGTAAATAATGTTAGTAAAAATAAAACAATAGAAATAATAATGAAACAACTTATTATTTACTAATATTAGCTTATAAATCAGTAAATCGGAGTAATCACAACTGGGCAAACTTACATTTGCTAAACTGCCTTCGTTTCTTACTTTTCTAACGAAATCCAATACCTTAGAATAAGTCATGGTACGTTTTAATCGACCTTGTCTCAAAATTGTCCCGCTTTTTTCCACATTGAACCCATTTTCCCTAATTTTGTGCAAATAAAGCTTATTTTTTTTTATTTCTTATAATATCCTCCGTTGCATCTTTTAAATCATATCTCCCTACAAAATAATCTCACATTGCTCAAACTTTCTTGGGTTTTGGATAGTTTAGCCAATGGTTAAAAACTCCCTTCGCGATACCTCCACTACGTATTCTGCAAAAAAATACAAGTTATGCACTCGTGAGCTACATATAACTACTTTTTGAAGTACGTATATGTCTCTTTTATATATAAAAATCAGCCTGGAGACATGAGGAGACAAGTAGTTTCTGGTCTATGTAATATAGAAAAGCATAAAAAATTGTGATCTTTTTTGTTTGCTTGACATGTATCTTAAATAATTAATAGGCATTTAGAAACAAACTTTGTGAAATTTGTAATACATACCTTCTACTTCACGATCCATTACTAAAATTATCACAAACTTATAAGTATTATCCTCGAGACACTGAATAATGACACGCGAGAAAGTGAATAATTTCATCGTAAACAACCCACTTATACCGAAACGTTATAAATTATTAAATTTAAGAGAGGGTATTTGATAAAAAAAATTACTGGATCGTTGCCTCTGGTTTATCACCTACCGTTTTCACTAGAAGAATGGAAAAAATGAGACGACCCTTTTTGTCCAGCTAGATTGGCTTCCTGGTTCATAGTGCGTCATTGTCACGATGGGCGGCGGCGCTATTTGAATATACTTTATACTCGCTAATTGTTTCTTGACTTTGGGTATCATTAGAAGTATTTGCTTTAAACGAGAACATTGTTCTATAACAGTGGTTGCTTCGACGTTGAACGTCACCGTCTTTTATGAAACAAATCATTCTTCACCTCTCCTTTCATATTAAAAGTAGTATTTATATTTGAAGTCATCTAAATATCTACCAGGAAAATATTTTACCTTTAAATGTGTTATTACCTTTATACTTCCTGGATACTTATCAACATTACTTTTATGGCAATTCGTGCTTGGCATATTTTTATACTTCCTGGATACTTATCAACATTACTTTTATTGCAATTAGTGCTTGGCATATTTTGTAATACCGATGCTATATGGTTAAAGGAACCCGTTCCTTAAACCATCAGTCAAAGTCATAAATAGAGGTGATCCAAGGTATCTTAGGATCCCCTTAATTTAATTACAACATAAATTAATAAATAATCATTATACTAATAATCCTTACTAATATTATAAATACAAAAGTGAGTTTGTTTGTTTGTTACGCTTTCACGCCGTAACTACTGAAGCGCTCATCATGAAATTATGCATACAAGTTCTCTGGGATACGGAGAAGGACATAGGCTACCTTTTATCCCGGGAAAAAGTACTATTCCCGAGGGATCGACATTGATG
Source organism: Elegia similella (assembly GCA_947532085.1). NCBI lineage: Eukaryota > Metazoa > Arthropoda > Insecta > Lepidoptera > Pyralidae > Elegia > Elegia similella. The sequence continues at coordinate 21,613,295 of OX383933.1, read as the reverse complement.
CGGGCGGAGCCGCAGGCGAAAGCTAGTATTTAATACTTCGGTCAAAACCCGTACAATATTAGTGACTGGCAAATTATTGCCCGCGATAAAAGCTGGAAACAAAAAGGAGAGGCCTAGCCTATTTCAGTGTCCCACTGCGGGCATAGGCCCAGCAGTAGGACACTGAAATAGGTTATTAAAAAAAAAGTGACTTCGGTGTACTCGTTCTCATTGGATTAATCCTGATAAGCACAAGAGGTTTAGACCTACTAAGTTAAGATGAAGACTGTGACTTCTGAGTCAAATGATCTTTCTCTAATCATCAAATGATATCTTCATTGAAGAAGTACATTCGTCCAAAAATTTAAATATCTGTTTTAAACGACCAGTTTTAAGAGTGCACTGTATTGTTTCAGGTGGACAGCGGCGGCGGTGGCTCGGCTGAAGTAATGGTGTACTCTCTCGGCTGGGGCATGGGCGAGCCGGAGCGGCGCGGCGCGGATCGAAAGCGCGCGCAGCCGCCCGTACAGCATAACGCGTTGTCGCCGGACGACGGCCACGAAGTTGATGTACTGCCGCTGCACAATCAGGTACGTATTTGTCTCATCATACATACATACATATTAACACGTCTTTATCCCTTACGGGGTAGACAGAACCTAAGGTCATAAAACAGAAAGGCCACGTTTAGCGTGTTGGTGTGGGGGATAAAGGTGGAAAACGGAATCAAAGCTTTGTTAACCGCATCGCCTGTTGTCATGATTGCTTAGATTTTCGCTCATTCCATTGACCGGCTTCTACGGTCTGCGCGGGAAGGGAAACAGCTGGCTCATTCTACGTTTTTTCTTTTCTCCCGGACTAGCATGGAAGCGATTGTCTCATTATTTCTCTTTACAAGCATTAGTTATCCTACGATTCATAGCTGCATATATGAACCTATGTCAGAAGCCTTTAGACAGCTTCAAAATCTGACACCAGTGTTGGATATAAGCCTTATTTTGTCAGTGCTATCATTTTCTATCCCCGGTCATCTAACCGTCCAACATTATGTTCACTATTTCTGGGGTTAACTTTTAAACGATAACCGATGGTAATTCTGAACATTTTCCAGAAGCCAATGATAGGCAAGGGGAAGATCAACGAAATGTGACAACGGAGAGGAGGAGTCTATGTGACTTTTAAAATGTGCCAGTTTTTCAAATCAATGTCCATAAATCTACCAACACTCGCTCCTTTGTCTTCCAACAACCTAATAATATTACGTCACACTGTGACGTCATATATTTTAAGTGACTATGACAAAGACTCACCCCCGGGTGAGAACAATAAAAGTGATTTAAAACTTATGAAATGTGACGTAATTTATGGATGGCTCTTTATTGGAGCCCCAAAATTTAAAAGTATAACATTGACGGTTTAATATTTATAATGTCACATGACTATCGGCGCTTCGACATTTGTTAGTTTGTCTAGCGTCTAAGCGCGGTCACACACCTGCCGATTCTTTTCTTTTCTACCTAGAACATATCAGAACAGAATTGAAACCGGGATCATCGTCACACACCTACCGGTCGCCGGGCATTCTTGATTAGCGCTCAGACGTAATCTAGTGCTTGCCGAGGCTAGTAGGCCGTGTCAATACGTCATATATACGTATACGTAAAATAGTCCCAATGGATAATGATGAACTGACCTGAATTGCTTTAAGACCCGGGGGTCGCGTTCCCACGGGAAGCATACTTTGTTTAGTTGTTTTCAGTTTGGTTAGGATATTGCCCGCTTCAATCATCTGATTATGTAATAATAAAGATTATTCTGTGTTTCGGAAGGTACGTAAAGTCGTTGGTCCCGGATGCCATCTGGTAGTCGTTAAATGAACCACGTCAAAGGCCGAGAAGCGGTTCCAAAGAAATCTGACACCAGGGCGTGAATTAGTCGATTGATCGTGTCATCTACACGAAATGATGATGATGTTGACTACTTTGGCATGAAGAGCAAAAAAAGGAGAGAAAGTACTGGCTTCACCCGTTAAACTTATACAGGATACAAGATTGCCAATTCTATGCTAATAAATGAAAACTGGCCAGCGAGGAATGTTGGTCTGCTCTGGCTGTCAAGTATGGCTCCGGTAGTACAAAGAGGGTCATACTCCTGCAGTGGAGACTAAAAAGACCTCGTGATGATGATGATGATGAAAGGAAAACTAAGAAAACTTTTATAAAAAACATTATTTCGACAGAATGTCTGTGTAATCTTTTGATGAACTGTTAGGATTAGTAAAAAATAAAATAACAAGACAGGGTACATAATTGAGGAATTCCATAGATGCTGAGGAACGCCTATCAATAACCTAACGCCTAGGCGAAATGCCGGCACCGGATCGCAACCGGGATGTGTGTAACGATATATGGAGTTAATACGCAAACAACGCCTCTTTTTTACCGGCCAGAACTTTCTTACCGGCGATGTCGGCTGGTTGCTTGCTGACCGGGCGTCCTTGCCGGTTCGCGTCGATAGGTGTGTAGCGCGTGGCATATTTTGTATTGCATTCTTGCCTTACGGTTTCATTCTGTTCTGGTCTGTGCTAGGAGTAGAAAAGAAAAGAATCGGTAGGTGCGTGATCGCGCTAATAGAGACGTTAATAAGATATCATGTTTTCATGAATTGATAAGAGATAATGCGCAGTGTGAAATTAGGAGTGCGTTACCCCAGCCGACTAAGTGCTCCTTTTAAGAATTGATAAATGCAAATAATTAGATCATTACTTCGTGTAAATGTCCCCGAAAGTAAATAATTTGACACCCCGCCGTTTCAGAGATAATGAGGAAAATAAAATTCGGCTGGCGTAACGTTACCCGAGCCGACTTTTTTTGATCCCGTCGGTTTATCTGGATAAAAAGTATGCACAAAGATAGATTTAATTTGCTCTCAAATGTCCCCGATAAAATTAAATTTGACACCTTTATGGATTTCGAGTTATTTCATTTTCTGCTGCGGTAACGTTTGGTCAATCTCTGTATCTCTGAAACCGTAAGACCCAGAATCATGATTTTTTTTATACGTATAGAACGGAATTTGTCTCCATTTGACACCTAGTTATCTTAAATATTAATAATATGGTTTGCGAGTAATAAATATTATTCTGAAAACCATATTTTCGGTTCTAGTTATTAAACGAGGGAACCCTGACAGTTCAAACTAGTCCTAATAGATGCCTCTTATAGAGACATACAAAACATCAAAACTTTCATCAGCCTAATCCAAAGCATTGGCAAGTTATAATGATATTACTGGTTCCAGAAAGCCAGATTCTGGGGCTCTCGATTTAAACGAGGAAAATAATACTTTCCTTCCACTTGGATGATTCCATATTTAAAGAATAATTAGACACTTTAACCAAAAATATACATACAAATTTTCAGCTTGATATACTTTCGTATATAAGAAATAATAATTAAAAACTAAACCTAGATAATTTTACCCGATTACCCGACCAAGTTCAAATGTGCATCTAAAAGCGGCCGCACGATACATAACGTATACCTTCTAAAATCTGCACAATAATAATAAGTGGTTGGGTATATTCAAGTAGAAAATTGTTAGTATTAATTTTAATATTATAAAGACTCGTATTTAATAAATGAAACCTTAGGGTCAACAGCAGAAACAGCCTCCGTGGTCCAGTGGTTAAGGCGTTTGCCTGTTGACCCGGGGGTCGTGGGTTCGATTCCCACCGGAAGCATACTTTGTTTAGTTGTTTCCAGTTTGGTTAGGACATTGCAGGCGTGAATCACCTGATTGTCTGATAATAAAGATAATTCCGTGCTTCGCAAGGCACGTTAAGCCGGTGGTCCCGGCTGCCATCTGGTAGTCGTTAAAGGAACCACGTCAGAGGCCGAGAGGCGGTTCCGAAGAACTCTGACACCAGGGTGTGCATGGTCGATTGACCGTGACACCTATTCAAAATGATGATGATGAAGATGAATGAAACCTTAGGGTGACTTACAGATTTTCTCTTTCAGCAAAACTATTACTTAAATGGCAATGTCTACATACTAAGAATGTAAATAAAATATCTTTTTATGCTTTTTTTGTTTGAATGATTTTAACGCAGACCTCTTAAATCTGTCTGCCGTCTGCATAATAGTTCAATCCAACTGTCACCGTAGTTGGTAATCAAAAACCAACGCAAACAAGGTTATATTCTATAATGTAAGACTATCAAGAGATAAATAAAAAAAAATCATGTTATTTATTTTTGCTGATCTCGCGTAGAAAGTGTCAGTTTTACAAATTGGGAGTAAAATGTGTATCCACTAGGAAAACGCGTCGTTATTAGCTAAACAAATGAACTAGAAGTCCGTATTTCTTTTTCTATATTATGTACTGCTTGTTTTAATCTGCATTGCTTTATGCGAAGATGTAGGGGACATCTTACAAAGATTTGTTCGAAATCAAAAGTAGTCGGTACCACAGTACAGAGTATCAAAACTTTTTTGTGTCATTCTTTGAAAATAATATATATATATATATATATATATATATATATATATATATATTTGTTATGCGCGAGCAAACCTAGGGACTATCGCTGTCCCGCTCGCGCACATTAGCCAATGAAATTGCAGTTCCGAGCAAGTGCAGTTGTATTTTTTTTCTAATTCTATCTAACAAAGCAAGTATTACATACTCGTATTTCCAATATTACCTATAGCTGCCTTTGGTCTTGCAATAATAGACTTGGTCAATCCCGTTAGGAATCAATACATTATAAAGTATAAGTATGGAGGAAATAAGTAATTCCATTATATAAGGCATATATTTTTCAACTAAAAAAATTTCCACTCGCCTGTACCATCCAATTTAGAATACAATGCCGTCGAATATGGAAGTATATCTAGTAGTATGCCGCAGCCGCTTTCAGATGCACATCAGAACTTGGTCGGGTAATCGGATAAAAATATCTAGGTTTAGTTTTTAATTATTATTTCTTATATACAAAAGTATATGAAGCTGAAAATTGGTATGTATGTTTTTCGATAAAGTGTCTAATTATTCTTTAAATATGAAATCAGCCAGGTAAAAGGAAAGTATTATTTTCCTCGTTTAAATCGAGAGCTCAGAATCTGGCTTTCTGGAACCAGTAATATCATTATAACTTGCCAATGCTTTGGATTAGGCTGATGAAAGTTTTGATGTTTTGTATGTCTCTATAAGAGGCATCTATTAGGACTAGTTTGAACTGTCAGGGTTCCCTCGTTTAATAACTAGAACCGAAAATATGGTTTTCAGAATAATATTTATTACTCGCAAACCATATTATTAATATTTAAGATAACTAGGTGTCAAATGGAGACAAATTCCGTTCTATACGTATAAAAAAAATCATGATTCTGCGTCTTACGGTTTCAGAGATACAGAGATTGACCAAACGTTACCGCAGCAGAAAATGAAATAACTCGAAATCCATAAAGGTGTCAAATTTAATTTTATCGGGGACATTTGAGAGCAAATTCAATCTATCTTTGTGCATACGTTTTATACAGATAAACCGACGGGATCAAAAAAAGTTGGCTGGGGTAACGTTACGCCAGCCGAATTTTATTTTCCTAATTATCTCTGAAACGGCGGGGTGTCAAATTATTTACTTTCGGGGACATTTACACGAAGTAATGATCTAATTATTTGCATTTATCAATTCTTAAAAGGAGCACTTAGTCGGCTGGGGTAACGCACTCTGAAATTAGCTGCAGATAACAATGCAGCCATGACAGAGCTTTGGAGACGAGTACCGGTGAGATCCACCCGCCACCCACCTACTCGCATCACCCCTAGCTTTGTACGTAGATAATTAGGGTTGAGGCTATAAATAGCTAGGTAGCTTTCTCATTATTAAAGACAGTCAAAATGGCGTCTCACCTGTTGGGAAATGTACTAATTAGATCGTAGGAGTGCTTTAATTTAACTTCCTGAATGGGTTGTCTTACGCCCGAACACTCAAAACCATTTTAAGAGTATCTTAACTAAAAATGATCTCAAATCTCGTTCTTTCACTGTCTTGACAATTACCTAACAAGACATAGACAGCACGAGACTTAGTCGTGATTAGTTACGATTTTTTTTGAGAATTCGGGGGGTTAGTCATATACAAACTTATCAGTTCATGAAATGATAAGATAAACATTCACACATTCATTTTCAAAGCGCAGTCGTGTCTGCGATGCTTTCTGCAGTAAATTTCACGCTGTGCACTCTCAATAGGTTCCATGATTCAATGGAACTTTGATTTTAACCGGGTTAAACAGGTAATCGAATTTACGGCTATTTGGCGTATGGCTGATGAGAAAATACTTTTCTATTTCTACATGATTTCCTCTCTGAATTTCTTACACTGTGGAAATGTTACGTCCCAGCTCTCGCACTTGGGGTTTCGTTTATTTTAGTGAGTTGTTATCTAGTTCGTTATGTTCCAACTCTTGTTCGGGTGATCTACTATTAAAACACTCAACTTCTTTATTGATAGCTGTTGAGTAAGAATCGAGGATTTAAAGGTTTATGTAGGTTGTCTCGGGTTTTCTTCGTTATTATAAAGCTTTTTAAAGTATTATTTAACTTAATATAGGAAATTGTTCTATTTGGTACCGATTAAATCTGTTGTATGGTTTGAACAGTTATAAGAAATTTTAAACAGGCGTTTTTTTCATCTATTCCCAATGTTGAAGTTTACCACAGAGCTTACAAATTTTAACAACGTCATTACTATATACCGCTTTGCAACTTCTAAAAGCTCTCTTCACACAAATGACACGTCATCCAGGGGTGTGTTGGGTGTAGAGCATTGAATTAGAAGTACACTAGAGTATAAAAAACTCCCTGCCAATACAGGTAGTTAGTTCTCGGTTCATGTATGTATTAGTACTCGTAACTGTTCCGGCATTGCAATTGCGGACAGCATGACTAACGGAGCGCGGCCAGCAGGTGCACGTTACTTGTGTCAGACACGTACTTCGGCGTACATCAATGTCTACACTACAACACTACGTGTCACTGTTATGGCCTATTAGTGACTCGATATATCTAGTTTTGGCTAGTTCTAGCATTTCAAATTAAAGATCCAATGGGTTGAGTCGCTTGATGAAAATAAAAAACAAAACAAATAAGTATGTTATTGAAGATTAAATAATTTGACCAGGCCTTAATATTGACTAACTTAGTTAGGCTGGGAATAACACGATCAAGAACAGTTTTAAACTAAAGGGGCACTTTCATCACCTATTATATCTGGAAGATGGCCTAGCAAGAGAAATAAAGTCGATTACCGAAGCGTACCCTATGGCATTCGGAATGCTTTCTAAAGCAGCTGAGCTTCTTTACCAGAACTAAGGCCTTGCTCTAGGTAAGGGTCCAAACGTGTGATGTAGAGTATTTGCAGTTGGATCCCGCCAAGACAAATTTTCGATCCCTGATAAGGGCACGGGGTTCCGTACCGTTATCTATAAAAACGGCGCGAGTACGACTCGCACTTGGCCGGTTTTTTCAACTTACATATCGATATTCTTGTCACTCTGTTGACGACAGCAGGGGCGTATGTGCAATCAGTGGTTCAGCAAATAGTTATTGCCCCGTATCGGGTGTCACGGGGTCGTCGCGCCACGCTCAGGTGTAAAGCCGTTCGATGCCGGGTCAACGGCACCACCACGGTTTTTTCTTTTTCTCGACTCGTAATTTAATCGCTGGCGGGCGCTCCAGACTGCAATAGGTTCGTTTCACGTGTGTGCGTTATGCGAGCACACTCTCACAGAAACAGTTGCACAGACACGATGCATTGATTTTATTGTTTCTTTACTTTTATGGCTTGACGGTAAATATCAGACAATGTGATATTTGAGCTTTGTGTTTTCGATTTGTATAACTTGGTAAGCTAAGGGTTAGTGTTATACATGTGTGCATCATGCGATCACACAGAAACACAGTTATACAGAATCACATTTGCACAGACACGGTGCATTTATTGTATTGTTTTTACTTTCTTGGATTAGGTGCAGTCAGCCAAGGAGATACCTGACCCCGCCATCTACCTATATCTTGTTTTCTCCTTAATTAAAAATAATATTAATATGAAAATATATATTCAGAAAGATTTTAATTTAGACTTCCTTAATATACATTTTCATGTTAATATTACGTTTAATTTAAGAGAAAATTCAAGATATAGGTAGATGGCGGGGTCAGGTATCTCCTTGGCTGACTGTACTGTATGTGTATCGAATGTAGAGCTTAATAGGTTTATAATCGAGGTTTAGTATTACTTTATCAGCATACACATTACTTTATTGCGCTAACGCATGTAAAACAACCCTGGGCGCGGTCCACAGCGGGATGGGTGCCCACAAGAAACGACATTTTTTTTATTATATTTTGATTTTATTATTTGTTATTATAGCGGCAATAGATGTACACATACATTCTAAGATTTTAAGTCTCTACCTAATTATTTTTCAAAAGATACAGCTTTGTGACAGACGTACCAACGGACAGCGGAGGCTGTGTAATAGTGTCTTATTTTTTGGGTTCCGTCCTTTGTCCAAAGGGTGCCACCCTTTGGACAAAGGACGGAACCCAAAAAATAAGACAGCCCATACATAATATGCAATGAGGTAGTTGAGTTCAAGAGGAAATAATTGAATTTATGAAGGTGTCAAATTAACCTGTTGAAAGATCAATCTGACTCAGTGTTTATCAATAATAATTGAATTCTAAGTACCTAATCAGATAGCCATCGCGGAAGGAAACAAAGCAGTTGGAGCATCGCGATTTGTTCAGCGACACACATATAAGCCACGCATCTAGAAATGTTTGTACCCGGGGCAAGGGTCCAAAATGGCGCCCCTGACGCGATGTGACGCGACTGCAAATGTATTTGTATTTTTGGCATTTTTTGGCGCCCCTATAACCTTGCGCCCGACACATATTGACGACATGTATCAATCAATAATATCCTAGGTGTTGGCGTCTGCTATTATTTGTAATATATTGAAACTGATTGATGCTATGCGTTGCGTGGCGGTAAACAATCATGTTTCCGTCGTCTGTTGTTCTCTTTCATGTTTGTAAAAAAAACAATCAAGTGGGGAGAGATCTTTTTTATTTTTTCATATTGTACTACACGTTTCTTGGAAAACTATTCAGCAATTATTCCTCCGGATGGGTGACCATGAGTGGCATAAACATTTCTCGAGCTCCGTTTCGTGCTTTGGAACTCACGTTAAGCCGTTGATCAGGGCTGTCATCATTGACGGCAGTCGTTAAGCTATGTCAGGTGCCATTAGGCAACTTAAAAAATGTGACACCTGTGTTGGCCACTTACACACTTGAAAAACACAAAGTATGCTACGTTACTGACGTTATTAAACCATTCCTTCACCAATGCAAATAAATGGACGGTGGCAAAACAATTTCCGGATCCGGGCATTACGCGTTGGCAAATTAACATTAGCCTCGATTCACTTCCTCGTCACATTATTTCATTTCGTATATGCCTACCTGCATATTATCTCGTAATGCCGTTATCTCCAAATGATCCTGAAAAGAAATGTCAATTACGCTACATATATTCTGTTTCTAGGGTTCCGTACTTCAAAATGAAAAAAACGGAACCCTTATAGGATCACTCGGTTGTCTGTCCGTCTGTCTGTCTGTCAGTCTGTCAAGAAGTCTTTTTCTCAGGAACGCGTAGATCTATCAAGTTGAAATTCATATCAAATACTCAGGTCTGCTGTCCCTTGCAGTTGTGAAAAATCAAGCTTCTGAGCCAACGCAATCAAAAGATACAGCTGGTTATGTCGCGATTTTTCGTGTTTTACGACATTCGCAAGGGAACCAAAACCTACCAAATTTGAAGATTCTGAGGTCACGGGAAGTACCCGTGACCTCAGAATCTTCAAATTTGGTACGAAGCAACGTCTTATAGCACAGATATAGAAAAAATTGCGAAAAGTAGGTATACATAATAATAATAATAATAATAATACACTTTATTGCACCATTAAAACAAATCACACAATAGAAAAAAAAAAAAGAAAGAAATCAAACACAAACAAATAATGGGCACAAAGGCGGACTTATCGCAATATGCAATTTCTTCCAGCCAACCTTTGGGTAGGAAAAGAATATTATCAAAGAAAAAATTTTTAAGCGGTGCAGTATATCAATAATATATGTACTTTATGAAAATAAATACTTACAAATATGTACACATACCTATATATTTTAAATACATACATATATACGAGACGCAATCTTTTTTAAATCTATGATATATACATAAACTAATTATAAATTCATAATAACCAAAAAGAAATATGAGAGCAATGACAACTAATTATGCAAGAGAGGGGAAGGAAGTTACAGAAAACAAGAAAATACCTAATTTTGAACAAGAGAAAGATAATGAGACTTTACTTGATTTTTAAATAAAGAAAGAGATTGAGCCATGCGAATATCAATCGGCAAAGCATTCCACAAGCGAATAGCCTGAACAGTGAAGGAATGGGAATAGTAATTGGAGAAATGAGGAGGAGTGGCGAGACGAAGGGAGGAAGAACTGCGTAATTCGCGGTTATTAATCTCACTGAGAAAAGTGAATCTTTCCTTGAGGTAATGAGGAGTACTGGGAATAAACAGGATGGAATACAGTAAAGAAAGGATATGTAAATTACGTCGAAGTCTGATTGGGAGCCACTTGAGTTGAGTGCGAAAAGAGGAAACGTGATCATATTTCCGTAACCCAAATATGAAGCGTATGCAAAAGTTTTGAAGACGCTCAAGTTTGTTGAATTGCTCCTCAGTGAGATCAAGATAACAGGAGTCAGCGTAGTCAAGAATGGGATGAAGCAAGGATTGAGCAAGCGTGATTTTAGTTTGCTGTGGCAAAAAATTTCGAATACGCCTGATTGAACCGGCAGCAGCAAATATTTTTTTACTAACCTCAGCGATTTGCGGTACCCAAGACATATTACGGTCAAAAATAACTCCTAAATTTTTTACTTTTTCAGTATACGCAATAACACAGTTATCCAAAGTGATTGAGGGAAGAGAAATCCAATCAATTCTGGAAATGAGCCGTGAGCTACCTAAGATAATAGCTTGGGATTTAGAAGGATTAACAATCAAACCATGGTTCTTACTCCATTCCGCTATTCGAGACAAGTCATCGTTGATCGCGATAATGGCCTGTGAGATATTATTCAGTGGAGAGTGGCAGTAAATTTGTAGGTCATCTGCGTAAAGATGATAGGAAGTGCGGATTTGAGAAGTAATAGAATTAATAAATACAGCAAACAGTAAAGGAGAGAGTACGCCGCCTTGTGGAACTCCGCAGGACATCGAGCGCCACGTAGAGAGATGGTTCTCAATACGCACGCGCTGCTGACGACCATGCAGGTAAGAATGAAACCAGTCGATAGCTGATGGAGATATGTTCAGAGAGCGTAGTACACCTAAGAGAACGTCAAAATCGACGGTGTTGAACGCGTTGCTGAAATCTAAAAGAGACAAGACTGTTAGTTCCGTTCTGTCCATAGCAGAGCGGATATCATCAGAGATTTTAACCAGAGCTGTGCTCGTACTATGACCTGCCCGAAAACCTGATTGGAAGGGACTAAGAATATTGTTTTTGTTAAGAAATGAAGTCAGTTGAAGTTGTACCAACCTTTCAAGAATTTTGGATAGATAAGGAAGGATGGAGATGGGACGTAAGTCAGAAAAACTGGAAGGGTTAGGTTTTTTGGGCAACGGAATGATATTGGCACATTTCCAGGAAGACGGAAATTTACCTTGGGATAAGGAGTTATTAAGAATTAAGGTTAAAGGAGAAAGAAGGATATCAAGGATGGGCAGGATCATTTTGCGGCTAATATCATCTGTGCCAACAGCGCTAGAGGTCACAGAAAGTACACTCTTATGAACATCACATTCAGCAATCGGACTAAAAGAAAAAGAAGGGTAGTCAGGCGTGGGGAGTGAAGTAAGATGGTTTAAAGTTTGAACTTTGTTATTACCACCGAAAAATAGAGACGTAGAGAAATGCTTGTTAAGCTGGTCGACATTCATATTGTTAGGAGTGTTACAGTTTTTCCTTCCAACGCCCAAAGACCTTAGAAACTTCCAGACTTTAGCTGGATCTCCATTATCAACAGACTTATGAATATGGCGGCGCTGTGCATCCCGACACTTCCTATTGCAAAAATTTCGTACAGTTATATATTTGTCTCGAAAGCGCTCAGGGTCAGATTTAAATTTCGATTTTATGCTGTGTTTTTTGGCTATCGCAGCTTTGACTTCTTCGGTAAGCCACGGTGCAGGGAGATGTTTTACACGAACAGGACGTACAGGGGCATATTTATCGAAAAGACCAATAACTAAGTTGTTAAAAGCTGCCACTTGTTCGTCAACTGTACTAAGACCCGTAACCGCATCCCAATCGGCGTTGACAGCATCTTCTCTAAGATTTTCAATATTCATGGAGTTAAAATCACGCTGCAACAGGATTTTGGATTTGGATTTAGGGGGGCGGAGTTTGAAGGAAAGGTAAAGGAGATCATGGTAGGAAAACATGTCTGCACTGCATTGCCCATGGCAGGTGACTAGTTCAGGAGAGGAAACAAGTATGAGATCCAGGAGAGAAGGGTTGCAGTTAGGGAAGAAATGAGTTGGTTGGTTGGAGTGGAGAATCGACATGTTGCAGGCTTCAACAAGAGATAGTAAAGATTTCGCTCGATGATCATCTTTAAGCAGGCACGTATTAAAATCACCCATGATGATGGTGTGACTGAAGGAAGGCGTCAACTCTTCTAAGAGACTTTCAAGGGAAGTAAAATAATTAATAGAGGATGAGGGACTGTAGAATATCCCTAGAAGAACTCGGGAGTGGGAAAGAGTTATTTCAATAAAGAGATACTCGGCTTCATGAGAAGGATTTGTAATTTCAGACATACTGATAACTTTGTAAGGAATATGGGAACGGAGGTAGATGGCAACTCCACCACCTACAACCCCAGGACCGCCTGAGCGGTCATTACGAATGAGCTGGAAGCCAGGTAACGAGTAAGAAGTTGAGGGAAGACAGGGTTTAAACCAGGATTCGGCTACCAGTAAGGCATCAATATGCTTACTATCGAAAGTTGATAAAAGATCAGGATAATGAGCCGGAATACTCTGAGCATTTATATAAACTACGTTAAAGTTTTTGGGGGTAGGAGAAAAAATATTATTTATAGTCTCATTTAATGGGAGAGGTAAAGAATAAAAGCTATCATCAGAAACAGAACTATGAAGAGATTTAAAACTGTCATTGTTTGTGCTACTCATATTTGATGTACAAATATAATATATATATATATAAACTTAATAAATATATGTGGATATAAATAAATAATTGTTATTCAAATAAATTCCTATCATACAACTACCCGCCAGCTGATGCAGTTACATTACAACTTTGAATTGTGGAAGAAAATAATGAATTTAAATTAATATAATACAAAAATTAACGGGGAAATACAAGATGCCATACATTAGAATAAAAAAAAAAAACTGTCATTTTGAGTTTGACACATGTCAGTGACAAACGAATAACAGTGACATCGAAGTCCGAACAATTAATAACAATACGAATTAAAAACAAGTTTTAAGTAGGTAGTTAAGCAAAGAAAGAAAACTTACGTAATAGAAAACAAGTATGAATATGTAAGCCTACTTTTTCCCTCGTTTTGGACGCGAAGTCTTCACGGTGTCTGCTCCGTCTCCGCCGGCAGTTGTGCCGGCCTGACTCACCGAGACTTGTTGCCGTGGAACCTCGCATGCTTGCATGCCGCGGAGTATTTCTACCTCAGCACAACAGTAGACACGATGTTGCACCCCATCAGGCCCGATGACATACACGCATCCGTCGCGCGTCCAAGACTTTTTCAGCCCGAACAATTGACGCGCGTGCAAGAACGCATCATGACGCACCTTCGTCAGAAACTCAGACATAGTCACCCCGGTCCCCTTGAGTTTCGTTTTGGCCAGCCAAAACTTGGACTTCACTGCCAAATTCACAAATTCAACGAGCAAGGGACGGGGCTTGTCACGAGAGGAACGGCCCAACCGATGACACCTATATATGTCGGCCTCAGTAAAATTTGCGATGCACAGCTTTGTTGAGGCAATCTCACTGACCACCGATGATGCAACCTCTTTTTCGTTTTCTGCAACTCCATGAAGAAGAATGATGGCTCTTCGTGTGTGCTTCTCCAGCTGATCTTGCCGCCTATCCTGTTGTTGCTGCTGCTTGGCCAGAAGATTGATTTCCTGTTGGATGTTGTTCAAAGCGGTGTGCATCATACCCTTGAAGGCGTTGAACTCTGCAGCGAGTGTAGTGACAGTTTTTGGTGCCACCTTATCTAACTCCACTTGAAAATCCGCCATCTTGGTGTCAAAGTGTGCTAACATCTGTGCCATTGAATTTTGTAAATTCTCCATTGTACAGGATCAAGGAAAGGAGAATATCTGCTTACAGGTAGAGCAAACTATACTTTACAATATATCATATATTTCGGTAATATATATGACTTATTCAAATTTAGAAATAAATTAAATAGAGGAGCTGAAATTTCGATTGCTTTTTATTATGCTGCTACCCGCCGAAAAAAAAAGCATTATAATACATTTTGAGTTACATCATATAATTTTTTTTAATAATGTCAAACTTATTATATATAATGTACGGAACCTTTAGTGCGCGAGTCCCACTCTCTTGCCCGGTTTTTTTTACAAATGTTACGATTCTTTTCTGATATATGTTCAAAAAAGGAGTTACTATCGACCACTGAACGCTGTGTAAGTTCACCTATGTGATTTGCCTGAAAAGCCTTTTGAAAAAGCTATGCGGTTAGCGATCCATCACTACTTTGATTCCGTTTGCCACATAATACCCCCACTAACGTGCTAAATGTGGCTTTTAGGTATAATATTATTGTCATATAGATTTTTTTTGCAATAAATGTTATGATTTATATGGAAACATATTAAGTAAGACATTAATTAATACAATTTGCACGCCCAAAAACGGTTGAATACTTTCCATTTTAATAATATTAAGATCTTTATGTATTTCTTGTATTCATGCAAATAAACTATTGATTGATTGATAGAATGCATAAACCTAGGCTCTGTCTACCCCGCAAGGGAAAAAGACGTGATACTATCATGATGATGATAATTCAGTCACACTAGACGTTCAATAAATAATTAATAACTATGTATGTACAGTCAAGTAGTATAAATGGAGTCATAGCTTAGAGATCAAATTACTTTGCAGTACGCATCGTCCCTCTTTGCGTGAGTGTTTGTGTCCATAATGCACACAGTGATCATTATCACATTACCCACACAACTCTGCTACGTGCTTGCTCGACACAGACAACATAGCACTAACTATAGGTGTAGTGTAAAGAAAACCGGAATAGTAATAACGAGTCATTACGACAGGCGAGATGGAACCAGTTCTTAATTTCGCCACACGTCATAGCAAGTTATTGGTCTAATCAGTAGATGGTTGGACTGCTAATATAATGACCGTGGTTCGTATCGCATTTAGTATATCAATTTTAAATAATTTAATTTTTACGTCATAGTATTTTTTTAATAACTTTATTTTATATACTGCATGCGATAGGTATTAATCCATTTGTTAAAAAATAAAAATGCACAAAGATCATGGTAACGGTTTATTAGACGGATAATTTAAGTAATAAAATAAAATATCAGTGTGACAAATATTATAACGGTCAATATGTTTACACTACGGACTACTATCCGTATGAGCGTAGGTAAAATTTATGTATAATGTATTAATAAATATAGGTAGAATAGTAATTATACCTAAGTTTTATTTACACATTTAAAAAGCTAGAATTAAAAATTATATAGGTAGAATAAATATTGATATATAGGTTAAATTAAGAATTAATAATAGAATTAAAAAAGAAACTATTATACTCGTATAGGTTAGAACAGTAATTCTTATTATTTTTTTTTATTAAAAAATCTACTTATTTATTATTTTTTATTTTTGTTTAGCCTGTTGTTTCCCACTGCTGGGTAAAGGCCTCCCCTCTTGTACGCCACTCATCCCTATCTGTTGTGAAAGATCGCCAATGTTTATCATAAGCCGCTAAATCATCAGACCATCTTTTTCTTGGACGGCCTCGCTTTCGTTGCCATCCTACAGGGGCCCATTCCGTGGTTAACTTAGCCCACCTGTCTGGGTGCATTCTGCGAACATGACCCGCCCAATCCCACTTCAGTTTGGCTGCTTTCCTTCCCACATCTATTATTCTGGTCTTGGAGCGAATGGTGCTATTCCGTATACGATCCGACAATTTAATGCCCAGTATACTTCGCTCCATAGACCGTTGGCAAACCCCGAGTTTGGACTTTTGCGATAAGGTCAAAGACCAGGTCAGCGCTCCATAAGTTAGAACGGGCAGGATACACATGTCGATTAATTTTCGCTTGTGAGTTAGTGGAAGGTCTCCCTTCATAACATCGCCCATGGACCAGAAGCTTTTCCACGCATTTTGAACTCGTCGATTGATCTCTTGGTCTTGTCTGTTATTGAAGGAAGCTATCTGGCCCAGGTACAGGTATTCGTCGACATAGTGTATCTCCTGCCCGTCCACTCTAATTTGAACTTTGGACCTATTGGTCATCACTTTAGTCTTCGACCCATTCATCTTAAGTCCAACCTCGAGGCTTGCTGTGCATAGATCTTGAAGCATCTCTTGCAGTTCTATGGGAGAAGAAGACAAAAGGACAATATCATCGGCGAAACGTAGGTTTGTGAGCCTTTTTTCGCCCATAACAATGCCCTTGTTCTGCCATTTGTTAGCCAAACTCTTAAAGATCTCCTCTAAGGCACTTGTAAATAATTTAGGAGAGAGAGAGTCCCCTTGGTCCCCTAAAAATAATTTTTACATTACACATAAATTTTACCTACGCTCATAGTAAATATTGAGGTTAAAGCTTAATTATTCGTTTTCATTACGAAAAGAGGATTGAAACTTAACCTCAATCTTTTACAGTTTACAAACAACTTTTACGGAAATTAACATAACCAACACATCCCATTGTAATACAAAATGAACAAGTTAGTATAAAACTATATTTTTAAGGATATCGCTAAAAATAATAATTTCATATAAAAAACGGATACACTTCAGTTCACATGTTTAAGAGATACGGTGATACAAATAGATAGACACATAGCGGTGGTCAAACTTAAACTCCTCTCTTTTTGTCGGGGCTTTAAAACAATTGAGTATTAGGAAATGTTTAAGTATACTTCAAGTAAAACATGATTTGTCTAAACACAAATGGGGTATTTCACTCAATATTTTGTATAGCCACCATTATTGTCAATATAGTCAAGTATACGACGACGCATGGATCCCTCTATATTGGCACATATTTAAGTCCCAACAAAACTGTTCCAAAAACATCATACGGCGCTGATGGTCAGAGATAATCGACGGTCTTCCACTCCGCTGCCAACTGGCAAGAGTACCCTCGTCAGCAAACCGCTGCACCCAAGTCACCCAACGTTTCACGGTCCTCCACTAAAATAAAATAAGAAGGCTAGTTACGTTACGTTGTGATTGAAACTATATAAACCTAATATTTTTTATTTTATTTCAAAAACTAACACTTATTGATGCAAATCATTATTAATATGGCAATACAATGTGTTAAAAACTTAAAACTTAATTTGAAATAATTTAATAACCAATACTTTTAAGTAAATAACGACTGTTTTAAAGCAGTAAAAATACTTACACTTAATCCAGTTTCATTTGAAATTTCTGATATATTGCGGCCACGGCTATACAGAGAAACAATATTCGCCTTTGTCTCAATATTTATGTTGTTCTGAGACTTTTTATTTCTGCACCATATGAGATACGATACGGAAACATCGTATTAGACAGTTTACGAATAACATGAATAACGATGTTAAAAAACCAACAAAACGTTAGTAAAACATCACTGTGTGGTGAGATTCGAACCTGCTACCCACAGGCAAGATCGCTATTCTGCGACTGCAGCCATTAACCATTAGACTAGCTTGTATCTGCAGAAAGCGTTGAATTTAAGAATAACATTTATCGTATCTACGTCAATACATCGGCGCACACACAGAGACTAGCAACAACTCATAATCACAAGGTCTTAAGTGCGACTAGTTTGTTAAGCAATTAGTGTGAGAAATTCTGACTGCACTTTTGAAGCTGACCGTACATGAAACAGTTTTCATTATCAAATTATATTCGAATTCAATACGTACAATATACGTATAATTCATTAATAAAATATAAATACAGAGTAAAAATAAATAAGTGATAAATTAAGAAACGGACATTATGAAAAGACGCCCTCTTGTCCTAAGCTAGGCCCAGCTAGGCCAATAGGAAATACGTGTAAATGCATAATCTCTCGTTAATTTATTATCTATAGCGATAAACAGACGGTGTAACAAGGATTACGTTTCGCTTAGCTATAAATCAGAGCAGCTTCGGCGTAGCTCAGTAGCGATTACACAACAGATAAACGCGTTCTAGAAGCCCGATATTGTCATGGTAAAAATATCATCAGCTTTGTAGCAAACCATTGTGTGATATGGCGGTTTATACAAATGTTTTTCTTCTTTATTTTTTACTTTAATGAAATATTAGTCCTGCTACTTAAAATTGTGGCTAGTTTAACACCTTAGTCGCCGTGTTGTCGGACAACGTTGTCTGACAATCAATTGAAAAATTATTGTGCCTGCGATTCCGGCGTTCCAAGTGTTAATTATCGCCAGGACCAACAGCGTATAACGTGCCTTTCGTAACTCTTTCTGCAGCAGAAATGTTGGTTTTCTTATGTTTTCTCAACTCATAAGCTCGCTGCTACAAATTTTGTAACAATACATAACACTTAGGTATTTCTTTGTTAGAAACGCACGTGACAGGCGTGTCGCCCGCAGCAGTTAGCAGTTGTGGAAATTCCCGTATTTTGGAGCCCGTAACAAATCAAGGGAAGAAAACGAAGTGAAAACCAAATATTCGATTTTTCGTGACAGTCTCTAAGCTGTTGCAACGGAAACATAAATCTATCTTATTAGATCATGGATAATGTCAACTAAAATGTACATATGTTCTCGACAGGTGGGCGGCCACACCAGACTGCTCGTGCTAAACGACAGCACGGTGATCAAACCACTGAACATACGCGAACTGCATTTCTACCAGAACATTCCTGAAGACATACAGAACTTCGTTCCTAGATACAAAGGTGAGAACACACTCCGCTTTTTTATAAACATTAGATCGTGCCCGATATGCTTTACCGACTCATTCAATGCATCGTAATCAATTCATTCATTGCATCTTGCATTATTTTTCTTTAATTAATTGTTTTGTTTATAGATATCAATTGTGTTGTTCAATGTTTGCATTTTTGAGTACTAAGGAGAGGTTTGCCAACAATAAATACTATTACGGTATACGAACCAATAAAATATGTACATGAGGCAAGCTTTTTAAGCTAGGATGTAGAGCGAATGCTGGTAAACAAGCCAGTTAGTAATATTGGTTTCTCTTTCTGGCACTGACTTCCCTATAATTAAGCTAACTTTGTAATATATAGGATGAGTCCTGAGAAAGCAAGAGGGGAAGATACATTTTAATAAGAGAGTAAAAGACACAGATTGTGAAAATAAAATTTGACATATAAAACTATACCCATCCTAGATTTTACAAAGTATACTTAAAGCCAGTACTTACTAGCCTGGTACTTTTATTAAGACTGACCAAGTTTTCTGTAACGAAATAACAATAACAAAAAACACTTTGTCTATATTTAACTAAGTGGCATCTCCATTTTTACCGTCGACACTAAACTCCATAGCAATTGTTTACTATCCTGGCTTAAAAATCTAGCCTAGTGTATCTCGGCCTTTATGCATATTTTGAAATACCGTTAGAGAAACATGTTTTGTGTGTAACATGTTAGTCGGCGATTAATCGTAGTGATATCGTTTGCGTCATTTATTGTTTCTAACGCAATCACGAGATAACTGGCCACGCGCTCCGGCGTCATGGTTGGCTGTGATAAAAAATAATATTTTCATAAATAAACAAGGTTCGAAATCAGCGCATCATACTCGTAAGTTTGTTATTGGATAATGATCAAGATATGAAAATCAACCATGGTTTGAGTTTATAACGATATACATAATTTAAAGCAGCACAGCAACTAAAACATAAGGTTGATTAAATTTTTCTCAAGCAAGTAACTTCTAAATAAAAAATAAAAAAAATAGCAATAGGTACCTATGTCCCGTAGTGATTTATTTATTTATTTATTTAATAAGGCACGCTTACAGCATTACTTATAGTACATTTAGCTCAAATGTTACATATAGGCATCGTTTTATAAGTAAGTGCCAATTATTAGCGTACACAGCATTTACAATAAAAATGTACATAGTTCGCTACCGTGATATAAGAAATTACAGAAATAAAGAGACACAAAAAAAAAAACTAAATAAGTAATGTACGTACATACTAAACATTATACAAATGTAATGAAATGAAAAATATTTATAAATTATTTATAGGTGAGATATTCTTCTTTCTGTTCCTTGTTCCCGAAGTGTTTCAGCAATTTACCTTTGAGATGATTTAATTTATCGTGAAAGATGTCGAGCTCCGGTATTTTGTTATTCAGGTCATTATAGCAAGCACAGATTCTGGCAAGTGGTTGATGAAGGCCTAGATTAGTTCTATAGTATGGTATGTTGAATGTTTTGGATAATGTTTTCCGTGGAATATTAAAGGGGACCGTAAAGTTAATAGAATTTAACAGTTCTACACAGCTGATTTTGTTATGTATTAGCTAGTGATAAGTAAGTTACATCCGCGGATGCAGATATTTAGATATTTTATGTAAGATCATGTGGTTATCATGCTGGGCTGTCACACCTGTGGTCCCGGGTTCGATACCTGGTCAGGTCAAGATGGAAAATTATCATTTTAAGGTCAATGGACCTGGGTCTTGGATGTTTATCTATATATCTGTTTATATAATATAGTATCGTTAAGTTAGTATCCCATAACCCATGTGTATAACTTTGGGGCTAGCTCACAATCTGTGTGATGTCCGCATTTTTTTTATATAACATGCCTTTCCTTTTTTTATATAACATACTAGCTGTTGCCCGCGGCTCCGCCCGCGTTAATGTCGTTCCCTTGGGAACAGTAGAAATGATAAAAATTCCATACAAACCCCTGCCCCTTTGCTTTTTCCCCTTAAGGGGGAATTTAATACATTTCACCTGCATAGATCTTTAGCCCTTAAGGAGGGGATTTTGCCCATTTCACCTACACAGATATTTTTTTATTGTAATGTAGAACTTCTTATTGTCATATTTATAAGTAAATAAAAAAAATCCATACAAACTTTACCCCACCTATTCTACCCCTTTAAGGGAAAATTCGACCGTTTTAACTACACAGATCTTTTTAATTGTAATGTAAACATATATACTTATTTTTATACTTCTATGTCCAGAAATGAGAAAATTTCCATACAATCCCCCCCCCCCCCCCCTATCCCTTAAGGGGGAAATTTTGTACATTTCACCTACACAAATCTTTTTTAATTGTAACCTAGAACGTATATACTTATTTTCATACCTCTAAGTCTAGAAATGGAAAAATTCCATACAAACTTGGTAAAGTTTCACGAGTTTTTGATAAACATTCTCCCTTGAAGGGGTAAATAGGGGGTACCCTATTCACCCCTTCAATATTGTCTGGTTCACCTAAACAGATCTTTTTTAATTTTAATTGAGATCTTGCGTACCTACTTTCAAACTAAGTCCAGAAATGAGAAAATTCCATAAAACTTCAACCCCTTTGATTTTCTAAAAATCCTTTCTTAGTGCTCATTTACATCATAAAAAGAATCCCTGTGCCAAATTTCAAGTTTCTGCGCACAGTAGTTTCGGCTGTGCGTTGATATATAAGTCAGGTTTGCCTTTGGCCCGCGGCTCCGCCCGCGTAAGTGTCGATTTCTCAGGAACAGTAGAATTACCCGGAATACATTAGTTTATGACTTTCAATGAAACTCCTTAATATTGAATTTCAATTGAATAACTTCAAAAACGGAAGGTTTCATACTAACTTTGCATCCCCGTTATATCCCCTTAAGGGATGATTTTTGAGAAAAATATTTTACTCGTGTTTTATGCCTTTTAGTAAGGAACCTTCATGCTGAATTTCATTCGACTAACTTCAAAAATGAAAAGTTTCATGCTTACTCTGCACCCCTATTTTACCCCCGTAAGGGATGATTTTTGAGTAAAATATTTTACTCGTGTTTCATACCTTTCAGTAAAGAACCTTCATGCTGAATTTCATTCGAATAACTTCAAAAACAACAAAGTTTCATACTAACTTTGCAACCCGTTTTTCCCCCTAAGGAGATAAATTTCCAAAAATCCGTTCTTAGTGCTCCCCTACGTTATAAAAGGAACCCCTGTGCAAAATTTCAAGTTCCTTACCCTTATAGTTTAGGCCCTGCGTTGATATGTCAGTCAGTCAGTCAGCTTCTCCTTTTTTTTAGTATGGATTACTATGGATAGTATGGATAGGTATAATGCTGTCGTATAATGATGATGAATTGACTTTGGATTTTAATTTTTTTATGTCACTTATTATTTTATTTTATTTTTGCTATATGTTTGCAGGCAAACTCATGCCTTGAGTTCATTCAAATGACGATAACTTTTTTTTTAATGAACCGATTTTGATGAAACAAACTTTAAATGTTAAACTGAGTTAAAACAAAGCAATTGGTGAAAGTTTGAAGTAAATCGGTTCTGTATTTTCGGAGATAATCGTGATCATACATACAGACAGACAGACAGACAGACAGACAGACAAGAAATTCCAAAAAAATTTTTTTGCTTTCTGTTATTCTTTTTAAGTGTCCCTCTATCCATTTCAGTCAAAAATTCGAAATGTACAGACAAAATAATTTTACTGTTTTATTATATGTATAGATTACCTTAAGTTTTTCTACCTAAGTCTCGAGGAGACAACGCGCCAACACCTGCAGTAGAGAAAAACCTCAGATAATAAACTATATGGGTACAGAAAATAAATAGTAATTAACGAAAAATAAACTGACTCAAACATGTCAGATCATTTTCCTGATAGGGATCTTCGCTTCTGTTGGTCGATCATATGGTCGGTAATAGTTCATAGTTCATTTTATAGTTCATTTATTCAATAACAATATACATTGTGTTTGAAATAACATAAGTTTAACATAATTATAATATAATCCTATCTATCCTAGTCTAATACTAAATAACATACATACATACGTCTCGCTTCACAACCGGCCAGGCCCATTTTTCCTTAAAGCCCTCTGCATGCGTATGAATATCCACATTTATTATTGCGGTTGTTCGTGCGGTTGCAGATGTCCACATCAACAAGAGAGCTTCGCAATTGCGAATGCGGGTGCGAATATTCACCACCACCCTGATCCAGATATTACTGGAAATGGAATGTGTTGATTCCAATTATCACATAGGATTTACTGATGACCTTATACAAATAGCAATATAGGTACGAAAAAAAAATGGGTCTCTTATATAAATTTACCGAGTAGTTGATCTAATTTCTATGAGAGGTTTAATTAATTTCCTATAACTGTGATCTTTACAGATTTGATTCGCGATTATTATAATTTCGAACCATGTTTATAAGTAAACATATTGTTTGTTGCATACTATCTCCTTACTGCTCGTGTAATCATCAATACATGTTCAGTGATGAGTGTGACAGAGACGAGTGCATTTGGTACTGTACAAACCCGCCGACCGCGTACATAGGGCATCTATTTTATTTTTGATCAATGTGTAGATTCGTTCTATTTTTTTCTAGATATTTAATTGGAAATCTATTTTTCTGTTTACACTTAAAATTAAATAGTGGTTTCTCGTTCATGAAAACAAAATGAGTTTCGTTAATCTTTAGCCTTATTATTAATTTTCTCTCAATTCTTAACATTGCGCATCATATGCAAAATAATAAAAAAAATAGGTATATTATCAATATTACATTTTTTCATATTTCTGCATCTCTCGCGGTCAAAGTAATTATACTAAAACTCTGTTAACATTAAGGGAATTATTTTATGCGTTAATTTTTTCAAATAATTAAAATACATAGTCATAAATTTTATACCATTCTTAAACCGTTAAATATACAACCAAATCATAGAATTCTTAAGTTTTATGTGACTTGTATAAATTTCATAATCACGGGAAGCAGTAAGTCGCGCCATTGCGTGTTGTTTTCTGACATTATACATTATATCACATAGCAACTACACCAATATAACAATCATTGTAGTTTCGGAAATGGATTTCTAATTACATGACACGTTTTTTAACAAGGCTTATTTTCCTGTGTGACAAAACAGAAATGTTCTAAATGAGTTCTTTATGATATTGTCATTACCTGATATTTAACAACGTGATTGTCCGGGTATTAGATCTGATGTTTTAAGTACTACCTTCACGTATGTAAGTTCTCAATGGTGTAAGACGTTTCCGGAGATAAGTATAGTATATATACGGGTAACGTATACACGTTTGAGTATAAGTACTTATACATTATTGTTGAGCTAAATGTGCTCAATTAGAGTAGAAACGGGTCAGATAGACTGTTGCTGTTTTTAAAATTAGTACTTGAAACATATAAATTCAGTTGCTATGCAATGATATAGTGTATGATGTCAGGTGCACAATATTTATAATTCTCTTTTACCTGTGCTGTTGAGTTCCACAATAATTTCTGATTTAATGTGCATCAAGTAAAAGTTTTGCTCAAAATAATATAAAATTTAAAATATTGTGCATATCATGAACTTTTCTTAGATTTGTTTTAGGTATATAAAAGTGATTTATTTACTAGATAGTTATTATTAAAGAAAAATAAAGCGACTTATGTATTATTGTTACTATTTCAAAATATCTTCCTTTATATTTTTTAGCTATGTGTTTATTGAATGAAATATACAACTGGTCTACTCAATAAATAAATAGTGAATGAATCACGATTTTCATATTTAAGAAGTATACCGATCTTCCGATTCAGAGTCGATTTATATTTTATTTCATATCCAGCGTGTTATGGATTTAGATATTATTGATTGCACGCAACAGTGAAAGTAATGGTGAATAGCCACAGTAAGTTTTGCCTGGCTGACCTGATTATCTAGCGAATGGTCGGTGAGTGGCGATCTTATTAATAAAACAATTTTATAAATACTTACTAAATTAAATCAGTATTATAAAAACATCGGGAGGTCTGTAATCGACTTAGATATCTTTGAACAAACCTTAGTAAAAGTTCAGCTAAAGGGCTGGAGATGTAGCGTGGGCGACTTACGAGCGAGCTTAGTGAGGAGCGTGGCGGGTTTGAGCGCTAGAGCGGAGAGGGCGCGGGAGCGGGCAGGGTCAGGACAAAATATTAGTTTCCTTGTTGTCGCAAGGGCTGCGGCGCGGCGGCGGGCGGAGCGATGCGGCGGCGCACCACACATCCGCCCTAATAGCGCCTTAGCGGTAATTTTACATTTTGGGTTTGTAAACCTTATTTAAACTACATTCACACCACAACGACACACAAACATCAAACAAAATACACACTCCCACTACGAATTCCTCACACCACTTAATGAACACAGCGCCAAACCAACAAAACACGACACAAAAGATATACAAACCCTTTTTGAAATTACGTAATATAATGTTCACTTTCTCATCAAATAACGGTAACAACTTTTACTCGATTTCCTTTGAATGCAGATGGTAGATATAACTCTTAACTTCTCAGTGGTGTAAGCAACACGCTGGAGTCCAGAGATCCGGGTTCGAGTCCCGGCTGAGAACATCTAGAGTTTGATTCTTCTGTCGCTTTCCATTTTTCATATCATGTCAAGAGTAAGAATTTATTTTTGAATTGTTAAATTTATAATTTGAAGTGATAATGTCAGTGTTGTGTGTGTCGTGGAGCATTGTACTGATGGCGAGGCCGTTTGTTGCAGGCGTGATGCAGGCTTCTAACACGGGTAGCACGAAATTGGACAAGCGGTACTCGCCATGTTTCCGCGAGGAGAACGGCCGAAAGCAGTCCCTGAGCGGCAAGCGGCGGCGTGACGACGTGTTCAAGTGCGTATCCCGGCAGAGGCCTTCTGGCCGGTCGTGTCTGCGGCTGACACTCCTCGGCACTTGTCATGTGTCCTTTATCATATTTCAGAAGCTTTGACGTACGCCGGACCCTCGCCCGACGTCGCCATTTAATCATACCTACGTCAAAACTTACATGACTATCCCACTAACGCGAGAGCGATGCATTCACTCTGCGAGCCCCGATGACTTGCGTCGTGGAGTATTGGTAATAATACAATTTGATTGCAATGTAACAATATAACAGATAACATCAATTCTGTGTTTCAATTAGCTCCTAAATTGTATATCTGGCTTGTTTTAACTCGCGACCGCCACTGTAACCGCCACTTTTCCTATTGCAGATTTAAAGTGCACCGAAATGGCAATGCGAGCGAAGTGCTCAAGAGCATTGCGCACATGGACAACTCAAATAAACAATGTAAGTAATGCTTCCATTAATTTTCTTCCTTTGGTCACTTGTCTACTTCTATAGGAACGTGACGTGACAAACGTTTGTGCATCACTTGAACTGCCTGAAAGGCATCAGTTCATTCCAATTTTACTCTTAATACTTCGTGAGTTATTTTCTCGGATTTTTTTTTAGTTCTGACGAAATAACCATACCTGAGTAGTTTATATCATTAAATACACAATACCTACTAGTTCGATTTTAAATTATATGCCTAATATTCCCACAATTCGATCGAACTTGGAAACGAAATAATTTCATTTTACAATGTTGCACTTCTTGAGAAAGATTCAGATAATTAGTTTTTAAACTGCAATACAATAATAGTTCTCAACAATCTTCTTGATTTCGTCTTTTGAATAATTAGTAATACAAAACGCAGCTGTGACTACAACGTTTTGACACAGCGTATGAAATGAGACAAATTCCATTTTCATTCCTCAAGAGTTATATGTTTTGATCACCAATCACAAATAATGCTTGTAGCAATTAGGGGACGGCCATACATTACGTGAGGTGTTTAGAGGGGGAGG
The DNA here is from genome assembly GCA_947532085.1 of Elegia similella. NCBI lineage: Eukaryota > Metazoa > Arthropoda > Insecta > Lepidoptera > Pyralidae > Elegia > Elegia similella. Next base: position 21,585,982 of record OX383933.1, on the reverse strand, counting down.
GGGTCTAGCCGAATCTCATCGATCTATACTGGGGAGAGGGTAGTCTCGGCTCGCAATCACTTTTTTTTTAGGGTTCCGTACCCAAAGGGTAAAAACGGGACCCTATTAATTTCCTTTTCTCCGCTGTCCGTCTGTCACCAGGCTGTATCTCTTGAACCGTGATAGCTAGCGAGTTGAAATTTTCACAGATGATGTATTTCTGTTGCCGCTATAACAGCAAATACTAAAAAATAGAATAACATAAATATTCAAGGGGGCTCCCATACAACAAACGTGATATTTTTGCTTGTTTTTGCTAGATATTGATAACGGCAACAGATAGACGCTTGAAATATTCACAGAATATTTAGTTTTATATTCACTTTAAAAATAAATAATTAAATAAAAATAAAATTAATATTAAAGGGGGGCTCCCATACAACATTTTTTTTGCCGTTTTTATAGATAACGGTACGGAACCCTTCGTGCGCGAGTCCGACTCGCACTTGGCCGGTTTTTTTTCTTTTCGCTTTTCTACCTATTAGTCCAATCTTCGTGGTCACGTCAATTCCAATAGCTTATTCTTACCTGAATTTATAAAAAATATTTATTCCTTTCCAACAAAATATAGCAGAGAATAATCTCACGTGAGATTTTGACGAGTTAAATCTTACGAGATCTCGCCATAGCGTAATTAATGGATCCTTACGAGTAGTCTTGTGTGAAATCTGTAGTCGAGCTACAACGTTTCCTCTTGCAGATTTCCTGATGATGGAGAACATAACGTCGTCGTACCGGCGGCCGTGCGTTTTGGATCTCAAGATGGGCACGCGGCAGCACGGCGACGACGCCTCGGCCGAGAAGCGCAGCAAGCAGATCGCTAAGTGCGCTGCCAGCACCTCGGCCACCTTGGGGGTTCGGCTGTGCGGCATGCAGGTACACTATCCATTCAATTGTTATTACGAAGGCCACACTGAAAGTATTGTGTAACTTTTCAATAAAATGGAACGAAATCAAATTAAAAAAAATTGTTTCTCAAAGTATCCTCCATTGCATTTTAAACGCTTTTTCATTCGGTCAAACAATTTTTCAAAACATGACCGCTTTTTCTGAGGTCCCGCCAATTTTTTTTCAAAGTAGCATAGGAATGACGATTTAAAAAATATATCATTCGAAATTCAAATCATTTTAAATAGCCAAAAGTGCAAAGTGCTTTCAGTGTGCCCCATGTATAAAGCAGTCGTTTCAGTAGTCTTCGATTAAAACTCCCTCAATTCCAATTTCTATTTAAACTAGCTGTCCCGGCAAACTTCGTTCTTTCTTCTTCTTTGGCAATTTTTAATGGTTTCTGTTGTTCGGGTTGATAACAAAAACAACAAAACAAAGATTATAAAAACTAGTTTCTCCCAATCGTGTTCGAACAAACCCAAATTTGTTTTATACATTAAAGACTAGCTTTTGTGCTAGAATTTCCCGGAATATATGTTATGCTTAGTGGACTAAATGTAGTCCACTAATGGTTACAAGTGTTTTGCTTTGGTACAATAAAGTTCTAATAAATAAAATAAATGAATAAATTACAATGCTCGTTATATTAGCTGTAAAGATTATGAAGCTGTAAAGATGAGAGCTTTTATAGCTTCATATATTCATTATTAAAACGGCTTATTGCCCAAAAATGGAGATCATTTTTAGGGCAATAGGCTGTCTTACACCAATAATTAGCACGTCAATTTAAGTTTTTTACTCTAAAGTTCTTTTAAATAAGCTAACTAGCGAGGCTTTTACATACATAATTACATTAGCAGATTACAGAACCATTGCAACTAATTAGAATTCCTATTCGTTTCGTTAATTAGCCATACTTTTAGCAAAGACGTCATACTTCTTATTTACTATCCGTGAAATGCAGCTCGCTAGCCGTCATAAGACCGCGCAGCAGGCGCACCAAAATGAGCATCGACCGCGTTTGTATTGAAAAGAAAGTAGAGCGACAGGACAGTGCTGATAAGCGGGCTAGCTTGTACTTTGAGCTCTTTGTGTACTTGTATAGAAGAGGTTATTGATTATTATAGGGTCACGAGTGTGTTATAAATATATTTGTGGAATGTAAAATAATCTCCATCATCTCTACGATTTGCTGCTTTAGGCAGGCCTGTCTCACTTCCCATGTCGGTATCGAAAACATACATACCACTTCAAAGAGGTAAAGCCGGGCAAATCCAGTAGAAACGACGAACGTTTGGTAACATTTTCATCGACTTCAACGAATTATGAATCGTTTGTTCAGAGCAGTATAAAATTGACTTGCTGTAGCTATCTAAACTAAAAGGGTCCTGCGTTCTGATGCGAGCTAAATTACACCGTATCGCTAACTACATTGAATTGATATTTCTATGAATACCTTTGCAGATTATTCTGTGCTATAAGGGCTTTGATTTACATCAATATATATATAGATAGACGTCGATGCATTATTTCGTATAGGGGACAAAATGGCAAAATTTTACTAACCTATATTGTCGATCTGTTTTAAAAATATCTCTAACTCAGCGCTTCGGATGATACTGTCGCGAAGCTCCTAGAATGGTATATTCTAGAACCTTCAAGAACGTTGTTTGTGCTACGCACACACACATATTCCATCCTGTAATCACATGTTTTCTATCCCGCTCACACACAATCTGGATTATTCTAGAATGGTCTGGTTATCGGCGGCACCGGGTTATATGGGACTTTCTAGAAACTCATATCACCGTATATAAGGGAACGGACGGGGTGATAGTCAGTCACTCAGTTGACCGCCAGTTTTCGTAACGATAGAAAGCAATACTCATACAAGTAGTAGACAGTGATTACGACCACAGCTCGTTTCTGTGGTCGTAAAAAATGGACCACAAATACTTTGCGTATTGGATATTCGGCGAATTGTGAAGCAAAAAAAAAGTTTTTCTCCAAATCCTGAGCCCTAATTACGTAATAATACATTAAGCAGTCGTTACGCTATGTCAAAACATATTTATATGTATGTTATTTACATAGCTTAACGACTGCCATCAATGATGACAAGTCAGGACCAACGGCTTAATATATGAAGCCGTGTCCAGACTGACAAAAAAAGCCTTTGGTAGCTTGACAATTTGGCACAAGTGTTGGCTTAAAACAACATATTTATGTAAAGCGATTCAACTCACATTCACTCATAGGTTACATGACTGTTATTTACACCACATCAGGCTTTAAGTTAAGGATCATGACTGCCAAAGTGGGATTATGCAACATAGCTTACTCATGCCACGAAGTTATTGTCAAACAGGTAAATAATAGGTTAATATGTTGGCAGGCGGTTCTGGTGCTAATCTGCTTATTTATACAGACAATTATGACGAGTCCTTTGTGTGGGCCTGCCAGTATTTTGGTCAGTGTCACCGCGATAGTGGTTTTGTGTTAGAATGACGTTTCTTCTTCATGTCATGTTGGCTCAAAGCTTTATACATTGCGATACTTTTCTATCCCTTTAATAAGGGGTGTATTTGTTTAAATTTAACCTAATAATACAGTTTTATCGCGTTTATCCTAACTAATATAAATGCGAAAGTGAGTTTGTTTATTTCTGACACTCACGCCTTCATCATGAAATTTTGTATACACGTTATCAGGGGTACGGAGGACATAGGGTACATTTTACCCTGGGAAAAATACTGTTTCCGAGGGATCGACAGTGATGCGTGTGGAGCCGTGGGCGAAAGCTAGTTCCATTATAATTACACCTAACGATTAGTAAATGTAACAGTTTTCATGGCCGCAGGACATTTATAATAAACTAGCTTTCGCCCGCGGCTCCGCCCGCGTCAATGCCGATCCCTCGGGTATAGTACTTTTTCCCGGGAAAAAAGGTAGCCTATGTCCTTCTCCGTATTTCAGAGAATTTGTACTTCAGTAGTTCCGGCGTAAAAGCGCACTCACTTTCGCATTTATAATATTAGTAAGGATAAGGATGTATATATTGTTCCTACGCCAGTAATGGCAGAATATGCTGTGCATCATTGGATTGTAACATCTTTGTAACCATGTTCAGAGGAATAAATGATTCTTGTCTCTCAGGTAGAGTAAGATTTACGTGTTTGTTGCAGGTGTACGTGGCCGAGACGGGCGCGTGCGTGCGGCGCGACAAGTACTGGGGGCGCGCGCTGTCGGAGAGCGGCCTGCGCGACGCGCTGCGGGACTTCTTCGCGGGCGGCGGCGGACTGCGCGCGCGCGTCGTGCGCCGCGTGCTACGAGACCTGGACGCGCTGCGACGCGCCATCGCCAAGCAGACCAGCTACAGGTTCTACTCGTGGTACGTACTCTACTTGCTCACACCACGCTCACTTGGCTAGCTCCGTGGCGCAGTGGTTAACACGCCAGCCTGCGACACGGAGTGCCCGGGTTCGATCCCCGTTCAGGTCAAGATAGAAAATGATCTTTTTTCAGATTGCCTGGGTCTTGGATGTTTATCTATAAAATACAGTATCGTTGAGTTAGTTAGTATCCCATAACATACAGATTGAGCCGCAATGTAAGTTCGAGACTTTGTCGAACTTACTTTGCGGCTCAATCTGTATGATTTGTCTGTATCTATTTCTCAATTATATATTTATCACACCTCTATCATCATCATCTGGTCTTTTTAGTCTACACTGCAGGAGCATGACCCTCTCTGTACTACCGGAGCCGTACTTGGCCAGAGCAGACAGAGGATTTAGCCTACACTCTCCTTGCTGGCCAGACGGGAAGGAGAGGTCTCATTGATGTTTATGAGATTTGTTTAGCTTGCATTTCCTACCTCTATGGCGGATTTAAAGGCCCGCCATTCTAACGTTAGAAGTGCGGGTGTACTTTTTTTTTTAAGTGAGAAGACATTTATTTATTTATTAAACAAACACACTTTCGCATTTATAATATTAGTAAGGATTTGTCAAGTTTTGCTTATTTTATATTTTTATATGCAAGTACGCAGTAGGTACACATGCATGATATCAAAAAATAAATAAGTGTCTTCTCACATAAAAAAATGTAAACCCGCATTTCTAACGTTAGAATGGCAGTGTACATATTTTATCATTTATTTTTTTACCAAAGAAAGAACAATGAATTTCATTAAAGCCACATTCAAGTACACTGCAGGTACAAATAATTACGTCTAAAAAATAATGTGAAATATGCATAAACTAATCGAAAAAAAAAAAATGTACACCCGTCCTAACATTAGGATGGCGGGTGTACATATTTTATTAAATATCTATAAATTGAAAGAAGTACACTGGATTTCATTAGTGGCACACTGAGGTACACTGCAGGTACCCCTTTTGTGAGGGGGAAAGCAGTTCAATTCTGATATGCACACCCGCGGTCTTAACGCACATCACAATGCCGGCGGCCTAGCCACCGGGCATGCCGCCGGGTAAGCCGCTGTATGTAGACCTAGGCTCTGTCTACCCCGCAAGGGAAAAGGACGTAATACTATGTATGTATGTACGCGGTGAAAGCATAAACGTTGTGGGCTTGTGTGTTATTGCTTTCTATCGTTTGGATTACAATATCCCTGTTTTTGTTTCAGTTCATTACTAATAGTGTACGAAGGCGACGTGAGTCCGCCCGTGCTGCGCCTGGCGGTGGGCGGACACGAGTACGACGCGGACGCGTCCAGCAGCTCCACCGACCTGGCGCCCGAGCCCGGACACTTCGACATGTCCACGCTGCACGACGAGATCTCCTCGGACACGCGGCGCGAGCCCTTCACGCACTCCGAGGAGACCATGGGCGGCTACGAGGACGCCGAGGTGGCGGGCCATTCGCCGCGCCGCCAGCCGCCCAGCCCAGACTCCACCGACAGCTGGATGGCCTACTCGTCCACCAGTAGCGAGTCGTGGCGCGGCGAGGCCGAGGCCGAGGCGGAGGCCGAGCCGGCCGAGCGCGGCAAGCGGCCGCGCACGCATTCCGCGCCCGCGCCCCCGCCCGCGCCCGCGCCCGAAGAGCGCGTGGACATCCGCATGATCGACTTCGCGCACACGGCGTTCGCGGGCGCGGCCGCCGAGTCCCCGCTGGCCACGGCCACGCCGCACCACGGCCCGGACTGCGGCTTCCTCACCGGCATCGACAGCCTCAAGCGGCTGCTCACCGACATCCTGCCGCCGCAGCCCTACAGTTAATGAGGCCCGGCGCCGTAAAAACGTAAAACTCAAAAAATTGGAGCCGCTCCGAGGCGGCGGTTCGCAGCCGGGGTTCGCGTCGAGAGCGACAGAACTGTTCCCTCGAAATCTAGCCGTGGGCCGCGAGAGCTCGCGTCCGGTCGCCGTGTATTTACATAAAAAGGATACACGCAGGGTATTTTCGATTGTACCGCTCGTGCCCACCTCCCTATAGTGAACGCTTTTTCTTTTTATGTAACTGCATGGTAATATCGCACTTAGTGAATGTTGGCGGTACAAACTACATTAATTTAATGTTAAAATTATTATAATTTAAAGTGGGACCCAGTAGGTATTCTTAATACGTGTATTTTTAAGTATTACTATTAAGTTATTCCAGATGGACGTGCTTTTGATTTGATCCTCGCTTTTTGTTTCGGTCTGCACGATGATGGCTGCTTTGTGATTTTACCTGTAGTAGACATTCCCTCGCTGTAAATATTTGTTTAGGTCATTGTTCAAAATACGTTGTCTACGATTCGAGTTTGGTTTGCATTTAGTTCCCACATTTGTTTTGCATCATACATCGTTAACATAAACCACAAAGGTACTAATTGATCCCAGTCAGTGAAGCCAAAGTAAATTTAGTGTAGAACGTGGGATGTCTCATTTCCAATAGTATCACAAATATTAGACTCAAGGTGTGTAGAACGTAGGCTTATAGATATATAATTGACATCCAAACAGGTGTTTGTGAACAAACTATTCGATGTATTAAGTTTACGCCTCTTTTGACTGAAGTCGCTGAGTAAAGTGTTATTAGTATCTTTTGTGGAATGAGTGTGCCCATTGAGTAATCGTGAAGTAACACACATTTGACAAAACGAATTTTATTATAATTTTGCTAACAGTATTATCGAGATGTCGGCGAGAATGTTGAGCATTGGTTCGTTTTGAGGAAGAATACTTGTGAGAACTTGTAAGGTGCCACTTGTGGCCGTGTACTGATCTAGGCTGTTTCCATGAGGTATAACAAGATTAACTGAAACTGTTTTATGAAAAAATATATATGAATATACTTCGATAATAAATAAAAAGCTTTCCCCAAGAAAATATAGTGTCCGGCCATAAAAATAGAGCAGTCTAATAGAGATTTAAAAATATATGTCCTTACCATAAACATTCTTTTGGGGAAGTAAAGTTTCAGTTAGTTTTTTTAGACGTCCCTCCAGAATGAGACGCAGGCGCGACCATCGCTGTGGCAAGCACATGGCTGTGTGATTGACCACTAGCGTTAGCCAACATTCCTTTGTGCTGCATTCGTCATTGTTTGTCCTTTTACTTTTTGTTAGTGGGATAAATTTATGAAAAGTACCTGGTTTAAAATTAGGATGCTAGGTTGTATTACAAATTATCATTTATGTCTGTTATTTTAAATAACTGTATGACACTATTTTGTTAAATAAATTTTAGGTATTGAATCTTTTGTTTCATTTTATATAAAATCTACGAATATTATGTTTCTACAGGAATAGATATCATACGGCGGCACGCAGCCTGGCAACATCCCATAGATGGCGTCATAGGTTTATTCATAACTATGTATCAAGGATGTTCTAAGGAAAAAACACTTACTATATAGATACTATGTATTCACTATATGAGAAAATAAAATCGGTATTCACGTAATATATATATATTGGCGAGCTCCGTGGTGCAGTGGTTAACACGCCAGCCTACGACACGAGAGTGCCTGGGTTCGATCCCGGTCCGGTCATGATGCAAAACGGTCTTTTTCAGATATACTTGGGTCTTGGATGTTTATCTATATAAGTATCTATTATAAAATATAGTATCGCTGAGTTAGTATCCTACGACACAAGTTCACAACCTACTGTGGGGCTAGCTCAATTTGTGTGATGTGTCCCCCTATATAAATGTTGACTTTATTTAATTTTTTTATGTATATAAATAATTCTGACAAGCTGAGTTCCAAAAGTTATCGTTAGATAGCAGAAGGGTCACTGCCACAGTGGTGACACTCCCTGTACGTAAGAGTTCGGGCACCGGTGAACTTGAGCCTGGGCGTGTAAGCGCTAGGGTTGATACCACTCACTACTCACTTCGTGCCCGCCGGTGTGAGCTGTGCGAAAAATTCGGCGACGGCTCGTTCCACGCCCCGCGCGTCTCTCGATGCCCCCGCGCACATCCAGACACCCAGACAGCCGGAAACGATTTTACGTGCACGTTTCTTTTCTTTTCGCGTAGTGTAAGTATCTATACCTATATTCTTTGTCACTGTGACCATGGAAGCACGGTAATAGATATCATTACCATGATGGAAGGTTGGTGGTTTGTTAGTGCGTAAGTGGCCAACATTGGTGTCAGATTTTTCTAGCTGCCTAAAGGCATCTGAAAGCCGGGACCACAGAGGAGCTCGAGACATTTTTATGCGTCTTGTGGTCACCCATCCTGATAGGGACCGTCCCTGGGGTTGCTTTATATGGGGCATGGAGCTCCCCTCTAGACTAGACTACCTATTTAAAGAAAATGCGCGAACCTATGTACAATCGAAAGAATAAAGTCGATAGAATATTATTAATTTAATTTTTTTTCTTGCGGAACTACCTACCTGTTTTCCATTAGGGATACTGATTCCGACATAAAAATATTGCCAGATAATTTCAAATCACCTTGTTTAAACGAGAATAATATACGTATAATTTTGGTGATCATTATAAGATTTTTTTTTGGTAATCATTTACTATTTTTGGCACTGTAAAGTTTGGTAAGAGATAATAAATAATAATAATAATAAATATATACGGACAAATCACATAGATTGAGCTAGCTAGGGATGGCGATCTGAGATCGATTAATCGTAGAATCGATATTTCGAGCCATAAAGATCGATTTTTTAAATCGATATGTAGTACTGAATCGATTCAGTGAATCGATATTTCACCCTTGAAAATCGACATTCGATTTTTTTTTGTATAAACCAAAAAAAGTATTTACAATTAATTTAATGTACCCGTATAATAAGAGTGCTGCCGGTTAAAGGGTAAATTATTCAAAAACTCGCGAGATGGCTGTATGTTTGGATTCCTTCACCTCTCATTAAAAAGTTACGTTTGTTTTTTTAGCTTTGACTTTTTGTATCTGTGGCTGACATTTCTTGTTGTACAATTGTAAACCTATACTTTAAAAAAAAATAATAAATGTAGTTTTATACCTGATCTGATGTTTTGATATGGTAATAAAAATATTTTTATCATCGATTCACCCGATTTTACTGATAAGAGATCGTTAAATTGCAATACGTATCTTGTTTTTAATAAAATAGATTTTTAATACATTATAAACAAAAACTTGAAAAAAAGATCGATTTATCGGAAATCGATCTTATGGGCCTCGATTTTTTTGTGGATCGATTCATTAGGTCACGATTCAAATCGATTTAAAAATCGATATTTTTCGGAAAGAATCGCCATCCCTAGAGCTAGCCCCAAGGTAAGTTCGAGACTTATGTTATGGGATACTAACTCAACGATACTATATTTTATAACAAATACATATATAGATAAACATCCAAGACCCAGGCCAATCTGAAAAATATCATTTTCCATCTTGACCTGGCCGGGGATCGAACCCGGGCACTCCATGTCGCAGGCTGGCGTGTTAACCACTGCGCCACGGAGCTGTCAAGATAGATACAACAAATACTTCTACTGCTGCTGCTCCGTGTTATAAAACCACAAAACCGTCCTTGTTCTGAGATAAACCTATCTATACTTAAGTAAGCGGTTTTTTTATTAGGACAAAACACGACGAGTGCTTATTTTTGTTTTTATGTTTCGTCAGAGGCTGTATAGCCCAAAATACTGACCCTACCCAAACCTACCTATAAAAAAAAAAAAAGTACGATTTTCGCGCCATTTCTTTCGATTCGCCAACGAACGTAGTTCTTGTTGAAGAAAATTAACTACCTACCAATCTACCTACCTGTTTTTGCTGAAGTAAGTTAAATAAACATACGAAAATATAAAAAATGGGCGATTCTAGTGACGTACAAGCCCTTCAGAAAATTTCTTCGGAAGTAGACGAGTCGCAAATTAGAATCACTTTATCAAGCCATTGTATAAAAGGTATCTACCGTTTTGTTTGTTTATAAAAATATTTTTCGACTAAATTTTAAACATATGAACGAGTGAATTGTAAATACAGATAAAATTTTTGTAGCACAAGCTTTCCTTGTCGATAAGTTAAGAAAACAGTCCGAGCGACAGAAAGAAGTGTGTATTTTCGTAAGCAACAGCAATTTGAAACTGGAGGCTGAAATAAAACAAGCAGAACAAGAAATTCAGAGGTAGGTAACATTGTTGCTAGTTTTATTTACATACGTACGTAACCGTATTAATAACCGAACTTCCCTTCTTTCTTTGTATAGATTTATCTTGGTTAAATCAATCAGTAAGTAGTTCCACCATGTAATGATTTCGACAAAGGTGTGGGCGTAAGAGGCCAGGGACGAGTAGGATTTGTAAGTAATAGGAGACTCATAGCCCAGCATTGTAAGTACATCATCGTTCAGGATGTTGGAGATCGAGCGTCAGTCCCCACGCTCCTTGCATTGAAAACACATTAATTGAGAGTTGATAATGTTTAAAAGTTTAAATGGCAACTTCAAAGCCAATTACTGGATTAAAATATTGCATGGTCACAAATAAAGAAACCCAGGCCTGTTCCCAGTTCGGTGGTGGGTTGCTTGAATGTGGGTTCTTACATTGTAAAACGTTATAAAACTAGGTACCCATTTGAATGGATGTATGTAAGAAACCAGACAGTAAAGTTTTTTTTTTGACGTGATAACGCCGGCTGTTCTATCTTATAATATTTTTTTAATTATAATAATACAATATAAGATAGATCAGGGTTTCTCAAACTTATGGCTCCTCTAGATAACAGCGAAAAATAATAATAATAGAACTGGCTGTTGGAGAAACTAAGGTTTTTATATTACAAGTTCAATAAAATAAAAGTTAACAATTAATGTGTTGGGTGGACTTCTTCTTTGCCGTAAATTAAATGATGTAAGATCAGTCGTGCGCGCTTCTACATGCGTGCCGCACGCGCTGCCAGTCTTGCAGACACCATTACGTAAATCTTGTCGCGAACTCCCTACCGTCGATTGGCGAACCCCTAGGGAATCACGAAACCTTGAGAACATCGGAGATAGACGCTTCTTGGCTCAGGATGGACCTACTCCATATTCAGAATATTTGTCCGCGGTTCTGGAGCTACCCAAGGCGGGTTGACGTCAGGCTGGTGGCCGGCCGTAAGAACTATACCAAATCATATTACCACATGCATGCTGTTGAAATAGCGGACCCGGACTCCGTCACAGTTCAGGATGCAACCAGGACAACGCCTAGATGGGAGAGAGACGACAGTGACAATATCTACCTGAAATGTGTTGCGATATAATATTCAGCTATCATGCTTACACAATCGGTAATGCATGTACCTACTGCTTACTCAAAAGAAACTAGTTCCTAGGCTTCCTCATTCATTATATTATTTTCATTGGTACAAGGGTGTAGATTTATACTGAAGAAAACCAGCTAAGTGCGAGTCGCAATCGCACACGTACCACCCTATAATATATACTACAGAAAACACTCAAAAACACGTTTTGAATACCTGTTTTTACCCTTAGGTTACGGAACCCTGAAAATGTAGAAAATTTTGCATTTGATTGAATCTACAGAATTCCTAATGATTCTCGTCGTTAGGTAGTATAAGATCATTATTATTTCCTTGTGCACTTTATTTACAGCTTGCGAACAGCATATGAAACCATTAGGTCAGCAAATGTTGAGCTAAGAAAAGAACTTCTTATAGCAAAAGAAAATAAAGCTGAAATTGAGGAACACGTTAGAGTTGGTGAAAAGAAATATGAAGATCTGTGGCTTGAATGTAAGAGCAGATATGAAAGTATTCCATATGTACAGACACTGCTGCAAACTACAAAAGCAGCTCATATATTAGGCGACGAGATTACCTCATTACAACATGAAGCTCATAACCTCGTTAAAGAAATCGATTTAAAGAAAACAGAGTTAATGCACTTAGACCGAAAACGAGTAATAGAAATGGCTAACTATTTTGTCAATGAAATGCCAAAAACACTTAATATAATTAACGAAAAGTCTAAGGAAATAGACAATCTGAAACAAGAAATAGAAGAGATATCAAAAAAACGACAGTGTAAAGAAAATACTAAAAATATTTTAGCAGCTATTGAAGTAAAAAAATCTGAACCTATAACAGTCGATCTCAATGTTTCGAATACAGAAGACAATTGGCCTCAATTGAATTCTAAAGACTCTTTGCCGGTAATTTTATTTTCATTTATTTTTAGTTTTTACAATTTCAAATGTTTTAAGCTAAATTAGAATAACAGTTTAATATAATGGGTCAAGTCAAGTCGGAAAGCGGCTTTCGAATCGGAACTAATCTAGATAAACTCATCGTGTTTGGACGTATGGGTTTGTGTTGGAAAGTACCTAAAAATATTTTTACATTTACTTATAGGTACTTATTTTTATTTGTTTTAATACAGATGCCGAAATTGAGGCTCGTTGGAACAGATTTCGATGTACTCAGTGCGAAATTAGATCAGGTACCTAATTTATATATTTTGTATACTCTAGGTTTAAAAAATAATCATCATCATCATCAGGTCTTTTTACTATCCACTGCAGGTTTAAAAATAATTAAAATTAATTTTAGGTTGTTCAGAATCGTCTATTCCATTATATATGCTTAAACGAAAGTAGTAGACCCTTATATAGCCTTCGTAGTATATTTCCCTTTAATATTTTAAATAATTTTAGATTAAGATAAAGAAAGTGGAAATGCTTCATACAACACCTGTAAAAAGAACAGACTCTTTGAGATCAGACGAAGAATCACCCCTTCATAAAAGACCTAAGAAGTGCGAAGACAATGTACCTTATTACTTTAGCAAACCTGTAACTATCGAAGAAAATGTTAATGATGTCCAAGATAAATGCAAATATGCCAACCGAAAACTTATAAACATACTTGAAGATACAAAACTTGATAAAAATGAGACGTATAATTTAGTGTCCAAAGTGAACCCACAGAATCTTAAAGACATTAACGTGATCGGCACTGAATCGGCTAATATTGAAGACAAAGTAAGATCAAATCACTACGATATGTGTATTTCTTTTTTTAATTAAGTACCTGACTGTTTGCCCCGCCCAGCAGCATCTCGTTGACTTCGCGTAAGACCTAAGAGATAGTGCATCTTTTCCTAAGTCTTACAATTTTTATACAATATATCTACAATCATAAATAATTTTTAATTTACTGTTTCACCCTGCCTTTGCACATTTTAGACAGAAAAACCTATCGAAAGTGAACATATCGAAGAAATTGATCTTACTGTTAGTAATTCTGGAAATATTGTTGGACCGCCCACGCAATTCATGGATTATAGTCAGGTATATAGAGACAAGAGTATTATCAGTGTAGGTAGGCTTTATGAACGAGTTTTCTTATAATTTTGTTTACAATTTAAGGAAAATATAAGAAGTTCTCAACAGCAAGCAGATGTAATCGTCCACATGCCCATGACAGCATTAGGAGATAACAATACGAATTCGCCGAAGGTAAGTATACGTACGTCCTTTTAGTAGAACTTACAAAGAGTTGTCAAAGTATCACTTTTTCCAGAATTCGCAAGAAAACGTTAAGAAACGGGTATCATTCGACTTGCCAAGCAGTGCGCAAATTGCGCAAGTAGATGATGGAGCCGGCGACGATGAACCAGTTCACAGTGGAGAGGTAGAAGCGAACAAGACGAACAGCGAGCTAGACGTGAGCGTCGTCAGTGATGACGGCTTCATGAGGATAAGAGACATGATACTGAAGAAACACAACCTAGATTCGTCGCCTCAGTTTGTGTATGCCAAAAACACAACAATAAAGCCGGTAAGTTATTAATTTTTTAAAAGTAATTTTCAAATAGTAAAAGTACATTCAAAAGTAGAAAAAATTCAAAAGTAAGAGTATCTCTTGCATAGGTATGTGACATCCTCGTCTTCATCGTCACTTACCATCAGGTGAGATGGGAGACAAATGCCTACTTCAATATTTAGTAAAAATAAAATCGAAACAAAACAAAATCATATCGTATAAAAATGACTAAAGGATACCATTTGGTTTTTTTAAATCATAATCGTTTATTTGAAGGATTACGATTTTAAAAATCAAATGGCAGATTCAGATTGGTCACGGCATAGCAGCATATGGGCAGCATTGCAACATAAACAAATTGTTAAATTAATAAGGCAATTAACTTTACAGAGGATCGAAGAAAGTGTTACTTCCAAATTCTTCCATCCGGCAAGGGCTTCAGTTATAGATGTAGAAAACTGTGAGGTTTCAGAACAACGAGAAAATAATGCCACGGATAGTGAATTTGAATTACAAGATAATAAAAAAGAGGAAATTGTCCCGGAAAAAGACGAAGAAGTTATTGCTTCTAGTCCTAAGGTTAATAATAATTACTATATTAAGAAGACAAGCACATTATAACAAAATAGGGGTTACTTCATTTAACTTGTTATACGATTACAGATCTAGTTTTTCTCAAAAAATAATCTTAATGAAGATTAGTTTCCAAATAATTGGAATAAAAAATATTGATATATTTCTGTGTAATAACGGTGGATAAGACATAGATGCGTCACAAGCCGAACGCTTAGGCCGAATATGCCTCTATTGCTTTTTCCGCGCTATGGCTTGCACACGGACCGACACTATCGTGCGTGCACAACATGAAATTTGTTACCATATCCGGAATAAATTATACTTATTGCAGGTCCAAGAGACACAGAAAGTTGAAAAGCCAGTGAGTGGATTTCTCTTCAAACATGGAACTCAGGGCATACCAGATTCACTAAATGTCTCTATTAGCACTACTGGTTTTGACGAAGGAGAAGCTGATTTTCCTCATTGTATTGGTAAACCCTTTTATAGACATATATACAAGTCCATTTAAATTCAGCGCAAATATTTTAGGCAGTGATGGGTCTCTTAGGTCAAAGAAATTTCAAGAAATCGACACGCTAGTTTCTGTTTTTGTGTTTTCATACAAAATAATCATATTATTTATTAAAAATAAATAAATCTGCTTATATATAATTATCGAAGTCAGTGACTTAGTGTCCATCTATACTAATATTATAAAGCTAAAGAGTTTGTTTGTTTGTTTGAACACGCTAATCTCAGAAACTACTGGTTCAAATTGGACTATTCTTTTTGTGTTGGATAGTCCATTTATTGAGCAAGGCTTTAGGCTATAAAACATCACGCTGTGACGATTAGGAGCGAAGCATCAGTAAAAAATGTTTTGAAAATGGGGGAAAATTATTCATCTGTACTAAGAAAAAAAACTAAATCATAATAACAGAAAACGCAGCGGACGAAGTCGCGGGCAACAGCGATAGTAGATAAAAGTAGATCGCCGAGAGAGTGTTTTCTTGTACACAGGATGTTTTTCGTCTGTTTTTCTAAATTTTCAGGCCCAGAAATATCGAAAACCAGCGTGTTGATTATTTTTATTTTGATTCTAAAGCTTTTTTCTAGCTTGTGGGTGCCAGCCCTTAAAATATTTGCGCTTAATTAAAATTGACCTTATATATATACAGAAGACACTCTTTCGTGCTAGTCGTGTGTACCAGTTGTTTATGTTCCTACGCAGACCGTAGAAACCGGTCGAGGGAATGGGCGAAAATCTTAGGAACATCTAAATAAGGGTTCCGGATAGCAAACTTCCAACACGCTAATCGTGGCCTTTGGGGCCTTATAGGCTCTGCGTACTCCGTAAGGTAAAGACGTGATTAGGATGAATGTCAGAAGAAAAATAAATCTCCATTGTGTAAGTTATTGGCCAACACTGGTGTCAGATCTTTCAGTGCCGAAATACATGTGAGTTATAAAAAACTTCACTACAATTTATTTTTTGATTTTGTATGTGTTACATACATACATAGTATCATGTCTTTTTCCCTTGTGGGGTAGACAGAGCCTAGGTCTAGATATAGAGACTAGATAAGACCTTATGGCCATATTTAGCATGTTGGTAGGCGAGTAGATGAAAACTGAATCAAAATAGTGATGGGTTGCTAGCTGCATCTCCTATTTACATGATTCCGTAGATTTTAGCCTTTAACGATCTGCGCGGGTAGAGAAGCAGCTGGCACATTCTATGTTTTTTCTTTTCTTTCAGACCAGCATGGAAGAGCTTGTATGTGTTCGCTATCAAAAATATTATATATAAAAATAAAAAATAAAAATATAAAATAAATATATTTTTCACTGTTTTTTGTCGGAACCTGCATGACGATTTCGAAAATTTTGTATGTGTATATTTTTTTCAGATTCCAGCCTGCTACTATCGCCAAAAGCTGATTTACCGATGCCAATGAGTGGCGAAAATGCAGAAGTGTTGTCCCAAGAAGTTCCCAATTTCTTGTCAGGTAGATATACTTTTAATTTGATTGACATGGCAGTTACAGTTGATAAAATCCGTTAAGGCCTCAGAACAACTATCATAAGTTTGTTGTTCTGAGGTTAAGGCATACAAAACTCACATGCGTACATGAAATAAACATAACCCTTGTTTGTTGGGCATTTGTGTTAAAAGACTGAGTGGAGTTTATTTTAAACAAAAATTTTTTTGCTGATTTTTCCTTCCGTAAGTGACAGACTTTTTTACACCGTCAAACAACACAAGCTTAAACAATTTTGTAAAGTATTGTCAAGGCTAGAGAGAGAGCTATAGTGGACTGAAGCGGACGACTTTGCCCAACAAAGGGACACTATAGGCTAAAAAAACCGTGTGGTTTCCGGCAGAGTAGAATAGGACCACTCCTATCCTTTCCATGGAGGTCGTAAGAGGCGACTTAGGAAATACAAGCTAAACAAAGCTCACAAACATCAATGAGACCTCTCCAACCCGTCTGGCCAGTGAGGAGAGTAGGCCAAACCTTCTGTCTGCTCTGGCCAAGTATGGCTCCAGTAGTACAGAGAGGGTAATACTCCTGCAGTAGAGACTAAAAAGACCTGATGATGATGATGATGATGATGAAATGAGGCTAAAAAATAAATAAGTTTGTCCAAATATACTAAGAAAATACTATGTAGACAGACGCTTCCATTTATGTCAGCCAACACAGAAATCTTGATACTTTTAACTAATCATTGCTTTATGTTAGTAATAGATTTAAAAAAATTGTGATTGTATACTGCTACATTCAATAAAATTTTCTTAAACTTCAATTTTCTATAACTACAATTATAAATGTTTAATGGTGATAGAATTAGTTGAAATATTTTTGACGTGATAACGTCTTATAAATCGATAAACGCCGGCTACGGCTGCACGCACGAAAGAGTGTCACATTCCGCGAGCAAGTGAGAGCGCGGAACAGGCGATAGAGGCACGATTGGCCTAAGCGTTCGGCTTGTGACGCATCTATATCTCTTCCAACGATATCACGTAAAATTATCGTCCGTAAACCGACTTTACAGACAACCAATTTTTTGTTCTTTTCTAGGCCTCCGAAAGACTGGATTATCCTTTTTTGGGCTCTCTTCAACAGCAGAAACCAATGCAGACAGTGCCCTACAAAATTCAGCAAATAATTTTAATTTCAACTTTGGTGGAGAAGAGAAGAAAGCTAGAGGTGGCTTATTTAGTATGTTCCGTTGAATTTCAATACACTTTATTTAATTTTCTTATGATTGATTAAAATTTAAAGTTCTAAATTAAATGAATTTCTTTAATTTACATACTTTTATTTATTGATTATAAAAATTATGATACACATTACTGATGTAACTGACAAGCTCTCACTGCTATAAGTTGTAATAATATGAAAAGAGGTGCAAAAACTTCACTATACTCTATAGCTGAGTCGCCCTGTAGTTTCCTACACAATAAGAACTTAAATACAAATGTAAGACCTAAGAATATAGCACTCCATGATGCTCTGTAAAGCGAGGCTTTATATGAGTTCTCTAAGTTCATTCTTATACAAACAATGCAGCAAAAGTATGAATTCATTGCATCACTTACAAATAATGGAGCAAATATTGTCCACCATGCACTGTTTACTACTCCATCTATTTTTAGGGCTAACAAAACTGAGAAAATTGTTATAGTTATCAAGTTTATCCATATTTCAAACACAGTGAGTCCAATCCACTGCACAATTTCATTCAGAGTGAAAAACATTATGACTGGTTTGCGCCAAGCATTGCTGTCCGGAATATTCTAATGTGAATGGATGATGAGTGTCTGACTTGAGCTCCAAAGTCCAAGTCGTCATTAAGTGGTTCTAAGTCATCTGTAAACAAAAAATAGAAAATATGTAAATACTAAATACCTATTACAAAGTTTAAACCAATGAAATCCAAAATTTAATGCAGGCAATAAACTAAGTACACTGCTCACAATGCCGTGATAATATAATAAAGTTAGAAACTAATTACAGGATAGATGCACATACAACATATGCATCATGCACACCTAAACCTCTGACTTTAGCAGGCCGAGTGAATTTTACCGTTTGAAATACCACAGCACAGGTCTGTGGAGCTGTTAGTATAGCTATAGTAATGCATCTGCTACCATCAAAATAATACATTGATATAATATATCAATATTCCGTTTTAAATACTTACATGACATATTATGTCAATGTACTATAGTAGTCAGTATCTGCTACCATCAGATGCATTACTATAGCTATACTAACAGCTCCACAGACCTGTGCCGTGGTATTTGTTCAATCCAAACATGACTTCTGTTGAATTAGTGGCTTATCCTGTCAAGACCCTGTTTAGTACATAGTTTCCTTGAGACCCGGAGGACATTTTACAATGTCATGCAGTTTTTGAGAAGTTAATGTTTTGACAGCTTAATACTAGGCTACCTGTACAGGTTCCCCAGAGTATACTCTCTAAACATTTTATATAAGTAGGTATACCAATAGTAGTGCAATTGTTAATGGAGTCCCACCACTGACGCATGTTACCTGCCAGCCCAAACTTACTAGGTTATATTTTATCTCTATTTGGGCTCTAAGTCTATCTCATGACTGCATTGTGCAAACAGCTGTAACTATAATGTCTAACATTACATCTGATAGAGTTGTTAGATACAAAGTACTGGGACTCACCGACTAAATCGACGGTGCCAGTGTTGACTTCTATTTGGCATGTTCCAGAGAACAATATCTCTAGCTGCAATGCCAGATTACAACATCTCTGGATAGCGGCGCCAAGCCCGTGCAGTATAATTTCCTTTTCCCCTTTACTCAATAGATCGCAACATTTGTCCAGCTGTGCCTGAATAGAAATTATGCAGTTTAGCACACGAAACACATTGAGTTGAACAAACAAGTGATTTTGACTACCTACCTTGAAATTTGTCTTTTTTGTTATAAATATAACATTATCCCCGTCTATCGGTCTAACAGGTAGTCTCTTTTTAACAGCATAATTCTTATTTGGGAAACGTTTCTGCTTTTTCTTTAGTTCTTCTTTCTTTTGCGAGTTGTTTTCATCTGCCATAGTTTCGAAATGTCATTGTCAGTTGTCCTGTCAATTAATGTCAAATGAAATTAATGTCACTTTGACTTGACAACACATGTTTATCTTCTGAGGTAGGTACTTATTAGGCCAAAGAAAGATCGTTTTTGGCATTAACGCACTTTATTTATACGCGTTACGAATAATACTTAATCGTAGTTAACGCAATCAGTAAGGGCTTACTGATTGCGGGTCCCTGGACACGCGCCCAGAGTGCTCAGTAGGAAAGAGGGGTCTGAATGTAGTTATTCCACACGTAAACATGGACATTTTAACACTACATTACACCGATTTCACTTTATAAAGTCCATTAAAATCGAATTGAAGTCAAAAACCGTGCACTCACTACGGTTGTCGCATTGAAATGGGTTAATAGAGAGATTTGTTGGAACCTTTTTCATCTTACACTATATTATTTTCTGCGTAAAATATCGATCATGGAAATAAGAACGAGTGCTGGACCGAGAATGCTTCCCTGTGGAACGCCGAATTTGACATTTAGTGGGTCGCTTACCTGTGCATTAACCCTTGGATCCCTATTTAGTTTGTGGCATTAACTTTTACTGAAGATCGAGAGCTAAATTGTGATATCTATTTGATGCATCTTTTGTAAAAGAATTTGCGTTGAGAGTTGAGACAGTGTTAAAAGCCTTGGCCAGGTCTAAGAAAGAAAGAAAGAACCGCCAGGTTTCGAAACATAATAAAACAAAGTTCCTATAACAGGGATTATTATAGCAACATTATAGCATATTCTGACGAGCTTCATAGATTGCAATTTTCGCGTGGTTTCAGAGAACGGGACTATTTTGGTTCCCGGAGTCTAAGGTCTGAGTAAATCCCGTTCAAAACGGGACGTATGGTCACTTTATACATAACACAACTATACAATACACCGACATAGTGTTTTTCGGTCTTGCGCTGAAGAGATTGAACTAACGAGTATTTGGGCCGTGTCCGAAGTCTAGAAGCAAGTTATTATTATTTAAAAAAATGTGATCGTTATTTTTGAGAATAAGCTCTGTGGTGAGATTATAATATGGGAAAACTAAAATATCTATACAGCCTTTTTATACGACTCGAGAACTTGAAAGAATGGCACAAAGCCACATACAGTGCACACACGTTGCCCACACACATACTCAACACAATGTATGTCAAGAAAATAATGCCTCTGCAGTGTTTGCAGGCAACAGTATAGATGACTAGTTGACATCAATATAAATTATTTACATTTTGATCCATTTACATGACAACATTTTATGAAATTATGTAGAAGTGGGTAGCCAAATGCCCAAGTATAAATAAATATAGTATGTTACAGTGAATTTCTAATGTTAGGAATTGAAAATGGGTTGTGTTTGTTGTTCTCTCAGTTCATTCATTTCAATCGTACTAGATGCCCTTGAAAGGTATGTTACCTTTATATTTATGATTATTAGCTTAGATTGAGACGGCTCTGCCCGTCTAGGGCATTTAAGAATAAGATAAAAAGCTAGATTAGGGCCCAGAAAGAGCGATAAGAGTTATTTATGCTTTTAGATAGATATAAGCGCCCACTATACCTATTGCTCTGATTTGACCGTTACATTTCAAAGATTAAGGAAGTTTTCTGATTACCTCGAGCTTCTTACCTGTAAATCTTGTTGCTGCTCGTAGCTGTTTTGCCTACAAAGTTATCAGAGACGAATCATTTCATAAAAGGGCCTAATAATAGATTTATTCGAAGTTGGCAATGCGCGAGTGGCAACGCTGAGCCAGCAACACCTCGGTAACTGCTTTCCATCAGGTGCGCGTATGGCTGTATGCCTACTTAGTTAAGGTAATTTGCTCCCAGAGCTTCAGCTCCAGGGTTGTCGATGATGTGATAGCGAGGTCTAGAGCTCTGTGACATCTTATCCGCTCTGCTCGGGTCGAACGAATTTTTTTAAAGATAATATAGAGTTTGTCGCTCTTTAAAATGCTTATTAAAGAAATATTGTAATATAGGTATCCGATATAAAAATGTTGTGCATGACATGCTATATGCTCTTGCACCATTGTCTCTTTATAGATCGTCCTCCCAACGCGACATTTTGATGTATAAGATAGTGTTCGGATGCTATAATATATAGATGGGCACTTCATATGAGAACATAAATATCTAGTTTCTTACATCCGGTTAGGGATCGTATAGGAGTTAGTGAAAGTTAAGTCGTACATAGACTTAGGTAGCAGGTTCAAATCTCGCCCGCTTGAAAAAAATTTTCACCATATTTTATTTCCTAATTTAATAAGAGTATATCAAAATAGCATTGTGAATGCAAAATATAAACACTTAACGCTTCCTAACCGGATGTAAGAAATTGAATATTTTCACCAATGATGATGTAAGTATCCATCCATATCTTATAGTCTCCAAATACAATACTACCTATCTGTACATCAGAAAATCGCCTTGGGACGACGATCTATTCGCGCAGGTAACTTAGGAAGATACCTAAATTATAAACTTATCTGTCCCGCAGAATATCACTATGCACTGTATGTGCTTTGTTGACTTGTTGTTTATTATTCACAATCTTAGCAGTCATGATTATGGGCATTGGAATTGGCTACCACTACTGTTTTGTCTCGAACTCAGTGGATTCTATGGGTAAGTAATACATTAGTTCATAATAATAATAAATATATACGGACAAAACACACAGATTGAGCTAGCCCCAAAGTAAGTTCGAGACTTGTGTTATGGGATACTAACTAACGATACTATATTTTATAACAAATACATATATTACATAGATAACATCGAAGACCCAGGCCAATCTGAAAAAGATCATTTACCATCTTGACCTGACCGGGGATCGAACCTTCGTGTCGCAGGCTGGCGTGTTCGTGGTCCGTGGCACTGCGTCACGGAGCTCGCCATTCGTAGTTAACGTGGTTGTTTTAGTCGATCATTATACGGAAAGAAATGAAATTATTTTTTTATTTTAAATTTGGATATTCTTGATGTTTTCTAACTTTCCTATAGATACAGACTTAGATAATTCTTAGTGGCAGTATACCTATGTCTTTCGGTAGGTACAGAACCAAAGCTCACGGTATTGTCTCTAAAATATAATTTAGACCGCCTTCAGGTCATACTCGAGGAGAGCTTTATTAAGGTGTCACTATGCAAATCACCTTTCGCCGAATAATTGACGTTTTAGTATTTCGGCAAAGGGAGATATAATGCAAAGCGTCTTATTTACTTTCCGATTTTTCATTTCGATACCAGGTCTCTTACAATTAAACTTGCGGCCTCTGAATCGCAGGTCAATATGGGGCAGTAAATTATACATATAAACCTTTTATATTTTATAGTTATAACTTTTTATTTCTCTTGAACCTCTCTATTTATTGCCGAAAATTGTATTAAAATGCATTGAGTAGTTTAAAGATCTAAGTGAATAGATAATCGAAGCGGCTTTATACTACCTATGTAAAGATTATAAAATATAGTATCGTTGAGTCAGAAATACTGATCAGTTCGATCCCCGGTCAGGTCATGATGGAAAACGATATTTTTCAGATTGACCTGGGACTTGGATGTTTATTTATATCTATTATATTATATCTATCATAAAAATACCTATAGTATCGTTGAGTTCGTATCCTACAACACAAGATCCTAACTTACTTGTAGGGTTAGCTCAATTTGTTTGTATGTCCATAACTATTAATCTACTAGCTGTTGCCCGCGACTTCGTCCGCTGCGATTTCTGTTATTATGATTAATTAGTTTTTTTCTTAGTGTAGATGAATAATTTTCCCCTGTTTTTAAAACATTTTTTACTGATGATTCGCTCCTGTTGGTCGCAGCGTGATGTTTTATAGCCTAAAGCCATCCTCAATAAATGGACTATCCAACACAAAAAGAATTTTCTAATTAGAACCAGTAGTTCTTGAGATAAGCGCATTAAAACAAACTAACAAACTCTTCAGCTTTATATTAGTATAGTATAGATTTAAGAACGATACCTAAATCTTTGGCTCTTAGTAGTACAGAGAGGGTCGTGCTCGTGTAGTAGCGACTAAAAAGGACCTAATGATGAACCTAAATCTTTATTTCTTTTGCTTCCGTCGTGAGCCGGATAGACCGTGAACTTAATCGCAACATTATATTTCAGCCAAGGCAGCCAAAGCAGCAGGAGCCTTGAGATCGGGCCCGGAACCTGTCACTCCCGGCCACGTGTTGCGCTCCATGGACAAGGCGATAAAGCGCGGCTTTGCGCATCGAGTCAGTCGCCGCGAGACCAACGGAACCGTCATTTCCAATAAAAACTTCAACTACACTGATGGCTATCACCAAAACTTGACGACGTTCATATTTGAAAAATTCAATGCCACAAATATTACAAGCATTTAGGCACCAAACATTTACGGCTTTGGTTTGTGCTTACGGCTTAATGTCTGAATATAAGGTCAATAAATCAAATGCAGTTTCAAACAGATTCTTTTATTTGGTCAATAGAACTGTAATAAATATTACAAATAGGCCACAAATCGCTTCGACGAAAGTAAATCATATAAAAGTCACGTGAGTGGTCTAACGGAACTGATTTGAGTAATATTCAAAGCTCGAAGTGGTCTAAGGAAGGGTACCGCAGTCGCTGAGTTGTTCCGAGATCGGCGAAAGCGGCCAATGAGCCTTCGTGCCAGGTCCTTTTCTTGCGGCGATAGATCCGGTTCCTTCGGTGGCCTAATGAAAAAAGACATGATAATTCTCGGAACTTACATATTTTTTTCGGTGTGATTTAAAAAAGACCTCTCAAATATCAACGACAATTTTTTTTCTCAACCAAAAGCTCCAAAACACCATAAAAAAAGTCAGCGAATGATGACGTCACACTATAGCTTAGCTTTTTTTGACAGCTATATAATATAACGATTATGGCTATAGGATTATTACAAAAGTTTCTATAAAGTTGTGTGCTAGCTTTTGGTAATATTATTTATTTATTTCATACCTAAAAAGGGCTTGGCCAATTCAACTTTAAAGAATAAAAGCACCTACTGAACTAGTCTTTACGCTCGACTTCGTCCGTGTAGGTAAATTATAGCCTACGTAACCCGCTGTCAATGTAGCTTTCTATAGGTTTAATCGGTTTAGTAGTTTTTGAGTATATCCATTACAAAATAGCTATATATAAATATAAATCAGGTAGCGAATGTTTTAAATAAAGTTATTAATATTGATGGGTCGAGTCGCGACTTAAAGGATATGTCGACGGTACATATACATACAGGCTGAATACAAACTGGTATGAAATAAAAAAAAATACTTCCATACAATTTACCAGTCAACTGGTGGATTTTTGTATGGAAAGCCTAAAACTAGCCCAAAATAGATTTATTATATATTATATATGACAGAACCACACAGAACTAACCGTTCGGTTTCAAGTAAAATAATCGGTGTTTGCGTAGATTCCAAGTAGATCTTATCTGCAGGCTTGTTTTTATTATACACCTCTGTAAATAATAAAAAAAGTACGTTAATAGCAAATACCTACCGGCTTGGAGCCTCGTATAAGTCATTCTTTTGTCTACAAGGTTTTTATTCCATGCTGGTCCGGGAGAAAAGAAAAAACGTAGAATGTGCCAGGTGCTTCTCTTCCCGCGCAGACCGTAAAACCCGTCGAGGGAATGGGCGAAAATCTAAAGAATCATGATAATAGGCGATGCGGCTAGCAACCCATGACTATTTTGATTTCCGTTTTCTACCTTTATGCCCTCCTACACGCTAAACGTGGCCTTTCGTTCTTATGATCTTGGGCTCTGTCTACCCCGTAAGGGAAAAGACGTTATCATATGTATGTAACAAGGTTTTTGAGTATATAGTTAGTGATTGATGTGAACTTTGTGACAGAGCTTTTCAGCGTTAGGGATCTCCATCATCATCACACATTAAGGAATTTACAAAATAACACCAGCAAGTTATATAGGGAGCAAATATCTGGCCATCCAAGCCCCCTCTGCTCAGACTCGGCAGAAATGATAAAAGCAAGAATGCTGGCATCACCAAGAACGATATGCCTGCAAATTGTCTCATAATCAAGGACGCGGAAGCACGTATGAGATGGAGAGGAAGTCGGAAACACTGGCTCCGAGGTATCACAGGGAACGATGCAATCGAGAGCTTTTGATGAGAAACAAAGTTACGAGTTGCTCCTGGATGAGGGAAGCACTGCATCGATATGGATAGCGGTAGTGAGGCCTTAAGCTCAGCAGGGGCATAGTGGGGACACTTTCTGTACGTGAGAGTTCGGGCACCGGTGACCTTGAGCCAGGGCGTGTAAACGCTAGGGTTGCTACTATACACTATTCACTTCGTGCCTGCCGGTGCGAGAGACGCAAATACAACACACACAGACCTCGACCAAGGCAGACGGCGACGCGACGGCCCGTTCCACGCCCCACGCGTCTCTCGATGCCCCCGCGCACATCCAGAAATACACATAGCCGCAAGCGATTTTACGTGCACATATGTTTAAGTGTCGTTTCTTTTCGCGTAGTGTATATACTTTTTGGCAGGGGGCCGAAGATGGGCTGAGATGATGATGACCTTGTGGTATCCGGCAGAGTAGAATAGGACCACTCCAAGTCTTCCCGTGGATGTCGTAGAAGGCGACTTAGGAAATACAAACAAAGCTTTTAAACATCTGTGAGACCTCTTCAACCCGTCTGGCCAGCGTGGAGAGTGTAGGCCAAGTCCTCAGGCTGCTCTGGCTGCGCTGCCAAGTATGGCTCTAGTAGTGCCGAGAGGGTCATGCTCCTGTAGTGAAGACTAAAAAGGACCTGATAATGATGATGATGATGACCTTACCAAGTATGGGCTTGGGCGCGTGCTCCACCTCGGTCCTGTTGACCGCCACGAGCCTCACAACGGGTTGGCTCTCGTCGACGCCTGCGTCGCGGCCGACTCGCATCACATTCGTCGGCTCCGTTGTCGATCTCGACGATACTGAAATAGTACGAAGAGTCTGTTAGAAATAAAATAGGCGTAGACTTTGGGGTAGCTCCTGTTTCTCTCGAAGGTCTGCATATGGTTTTTACCACTTTTCGATATGATTTCGATCACAAATTACAAGAAACGACACACTTCAAGAGATTCTACATGAAAATAATATTTTAATCGGAGAAACGTCCGAATCGGGTTATTTATTACGTACTTAAAGCGCAAAATACACAGAAGCGACGTAAGATTTGGATACGATGTGGATGTGGATCGGATTTGTTGTCCCTTCAAATCTTGTTCGTACAAAATGTACGAAAGAGATGCGTCGTAAATTACACACAACGGATTTATCGCTTGCAACGATAAATCCGTGCCGCATCCATTCTGTGTAATTTACGACGCATCTCTTATCCATTTGAAGGGACAACAAATCCGCTCCACATCCACATCGTATCCAAATCTTACGTGGCTTCTGTGCATTTCGCGCTTAAAATGAATAATCCTAGTTCCCTTTGAAGCCACACCATTTGGCTGGTGACTCGTCATTATCAAAAAACCAGACGCGAGAGGGAAGAGATATCTCCATTCATATCTTCTCTACTGTCTTTGTCCCTCTCATGTCCGATTTCTGATAATGTGTCACCAGCCTATTTCTGAACAGAGTCCATGATTAGTGATGTGCTTATTCATACCAGCTCTCCCTTCGTATGCGATAAAAAGCATTGTATCTCCATCTGTGTTCGACATTATATCTAAAATACTTAGTTCAGCCGCTTTTGGGTGAAACAAATATTGAAATATAAACTTTCACAGTAGAGCATAGAACAGATAACCGATGAAGCAGCCGACGGTATCTAAGTAGCTCATCATCGGCAGCATTAAGGTGTGGCCAGCTCAATAATATGAGACCATACGTCTATTCTACCTATACCCTTTTGACTGAAATACACTTTCGAGATAAGCTTGTCAGAAATGTTTCTTACTAATGAAATTTTATGTTCTGAGCTAATGAATGATGTGCGCCACATTTGCATAATTCTCTCCTTAATGTCTAGGATGTTTTACTAGATAACTAATTATTCTTACCGGCAAATGACGCTAGTTCTTTTTGCGCGTAATGGTAGCCGACTGCGATGCCGTACACCATCAGCACAATTATAGTGAACATCAACAGCATCAGCAAGAACGCACAGCACGTCCATGTCAACACTCTGGAATATACATTGTGTTTAATACAAGTTGGAAACAGATGGTTAATGTCCGCTGAAAGATCACGACATTGTCATTTCACCTTCGTTGATATACTGGTTGGTACGGTCGTCTTGTACAAACCCAAATTACATTGGGCAATATATGGTCAATTTAAAATAGGTAAGCGGAATATTTTATATTTTTAAGGGCTGGCCACATAAGCGAGAAAAATGCTTTAGAAGCAAAATAAAAAAAATTGACGCCAGTTTTCAAGATATTTGGAAAAACAGACGAAGATACACCATGTGTACTAAAAAACACTTTTTTGGCGAACAACTTTTTACTGTTATCTACTATGGATGCTAAGTCACTGACAACGACAATGAAAACAGCTGATTGTAAAAACAGCGCGTCGATTTCTTTTTCCATGACCTAACAGTAATGAGGTATCATTACCGTGCCTATAGATACCAGCCCTTAAAATATTTGCGGTTAATTTATGTGGACCTTATACGTTACGTAATACTAGCCTGACACACAAGGTACCCCGGGTTCCCGGCGGGGCCATACTTAAGAACTTTATTTTCATAGATATTTGTCTGCGGTTCTGGCGTTATCCAAGAGCTGATCGGCCGTTAAAACTATACGTTGTTATATAGCGAAATCCAGGCTCCGACGCATCACAACTGAGGATGCAGTCAAAACTACCCTGATGAGGACCCTGCTCCTCATCTGGGCAGAGTGGGTAGTTTCGACTACTGGCAATGTCGCTTCCAGTGAAACCGGGCAGATTTCAGTTATAAAAATTAAAGGTAAAGCTCTAGTTTGTAAACATAACAGCACATGTGTATGATTTATCGTTAACCCATTCCATTTGCATAAATATTCACATATGATTAATCATCATTCATCATTACGGACACAAAAAGTCCACTGCTAGACGTAAGGATTCTTCGTTATATGGGAGGATATTTCCACCACGCTTGGTAGGCTGGTTGGCGAGCGCAGTTTTTGTGGTCTTGTGCATCGCAAGCATTTTGAAGTTGGGGAAGGATAGGAATTTGTTGGATTTGGGAAGGGAATGGAAGGATTCGGGATACTACTCACTCGGATGAATAGGGGAAAAGCAAGTAGCAGCTCGGAAGGCCGGGTGCGCGTACCCAATGCCATACCTGCAACCACCGGACAGGTAATTAAGGATGACACCCCTGACCAACCAAATATGATTCAATGGACAGGAAACCTGTTAAAATAGACAACCCTATACGATCCACTGATGCTAGGCAAAGATCTCCCTTCTGAAACAGGTTTAGTGCAACCTCTACTTCGCCGGGTCTTCACTCGGTCTATGTGAGAGTCCTTAAAATGAAAGTAATCAATAAACTACATACAAAAATTATGGAAATACCTTTCGACGCAGAATGTCATAGAGCAGATAATAGATTGTATTAATCCCATGATAACGGATTATCTGCAAAAGCATAAATACACAAAAATTACGGGTTGCTTCTTATAACGATGAAAAATTTTAACAACTCGCTTTTTCTTTTTATTTTATATGTTATTCTTTAGATTTCGAAGCAATAAAGGAACCTGTAGTAGATGTAGATTTTGAAAAATATTCCTGACTAGCTTTCACACTCCGCCCGCGTCAATGTCGATCCCTCGAGAACAGTACTTTTTCCCTAAATAAAATGTACCTTATGTCCTTCTCCGTATCTCAGACAACGGGTATGCAAAATTTCATGACCATCGGTTCAGTAGATAGGACGTGAAAGCGACACAAACAAACAAACTCACTTCCGCATTTATATTATTAGTAATGGCGTAAGCGTCTACCTAAAAGTACGTGTTTGTTTTAATTTGGTTGGGCAAGTCCATTTTAAAGATATATTATCATTTTTTTTTTAAAAAACCATAAAATACTTATATATTCATACATATTATTACGTCCTTTTCCCTAACGGGGTAGAGAGCCTAAGGCCGTAAGACCCCAAGACCGCGTTGAGCGTGTTGGTGGGCATGTAGGTGAAAATGGAATCAAAGTAGTGATGGGTTGGGGTTGCTATCCGCATCGCCTACTAATATGATTCCATAGATTTGTGCCCATTCCCTCGATCGGAATTTACTGCAAGAGAAGCAGCTGGTAGGTACATTCTACGTTTTTTTCTTTTCTCCCAGACCAGCAAGGAAGAATAAGACCACCGTAAGATATCACTAGAATCTTATACAAACTTTTATTACGAGGTCATTCTTATAAACGCAATATTTAACAAAGTTCTCATATCAGCCGTGTGTCGTCGTCACACCTGTTAGGTCTTATCAAGGCGCTGTAATGGACTCGTTGTGTGAAATGAAAAAGTGCCTGTAACTTTAATATCTAGGAAATGATATCGATTTATTTTGTTGCACTCTGGGTGAATTCACAAGGGTATCGTTAATGATTATCTGCTACAGAGTATAGAGAATATTGTATCTAAGCTACTCTATCGCAATAGGTTAGCCTGTAATGATAGATGTAAGGTGAAAATAAATAAATAAATAAATAAAAATAAAAAAATCTTAAGAGTGGCCCTTTTTTCTGGCCTAGGGCGCCATCTCTCGGTGCATGCCCCTGAGCACCAGTAAAACATATATAGATTTGAGCATCTAAAGTGTGTAGAAGTCAATTTCAGATGCGGATCAAAACGCGCTATAGAGGTACCATATGTGTAAACTTACTTTATTCCTTTGCCAGTTGCTCAATATATATAGCTTGAAAAATAAAGCCCGCGTCCACCCTACTACGATTCGTCCACCGGTACTTTGTGGATGGATAAAATAACTTATTACTTACGTGACGACGAGCAAAACGGCAATAAATTGCTCCACAAAATAGAGGTTAACCTGGAACGTATGGAATAAGATTAGAATATAAGTACATACCTACTACTAAAGTACAAAAGTACCTATATAGTTTAAGAAAAGTCATTGATTACTGATATTGATAACTTAATTCACCTCATAATAAGTATATTACGTTGTAACAATACAACATTTGTTAGGAAGGTGTTTCTAGAATTATAAATTACATAATCGTAAACAAATATAAAACAGCAAGATGCACTTTTCTAAACTTCATAGCAAACATCAGTGTCATTCTATCAATGCTAAGAAACAACATAAATGGCCAGTAGTAACGGTCTAGATGTAGAACTAATGTTTACCCGACTGTGTCAAAAGAGAGTGCACAGCTAGGGCACATGATTAATAGAAAAGTATAGGTACTCGTACAAAATAACGCCAAGGCTTATTCATCTTACTTAACAATAACAGATGCTTTTAGGCAAGATTAAAAAGAAATGTTTAGCTCCCGGGTACCCGGGTTCGATACCCGGCCAGGTCAAGATAGAAAATGATCTTTTGCAGACTGGCCTTGGATTTTTATCTATGATTTGAGGATATATGTATTTGTTATAAAATATAGTTTCGTTTAGTTAGTATCCCATAACACAAGTCTCGAACTTACTTTGGGGCTAGCTCAATCTGTGTGATTAGTCCGTACCGTATATATTTATTTATAATTAAGTCCGTCCGCTGCGTTGCGGACGCTTGGGCGTTCGAGCCGGTTGCTATGAGCTAGGGCAGCATTGTTTGCGGATGGGCGCTTCAAATGCCATCTATTCACAGAACAAAGAATTATTATAATATGAAATGAATGTCACAAACTGTAGTATGTTCGGAAAAGTTTAGTTATCTACCTATCGTTACATTTTTTTTTGTCTATGAACAAACAATGTGATTATAATAATTTATCTTAGTTTTTGGTATTTTTAAGGTAAGGCATAGTGATTTCAAAGTAGGGCATTGCCCCACAACCCTAGCTGAGAAACTACATATTTAGGCCTATTTATGTAATTACACAATGTTACCTTTGGAATACATTGCTGTGTATTCCAATGTTGCTACATTATATATGTTGGACTTGGGGAACGGGATAATAGTAGATTATGACGCAAGGGATTCTATGATAGACTTCTGAGTAAAGTGAGGGATTCAGAGTATGTTGCCCGAAGTAAAAGTATTATGTTTGTCCCGAGAAGACACATTTTGCCTTTCATCTCCCTCTATGACAATTACGTTTGTGCGTTCATTCCTACGGGACTACAAAAAAAATAATTAATTATGTGAATAAAAATAAACTTTTAGTCCCTCGGGTACAAAAAAGTATTTTAGACCCTGTATGCAGGCAACCGTTATTTGTTTTTGTAATAGATGAGATGGAAGGGTATCTGGGATGCTATACTTGCTCGGGAGGCCGTGCGCGCATACTCGTTATCTATAATCACCGGTCAGACAGTTGAGGATGCATATCCGACCATAAAAAAAAGATATAGGAAAAATGAAATAAATATTTTATTAACAACCTGTTAAAAAATACAACAGTCTCAAAATTCAAAAGCATTCACAACCAATGTAAATACATTTCTTCAGAGATAATAATTATTGCTTTCACAATTTCAAAATATTTTTTGACAATTTTGAGTTTTATTACTTAAAATAATATCAAATATACAAATAATTAGGTTCTTAAACTTACTTAAATATGAATAGTCTGCGACACAGTCACGCGTCTAGTTATTAGTTTACAACAAAAGTGGCACTGTTGATGTGTGGTCCACTGTAGTTCAAGGCAACACGTATACATTAAATCATAAAAAGACGATTAAAAAATAACAATCGGTTACAAGAACCAGACATGGGTATTGGAAGACAATTTTTATGTAGTCAGGCCTGCCCCGACGTAGGATGAAATCAATAGATTCTCTCTATTAGCGTTTTTGTCGATAATAAGTAAAATAAATAAAAATATATATATATATCTACGTTGCTATATATCCACGTTGATATATATCCTTGTTGCTTTGTTATATTAAAATAAAAACTAATGTGGGTACTGTTTCGTTGATTGTACAAACTATATTACATTTCTTACGTATGTGTAATTCGTTATCTAAACATTCAAATTTCAAATCATATTTAATTTAAATCTTTGGACAGTATGAAATTATGTAAGTATGCAACTTTTACAAATAACAGAAGTACAAGACTAACAGCCGTATTTTAACAGAATGCTCAATTTTTCCTCCACTCAACCTCATTGTAAGGGTAGGACACCTCAAGTCGACAGTTATTTTTTCATACTGACTCAGGTCATGAGTTGAGGGAATTTTACAAATAATGGAGGTCGAGTGAGGAACTCTACTAAACCAAAAATTTTACCTTCCATTTGAACTCATAATTAGAGGACACCTCAAGTGGACAGTTTTTTTCTCATCATGACTCAGGAAACGTCATTGAAGGACTTTTTCGAATAACTGAGGTCGAGCGAGGAACTCTACTAAACCAAAAATATTACCTTCCATTTAAATTCATTAGAGGATACCTCAAGTGGACTGTTGTTTTGTCATTATGACTCAGGAAACGTTGCCTGAGTCATGATTTTCTGAGTTTCCTGAGTCTGACTGACTTAAGTCAAATGAGGAAGCGTAGTAAACCAAAAATATATTTCTTTACTCAACATCATTGGAGTACACCACAAGTTCAGTTTGACAAAGTCCGAAAAATACCCGAACTCTATTAATCAAGTTTCTATTACTATATTAGTACGTAACCACTATTAGATTTATTTTTTTCGCATTTCGCAATTACGTTCCGTTTATGTCTACTATGGTTTATTTTCATGATTATATTAAAAGCTATGGTCAGATTTTAATAAAAATAAATCTCTTTAAAGTTAGAGTGGATAGGCTTCTGGGTGACTCTCCTTCTTAGGCCATATCTTTGCCTCTGGGCTAGATGATAGTCAAGACAGGATTAAACCCTTTTTATGTAAATTAAGAAATATATTACAAAACGTTACTAACGGTAAATAATCGTGTGGTGTACTTATTCTTTCAATATTATTACGTTTTATTAAAAATGCAGTATTTATTTTTTATTTCAATAATAAAAGAGAATTATACTTAAACACGGCAGAAAATCATACAAAAGATAATAATTCGTAAATGTTTATAAAAATAAAATAAAAACATATCTAATAGGTAGGTACACAGAAGTTTACTACGAAAAACACAATTTCTTGGATGACCTCAATCGCCTCAATGTGTTGACTTAGTCAATAAAAAAACATGAAAGTTGATTTTAAAGCAAAGACGAACATCTAATCTACGTCCCATTAAAAAAAAAAATAATTGTAAACAATGCTTTGACAACTTATAGGCAATCTGTGCAACTGACAGGTACATTTCGCGGAAAATTTAAAAAAAAAAGTCAGTGTTGCCAGTCATTTTTCCATAAAAGTAACGCAAGTACTCACATTTTTTTTGTATATTTAGCAAGAAACTTCAACATCAACCCCATTCAAACAAAAAAAGAATTATTCAAATCGTTTCATAAATGACGGAGTTCTGAGTTACGAACAAATATTAAAAAAAAACAACCGAATTGATAACTTCCTTTTTTTAAGTCGGTTGAAAACTATCAAAAACATAATTTCAAGTACCGTACCTACATTAGAAAACAAAATTTTTTACCTAGAATTATTCCCATCTCCAAATATCTTTATCAATATGCATCAAATTGGTCTATCGAATTAACAAACAAACAATGAAAAAATACTATACTATAATATACAAATAAACACGTTACGAAATAACATGATAGTAAATATTTCATGAAACATGTTACTCCTTTTGGCAAATCGGTTACAATAAGTTCCAATATTTATTTCGGAGGAAATGACACTGGCAAAATAATTTTATTTATTTGTTCATGTAGTCAGGTTGACATTGTCATATAAACAGAAAAAGAGTACAAATTATAACCTCGTAATAAACGCCATAATCGAAAATAACGATTTCAGTAAAAGTTTATAGGTAAAATCTAGTGAAATTCATTTAAAAAGGCGTAAATAATTACAAAGCATCGTTCTAAAGTGTTAGTGTTCGAAAGAATTGTGTGATTGAAGAAATATTTGCCAACAACCGTGTCGAGAAGGTTTGTTTACCTTTAATTTTTTTTTGTTTGGGACAAATATTATTTGTAAAATTAAGATGGCTACTCTCTCAATCTCTGACAGAAATTTTACATGAAAAGCAATTTGACAAATTGAGAACTTCCCTCTATTTTTTTATGTCGGTTAATAGTTTAGAACATAGTCAAATAAAAAATAATAACTCTCTTAGCAGACTTTGACAGGCCAGTGATGTAAAAAAACTGTAATCTTCGACATGATAAATCTTTCTACAAAAAATGCGAAGGATAAAAAAATATTTTCTCTTTGTTGTGATGTGTAATGATGTAAGTGTGAAAGCCTCCGTCGCGTGGTGTCACGTCGGCCTTCAACACGAGGGGCTCCGGGTTCGATTGTCGAGCGAACGTTACCGTAGCGGGCAATTATTTGTAATTTCTTTACACAATATTTGTTTGCAGTTTTGGAGTTAACGCAAGTAGTAATATTACACCATGAGTCCTGTCAATCCCGGGCTCCGACGCATTTTCCCGGTGAAGCGATTTCTCAGCTGCATCCTCAATTGCAGCTGTTGCAACCGGGAAAACGCTTAGAAGAGGAGGGGCATTGCGGTTGGGTAATTTCAAAGGCGCCAGCCATACGTTAAGAGAAGCTCCTTTTTTATGACATAGGTCGCCAAACGAGCAAGCGGGTCCTGATGGTAAGTGATCACCGCTGCCCATAGGCAACTGCAATCTGTCCTGTTGAAATGGACATGTCGACTAATTTGGGGATTAATGACATGTTAATGCACAAGTTGGTCAACATTTCCAGTTGTTTAAAAAAAAATATCTATTTTCGCTATTATAGCGAAGATCAATCTAATGTTCGTAAATCAACCTACGTTTTATGTGACAGTAATGACACTAGAGGGTTAGGGGCCATCTATATATTTGGCGTCACACATTCTTTTGTTACATTTCTTCCTATCTCTTTAACTTTTTCGGAATGTGACGTTTGGTGTGAGTGACCCTCTGTTGCTATGATAATATTTTAATTTATGGATGCCCCCTTAAAACAATAGGTTTATGTTCAGTTTTAGATTAGACAGTGTCTATATATTTCTGTGGGAGGTCCCAGATCCTGATTATTCGTAGATTCTTGTGAAAATTACACACGGCATCGGGCAAGGATTCTAACAATACCTTACATATATACCATTACCATATCGGTTGAGGCATTTAATAGTTTTGGTGGAAAATAGTTATAGTCCGTCCGTTCGAATGGATTGCACGCTTTGACAAGGCGACGCCGGCAAAAAAGTGTAGGCACCCGTCAATGGCGCTATCGGCAGCTTCAAAAACTCGGCACGCGCTGTACAGACCGTTAATGCGTAGCGCGGAACGGCTGTTTAATTTTGTTACGCAGCGAGTAAAGTACACGAATAAATCTTTTTTTGTCCTTAAGATAAAGGCAATTCTTAGCAATTTGTTGAATTTTTTGGGTTTTGTAAAAAAACTATTTTCCAAATTAACTCTTGTGTCTTGTATTGCAAACCTTTTGGCCGGACAGACTACATATAGAAAGTTCAAGTGTTGATTCGTAGATCGTGGTGTGGTCACTGTTTGGCGTGCAGCATGTCCCAAAGTGGCAGCTCCTGCAGCGCGAGCTGTAGTTCGTGCTGTATCTGCGCGGCCAGCGCGGGCGCGGCGTGCGCTGTGGCCGCGCCGCGCGCCCATGCCGCCACCAGCACGCTCAGACCGCTCAGCGGACCCAGCCCCGTCACGTGCAGGTCCATGCAACTGTGCCACAAGGATTGGCTTCAGGCTTCGATCAAATATAACGGTAAATACACAATTCGCGCTCGAAAAGTGGCACCGGCAAAACAGCGCCCCCATCGAGTTTCGGAGCTGTTTCAATAAACCGCGCTAGCACACACACGTCTCGCGATGACGAAGGTCAGTGAATAGATGCAAAAACTACGCGTCAAAAGTGAAGAAAGAAAGATGGAGTGTCATACTTTTAGTATGTACCGTTTTTGTTGCTGTTTCTAAGTATGCATGATGTTTTGGCTAGGGGAAATTATTTAAGATTCATTTTGTATGAGACTGTGTATCTACCATTATATTTGATCGAAGGCTTCAGGACGACTACTCGCTCAGGAAATATCATCATCATTGCAGCCGTAAAAAGTCCACTACTGGACAAAGGCCTCTCCCAAAGATACTTCGTTCTATGGGAGGATATATTGCCATACTCACCACGCTTCGTACGCGGGTTGGCGAGCGCAGTTTCTTTGGCTACATGTACTTCCGATGCTGTCGAGCGGAAGTATTTTAAAGCTGCGGAAAGATAGCCTTCCCCAGCTTTCAAATACTTCCAATGGGCAGCATCGTCGGATTTGGAAAGGTAATGAAGATATTGGTATACTATTCTTGTATGTTTTATTTTATTTGTTTAATATTTATTTATCTACTTATAATTTTTTTTAAATTGATGCTCTGTCAGTATAATTTATTGTATGTCCAATATGTATTCCAATATAAATGTACACAATTTCCGGAAATGGGTGCAAACAACTGCAACACAGTTCTATACTATCGCAGTTGTTTACGATCCAGATTGTTATTTGAATATTATGTTATTTTGGTTTCTAAAAAACTCTTTAAACTCTTTATTCACTGGGATGAATGGGGGAAAAGCAAGAAGCAGCTCGGGAGGCCGGGCACGCGTACCCGATGCCTTCGCGTACCTTCAACCACCGAACAGGCAGTTGAGGATGACACCCCTGGCCACAGGAAATAAAACACTTTCTAAATTTAAGAAAACAAATCACAAGTGGCTCTCTGTTTTTGGATTTAGCCAAGAGGCAGGTATACAGGCTGTAGACGAAATTTGCATAGTATATAGCGTGATTTTGAACCCCCTAGCTATATTGAAATCTGGGAATCAGAATCCCTAATGGAATACAGAATTGTAAGAAAAAAAGGTAAAAAACGAAAAAAAAAAATTTAACCTTTCATAGCAATTCGTCCAGCTGATCGGCGACTTTGTATGGAAAACCTAATTTTTTTGTTCGTTTTTAACCTTCTTTTCTTGCAATTCTGTGTTCCATTAGGGATTCTGATTACCAGATTTCAATATAGCTAGGGGGTTCAAAATCACGTTGTATAGTACCATTTACTTGTGGTAATGTATATATAGAATATTGGTATGCAAAACATAATTGAAATCCCTTCAGTAGTTGTTGATAAAATTAATTTTAAAATATCAGCTGTTTGAATCTTTCTTGAACATGCTGTTGAAAGTTCTTTCATAAAAGTTCAACGAACTTGAATACTCGGTGGCCTTTGTACCTGCACGAGCAGATCGAGGGCAATTATGTAAATTTTGATACAGGTCTATACTTTGCACTTTGGTAAATTTTAATGATTGTGTTTAAAATTTGACGATACTATAACGGTCTTGTATAGCCTGTGGATTCATTTATTACGTAAATGTCATCAACATCGTGTATAACGAATAATTTGCTCAGAAGCCTTGACTCGTTCCCAAATCAAAGTTTTGACTACGGATTTAAAGATTCAAAGATTTATTCAGAAAAATCGGTTCATAAACGACGAAGTTATCCGCGAACAAACATAATAAAAAAATTATATACAGTCGAATTGAGTAACCTCCTCCTTTTTTTGAAGTCGGTTAAAAATAGGCTTTTTCAGGCACTTTTTCACGTCAATTTACATTTTAAGTGATACTTATAAAATTATATTAAAATTATTAATTATTGTTCAAAAGCTACAAACTACTAGCGTTTCAGACTCGACCACTGCAGTGAAGAAGACGTCGAAAGAAACTTTTTTCAACAGTATTGGTCGCCTACTACGAATATCACTCATCCTAAGTAGCACTGCTTCAAAAATAGATGTTGTATAATTTTGTGTATTTTTGAATAAACACATTAGACTGTATGAGTACGCCGTAGGCACAGTACATGTCTAACATACATATCTATTATTCTCTGAAAAAAAAAAATATTATTAAAACTTATCACTACGGCAACACCTCAATTTGTAACAGCAATACACTTACCCCATTTTGTCGACGCGCAGATCTGTGAGTTGAGCGTAGGGCTCCCACCGAGAGAGCCCCACGGTCAGCGCTAAATGTATTGAGCAGCCGACTAGAGCGGCCGCCAGTCGGCCCGAACACGACACGCCCATAGCCTTGATACGGTAGTCGTCGTAGCCGACCTATATTGAAGATATTAGCCTTAGTTGTGTACTACGGCAACCGTGCCATGACACGTGGCATGTCGATCTTATTTACGTAGGTAAAATAAGTTCTTCTAGTAGAACTTATTTTATTAGAAATTACCTCCTTAAAATGAGGTGATTTTAAACTCTTCGGAATATTTGTTTTTTTTTGTGTATGTTCACATGTCCTGATTATTCGAAGATATCTTTTTTAGGGTTCCGTACCCAAAAGGTACAAGTGGGACCCTATTCCTATGGCTCCACTGTCCCGTCTGTCTGTTTGTCTGTCTGACTATATCTCATAAACCGTGATAGCTAGACAGTTGAAATTTTCACAGATGATTTATTTCTGTTGCCGTTTTTTGCTCGATATTAATAAAGGCAACAGGTAGACGCTTGAAATATTCACAGAATATTGAGTTATATTACTCACTATAAAAATTAAGAATTAAATAAAAGAAAATTAATATATAATGGGGGGCTCTCATACAACGGACAAGATTTTAATGCTATTTTTATACATAATTATACGGAACCCTTCGTACTTTAGTCCAAATCGCACTTGGCCGGTTTTTAAGATATGCGCAGATTGACATACAAATACGCAATCATAAGCTTATGTTTAACGGATATGTTTAGGAGCTGGTATAGACTAACAATCAAAAACTATGCGAGTCGAATCAATAACCCTCATATTATGAATTCTAGCAAACTTCAAAAAAGGGGGTTCAAAAAGTATAGTAGAGTTCAATAAAGGGGGTTCAATCAAATAGCAGAAGTTAAAGTTGTATTCCGTAATAACTACCTGAAGGTCCTTTATCCTGAGCGTGACCTGAAAGGTGGTCCTCATGGGGTCTGGCCTGCTCACGCTGACGTCGTGTATCCTGTTCACTGTCGCCAGGTTCTTGACCCAACCCGAGTCAGTTTCGAACTTGCCCACGAATGATATTGATCCTATCTGGAAGGAAAACCTTTATTTATCTTCCATACTGATCTGCCAGCTGCTTCTCTTCACGCGCAGACTGTAGAAACCGGTCAAGGGAATGGGCAAAAATCTAAAGAATCATGACAATAGGCGATGCGGCTAGTAACCCATCACTAGTTTGATTCCGTTTTCCATCTTTACGCCCACCAACACGCTAAACGTGGCCTTTCGGTCTTGTGACCTTAGACTCTGTCTACCCCGTAAGCAATAAAGACGTGATTTTTTCTTCTATAACTTTGGTTTTGCCCATGCATTTAGAATTTTTTTATTGGATTTTGTCATCTCCACCCTTTATTTTTATACCTGCCTTAACCACTGCCTCCGTGGTCAAGTGGTTAAGGCGTTTGCCTGTAGACCCGGGGGTCGTGGGTTCGATTCCCACGGGAAGCATACTTTGTTAAGTTGCTTTCAGTTTGGTTAGGACATTGCAGGTTTGAATTACCTGATTGTCTGATAATAAAGATGATTCCGTGCTTCGGAAGGCACGTTAAGCCGGTGGTCCCGGCTGCCATCTGGTAGTCGTTAAAGGCCGAGAGGCGGTTCCGAAGAACTCTGACACCAGGGTGTGCATGGTCGATTGACCGTGACACCTACTCGAAATGATGATGATTTTTATACCTTATGCATAAATGTGGCGTGCAGGGGAGGCAGCGCGAGAACCTCCCGGCAGTTCTGCAGCAGAGTCCGTCGCACGTTGATCAGCACCATGTCGATTATCTTGTTGCCGTTCTGCGCCAAGCACTCTACCATTGTACTGAAACAATAAAACATTACTTAAGCTCAAGTCCGGCCCCACATGGAGTACTGCTCTCATATCTGGTCTGGTGCACCTCAATACCAACTCCTTCCTCTTGATTCCATCCAACGCCGGGCAATTCGTATTATCGATGATCCCACACTCACAGACGATTTAGACACCCTCGGTCTACGGAGAGACGTTGGCTCTCTGTGTGTATTTTACCGTCTATACTATGGGGAGTGTTCTGAAGAACTTTTTGAATTGGTGCCACCGTCACCTTTCTACCACCGCACCGCTCGCCACAGGAGTAAAGTCCATCCCCACATCCTTGACACTTGGGTCTCCAAAAATGTCAGAGCGTCACGTGGTTTTTTTCCTCGTACAGCAGGATTGTGGAATGGACTCCCTCCCGAGGTTTTCCCTGTGTGCTATGACTTGAGGTCCTTCAAAAGGCGTGTTTACAGGTATCTTAAAGAGTCGGCAACGCATCAGCAGCTCCTCTGGTGTTGCAGATGTCCATGGGCGACGGTGACCACTTTCCATCAGGTGGCTCGTCTGCTCGTTTGCCGTCGGATATACATAAAAAAAAAAAAAAAACTTACATAAAAACTGGCCAAGTATGAGTCGCATTAGTACGCACACTAAGGGTTTGAGCACCTCAATGTGTAGCTCTTTGAGGCGACCTCTCTTATGAGGTTAAACAAACAATTTTGAGCACGAACACTAGGTGTTCTTAATTATCTGTTGTTTGTCACGTTAAGTCTTCTTAAGAAGTATTACTGGCGCCCTGGGCGAGATTTCTACGAGCGCCCCGTCTTATTGGGGAGATGGGGATGCAATGCGATTGATTCACACTGTCCTGCGTCCTCTGCCCTTGCTTGGTTGTATTTTTTCGTGTGTGTAAATGGCCAACACTGGTGTCAGATTTTCAAGCTGCCTAAAATCATCTGACATAGCTTAACGACCGCCATCTTGGACTGCCATCAATGATGACAGCCGGGTCCTTTCTGCCGCATCGACCGTTTTCCTTGCTTGGTGGGGGCGCCCCTTCGGTATCCAGCGCCCTCGGCGGTCGCCCAAGCGAGCCCTACCCTAACGCCGCTACTGGGCTGCACGCAAGAAAAATGTGTCCCGTTCTGTGTGTAAGCAAGAGCGCAGAACAAGCGACAGAGGTACGATCAGCCTAAGCGTTCAGCTTCTGAAGCATCTATCTCTCAACCGTTATCACGTAAAATTATCGTAAAACGAATTTACAGATAACCGATATTTTGGTTAAATAATAAATAAGCAGCAACTTTTGACAGAATCGAGCAAAAACGCCAAAAGAACACATTTTCCTATAATTATTATTTTTATTTTGTTTATATTATTTG
This sequence comes from Elegia similella, assembly GCA_947532085.1. NCBI lineage: Eukaryota > Metazoa > Arthropoda > Insecta > Lepidoptera > Pyralidae > Elegia > Elegia similella. The sequence goes on along the minus strand of OX383933.1, from coordinate 21,543,627 downwards.
TTGTTAGGTATTTCTACCTTTGACGGTTCATTAGATACAGCCCCGTGACAGACGGACGGAAATCGGAAGCTTTAGTAATAGGATTCCTTTTGAGCGTTTTGGAAAAAGTTTGTGACTATCTAAACTGTGTATTCATATCAAAAAGCGATTTTCTCACTGATGGCTTGTTACCTATAAGCTTCTAGAAGGCTGGGATTGCAGCACACGACGTCAGACACGCTGGTTGCTTGCCGCAGCACCAGTTTAAGGTGCCTCTCTAGTTTCTCTCTGAGCAGCGCGTATAGAGGCAGCGATATGGCTGCCGTCAATGGCAGGTCATCTGGAAATAACGAAATAAATTTAGAATGGGAATCATTCATCAACAGCATCATTGCAGCCAGAAAATTGTTTGTTGTGGTAGAGCCACGCTACCGGCAAAATTCATTTTTGCTAGTAGCATGAATGGGCCGGCTCGTCCGGGGAAGTACTACAGTCTCACAGAAAATCGACGTTTGAGTAGAAGCTTTACCGCTTCTATGCTTCGTTCGGTGTGTGAGAGAGCCGGAGGCCCATCCTCCCCCATATCCTTTCTCCAACTCCTTGAAAGGCCGGCAACGCTCTTTTGCCATCCTATACCATAAAAAAAAATCCATTGCTGGTCATGGGCCTCTTCCAAGGATTCTTCGTTCCATGGGAGGATATTGCCATACTCACCACGCTTGACAGGCGAGTTGGAGAGCGCAGTTGTATTTGGCTTTTTTTGCTTCCGATGCTGCTTCCCATCGCAGGCATTTCGAAGTTGGGGACGGATAGAAATTTGTTGGATTTGGGAAGGGAATAGGCTAGTTTCCTAAAAAAATATAATTAGTCCGTCAGTTAGATATTCAAAAAATATTGGACACGTATTTTTTCTTTTGTCGATTCAACAAAAAATGATAAAGATATAGCCCTTTGAAGTTCCGTGTGACGTCATAGTTTGCTACAATTTTTAGCAAACTTTGACGTCACTTTGACGTTTATTTGACAAAAGAAAAAATACGTGTCCAATATTTTTTGATTATCTAACTGACGGACATGTTATGTTATTATTACGACCCAGGAAACTAGCCTAGGTATATTGGGTTACTACTCACTCGGAAATGGGGGAAAAGCAAGTAGCAGTTCGGGAGGCCGGGCGTGGGTACCCGATGCCATACCTGCAACCACCGGACATGCAGTTGAGGATGACGCTGACCATAAAGTTGACCCATGACAAGAATGTGAATGGAACGAAGCTTTACTGATAAGTGTATCAAATACATTTTTTTGTTAGCCTATTGTGCCTGTTGTTGGGCAAAGACCACACATTATTTCGCCGTTATTATAGCAGACTAGTCTAAAAAACCGGCCAAGTGCGAGTCGGTTTCGTACCGTTATCTATAAAAGTGGCAAAAAATCATGTCTCTTGTATGGCAGCCCCCCTTTAATATTAATTTAACTTTCATTTAATTATTTAAATTTAAAGTAAATATATAACTAAATAGTCTGTGAATATTTTAAGCGTCTACCTGCTACCGTTATCAATATCGAGCAAAAACAAGCAAAAAAAATATGTGTGTTGCATGGGAGCCACCTTAAATATTTATCTTATTCTATTTTTTAGTATTTGTTGTTATAGCGGCAACTTACATCATCTGTGAAAATTTCAACTGTCTAACTATCACGGTTCATGAGATACAGTCTGGTGACAGACGGACAGACAGACAGACGGACAGCGGAGCAATATTAATAGGGTCCTGTTTTTACCCTTTGGGTACGGAACCCTAAAAACTGTTTCAAGATTGGTGGTTTTTTCTATACAAATAGCCAATTCTGGATTTGAAATGAAACGGTTTATTAGCTAATAAAGCGGTTGCTTTACCAAGGTATTGAACAACTTATACATGAAGAGCAGGCCATCCAACATTTAACTAGGAACTCTACAAAAGATTTAGCTGCAGACCCAGTACTGGCTTAAAGTTAAATTATATGTTTACTATTGCAATAGTAAATTACAGTTAATTAAAATTAAAATACGTTTCGCAAGCAGACACCCTACTTATTATTATTTTACTGCGCAATGTATTTGGCCTTCATTACTGTAAGTATCTAGTTCAAGTTAAACTTTTTGTTGTTCGTGTTATCTTTACTAATAATAGAGTAGGCAATTCACTGTTGGGAAATTAGTAACAAACAACTGTAGCCGAGTACGTACCTAAGATGACATTGTCAGGTCGTATTTGGTAACGACTTTATAATGTCAAAACAGATTAAATAATGATTTTATGCCAATTAATCAAAGATCAAGAAATCGAAATCTGATAAATCATGTAAAAAGGCAATGCGGCTAACAACCCATCACTATTCTGAACTGCCGCCATGGTTCAGTGGTTAAGGCGTTTGCCTGTAGACCCGGGGGTCGTGGGCAGTGGCGGCACCTTAAGTGCGCTCGTGCGCTGAACCACCAATTCAAAACATTAAAATTTTTGCAAAATATTAGTTAATTTTTATTTTTTATTACCATATCAATACTTTTTCTTAAACATACAAAGACATTACCAAATAAATTTCCAATTATGACGAAACAATTTAAATGCTTTGCTAAACTATTAAGACTTATTTTCCCTGTAAAGAAAGAATCTCGTGCGCTTCGGCGAGTCACGCGAAGCGCTCATAGAATTTGTATGAGTTACGAGCTAACATGCCTGGCGCATGAGCCAAAAGATAGTTCATATAGTAGCTGACTTCGTACGTGAGTGACCTGTTGTTACATCCTTTCCTTACTATAATATTATGAATGCGAAAGTGAGTTTGTTTGTTTATTTGTTTGTTTGTTTGTTACGCTTTCACGTCGTAACTACTGAACCGATCATCATGAAATTTTGTATACAATTTCTCCGGAGTGCGGAGAAGGACATAGGCTTTTATCCCGGCAAAAAGTACTATTCACGAGGGATCGACATTGACGCGGGCGGAGCCGCGGGCGAAAGCTAGTATTTTAATATTATTTTTTTTATCGAATACGTTTTTTTTGTCAGTTATAGAATGAATATCAAAAGGAGCACGTAACGCCATCTGTGTATAGTTGCAACGCAACTCTAGTTTGTATGAAAAGTCGTGGAAACGTCAAAGATCACAAAAGTCGATATGATTTATTGCTACTTACCAATATGTTTAGCTAACTGTTCGGTTGTAGCGAATTCGTAGCCGCCTCCTCTCTGCGGCGAGGGCCACGAAAGCTGCCAACAATGTCCAAATTAAAAGATATAGGAAACTAAATTACAATAGCAATCAAGTCTATCGGATTTTGAAAAGAGTGGCTAGAGATGATAGCCGCAATTCAGTGGTATTGAAGCTAAGGAATAGGTTGCGAAACCTTACAGATGTTCTTTTTTGATTTCTCTCTTCTTCTTTTCATCTTTTTTGATTGACCTCTGGTTCTTCGGAACCGCCTTTTGGCCTTTAACGTGATTCCTTTAACGACTACCAGATGGCAGCCGGGACCACCGGCTTAGCGTGCATTCCGAAGCACGGAATCATCTTTATTATCAGACAATCAGGTGATTCAAGCCTGCAATGTCCTAACCAAACTGGAAACAAAGTATGCTCCCGGTGGGAATCGAACCCACGACCCCCGGGTCAACAGGCAAACGCCTTAACCACTGGACCACGGAGGTTGTTAATCAGAGTGTGTTGGTGGGAGGACATTGGGTGTAGCCTGTAGGGAAAAATGAGGGACATGGGGAAGGGGGAGAAGGATGGGCCTCCGGCTCTCTCACTCACCGAACGAAGCATAGAAGCGGTAAAGCTTCTACTCAAACGTCAATTTTCTGTGAGAGTGTGGTACTTCCCCGGACGAGCCGGCCAATGCATGCTACTAGCAAAAATTAATTTTGCCGGTATGGTGGCTCTACCACAACAAAGCGAGCGGTCTGGGTGTCTATACGGGCAAAAGAGGGATTCTCGACCGAATTTTTGTAGTGCGCTACGTGTTTCAATCGTGAGACGCTCTATGCGTCTCGTGATGCAGGGAAAAGTTGAAGGCACCAGGCCACGGGGTAGATCACCAATGAGATGTACAGATCAGATGAAGGCCGCAACTAAGAGCTTGGATTACGAATGTACCCGGAAAGCTGCAGTCCACGTCGAATGTCGCCGTGTTACCAAGATCATCACTCATCGTGATTTACAATCATGACTACGACCGCTCTGGCAAGAGTGTACCGACTAAGAAGAAGAAGAAGAACGTGCCCCAAGATCAAAATAATTCAATATCGTTAGAGCCTCATCTGTGTCTTCCTCCATGCAGTTCTGGGAGAAAAGAAAAATCGTAGAATGTACCAGCTGCTTCTCTTCCCGCGCAGATCGTAAAAGGCGATCGAGGGAACGGGCAAAATTCCGAGGAATCATGTTAATAGGCGATGTAGCTAGCACCCATCACAGTTTTAATTCCACCTAATGCCCACCAACGTGCTAAACGTGGCCTTCGGGTCTAGACCTAGGCTCGGTCTACCCCGCAAGGGAAAAAGACGTGATACTATATACGTATGTATTAATCTGTAAATTAAGCAACTGATTTCGAAAAATACATACACACATACATAGTATCACGTCTTTTACCCTTGCGGGGTAGACAGAGCCCAGGTCTATAAGACCTTATGGCCACATTTAGCATATTGGTGGGCATTAGCTGGAAAACGGAATCATAATAGTGATGGCTTGCTAGCCGCATCGCCTAATGATATGATAAAAAAAGAAAAAAAATTACGAATCTCGAAAAGTGTAAGCTACCGACTGTTTAGTGAGTCCGCCGCCCGATGCGTACGTATAGTTAATCGTGTCGCTGCGCCAGTTTTAGCGGCTCATGGGAGTTACGGAGAAAAAGTTGTCAACTTCTTATTCTTACCTTAACCAGCACTTCATCGTGGACAAACTGTATGCCAGGGTTGATGAAGGAGAACGCGTCATCCTTCAGCACCAGTCCCACTTCCACATCCGCTGTCATGTTCGACAACGATATTCTACAAATGAAATTTATGACACGTTGAAAATATAGGTATGTACAAGATACCTGACCAGGCCCAATACTTATATCTTGAACTAGCTGTTGCCCGCGACTTCGCCCGCGGCAATTTCTGTTATTATGATTAATTAGCGTAGATGAACAATTTTCCCCCGTTTTCAAAACATTTTTTTATTGATGCTTTACATGATATTGGTCGCAGCGTGATGTTTTATAGCCTAAAGCCTTCCTCAATAAATGGACTATAAATGGACAACAGAAAAATAATTTTCCAATTTGAACCAGTAGTTCCTGAGATTAGCGCATTCAAACAAACTCTTTAGCATTATATTATGGTATAGATTTTCTTTTAAACTATAAATAATATTAACGTAAAAATTTATAGTATGAAAGACATCATAAAAATCTTTCTGTATATACATTTTCATGTTATTATTATTTATAGTTTAAGAGAAAATTCAAGATATAAGTAGTGGGCCTGGTCATGTATCTCTGTCCGTGACTGTAGCTCCTTGGTACTTGGTACTTGGTACCTCTTCCTCATATGAGCGTTTGAAGAGCCCGGTGGCCCAGTGGGCGTGAGCATTACACGCATATTAAGTTAAGCAATCCCGGGCGCGGTCCATACTGGATTGGGTGGCCACATAAAAATATCCCGAGCTCCTCCGTGCTTCGGAAGGCACGTTAAGACGTTGGTCCCGGCTGTCATCATTGATGGCAGTCGTTACGTTATGTCAGATGCCTTATGGCAGCTGGAAAAAATCTGACACCAGTATTGGCCACTTACACACACGAGAAACAAGAATATGAGGGTTTTCTTGGTTGCATCTTGTATGCATTGAAGTCCTTTGTCTACTATGATGTAATGATAGCATTCATACTGTTAAAGAGTCGAACTAAACGCTTTGACATTTCCTTTTTGGTTCAAGTAGCTAAGGTGTGGAATGAAGTGCCTGCGTCTATAAGTCTATATTCCCAGACAAGTACAGTCCCGGGACATTCAAAACTAGAATAAATGGGTATCTCTTGGATAGGCATGTAACATCCTCGTCTTCATTGTCACTTACCATCAGGTGAGGTAGGAGACAAATGCCTAATCCAATATTTAGTAAAAAGAAAATATGATTTGACATATTTTTACGGAACGTAGATAAATACCTGTGAAATTGAGTCAAAGTATTTGCCCACCACCGGGAATCGAACGCAGAGCCCCTCGTGAGTATGATTTTTGATAATTTACTGTATTTTCCATCTTGGAAGTTGTTCAGTAATATATTGTATAATAATATACTGAAGTAAAGGTGCATTTTGTCAAAATATTCACAGGGCCACAGGGTGAACATGATATGGTGTAGTAGTGATATATAGTCCATGTTAACAAATGCAAGTGACTTGTTTGTCACTCAGTTATCAGAGGATATTTTCACACTGAGATAAGATGTCATAATGAATATAATGATGTACTGTTTTATACATTTTACCAGTTAGTCATCCAATGTAGGTACAGACCTGTGTGAAAGCATTATGAAATTTGTAACTGCATTTAAATACAGGATGTCTTATAGAGATGGGAGAGTGAGGGGACATAGTTTTTAACACATTGTATGCACAATAATACAACTTTAGGGAGACAGATCGTTCAATGTTATAAAACCGGCCAAGTGCGCACAATGGGTTTTGTACGTTATATTTGATAAATATGAAATTATTAAAAATATTTTTATCATATGATGTAACTCAAAATTAATGCTTTTCACAATTTTTCCTTTATCTGTGCTATAAGACGTTGATTCGTACAAAATATCAAGATTTTGAGTTCACGGGAAGTACCCTGTAGGTTTTGATTCCCTTTGGGAATATCGAAAAATCACAAAAATTTGTGGCATAACCAGCTGTCTCTATTGATTGCATTAGCTTAAAAGTTTTATTTTTTCACAGCTCCAAGGGACAGTAGAAATTAGTATTTGATATGAAATTCAGCTTGATACCTCTACGCGTAGGAATGTGACAGACAGACAGATGGATAATCAAGTGATCCTTTCCTTTTGAGGGTTCCGTTTTTTCTCAAACTTCTCTTAGTTTGAAAAAGTAAAGTTAACAACAATTTAAATATAAAAAATAAACCAACTTCAAATGTTCCTAGTGACTGATACAAACTTATCTCTCTGTCTCCAAAACTACTGAAACGATTTTGATGGAACTTGACTGTTCCCACAGTGGGACTATACCTAGTTAAACTAAAAAAAATACTGTAATCCTACTTAAAGTCCCTGAGATATGCGTGGACAAACAAACAAATATACATAATATTCTTATGAAATTTGGCACTTATGTTTAGAAGCTGATATAGTCTATTATATACAAAAGCCATGCAATTCTGACAATATTACATAGTATATGGTTCCAATTGAGAACCAAACCTCCTTTTAGTGAATAAAAAAAGCATTTTGCTTTAACAATAGTTGATTTCTAAACGCTAGTAGATTAATATATTTTCATAAAAAGGAGTCTTATTTAGGTTAATAAGGTATAGGTCTAATTAAATAATTAAATTAAAATATTATTATCATGAGTCATAAGTGGATTTGATGAAGGTTTATTTTGTGTACCAATACCAATTTATGATCATTTTCAAATCTTTAGCCATTTAACCTGAGAACAATTTGTATTCTGAAGATTTTCACATACCTAACAGCAAAAGACAGTTAGGGGGATTTTTTTGCCTTTTTTGAAAAGTGCAGCTATGTTATTGTAGAGTATCATCAAAATTCATGCAGTATATTTTGGTTGAAGGAGTGTCAAACATCTGCTCTAGTATACAAACTGTCATATTTATAATATGAATAGGATAACTTACAGAACATGGCCCTCTGACATCACCGGTATAAGGTTATACAAGTTCTCATTGAACGCGCTGTAGAGGCCCTTTACATTGACCTCTCCTAGTGAACACGACAGCTTGAGCGCCATAGATTTGAGGTCCAGGGACAGGCTCTGCACGTGGAATGTGGGTGGCTTGACTAGTTCCAGTCTTGTGAGGTTCCTGAAAGATAAAAGTCTCCTATGTTACTATTTGGATGTGTAAGTATCTAACATTTGTGTCAGATTATTGAACTATCTTCTATATACATAAAACAAAGTTGGGTCAGTTACACCATTTATACTCCAAGATCAGCTGGACAGATTTTGATGATTTGGTATGGAGGTAGTTGACACCCTAATTAACATATAGGTTAATTTTTTACCTAACTACTCAAAGAAGAGGCAGTACGAAGTTCAGGGGTCAACTAGATTTATATAAATCTAAGGAACTAAGAAAGAAGCTCGAAATTTTACACCAGTAATGGCCATTTACCCAAACGAAAAACAAAGCAAGAAACTGTTTTGTCAACATCACTGAGTCTGAGTCCACACAAATGTGCAATAATTCCTTTATTTTTGGTTTTTCTTGACTCACTAACAAAAACTATTCTTTTGCAATTATAATGATATATATTTTATATTTAGGCCAAGTCCTTTGGCTGCTCTGGCCAAGTATGGCCCTAGTAGTACAGAGAGGGTCGTACTCCTGCAGTGGAGACTAAAAAGGACCTGAATATGATGATGATGATGATGATATTTTATGTGTATAAAAATATGAATATAATAAGAAATATTTATCGTTTTCATAGCGTTTTCCTATGAATATCTTAAATATAACTGTATAATATGTACACTAAATAAAAGTTTTCTATAAATAAAAAATGTCACGCAGATCATTAGTTCTAGTTGTTAGTATTATATTGCTAAAGTTATAAAACAATAAATAAATACCTTAAATATATTAAGTGCTACTTACACTTGAGTGTTTTTGGCAAAATATGAGGTATCTTCCAGAGTTTTTGGTTTATTCTGCTCCCCATTTTTAGTTTGCTGAAGCACGACATTAGTAAAACTCTGAAAAAAGTTCAATATGATAACCATGGAAAGATGTGTAATATAGCTATAATACAATGCCTGAATATTAGCCCTTATAGGGAAGAAAAATCATGAGTCGCTAAACCGAAGGTCACGTTTAGGAACTAGTTCGTAGACATAAAAAGGGCATTAATTATAGTAACATATCGTCTAGCTTATTGTTTTTAAACAATTATGAAATGATCGGTTTTTATGAACTGCGACAATAGTAGGAGTTATGGGCGCTGCTTTGCTTTATTAAGGCAGCCCCAGATAAGCGCAGGAGTGTGGAGAAACTAATATTTGAACAAACATTACCCGTTTTATAACATCTTGAAGATTAGGCTGTACTGTCGTCAAGAGATTATCCAATTCTTGTTCGATATCGATAGTACCATCCTCAGACATTTTGCTATATACATTCCACCTGCACCTATTATGTCAACGTAATTTATCAAAGTATTAAATTATGTTTAATTTCACAATTAACGAAACATATTGAACAGTTTAGTCCAAAAAATTGATTGCTTTGACGTTTGTTTATTTTGACATTTTACTTTGACAGAACAACTGACACGCACGAAAACGTTGAGTTGTCAGTTGTCTTTTTGTTTTGGGTGGCACTGACAGTGGCAGGCAAATTTCCAGTGCATTTATCTTTTAGCCGACTTATAAACGTAGGAGTTGTGTAAGTGTGTTAGAATAAACCTTTTTATTGGTATGTTAACCGATTGTAATGATCACAATATTGGGTATCGTTTGGTCATTATCATTTTGTGTAGGTGACACGGTCAATCGACCATGCACACCCTGGTGTCAGAGTTCTTCGGAACCGCCTCTCGGCCTCTGACGTGGTTCCTTTAACGACTAACAGATGGCAGCTGGGACCACCGGCATAACGTGCCTTCCGAAGCACGGAATCATCTTTATTATCAGACAATCAGGTGATTCAAGCCTGCAATGTCCTAACCAAACTGGAAACAACTAAACAAAGTATGCTTCCGGTGGGAATCGAACCCACGACCCCCGGGTCAACAGGCAAGCGCCTTAACCACTGGACCACGGAGGCTGTATGGCTCCGGTAGCACAGGAGCATGAGCTCCTGCAGTGAAGACTAAAAAGACCTGATGATGATGATTTATCTACTAAGAGGATCGAATCGACATGATTTATGCTAACGATATAGTGTTGCCAGGTCTATAAAGTGAATAGCCGAACAGAGCAGGTAGCCGGACATCTGGGTAAAAAGGCGGGAGACTTTTATTTTTTAGTCTTAGTATATTACGTGACTTGATTTAAGGTAGAATTAACGAGATCTGATGGTAATATTCAAAAATAAAAGGTCAAACCTAAAAAACTGGATTAGCAGGTCTCTCTCTAATTTGCCCGGACACGTAACCAAAAAGCCTGGGAATGGTCGGCTTTATCCGGACGCATGGCAACGTTACAGATTTTTATTTATGGATGGATTTTTCACCGCTTACCCTATTATTTGCTGTTGGTCACGCCCACAGGCAGATTTACACATTGGGCCATTTGATATTTTGCTCCGCTAGGCAATTGGCAAAATTTTATCAACATATTATGTAAATAGATACTTAGACTCTAGGTTTGCTCGATTTTGTTTGTGAAAATAAAATGACGCAATATAAAAGTTAATTATTAAAAAAAAATAGATACTATTTTTATAACTTACAAGTTATAGCAAGCAACCCCCGCCACGAAATTCCATTTTTCTTGCAAACGGCTGGACCAAACTGATATTACATTTTTACATTATTATATTATAAAACATATCCATGGAACTATCGCTAGAAATCCTGTTTTCAAAAAATAAAAACGCATTCGTATCGGTGTACTCGTTTAATAGCTATGGTGCCCCAGACAGGCACACACGCATAGCGGCCATCCCTCTTCTTGTGTTAGGGGTCGAAAAATGAAACTACATTTACGTAATATTTGCGTAGTTGCCGGTAAACCGCCTGTGACCACCGCAATATTGTAATCAGTCGTACGTTTTATGCAAACGTTACATAATTAATTTAGGTTCTGCACGCATAACTGAAAAGTATTAAGTTTAATCTTCACAAAACAATTGAACTTTATACACCGTGACGTTTATTGATAAGGAAGAAAATGTCGAGTGTCCACTGAATTTAAACATGTGGATTAGCAATATTTATTTTTGTATAATATTATGTATTTTTATCATGGATGTAGATGCAAAGCGCAAAAGTAGATCCCACAAACACGGTAAGGGTAACCTAAAACCTATGAGTGTATGCCTAGATATTAATTGTTTGTTGTTTCAAATAAGGTGCTCGCTAAGAAGTACCTAAACATTTTTATTTATATAAAATTTCCTTTTTGAAGCAGTCTCTCGTAGAAAAAATGGAAGAAGAAATAACAATAACTGTTGGATGAAACTAAACGCAAAAGAACACTTTACAATTATGGAGGCGTTGGAAGGTAAGTCAATATGTTTAGATCTCTTCTTCTTTTCGTTTATTTGATGAACTTATGACACAGGACGGCAATCGAGCAAGCGGGTTACTTGACGATAAGTGATCACCGCTGTTCATGGACAACTGCAACACTAGGGGTGTGACAACAGCCGTTTCGGCCTTTCAAGAAAATAGACTCGTTATTTGAAGGGTCTTAAACTCTCTGCGGCGGTATTCCCGAATCCATACGACAGATTACGACATTCATTCCACGGTTCGGAATAAAAACTTCCTGCTACGGACGACAGTCCGTAGCAGGAAGTTTCTATTAAAACGTGCGGTGGTCGACTGCCAGTTATTCATGTGGTAGGGATGAAATTTTGCGGCAGGTATTAGGTCAAACAATTCCTCGGAGCATTCCCCATGATATATGCGATAAGGAATGTACAAGGATGCGACATTCCTACGCAGAGTCAAAGAATTATTACAGTTTACATTATTAAAGTCCGTTTTGCAGCATTGATCATGTATTCATTAGCATTGATTGCCTTACTTCCAAGTTTTTCCTTCCTTCCATTGTAGGTACCTACGGAAAAAGCCTGGTGCCTCTTATGCCAATGACCATAAATAATCTAAGCTACCAACAGAGAAGTTTCAAAACATAGGTATTTTAATATGTTAACGAAACTTAAAACTTACATATCTATACCTTACACCTAAAAACGAGCAACAACTAAAATTATGAAAAATTAAAAAATAATAAAAAACCTAACAAAAATTACAATATTGTTTAAAAGTATTAAAAAAACCCTAAGTTAACAAATAAAAACCTAAAGATGAAAAATGTCCCGCAAATCACTGCCTGACACCACACCACACTGTAGAAGTAGTGTGTCCAGAAGGCTGGTTTACTTTGTGCAAAGATTTTGCCAGCCCTTTGTGCAAAGATATTGCCAGCCCTTTGTGCATAGATATTGCCAGCCCTTTGGTCATTTGAGCACCTCTACCAGCCTTTGGTTGACAAACTTGAACATTTTGTGAGATGTGGGCCCCAACGTTTCCACACCAAACGGTTCGAATCCTCACTTATAATATTACTAGTTTTCGCCCGCGCTTCGCCCGCGTTAATGTTAATCCATCGGGAACAGTACTTTTTCCCGAGATAAAAGGTAGTCTATGTCCTTCCCCGCAGTCCAGAGAACTTGTATGCAAAATTTCATTCGGTTCAGTAGTTACGGCGTAAAAGCGTAACAAACAAACAAACAAACAAACAACAAACATACTCACTTTCGCATTTATAATATTAGTAAGGATAAGGATAAGGATGGATAAATGCGAAAGTGAGTTTGTTTTTTGTTTCTTTGTTTGTTACGCTTTCACGCCGTAACTACTGAACCGATCATCACGAAATTTTGCATACAAGTTCTTTGGAGTGCGGAGAAGGACATAGGCTACCTTTTATCCCGGGAAAAAGTACTATTCCCGAGGGATCGACATTGACGCGGGCGGAGCCGCGGGCGAAAGCTAGTATGTATATAAAGCATGATTTTTTTATTCTTACACAGAGAAGTATGCGAACGTCCGAAAAGAGTACGACGACCAGCTATTCTTTGACAATTTCGACGAAGAAATGCTAGGGGTAAGTTTAATGTTCTCAGGCCTCCGCATCTCATTACGAGAAAACTTATCCGTGCCCTGCAAAACCAATCTTAATACGATTGTGATGATGTACATATGTATGGATGTTACTTGAAATAGCATAGCGTAACAATAGCAAATAGAATAGCAGATCAGTCACGAAAAAGTTCAAATTATTTTATCATAAAGTAAAAATTATTTTAACCCTTTCACCGCGAGACTTTATATCAGTTGTCGTGTCCTAGCACGAAGCACATTGAATTGAAAATAATTACTAACAATATACGGTTGTAATAATAAATAAATAAATGTATAGGGACATTGTAGTGTTTGTATCTATGAAATAGATACATACGCTGTCTCACGCACACTGGTGGGGAACACAAATGTCAGTATGACAGTAATCAGTCTTTCGGGTATCGGCACTGAGTGAAGACGTGTCCCGCACTAGGTGTGATAGTGAGCCAGTGTTAATACGTATAGTAAGTAATTAAGTACACTACAAATGGCGACGAGGAAAAAAGGTAAGCAAATTAATTTATTTTGCAAGCAAAATGTTTCAGAAATAAGTAACAATTAGCGACAGGATCTTCTTTTTCAAAAAAGGAAAATAGGTTTAAAATCATAAAATTAATTGGGAAATTTAAATGCTAATAAAGATAAATAATTAAAATATTAATATTTATAAAAAAAAAACAGTACTTTATATTCATATTTTGAGATCCTGCCCCTGGTGACTGATTTATTATGAACTAGCTTTCGCCCGCGGCTCCGCCCGCGTCGGTGTCGATTCCTCGGGAATAGTACTTTTTCCGGGATAAAAGGTCCTTCTCCGTACTCCAGAGGACTTGTGTGCGGGATTTCGTGATGATCGGTTCGGTAGTTGCGGCGTGAAGGCGTAACAAATAAACAAACAGACTCGCTTTTGCATTTATAATATTAGTAAGGATAAATGCTAAATTATAAAAAAAAAAAGCAATATTGGTGTATGTCATTCGTTTCTAATCAATCTTACTTTAATAGCGTATATGAAATTATTATTGTGTTCAACACTTAATAAAAATATATTCAAATAGTTTGTCTCATGGCACACATATTATGTCATCTTATCAAATTAGTGAAAATATAAAATAATGAATTCCTTTTAATGTTCGTTTCAGGATATAGCAGTTTTGAGCGAAACTTAGGAGCGTTTCCACTCTCAAACAATATGTTTCTAATTCCATTACAATGTTGGTTATATAAGTGGCATAAATTATATGGTGCGCTGTGATTTGTTTTGACTATACAAAAATACTAATACAATTATTTATTACTATCCTTGTGACTCCATGTGCAATTGTGTTGTTCTAACTATACTGGAAATCCAGTATGACGTTAAGTAAGATATTTTAAAATAAAATTAGGTTTATTTTCTATATTAATGAATGAATTAACTCTTTATGGTACAGCAAAGAATTATCATAAAAATAATATTAAATTAAATATATATGAACAATGGGAGGTCTTATCGCTGAAAGCCATTCCTTCCAGACAACCCATGAATAGAGAGTAATTTGACGGGACTCAGCCTTAATTATACATATATACATGCTTATACTCTAGGTAAATAAATGGATATATATACAAAAGAAAAATAGATGTTGTATATTCGGCGAGCTCCGTGGCGCAGTGGTTGGTACGCCGGGCTGCGACATGGAGGTTTGCGGATTTGGGCCCCGGTTATGTGGTGATGGGGGGCGATCTGTTTTTGATTAATGTTGCCTGTATAGGTACCTGTTGTAAAAGTATGGTGTCGTTGGGTTGGTGTCCTGCGGCGCGGGTTCACAACTTTCGTAATTTGAGTGATGTGTTAGGCACACATCACTCAAATTATATATTTTATATTACTTATTATATACAATATACAATATATACGTATAACAACAGTTGGACAGTGGTGAATAATTTGTAAAATTGAAGGAAAAACATTATTGTTAAGTAATAAAAAAATAGGTACTTCTTCACTTTAACTTATTATTACACATTATACACTACAAACATACACTAGAGAAATTCGCTCTATGGGCAGGCGTTGTAGGGTGAAGTTGTCAGCCGACTTTAAGGGATATACATTTGAGTGCTGAAGAAATTGAAATCTACATACATGTTGTAGCATTGGTGTAAGGGCAGCCATAAACCTCTTAAAAAAATTTGTTTATTCCAATGCTGCGCCTTAATAACCTACCTGGTTGCTGGAATTTCACTCTAATCTTAGTTTCTAATCTCTGAATATCATAATTATGTGCGATTTGATGTGTGTGAGACATGTGATTTGGAAAAAATTGATTGGATGTAAGGTCGGTTTGTGGACGGTAGTTTTGCGTGGTGATGGTGGAAGAGAGAGAGAGAGATGCGTGATAGATACTAATGATAACGATGATGATGGTGATGATGACGGAACGTGACATTTTGTCGTTGTTGAGGCCGGTATTCGTCAATTTAAATTCCTATTTTGATGCCCCGGATGTAAATTTATAAAAACAACGTCTAAAGCCAAGTTAAAGGAATATGGGTAAGTATATTGGTAAACATCAAACTAATATTATGTTATTTGACAAATACAACCTCATTATTTGCTGTAATAGGGTAGGATATAGGTGTCCATAACACATTATGAAAGGAAACCTATATAACCGTTGTAAATGGTATGCAAATATAAATGGAAATCAATCACCAACTGCGCATACGGTATCTCTGCAAGAAACGAAGGAAAACATTGCTACTCTCACATCAACGGAATATTGAAATTACCAGGCTAGATTATTTTATTAACATCATCATAGATACACAGAAATAAAATTAGACATTTGGTTTTATGAAAAAAAAGAAAGGGAAACAATCAGTTGTGACGAAATCGGCACAACAATGACTCAAAAGATCAAAAGATGTTTTCATTTATGGGTGGTAATTACTGGCTTATAGAGTTAATGCCTTATTTATAGATGTCTAGAAAAGAACCATTATATATATTTATATACTTCAAAGTATATCTATTGTAGTATCGACAACTATTCCAGCTTTGCCTTAAGCGTTAAACAATTATTTGATACCTCTGTCATAGAAAAATTAATTGTTTTTATATCTATGTTTAGAAACTGGACAAATAAGTGAGAAAATGTTACTAAACTGTGTATACTTTTAGTTGCAGGTTTTTGTCAGCGAACATCTTAAGATTTCCTAAGATGACAATGACATGAATAACCAAGGCATCTCTTAAATTGAATGAGTCTCATCGGCGTCCATTGGACGAGGCGTCCATTAGATTTGACGAGGCGTCCATTAGATTGGACGAGGCGTCCATTAAGTTGGACGAGGCGTCCATTAAATTGGACGAGGCGTCCATTAAATTGGACGAGGCGTCCATTAAATTGGACGAGGCGTCCATTAAATTGGACGAGGCGTCCATTAAATTGGACGAGGCGTCCATTAAATTGGACGAGGCGTCCATTAAATTGGACGAGGCGTCCATTAAATTGGACGAAGCCTCCATTGAATTGGATGGTGTAGGTCAACGTAGTTAGGGGCCAATAACCCAAACCTACTGTTAGACCCATGAAGTCTATGATGGTTAACGTAGTTAGGGGCCAATAACCCAAACCTACTGTTAGACCCATGAGATCTGTAATGGTCAACGTAGTTAGGGGCCAATAACCCAAACCTACTGTGAGAGCCATGAAGTCTATGATGGTCAACGTAGTTGAAGGGCGGATAACCGAAACCTACAGTTGGAACCAGAACTTAATGATAAACAAAATAGTTTTTTTAATTGTGATGTTAATAACATGATTCCCAACTCCGAGATCCCCGAAAAAGGGTAAAGAAAAGGCTTGAGAGTGGACTGAGAGCTAGTTTAGTTTGATGATGCATTGACCCAAGAACAGGGAGGAATATAACAAGCTAGATTGTCTTGAAAGTTTTACAAGAATTTTGGAATTTACGTCAATAGTTCAAAACTATTACTTTACCTTTTAAATTAAGGCATTACAATTCGTTTGACATAACAACATGGAAATGCTTCAAAAAACAATGACTATTGAGGAAAATTACCTATATTATAAAATTGAAGTTTTCCGCGTCGTAACAGGAGTAATATGGAGAGATAAAAGGAAGACAAAAGATGAAACATGAAAAACTGTTGTGTGAATTACCGTTAAAATATGTCATCGATACTAAGGAACGTATTGGGCTTCCAATGTGTGTTTGAACGACCCCTTCAAATGAGACATAGTATCTCTTTACTTGCAACCAGAATGGCAGAGACTAATCCTAATGGCCGGCCAGGCTAATCATAAAATATCGAAGCTTAATGAGGCTTGGCTAGAAAATTTAAAAAAGGGATAGGCATGGAAACTTGTCTGCGCTAACAGATATCAGTTTGGTGTGTAATAGATACACCATAATAAATGCCAGACAACACTTCAGCTAGCCCTGTGGTTTTCGGCAGATAACCGTGTGGTTTACGGCAGAATGGAATTGGGCCACTCCAAGTCTTCGCGTGGTTGTCATAGAAGGCGACTTAAGAAATACAAGCTAAACAAAGCTCATAAACATCAATGACACCTCTCCAACCCGTCTGGCCAGCGAGGAGAGTGTAGGCCAAATCCTCTGTCTGCTCTGGATAAGTACGGCTCCAGTAGTACAGAGAGGGTCATGCTCCTGCAGTGGAGCCTAAAAGACCTGATGATGATGATGACTTCAGGTAGACTGGTCCTCCATTACAGATGTTATTCAATCTATTATGCTGAAGCAAAAATCATCTGCAAAGATGGAGTGGCGACAATCATAATAAATATGTAAGGTTCTAAGGGTTAATAAAGAAGACATTACGCAAAGATTGCTATAGAAGTGAATCTGATATTTAGTACAAGTGTATGGTGTTTGTATCCCGCTTTTCTGTGTCTGGCCAATATTAATGCCAGATTGTGTCAGTGTAATAAAGTGAGCGAGTGGACTATAAAATAAAACTGTATAGGTATAAATTAATTACTGAAAATAAAATAATTTTGCCATTTATTTTAAACAACTAAGTAATTTAGTTTGAAGTTACGATAAGAACATTTTCAGCCTATGATATCTTTCGATTAACAATATTACCGAAAAATTTACACAGTTATGAAAAACACTGTATGTAAATATTAGTATCAGATATTCGACTGTGTCTTAACGTGGCGTCACTTTTGGTGACATAAATCTATTTATCTAAAGTGTCTAGATATTTGATTGATCAAGATCTGAATGTGGGCACTTGGGGCGTAAAATGTTTATGAGTAAAGTGTTATAAAATACAATCATCAGAGGTGTTGTAATAGATTAAACGTGAAGGAAGGCGCGTTTGGGCGTTGTGATGGATTAAGTGTGAAAAAGGCGCGGTTGTTAAAACAGATTTGCTGATAGCCCAAATACCTGCACGCTGGAGGTCCTGTACCTGTTTAATGCCACACAAAACGCATTTCAGGTTATTCAATAATAAATGCTATTCAAATAATAAAAAAGATGATTTAAACGGAAAATAGGAAAGACATGTAAGGTGTGTGTATGGAAAATAAATCGTAGGGTAAAACCAGAGGCTGCACATCAAACAATAGTCCAGAGTTTGACACTTGTCTTAATAACCTGTTAAATAGATAAAAAAACTTCATAATTCAGCAAGTATCAAAGTAACGAACGCTCTCAGGAAAATATTTCCATATCTAGATAAGCTGGAAAATATACAAACGATGCAAATAGATGCTTTATTCACAAGCAGCATAGCAAGGTGGCTAGCAATTTATTTAGACAATTAAATAAAAGAATGCGAATAAAGAGTTTCAAAATTATGAAGAGAGGGAATATCAAAGGTTTAGACAAGTATATTCAATATAGGATAAAGTACATTAATAATACATGCGGAATGTATTAAGCTAATCAACAGGAAAAAGAAAAGAAAATGAACAAAGAAAGAGATGTTAAGTATTTGTGCGAAAATAACATTAAATGACTAGAAAAGAATACGAAGTTCGAATTGAAATAATATAGTGAAACATAAAGTAACAACAAATATAAGTCATGAGATAAAGATTTGTTTCACTTGAGATCTAATAGTTGGCGTTATGGTCAATACAAATAGTTTGCTATTCCTCCTCAGCTTAACAATATTTGATAAGGAAGGGATGTAGTGTTTGTATCTATGAAATAGATACATACGCTGTCTCACGCACACTGGTGGGGAACACAAATGTCAGTATGACAGTAGTCAGTCTTTCGGGTATCGGCACTGAGTGAAGACGTGTCCCGCACTAGGTGTGATAGTGAGCCAGTGTTAATACGTATAGTAAGTAATTAAGTACACTACAGACATATCACACAAATTGAGCTAGCCCCACAGTAGGTTGTGAACTTGTGTCGTAGGATATCTACTAAACGATACTATATATTAAATAATAATATAGATAAACATCCGAAACCCAGGTCAATCTGAAAAAGATCGTTTTCCATCATGACCGGGGATCGAACTCTACCCGGGTTCGATCCCTCGTGTCGCAGGCTGGCGTGTTAACCACAGCGCCACGGAGCTGTCAAACAATGTACCTTATAATAAACATTCTTATCCGAATACAACATAGTGAAATGACAAAAAGCCAGATTTTGGTTGGAATTATATACAGGAATTATACGACGATGGCGTAATGGGCAAGTAAATGTTTGTTGGATTAATCGACGTTCGCAGTGAAAGGGTTAAATTATTATTCAAAGAATAGATAATAATTTTATACACGGTGAAATTTTGATCGTTCTAGACCCTTTAAAGAATGATTCAGCCCGTTGATATGTATCGAATTGCCTATTTATTTTATATGGAACTGCCTATTTTTTTTTTGAGTTCCCAGGGGCTGAATCACCCCTTTAAGGGTCCAGAACAATTAAAATTTCACCGTGTAGGTATATTTTTTATCACCAGCATTTTCTGGAGAGTCAAGGTGCTGCAAATAGCGAAGCCCAAAAAGTGGGAAACCTGAAGAGCTTAATTCCTTCTGGACTAAACCTTGGAGGACACTCCATGATGAGGACGCCCGATTCCGTAATGTCAGTATTTATAACTAATAATATGATGTTATAAGGTCGCTAGTGACCTTTTACACTAAGTTTCAAGAATCCTAGTCTTAGCCAATCATTTTCATTGGTGTACCATTTCCTGCCTGTAACAAACCCCCGCCCATGAAATCCTCATATCAGGCACGCACGCTCTTACTTAGCAAACGGCAAGCCGGCCATCGTTGATAAGTGTAGATTTAAACTTTTATTTGATTTAATTTATATGTATATATAATCTTAATATATGTACATATATTTTGTATTCCTATATTTAAATAAAAGTTAAGTTAGTTAGTTACCTCTACATTAATCAACGATGGCCGGTTCTACGTTATATTGTATATATACGATATGAAAAATATATACACATTATGAGTAAATAAATATTTGTGTGCTAATAAAATAAATATTTACATACTGACCAGGAACATCCCGTAGAGTGTACCAGTTGCTTCTCTTCCTGCGCAGACGGTAGTAGCCGACCAGGGAGTGGGCGAAAATCTAAGGAATCATGTCAATAGGCGATGCGACAAGCAACACATCAATCAGTCAATCAATGTTTATTTGCAAGAATACAGTAATGCATTATCAGCCCTACAAAGAGGCGTGCAAATATTGCAAGTAAAGTCAAATTACAATTTAATATTTAACATAAAAAAAAATAACAAATGAATCAAGTTCTCTAAAAAAAAGAAATTACTGTGATTAAAAATTCAAATATTCTTTTAGGTCATAAAACATTTTTCTAGCAGCCATGCATCTAGGTAGCTGCTTCTTAAAAGTCCTCCCTTGAAGAGTTTATATCACTTGGGAGTTTGTTATACAAAATGATGCACATGTTATAAACATTTTTGTCATAAATGAAACAATTTGAGGCCGGTTTGAACAATAAGTTGCCATATTGTCTTCGCTGTTGTCGTACAGACATTTCATTTCGTTGAGTAAAGAAGTGAGAATTACTTATTATTCACAAATAAACGTCTCTTTACGTACATTAAAGCCAATGGTAAAATCATTATAATAATTATAATAAAAAATAGTTTATTAGATAATACTCGAATACATTTTTTTGTATAATAAATCATAAATATTTTGATTACATGTGGTGACGTGGATCTCCCATCCATCCGCGGCTATCTCAAAAACGCCTCCACCGTTTTTCTGAGAATGCCGCACGCCAACCCAGCCCGTTATAGTAGTACAAGCTCTAACTACTCCCCCAATCTACACGATATGACCTTACGTCGTAGAAGTCCTAGGAACGTTCTTGACGATCCCGATGATCCCATTGACATCGCACAAGCCCGCCCCGATCCCTCTTCGGCTCCGAATAGCCAGAGGAATCCCACTATCCCAACCCCTCGCATTCGCCACCGGAACAGAGTGCGTAGAGTAGGATAAGCTCCGATTACTGTGGCTTGCACCCAGGATAGGCCCTTCTGGCAACGCAGTTTTCGGCCCCTGAAGGCAAAACATGAGAGTTGCTGCTCTCCAAAGGCTTTTGCCATTGTTTCTCAGATTGACCCTTCAGGCTATGCATGCATGCACGTATACGCAGCCCATCAGGCAATATGAGAGTTTGCTGTCTCTCCAAGCCTTGCGCACACAGGCAACGCCCAAAGCCGAGGTCCGTCCCTCCTGGGGGCCATTTGGTGAAGTTGTCTATATAGGCTGAGGGCACTCTGCCCTCGCCTCAAACGCGCGGTGAAGTAGTGAAAGCTCACGTGGAGCTTCTTCTTCTTATCGTGTGGACTCGTGCGAATTAAATTTGTGTTTACCAGAACTCTGCCACTGACACAGCGTTATTAGTGGCATTGTATAGGTCCTCGCGTGTGCAGGTGGTAGGATACGCAGGGCAAGACAACAGATGTGCTATGGTCTGAGGAGTAGCACCACATGGACAGGAAATATCAGAGCTGTAACCCCATTTATTCATGTTCTCCTTGCTTCGGCCGACTAGAGTCCGGATTCTGTTCAAGGACTTCCCTGTCGCCCAAGGTAGATCATGACCAGGGGGAGATGCTCTGACAGCGAGATGATAGACGCTGTTGGATATCTCTTCTTCCACTTCTTTTACAAAGCTATGCCGGCTCTTCAATCTTTGAGGAACCGGCACGTGATGGTCTAAAGGGTGTCATCGGTCAGTTTCTTTTTTGGCCCTTTTAAAGGAGCTGGCCACGTCTCTGCCAACTTTCGGAGGAGCAATACCAGTGGAGCTAGCTACAGTCATTTAAAATGAAAACAGATTACATCATTCACGTACACGTCCACCAACACGCTTAACGAGGCCTTTGGGTCTTTTATTCTGTATGAAAGATAAAGACTTGTTAATATGTATGTACTGGTATGTACGAGTATGAATGTATGAATAAAAATCTAATACGTTTTTTGTACTATAGATTCTTCCACCGCATAAAGCTTCGCAACGACACTCGCTTCCGGGTAAACTTCCTCAGAAGCAACTTTTCCACCATGACGTTGGCGACGGCCCTCGCGCTTAACGACCTGCACCTCGTCGGCAACTACGAACGAGTGCAGACGGATGAAGACCCTTCGGTACTTCAATACACACCGTCTTATGGAGAAATGGAGTAAGATTATAATCTTTTTAGAGAGAAAATGTAGCCAATGTTGTTCCCTCTCATATCTGTAATGCTTTCCCCTTGAATTAACCATGCTATCGTAGTACACGTGCACACATTATGTCCTAAAAACCCGTAAATAATGATTTGCAGAATTCTTCTACGAGACGTATATTACAAAATGGAAGGCAGATACCGTATGCAGAAGGACAGTCTATACTTGGAGACAGTCCTCTCTCAGTTATATGTGCCTTACGATGGAATACTTATGTTGGTATGTCTATTCACTTGATTAACAAAATCTTTTAATTTGATTATTGAATATATATATAAATAAATATATGCGGACAAATCACACAGATTGAGCTAGCCCCAATGTAAGTTCCAGACTTGTGTTATGGGATACTAACTCAACGATACTATATTTTATAACAAATACATATATAAGTAGATAAACATCCAAGATCCAGGCCAATCTGAAAAAGATCATTTTCCATCTTGACCTCACTGGGGATCGAACCCGGGGCCCTCGTGTTTCAGGCTGGCGTGTTAACCACTGCGCCACGGAGCTCGCCAAAAATATATGTTACGGCTAATAGGCGAAGTGGGGATACACCTAGTTCCCACCCCGGGGTCTACAGGCAAACGCCTTAACCACTGGACCACGGAGGTTGTTAGTGTGTATCCCCTTAGTGATGAACATATTCCCGAGTAAATGCTGTTTCACCTGCACTGGTGAAACACTATGGGTGTGAGATGAGATGACGATTTTACCTAAATCCCGAGCGGTTTTTAATGCGCTTTCCGTCCTTTAGGACTAACTAGGATAAGGTATTTTGAGAAAACTATTTCATATACTGGTGGATAAATATGTTAATAGAACTTATGATTAATCAAACTATATGCGAAGGGGACAAAATATTGGAATTTTCAACTTCATAATATTTAGCTCCAAAGTTGGATTAAAAATGGTGCCTAAATACCTATGTTTAGACGAATATAAGTTTTAAACGACTGATTTTTTAACCAAGCTGTATCGAAACGTACACAGATTATGATGAGAAAAAATGATTTTATGCTTTTTATACCAACATTATCAATTATCTTCGCGAGTCCCTATCGCCGTGTGCAAGGTTGCCTTGGAAGTTTTCGCCTCCAGGGCAACCTTAAGAAAACCTGATAGATTTTTATCGATTATGGCTTTAGAACGAAAATTTTTGTGGAACATTGACAGAGTCAGCAATCTAACGAAACCTCTTTATATTACAGTTTAAAAATACATCGAATAATGAACAGACGAATTTACAAATAAAAAATATTGGTAAGTAAATAAAAATATTTTGCGTAGTTGAACTTCGCTCGGTGAAGTTACCCAGGGATGATATCTACATTGATCTTTCGCCGCTGAAAGTCTAGGTACTAATATTATTAGTAGAAGTATTTTATTTTATTTTATTTAATTCAGTAACAAAAATACTTTGTGCTAAAAAACAGGACTCAAATTTACCTACTTTTAGTATTCACATATGTATTTACCTTACATTATGTAAGGTGACTAAGCTATGATAGAAAAACTTAAACAAACACAATCTAAAAACTTATATTAAATAAAACTGAAACTAACTCAAAATATCTAAAAAATTTGGGGAATTCGGAATTGTCCCGAAGATTCTGCCTGCTCTTCGGTCCCCTGTCGTTTCAGCGAGCCTCTTACCCAGCTCTTTTCCAGTAAATGGGCGCTGGGGCCCCAAGGACCAAGGGTCTCTACTTCGAATCCCTGTATTTTTACTTTTTTAAGTTATCGGCTGCTTCTGCTGCCGCCCCCGCTTGCTTGTTGGTCCCACGGAGATGGGAAGGGGCCAGCGTGTCTACACAGGTAGCATCCCACACTTGAACCCTTCCCAGCCTCCACGGAACCAGAGACATACCGTCGGGTCTCTTGCCATCGTCTCTGGCTGCGCCGGTTGGCTCGAGTAGAGCGGGTACGTTGACCGTGGCAAGAGACCGGCGTATGATGTCGTTGAGTGCTGCATGTCTAGAAAAGCGGCCGGCACTCTTCACTTGGCTCCACTTGGCTACCGCAAGGGCACATGTGTTGCGCGCAGATACGGACCCCAAGCCGAAGACACACAGCGAGGCGCAGAGTATCGAGTTCCAGGAAGGTGCCAGTGTTTGGTGAAGGGTAGGCATGTAACCAACCACCGGACTGGTACCGACGCCTACAGTCTCGCCCATATCTCATCTGAATTGCCACTCAGGAGAGATTCGTATTTTAGTTTGCAGATAATGTTGTCCCAGCCCCTTTGGGATTTTGGTAGAATAGGGGGGTCTGTACTCGGACAAGCAATAAACCATGCGTTTTTGGCTACCTCCAAGCTAGCAATCTCAAAGTTTGTGAGACAGGACAAAAAAGCAGGTAAAGAGACATCGGAAATTTTGCGGATCCCTAAACCGCTACGGCGGACGGGTAGGAATGCCTGAGTCTACTTACTTAAATTTACACACAAAATATGAGAAATAGAATTTCAAAAATCATCTAAACAGTAACAATCTTTTTCCAGTAGACGTAATCTTAACTTTTTATTGAAGGCTACTGCGCATTTTTTTTTTAATCTACAGGCAAACTGTTTGGTAGCGCACACTTTGTGTCGTTATTTGTGCAATTCTCAGAACAATAACTTGCAATTATTCCTTTATCTGTGCTATTAGACGTTGCTTCGTACCAAATGTCAAGAGTCTGTGTTCACGGGAAGTACCCTGTAGATTTTGATTCCCTTGCGAATGTCGAAAATTTGCGGCATAAACGGCTGTATCTGTCTGTTGATTGCGTTAGCATAGAAGTTTGATTTTTTCACAGCTCCAAGGGACAATAGACCTGATATGAATTTCAGCTTGATACTTCCACGCTTTCTTGAGAAAAACAGCGTTACAGACATACAGACGGACAACAAAGTGATCCTATAAGGGTTACTTTTTTTCTTTTGCGGTACGGAACCCTAAAAAGGAAAAAATGGGGATTAATGAGACGTTTTTGTTTTTGCGGCGGGATACGTGGAGTGGCACCTTTTTGGAACTCATATTCGTATAACTAAACTAAAGTGGCAAATAAATTATTTTTGTTTTATTTCTTTTTTTTATATAATTGGCGTATACATATAAACGCAGGTCAATCATATTTTAAAACTGTATCCTTATAGAACTGCTATTAGCGTGACTAATTAAAATAAAATAAATAATACTTTCTAAGCATTACGTAACAATATCGTAGGTTTTGTATAATTCTCGTAGCGTAGAACAAACGAAGCGTATGTGTAGCACGCTTGTAGCACGACTGTAGCGTTTTCGTAGCAAAGATAGGAGACGCAATTCTTTTAAAATCAATGGAAAAGTTCTTCGCATTTTTTTTAAAAATCTATGCATAGTATGCATAGATTTAAATAAAATTGCGTCGTTCTTTGTAGTCCTATATAATGCTACAAACGCTACGGAAATGCAAAGTGCTAATCGTAGCCGTTTTGTGGTATTACGAGTATAGAGGTAGCATCTCGTTGTAAACATTCGGATTATCATCATCATCACCTCAGCTGTATAAACTCCAAAACTGGACAAAAACCTCTCCCACGGATTCTTCGTTCCATGTGCGGATATTGCTATACTCACCACGCTTGGTAGGCGGGTTGGCGAGCGCAGTTTCTTTGGCTTCTTGTTCTTACGACGCTGCTGCACATTGCATTTTGAAGCTGGGGAAGGATAGGAATTTGTTGGATTTGCGAAGGGAATGATATGTATTGGGATATTATTCACTCGGATGAATAGCAGCTCGGGAGGCCGGGTGCGCTTATCCGATGCCATACTTGCAACCACCGGATAGGCAGTTGAGCATGACACCCCTGACCTTCATGGTGGATTATAGAAACTCAAATATATCATGAATTTTGAAAACTTTACATTCCTCTTTTGACGTGTAATAACATTTTATATTTTTTAATTTACACAGCGGATTTTCTGGACAGACTGAAAATGGATTTAGATTCGTGGATGAAGGACTTTTTCAATGATTTTTTTCTGCACCAATCTCCCGAGACACCAAGGAAAGCATTCTTGTAAGTTACATTTAAGTGTGATGCTGTTTTGTAGATTATAAGTGTGTGACGTGCTGTGTGGCATGCAGCTGCCCTTTTCTCTTGTTATGAACGTTATTTAAGATTAAAGGAAAATAACTAAGATCTCGTGCAAAACCAAACCAAAGGCACCCTCCATAAGGGCACTGCCGGCCGTAATAAAATAAAAATACATTAATAAAAAATGAATGCACTAGCCTTCATATACAAATTACCGAATTATTAGATGAAAATAATAAATTAAAGGAATGTTTAGCACAAACCGCGGAGTGCAGTATGGTACATGAACGGGCCCTTAGTCGCATTTCAGAGTTAGAACATAGCTTGTATGAGGCACAGAAATCTGCTCTAGAAATACAGAAACAAAAAGAGGATGAATTATGCAACAACACCCTGCATCTTTACAATGAACTCATGGAATGTGACCCGGGTCCGGTCGTGGAGATACCTGCGACTACTCCACAGTCACAATATTTTATATTAAACTCTCATATTAAAATAAAAAAATATGTCAAAATTAACAAAATGATCAAGCGTACACAAAAAATTATTTCTAAGCAAAAAAAATGTAAAAGCCTGACTCAGTTACGTAAAGAAAAATTATGTCTTTTTAAGCAATTTAAATCATGTGAAGATGATCTTCACATGGCTAGCCGCATTTATGACACTGAGATACATGAATTACAATCACAAATATCTGAATTACATCAGTCCTTAAAAACTTTGTCTAAAAATTATAAAACATCTCAGAAACAACTAAGTGAATATACTTTGTCAGCTAAAACAGTAGTCGAGTTAGTCCACCATGACAATGATCAGCATGACACTCTCGCACACAAACATCAGTTAGGTTGTGTGACCCCCATGGGTAAAATCTCTCACCAGGCCCCCACAAGAGAGTGTGATAGAAATATGCTCACAAAAATAAGTACTGTCAATAGTAATTTAAATAAAAAAGTAATTTGTAATAAATTGTTAGTTTATTCTGATGAACTGGGTCAAGGCTTTAGTAGCATAATCTCTAATCATTTAAACAATGACTGTATGGTTTTAAACTCTTGTACACCCGGTGCCTCTTTTTCACACCTAATTAGCAGTATCAATACTGATACTATAAATGAGGACACAACAATACTAATTTTATGTGGTGACAGTTCCTCTGTTACAAAAACGAACTTAAAGCAAAATGTTGACTAATTGATTAGTTTAAATTTAAAAACTCGTTGTAAATTTATGATAAGTACCTTTCCGTATTCGGAATCGTTAGACAACTTTAAAAATAGACATATACATGACTTGAATGTACATTTGTACAATATGACTTGTCGTCATAGCGACTTTATTTTTTATTTAGATATCAATAAATTTATATATAAATTTAAGTTGACACAGGATACTATGTATCTTCCATTTAGTTTTAGGCGACAAATTGCTACAGTTGTAGCTTATAATATACAACATTGTGTTGCAAATTGTACGAGTACAACTGCAATCTCCAACTGTGACATAGAAAACTGTATTTCTAAAAATGTAGTAGTTAATAATAGTAAGTGTAATTTAAACTAAGAAATAAGACAACAGTCAAAGCCAAAGAATTAAATATTATTCACCAGAATATCCAAGGCCTGACTAGCAAATTATTAGAATTAGAGTTATTTATAAATAGTAAAGATTTACATGTAGTTTGTCTAACCGAACATTTTATGCAGTCACATCAACTACAATTTAATATTGAAAACTACTCTAGGGCTAGCTCATATACCAGAAGGACAAAAGAGAAAGGAGGCAGTTTAATTCTAACGCAAAATGACTTGAAATACAAAGAACGTAAGGATGTTGTAAGTCTTTCTATAGAGTGTAGTGTTGAATTAGCATGTATCGAGTTAGAGAATTCTATTATAGTATGTGTATACAGTCCACCTAATTCAGATTATAATACATTAGAACTTGTGATTGAAGATGTTTTAAGGAAATTATGCTGTAGTCGTAAAAACGTCATAGTTTGTGGCGACTTTAATGTAGACTTACTAGTAACTACTACTTAAAGTGTAAGATTTTTAAATTTATTTAAGTCTTTTGATTTATTTAATTTATTTTTGGAGCCAACCAGAGTTCAAGGTAATTCTGCAACGTGCATAGATAATGTTTTCTGTAATTGCACTCCTGTTGACAGAGGTATTATTAAAAACCTTACCTCTGATCACTTTGGTCAGTTCGTACAATTCGCAAACCACGTCGAAGTAGATTTACAACAGATCACCTTTAGATCTATTACAAAAGACAAAATCAAAGTTTTTAAAGATAATTTATCAAAAATAATGCCCCTTATTGAGGAAACTAGGGATGATCCAGATATACTGTATAACAAAATGTTTAATGTTATTGAATCGGAATTTAACAATACGTTTAAAATTAAAACAAACATTAAACGTAATCGTAAAAGGTTTAGTGAATGGGCTACTCCAGGTATTTACGTCAGTAGAAATAGATTATATGAATTACTAGCCATGAAAGCCTATAATCAGAATCCTGATTTTGTTAAATTTGTTAGAAATTATTCAAAAATTTTTAAAAGGGTATGTGCGTGTGCAAAATCTTTATATACCAGACAGACTATTTTAAATTCTAGTGACAAAGTAAAAACAACGTGGAAAATTATTAATACAGAAACAGGAAAAACGAAAAGACGCGCCATTCCAATTGAATTAAAAATAGATAATAAGGTCCTCAGTACTAGCGAGGAGATTACTCAATATTTTGAAGACTTCTTTACAAATATTCCCGTGAATACTACTGCCTCCTTACTTTCATCATCTGTGGAATCTAAAAAGTTATTAACTAGTTGTATACCGGAATGTAACAGTCTTCTAATATTTGAACATGTAACCCCTCAAAAAATCACTGATACGTTCAAGACTTTGAATAATAAAAAAACTGGAGACCTGTGGGACATCTCAGTATCAGTCATAAGTAATATTATAGAAATAATTGCTCCTTATTTAGCGTCTATTTTTAATAAATGTGTAGATACAGGGACTTTTCCTGATCTAATGAAATAAGGTAAAGTTATACCGTTGTACAAATCGGGTGATAAAAATGATCCAACAAATTACCGTCCAATTTCTATTCTGCCAGCGTTAAGTAAAATATTTGAAAAGTTAATTTTTAATCAGTTACTTTCTTTTTTTAATCTAAATGGTCTATTTTATAGTGAACAATACGGATTTACGAAGGGTCGATCAACTACGGATGCGGGTGTTGCGCTTTTAAAACATATATATTGTGCTTGGGAGAGAAAACAAAATGCTATTGGTGTTTTTTGTGATCTCTCCAAAGCATTTGATTGTGTAGACCACGATACCCTGCTGTCCAAATTGGAACACTATGGGATTAAAGGTAAATCTATTGCATTAATCAAATCTTATTTGAGTAGCCGAATTCAAAAAGTTAGCGTTGATAGGGTTTAATCCTCGGGATCATTTGTTAAGATGGGCGTACCCCAGGGCTCTATACTAGGCCCCTTGTTGTTTCTTATATATATTAATGATCTGCCATACTATGTTCACACATGTAAAGCTGTACTATTTGCCGATGATACTTCACTTATTTTCCCTGTTGATAGGACAACAGACAATTTTGACGAGGTCAATAGTACATTAGCTCAAGTATTAGAGTGGTTTACAGCAAACAATTTGCTGTTGAACGCTAAAAAGACTAAGTGTATTAAATTTTGTTTACCGAATGTTACAAAAGTACCAACACGCATAGTGGTCAAAAACGAAACGATAGATTTGGTAGATAAAACAGTATTTCTTGGGATGACAGTTGACTCGGGACTTCAATGGGGTGCCCATATCACATCCTTAGCGGGTAAACTTAGTTCTGCTGCTTACGCTGTTAGAAGAATAAGACAGTTGACTGACGTTGATACTGCGCGTTTGGTATACTTCAGCTACTTTCATAGTGTCATGTCGTATGGGATATTACTATGGGGTAACGCAGCAGAAGTTAATACCATATTCGTCCTTCAAAAACGCGCTATCAGATCTATATATAAACTAGGTGCTAGAGAATCTCTTAGAGAATTGTTTAAAAATATAAATATTTTGACATTCCCCGCGCAATACATATTTGCAAATATTATGTTTGTTCGTAATAATCTTCATCTTTACGCGAAAAATAGTGATATCCACAACAGGAATACGAGAAATAGAAATAAATTAGCGACACCAACTTTGCGATTACAGAAAACAATGTGAATTCATTGTTTTCTGTAATCGCAAAGTTGGTGTCGCTAATTTATTTCTATTTCTCGGTTTTTGGGACTTAGTATACGCTTCTATAATAGAATTCCTGAAGAAATATTGGCTCTGTCATTAGGTAAGTTTAAGACTGCTGTTAAAAATCAATTGCTTAAAAATGCCTATTATTGTATTAATGACTATTTATCAGATAAAACTCCATGGAAGTAATATATTCAATAAATTGTACATCGGTGATTACTTAATGTAAAATAATTCAATTTGTTATAAATATGTGAAAGTGTAGCCCTTCAGGCACGTAGGGACCAATACTGGACTGAGTTTCTTTCGGCGTATTCTTCTCAGCAGTGGTCGTTTCGAAACGCTAGTAGCTTATCGATTTTGCAAATATTCAAAATAATAATATGACGTTCAGAAAGAGATACATGATATCCAAATTTGAATAAAATTCTATTTCATTTCATTTCATTTCATTCATAATCAACATCATTATCATGTCAGCCCATGTCCCGTCCATTGCTGAGCAGGCCTCTCTTCGTATCCGCCATCAGTCTCGGTACTGTGCTCATCTCATTCAGGAGCGACCCGCGATTTTGACTATATCGTCAACCCAACTCATAGGAGGACGTACGACGCTTCTTTTCCTTACGTTAGGCCACCATTTGGTTAACAGTCATTACTTCATCTGCCATCACTCCGTCTGGCCAGGTCAGGTCGTAGAACCTTTGCCAAATCATTTGGAAGTACGAGTTCAAACTAACATGCTGACCAGATAGCGAACCCGGGCTCTAAACGCCACAGATTGGTATGAAACCGGTAGGAAGGGAGGAGGAATGTACCTATGATTCATCATTAGAGTCACAAAAAGTCCACTGCTGGATAAGGGCCATCTTCCAAGGATTCTTCGTTCCATAGATAGATAGAAAGATATTACCATACTCACCACGCTTGGCAGGCGGGTTAGCGAGCGCAGTTTCTTTGGCTTCTTGTACTTCTGACGCTGCTGCATCACAAGCATTTTTAAGCTAGGGAAGGATATAAATTTGTTGGTTTTGGGAAGGGAATAAAAGGTATTTAAATAAATATATACGGACAAATCACACAGATTGAGCTAGCCCCAAAGTAAGTTCGAGACTTGTGTTATGGGATACTAACTCAACGATACTATATTTTATAACAAATACATATATAGATATACATCCAAGACCCAGGCCAATCTGAAAAGATCATTTTCCATCTTGACCTGGCCGGGGATCGAACCCGGTCACTCCGTGTCGCAGGCTAGCGTGTTGACCGCTGCGCCACGGAGCTAGTCAAAAAAGGTAAAAAAGGTATTGGGATACTACTAACTCGGATGAATGGGGAAAAGCAAGTAGCAGCTCGGGAGGCCGGGCGCGCGTACCTGATGCCATAACTGCAACCACCGGACAGGTAGTCGAAGATGACACCCTTGACCTAACCTATGAGTATGCATTAGTAAGTATATTGTCTTTGGCATAAGGCGTTTGATATTTGGATAATTTAAGTGTTTAGTATCCATAGATTCTAATTCGTGTCGGATTGTATCTCGTTATGCCGTTTATTGTCACGGCATATGACTATTATTACACTTTCAGATCCACTAAGAAGGTGTCCTTGCGATAATAATATCTATTAATCGCAGACCTTCCATGCTGCTCTGGGAGAAAAGAAAAAGCGAAGAATGTAACAGCTGCTTCTCTTCGCGCGCAGATCGTAAAAGTCGATCGAGGGAATGGTCAAATCTGAAGAATCATATTAGTTGGCGATGTGGCTAGCAACCCATCACTATTTTGATTCTATGTTCCATCTAACGCCCACCAACATGCTAAACGTGGCTTTTAGGTCTTAAAGACCTGGGCTCTGTCTACCCTGCAAGTGAAAAAGACGTGATACTATGTACCCATATATTAATCGCAGCAAGACCACGCAAAGATTCATCATTATAGATTTATAGATTCACAGTTTTACTAATGTTTTATTCGTCAGATTCGCCGACAAATTTCGGTCTGTAACGAAGACTATCTCCAGGGAGTGTTAGGGGTAGCGACACGACAGTTTCGCTCCTCTCAAAGCTAACAGGTCTTCTTAGTCGGCAAATCCAACGAATTGAACGTGAGTAAAACTGAGAAACCGAGATCGAATCTACGTATAGTGGGGTCTTGCGGTCTTTGGCTTTGATTACCCCGTAAAGAAGACGTGTGGTAATCCCGTATTTGCGGCAGCCTTTGTGTAATGTGATGAATCACAAATTTTAGATATCATCATCATCAAGTCTTTTTAGTCTCCACTGCATGAGCATGACTCAGAGAGGATCATTTTAGATATATTTCATGACAATTCCAAATTATTAAAGCAAAAATTTTTGTTTAAGTAAAGATTATACATTTCTTTTCACCTAAACGTTATTGTTTTAAAGTTAATTTTGATTTATATATTTACATTATTACACTTACATTACACATGGTAAAATTTTGATCGTTTTGGTTAAAGAGGTGACTCAGACCATCAATATGAATAACTTTTTCTATGGGACCTATGCTGGGAATTTACAAAAAATTTCGTCATTTCCATACAAAAGAATCCCGCTGTTTGTATGGGTATGTCGATTTTTTTGAGTTCCCAGCATTGTTCCCATTGGAAAAGTTGTTCATTTTGATGGTCTGAGTCACCCCTTTAAGGGTCCAAAACTATAAAAATTTCACCACGTATTAGATATTATTTGCATGCTGTGCTTGCATATCTGCCATTGATGTAAGTAAACACTAGTTTACAGAGAGACGATTTTTTTTTAAAGCTATGCTAGTTTAAGATATTTTATGTTTATTAAGAGTGTTGGTATTTGCATTGCTTATGTGTTTTAAATAAAAGCGTCCGTGACTATCGGTATGGTCAAACGGTTATGTCGTAGGAGAATCGGCAGAAATTACTTCTTCTTCAGCCCATTGTCACCCAATGCTGAGCGTAGGCCTCTAGTAATGCACGCCATTCCCTTGGTCTTGCGCTTTTTTCATCATTCTCTTTTCAGCAATTTTAATTTGAGAATGTATAGAGAGTGAATTTGTCTGCGCTGGGAATAGCCCGAGAACTCCGAGCCCCTCGATAAACTGGTGCTGTGGTGTTTATCACTGCCTGTGCGTGAAAGTCTTCATTAATTTGATTTTTATTCTGTTTTCAGGCAGTATGATAAAGAAAGAATAATAAATCTCAATAGATACGTGGACACGGCTCTGAAGTTTCTGAAGAATCGACTAAGGGCCCTGGACGCTGACACGGTTAAGTTACCGAGCATTGCGATTCACGCCTTCAATGGTGTGGTAGGTGCAAAGTTCATTAAAAACTATGCTAGTTATAGCTTGGTATTATAACCTCAACATTCCCTTGAAATAGTGACTGTTTCCATCAAAATTAACAACATTTCCTATGGGTCGAATGCTTGGAACACAAACAAATTCGACATTTTCATACAAAATTGTGCGACCGACCCGGCAATTTGAATAAAAATGTACTCGTAAAAAAAAAACGAGTCTCCAGCATTAGTTCCATAGAAAAAGGTTTTAAAATAAATGGGCTGAATTACCCCTTCAAGCGAATATCGAGGGTAAATTTACATGTTGTATTTAAATAGTGGGGCTATAATTGTTTTTGTATTTTGTGTACTTAGCTCAGCATTTTACACAATAAATGCTCATTGAAACCGTATTATTCACTAAATAAGTTTATTTATTTTCATGCAATTATCACAACGTATATACACGAACCTGTCGAAGATGGAATGACTATAGTCAGTGCAAAAAAATGGGCAAAATATTTAGTAATCTGTGGTCAGGGGTCCTAAATAATACTAACTAATACTAACGTATCACCGATTGGGACTTATCATTCGGACGCTCTAGCTACTTACTTTGGAGAATACGCAGCCATCGGGATAACGGCATTCACAGTCATCATCATCATTTCGAGTAGGTGTCACGGTCAATCGACCATGCACACCC
This sequence comes from Elegia similella, assembly GCA_947532085.1. Classification (NCBI taxonomy): domain Eukaryota; kingdom Metazoa; phylum Arthropoda; class Insecta; order Lepidoptera; family Pyralidae; genus Elegia; species Elegia similella. The sequence goes on along the minus strand of OX383933.1, from coordinate 21,508,498 downwards.
TGGTGTCAGAGTTCTTCGGAACCGCCTCTCGGCCTCTGACGTGATTCCTTTAACGACTACCAGATGGCAGCCGGGACCACCGGCTTAACGTGCCTTCCGAAGCACGGAATCATCTTTATTATCAGACAATCAGGTGATTCACGCCTGCAATGTCCTAACCAAACTGGAAACAACTAAACAAAGTATGCTTCCGGTGGGAATCGAACCCACGACCCCCGGGTCAACAGGCAAACGCCTTAACCACTGGACCACGGAGGCTGTTACACACACACACAGTCAACCAGTGATCACCAGAAAATTACATAATAATTACGGTTGCTGCCATACGATTTGAATGAATAAAAACAAAAACTAGTTTACCAATTTTCTTGCAACAGGTATTGCAACTGAAAGATGGTGCGCTGTCTGGTCTGCAAACTATGTACCGGCGCTCCATGGCTACTAACTCGGTAGAAAAAGATGTGCGGAAAGTTGATGCCCTTATTGCATTCAGCAGTCTCAAGGCAAGTCAGTTAAAACTTACTTTCTTTTTCACATTCCGCCGATCAGCCGAGCCCAGGATCATGAAGTCATGCAAGTCTTCTTGTTCGAATAGTAACAAAGTTTGTATACACACGTTAGTTTTACTTCGTCATCATCAGGTCTTTTTAGTCTCCACTGCAGGAGCATGACCCTCTCTGTACTACCAGAGCCATACTTGTTTTACTTAAGTGTTTGTAATTATGGATGACTTCATCGACATATTGCTTGAAGATAATTATTACTTAAAAGTATCTTATTCACTGCTAGAGCAGAACCTCTCAATCATACGTCGCTTCATTCGCCACGCGTCCCCCGTTGCTTCGTCACCCGCCGCGTCCATCGTGCTGCCGGGGCGCTGCCCGTCGCTTCATTCACCGTGTCCTTCACCGCGTCAAAGAATATAGGAAAAGTTGTTCATATCGACGGGCTGAATCACTCCTTTAAGGGTCCAGAACGATCAAAACTTCACCGTGTATACCTACACTATGGCCGCGTCGTGTAGGTCGTCTCGCTTATGACGTTAAAAATAAAAAAAAACGCGTGCGACGCTTCTTCTGGAACGCTTACTTTTCGCGTACCGCGGCGCCTGACGCCTCGCCTCTTCTTGAATTAGGCCTAATCGAACTTTCGCTTCTTTAAGCCTCGCGTACTTGTCATATTTTTCTGCTTGTCTGTGTTTTGCTCTCCGAGCAAGAGGTGCCTGTGACGGCTCTAGACATAATTTCCGAACTGCTTTTGAGTTCAAGGAACTGGCAACAAGAGATCATGAAAATGAAAATACATATTTTTTATTAAAAATAAGATGTATGTATCGCTTTTTAAACGTAATTTTTCTGTTATTTATTTTTGTTTTATAATATTTGCAAAATCGAAAAACTACTAGTGTTTCGGAATGATCACTGCTTAGAAGAATACGCGGAAAGAAACTCAGTCCAATCTTGGTCTAAAGGGTTCGGATATAACAATATATTTTACAATAATTAAATTAAATTGTATAAAATTATCACACATTACATACATTGACATTATTTCTATTATACATTGACTGCAAGGTTGTTGTTTTGGATTGTTTTGCAGATTGCTTCTAGTGGACTATATAATGTAAAATCGGTGTAATTTGGTATTATAAATGGCTATGTTTATGAACAATGTGTGATGGTGCAGCTGTGGTGCGGATTTAGAGATTTACATAGCGGGCTGATGGTCGCTCGCGTTACTGCGTCGTCTATAATCAAACCAGAGGATTCGTGAAAAATGACGCCAGGAGCTCCGTTGAATCAGCGAAATTAATTATACAATCATTTTTTTGATAAAACGTTGAAAAATATGAAGGTCAAAAAGGCGTAGGACAACAAATGCCGTAAAACAAATATGAAAATAAAAATGTACATACTATTATCGTTTTTTATATTATACTTATTTATTCCCAGTAGTACGTCTTTCATTATTTCCTCGCATTTATTGAGAAAAGCACAATACATACCTTTGCCGGGAATCGGATTGCCGGACTCGTATTTATTGCCAAGGCCTCGCTAACGCTCGCCTTGAAAACTCTACTCGTCCGGCAATCCCTTACCTCTGGCCTCTGCAGTAATGTACTATTACAGCAGCCGTTTTAAACTTAAGTAATGGCAAGCCTAATATTTCCGCGGGAATTCTATTTATTATAGACTAGCAACCCGGACCCCGGCTTCGCACGGGTGCAATGTACATATAAACCTTCCTCTTCAATCACTCTATCTAAAAAAAAACCTCATCAAAATCCGTTGCGTGGTTTTAAAGCATACATAGGGACGGACAGACAGCGGAAAGCGACTTTGTTTTATACTATGTAATGATAATGAAGCCTACTCCAAGACCTAAGAATCACGTTAATTTATGTGATGACACTATACATGGTTTACTGCAAACTGCCTACTATAGACTATAGAGCCTTATGGATTAAGGAGAAGAAGAGATAATATCTTGTAAATTCCCTGAAAACAAAGTCTCAAGATGATCAGGCAGAACGATTATTCCCTCAGCCACCAAGAGGCCAGATCTGGCCGCATAACAATTAAAACTCCATTGTGCCTGCGTTTCCGCGATTGACGGGTTGTTATTGAGGTTAATATAAATAAAGGCCCAACCTTGCATTGAGCAAAAATAATTATGCGACAAGCACCAATATACTGTTGTCGGTTCAATACAAGTGTTATTGATATTTCTAGGCTCGGTACGGTTACGAAGTGATACTGACGACGGGCGCGCCGCCGCTGTTTGGCAGCTTGATCCTGTCGGCCGATGAGCTCTCCGCAATCATGTCTATATCCATGGTCAAGGAACCTCTGTTCGTGGATTTGAAGTTCGATTTTATACGGCAACTAAAGTAAGTGAATATAATAAAATACGTGTGAAAAGAGCGCATTTTTTAAAATCTATGGATGTGAAGGAAGTAAATAGAGGCGCGAATATTTTCTTTTAAATACCACCAAGTAAGCAAGCAAACAGACATACGGTCCACTTGATGGAAAGCGTGACCGTAGTCTATGAGAAGGACTCGTGACGGGAAAATATATTTTAGTTGTTCATCTACTAATAACTTTATATTTAGATCGAGCTTATTTATATGCCTTTCGGAAACATCTGCCAATCTAATATAGAAAAATAAATTTGAATTGATTGTGTTGTGGCTGCATAATATGCTTCTAGGCTATTCGGTTATCAGTACTATGGAATCACCAACAGCTCTTTTGATGCAGTCGGCCCTTCTGACTGGTGGTTTTCCTCTTGCATGTCTTACCTTCTATTTGGCCCACTATGAAGTGATTTTCCAAATAGTTAAGAAGAAGTGTTAACGCCTTGTATTTCAGTAGGTATACCAGACACAAAAGTTAACTACAGTAATCTTTCCACGTATATAATCTCTCGGGACAACCACGGCAGGGAATTCGTTCCACAAATTTAGCGTTCGATGCGAAAGTTAGATCTCTCCTCTGTGGTAGTCTGTATTTCTGGTCCACGATGTACGAAGTGGATTTAGTTGAGCATTGCCCTATAGAGGCGGCATTTTTGGTGATACATTTCGTCTATATAAGCAAAAAAAATTAATATATCTGTGATAACACGTTAGAGCCAGATCCCTGGGTGGCAAAAATCTGCCAATGTAATTCAATAAATCTGGTTACGTTTCAGGCCCGAATTATTGACAGTAGAAGGGTCGGTGGGCAGGATAATATCGACCTTCAAGCACATGCTGGAACTGCACATCACAGGCATCATGAAAAACGCGGTGATCGACCAAGTCAAGCAACTGAGCACGTTGTCCAAATGTGGTAAGATGATATTTCAAAATGTAGTTTCTTTCCACGTATAAAGCCGTGTAAGGAAGGAGTCAAGCAGGCAGCTGGAATAAAAAACTTTGCAGTACGAATATATCTCCGCTCTAAAGCATACCTACAGCTAAGGGTACATTCCACAGATTCAACAGAATATTTATTGCTTACTGACTGTCCAAACGTGCCCCAAGTTTGATTTTGTGACTATTACTTTTCGAGATCCAACTCAGTCAAAAATAAACAAATCTTGAAACAAGAAGCCCTGCATAAACTAAGAAAATGCGCATCGTTTTTAAAAGCAAGCGATTTTATTATCAAATACCTGAATTTTAAATGATTTGATTATATTGATACGTGGTAACAGTCATACTTACATAATAAATAAATAAAAATAAAAAAGCCTCTATTTCTAACAAAACATACAAAAATGAACTTATTACTAATTTTATAAACTTTGATTGTTATTTATAGATGTATCATATGAACTATTTATGTAAGAACCCCTCGTTCTCGAAGGTGAAGGCCTCCTCTAGAGATTTCCAAGTATCCCTGTTCTTCGCTGTCTCCATCCACTGTTTGCCAGCCGCTTGTATAATGTGGTCAGTCCACCGGGAAGCTGGTCTACCTCTCTTTCTGGTGCTTGATGGACCCTTCCAGGATGTTATCCTGGTGGTCCATCTGTTATCTGTAAGTCTGGCTATGTGTCCAGCCCAACGCCATTTAAGCCTTTTGCAATGAATTAGAGCGTCCTTAACATACTTACATACTAAAATGCAATTCTACTACCAGCTGAATTTTAAGCAAACCAACTAACCTAAGTTTAAACTAATAATCATCATGATCATTTCGAGTAGGTGTCACGGTCAATCGAAAATGCACACCCTGGTGTCAGAGTTCTTCGGAACCACCACTCGGCCTCTAACGTGGTTCCTTTACCGACTACCAGATGGCAGCCGGGACCACCGGTTTAACGTGCCTTCCGAAGCACGGAATCATCTTTATTATCAGACAATCAGGTGATTCAAGCCTCGTGGGTTCGCTTCCGGTGGGAATCGAACCCACGACCTTCGGAAACTAATAAAAACTACCTATGAAAACAGATTATTATTACTATTATCAAACCGATATTTTTTTATACCGGGGTTAATACGAAAAATTTAAATATATCAAGGGTAATTTCGAAATGTTCTCGTCTTCGGTCCTCGTCCGTGTTAGCAGCACTCTTGAAGTGATGATTTAGTTTCAATTCCTATCGCCACACCCCCAAACGAATATTTTCACAAAACCTTATTTTATATTAGTTTCAAACTGGTTGGAGTTTCTCTGATCGCACAGTCTTCCCTGTAATATATTATTAATATACAATTCACCATATGATGGTGGTTGTATATTATACAGAGAAAAATACACGCGCTGGATGTCGAATTCCAATATGCATTTTGACCTCTGATAACTAATAAACCAATAAACAATATGCCTTACACCTTTATGCCAATCAAAGTAAGATCAAAAACATTCGCCTAAATAATATTTATTACTACCTACCTACTGAAATAGTATGCCAAAAAACAATTAAGTCAAAATATTGTTATGACAAAAACAAAATGCCTAGCTCGTTATGCCTTTTCACACACGGCGAATACTATCGATGACAATAACTATATTAATCACTAATATAGTCCAACACAATACCTCATATATATGTATATACTCTAAAGCGTAAAATATAACAAACAAATCAATATTTAGTCAAACTAAATTATTGAGATATTCATTGCGCCCGCGCTGTCCAGCGATATAAACAGACCCGAAATGGCACTATACAAGCAAAAACAGACGCTATCCGACCAACGCTATATTTTTATGATGAAACCTAATATTTTGTGTTATTTTTGTAGTACCCACCCTCCGAAGCTATGGCCATGATGAAGTTAACGACGGCACGTATTATAAAGGAATTGATATAACAGAATCCAAACCAAAGAACCAAACTTGCAGGGACGGTTGCAGGGACCCCTGTGGACCTGATTCACCTTTTTACCCTTGTACGCCGCCTACACGTGATCCTAACGACCCGAACAGGCAGACACGTACTCGAACACGATTTGGTAGAAGGACGACGACAACGCCCACTACAACGACAACTACAACAACGGAACGGCCCACTACAACAATGAGACCGCCCACTACAACGACGACAACGCCCACTACAACAACGACAACGATGCCCACGAAGACATACAAGCCCACGACGACAAAAAAGGGCACGGTGACGAAAACAAATTGTCCGTGGTGGCGCGATTGTTGCAACTGCCAGTGACATCAATCGGATCCATGAATGATCCGATTGATGTTAATTTTGAAAAATAGTAATTGAGCTTCAGTAAAATATTGACATAAATGAATGAAATAATACAGAATTTTTTGGAAAAGTATTAAATTAAATTAAATTATTATCCTTACTAATATTATAAATGCGAAAGTGAGTTTGTTTGTTTGTTACGCTTTCACGCTCTAACTACTGAACCGATCATCATGAAATTTTTCATACAAGTTCTCTGGAGTACGGAGAAGGACATAGGCTACCTTTTATCCCGGGAAAAGTACTGTTCCCGAGGGATCGACATTGACGCGGTTAGAGTCGCGGGCGAAAGCTAGTCTATAATCATCATCATCATCAGGTCCTTTTTAGTCTCCACTACAGGAGCACGACCCTCTCTTTACTACTAGGGCCATACTTGGCCAGAGCAGCCAGAGGACTTGGCCTACACTCTCCACGCTGGCCAGATGGGTTGGAGAGGTCTCTTAGATGTTTATAAGCTTTGTTTAGCTTGTATTTTCTAAGTCGCCTTCTACGACATCCACGGAAACTCACGGACTTGGAGTGGTCCTATTCTACTCTGCCGGAAACCACACGGCAGAATAGAATAGTCATAATAAATTCTTGTAAAAACACAAATGTGAAAAAGGTAACCAAGATAATATTGGTGTGGTTGTCGATTTTTTATACTACTAAGTAGGCAAACAGGCATACGGCCCACCTGATGGAAAGCGGTTACCGTAGCCTATGGACGCCTGCAACACCAGGGGTGCCACTCGCGCGTTGCCGACCCTGAAGAAATCTTTTCACGCCCTTTTTAAAGAACCCCATGTTGTAGTCACTTGGGAAAACCATGGCTGGGAGTTCGTTCCACAACTTAACACAACTTAAGCGTACGTGGAAGAAAGTTCCTTTCAAAGCGTACTGTTTAGGATACAAGGTAACCTAACCAATTAGGATACAAGGTGTGGGGATGAATTCCCTGCCGTTGGCGTGAGGTGCGATGATGGAAAGTGGCCGTAGGCATCAACTCAGACAATTCTTCGGAGCAAAGCCCATTTTACAAACGATAAAATACACAAAGAGAAGCAAAATCTCTCCTTAGACTCAGTGGCTCGATACCGTTTGTAATATTGGGATCGTCGACAATTCAGACAGCTCGTCTTTGGACTGAGTCAAATGGATCCAGCTGATATTTGGGTGCACCTGCCCAGCTTCAGCTATATAGACTGGTTTTTTTTCACCAGCGATCCCCAGTAGTATTGTATTGAGTTTGTCTTTCGGATTCGCCTTATTGTATCTGTGGACAGCAGAGTAAATTTCATCTCTACACTTCTCACTTCGGAACTTGACCACAATCGCACGAGGAAGTTTACTCTCCTTATTTTGTTTCGCCACTCTAATACATTTTATAATATCACCATCAAAAATCTCCTTTCCTACTACGTTGACACATTTTTTTACAAGATCAACTATGTTTTCGTTTCGCAGTTCAGGGATGCCGTTTATTTCTAGGTTGCTATCGCGTAAATTTTGTTCAATATTATTAATATTATCTTTCAGCTCAGCAACAGTGCTCTCCAAAACTGTGTTAACTGATTTCAAGTACTTGTTGTCGCTAATTAACGAGTCGATCGTTCCCTGCATTTCGTCATATCTTGTACTTAGGAAGGAAACAGATTTTCGCATTTCCTGGATGTCATTTTTAAGATCTGCCAATTCAGCTCGAATTACTTCCTGTAACATAGTAGGTAATACAGCCTTTAAAGCAGTCAACATTACGTTTGGTAATTTCACTCCCTCGTAGCTGTATTTAGTTGCACTCTCATCTTGTTGGGTGGTAGATTGCGTAGATGTAATGGTAGACACTGGCTTTCGATGTGTCACATTTTGTAATTCATCTTCTCTCGACAATCCCGAAGTCTGGTCCGGGCAAGCATCCGTCTTTAATGAACGAACAGGTGTGTTTGAGTTGTCGCTCTTAGGACGCTTGTTTTTACAAGCGTGGCATACCCAAGTTTTTTTATGGTCACTGGTCATTGTGTTTTGGAATCTTTTTTCGCTTACATTGGCACATAAAAGGTCGTACATCTAACTACACTGCGAGCATTGCAGGTATTGTCTACCAGAAATGGTATTTAGGCACCCGGCACAAACGTTATTCTTACTACTGGAAGACATTGTTTACTGTTTTGTGCTTGGATTTTAAGTATTGACGTATTTGATAACTTGCAATGCAACCACCACCAACTTATCATTGAACGAAGTTTAGATTATTATTTAACGACCATGTCCTGTACCATTAGGAATATCTACCTCAAAGTTGACATATTCCACATAGTAATAACTCGATGAATTTCTATCGTTTAGCTGTCTCACCGTTCAGTGGTACGGGGGCTGCCGGCTCACGGCGACGTATGACTCACCTCCCGCTGCTAATGACTTGCGTTTACAATCCACAACAACCGCCGAGAATTGATATATTTGTTCACTTTTTGCACTGGTTAAACTACGCTAATTTATAGTATTACTCGGAAATTCATTTGACTGACGGGTTATACTTCAGTTTTATGTAACTTTTAACGATAAAAATTCACTTGTTGCTATTATTTGAATTAAAGTAACGGGTGACGTGAGCGATTACATGTATCCGCTAGGCGCGGTCGCGCGGTATGTCATTTGATTATATTGATACGTGCGAACAGACATACTTGCCTACATACTAAAATTCAATTCTACTACCAGCCGAATTTTTAAGCAAACCAACTAACCCAAGTTAAAACTAATAATCATCATTATAATTTCGAGTAGGTGTCACGGTCAATCGAAAATGCACACCCTGGTGTCAGAGTTCTTCGGAACCGCCTCTCGGCCTCTAACGTGGTTCCTTTAACGACTACCAGATGTGGTTCCTTTAACGACTACCAGATGGCAGCCGGGACCACCGGCTTAACTTGCCTTCCGAAGCACGGAATCATCTTTATTATCAGACAATCAGGTGATTCAAGCCTGCATGCTTCCGGTGGGAATCGAACCCACGACCCCCGGAAACTAATAAAAACTACCTATGAAAACAGATTATTATTACTATTATCAAACCGATATTTTTTTATACCGGGGTTAATACAAAAATTTAAATAACTCAAGGGTAATTTCGAAATGTCCTCGTCTTCGGTCCTCTTTCATGTTAGCAGCACTCTTGAAGTGATGATTTAGTTTCAATTCCTATACCCTACCTGGTGGCGCCACATCCCCAAACGAATATTTTCACAAAACCTTATTTTATATTAGTTTAACTGGTTGGAGTTTCACTGATCGCACAGTCTTCTCTGTGATATATTATTAATATACAATTCACCATATGATGGTTGTTGTATATTATACAGAGAAAAATACACGCACTGGATGTCGAATTCCAATATGCATTTTGACCTTTCATCATCATCATCATATCAGCCGCAAGAAGTCAACTGCTGGACATAGGCCTCCCCGAAGGATTTCCAATACGACCGGTTGGAAGCGGCCTGCATCCAGCGTCTTCCTGCGACCTTAGTCAGGTCATCCGACCATCTGGTCGGTGGATGTCCGACGCTGCGCTTGCCGATACGTCTCCGTTCAAGAACCCTTCTGCCCGATCGGCCATCGGTTCTACGCGCTATATTGACCTTTGATAACTATTAAACCAATAAACAATATGCCTTACACCTTTATGCCAATCAAAATTAAGGTCAAAAACATTAGCCTAAACAATATTTATTACTACCTACCTACTGAAATAGTATGCAAAAAAACAATTATGTCAAAATATTGTTATGACAAAAACAAAATGCCTAGCTCGTTATGCCTTTTCACACACGGCGAATACTATCGATGACAATAACTATATTTATCACTAATATAGTCCAACACAACACCTCATATATACTGTAAAGCATAAAATATAACAAACAAATCAATATTTAGTCAAACTAAATTATTGAGATATTCATTGCGCCCGCGCTGTTCAGCGATATAAACAGACCCACCCAAACTGGCACTATACAAGCAAAAACAGACGTACCTACTCTATCCGACCAACGCTATATTTTTTATGATGAAACCTAATATTTTGTGTTATTTTTGTAGTACCCACCCTCCGAAGCTATGGCCATGATGAAGTTAACGACGGCACGTATTATAAAGGAATTGATATAACAGAATCCAAACCAAAGAACCAAACTTGCAGGGACGGTTGCAGGGACCCCTGTGGACCTGATTCACCTTTTTACCCTTGTACGCCGCCTACACGTGATCCTAACGACCCGAACAGGCAGACACGTACTCGAACACGATTTGGTGGAAGGACGACGTCAACGCCCACTACAACGACAACTACAACAACGGAACGGCCCACTACAACAACGAGACCGCCCACTACAACGACGACAACGCCCTTTACAACAACTACAACGATGCCCACGAAGACATATAAGCCCACTACGACAAAAAAGGGCACGGTGACGAAAACAAATTGTCCGTGGTGGCGCGATTGTTGCAACTGCCAGTGACATCAATCGGATCCATGAATGATCCGATTGATGTTAATTTTGAAAAATAGTAATTGAGCTTCAGTAAAATATTGACATAAATGAATGAAATAAATACAGAATTTTTTGGAAAAGTATTAAATTAAATTAAATTATTATCCTTACTAATATTATAAATGCGAAAGTGAGTTTGTTTGTTTGTTACGCTTTCACGCTCTAACTACTGAACCGATCATCATGAAATTTTTCATACAAGTTCTCTGGAGTACGGAGAAGGACATAGGCTACCTTTTATCCCGGGAAAAGTACTGTTCCCGAGGGATCGACATTGACGCGGTTAGAGTCGCGGGCGAAAGCTAGTCTATAATCATCATCATCATCAGGTCCTTTTTAGTCTCCACTACAGGAGCACGACCCTCTCTTTACTACTAGGGCCATACTTGGCCAGAGCAGCCAGAGGACTTGGCCTACACTCTCCACGCTGGCCAGATGGGTTGGAGAGGTCTCTTAGATGTTTATAAGCTTTGTTTAGCTTGTATTTTCTAAGTCGCCTTCTACGACATCCACGGAAACTCACGGACTTGGAGTGGTCCTATTCTACTCTGCCGGAAACCACACGGCAGAATAGAATAGTCATAATAAATTCTTGTAAAAACACAAATGTGAAAAAGGTAACCAAGATAATATTGGTGTGGTTGTCGATTTTTTATACTACTAAGTAGGCAAACAGGCATACGGCCCACCTGATGGAAAGCGGTTACCGTAGCCTATGGACGCCTGCAACACCAGGGGTGCCACTCGCGCGTTGCCGACCCTGAAGAAATCTTTTCACGCCCTTTTTAAAGAACCCCATGTTGTAGTCACTTGGGAAAACCATGGCTGGGAGTTCGTTCCACAACTTAACACAACTTAAGCGTACGTGGAAGAAAGTTCCTTTCAAAGCGTACTGTTTAGGATACAAGGTAACCTAACCAATTAGGATACAAGGTGTGGGGATGAATTCCCTGCCGTTGGCGTGAGGTGCGATGATGGAAAGTGGCCGTAGGCATCAACTCAGACAATTCTTCGGAGCAAAGCCCATTTTACAAACGATAAAATACACAAAGAGAAGCAAAATCTCTCCTTAGACTCAGTGGCTCGATACCGTTTGTAATATTGGGATCGTCGACAATTCTGACAGCTCGTCTTTGGACTGAGTCAAATGGATCCAGCTGATATTTGTGTGCACCTGCCCAGAGGTCTTCACCAACAAAAGAATTAGTGGGACGACCTGCCTGCCTAGTGTCATGTGGTCCAACGCCTATTGCGTACGATTTTTTCAGGCACATCATACAGATGGCGCCATAGGTCTATTCACAACTATGTATCCACCATAGTATGAGAAAATAAAATTTACAGTATTCATGAGAAATACCTATCTTATTAGAAATAAAAAAATATATTTGGCTTGTATTGAAACGATATCTTTCAGTTTTACTTGGTTTTACAAAGTTTAGGCGAACGCCATCTAGTGACGGGTGGAAAAGTCTGAAACTATTGCACTGCAGCGCCTTCTCCGCCGCCCATAGTGGTAGTTAGTGGAACTAACTACCACAGCCCGCCGTCAACCGGCCTACTGCTTTTAATAGGCTTAAGTTGTACCAATATTTTTGTATGAGCGTTGGCAGTCTGCCTGTACGTTGGTATTATATTGTCTTTGACATTACTCATAAGTGAAAAGAACGCTTTACCGAATGCCCCAGCTGCAGGGTTATGTTAAGTTAGAATATATATATATTTCTGTAGCATGCTTTGATTGAAGTCTAAATGAATGAGTGGATTGTAGATCAAGCTTCTTTAAATTCCTATGAATGTTGAGTGCAACACTGGATATTAGAGACCGACCGGAACTAGATATTTAGCCAAAACCGAAACCAAACCTTAGACATAGACATACTTACTGTGTAAGCATTAACCTTAAAAACCCAAATAAAATTACCTATCTGTGGTCCTGCTTCCGTTTTCCCATATATCTACTTCCTTTTCGCCGAGACGGCCTGTGATTGGTCGCAAAAGGACAGTCGAAAAAATATGGCGGTCGAGTCTAGTTGAACAGCGCCGTGCGCTAATATAATTTCCAAAAATAACGACTCTAAGGGCTTCGCTGGCCGAAAACAACCCTAAATCTTCATCGCGCGTGTGTGATGGTGTACCACTAGTGTAGGCAGTAAGAAAATAATACAGTTCAAGCCCGGAAGATTCCCAGCCAGCCGCCACGAGGCCTGTCGCAGGCGAATCCTTTCCAGCATCCTGTTCACCAGTGAATCCAGGTTAGTGTTTACTGTTTTTTTCCTTGCTGTGATTCTGGGGTTGATCGGAGAATGCAGTGACCCTTCCAGAAAGTCGCAACACTTACGTTTATTTGACACAGCAACACACATATATTACAAAAATAAGAAGTAGGAAAATATACACACTTACGTCCTATATATAAAATACAACAAGTTAATATGCGCATTAGGTAAAATTACACATTAATTGAACAGGATGTGGCTCAGCGAGTATATTCTCAGGGATCGACATTGACGCGGGCGGAGCCGCGGGCAAAAAAAAAATAGCCGATATTTTAATAAATAAAAATAGCCAACTGCCTTTTTGACAGTTTATGTCTGCCATATATTTTTTTGATAACGCACGTAGCCTATGACACTTCGGAGAATAATACGAATCTAATGATACCTCGCACTTCAAAATTTTTTAGGCTACATGAGACGACTGTGGAACACATTAACGCAACTGTGTGACTGTGGAACACAAGAACACAAGAACGCAAAACATTACTCTCCTTTTGGTAGGTCAGCCGGGTAAAAATAAAAGACATTTTTAACTTTCATGATACGCAGAGGGCTTTCGATTTTTATTAAATTAAATCACTTTGCGATATATTTATTGTGTATAGAAAGAAAGAGATATACAAAAAATACAGTTTTTATTTTACAGTTTTTTTTTTAATTCACAAGAATGCAATAATACTACTTAAATCACTTTATTACATTAAGTTTAATTTCCTTTTGAGCGCAAATGACCACTTTAATTGCAAAATTGGCGTCGGTGGTGAAGTGACGCAAATAACCGCTGGCGTCCAAAAGGTTGAAGTTGTTTTAGGACCTATGTATTCGTTTCTATCTTTGTTGTTGTTGTTTCTGTTTCTATTAAATTGGGTTTATCGATGTTCGGTTGTTCCGTAGTTAAAAGTAACTCGTTTGAAACTTCTGCCATGTCCTCCGGTTGTGGGGGGTTACCAAGCTGCCCCGGATCTTCTATGTACAGCTGACTTAGCTTCCCTTGACCACGTCCTTGGTTTGCTGCTGGGTAACTTACAAACGTAGGCACTGAAAAATCATAAAAATCATGGAGTAGTAAAGTAATTCTATATGTCATACTCATGACATGATAATTTTTTTTTAATTAATGTAGGTATGTATGTAGTATGTATTTACTTCCATGCTGGATGGGAGAAAAGAAAAAAAACGTAGAATGTGCCAGCTGCTTCTCTTCCCGCGCAGACCGTAGAAGCCAGTCAAGGGAATGGCCGAAAATCTAAAGAATTATGACATTAGGCGATGCGGTTAGCAACCCATCACTTTTGATTCCGTTTTCCACCTTTACGCCCACCAGTACGCTAAACGTGGTCTTTCGGTCTTATGTCTTTAGGCTAAAGGGTAAAACGGGATCCTATTAATATCGCTCCACTGTCTGTCTGTCTGTCTTCTGTATGTCTGGCTGTCTGTTTGTCTGTCTATCACCAGGCTGTACCTCATGAACCATGATAGTTAGACAGTTGAAATTTTCACAGTTCATGTATTTCTGTTGCCGCTATAACAACAAATACTAAAAAATTTAATAAAATAAATATTTAAGGATGCTTCCATACGACAGACATGATTTTTTTGCCCTTTTTAATAGTTATCGGTACGGAACCCTTTGTGCGTGAGTCCGACTCGCACTTGGCCGGTTTTTTTCTTTTCTCCCAGACATTAGGTCTTTCTAGTCTCCACTACAGGAGCACGACCCTCTCTGTACTACTAATGCCGTATTTGGCCGGAGTAGCCAGAGGATTTGGCCTACACTCTCCACGCTGGCCAGACGGGTTGGAGAGGTCAGACCAGCATAAAAGATTATAATTACATTTTGCTCACCACATTTAGTCAGCGAACTTAGTTGCTTCACTTGGTCGATCATTGTGTTGGTCATGATGGCGACTATGTGCAGTTCCAGAACGTGCTTGAATGTCGATATTATCCTGCCAGTCGACCCTTCTACTATCAGAGATTCGGGCCTGAAACATAGGTTACATTCTATCTACAATTCTATTTCTATTTCTAGCCTATACTGTCCTTCTGCAGGGCAAAGGCCTGCCTTTCATTATTCCAACTATTTCGATCGAGGGCTACACTGAAGTCCAGTCTTTCTGATAGAATTGAAGCTCATCTCTTTTTGGGACATTTTCGTTTACGATTTTGTGGGATCCATATTGTGGTCACTTTGGCCCACAACAATACATACATAATATCAGAAGGTATTTGTCCCTTGCGGGGTAGATAGAGCCTAGGGTCATAAAACCCGAAGGCTACATTTAGCATATAAGGAGCGTTTATTAGTTACGCGAGGCAATTTTGGCAATTTCGGGTTTTTCAAGAATTAGATTTTTGTCGTTTCAGGTTTTGTAATATTTTTCAAATAGCGGAAGTCTACAGCTCATAGAGTCTCAATCAATAAAACTAGTTTTTGCGAAGTTGAAGTAATCCTGACTATTTAAAATTAAAATAAATTTCAAAAATATCCTTAAATCAAGAGCTTTACCAAGAGTTTTTTATATCCTTACTAATATTATAAATGCGAAACTGAGTTTGTTTATTTGTTTGTTTGTAACGCTTTCACGCCGTAACTACTGAATCAATCATCATGAAATTTTGCATACAAATTCTCTGGAGTACGGAGAAGGACATAGGCTACCTTTTATCTCGGGAAAAACTACTATTCCCGGCCAAAAAGTACTTGCCCGCGGCTCCGCCCGCGTCAATGTCGATCCCTCGACATTGACGCGGGCGGAGCCGCGGGCGAAAGCTAGTATAGGTATATATGTATTGGAACGTCAATGAAATATAGCGGTTGCTCACTGACTGGTTTATTCGAAAAACATAAGACAGGAGATGACAGCTACAACATAATAATAACTTAAAACCCTACATATATCATGAATGAGCTGGTGGACATACCCAACGTGCCAACGCTGCAATTTGAAGAAGACTTCTAATACACGTTTCTATAATTATAATATTTTAACTTACTTCAAATGCTGTATAAAGTCGAATTTCAAATCCACGAACAGAGGTTCCTTGACCATGGATATAGACATGATGGCGGAGAGCTCGTCGCCCGACAGGATCAGACTGCCATACAACGGCGGTGCGCCCGTCGTCAGCTTTACCTCGTAGCTGTACCGAGCCTGGTGACAATGTCAATTTCCGTATGGGAGAATATATACAAAGGTATATATTAAAGCGTGCCTAGGGCCTGGGGTGTAATCTTCCACTGTCTGGCCGGCGGTTGCAGGTATAGCAACGGGTACGTTCACCCAGCCTACCGAGCTGCTACTTGCTTTTTGAGTGAGTAGTATCCTAATTAGAGGCGGCTTTACCTATAGTGCAGGGTGTGCGGCGCACACGGGTTTAAGGGCGCACCGAGCGTCTTCTAATACG
This sequence comes from Elegia similella, assembly GCA_947532085.1. Lineage (NCBI taxonomy): Eukaryota > Metazoa > Arthropoda > Insecta > Lepidoptera > Pyralidae > Elegia > Elegia similella. The sequence continues at coordinate 21,492,072 of OX383933.1, read as the reverse complement.
CCTCCTTCAAAGATGCGTCGCTCGTGGCACCGGCGCTCTCAAAGACCCCGCGACCGTGTTACACGGCCGATCCCGGACACGCGGTAGCAAAGCAAGGCGCGCCACCACAAGGTGCGTCTACCTACTCTACACAATAACTTTTGTTTCAACTTGAAATCAGCTTTAAAACAGATATATTATATTGGCGTAGTGTCGCGTCGCTAACAAAGGCGATTAGACAGGCCTGTTTTGATTCGTTTGAAAACACGCCGACTTGAGTAAAATATAACTGTGAGTATTCCATTTTGACCCCGCTCCTACTAGAGGGCGCCAGGGTACTGGATGCACACGGGCGCCACAAGGGCTAGAGCCCCCTCTGATCCTAATACCTTAATTCTCGTCCCAAACCTAACAAATTCATATCGTTCCCCAAATTTAAATGCTACCGATGGGCAGCACCGTCGGAAACACAAGAAAAGCAAAGAAACTGCGCTCGCTAACCCACCTGCCAAGCGTGGTGAGAGAGAGGGAGAAGCCATTGTCATCCATACTAATAAAAAAGGAGAAGCTGACTGACTGACTGACATATCAACGCAGGGCCTAAACTATAAGGGTTAGAAACTTGAAATTTTGCACAGAGGTTCCTTTTATAACGCAGGTGAACACCAAGAAAGGTTTAGCTATGTAGGTGTATATGTACTCACGGGTGCAGCAAGCGGTGTGGAATGAAAGCATCCAAGGTATATCAACACAGATAGTTTATTGATCACTATAACACATACGTTAGCGAAAGTATAGAAGGGCACAAGAGTAAAGTATGGAAGAAAGAAGAATGAAAGGAAATAACATGAATGATTTGCGTAAGCGCAGCGCGACTAGATAGCGAGCGAGTGCGGAAGCGGCGGACATGCGATCAATGCAATGTCGATATACAGACTGGCTGTGAGTGCGCCCGGGCCCGTCAAGGTCAGTGGCCCGGCCGGCAACAGGTTTACTACGAACAAAATCAACTATAGTAAATAGCGTTCGCTTGTCCGCTTCAACGTACACATTTCTGTAACTTATAATAATAAATAAAGTTATATAATATTATTCTTACACGATATATGTTTAAGTGTATTTTATATATTTAGATAAAATTATATTTGTGTATTGTTTTTATATAATACTAATATATTTAAATATGTATGTAAATGTTATTTAGTACTAATTTATACAAAGGATTTTAACAAATATATAATAATAATAAAAATCGAAACTAATTATAAACTAAAATCTAATACAATACAATAGTGGCGGAGGCACGCCACATCACTCCCCTCCAGAGACCGTCAAGGGCGATAATAATCGGGGAAACGCACAACACGGCCTGAACGTGTCCGTCGGATATCATTTCTTCGGGGCTCAGGATGTGTGTCGTGCTCTGATAACCGGACTTGTGTATCTTTTTGTGTGTGAGTATTTGAGGGACTATTAGGTGTGGTATCAGTATCAAGTACGTAGGCTGGTTTAATACGGTCTATCGTTACTGTTACGGACTTTCCACGAAAATTAATTTTAAAAGTTTTATCGCCTCTTTCCAACACTTGATGCGGTCCGGAATATACAGGTGTAAGGGCTCCTCGGACAGTATCGTCACGAAGAAAGACATGATTACAGGTGGACAGATCTTTAAAAATAAAAATAGATTTTCTACCATGCCGAGATGCAGGTGTCGGTGTAATTTTGGTTACCACCGATCTCAAACGTGCCAGAAAATCTGTGACATCAGTCTCAGCTGGCTTTCCGGCCTGAAAGAACTCACCTGGCAGCCGAAGTGGCTCACCGTATGTAAGTTCGGCTGAGGAAGTGGCCATGTCCTCTTTGTACGCGCTTCTTATTCCTAGTAACACCAGGGGAAGTGAGTCAACCCAGTTTGTACTAGCGTGGCATGTTATTGCAGCCTTTAATTGCCGGTGAAATCTTTCCACCAGGCCATTACAAGCTGGATGATAGGCTGTAGTACGCTTATGCTGGAAACCTGCCAGCTTAGATAATTGCCTAAACAACGCTGATTCGAATTGTTTACTCCTATCAGTAACAATGGTAAAGGGGCAACCAAACCTGGAAATCCATCCACTCAGTAAGGCTCTTGCTACTGTCTCAGCTGTTATATCTTGGATCGGTATTACCTCAGGCCACCGCGTGAATCTATCGATTGCTGTGAGGCAATATCTAAATCCTTGAGACAAAGGCAATGGGCCGATCAGATCAATATGGATGTGACCAAACCTGCAGCTAGGGAGGCGGTACGAGCTTAAGGGAGAGACATGTCGAGTGACCTTTGCTCGTTGACAAGCAAGGCAGGTCCTTGTCCATTCTCGACAATCTCTCCTTATGCCCGGCCACACGTACCTATCAGACACTAACTTCACAGAAGTATTCGCCCCTGGATGGCTGAAAGAATGAAGGCAATCGAATACTCCACGACGATATATTTTTGGGACATATGGTCTCACGTTGCCGTCTCTCTCCTCACAATACAGCTCCGACTGGAAACCAGGTAACTTCATCTTCTTCAGGTGCAACGAAGTGGCGTTCTCTAAAAGAACTCGCAGTTCCGGATCCGCACCTTGTGCATCCGCTATCTGGCTCAGATCTACGGGCTGTGCGACTTCTTCAATCCTAGAAAGGGTATCAGCCACGACGTTGTCCCTACCTGATATATGACGGATGTCAGAGGTAAACTGTGAGATAAAGTCCAGATGTCGGAACTGGCGTGGGGAGCAGTTCTCCTTGCGAGAGTGAAAGGCGAAACATAATGGTTTGTGGTCTGTATAAACCACAAAGTCTCTAGCCTCGACCATATGTCTGAAATATTTAATTGCCTCATAAATGGCCAACAGCTCGCGGTCATAGGGGGAATACTTTTGTTGCGTTGGACTCAGCTTTCTGGAGAAGAATGCGAGAGGTTGCCATCCCTTATCATCCCTACGTTGCTGTAACGCAGCACCAATAGCTGTATCTGAAGCGTCCGTTACAACTGCTAATTTAGCATCACAATCTGGGTGGGCGAGTAAAGCTGCTGAGCATAGGCCTTCCTTACAATTTTCAAAGGCTTTTACCTCTTCTGAAGTAAAATGAACTGGGTGTGAGCCCTTCACCGAACCTTCTAAAAGTGCGTTGAGGGGAGCTTGGTGCTTTGCCGCGCCTGGGACAAACCTCCGGTAAAAATTCAGCATCCCGAGGAATCGGCGAAGTTCACCTACCGTGTTTGGTGCAGGAAACGTTTTAATGGCATCAACTTTCGCAGGAAGCAGTTTTGTACCTTCACCTGAGATAAGGTAACCAAGGAAAACTACCTCTGCGGCGCCAAAAACGCACTTGGAAGTGTTAACTACCATACCGTATTCCTGCAGCCTGGTGAACAGTATCCGTAAATGTTGACGGTGTTCTTCTGAATCCCTCGAAAAGACCAAGAAGGCGTCCAAAAATGCATAGCAGAAGTCCAAGCCCCGTAACATTTCATCCACAAAACGCTGAAATGTTTGCCCGGCATTACGTAAGCCAAACGTCATGAACGGGAATTCATAAAGACCGAACGGCGTCGAGATAGCTGTTTTGTGGATATCCTCCGCATTTACTGGTACCTGATTGTATGCCTTCATCAGGTCGATGGTAGAAAAGACCTTGCAGCCAGAGAGGTTGTGAGAAAAATCCTGGATATGCCGGATAGGATACCGATCCGGTATGGTCCTTGCGTTTAGCATCCTATAATCCCCACAGGGACGCCACCCGTTGTCCTTCTTAGGGACAAGGTGCAGGGGAGAAGCCCAAGAAGACTCGGAGGGTCTGGCTATGCCGCTCTGCAGCATAGATGTAAACTCCTCCTTTGCAATTCTTAATTTATCTGGTGCGAGCCTGCGTGGTGTACAAAAGATGGGAGGACCAGGTGTTGTACGAATATGGTGGACTGTGTTGTGGTTGGGAGCGCGTTGGGGACGACCATGGGGACGAGTAATGTCAGGAAATTCTCGTAGTATATTGTGAAAGTCGGACTCACCAGATACACATTTTACTGAAGAAATAATATCCGACGGTCGTGCAAGCGAAGCCACGGTCGAAAGGCTTGTATGATTGTCAATGAGACGTTGGTTCCTGCAATCAACAATTATATTAAAAAAAGATAAGAAATCAACGCCTATTATTGCCCTTGTTACGTCGGCTACAATAAATTGCCACGCGAAGTCGCGGCGCAAGCCTAGATTTAAAACAAGATTTACTTGGCCGTATGTTGCAATCGGTGTTCCGTTTGTGGCGCACAAATTATAATCACTACGCGCCCGAAGCTCTTTAAAATAACTACGTGGATAGACACAAAGGTCACTTCCAGTATCTACCAAAAACTGTATTTTTGTCCGTTGGTCCGTAACGAATAGGCGACCAGTATTTATACAATCGTCAGTCGCCATTACCGATTGCCGTTGTAGTTTTCCGACGACCCGAAATCGCAGGGTTTTACGCACCTGTCTGCCTTCTCGCCGAATTTTGCGTGGTACCAGCATTTGGGAAACTTTCGATAGTTTGAGTGGGACCGGGTTCTTGAATGAGAGCGGGAACGACTTCGGTTACGACCAGCTGTACGACGATGGCCATCTCTTGACATCTGGCTTATTTTAGTCGTCAACGCAGCTACTTGCTTAGTCAGCTCGGCTATCTGAGCATTCACTGGGTCACTGCATCTACCGGAATTCGTTGTACCTGATGTTGAGGCTACTTGAAGACTGGGCGACACGACATCATGCACCCGGTCAGCTAGCTCTGCTAACTCCTCCAAATTGGCCTTCAGCTGGGAAGCTATGATGGTCTGGGTCCCGGAAGGCAAGCGACTAGTCCATATGGTCCTGAGAAATTCCTCTGGAACTCCAGGGCCAGCCAAGTTCTGTAGGTGTCGCAGGAACTGGGATGGTTTCCGGTCTCCTAGCTCCTCGTGAACCAGGAGCTGTTTCACCTTGCGTTCTCTGGATGCAGACAAGCGTTTAATCAGCTCCGCCTTGAGCTTTTCATATTTATTTGTCGCTGGTGGAGAGGTGATGATGTCTTCAACCTCCGACGCATACTGCGGCTCTAGCTGTCCCGTTGCGTAATAGAATTTCGTTTCGTCTGCAGTAATTTTGGCCAGCTGGAATTGGCCTTCGAGCTGTGCGAACCACAGTGCCGGTTTCTCCGGGTAAAATGGAGGTACCCTTACTCCAACTCTAAAAGTCTCGCCCGCCATTTTGTTGGCTTCATTCTCCAAAGTTATACTCATCTTGAGTGTTCTAGTGGGTCACCAGTTTAGCTATGTAGGTGTATATGTACTCACGGGTGCAGCAAGCGGTGTGGAATGAAAGCATCCAAGGTATATCAACACAGATAGTTTATTGATCACTATAACACATACGTTAGCGAAAGTATAGAAGGGCACAAGAGTAAAGTATGGAAGAAAGAAGAATGAAAGGAAATAACATGAATGATTTGCGTAAGCGCAGCGCGACTAGATAGCGAGCGAGTGCGAAAGCGGCGGACATGCGATCAATGCAAAGTCGATATACAGACTGGCTGTGAGTGCGCCCGGGCCCGTCAAGGTCAGTGGCCCGGCCGGCAACAGGTTTACTACGAACAAAATCAACTATAGTAAATAGCGTTCGCTTGTCCGCTTCAACGTACAAATTTCTGTAACTTATAATAATAAATAAAGTTATATAATATTATTCTTACACGATATATGTATATGTGTATTTTATATATTTATATAAAACTATATTTGTGTATTGTTTTTATATAATACTAATATATTTAAATATGTATGTAAATGTTATTTAGTACAAATTTATACAAAGGATTTTAACAAATATATAATAATAATAAAAATCAAAACTAATTATAAACTAAAATCTAATACAATACAATAGTGGCGGAGGCACGCCACAAAGGATTTTTGGAAATTCATCTCCTAAGGGGGTAAAACTTGTTGCAAAGTTAGTATGAAACTTTGCTGTTTTTGAAGTTATTCGAATGAAATTCAGCATGAAGGTTCTTTACTGAAAGGTATGAAACACGAAAAAAATATTTTACTCAAAAATCATCCCTTAAGGGGTAAAATAGGGGTGCAAAGTAAGCATGAAAGTTTGTCATTTTTGAAGTTAGTCGAATGAAATTCAGCATGAAGATTCTTTACTGAAAGGCATGAAACACGAGTAAAATACTTTTCTCATCATCCCTTAAGAGCCCGACATATGCCAGGCGGCGTGGCGATACAAACGCGGATGGTCTAAACGCGTTGGCTACTTTGGATATTTTCGTTTTTTAGGAATATTCAAGGGTTATTCGAAAAAGAACATATGATCGCTGCCTTATCTGTAATGCAATAATAATCAAAAGTTTCAAGGTTAATTTTAATGTATTTGGTGAATAATGCTTTATACCTAGTAAATTAGACGTGATTTGGAGGCAACTTTGCAATTTTTTTCTATCGAGAAAATTTAACGCAATCGTGTTTTTGAGTCATATAGTTACCAGAGTTAGTCTTGAACTTTGCTGCATTTTTATTTCAACTTGAGTATTTAATTATTATTGATATAACAGTCAATCATGCAAAGCAGTGTGAGGTAGTACGGGCCCTTAAGGGGGTATAACGGGGATGCAAAGTTAGTATGAAACTTTTCGTTTTAGAAGTTATTAAATTTAAATTCAATATTAAGGTGTTTCATTGAAAGTCATGAACTAATGTATTCCGGATAATTTTATTGTTCCTGAGAAATCGACACTTACGCGGGCGGAGCTGCGGGCCAAAGGCAAACCTGACTTATATATCAACGCACAGCCGAAACTACTGTGCCCAGAAACTTGAAATTTGGCACAGGGATTCTTTTTATGGTGTAAATGAGCACTAAGAAAGGATTTTTAGAAAATTAGGGGGGTGGAGTTTATATGGAATTTTTCCATTTCTAGACTTAGAATATAAAAATAGGTAAGTAAGTTCTCGATTACAATTAAAAATCTGTGTAGGTGAAATGTATGTAATCCCCTCCTTAAGGGGCAACATTTGGGGATAAAGTTTGTATGGACATTTTCTCATTTCTGGACGTTCTGGATTACAATGAATAAGATGTGTGTAGGTAAAACCGACGAAATTTTTGCCTGAAGGGATAAAATAGGGGATTAAAGTAAGTATGGATTTTTTTCCATTTCTAGACTTAGAAGTATGCAAATAGGTATAGAAGTTCACGGTGTTATATGTAATTTTTCTCATTTCTGGACTTAGACATATGAAAATAAATACATATGTTTACATTATCAATTAAAAAGATCTGTGTAGTTAAAATGGACGAAATTTTTTTTTTTTTTTTTTATGTATATCCGACGGCAAACGAGCAGACGAGCCACCTGATGGAAAGTGGTCACCGTCGCCCATGGACATCTGCAACACCAGAGGAGCTGCTGATGCGTTGCCGACTCTTAAGATACCTGTAAACACGCCTTTTGAAGGACCTCAAGTCATAGCACACAGGGAAAACCTCGGGAGGGAGTCCATTCCACAATCCTGCTGTACGAGGAAAAAAACCACGTGACGCTCTGACATTTTTGGAGACCCAAGTGTCAAGGATGTGGGGATGGACTTTACTCCTGTGGCGAGCGGTGCGGTGGTAGAAAGGTGACGGTGGCACCAATTCAAAAATTCCCCCTGAAGAAATTTCCCCTTGAAGGGGTAAAATAGGTAGGGTAAAGTTTGTATGGATTTTTTTTATTTTTAGACTTAGAAATATGACAATAAGTATATAAGTTCTCCATTACAATAAAAAAATATCTGTGTAGGTGAAATGTATTAAATTCCCCCTTATGAGGAAAAAGCAGAGGGGGAGGTGTTTGAATGGTTTTTTTATCATTTCTACTGTTCCCAAGGAAACGACATTAACGCGGGCGGAGCCGCGGGCAACAGCTAGTAATAATAATAAGTACCTTGAGACTGCTGAACGCTATAAGTGCATCCACTTTCCGCACATCCTTCTCAACTGCATTAGTAGCCATTGAGCGCCGGTACATAGTGTCCAGACCCGACAGCGACCCGTCTTTCAGTTGCAATACCTGGAAAATATTTCAATCATATCTTTTGTAAGTGTCCAACAATGGTTCTTATCAGATTTTTTTAACATAATAGGGACATGTTTCGGCTTCGCACGTAGGGACATGTTTCGGCTTCGCACGGATTGATAGGTATTGAAATCTATATCGGTAAAAGAATATTTCTAATCGGTTTTGTAGTTTCGGTGCCTGTTCAATGCGAGTTGTAATGGTTGTAAGTCACACTGATGATAAATGATATTGTTTTGGGGATGATGATGATATTAACAATCGAATTGAGTGATTTGATATATTGCACCAAATTGAATCAATGTTTGATACACAATTAAGTCAGCGAAAATGCCGCATAAGCTAATTGCCATTTTGATTACTACATAAAGCCGTCGTGTGTTTTCTGGCAGAGTAGAATAGGACCACTCCAAGTCTTCCCATGGATGTCGCAAGAAATACAAGCTAAACAAAGCTCATAAACATCAATGAGACCTCTCCAACCCGTCTGGCCAGCGAGGAGAGTGTAGGCTAAAGCCTCTGTCTGCTCTGGCCAAGTATGGCTCCGGTAGTTTAAGAAGGTTATGCTCCTGCAGTGGAGACTAAAAAGATCTGATGATGATGGTGATGATGATTGCAACAAATAAAATTATTCGGGTTCCATTAAAATGTACGCTGTTCCGTACACAAACAAACAATCATATCTTTCCTTTTTAAAATATTATAGCCAGGTTTTCTGCCTAACTCTACTTCAGTTCCATGATAACGTAACTTAGACTGGAGACCATACTCTACTAATATTAGGAACAGTACCAAGATTTTTTACTTTTTGGAATCTAATTGCTAAATATAATATTTTTGTTAAGTTTTTGAGCTTACTAAGGTTCTACACCTTTGATACAAAAGAGTAAAACTATGTTTTCTTACCATGCCGTTGAAAGTATTAATCACGAAGTTTGGCAACTGAACCGTGACCATATTTAGTTCTTTCAGGCGATTCTGCAGAAATTTTATAGCACCGTCTACATATCTGTTCAGAATTGTTATTCTTTCTTTATCATACTGCCTGTAAAAAGAATCATTTAATAATAATTAATCATTTTGTATTGCCTTACTAATGGGGCAAATAATGAACTGAAATGAAATATGAAATGAAATAAAATATGAAATGAAATATGAAAGAAATATGAAATGATAATGTTACTTAACATGTTCGCCAGAAATATTGCCTGCAAATGTAGATGCCAATATCATTTGGAATTGATATTATATGAACTACAATATTAACATTAAATTTGATTACATAAATTACAGCATAATATCCAAAATTTCAAATGAAGTCATATCCAAAAAATTACTTGTTAAATTGTTAATTATCTTGTGGTCCAAACAAAATTCGTTCATGTCATAAAAGCAATGATGTAAAAGCCATTTCTTTAGTGCCGATATAAATCGTTTCTTCTGCAATTCTCTGATGGCTATAGGTATTTTATTATAAACTTTTTTTGCCACAACGTTTTGTCAAAAAGTGAAGATCTAAGGGACGTTTTGATATAGTGGACTTTATGCGACTAAATGATACCAAATGAGTTGCATTCCAAGGTCTAAACTTTATAATAATATCACTGACTCTGGTAAAAAGTTCATGTGGGATCTAGCGAAAACTCCAACCTCTAGAATTTTGATGTTAATGAAAAACATTGATGTTAAGGTTTAAGAACCGGCGTTTCTAATAATTTTGATAATTTATCAAAAAAAACCGGCATCTAACCGATGTTGATGATATTCAAATGGGACTCATAGGGTATACTTCCAAATGAGGTCATTCGGTTCATGAAAGATGAAGTTATGAGGTAAACAAAGCATTGAAGAAACATATACGACGAATCAAGAACCTTCTTCTTTGAAATCTGTTGTAAATAAAAAAATAACATTTGGTTTTTTTATCCGGAAATTATCTTTTCGAGAGATGCGGATGGAGTTGCGGACTAAAGGTTTGTTATTCTATAAGATAAATGACTTACAAAAATGATTTCTTCGCTGCCTTGAGCGAATGTTCCAAAAGGAATTCGTTGAAGAAGTCCTTTAACCACAAGTCCAAATCCGTTTTCAGTCTGTCTAAGAAGTCCGCTGTAAAAAGGAAGGCATTAGAACAAAATTCTTCTCTTTCTAATTTTTCTGCCCAGCTCCATCCAATATTTTACGATTTTTTTAGCCCATTTAGCCCAAAAAATTGTAATTTCTATGTCATCACTCCAGTCTACTGAATACTCCACTAAGACTTTTTTTTGATTAAATTCTAATGTTTTAGACTTTATTAGCCCAGTAACGAGCCACTTCTATGTATATGATTAATAATATGAAAATATGTTGTCTAGATTAAGGTGTGTGGACTGGATATTTAGATGATCCTTAAGGATAAGACATTATGGCTGAATTCCTAATCAAAAATATTGGACACGGTTTTTTGTCTTTTGTTAATTAAACAATAAATGAAAAAGATAAAGCGCGTCCAAGTATATGCGGGGCTCGTGACGTCAAAGTTTGCTAAAAAGTGTAGCAAACTATGACGTCAAAACAGTAACTATTTAGTAATCTGTGTCAAAACTGTGGTAACTTACCAACATTTTTCGTCCGTAAAATTTTTTGTTCGTTGCTCGTTTGATTGGCGTACTAAACAATTAAAGTATTAATAATTACATATGTACTTAACGACTATTACATTACCATCTTCATATCAATTACAATATTTACATGTAGTGTTCTTTCAAAAATTAAAATACCCAACTGCTTTTAAACTTTCGATACCATTTTCAGGGTTCCGTAGTCCACAAGGAACCCTTATAGTTTTGTCATGTCCGTCCGTCCATCCATCCGTCCGGGCTCGTACTCCGCCGCTATTGCACCGATTGTTACGAAAATTGGTGGATAGATAGATATTGAAGTTCCAAAAGTAGGTTTTTAAAATTATGAAAATATTTTTTTCCGCACCCTCATAAACGAAAAGTGAATTTAAAAAATTTAATTGGACTAACCCCAACGTGTGGGGTATCGTTGAAAAGGTATTTTAAAATACAACAGAAATTGCTTTGAAACTATGTAGATCAAACCCCCCAGTCTTGAGATGAGCTAATGTATATTTCTATTCTGAGATCTAAATACTTTCAATAAACTATCATACAAAGTTAAAATTTGGTTTCCCCCCACCGTAACTTTTAAAATGGCATGTTTGCGCTAATTCCCGTTAACGCATTTAGTAAACCCGACTGCTGTCCCTTTTACCACCAATCTCTGGACACTTGAGTTTTTGAGACAATCTTAACGATACCTTAACTGTTGAAATCTATCCAGCCGTTAGGAAATTACGAGGAACTAAAAATACAAATCTATAAGATACGCGCGAAACACATACCTAAACTTTCTTGCCACTCTGATTGCTCGGGAGGGTGTAAAGATTCTAAATAGAAAACTTCTTAAGTCGTTGAGACATTTGAAAGTTTATAAAGAAACTTGAACACATACATACGTATTTACATACATATATGAACTCGAAAAGTAATACACTATTTTTTTATTTATTTATCACACTTTATTACACATTCAAACAATATGTTACAAAAAAAAATATAGAACAGAAGAGAAAAATGTACAAAAGGCGGCCTTATCGCACAGCAATCTCTTCCATAATATATTAGGTACGGTGCAATTAGAAATAGAAACGAAATAGCAGGAATATTAAAGATATACAACGTGATTTTCCTCCTAGCTTTATTGAAATCTCAGAATCAGAATCCCTAATGAAATATAGAACTGAAAAAAAAATTAGGGTTTCCCATACAAAGTCGCCGCCAGCTGGACGAATTTCTATGGAAAGTAAATTTTTTTTTCGGTTTTTACCTTTTTTTCTTGCAATTCTATATTCCATTAGGGATTCTGATTCCCAGATTTCAAAATAGCTAGGGGGTTCAACATCACGCTGTATACATATATATATCTTTAATATTATAGTCCTCTGGCTGCTCTGGCCAAGTATGGCCCTAGTAGTAAAGAGAGGGTCATACATATATAGACATATAAAAAAATAATATAGCACACAGAACATAAATGTTCAAAATAACAAGATGGGAGAGGAAAAAGAGATAAATAATAAAATCTACAAAGAAGACAGAAAATGTGATTTGACTTGAGATTTAAAACTGGCTGTGCCGCCCGCACCGTTTGAGCACATCGGATATGCAGTGGTAGTGAGTTCCCACTGAGTTCCATACTGCTTCGACAGTACTTTTTTTAAATCTGGATGATCCAGCGATTGTCCACAATTAACATGGCAGTCGTGTAAAAATATATACATACCGGAAATGGTAATGCAGTTTATTTGAAAAAAAAAATACATTGCAATATTTACAATTTAGCCTTTAATCACTTTGACTAAGGACTTTACGTATAAATAAATTACTTATTTATGTCATATGCAGGGTAGAGTCTAGGCCCATAAGACTAAAGGTAATTTTTAGTACTCCATGTTTAGCTTTATGGTGTGCGTGAACGTGAAAAAGCTAATAAATATAGCAATGAGTTGCTAGCCTCATCGTCTATATGACATGATTTCTGATATACTTACAGTTTTATTATAAAACGAGGACTAACTTTAGTATATGGTTTAAACCATTATGCGTAAAAAAAAAATTACAATGACAGTTGACCGAACGTCAAAGTGTCGACGTATTTTGGTCGGATAATGGATTAAACCAGGGCCCTGTTTAATAAAATTTACAAATTGTAAATTGTAATTGTATTTTACAAGTTACAATTCTACAAGTTTCTGTTTAATAAAGATTACGACTTACAAATTTACAATGGTGGAAAATGTACAAAATTGTAAAATTGTACCTACAATTTTACATATTTCTGTTTAATAAACATTTTTTACAGGTGACAATTTACATATTTGTAGGAAAAACTGGTTTATTGAACACATAATTGTAATTACAAGTTTACATATTTTGTAAATTGTAGTACAATTCCAACAGGTGGACTCGTTGTGTGTCAGAACTTTACAATTTATTGCCTCAATGTAATAAGTAAAGAAATTTATTTTTTATACACAAAAAATGGTTCTAACAATCTTTATTCTCATATATTAGGGATAAAATCGTAATTTTGTTATTGTTATAAATACTAATACATTAATTCCGTTATCAAATAAACAAATAGGAAACCAAACCGTAAAATCAAATTATAAATAAGTATGTCAATCATTTTTTAAATATAACCTCGTTAACTTCTATAAATAAAAAATATATTTTATGTAACTTGTAATATACAACTACAAATTTGTAGATACAATATTTCATCGAAATCTACAGGCGTATTCTGCACTTGTAAATATTTATTAAACAGCATTTGTAATTACAATATTTGTAACGTTTTTATTTGTAACATTCCTACATAATTGTAAAGTTTATTAAACAGCACTTGTAGTACAATTTTACAAATTTGTCACCTTTTTACAAAATTGTCGATTTGTAATCTTTATTAAACAGGGCCCGTAGTAAAGTTAGTCCTCGTTTATAATAAATATCGCTGATAAGACAGTTTGTGTTTTTTCCTTTGTGCTTATATATTCTCTCATCCCACGACCATGGATCTAAGAAGGTCCAAGCCCCTTTCGGCAAGAAAATAAATAAATATATACGGACAAATAACACAGATTGAGCCAGCCCCAAAGTAAGTTCGAGACTTGTGTTATGGGATACTAACTCAACGATACTATATTTTATAACAAATACATATATAGATACACATCCAAGACCCAGGCCAATCTGAAAAAGATCATTTTCCATCTTGACCTGGCCGGGGATTGAACCCGGTCACTCCGTGTCGCAGGCTGGCGTGTTGACCGCTGCGCCACGGAGCTAGTCAAGAAAAGCACTTACTTACTACTACTATCCTGGCTCAGCGACCCAAAGTGAGTCTTGGCCTCTAGCACAAAAAGTCAAGAAAAGCAGCTCATAATAATATTAAAAGTTACGCAAGTCATTATTTATATTATAACGATGGGTTTTACTCTTTCACTCACGTATCGTTAGTCAGTATCGCCGACAAGTTTCAGCCAATTCAGTTGGCCATTTTAAGGACGAGTGTGGCGGACGTCGCGACACGACAGTCCCTCGAACACTTAGGTTCGCCGCCCGCACGGACCGTCTCTTCGCGCGAAGCGCTCGCTCCGATGCGTTGATTAGGGGGTCAGACGCCCCCGAAGATGTTGTGGATGGTTCTACTCCGTCATCATCTTCTTCTGGCGGCTGTGGCACACTTGTATGCATAGAACTGACCGTGTCGACGTCTCGTAACGTGGTGTAATTGTTGTTTTGGCATGCTTGAAGAATCGGTTTCCAAGTTGTAGGCAACGACCCGCCCTACATCACGGCTGAAACTTGTCGGCGATACCGACTAACGATACGTGAGTGAAATCGTTTGTTATAATATAAAGCAGCTCATGTTTTTGCTCAGCTTTATTCTCTACCAAAGAATAAGACGGTTGTTTTTTTTGATGAGTAGATTGGCATTTCAGTTGGACGTATTCTTCCCTACTGTTGAAGAAAGAAAATTGTAAGAAAGGGATTGTATATTTAGTCAAAGTTTAGTAAATCGTAATACAAATAGTAACATACCAACATAAGTATTCCATCCAAGGGTATGTATAACTCCGAGAGGACCATCTCCAAGTGTAATCTGTCCTTCTGCAGGCGGTACCTGCCCTCCATCTTATACAAAACATCTTTTAGCAGAATACTGTAAAATATTAGTTCAAAATACATACATAGTATCACGTCTTTTTCCCTTTCGGGGTAGTCAGAGTCTAGGTCTATACGACCTTATGGCCACATTTAGCATGTTGGAGGGCGTGTAGATGGAAAACGGAATCAAATAGTGATGGGTCGCTAGCCACATCGCCTATTGACATGATCTCGCAGATATTTATCGATCGGCTTTTCCGATCTGCACGGGTTTTTTTTTCTCCCGACCTGGTTGGAGGAACAGTACAACATAAATAAATTTTTAAGGTCTAATCACACAGATTGAGCTAGCCCCAAAGTAAGTTCAAGACTTGAGTTCATCATCTTTTCATGTAGGTGACACTTCAACCAACCATGCACACCCTGGTGTCAGAGTTCATCGGAACCGCCTCTCTGACGACGTGGTTCCTCTAACGATTATCAGATTGCAGCCAGGACTAACGGCTTAACGTGCCTTCTGAAGCACGGAATCATCTTTATTATTAGACAATTTAAGTCTGCAATGTCCTAACCAAACTGAAATCAACTAAACAAAGTATGCTTCCCGTGGGAATCGAACCCACGGCTCCTGGGTCTACAGGCAAACTTCTTAATCTTAACTACTGGACCACGGAGGAAGACTTGTGTTGTGGGATACTAACTCAATGATAATATATTTTATAGTAATAAAAAAGATAAACATCTAAGACACAGGTCAATCTGGAAAAGATCATTTCCCAATTTGACCTGACCGGGAATCGACCTCCGATGTGGCAGCCTAGCATGTTAACCACTAGGCCACAGAGTATCGATGTAACAACCGTAATTTAACCCTATTAACAATAAGTATGGATGCCGCATACTAAAAAAGCTTGACTGCTTTATAGCAGTCAAGGTTAAAAAACATGTCTTTCTGTATTATGAATGTCAGTGTCATTTAAATAAAATCAGATTAATACGGTATTATTGCGCATTATTTTAACACCTAACGTTTCGAAAACTTTACAGTTTTCATGGTTGCAGGTAGACTAAGTTGACATTTGTCTTTTGTGTTATAAGAACTATACAAAACTACCGCCTACAATATTTATTGATAATGTTCCGGATGTACGCAGTATTGGCTTACGGTGTCTTGCAGTCTTGTGATGAGCTTGAGATTTTATTAAGTTATTCCCAATTTTGTCTGTGACTCCCTTTATTTAAAGTAAGATGGCAGGCTTCTTCGATGTGTTTTGGGAGGTATTAAATTGATTTTATTGAAATGTATAACAATCGTAAAAACATCAGAAACCATTATGTCGGTGTCATCTTCGGCTGTGGCGCTTCGTGCCTTAGGTTCCTCTTAACATTAAGTTAGAGAATCTATATTTTCGTTCACAACTAGTTACCAAACAGCGAAAGAAAAATCTTCTCTTGTAACTGTTTAGTTACCAAAGTAGACGAAGGCAAATGTTTTGACACAGATTCTACGATTGATCGCCTGTCTGACCATCAAATGTTATGTATGTCGGGCAAAGATGAAAAGAATGACTTTGTAATATTCTAACATGATTAGACATCTAAACCTCCTTGTTATATTATGTATTTCATATTTTTGTACTATTTGTTGCCTCGAAGTTAATAATAAAAAAAATGGGACGAATCACACAGATTGAGCCCCACTGTAAGTTGTAAACTTGTGCCATGGGACATTAACTCATGATACTGTATTTTATAATACGTGTAAACATCCAACACCCAGGGCAATTTGAAATTTTTTTCCATCATAATCTGGCTAGGAATCGAACCCGGAACCCTGATATTAAAGGCACTTGCGTTACCACTGAGCCACAGAGGTCCAAGTCAAATGGGTGATGAATCCAGGTGGGGGTGTATTGAAGCAACGCTGGTTCTGCTGCATCTTTCTTTTAGTCGCTTCAGGCGAATTACTTAGTGTAAACGGCTTTTTGCCACACAAATTACTAACTTGACAACACATCGTATGCGTTCGTTGCTACGCATGTAGCCAGTCCCTCTGGCGGCACAAATAGTATCGGCCTCCGATGACGCGCTCCCACCACACCGTGAGCACGAGACAGTGTAAACCACTATTAGATACTATCATCATTATCATCATTGCGGCCACAAAAAGTCCACTGCTGGACAAGGTCCTCTCCTAAGAATTCGTCGTTCCATGGGAGGATATAACCATACTCTCCACGCTTGGCAGGCAGGCTGGAGAGAGCAATTTTTTTTGGCTTCTTCTGCTTCCGACGCTGCTGACTATCGCAAGCATGTTTAAGCTGGGGAAGGATAGGAATGTGTTGGGTTTGGGAAGGGACTCATGGTATTCGGATACTACTCACTCGGATGAACGTGGGAAAAGTAGCAAGTAGCTCGGGAGGCTTGGCGCGCGCACCTGGTGGTTTATTCGTCCAAGACCTGATGCCATACCTGCAACCACCGACCAGGCAGTTGAGGTTGACACCCCTGAGCTACTTAGCTTAGTAACTATAGTTAGCTGTATGTAAACAATAGTTGTGGTAGAGCCAAGCTACCGGCAAAATAATTTTTTACTAGTAGCATGAATGGGCCGGCTCGTCCGGGGAAGTACCACACTCTCACAGAAAATCGACGTTTGAATAGAAGCTTTATCGCTTCTATACTTCGTTTGGTGAGTGAGAGTGCCGGAGGCTCATCCGCGCCCTTCGCATTTCCTCCCACCCATGTCCTTCCGTCCATATCCTTCTTCCAACTCTTTGAAACGCTGGCAACGTTTCTGTCACATCCTGGTGTTGTAGTTGTCCATGGGCGGAGGTGATCGCTTAGGTGACTCGCTTGCTCGTTTGCCGTACTTTATCATAAATTTTTTTTTACAACAACTATTATTGATGTATGAGGAAAAGTCCTGAGTGGTTCTTGTCTATACCAGAAGACGGGAAGACGCATAACTTACTGGATTTCTCCATATGTGGGTGTGTATTGAAGCAGTGACGGACTCTGCTCCGTCTGCACTTGTTCGTAATTGCCGACAAGGTGCAGGTCGTTGAGTGACACTCGCGTCACCATCGTCATGGTGGTAAAGTTGCTGCTGAGGTAGTTGACACGGAAGCTAGTGTCGTTGCGAAGCTTCAAGCGGTGGAAGAACCTAATAAGTACATAAACTTTCTATAATGTGATATAATGACACAGGTATAACAATATATATATATTTATTTTTATGAATTATTGAAGTAGGCATTTGTCTCCCATCTCACCTGATGGTAAGTGACGATGAAGACGAGGATGTTACATGCCTATTCAAGAGATACCCATTTATTCTCCTTTTGAATGTCCCGGGAAGTATATATATGTAAAGTAAAGCCTGTCCGATCCTGAAGGAGTTATTCAGCCCCTCGATATGTACAGCTTTCCTGTGCGAAACTCAAAAAAAAGAGGACATTTCCTTAAAAAATGTTCGACCGCCCGGTTATATTGTAGGGAAGTAAAAAAAAAATTAAGAGCTCGTTTTTCGAATTTCTTATGGCGGAAATCGGCATAATTGACGCTATTGTGTTGTGACTTTGTTGTGATAAGACTTGCGAGGTCCCAAAGAATATGCAAGAAAACACTTACATTATAGACTGGGGCATCCTCATCATGGAGTGTCCTCCAAGGTTAATTCCAGAAGGAATTCGGCTCTTCCTATTCCATGCTTTTTGGTATTCGCTGTTTGCAGCGCCTTGGTTCTCCAGAAGATTCTGGTAAAAACAATATTTGACACAAACTAATTATTAAACATAAACAGGAGCCCGATCATCTAGTAGTTGTAATTGTTATTGTTATTATGTGATATGTTATTAATGCTTACGTACGTTAAACAGCCCCGGGCGCGGTCTTCATTGGCATTGGTGACCGCAAGTGGCATAAATATATCTCGAGCTCCTCTGTGGTTTGGAAGGCACATTAATCTGTTGGTCCCGGCTGTCATAATTTATAGCAGTCGTCAAGCTATGACAGATGCTATAGACCTAAGCTCTGTCTTCCCCGTAAGTGAAAAAGAAGTGATACTTGGTATGTTATGTATGTACATGCATTGTTGGCCACTTACACTTACAAAAAACAACAAAAATCCAAATAAATATACCTACCTATCATTCACCATCATTTCAGCCGTAAGAAGTCCACTGCTGGACAAGGCATCTCCCAAGGATTGTTTGGTCCATGGAAGGATCTTGCCATACTCACCAGATTTGGCAGGCGCAGTTTTTTGACTTCTTGTGCTTCCGAAGCTGCTGCCTATCGGAAGCATTTCTTAGCTAAGGAAGGATACGAATTCGTTGAATTTGGGAAGGGATTGATGTATTGGGATTCTTGTAACTCGGATGAATGGGGAAAAGCAAGTGGCAGTCGGGAGGCCGGGCGCGCATACCCAATGCCATACCTGCAACCACTGGACAGGTAGTTGAGGATGACACCGCTGACCTAATGTACCTACATATCATCATCAGGTCTTTTTAGTCTCCACTGTAGGAGCATATATAAGCCGTGTGGTATCCGGCAGAGTAGAATAGGACCACTCCAAGTCTTCCCGTGGATGTCGTAGAAGGCGACTTAGGAAATACAAGCTAAACAAAGCTTATAAACATCTAAGACACCTCTCCAACCCGTCTGGCCAGCGTGGAGAGTGTAGGCCAAGTCCTCTGGCTGCTCTGGCCAAGTATGGCACTAGTAGTACAGAGAGGGTCGTGCTCCTGTAGTGGAGACTAAAAAGGACCTGATGATGATGATGATGATGTAGGAGCATGGCCCTCTCTGTACTACCGGAGCCATAATTGGCCAGAGCAGACAGAGGATTTGGCCTACACTCTTCCCGCTGGCCAGACGGGTTGGAGAGGTCTCATTGATTTTTATGAGCTTTATTTACCTTGTATTTCCTAAGTCGCCTAAGTCACCTCCATGGGAAGACTAGGAGTGGTCCTATTCTACTCTGTCGGAAACCACACGGCTTACCTACATATAATGCACTCTTGGGACTTACGCCGAGCACTTCATCGTCGAATCCATCAAGCAGTTGCTGCTCGTCGTATTCCTTTCGTAACTTTGCATACTTCTCTGTGGAAATAAAGTTTGCGTTTATATGTTATTCTACTAGAATAGAGGACATAAGATTCACCCAATGGAAATGGTTTGTTCTCACTAGTCCGATTCATAAGTTCGACCGTCGAACTAGTGAGATTTTTTTTCTCATTGGTTCGACCGTTGAACTATCGAGATTTTTTCTTTCGACCATCATTTTGTTAAGTTGGAGTCGCTCGCTCGCTCCTGTTTGTGTTACAAGGAAACCTAACGACACTAACTAATTTATGGCACGATGGTCGAACTAATGAGAAGAAATGCCCGACCAATGAAAGTCAAAAGTCTGCCCTGTTCTCACTAGTTCGATGCATAAGTTTGATCGCCATAATAGCGAATTTTTTTTCGCATTTCTTTAACCATCGTGCCATAAGTAGTAAGGTTCCTATGGTTTCACTCAAATGGGAGCGTGCGACCGTCTCCAACTTAACACAATGATGGTTGAATAAATGAGAAAAATCTCACTAGTTCAACGGTCGAACAAATGAGAAAATAAATTCTCATTAGTTCGACGATCAAAGGCCAGACTTCTGATTTCCATGATTCAGGTATAGCTCAGGCTGTAGAATTATAATACCTAGCTAGACTCTGGTATAAATGTGTATGTTTATGCGGATATCCCGCGCAGATCGTAAAAGCCGGTCGAGGGAATGGGTAAAATCTGAGGAATCATGTTAATAGGCCATGCGGCTAGCAAGCCATCACTATTTTAATTTCGTTTTCCACCTATTGCCCACTAACATGCTAAACGTTGCCTTTAGGTCTTATGGTCCTAGGCTCTGTCTACCCCGCAAGGGAAAAAGACGTAATACTATGTATGTATATATGTATGCGGATAACTCTTTCATGCAAAATCTACAGGATGGATTTTGCGGTGATCTACCATAAGGTGACCCGCGTGCTTGTTTGCCATCCTATGTTATAAAAAAACAATGACAACGTCAATTTTTGTTATGTTGTAATACCTATAGCGCAAACCCCCAAACCCCAAAGAGGATACAAATACTACGTAAGAGCAAACTCTTCCACACAAAGATAATTTTATTTTACTTGTGTTCTTTAATTGTGTTTTACACTATTGAATTTTTAATCAAGCTGTATAGGAACGTACGTAGCTTATGATAAAATAAATTGATTTAATGCTTAAAATTGTACCAATAATATACGCTGTGATGTCGCTGCGAGTCCCTTTAGTTATTTGTATGAAGGTTTTTGCCAGGGGAACTTAACCATAAGCGTAAATATAAAATACTAGCTTTCGCCCGCGGCTCCGCCCGCGTTAATGTCGATCCCTCGGGAATAGTATTTTTCCCGGGATAAAAGGTAGTCTATGTCCTTCTCCGTACTCCAGAGAACTTGTATGCAAAATTTCATGATGATCGGTTCAGTAGTTACGGCGTGAAAGCGTAACAAACAAACAAACAAACAAACTCACTTTCGCATTTATAATATTAGTTAGGATAATAGGTATCGACAATCACCCATTATGGGTGATTAAATTTTAGGTACTTTTTTCAGAACTAAAAGATATAAAGCAGAATAGACTATGTTAAGTCCATTCTCAGTTCCAGTTCATAATGCTCTGATGTTAAAGATGGTGGTTGTTGTATAGTAAATATTAAGGGAACTTACTTTCCAATGATTCTATCGTTTCGAAGTGCTCTTGTGCATTTAGCGTCATCCAGCAGTCGTCATTTTGAGCTCTGCGGTACACTACTGAAATAAAAGAATTCTGTTCACGTGATCTCTCCTTATCTTAAAATAATTAGACGTAAAAAATTAATGTATGGTATAATGGTAAGTAGCTTTAATTAACCTCTCAATACTTAATTATTCCTATGATTTAACGTGTTTTTAAAAATCTAGAGGTTGCTTAAGTCGAACATGTTGAATTTTAAGTATTTAATAATTATAAATATATTTTTAATGCCATTTATTGCTGGAGGCGCTGCAGTTAAACCTATCGCAAAGACATCGGGTAACTCGGGTAATTTCGTTTTTGATCATCATAATATTAGCGAAGGTACATATTTGATGACCTTTAAACATGATCTAGCGATCCCCAGCGGTAGTGCTTTGAAACATACTTGTTCCAAACACTACCGCAGAACAAGGTATTATCATAACATTTTACTTAAGTACTTAATGATAATAGCTTGTTGAATCATTATTCCATCGATAGATGTTCATAATCGAAATAGATACTCATGCTATAATAATATTGCCGGGTCAGGGCATGGCTAAATGTCAACGGTACGGCCCGTGGACTGGCCTCCATCAGCGCGGCACCTACGAGCAGGGTACTGTGCCGAAGGCGACGCCGGCGCCGCCATATTGTAAAAATAAGTAGTGCTTTCATCTTATAGCGAGTAATTCAGTAACTATACGCAAGCTTAACACCGACTAAAATTGTATTCCGATGATGATATAACAATGATTCTTTTAGTCACTGAGTATTTCACTCCTCAAACAATCGAACTTTTTACTGTAACGTTACCGTGTCGTTTATACAGGTCGTCAACAGCAAAATACGAAATAGTTCTATTCTACACCAAAAACCACTAGGCACAAAAAACATATCAATACGTTTTTCAACCGTTTATGTTCAAACCGACATCAACTATAATAACTTCCAAAACCGAGGGCTGTTAACTACCCTTTGAGCTGTCACCAAAAGTTGAACTTCGCCAAGCGCCCCCGGCATAGGTGGAAAATGCCTTAAGGCTGATTTCATAGTCACGCGTTTGATCAGCGCCGACCTGGCGGCGAAACGCGCGCGCGCTTGCAATTATACCAGAAGTAGTTGCATTTCGTAGTCATGCAGTTACAAAAGCGCCGTTCGTGAATCTCGTGCCGTCGGCCAGTGCTGTATCAATTTGCAATGTTGTACGACGTCGACGTCTGTTCAAATAAACAGCTAATCCTCTTATTATATTTGTCCCAATTATGAATATACACAGCTGTACATTGCAAAGAAATGCGCGATACCAAAACTCGTTTCACAATGCACGCCCCGGTCAAGCGGCGCTGTTGAATCGTGCTGGTCAACGGCGCGTCTCACCGACGATACTCTGAAATCATCCTAAACTGCCATCTTTGTTAAAAAAAAACCGGCCAAGTGCGAGTCGGACTCGCGCACTAAGGTAGTAAGGTACATTATATATAAAAAGTTTGAATTTTTTTTTAAAATTGATGTTACTCAAAATTTATGCATTTCGCAATTTTTCCTTTCTCTGTGCTTCGTACTAAATTTCAAGATTCTGAGTTCACCGGAAGTACCCTGTAGGTTTTGATTCCCTTGCAAATGTCGAAAAAACACGAAAAATTGCGACATAACCAGCTGTAATCTTTTGATTGCGTTGTTGGCTCAGAAGCTTGATTGTTTTCACAACTGCAAGGGACAGCAGACCTGAGTATTTGATATGAATTTCAGCTTGATATCTTTACGCGTTCCTGAGAAAAAGAGTCTTGACAGACTGACAGACAGACAGACGGACAACCGAGTGATCCTATAAGGGTTCCGTTTTTTCCTTTTGAGGTCCGGAACCCAAAAAGTAGCGACCGCACGTTCATACAGCGTGATTTTGAACCCTAGCTATATTGAAATCTGGGAATCAGAATCCCTAATGGAATACAGAATTGCAAGAAAAAAAGGTAAAAACCAAAAAAAAAAAATTGACTTTCCATATAAATTCGTCCAGCTGATCGGCGAGTTTGTATGGGAAACCCTAATTTTTTTTTCGATTTTCAGCTTTTTTCCTTGCAGTTCTATATTTCATTAGGGATTCTGATTCTGAGATTTCAATAAAGCTAGGAGGTTCAAAATCACGTTGTATACGCAAAGTAGTCCTTGAACATGTTCACGACCACGCAGCGGGCTCAGCAAGTCTCTACGTATGTTTCACTAATTATACAGATCGCAAAAATATCATCATTATCATCATCATATCAGCCGCAAGGAGTCCACTGCTGGACATAGGCCTCCCCAAGAATTTCCAATACGACCTATCCGCAGCTAAAATATATGTACCTACTAGCTTTTGCAGGCGGGTTCGCTCGCGCTAAGAAGTATAGTTTTTGACAAAGTTTCATATAAACTTTTATCCCCTATTTTATCCCCTTAAATAATAAATAATAATAATAAATAGTAGTGCGTTGATAGATCACTACATATGTCAGTCAGTCACCTTAGCGTTATATATATTTACTTATAAATGAACACGCATAGTTAGTATTAACAGCTTATACCTTTATTTACTCTTGCTTTTTCCTATACCAGCTAAATCACCAGCAGCTGCAGCGCGTGACGGAGTCACCGTTGACCCTGAGCATAACCCCACCATCTATCTTTACGGCAAAATAATCGAAGCGGAGCTGTTGCAGATGCAGAAACGACAGAGATTTGATTGTATGCAAGAGCTGTTAGGCGTTTTAAAGAAATATATTGCTTCATAAAGATACACAATAAATATTGAAACTCACCGAATGCTACCTACTCAAAGACCGAGGGTTATCAATATCGTTTAAAAATGCGTTTCTCTGGTTTTCATTAAGTATAAATTATTGAGACCGACCGAAGGTTCGGTTTTATAATGTTTGATATCACGGGTCCGAAACGTGATCCTTTACTATTGGCCTCATATGAAAGCTCAAGGTCGCTCAAAGAGCTATGGAGAGAACTATGCTTGGCGTTTCTCTGCGAGATAGAATCAGATACGAGGAGATCCGTAGAAGAACAAAGATCACCGACATAGCTCAGCGGATTAGCTCTTTGAAGTGGCAGTGGATCTGGGATGGGAATGGAATACACTGGGATTCATCCCAGTGTATTCCATTCCCATCCCAGATCCATCATATTCCTTTCCTATCCCAGCTTAAAATGCTTTCGATGAGCACCAGTTTCGGATGCACAAGAAGCCAAAGAAACTGCGCTCGCCAATCCGCCTGTCAAGCGTGGTGAATGTAGCAATATCCTCCTATCGATCGAAAAATCTTTGGGAGAGGTCTTTGTCCAGCTGTGGACATCTTACGGCTAAAATAATGATGACGATGGATGCGGTTCATCACAGTTAGCTACAAAGATAGCTTAGCAACCAGTACTTAATAAAGTAGCTAAGCAAGGCGGATTTTCAATATTTGTTTAATTACTAATTGGCTGCTGTGAGTGGCTGTAATTAGTGTGACATGGAAGTCATTGAACAGATTCCGGACTCAAGTCGGCCAAAGCAAGGAGAACATAAACAGGTGGTGTACGGTGCAGGAAATGGTGTTAGCTGATACATCGTATAAGAAGAGATGATGCTGATGGGTTGCAGATGATGTTGCGAAGATACAAGACCACGTCTCATTGTAAACTGGTTTATTGTGTTGTCTTGATATGTTGCATCTTGCTGGTTGGGTGTGACGAGTCCTTTCTCGTTGGCTGTCAGATAGTATCTCGACAATGATAATATTTTGATGCTAATTAAAGTGTTAAAACAGCTGACACGCGATACACTTGTAAGTAGCTGGTTGCCGCTGATCAGTGGGGTACTTCCTCGTGGCCACTGCGAGGTAAGCTCGTACAGGTTGGGTTACAGCTTGGAAATCTCTTTTGCGGTGACACTCCTTAGACCTGTTGTTCGGCCTTGTGTGTTATACACACCTGCACACGCGAGGACCTTTACAATCGCATTGATAACGTTGTGTTGGTCGCAGAGTTCTGATCAACATAAATATAATTCGCTCGAATCGACACGTTAAGAAGAAGAATATTCTACCTACAATACATTATAATTATATTGGCTCCCGCACTTCTAACGGCACTTTGAACAGTATTTGTAACTATAATGAAACAGTATAACCCTCGTGACTTACATACACTGTAAATCAGAAACTGAAAGAGCCATAAACCAAATAATAGTCTTTGCTATATAATCAAAGATAATAGTATACTTACTATAAAACGATTTACGAGTATGTCTGTATGTTTGTCTGTAACGGTTATCATAAATCGATATAGTCTCGATAATACCTCGTTGCCTGAACTGCTCTAGAACCTAATCCAGGACTAGCTCCGTGGCGCAGTTGTCAACACGCCAGCCTGCGACACGGAGTGACCGGGTTCGATCCCCGGCCAGGTCAAGATGGAAAATGATCTTTTTCAGATTGGCCTGGGTCTTGGATGTGTATCTATATATGTATTTGTTATAAAAATATAGTATCGTTGAGTTAGTATCCCATAACACAAGTCTAAGTCTAAGTCTAGTTCCAACCTGTCTGGCCAGCGAGGAGAGTGTAGGCCAAATCCTCTGTCTGCTCTGGCCAAGTATGGCTCCGGTAGTACAGAGAGGGTCATGCTCCTGCAGTGGAGACTAAAAAGACCTGATGAGGATGAGGAGGAGGAACACAAGTCTCGAACTTACTTTGGGGCTAGCTCAATCTGTGTGATTTGTCCGTATATATTTATTTTATTAATCCAGATCGATTATTCCTTTAGATGGGTAATTTCATCAAAATTCAAGATTATCGTTATGCATTCAGAATGCGATACCTCACATGTTCTATACCATAGTTGGCGTACCGCTTGTAGCCGGCCTTGAAAACTTATCCAAATCTTTATACAGATCACAGAGTAGATAGTATCAACTAAAATCATCATAATGGCGTACCCTGCGCTTCGAAGCAATACCAGAGTGCAATTGAAAACTTCACTACATAGTATAAAACAAAGTCTCTTCCCGCTGTCTGTCTCTATAAATGCTTAGATATTTAAAATTACGCAACGGATATTGATGCGGTTTTTTTTTGGAAAAAGAGAGATTCAAAAGTAAGGTTTATATGTACATTGACACCCATGCGAAGCCGGGGTCCGGGTCGTTAGTAGATGATAAATAAAGATAAGGTGCATCGGATATAACATGGACAAAGTTGTTTGTTTTTCGTGTGTGTAAGTGGTGATCGATCAGGGTATGCATGGTCGATTGAACGTGTCACCTACACGAAATGATGATGATGATGTGTGGACAACACAGACAGATTTTTCAAGCTGCCTAGAGGCATCTGGACCTAGTTACATATGTGCCGCTCGTATATCTCAGTTTACACTAGGAAGATTTATACTCTGCATCCGAGAGTGGTGACACAGATTCGCCACATACTGGAGAGACAAAATTCAATCCCTTGAGCCATCAACACGAAAGGAAGTAGTTCACACTTACGAGTACAGTCGGAGACAGATAACATTGATCCCTCTAACAACAGATTTTGAATTTTATGCAGTGGTAGAGCCACGCTACCGGCAAAATAAATTTGTATTAGTATGAATGGGCCGGCTCGTACGGGGAGGTACCACACTCTCATAGAAAATCGACGTCTATGTAGAAGCTTTACCGCTATGCTTTGTTCGGTGAGTGAGAGAGCCGGAGGCCCATCCTTCCCTCTCTCCTCCCCATCTTCTTCCTCCAACTCCTTGAAAGGTCGATAACGCACCTGTCACACCATGGTGATGCAGTTGTCCATGGGCAGCGGTGATCACTTACCATCAGGTGACCCGCTTGCTCGTTTGCCGTCCTGTATCATAAAAAATAAAATGCAGGGGGTCCCATTTATCTGCCTCCGACTGTACATAGTTTACTCACCGTATTTTTCAGACAAATGCTTATTCGCTCGAACTTTTGTTAAACAAATAAAAGTAATAAAACAAAAAATATTCGTCAGCCACATATTTGCATAATGTTTGGACCTCTTGAAATTATTTTAATCAATTCGTCCTTATCAGAAAAGTTAAATTATTCTGTAAGCCTTATTCGTTATTAATTTTCAGCAATCAAGCAGAACTTTCGTTATGTAACATGATTGGCATTTCAACAATCAAATTATTATTTGTTATTTCAAAATAAAAGCGAAACACACTAACGTATAGTGAGGACGGAGCCAAAATGATTTTGGTAACCGTAAATTTAGTTTTAGTATTAGTTATATGTAGATGCGACGCAGCAGGTGTTAACGAGGACGTCAAGAGTTACTTTGAGGGTGGTAAGTATCTAACCGATGATAATAAACGGTACCAGATTATACTATGTAAGGGCCTAAGCAGTTTAAGCTCAGTGTGCAAATAAGTATTGTCTGAGTGAAAATCTGAAACCATCTTGAACTCTATCTGATATATGAGAGGCTAGATCTTGCCGATGTAGTTGCGTGAAAAGAAGCGATACAATTATTATTACACTAGCTTTCGCCCGCGGCTCCGCCCGCGTCAATGTCGATTTGGAAAAGGTAGCCTATGTCCTTCTCCGCACTCCAGAGAACTTGTATGCAAAATTTCATGATGATCTGTTCAGTAGTTACGGCGTGAAAGCGTAACAAACAAACAAATAAACAAATTCACTTTCGCATTTATAATATTAGTAAGGATGACACTCGTATCGGTTTAAAAGAACTCTTAGGGTCTGGGAGAAAAGAAAAATCATAGAATGTGTAAGCTTCTCTTCATGCGCTGATCGTAAAAGCCGATCGAAGGAATGGGCGTAAATCTGAGGAATCATGTCAATAGACAACCAATTCCTATTTGATTCCATTATCCACCTACACGCCCACCACACCAACATGCTAAATATGGCCTTTTGGTCTTATAGACCTGGGCTGTGTCTACCCCACAAGGCGAAAATACTTGATAGTATGTGTGTACTCCTCCGACAGAAGTTTGCCTGTTATCTTTCTTAAATAAGTCGAGTGGCATCGGGTTTGAATTCCAGCGTGGGCCAATATTTGTACGTCATTTTCATGGGACTGCAGTGGTGGGAATACCCATGTATGGCGTCAGGCAAGCAGCC
This sequence comes from Elegia similella, assembly GCA_947532085.1. Lineage (NCBI taxonomy): Eukaryota > Metazoa > Arthropoda > Insecta > Lepidoptera > Pyralidae > Elegia > Elegia similella. The sequence continues at coordinate 21,463,316 of OX383933.1, read as the reverse complement.
GGTTGAAATAGCTTTATCCGAATCATATCACAGCATTTAGGCGAGGTCCGTGGCGCAGTGGTTAACACGCCCGCGACACGCCCGCGACACGAGGTTCCATCCTCGGTCAAGTCATGATGGAAAACGATCTTTTTCAGATCGATCTTGGATGTTTAGCTATTATAAAATATAGTATTGTTGAGTTACTACCCTACGACACAACTTACTGTGGGGCTAGCTCAATTTGTGTGATATGTCCCTATATACCTATATATTTATTTTAAAAAATGCTGTCACAAATAAAAGCGGACCGCAGGCTCTGACGCAATGAAGGTCACAGGGAATGCAAACGGAAAAACCGTCAGATGATGATGATGATAGAATACCACATTTATTTTGCAGGAAATAAAGATATTCAAGAATTATGGAGGAAATACAAAAGAGGCATTGAGTCTTCGTTGGAACAGGTAAAATATAAATTCAAATTCAAGCGCAGATTACTAATGTTCTGCAATACAAGCTGTGATACAAGTCAGGTGGTGTGACGTCTCAACAGCAAAGGGCACAAAGCCCTTTGCTGTTGAGATGATGGGTCCATGGGGCCCAGAAGTAAAATCTTTGGTGACTGAGATTTTAGCACGCCTCCGCGACGTAACTGGTGACGGACTAAAGGCGGGCAGTTACTTTGCGCAGAGAATTTTCAGAGGCGTTTCTGCCCTTCTGCGAACTTTTGTGCTTTAATCTCTTTTTTACTTGTATATATGTGTTTTTATGACTCTATTTTTAATGGTGGTGCCAGCAATTGTAAATGCCCACACTGGTGTTAGATTTTTCAAGCTGCTTACAGGCATCTACATACATAGCTAAACAGCTTTCACCAGTGATTACAGCTGGGACCAACGGTAAGCCGCTGATGCCTTCCGAAGTACGAACGAGATCGGGATTTTTTGGCCACGTCCATCCCAGTTGGTACCGCGGCCGGGGCTATTTGATATGCGTAGAGGTTATTTATGCGCACTGGGTCACCGCGTCAACACGGGTGGCGTTTGGTGTCCTAATGAGATAGGGCCCCAAAAGCTCATTTGTAACTTATGTGGGTTAGAGATTGGAAGGCAATAACCGAGCCTAATTTTATTAATATGCATATTTAAAATATCAAGAGGCATGGTCTTAAACTCTGGTTGTTTATTCGGTTGAACCCTACAGTTAGTTACGCGCACGCAGACACAAGTTATTTGTACCTCAAGGTAGGATGAATTCAGCACCGCTAAAAAGAGCTCTCGGCATGTAGAATAATATATATGCCAAGAATAAGCGCCTATTAAATCATCCTGAATATCGGACACGTAAGACACGAGTCACGACACGTAAGACACGATACGAGATATCTCCAATCGTATCGCATGTATAGCGGTGTCCCTCTCATTGCATCCGATTCAGGATGCGATTCAGGAAGGTATAAGTATAATACCCCTCATACTTGGATCTAGATACTTTCATTTGTTCTTTGATGGAATTCGTAGATATTGGATTGCAATTCATACTTATTTATTTAAATCAATGCACATGTATGTACAAAGCGATAGGCGACAATTTTACTTAAGTGTAACATACATGGGCCCTGTTAGTCCATAGCCTTATTAACTAAAATTAAATAATACAATCATCATCATCATCATCATCATCAGGTCTTTAGTCTCCACTGCAGGAGCATGACCCTAATATAATAATACAATCTTATTACTTAATTATTAACAATTTTTTTTATATAAATCTATCTGTTAGAAAATCTGAGATACGTAACAGGCTTCAATTAGGAATGTTTTGAGTTTTTCTTTAATACGTTTCATATTTTTCTTCATTGTTTATTCTATCGGGAAGTTCTTATTAGTTAAGTACGAGTATGAGGTAAACTTCATTATCGCACTAGTGAAAACTGTAATGACTTTGTAAATGGATTAAATCATCATCATCATCATTACAGCCGTAAATAGTCCACAGCTGGACAAAGGCCTCTCAAAAGGATACTTCGTTCCATGGGAGGATTTTGCCATACTCACCACGCTTGGCAGGCAGGTTGGCGCGCGCAGTTAATTTGGCTTTTTGTGCTTTCGACGCTGCTGCTCGACGCATTAAGCTGGGGAAGGACAAGAATTTGTTGGATCTGAGAAAGGAATTTTATTGGGATACTACTCACTAGGATGGATGGAGGAAAAACAAGTAGCAGCTCGAGAGGCCGGGCGCGCATACCGGATGCCATCCTGTTACTGTAACCTCTAACCTGTAACCACTGAACAGGAAGTTGAGGATGACACCCCTGAACTGAAATGGATTAAAAAAAACAAATAAAAAATAGAATATCTTTAGAGTGTGTGAAAATATTATTCTTTTGTTTAGATGCTTCAAGAAAATTTTGATGCAAAAAGCATGAACGTTTTCTTAAGGAGATCAATGGATAGTTTCAAGCTAACAGAAGGATTTTTAGAGGACTCAGACCCAATAGTAGAAGTGTAAGTACTTTTTCAATATCAAAGTCAATCTTCTTTTATGCGTATCGACGGTACAGATGAGTCAAAGTTAATAAACTTATTACATGAATTATTTAAAAAAATTGTTTTGTCTCTAAAGTCAGTTTAAAGACGATAATTTTTCATGATATCGGTAGAAGAGAGATAAATGCGTCACACACAAGCCGATCACTCTCAGATTGGCCTTTCAGGCTTGAATGCACGTATACGCGGCCCATCAGGCAATATGAGAGTTTGCTGTCTTTCCAAGCCTTGCGCACACAGGCAACGTCTAAAGCCGAGGTTCGTCCCTCCTGGGGGGGCCCTTTGGTGATGTTGTCTAAAAGGTTGAAGGCACTCTGCCCTCGCCTTTAAACAACCGGTGAAGTAGCGAAAGCTCACTTACAACAAGTAAAAAAAAACCGATCACTTAGACCGATCGTGCCTCTCTATCGCTTGTTCCGCGCTCTTGTTTGCACACAGAACGTGACACTTTTTTCATACGTTCAGTCGGCTTTGACAGATAACGGCAGCCCTGCCTCATCATTTATAGACTGACTCGGGATAACGACTTTATAAGCGTCTATTAAACTATCCTGAATTAAGTCGCTGATGAAAGGGACACCGCAATACGTGAGATGCGATTGGAGATATTTCCTTTCGTGTCTAACGTACTGCGGCGTTCCTCCCGTCATTAACGGAATTCAGGATAGTTCAATAGGCGTTATAGTTTGTTTGTTTAGGCATTTAGAAGTTATAGTGGACTGTAGAAACTTCGTGTACTTTACGGCCTAAAATACAGGACCACTCCATTCTATATATGTTTCTCTCTATTTATGAATTTGTTATAAAATATAATATGGTTGAGTTAGTATCCCATAACACAAATCTCGAACTTACTTTGGGGCTAGCTCAATCTGTGTGATTTGTCCGTATATATTTATTTATTCTCTCCTATGGATATCGTGGAGATGGACTGGCCATATGTTGCGTAGTAACCAGGAAAAGTGGAGCAACCCTACCTCACTGGTATCCGAGGGACGGAAAAAGAAACAGGGGAAGACAATATACAAGATGGGAGGAGTGGAGGACGAATTAAAACTCACTGCAGGCCCTAACTGGAGAAGGGTTGCCAGTGACAGAAAGCAGTGGAAGTGGTTGGAGAAGGCCTTTGCCAAGAGGCACACTGGACTCAGAGACATACTATAAAAATAACCAATATAACCCAAGAGTTCAAAATGAAGGGCTTTTACAATACAATACAATGGATATCATAAGAGGCGACTAAAGGGCAAGCATATAATCCCGTGCAACGAAATATTCCGAAGGAGGGTTGATGTTAGGTAGGAAATAACTCGAACTTTTTACAGCATGAAAAATGTAAAAGACTACATGCTGCCTCGACCCCATATAAAGTGGGATGAGGAGTGGGAGAAAAAGTGGATTATAGAATCTTACATACTTACTTAAATGAACCCTGAAAACAGCCTTTGAAGACATTAAAGAAGAATACATGTGTCGCTTTTTGAATTCATTTTTCCTGCTGATCACCTTTTTATTTTTTAACCAACTTCGAAAAAGGAAAAGGTGATCATTCGGTTGTATGTTTTATTTTTATGTTTGTTACCACATAACTCCGTCATTTATAAACCGATTAAAAAAAATGTTTCAAAGTCGGTTCAGTAGTTTGCACTCACTCGTTTGGATAAAGTCGGTATTTTTATATGAAGGATAAGGTAGGTAGCGTATTGTTTTGCACTTGCACTTGTTAAGAGTACATATTTATGTACTTTACATACTTTAGAAAATAATAGTATGTAGGTTTAGATATTATACATAAATATGAGGTGTAGAATGCTTGGTCACGTGATACGACATGATGCTTCCTTACCTTTCAAGACTCCATGACATTTTAAAATGCTAATGTCTCCTACTGGAGCGAAAAGTCCAAGGAGATCAAGCAAATGTTTTTGGCCAACTTTAGGAAAGGGCGTCATTCCATCGTTAGAAGTCCACTGCTGGCAAAGGCCTCTCCAAAGGATTTTTCATTCTATGGGAGAATATTGCCATACTCTGCTTGGCAGGCGGGCTGGCGAGCGCAGTTTCTTTTTCTGACGCTGCTGCCTTTCGAAAGCATATTGAAGCTTAGGAAGAATAGAAATTTGTTAGATATTAAGGTATTGGGATACTATTCACTCGGATGAAAAGGAAAAGCAAGTTGAAGCTCGGAAGGCCGCCCGTACACGATGCCATACCTGCAAGCACCGAACAGGCAGTTGAGGATGACACTCCTGACTAGTGATGTGCCCGAGAGAAATTCTCTGTTCTCATGAATTCCTTCTCACGGAAATTTGCAGGAAATTTCCAATAATTCTCGAGAATTTCTCAATAATTCCCTTACTTGAGAGAAAGAAGGAGAAATTCTCGGGAAAAATTGCCGACTCGTTCTCAACGTTCTCGAAAATTTCGAGCACGGCACAACACTACTCCTGACCATTTAAGTCGTACGTACAGACACTATTACAGCTTCATAATAATATTCATGTTTTCAGTCTTTTCCGTGACGTCTACCTTATGGAGCTTCCAAAAATGCGTTATCCAAAAGTCGCGTTCCCCCTGGCTTCCAACCTCCTGAAGCTAGACGCCGAGTTGACGAAGTTGATGGTGATGGCGAAGTATATGGTGTACAGGAACGACTCTGTGATCGTGTACACGAATGTAAAGAGCCACATGCTGAGGGTGTCGCCGTTCAGCTTGGAACAAGTGGAACCCACAGGCCAAGTGACGTAAGTAGAGTCTAATATTGCTTAATAAAAGGACATACATACAGAGTATTACGTCTCCTCATCTTGCGGGGTAGACAGAGCTTAGGTTAGACCTTATGGCCACATTTAGCATATTGGAGGTGTAGATGGATAACGGAATCAAATAGTGATGGGTTGCTAGCCTCATCGCCTATTGACATGATTCCGCAGATTTTAGCCCAATTCCTCGATGGTCTTTTACGATCTGCGCGGGAAGAGAAGTAGCTGGCACATTTCGTTTATCTCAGACCCGTATAGAAGATATAAAAGGGACAAAATTGGATAAAAGGGACAAAATTGGATAAAAGGGACAAAATTGGATAAAAGGGACAAAATTGGATAAAAGGGAAAAAATTGGATAAAAGGGACAACATTGGATAAGAGGGACAAAATTATATATAAGGGATAAAATTGGATAAAAAGTAACAAAATTGGATAAAAGGGACTAAATTGGTTTTTCGATCTGTTGAACTGATTTAACCGGTCAACTATCGAACGCCCCAATCGGGAAACATAACAATAGATAATCAATTGTGTCTGCATTTCTCGCGATTGATGAGTTAATTCATCATAAGAAATTGTTAGAGAGAAAAGATGACGGATAAATGAAAATAGATAGGTATATATTTTTCATAATTTCAGCCGTAAGAAATGCGCTGGTGAACAAAGAACTCTCCCGAGGATGTTTCGTTCTATGCGTGGATATTGCCATACTCACCACGCTTGGCAAGCGGGTTGGTGAGCGCAATTTCTTTGGCTTCTTGTGCTTCTGCCATCGGTAGAATATTTGGGAAAGGAAGGATAGGAATTTGGTGGATTTGGGAAGGGGATGAAGGTATTGTGATACTACTCACTCGGATTAATGGGGAGAAAGCGAGAAGCATCTCGGGATCCGCGTTCCCGATTTCATACCTGCAACTACCGGCCAAGCAGTTATCCTCAACTGCTAGCCCTGACCTGATGAGGTAGGGATATCTTCTAAAGAGGTATATATAAAACAAAGTCGGGTTAGTGACACCATTCGTAACTCGGGATCGGCTAGGCAGATTTTGATGAAAAATGGTATGGCTCAATTTGAATTAACATTTAAGCTACTTTTTACCCAACTATCCAACAAAGAGGCGGTACGGAATTCGCCAGGTCAGCTAGTATTACATAAATATGAGGGGTAGAATAATTGCTCACGTGTACGATATATGGCTTTCTTTGCAAACTTACTTGAAAGGTAAGAAAAGGAAAGGTCCAGGGAGATAAAGGAAAAGTTTTGTTGACCAACTTTAGGAGAAGTGTTAAGTCGTTTTAAGAACTTAATAATAAAGCTGAGGACAGAAAAGTAAGGGACATATACACTATACCTACAACTGCTACAAGAAATATAGATTAGTAATTATTGGGATTTGCTTATTTAGACCTTAACTCAAGTAAAGAGTTCTGGAAGGTGTACATTCTGCATAAATAAAACAAAGAATAAAAAGTATCGGGTATGGGCATAAGATTAAAATAACACCCGGTAAAAAAAAAAATATTTTTTACCGGGCCTAAAACAGTTTGCATATGCTGGTGCAAAGGTGGTGCTTAGGCCCTAATTGGGGTAGCAACGCGCATGTTATCCGAAATTTGGATTTTTGGATGAACGGACATATACTTTCAGATCAAACATATTTTTTTCACTTCGCCGAAACGAGAAAAAAAAAATATGTCTAATGAATTATGTGTCTTTAGAATTATTGGGGAAGAATGCAGATTGAGCGGCCACGCAATAGCGACGTTGACGGAGCAGTCGGTCAATTTGGGACACAACACATTCAGTCTTAGCGACTGTAAGTTTAAGCTAGAGGTAAGTGAGTTGTGTATATATTTAAGCCATTAATAATCGCCTCAAAAAAAAAGAAGGAGTTAATCAATTTGGTTGTAATTTTTTTTAAATGCATGTTACTTCATAACTCCGTATTTAATCGACGTTATTCAACACTAATCCAAGTCACTATCTTCTTTCAAAGACCAGGTAAAAGAGTTCTTCTACCTGCAAACATAGTTCTAGTTGTCCAACATCGTTACGTTGCTTCGTTTACTTATCTTTAAGGCTTTAGAAACATTAGCAGACATAATGTATGTATATTTTTATTTGTATACTTATATTTTATTATCTAAGTAGTATAATGGATAAATTATATGTATATTTATGTATATTATTTGTTGAAATGTACACCCCGTTCCGTTAACGATCTTTAGTACTCTCCATACATCGGTTGTCTGGTAGAGATTGCTCTTAGCAATATGGCCACCCATTGTACATGTATTAATTTATATTTTTAAATTCTTATTTATGTATGTATAATAAAGTCTTCATTCATTCGTTCATTTATGAACTGATTTGAATAATCCTCACTCACCTCGCTTGGCAAGCGGGTTGGTTAGCTCAATTTCTTTGGATTTTCGTGTTTTCGATGTGGCTGCCCATTGGAAGCATTTTAAGCTGGAAAAGAACAGGATTTCATTGGATTTGGAACAGGCAGTTAAGGATGACACCCCTGACTGTATCCTAAAATGTGATTTGGTAAAGTTGTTAAAGCTGACCGCCTGCCTGACGTCGCATTTGTTTAGGCAGCTTTAGAACCGCAGTAAAAAATCTGTAAAAAATTAAGAAAATGAAGGCTGGAAATCGAACTCAGAGTCTCTTGAAAAAAGCTAGTGGATCAAACACTGTGCTACTGAAACTGGTTTGTCCTCACGGCGCCACTGTTAAGTATCAAAATCAATCTGCGGAAACAACGTGTACATTTCAGTCTTATTAAATGCCTTCATAATATTAATAATAATAAAAAGAGGTGTAATGACACCAGCTTCTCCAAAGGGCCTCTACGTGTTGGATCTATATCCCCACGCAAGCTTCTCAAAGAACCGGGGTAACACCCGTGAAATAAGAGAGATACAAATAATAATAATAATTCATTTATTTCGGTTTCCCATATAATAAAAATGTTAGTACAAATTTATTATTTTATTTTATATCCGACCTCCTATAGAGACACCAGCATGCACCGCCTCAATATGGTACAGTCAGGGCTAACTAGTAGGCTAACATCCTTAGGATGATGTTGTTGCTGTTCCGCATACACTGCAATAAGGGGGCGGCCTTTATGCGTATCACGGCATGAAACCCGTCAACCCTGATCTCTGCAAACATCCCTGATTCACTGCATCTGCGAGACAGCCCCATCATCATCCAAAGGATGTTTTTGTACTGAACTGTACTGACCGTTGTCTACAAAAACTGCGTAACCTTATGCTTTGCATACTTCAATATATATAATAATATAATACATAATGTTATAATAATATAATAATAAATGTTAAGTTATAGGATCAACCGGAACAATAGCCAAAAGCTTACACAGATACTGCAATTTGCCTGACTCAAAAATAAATATACACATACTACAGAAACAGGCAGCTATTCATACTTCCATTAATTTAACTAAAGTTTTGGAGAACACCATTTTCGTAGAGAGGAATCCTGATTCTCCTTCTCCTTGAGGGTCTCGAGGCGGGAGATCGGGCGTTAAAAATACCGACATGGAAAGTAGAGATGAAAGAAATTTCAACAACTCATAATACATAATCAAGCAATATAGACCTAGGCTCTGTCTACCCCTACTATGTCTGTACATTCTATCACTTTTACCGTATGTCGCTCAATACGTCCAGTGCCACCACCTTGGGGAAAAGTTGATTCCGAAAATCATCATTATAAAATTCTTCCATGCTGGTCTGGGTAAAAAAAGAACGTAGAATGTACCAGCTGCTTCTCTTCCCGCGCAGACCGTAAAAGCCAATCGAGAAAATGGGCCAAAATCGGAGGAATCATGTTAGTAGGCGATGCGGCTAGCAACCCGTCACTATTTTGATTTCATTTTCCACTTAATGCCCACCGACATGCTAAACGTGGCCTTAAGGTCTTATAGACCAAGGCTCTGTCTACACCGTAAGGGAAAAAAACGTGATACTATGTATGTATCATTATAAAATTTGTAATTGCAGATTTGGACACCAGGACAAGGTTCACCTCCGATTTTCGCACCGTACTTTAATACCTGTGATGGTAAGCAAAACAGATGTAAATAAATATATACGGACAAATCACACAGATTGAGCTAGCCCCAAAGTAAGTTCGAAACTTGTGTTATGGGATACTAACTCAACGATACTATATTTTATAACAAATACATATATAGATACACATCCAAGACCTAGGCCAATCTGAAAAAGATCATTTTCCATCTTGACCTGGCCGGGGATCGAACCCGGGCACTCTCGTGTCGCAGGCTGGCGTATTGACCGCTGCGCCACGGAGCTAGCCGAAGAGATATTTTTTTAAAATCGGTCTAATATTTTTATTTAATTCATTACAAATATTATGAAACCAATAAAATGTGATTAAAACATTTTAATTTAATCGCATGAAATTTAAAATGTCAACTTAGTCTGCCTTCGAACATGAAAACTGTCATGTTTTAATTAATCCTAACTATTGTTTGTTTGTTTGTTACGCTTTCACGCCGTAACTACTGAACCGATCATCATGAAATTTTGCATACAAGTTCTCCGGAGTACGGAGAAGGACATAGGCTACCTTTTATCCCGGGGATAAATTACTATTCCCAAGGGATCGACATTTATGCGGGCGGAGCCGCGGGCGAAAGCTAGTAATGTAATAAATGCGATAAATATTAAGTGATTTAACTTTGAATGTGTATCAATCGCGAAAGCATTAGAAAGCAAACTCCCGGGACATTCAAGAGTAGAATAAATGGGTATCTCTTGGATAGGCATGTAACATCCTCGTCTTCATCGTCACTTACCATCAGGTGCAACATTTAGTAAAAAAAAAGCAGTGGAAGAGTTCTTGTCTAGATCATCACAGCAAATTGTCGGCTCAATAGAAAGGGAATAACTGCTTTAAAATACAGTTGAAAGATTTGACCCTAACATTCGTCCAAGCCTAACATCAATCATAAATACTAATAATAAATCTGTAAGGGTTGGTCATGGAGTAAGTTACTTTGTTTTCAGAGATATTGTGTTTATAAGCTTGATACATGATTAGTGTAACTAAATTGGGGATTTTTAGATTAATTTTTCTGTGTGTATGTCTGTTCCTCTTAAACGAATTAACTGAATTTTATGAAACTTAGTAGATAAACATTTAGACGTACAGGACACAGGCTAGGCTACTTAATTATTTTCTCAGTCAGTAGGGACTGCGCCTAGGGTTGCTTGACCTGAGTAAGCGTTAATTATGGTCACGGCCATCAGGTTCGACACACACGGTAACTAATTTTGACTTCCACATAACACAATGATACCGACTATAAACCGAGGAGGACATGTCTTGATTTATTTTTTCCTTCCAGGTGGTTTCCTTCAAAATCTCATATCTAAGCCGCTCCAAGAGGAACTGATGTCGAAATTGCAAGGCGGCTTATTTAGCTTCGTGAACACCAGTGAGATTTTTGGTGACAAATTGCCTAAGATAAAGTAAGTTGATTAAATTATATAGGTACTCTTATCATCATCTTCATCATCATCATCAGATCTTTTTAGTCTCCACTGCAGAAGCATGACCCCCTCTGTTCTACCGGAGCCATACTTGGCCAGAGCAGACAGAGGATTTGGCCTACACTCTCCTCGCTGGGCAGACGGGTTGGAGAGGTCTCATTGATGTTTATGAGCTTTATTTAGCTTTTATTTCCTAAGTCGCCTTTTACGTCCTCCATGGGAAGACTAGAAGGGGTCCTATTCTACTCTGCTGAAAACAACACGGCTAAGGTACTCTTAATAAACTAAGAAATAAGATCTGGTGAAAAAAACTACGCTGGCAGGGTTTAAACCAGCGACCTTAGGCCTATGTCCGATCTACACAACTTGCTTGCTTATGCTATATGCTTTTAACATCATCGTCGCATGTCCTTGGCGAAAAAAAAATCTTCATCCAATTTTATAATTAAAAAGTATATATACAAAATTATTCTTACTATGAATTACGAGTATCTGCAAGAAAGATTCGTTTATCTTTTCAATTAATTATATTCATATCCATTTCCATAGGATTTTGTAGCGTACCTATGCCAAAAGACGATTATGATTTTTATCTTTCTGAGACATGAAAGTTTGTTATTACTATACCTACATATAAAATGTATCTGCGTTTCTGCGTTGTAATGGTTCTAATTTTTTTAGTAATGGATATGAAATAAATGCCTAAAAATTTATTGTTTTGGTTTTGTTTTGGATCATCATCATGTCGAGTTGGTGTCACGGTCAATCGAACATAGTGTCGGTGTCAAAGTTCTTCGGAACCGCCTCTCAGCCTCTGATGTGGTTTCTTTAACGACTACCAGATGGCAGCCGGGACCAACGGCTTAACGTGCCTTCCAAAAGCACGGAATCATCTTTATTATCAGTCAATCAGGTGATTCAAGCCTGAAATTCCATAAAAGAACGAAATGGATACAACTAAACAAAGTATGCTTCTCGCGGGAATCGAACCCACACGCCCCCGGGTCTGCAGGCAAACGCCTTAATCACTAGACCACGTAGGAGTTTTAGATGTATAAAATTGATAAATGAGGTGTAGTCTGTCCGGTCAAATGGTTTGCGGGCTTTGACAAGGCGATGCAGCCGACAAAAAGTGTCGGCGCCCGCCAAAGCTTCAAGTGCTCAGCACGCGTTGTACAGACAGGACACGTTAATGCGTCGCGCGGAACGGCTGTTTAATTTTGATACGGGCGAGTAAAGTACTCGAACAAAAACTTTCCAAAACGCCTGTGGGTGTACTGCAAACCATTTGGCCGGACAGACTATATGCAAGGATTTCCTGCGAAATATAGTGTACGGGCCCCTGATCACCCGTACATATGAATGCTTGATTGATTGACGAGGTGATAAAGTCTGGCAAGTTTAATATAAAATGTATATATTGTCTTTCGCACTAATTTACACTGATTATGGATACTAATAACTGCTACACTAAACTAATGCTATTGGAAACACTAATGATAAATGATAGAAATGATAATTTGATCACTATTGCGGCGATCGGGAGTACGCGTAGCTGTATGCTAGCCAAAACGTGTACTGACAATTGTTGCAATAAAAATGACGCACATAGCGCAAAATGATGAGCCAGCGAAAATGTACGGCTGCACCGTACATATAGTTTAAATGCCATCCAATTTTATACAAAAAAAGGTCTAGTTTAAGTTTTATACAATTGTTAAACTTTATATTACATTTTATTTTATTTTTTACTTATTTAGGAAAACCAACAGCTTTACATAGAACATTATATTTCTATTCTACTTCTTTTCACAGACTATATCAAGAGGAATTGTTCAAAACAGTACACAACCATATGACAGAGACTGTAAACAACTTGAATACAATAACAACTAACCTGAACCAGGGTGTATTGTCCTTAGACCCGAAGGAGTTAATTTGGATAGAATTGGTAATTTACAACTCACTTTTGTCTTTTGTCCCATTAGGACGAAAAACTACTTTCAAAAGTTTAAAATATAGTGTGCCTCCGCGTACTTTTAACTTTTAACCAAATTTCTAAAAGTTTAAGAAAATAAACCATTTGAAATTATATGACGAATATAGATAATTTCTATGCGGAGTAAAAGAAAAAAAAATTGCTCAGGAAACTTTTCCATGGACAATTTTTTTTACTAATGATTGAAGTAGGCATTTGTCTCCCTTCTCACCTAATGGTAAGTTGTTTGCTTTTCGAGTGTGTGACGTTAGGCATCTGACGTAGCTTAACGACCGCCATCTGATGATGACAGCCGGGACCCACGGCTTAATGTGCCTTCCAAAGCACAGACGAGGTCGCGAAATTTTAGTAAACTGACATCAGTAGATATCGTATGTTTATCTCTTCCGCAGTACGCGGAGCCACTGGCCACATGCCACGTTTAGCAAGATTGTAGGCTATACGGAATAGTGTAAGAGTGTCATTTTTAACCGACTTAAAAATAAGGGGGGGCGGGGCAATTCGGTTGTATGTTTAAAAGGGTATGCTTCCAAATTTGACTCATTTAAATTTCATCAAAATCGCTTTGGTGATTTGGTTGCTCGGTTTTTGTAATATTTGAATGCTTAGGTTTATAATTACTTAATTTATAATTACTTAAGCAGTAGACGCATAAAGTCACAGCTACACCAATGAGTCAATTTTTGTCGTGATAACGTGTTATGATAAACGCCGCACGCACAAAAAACTGTCACGTTCCGTGTGCAAGCGAGAGCGCGGAACAAGCGATAGAAAAGCACGATCGGCCTAAGCGTTCGGCTTGTGACGCATCTATCTCTCTTCCACCGTTATCAATACTTATTTTAGTTATTGTTCTGAGATACTTATCGTCCATAAACTGACTTTACAGACAACCATTTTTTTTTACTTAACCAGATTTGAGTCTATCGTACACTGTAATATACATACAGATACGTTTTTCCACAAGTAAAACGCACTCGACTAAATGAATCGCAAGAAAGCGTAAAATATGCCAGAGAGAACAATTAAAAGGTATTTTTGAAACAACTTTGCTTTTGATTTTGCAGGATGAAGAAGACGAAATAAAACATGTCCTGTCAATAACAAACACATCTTTGTACGGCCTGGACACAGCCTACTCGGCCCAGACCGGTGGCCCGGAGGAACTGAATGGAACGGTGTACGTTGAAGAAGTTATAGGATTCAGTTCTCTGCAGGTGTAGTATTGAGTTGTATCAGAAGAACGTCATTACTATCGTTCACTACTGAGCTACTGAGCATAGCCAAAAATCTGACTTACGCTTGGTCCTTTGTTGTTCTCATCCTGGGGCACTATTTTTGAAAGTATAATACTCGTATTCGAGCAATTTTTCCATACAAAAATCGCCCGAAGACGAGTGTCACACTTTCAAAAATAGTACCCCTGGAGCGACCCGTGTCATTAATCCATCTAAAGGTGGATTCACACATAACGGCAGCATGAACCGCCGGCACGGCCGCCGCGCCCTCGGATAAGCTGCTGTGCGCGCGGAGGCGGCGGCGCTTATCGATATGAGGCATAGTCGCGAGCCGGCAAGGCAAAAGTTGGCAGTCTGTGCCGCCAGCATGTGTGGATGCGCCATCATAAGATCCGACACTTTTGTCCAGTTCTACGAGTTAGCCACCTTTTCCATGTGCTATCACTTCGTTTCGATAGGTGCCCTGCTCAGAAACCTACAAAAACCTAAAGATATCATCTGGTATTCCATGTGCCACTGGACATTTATGGATATGGTATTTTATCGTACATACCAGACATTTTCATCCAAAATTTAGGTAATGGCTGCATTACTTTGGCTGATCAACAAATGCGTTCGATCCTGGCAATTTCGACTATACCTACGTGGTATTCCGTTAATGGGAACAACTTTTAAATGACATGGGCTATAATTTGTTGAGTAAGGTCTCAAAAATGTTTTTATTAGATGGAAAGAAAGCTTACATTTGAATAATATTTCATGCCATTTATGCATTTTTCTTACAAAAAAGCCTTCATAAAGCTTTTCTTATAAACATGTGAATTGAAAAAATACTAAAATTTCATTGATGTGATAACATCTTATAAATCGATGAACGTCGGCTGCACGCACCAAAAATGTGACGTTTCGTGTGCAAGCGAGAGCGCGGCATAAGCGAAAGACTAAATTTCAGAGCGTCACGTGGTTTTTTTCCCCGTACAGCAGATTGTGGAATGGACTCCCGGGGTTTTCCCTGTGACTTGGGGTCCTTCTAAAGGTATTTAAAGAGTCGGCAACGCATCAGCACTTCCTCTGGTGTTGCAAATGTCCATGGCCGACGGTGACCACTTTCCAACAGGTGGCTCGTCTGTTCGTTTGCCGTAAAATATACTTAAAGAAGAAAAATACCCGCCAAGTGCGAGTCAGACTCGCACTTTTCGGTTCGGTTCCGTACCGTTATCTATAAAAACGGCAAAAAGTCATGTCTGTTGTATGGGGGCCCCCCTTAAATATTTACTTTATTCTAATTTTTAGTATTTGTTATTATAGCGGCATCAGAAATACATCATCTGTGAAAATTTCAAGTGTCTAGCTATCACGTTACATGAGATACAGCCTGGTAACAGACGGACAGACAGACAGACAGATAGACAGACAGAGGGTCCCATTTTTACCCTTTGGGTATGGAACCCTAAAAATGAGGCATGATCGGCCTAAACGTTTGGCTTGTGACGCATTTATCTCCGTTCCACCGTTATCATGTAAAATTATCGTCCGTAAACCGACTTTACAGACAACCATTTTTAAGGTTCCGTAGCCAAATGGCAAAATACGGAACCCATGGATTCGTCATGTCTGTCTGTCCGTTTGTTGTCACAGACACTAAGGATGTTTTTCCACTTTTTTCCGAAACTATATTAACGAAAATTAAAATTAAATTAAAAATAAGAACTGTTGAAACTTGGTAAGTAGATGTATTGTTATGTGAACCGCATTAAGATTTTCACACAAAAATAAAAAAAAAATACATTTTTTATCTTAAAGACGGCCCTTAATGTCTCTCTGTACACTTTGTACGAACGAGACAGGAACCCTATCCTTGCTTTATAATACAAACGGTACAAAAAGAAACAGAACTTACGCGTAGCCTTCAAGATTAAAATAATAATCTGCTTGGTCAGAAAACACGAAATTTATAAATAGACCCAAAATAAACTCCCGTTAATTTGATTTCAGGTCCGGGGATTAATTAAATATGAAATAATATTTACAAGCAAAGCCACCACGAAAGACCCTCTCGGGGTCGAACCTACCACCATAATACCCTTTCATTTCTCAGGGGAGATACAAGACTTCTCGGTTGTAATAAGTCTCACCGCTGATAAAGATCTCAGAGCTGCCAATTACCCCAGCATGGGGAGTAGACCAGCATGGTTCACTCCTCGATATAGGTTTGTTCCACAGAACTTAATATATCGAAATAGAAATGCCTTCGCTTGAATTTACTAAATTTCCTCGGTCATCGACAAGTTCTACACTCCTTGAATTATTTATACCTACATGGTGAAATTTTTATCAACAAAAGAGTTCCGCCGCCCGGCCAGTTTGTATGGGAATGTCGAATTTTTTTTGAGTTCCCTGCATTGTTCCCATAGAAAAAGTTGTTCATATTGATGGTCTGAGTCACCCCTTTAAGGGTCCAAAACGATTAAAAGTTTACCATGTATAGGCTAAGGGCGCTTCACAGAAATTACTTCATATTATTTCAATATATCTATTTTGTAATTTTAGTTTTTAGGTTTATGTTCTAAATACTCTGCTATAGGTTGATTCATTATAAGAATTGGTATGGAAGAACGGAGCCTACTGGTACAAGTATTTTATTAATTAAAAGTAGGCTCCAACATCTGTCTATAAATAGTAAACAATTTACCTAAATAAATTATTTTTTAATTTAAACTAACTGGTTGCGCCAAATAGTTCAAGCAAAATCTCACTAGATGTCGTAGCTGTCCTGGAACCCCGATTCAAAAGTTTGACAAGCCTGCGCTTGACCCACGCCGCGAGAGGTCGCTAGTATCCTTCGTAACGCCGTCGCGCGAGGTTGATCTCCAGAAGGTGACACGATATGTCCTTCTGCTGCTTGTGACTTCATACGCTGTGAAGTTTGCTTGCCCGCTTATAATCCGCAAGGCTGACTAAATTGGCTAGGGTAAAAGACCCACCGCTCGTGATAAATAACCCATGAACTTTATATACGTGTGGACGGTGAAAGTTGAGAGTGTGCCGACTGTAGCTGTCGTAAGCTGATGCTGGTTTCCTGGTTTCCTAAGAGGCTGATCTGCGAACTGGTAAGTCACTTTAGGGTCGGGATATCCTGAACAGATACGAACGTTTGAGGGATTTGCTTGAATACGAAGGGAATTTTTGGGTCCAATAGAATCCGCACCCGCTAAAGGCGCAGCACGCTGCTGGCGTCTCCACTAACTACGATAATACTAAACTTCGTGCTGGCAACATTTTGTACAACATTTAAGTCACTTACCATCAGGTTAGTGACTTACGTGATCCACTTGCTCGTTTGTCGACTCATAAAAAGTCTCCGAGCAGTTTCCGGCTGAATGAGAATTTGAGCAGGTGAAAAAACGAGCTCGAAAAACAGTTCGCTTATCTGGTATCTCTCCCAAGAACTTGGCGTCTGTAAGGATTATTTTGTCTGGCGTATTTAAACAATTGAAAATGTGACGTAATCTGTATTGCTGTGTCAGTGGCTAAAAAAGGACCTGATGATGATGATGATGATGGTAACGTCCACACAAATATAATATGCCTAGTCAAGCAAGTAATATTATAAAATCTCTGGCTACTCTGCCTTTTTTACACTGTTAAAGATCAACAATTAAATAACGCCATGACTCGGCGTGCATTTACAATGATCAGAGGTGTATTTCTGAACATTATTTTCATTCCATATTTTAATTCTGCTGAAGCTAGCTGGCTACGTACTGCAACCGCCATGCCATTCAAATATGAAATGTAAAATATACGTTTAAGGTTCAAATTCTTTGTTGCATTGTAGATCCATACCGACTTGACTCCTATTAGTTCATTAGTATGGACTTTTTCAAAAATATTTATTACATGTGTATAAATTAATTAATTTGATTTTATAGGAATTTTGAGTTAAACCACTACGAAATCGAAAGTATATGGTCACGATCGCTTTTAACTGCATATATTACTAACGAGTTATATACAGCTGTGATTAAAACGATCCTTAAAGGACAATTGAACGACGCACTGCAGTTAACTAGTCAAGGAACTACTGGTGATATAAAAATATCAGAAGGACAGGACGAGATAAACACTGAGGAAGAAAAGTCTAAAGATAAACTTAAGTATACAATAAGACCCGGAAACAAAAAAAAGAACGATAAAAAGAATAAATTAAAAGCTGTATCGAATTCCCAAGGAAAGCCTGAAGACGAGGGTGGACCAGCTGAGGATGGAACAGTAGACGAGACGATGGTTGCAGTAGGCAGTGATGAAAATGTCGATAATGAAATACATTCAGAATAAATTGATTTTCATTTTATAATTCCTTTCACAGTTCTTGCAATTTACGAAGGCGAGTGACATGACGTATATTGCCTCGTGTCCTTGTTTATGTTTTCGCCTCAGGTGTTCACGACGCCAATTACTACGAGGTACTGTCAGAATGTCAAAATTAAAAAGAACACAAAGTATTTTAATTATGACTTTAATTTGATTTTGTCATTTATTTAAATGAATGCACTCTTTTTACATTACAAGCTTTTATTTAGTTTCACCTGTCCCGATGTTTGTCTGTAATCAAATCTTGCAAGTTAAATCCGGTTACCGATTAAGCAGAAATTTTGTATAAAATAAATGTAAATCGGATGACAATACAAATATTATGGAATCTTTGCGCTGGTCTGATGATGGATTCGGAAGGTGGACATATGAACTCTTAAATTAAACTAGGTAAACACCTATCGTATTTGGGCTCATTTGGTTTGTCTCGGAAAGCACTGTACAATGTGGATTTATTTTAAAAAAAACCTTGCCTCAAAAATGTAGGCTTTGCAAAAAAAACTTTTTTTACGTATTGCTTAATTTTACGCTTGCTGTGACACGTATAAAGATACGTATTTACCACAAGCACATTGCAAGATCTTTGGGTGATAGCACAGATTACGTATTAATTCTTACTAATATTAAGTATACACGTGAAAGTTTGTAAGTATGTATGGATGTTTGTTATTTGATCACGCCAAAACGGCTGAATGGAAATTTTGCGAAATTTTGCACACATACGCGTATAGGTTATTACCTGGATTAACACATACCTTTCATCTCGAAATAAGTACTGTTTCTGCGGGATCAACATACATAACCGGAGCCACGGAAGAATGCTAGTGTATCATATAAATGAGAACGAGCTAGTGTAAGTGGCTTTTACATAGATTTCCTATGGTAATGCCATGAAAACAATAGTAGATTGTTGCACCAAGCAGAAAGTAATTTATTATTTGCACTGAGTGCTTATTTGGAGCCTGAGCGCCAGCGAGGGCTCTAAAAAGCATGAGTGCAATATAAATTACTTAATGCGAGATGCATAATCTGCTTTTCTTTCAACTACTACAAGAAAAGTAGGTATGTGAAAAACAAAACTGAAGATAAATTACAATTAGTGAAAATTAGTTCAAATTCAATTTCAAAACGTTTATTCAATATAGGTTTCTTTGAACACTTTTTAATTGTCATATTTCACTTCTCAACAATTGTTGACGTCAAAAATTTACTTATGGCTAAGTTTAATGCCGCTTCCAAAGCGGAGTGCAGAAGAAGCGGCAACAAACTGCACAGCGCATTTTTTCCAAGGACGACAACTCACAATTTTTGAAAACCTTAGAAATTAGGTATGTGGACTGAGTATACATTGGTTTATTTAAATGTCATGTTCGAATTGAATTTAAAAAGTAATGTCATATTATTGAAATTAATAATACCGAAATAAAAAAAAATAAAAAAATGTCAAATTAAGTACCTACCTACTGAAATTAAAATAAAAAAAAGTCATCTTTAAAAATATCACGTACAGGATGTACCACACATTAGTCATATAAAAACAGAATTATGTGGAGAGTTGTTTACATTCCCGTCTTTTTTTCTTTATGGCCAGTATTTTTTAGGTCAAGCTATACACACGTCACTTCACAGGCTACGCCTGAGGCCAAGGGCCAATCGGCCGTCAGGTTGGCCAACCTTTTTTGTGACATGTGACACTTATGGCCCCGCGATTGAAAAAAACTAAACAGTGTAGGAACTTAGGAACTTAGGAGGCTTAAGCCTCCCGAAGCACGGAGGAGCTCGAGATATTTTTATGCCTCTTGCAGTCACCAATCAGAGCGGAAACGCTTTTAATGCTCACGACTACTGGGCCATCAGCTTCTCAGATTTAAGTTAATCTGAGGAGCTGATGGCCCAGTGGTACTACTAAAATTTTATGCTCTTAATAAATTAAGTAAATAAAATATGGTGAAAAAATTTTATGCGGGCGGGTCTCAGACCTAGGTCGTACATACCTAGGTCGACCTATGTTTGACCTAGGTCGCTGGTTCCAATCGTGCCCGCATGAAATTTTACAAAAACAATTTTTTCATCTCAGTAGCGTCGTAATCACAGAGATGTAAAGAGTGAGCCAGAGGGCGTGGCGGGTGCTAAAACTTTATGTATAAACTGATTATATTTTTCTATAACGTGACATTTGTCTGCATCAACTGCTGCCTTCGTCAGATATTGGGTATCTTTTGGCCTGAAAAAATATCCAATGAACGTCTGTGACAGCTTTGCGGCGAGACACCGATCGATCACCAGATAGCGCGTCGTAAATGGACATGGATTGGCCACACGCTCAAGCCTTCTCACATTTCGAGGCATTGGAATGACTCCTCAAGGGCTGTTACAGTGGTTCCGCTACCGATCGCCGCCAGGTCTGCTTTGGTCAAAGCAGACCTGGCGGCGATCGGTAGCGGCGGAGGTGAAGACAATCGGGCTGTCTTGGCCCGAAGTGAAGCGTTGCTCAAGACATACGAGATGGAGAACCACTGTAACAGCCCTCTGTCCCACACAGGGGACATAGGAAAATAAGTCAAGTAAATCATAACGTGACATTTTGGAGAAAAGACTTGAAGATATTTAACTGGAGACATCGGTACTTTAAGTAATTTCGGCCGGGAACCGATCCAACTTAATAATATGCGGATATCTATGGCCGTAATACTAATTTAGAAATAAGTAGGTCTGCAAGAAATTACGAAATAGGGACTGCAAAAAATTAAACTTCCATTACCGTGTCAGGTATCTCATTTTTTAATTGAAAGACACTGATCACCTGGAAATAATTATACAATCACTATTTTTTCTTTTTTCGTTTTATCGTCCTGTTGTGACAGCGCCAAATTCAGTTTTCTCTCATATTCTTTTATATGTGGCATGGGATTATCAGAATGTGGTCCTTCTGTTAAAGTATTGTTTGGTGATACAACAGCAGTGGTGACGCCGTTTGGAAGTGTCGTTAAATGCTTCAGAAGTATGCTCATAACTTTGCTGTCAGATGTGGATGATACCTTTCTTGTCTGTAAAATAAGTATTATTGCAATGACAAAAGCTGCTCTCTCTCTTCTTCCCATTTTCGGGATACTACTCGTAGGAAGAATCTTCCATGCTGGTCTGGGAAAAAGGAAAAAAGCTGCTTCTCTCCCCGTGCAGACCGTAGAAGCCGATCGAGGGAATGGACGAAAATTAAGGAATCATGTTAATAGGCGATGCGGCTAGCAACCCATAGATTCCGTTTTCCACCTATTCACCCACCAACACGCTAAACGTTACCTTTGGGGTCTTACGGCCTTAGGCTCTGTCACCCCGTAAGAGATAAAGACCTGATAATGTATGTACTCTTAGGACTGTCTAGAAGGATCATGTCTATACTTACATAAAATTTCTGAGGTTCCACAGTTCGTCTCGCCAAGTTTTCATGCGCAATTAACTTAAATTTATCTACCAAGTGTTTAAGTCCTCGTTCTTTCTTGGTTGTAGTTATGTCGGCAATTTTGTTAACCGGCAATAGATATCTTAAATGTGGTCTTTCATCAGCATAGCTTAGCCTTTCTGATGTCGATTTTGTTCTTAATCCCTGTAAATGAGTATTATATAAGTTAAAATCGTTACCTACTTTAGTTATACGTAGTAAACTTGGTTTCTCGCTTATCAGGGGTCAGACTACACAACTCAATACTTTTTACATGACCGCATAAAAAAAGAGTGTGTTTGTTTAAGCGTAAACATATGCATGTATTTATACGAGTTTCTTTATTCCACCGAAATGCCTGAACAGATGAGAATGTATCGTGCGATGTATCTTATCGTTGCAATCGATTCGTCGGCCCGGCTATATTTTTTTTGTCAATTCAATTGTTTTTGTAGTGAAATATGTATTCTTTAGACGCGTTCTTAATTTTTTGAGATGCGAAAAACCATTGAACTTTCGACACTGTTTGTTACCGTAACCGACACTTCAGAGAAAATGAAAAATATAAGTATCCGAATTTACAAGTTTTTACTTGTGTCAGCACTGCTTTTTCTTTATTGAAGCTTGATTATAAAATAGTTATAGTCGTGGCGTGGTAGAGCCACGCTAATGGCAAAATGAATTGCTAGTATGAATGGGACGGTCCGGGGAAGTACCACACTCTCACAGAAAATCGACGTCTGAGAGAAGCTTTACTGCTTCTATGCTTCGTTCGGTGAGTGAGAGAGCCGGAGGCTCATCCTTTCCCCTCCCCTCTCAATTTCCTTTCCCCAATTCCTTAAAAGGTCAACAACGCACCTGTCACACCCTGGTGTGCAGTTGTCCATGGGCCGCAGTGATCACTTATCATCAGGTGAGGCGCTTGCTCGATTGCCGTCCTATAAAAAAAACTCAAAAAGGTTTTTTTTTTGCTGATAAGAGTCGGTGGAAACGTCTGCCTGAAATGTGGCCTTTTTGACAAATTTACAGCTACAGAACTTGACAGGTTTTGCTTCAGTCTATCCAATAGTTTTTGCGAATTGCACGCACATGCAAATAAATAGAGTGCTCTTTAAAAAAATGTTCGGGCTTCATAACAGTCTAAAATAACACGTTCGCCAGAGCTTTTAGGAGCAGACACGTGAAAGTATGCTTTTTAGGTCGTCCATCATATCGAAAGAGAGTATGGGGTTTTTATCAATTAAATCACACGCTAAGAGGAGGAGGTCAACAAAGTGTGACAACAGGCGAGCTTTGTTACAGGAACAAATCTGGTAAGTAGTGTCTTTATTTGCTCATAAAATAATCGCCATCCTTCCAACAACAAACGCTCTCACCCGCGATACTATTTAAAACTTTTTGAAAACATGAATTTGAAAGAATGTTATGTAAAAATGTATTTTTATTCTGTCTTTTTTTCAAAAAACGTGTATTATTTGTGGTTTAGTGACGTCACACTAGGGGGAAGAAAGTCACACGAATGTGATTAATCATTGACCAGTGAAATTGGTGTGAAGTAATACCCCTTTTTAGATTAGCGAACAAGCGATAGAGACGCACGATCGGTCTAAGCGTTCGGCTTATGACGCATCTATCTCTCTTCCACCCTTATTACGTAAAATTATCGTCCGTAAACCGACTTTACCGACAACCATTTTTTTTCTTAAGGGATTGTCAAGATCTTTTGTACCCAAGGAGGTCTGGCGTCATTCAGGCAGCCGTAAAAACTTTCGCCTAATTTTATGACAGCAAATGCTGTTATAATAGCGGTCCCTGGGCTCTGATGCCTCACAGCTGAGGATATAACCAGCAAGAACACTCGGTTGAGGGGGTAAGAGACAAAAATATAGAGTTAGGAAAATTTGTTCGATATGACTGATGAGGTTTTCGGCTAGTCATGTCCTTTTAAAACATTGTTACGGTACCTTTGTCGACATTTCTAGTAACCAATGTCTTGTCGTCACTCTTGATGTGACTGACTCCCAAAGTCTCCTTGTAACTTTTATGTCTGTTGTGTCATAATCTTCATTTGTTTCAGAAAAATCCTGTAATTTTTATTTCAAGATTTAGTTTTATTGGTTTATTAGTTACTAGCTTTTGCCCGCGGCTCCGCCCGCGTCAATGTCGATCTCACGGGAATAGTACTTTTCCCGGGATAGTCTATGTCCTTCTCCGTACTCCAAAGAACTTGTATGCAAAATTTCATGATGATCAGTTCAGTAGTTACGGCGTGAAAGTGTAACAAACAAACAAATAAACAAACTCACTTTCGCATTTATAATATTGGTAAGGATTTCTCTACAAAGTCAGCTGGCTGCATGGGTTTTTCTCACTTGTGACTAAGTTTTTCTGGATTCCGCTCCTCAAAAGGTAAAAAAAAATCCTTACAGATAAACAGACGGAAAACGAAGTGAACCCACTTCGTTTTTTCGTGCCCGCGGAGATATTAAGTTGAAAATTAATGTCACGAAATCAAGTATTCAGTTCTCCCTTTCATTGCCGCGTCCCGAGTATTTGCGGGCAAACAATGGTAAATTCATTGTTATGCACCAGCCGGCAGCGAAACGCTTAAAGCTATAAAAATATTCTAAATCAATCCAATCTGAAGAAACGGCCGTTTAAGGCACATATTTTGCTAACTTGCAAGGGAAACAAAAAATATGTGGTACTACTGTCCGTTGATGTAGAATCATGAAGTTTGGGAAACTAAGAGAACAAGTAAAGGAAAAAAGTCGAATACAGTAAAAATGTGGCTACATCGCAAAAATTAGGGCGGAGGCTTTCTTTGGACGGAACCATCGAAGCGCGCCTCCAACATCGTTCTTTGCTTTTTATTATCTATAAATTGAGATTGTGAAGAAGTCAACGTGTACAATATATTACCTGTGCCAAACTAAGGCAGTCTCCTTAAATTAATACTTACAAGTTCTGTAACGGGTTCGTCGCCAATCAACGTGTCGTTTGCGTTTGACTCTACCCAGTTAATTTTTTTTACATATCCGTTGATTACCGGCATGTCTGACTGATCAGACATTATTGTAGCTCTCTCTATATCTTCATTTGGGTCAATAGTAGCTCTGTTCATCTCATCTTCAAACGATAATTTGTTTTCAGAAACTTCTGAAAGCTTGCTTGTGTTGACGTTTGTCCTCAACGGGTCCTTCGTTACCTCCTGTAAATATATTCAACTATATACAAGAGACTTGACCGTCTTAGGCCACAAAGAACAAGCTACTTCTTCTGATCTGTCACTGTCGGGTAGGCTTACCATAATTAAGAAGAGCCAAACAGGGACGTAGAAGAGCAGAGATTCATTTTCATTTTGTTTTTCGCTTAATTTGTGTTTTTTATTTTTTAAAGTGCAAACAAAATTACGATGAACGAAAATCACTTATAGTAAATTTGAATGTATTTTTCATTAAAAGAAAAAGCGATAAAGTACAATGAGTACAAAATACACCAAACATTTTTTTCTTTTTTGGAAGGACTATGTCTCCAACTGAGCTTTCGCTATTTCACCTGGAGTTTGAGGCGAGGGCAGAGTGCCCTTCGCTATTTCACCTGGAATTTGAGGCGAGGGCAGAGTGCCCTCAGCCTCTATAGGCAACATCACCATCACCTTTGGTGATGTAACCTCCCGGTTTAATATTCGCCCATGCTTTATGTTTTTCAAAAGAGTGCAGTGGCGGCGTGGCGCGGGGGAACTATCGGCTGGGGTGTTAGTGTTATTCAAGTTTGACCGGGACGCCGAGACAGGGATCTCTAACCGGGACGGTCCCGGTCAAACCGGGACGTATGGTAAGCTAAGTCTAGACTTAAGTATGGTCAATTATGTACCAGAGACTTGGCCGCTCTAGGCCACATAGAACCAGCTACTCCTTCTGATCTATCACTGTCGGGTAGAGGCTTATACATTACACACTACACATTTGTCGATTTCGGCGTCCTTTTAAATCGCGCGCTCCAGGACAATTGCTTTGATCGCTTAAGGATATTCCATTTCTGGGGCCTTTTAGCTCCAAGTAAACTTTCATTACTTCACTGAGCGTTTGAGGTGAGTGCTTTTAACCTGTATATCCAACATCATAAAAGGCAGGAACATACCTCAGCTATGGTAGTTGCCTGTGTGCGTAAGGCTTAGAGAGACAGAAAATCTTACAGAAAATAACGTTTGAGCAGAAGCTGTACAGCTTTTATGTTTCGTTCGGTAAGTAAGAGAGAAGGAGGCCCATTCTCTCCCCGCCCACATCCCCCCCCCCCCCAACTCCTTGAAAAATCAGCGACCCGTCTGACCCTGGTGTTGCAGTTATCCATGGGCAGCGGTGATCACTTACCATCAATTTATTTTTTTATTTAAAAACTTCATTACAAACAAGTAATTGGCGGACTTAAAGCCGTAGGCTTTATCTACCAGTCAACCAACAGGTGATGCCGAGAACAAAATGTAGAACAAGTGACTCGTTTGTTCGTTTGCCATCCTATGTCATAAAAAAAATATATAAAATCATAGAAGGGCCGATATGGTAAAAGGGAATCAATGGCAAAAGCCTTTGGTGAGCAAAACATTTAATATTTTGCCTTATGGGCCGAAAGCTACTTTGCAGAAGAACTGACTGCTGATAAACATAGTTGATAATAAATTGTTTTATCATATTTTAATATACTGGGTGTTAAATTTTCTCTCTTTACAAATATTCACTCAAATATTCACCCAAAGGAAAATAGATCCGCCAGTAATTAATTCGCCATAGGTTTGTAAGATATTAGAGTACCTTGGCCTTGAAAAAAAGCGCCTGTTGGTCCTTGGGCTCCTCTGTAGACGTAGCCTGTAGCTCATAGTAGTCAATCAGATTTTTATATTGCTTGACATCAAACTCAGCCAATTTAGCTAAAATAATATTTAGAATACATTATTATCGCACAATCTTTTACTGTGGTAAAAAACTGTATATTTTTAATTTTTGATATCAATATATTTAATTTGTCATCCTATATTATAAGAATCAAGACACTACTATAACACAAAATCTTAAGGCGCTATGCATCAGAAGAATACCGTAAAACGTCTATTTTTTCGTCGCGTAGTTAGCCTTATATTTTTCATTAAATAGGTACTATCATGAAGTACAGTTTATAGAACAAAATATTACATCAAAATATTTTTAATTTATATTTAAAACCTAGCAAAATAAAATAACAAAAAAGCTATATCCAGAAAAAGTATCGTCGCGAATTACTTGATATTTTCAGCGACAACTACCAACTTTTTTACGTCTATAATGGAAAGATGGATAACTAAAAAAATTACAATATTTGGTTATTATAATTGTTGAATTATTAAATTAAAAGTGAAAAATAACACGTAAAAGGCAGACACGGGTTTGAACTGGAACTGGTGACAGGCCAACCGGTATCGCCACTTTTAATCTTATACCTTACGAGTACGTACGTATCGCGCGATGTCAGCAACAAACGGTTAAGGGATACAGCGCCTTAAGAAAAAAAGATATCTATTGGCCAACTGAAGAATCATTTGGCCAATAGGTACAAATATAGATAAACATTCCAAAGACCCAACTGGTGACTAAATGGTGCAATTTGGTTCTAAGTATAGGAACATTTTTGAAATCGTAGAACTTCTTCATAACTTTATGAGAAAATAACAAAGAACTCACAACTCATTGGATCCAAAGAGATTTTTCGAATAGCATGAAGTGTGCCTGAAAAACAATTCATGATATTATTATTCGGCTTTTTAAAGTAAAATATAAAAAATCTACGGGAAAATCATTTACATTAAAAAAAAACTAAAGAGACGCGATTACCTTAACTGAAAAAGTATAGCCTACAAACTCATCATCATCATTTCAGCCGCAAGAAGTCCACGGCTGGACATAGGCCTCTCTCAAAGATTCGTCGTTCCATTGGAGAATATTGCCATACTCACCACGCTTAGCAGGCGGGTTGGCCAGCGCAATTTCTTTAGCTTCTTTTGTCCATCAGAAGTATTTTCAGCTGGGTAAGAATAGCATTTTTTTGGATTTGGAAAGGGAATGAAAGTATTGGGTATACTACTCATTTGGATGAATGGGAGAAAAGCAAGTAGCAGCTCGGGTGGCCGGGCGCAGGTACCGAAAGCCATAGCTGCAACCGCCCATCTTAGATACTCACTATTAATCGAGTAATATTCAGCCAAGTAGTACTTGTAGCCATAGGTTATGCCGGCGATGAGGGCGGCCGTCAGTGCAGTGTACACGATGACGAATATGAAGCACGCGAAGAAGTATGTGATCAATCTGCCAAAAAATTCACTATACGAGACAAGTACACACAATTTTGCTCAATCGGTTAAGGAACAATTAAGTATTATTTGACGCAAACAAACATACAAGATACGTAGTACATTGCAAGTAAAAAATATTTTTTGCTGTGGTAGAGCCACGCTACCGGCAAAATTCATGTTTGCTAGTGGCATGCATGGGCCGGCTCGTCCGGGGAAGTACCACACTCTCACAGAAAATCGACGTTTGAGTAGAAGCTTTACCGCTTCTATGCTTCACTCTTCACTTCACACTCTGATATTGCAGTTGCAGGGCAGCGTTGATCGCTTACTATCAGGTGACTCACTTGCTCGTTTGCCGCCGTAAAATATAAAAAAAAAAATAGCTTTTTAAAATGAATTCCATCCTGACCTGATGATAAAGTCATCATCATAATTTTTTTATTCAACACCTGTTGGTTGCCTATGGACATGTGCAACATCAGAGTTCCTGACAAAGCGCTGCCGGCCTTATAATAAAAAATTACCCGTCCTCTGAAGGACTTAGGTCACCCAGGTCATAATTTTGGGGAAAAACAGTGGAAGGAAACTCGTTCCCAGTTTGGGAGATTGTGATCAGGCCTTTAGGTAATGAGCATTAAGCCTGTCTCTATGGTTCGTTGTATGATAGTGTAATTGTGCTATAGGTACCAAATCGATAAAGTTCTTGAGAGCATTCCCCATTGAAAATGCGTTAGAAAATGTTCTCCCCCACGTTTGTGCTAAGTGATGATAGATTATCCGTTAGTCTTAAATAAATAATCTCGTAATCAAACTTTATTATAAATGTCAAATGAAAAAATGTGAGGATGTTTGTTACTCCTTCACGCAAAAACCACTGGATGGATTTTGCTAAAAATAACTATGGTATAGCTAATTCGGAACAGCACATAGACACATAGGCTATAAGTTACACTGAGGAAGTCGCGCGAAAAAGCTAGTCTAATATTGGTTCGTTTTTTGTATGTATACCTAAGTAGCCAAAACTGGTTTTAGCTTTTCCTAGCCGGCTAGATGCATCTGCACAACGGGACCGGCTTTACTCCACTTCCAAGCTCTAGATATCTTTATGCCACTCATGGTCACCCATGCAAGCGGGGACTACGGATGATTGCTTAACATAAGTAAGCGCTAATAATGCTTAGCCATCGACGAGATGTTTCGCTAATAATTTGAAGCCAATATCGATTTTCCAGGTGGAATTTTAATTAAATCCATTCGATCCTATCTGCGCAAGAGGGTCCAATAAACATTAACCAGCTTCTAAAAAAAACTTTTTCCAAATACGTCCTCCTGTTCATATTTATTACAATTTTACATTGTCTAATAATAATAAATAAAATATGGCGAAAAAATTCACGTCGGTTTAATGTCATAAGTAAATTTTAAATGCAAAAAACACTTAATTACATTGTGTTGAAACAATATCTAACCTAATCCTTACTTCCATAACATTATCCTTACTAATGTTATAAATTCAGAAGTGAGTTTGTTTGTTACGTTTTTACGCCGTAACTACTGAACCGATCGTCATGAAAATTTGCATACAATTTCTCTGGCGTACGGAAATGAAATGAAAGTTATTTGCATAAGTGTCGCACAACAGGTGGGATACATTAAAAGGTAAAAGCGTACGCTAGCCGTTTTCAGCATGCAAAATAAATAAATGATTTTACAAATACATGTCAAAAGTACATTATATATTATACATTATATTTGTATTATTAATATATCACATTTCCCCTTATACATTATACAATAATACGTATAAGACGAAATGGGATATGGTGGAGAATTTCGGCGCCGATATTGAATTGTGCGGTAGCTCAGATGGCAGAGCATAGGTCGTACATAGACCCAGGTCGCCGCGCCAGTGCATGTCCTGTCTGCATGAAATTTTTCACCATATTTTATTAAGACTATATCAAAACGGCATTATGAATGCAAAATAAAACACTTATAAAAATTGTACACTAAACCAAAAGATTCAATATGTCAATAGGTGTATCGTAACTACTACTGATCACAACTTCATGTCTTCTTGTTACTACAATAATGCCTACATTTCCGAGCACGTTTGAGAAAACTTGTTTTTCTTCGAATTATGACTGTTAATTATATTAATAGCATTACAATGCTCGGTATTAAAATTGAAAATATGTGATGAAAAAAGTCCTACCTGTGGCGAAATTTTTTCATCACATATTTTCGATTTTAATTATGACTGTGTTTTGATAAAGAAACAAACAATAGGCATTTTATTTAAACTTGTTATTTTAGACAAGACTGTAACAAAATCGTTTGGTAAATTCCCGAGATTTGAACACGGAGAACATTCCTAAAACTTCGTTATGAATCTTAAACTTTGATTTTCGCCTTTGAGCGAAAGAAAGGGTAAGGTAACTTTACTGTAACTTAAAAATATTTTAATTGGTGTTGCTGACCTTTGTAAATTGGTAGGTGGGTATCATAGACTTATGAAACAAAGAAATAAGATATGGTGAAAAAAATCACGCGGGTCGGGTTTGAACCAGTGACCTTAGGTCTGTCAGGATCAGGACCTATGCTCTACCAAGACGCTTATTTCCTAAAAAAATACCATTTAAAATAATTAGTCCGTCATATAGATTACCGAAAAATATTCGATACGTATTTTTTCTTGTTTCAGTCAAACAAAAGATGATAAAGATAAAGCGCATCAAAGTTCAGGAGTGGGGGCTCATGACGCAACAGGCCGGTAAAAAGTGTATCGGATAGTGACGTCACGCGGAAATTTAACAGGCTGTATCTTTATCAATTTTTGTTTGATTAATAAAAGAAAAAAATACGTATCTAATATTTTTCGATAATCTATAAGGTGGACTAACTATATTAAATGATATTTTTTAAGAAATAAAGATATCCACCTATTTCATCCGTCTTCCACGCATTCAGGTTTGCGACACCTAACACAACTACCTCACAATTACAAATGTGGTATTTAATTTAACTCATTTTGAAATAAATTTGAAAATTAATTAACATGTAGAATGAAACAGCCCTGCACGGTGGAATTCTTGCACCATATTATATTTTTAAAATGATTTATACATAATTAGTATAAAACCTGTTTACACCGTAGAACACTAGCCACGAATAACACAGTAAAGAGTAAATTACAAAAGAACGTTCTTGATTTGAATATCTTTGACGTGATAATGTCATAAATCGAACGCCGGCTGCATGCACGAAAAAGTGTCATGTTCCATGTGCTAGCCAGAGCGCGGAGCAAGCGATAGAGAGGCGATCGGCCTAAGCGTTCGGTTTGTGACGTATCTATCTGTCTGCCACCGTTGTCACGTAAAATTATCGTCCGTAAACGACTTTACAGACAACCAATTTTTTTAACTCTGCGACATTTTCTTTCTGTGATTGTACTTGTTTTATCAAAAATGTAATTTTATTAGTTATGCATAGTTTCATAACTACACTTGGTTGTATTTAATTTAAAAGCTATGAAATAGTAATTAGATCGAAAGATACTATAGCACTGTGAATGCTTAAAAATCCCCTATAATCTATAGGCAGGTAGGTATCATCATATTTTTTATATAACCTGATACCTCTAACGGTTTACCCGTTTTAGTTTCACTGACGTCTTTCTGATTAATTTGCGAGCAGATCTATTTCCTCATCCCGAAAAAATTTTTTTGCTGCCTACGATTATTGGTATCAGAATAATTATCACACTTAGAAGTGCACTTGTATGTATATCCTAATTCCTAATTCACATGACAAATGTGAAAATGACTATTTAATTGTTACGCTTTCACACCTGTACTAGATATTCAG
The DNA here is from genome assembly GCA_947532085.1 of Elegia similella. Lineage (NCBI taxonomy): Eukaryota > Metazoa > Arthropoda > Insecta > Lepidoptera > Pyralidae > Elegia > Elegia similella. The sequence goes on along the minus strand of OX383933.1, from coordinate 21,431,228 downwards.
GGAAATAGAAAACCACATAGCTAGCTTACTATGTGAGCTATCTACCATCCACTTTAGGTAGGGTTGCCATCTCTTATATTTGGCAACCAGGAAAATACGCCTAAAAACCCCGGATTTTGGAGCCCAGAACCCGGATATGTCAACAGGTTTTTATGAAATTAGTACCTCCTTTTAATAATAAAAAAAAACAGTTTAAAATGTCATAAATATTTTTTCTTTTTAATTCTGAGAGATATTTTAATTAAATTCAGACATCTTTAATTATCATTTTAAATGTAACAAAACAATAGCTTCTTACAGTTTGTTACAAATTGTTTTAATTATCTATTAGTTTTTTGCGGTTGCGGCGTGGCGGCCCAAGACTTTAACCCGGACTACTAATGAAACCCCGCCCGGACGCTTCTCGGACACACTATAAACTAGGACAAATCCGGGGAAATTCGGACAGATGGCAACCCTAACTTTAGGGAGCTAGGGAATAGTAATAACTTAATATTTGGCCAGCCATCGTCTGTGGGAACTCGGTCAAGGAAAATAGACGGTATGACACACATGTCACTTTATTTTTATTATTGCTATGCACGCATGCATGGCAGCTTTTGAAAATATTGATATCTATTCCGGGGCTTTCGATATAATGTGCTTTCGTGCGAAAAATACAGAAAGAAGCCTTTCTTTCCATGTAGATCATAAAAATTCGATCGAAGCAATAGGCGTATTCTATATGCGTATATTTGGAGGAATTTGTTTCAACAACTATTAAAAACAATGGACCATACTTTTAATGCATATGGACTACGATTAAATAGTAGAAAAACTAAAGAAATGCTGACATCTAAAGGAGAAGTACATAATAAAAATAATTACTTAACCCAATTATAATTAAAGTCAAACCCAGGAGGATTTTGATGGATATAGAGCATTTTTCCGGGATGGTTCTTAACTAAAATATATGCCCGGGCGCAGCAGGGGAGGGCTGGTAGTTATCCTTATCCTTACTCCTTACTTTACTTTACTAATATTATAAATGCGAAAGTGAGTTTGTTTGTGTATTTGTTTGTTTGTTACGCTTTCACGCCGTAACTACTGAACCGATCATCATGAAATTTTGCATACAAGTTTTCTGGAGTGCGGAGAAGGACACAGGCTACCTTTTATCCTGGGGAAAAAGTACTATTCCCGAGGGATCGACATTGACGCGGGCGGAGCCGCGGGCGAAAGCTAGTATATATATAACAGTGTCATTACAATACAGAACAACCCGAGGAGCCCGATGGCCTAGTGGGCGTAATAAATGATAGCGCTTACGCATGTTGAGCAACCCCGGGCGCAGACTCTACTGGGATGGGCGATCGGAGGTGGCATACAAATATCTCGAGCTATTCCGTGCTTTGGAAGGCACGAAAGCCGGGAGCTTTCATCATTGATGGCATTCTTCAAGCTGTGTTACATGCCTTTAGGCGGCTTGAAAAATTTTACAGCTGTGTTGGCCACTTACACACACGAAAAACAAACAAACTTTCACTGAACAAGTAATACATTAAAAGTAATACATTATATCTAGGCATTGTAACCGCCAGCCGTAGTAGCGAGAAGCTACAAAAATATTCTTTCATATAAAAAAAACCGACTGCAATCAATCTACTGAACCGATTGTGATAAAATTTAATGTAATCAACTTGAAAGCATAATCTTTCAAACAAAAAGAAGAATTTTTAAAATCGGTTATTAAATGACGGAGTTCTGAGGTTACAAAAAAAAAGTCGGTTAAAAACAGTAAATTTTGGAAACAAATACCCTAGGATTTTATAGTTTATTTTTTACTTGAAAATTAAACAAGTCTCATAGTGTAAAAGCAAGCGACTCACCTGATGGTAAGCGACCACCGCTGCCCATGGACAACTGTAACACCAGGGTGTAACAGGAGCGTTGCCGGCCCTTCAAGGAGTTAGGAAAAGGACATAGGGGGAGGAAATGGGGGAAGGATGGGCCTTCGGCTCTCTCACTCACCGAACGAAGCATAGAAGCGGTTTACCGCTTTAGAAGCTTTAGTTTCTACTCAAACGTTGATTTCTTTGAGAGTGTGGTACTTCCCGGGACGAGCCGGCCCATTCATGCTACTAGCAAAAATGAATTTTGCCGGTAGTGTGGCTCTACCACGACTAAACTTCGTGATAAAACCGACATCCACGTGGGTGAAGTCGCGGGCAACAGCTAGGAAACTATTATAGATACAAAATTTTCTTTTTTTTTCGAATTTGCTATTAGTTCGACATAAAGCTACATCAAGTCTTGCATCACTAATATAAAAAACTAAATTGGGAAACTGGTATTATTTTAAAACTATAAAAAAGTTAAGAAATATATGTGTTTTTCTCCCTCTCTCTCTCTCTCTCTCTCTCATATCTGAGCAGTTTACCCGTCGCATCCTTAGGGGCCGTTCGAGTATTACGGTAGCAGAATATCAATTATGTTTAACAACCTCTCCCCCTTATGTCAGCAAAAATATGAAAAGCTGTTCCCCCTCTTTAAATAAGTATCATTTAAAAAAAAAAAAAAAAAATTTGTATTGCGAAATGTTGCTGACGTGATTACCAGGCAATCTCCTATTTTTCATGTCATAAAAAACCAGCCAATTCGGACTCAAGGGTTCAGTACTAAAATAAGTTTAAAATTATTAAAAATATTTACAGTAAGATACCTACTGAAACTATGTTATGCTTTGCGCAATTTTTCCTTTATTTGTGCTATAAGACGTAGCTTTGTACCAAATTTCAAGATTTTGAGTTCACGGGAAGTCCTGTCCTAGGTTTTGTTTCCCTTGGTAATGTTGAATAAACGGCTGTATTTTTCGATTACGTTGGCTTAGAAGATAGATTTTTTCATAAGCTCCAAGGGACAGTAGACCTAAGAATTGGATATGAATTTCAGATTCATACTCCCACGCGTTCCTGAGAAAAAGGACTTGACAGACGGACGAACAACAAAGTGATACCATAAAGGTTCCGTTTTTTTCGTTTGAGGTACGCTACCGGTACGGTACCCTATAATTAAGACAAGTCTAGACATCCACCTTCCTTTCGCTCACGTAATTTATTTATTTTATTTTATTTATTTATTTAATTCCATACAATAGTGAGTCTTACAGGCTTATCCTAATGCAACTACACTATGGCTTATTTATAATATAAGGTACACTAAGTATTGCCTCTTTTGTGAATTTTCCCAAGGAAACATTAAATATATCGATATCCTGGCTTAGAGCATTAAGTAAACTCAAGGCTCTAGGCACAGGAGCAAATTTATATAAGTTAGTGCGTGAAGACGGCCTCTCAAACAAGGGAGGTGCACGCCTTCTAAACACATATTCATCCGGCACTGACAGTGACAATTTTTTCATTATTTGAGCATTACTATTTAAACCTACAAAAACTTTAAAAATGTACTTTATTAATGCCAGGTTTCTTCTTACCTCCAAACTAAAGTAACCCACCATTCCTAATACAAATGCTGTAGGGTACATAAGCGGAAAATAAGGGTATACTCCATACTGTTTTAGGTATAAGAACCTTATAAACTTATTTTGGATTATTTCCACCATCTGCTTGTATTTCACTTCGTGTGGATTCCAAATAACTGCTCCGCTTTCAAGTCTACTCCTTACATGGGTGTTATAAAGGGACCGAACCGCTGTAGTACCTTTTAATTCCCTAGCCTGTCGCAAAATGAACCCAAGGTTTTTAAATGCAATTTTACAAACATTAGCAATATGATCACCAAAAGTAAGACTCGTAGTCAGTTGTACGCCTAGATCGCGGACTGTGGTAACTCGCGGGATTGTTACCCCATCCATAACGTAATATTTGAATGACCCCTCAGCGGTGACACGTTGGAGCCCAGGGTCCGCTTTTATGACAACATTCATTCTGTTCTACGATTTAGCATAGTTTTTAAGACGGGTCGCCGACCTGACACCAGCCGTTCTTGGATAGCTCCAGAACCACGACGAAATACCTATGAAAATTGTGTTCAAGTATTTGCCCGCGCCGGGATTAGAACCCGGTGTTGGCCGACACATGGAGGCTGTCGTTTTTCTTACCTCTGTATCAAGTCCAATATCAAAGTTACGCATTGGACTAAGTGGCACATAATAACATACGATTATATAATTTAAGTCCTTGTGGATCGACGTTAGTTTAAGGAATATCTGAAAAGAAAAACATCTAATGAGGTAGTTCAAGCGACAGTTATACTATAAATAAGTCATCATCATCTCAGCTGCAAGAAGTCCACTGCTGGACATAGGCCTCCCCTAAGGATTTCCAATATGACCGGTTGGAAGCGGCCTGCATCCAGCGCCTTTCTGCGATCTTGGTTAGGTCGTCCGACCTAGTCGGTAGGTTTTCTCCGTGGTCCAGTGGTTAAGGCGTTTGCCTGTAGACCCAGGGGTCGTGGTTCGATTCCCACGGGAAGCATTCTTTGTTGACCGAGCGAGCGAAGCGAGCGAAGCGTCTCAGTTTCCACTGGCCCAAAATTCTTTTGTCCGTCTGTCTGTCTGTCTGTCTGTTCTCGCCTACAGGTTGCATTTCTCAACCGATTCTCATGAAATTTTGTGAGCAAGTTCAGTAATTATATAAAATTTTTTATTCGTGCCAGATTTTCGAAATTTTAAAAAATGGCGGATATATGGGGGTCCGAAACTTAAAAAAACTCATAGCACAGCTATTTGGAAAAAAAATCAAAAATGTCATTAGACTTTTTTGTTATTCTCATTAAGACGCAACTTTTTTGTCTGAACAACTTTTTTATACGATAAACTTGAAAGTGAAATAGTCAGCAATTTGCCCAAAAGCTGTCTGAAATCGATTTTCTGTATATTTATGAAAGAAGTTGAAGTACGTGAAGTGGGAGAGGGAGTGAAATTGAACAACTTTCCCTAAGGAACAAAAATCAAAATATGAAAAATACTTTTTGGCTTAAAGCATGATACTGCGTATTACTTTTATAATTGAAAACACTGAATAAACTTAGAATCCTGAAATAAAAATTAAAAATAAACAAAAAAGATTCACATGCTATGCTGTGACTTGAACCCAGGGCTTATAGATGCCGGCCACTTCTTAACGTAAAGTTCGCATGTTTATCTGCCATAATAGTTGAAAATTAGCGTCCTATTAATTTTTTTACCAATTGGTAACATAACAAATATGAAACCGGGTACTTAAACTTTGCCTCCCATTCACCCATGCCAAGTTCGCTATTCCGATATTTCCGATCTTGAAGAGGATCACTAAGCATACTAAACATGGTGCTCAAGGGCCGTGTTTCCATACAAGAGTAGTCCCCTGATTCGTCGCCGGATAGTACCAATAGAGTAATGATTTTTTACTAATAAAATCCTTATGTTAAAATTTATTCCTCAACTGTCTGTGTTGGACAATCCATACCCGATTTCGCGCGCATTGTTTTGCCGCGTGGACGTTCTAAACCCGGTTTCCCGCGCTTTTTCAAACCGCTGTTGTGAGCGAATCGCTCCGTCTACCTATAAAAAACGGTCGGACGTTTCCGCGCCATTAAAATTAAAAAATAAAACGTGTCAAAGTCAGTCGCTCACAGGTAGGTAAAAAGTCAGTGGTGAGTCAGTGTCAGTGCGGCAGTGTTGAGTGATGGTGTGTTGTGTTGTGTTAAGTTATTACTTGGAAAACATTATGAAATGATGCCCTGGTAAGTCAGTTTTAATCAGCAACTAAAAAGTATTTCATTTATACGTGTTATTTTTAGATTTTGAACATTTTATCAATTTTTTTTTCACAAAATGGCGGCCTGTGTGGGAATGTATGGAAGGAAGGTATGGAAATTATATTACATAATTTATCTTTGTCTGTGATATTATTGTTTATTTACGTTAATATTTTAATGTTTTACAATATACAATAACAAGTAGCCGCGGTAACTCATAATTTTTTTCTATTTTCGTTTTTTTTTCAGTCGGGGGTACGGGACTCGAGTCGTTAATTTTCAATGTCAAGTGCCGTGAGAAAGTTTAATTCTCGATATTTAAAGTAGTAACAGATGTTCTGTTTTTTGTATTCGACAGGTTATTTATGTTAGTTTTAGATAAAAGGTTTCTTTTTTCTGTAAGACATTTGGAATTTTTGCAATAACCGTAGGTTAAGAAGCGGGCGATTCGCCCGTCTGATAAAGGGGTCCACTATTTTACATATAATTGAAAATGTATGCAATATAACACCTCAATTATACTTGTTATCTATTCTTGGGAAGATAAGCTATACTACTATACACATATTCCTTGCATTTAACGAAATATGTTGAACAAAATCTAGATGCAAAGTTTACCTATTTTACGAACTTTCTTACGCGCATCGTGAAACTACCTAATGTCGTAATTTGCGATTTTCTCAAGATTTTACTATAGAAGGTTGTTTTTTTTTTATATTACGAAATACGAAACTAGATAGATACTGAATAGGTTGGTAATAAAACTAGGTACATAAGTAGTTTTATTTTATTTTCAAAAATCACCAAAGTGCAAAACTTACGTAAAAAATACCTTTTGTTCGTATTCAACCGATTCCTAGTAGGCCCCAAAACAATACACCTTTGTCAAAGTAACTTGAAACTGTAGGCAATTTATCTACGAACCCAATGACGCATAACTTGTTATGGTTAAGTCAGGCGGGCTGTACTGTACACAAAGGCATTATTTACGACCACTTAAAACGCGCCGCCGCGAGAGTTCAAGACGCGCGCCAAAAAAAACACGTGACGTCACAGCTATATTGACAGTTGAGGGGATAGTTGAATTATTTAAAAAGATATGAACCTTCAAATCCTCCTGTCCTCTGGCTGCTCTGGCCAAGTATGGCTCCGGTAGTACAGAGAGGGTCGTGCTCCTGTAGTGGAGACTAAAAAGGACCTGATGATGATGATGAACCTTCAAAAACATGAAAAATTGGTACGAATTTCCGTTGTGTTCAAACATCAAGAAAACAAATTTGGGCAATTATATAAGAAAAAGAAACGCAGAAACATGGCCATAGATTATTTTTAATGTAAGAAGAAATTAAATCGGTTAAGTTTTGGATAAGAAATCAGAGGACTACGAAGCGTTAATTTTGTGTACTTTTTATAGGTATTTTCCGGCCGAGCTGCAGTTATCTCTATCGCACTCTGCGGGGTTTGTTTAGGCACGCGGCACGACAGCAATAGATATTATAAATATCTATTTTTTTATTCTCTGAGCTTAGTGTTTCCTCTTAAAAAAAGGGTCTGGACGGGTCTTCTGGTAAGGGAATGTAGGTTTAAATTTCCGTTTCCTCTGGTACCTAATTAAGAGCAGCGGGGATTGGGAAATAGTATCTGAAGGAATTCATCCTTTAGTCAATTAGCATATCAGTAACATATATATTTTAGAGCACTGAAGGGCAAATGTGGATGTTGATTGTAAGGGCTCGCGAGGTCTACTGTTCTCGCAGAACCACTAGTTTAGTTGTTTCCAGTTTGGTCAGGACGTTAAAGGAACCACGTCAGAGGCCGAGAGGCGGTTCCGAAGATCTCTGACACCAGGGTGTGCATGGTCGATTGACCATGTCACCTACTAGAAATGATGATGATGGTAGGTTTCCATCGCTGCACTTGCGGGTACACGGTTGCCATTCGAGGAGCTTTCTGCCCCTCGCGCCCCGCCCATTGCCTTTAAAGAGTGATATAAATCATCATCATCATCAGGTCCTTTTTAGTCTCCACTACAGGAGCAAGACCCTATGTGTGTGATATAAATAAGTAATCTAATTTAAATAATCTAAGACCCCAACTGTGGATATGTACGAGTATGTATCAACCGAGCCAGCATGAAGCGCGAGCGAATCGTCTTTGTTTCTACTAGGGCAAAAGTTCTTTCGTAGGTCCACCTATCTGTTCTTCTCTACAGTTCATATTCTCCACATAAAAAAAATCGATTCAGTTTTTTTTTATAAATGGCGGATCTGTGATCGCAATGTGTACAGCTCACAGAACCTAGATACTCAGTGTCATTCTCACAATGAAAATGAATCCAACGACACCTCTCAAGCTGAAAATTATCAAGCCATTTAGGGTACAGGGTATGCCAAAGACGTACATACTTACGAGTATACTTAGAAAATATAACCCTCCTTCTGGCACAGTTGGGTTAAAACCCGTTAATTTTCTGACAAGTTTTCATTTTTGAACTGAACTATTGGTCGTAGGGGAAACCAGCCTCATTAAGTAATTTTTTTGCCATAATTACTTTATATTGTTATAAATTAATTTATTTTCTTTTATCTTTATTTTATATGTCATTGCTTTGACTAATATTAAAACATAGGTACTCTTACGAGTCAAAGTAGTAACGAGTTGCATGTTAGTTTTACAGACGCTAGAAAATGTACGAGTATTTTATTCTATTACTAGAAATACCAAGAAAATTGTGGGGAAAATTCTACCTACACTAAAATAGATATCGTAGAAAGCTGGTGTATTCTATATATATTATTATCAAACTGACATTCGGTGGGTGAGTATTGTTTATAGGGTAATTAAATGAAAAAATAAAAAAAAAATATTTTTTATTTCTATAAGGTATTTTTAGATGTTTATAAGTTTTGTTTAGCTTGTATTTCCTAAGTCGCCTTCTACGACATCCACGGGAAGACTTGAAATGGTCCTATTCTACTCTGCCGGATACCACACAGCTATTTTTTGCATTCACAATGCTATTTTTGATTATTAAGTTAAGAAATGTGTGTAAAAAATTTTCACCATATCTCATTTCAACTTAATTAGACTATATTATACATACTTTTATTCTTTTGTTATTTTTCTTTCTACGTAGTTTTAGTCATGATATATTTTTATGATTACTTTGTCATTAATTTAGGGTTTTTCAAGTAGGTTAAGTTTAAGCGATTATGTTTTTTCTATCTTTGTTTTACAACAAAGATATGCGATCATTTACATGAATCGATGTAAATTGAAACAAGTAAATGAAATTTGACTATTAGAGTATTATTTTCAATCAATCAAACAAATACATATGACAGAGAAAAGAGTAGATCGCTATGTTTTGCTATAGCATACAAATATTAAGATACCCACATAACAAATAGAAAATGATATTGATAATTATTTATAAAATTTACATACAAATCGATTTAAATATGAAGATCATTTAAATTATCCGTATTTTTTATACTAATACACCTTGTATATTAAACTTCAACGTTCCCTTGTAGTGTCTCAGATTTCGATATTACCAACTTTGGACCGATGCTGGGAGTTTGCAAATAAAATTGATATTTCGATGCAAAAGTGTTTGGCCGATTTGAAAATGACGAATTTTAATTTACACGCTGTACAGGTATAAAGCCAATAACAAAATAGGATAGAACTATAGAACATGTCTACTAGGCACATGATAAACGATAGAAATCTGAATTTACGGAGAAGTACTTATAATCAGAGGATATACTTAATGATTACTCAGAAACATAGAACACCAATAATTAATTATAGGAAAGTGGTGTCGCGTGTGATGATATTACTGTATGATTCGTTTTGAAGAAAATACTGTGGATATAAATACTGAAAATATGGATGGAAAAGTCTGTTTCGAATAGGACTAGGACAGGCAGGGGCGCCCCTTAAACTCTTGCTTATAAATACAAAGCTTGTTTTTTTAAATCCTTACTAATCCTTATCCTTATCCTTATCCTTACTAATATTATAAATGCGAAAGTGAGTTTGTTTGTTTGTTTGTTACGCTTTCACGCCGTAACTACTGAACCGATCATCATGAAATTTTGCATACAAGTTCTCTGGAATACGGAGAAGGACATAGGCTATCTTTTATCCCGGGAAAAAGTACTGTTCTCGAGGGATCGACATTGACGCGGGCGGAGCCACGGGCGAAAGCTAGTTTTTTATTTTATTGACTATGTATCTCCAAGTGAGCTTTTGAGTTGAAGGCAGAGCGTCCTCAACCTGTATGGACAACATCACCAAAGGGCCTCCAGAAGGGGACCTCGGCTTTGGGCGTTACCTGGCTTGGAGAGCCAGCAAGCTCTCATACTTCCTGATAGAGTAACTTTGATTTACAGCACCTTTTGTTTTTTACATCATCACTTGCATACTCCAAACCACCTTCCTATCAACATTTCGCGCATCTTCGATTGGCAGAACATAATTGTGTATTAGACTAAAGTTGAACGTATATTTTTTTTAACGGTTTCTATCCACAAATAGATGCGCAGATCGCTCTAGTCATGCAAAAACCGGAAAAAACTGGTGTTGAAAAGAGTCTGTGACTATTCACCCGAGGTTACACTTTGTCGGAAAAATCTGAATAAATAACGTACGCGACCGCGACCATTGTTGTTTTGTAAAACGGCTCATTCTGGCTATTATGTTCCTATTGGTACCGTTTGTTTCGTCTGCAATTCAATTCAATTTCTTTATTTGCATAAATGTAGATACATAAGATGGTAACTTATTTAAAAGTGCCTATACATTCAGATGTTATAATAAAATCTTTCTTTAAAAAAAGACTTCAAACAAACTTTTGAACCGATTTTGATAATACTGAAATGGGACCCATGGGAATGAAAACCTATCCTTTCAAATAAAAAGATTATTTCAAATCGGTTCATAAATGACTGAGTAATATAAACATACAACGGAATTGAGAACCTCCTCCTTCTTTTTTTTTTTTTTTGAAGTTGGTAAAAACGTTAAAAACCTATACAATTTGTTACTTTCATTAGTTCATCCATCATCAACCATCGTTTTGGACCATCAAAATGCGAAAAAATATTGCTATGCTGAACATGGCTTCTACTGTCTACTACTGTCCGTTAGCCAGCAGAACTTGACACAGTGAGCTCTTTTCACGTACGCGCAATGTCAGCCACTGATGATGATGATGAAGACGGAAATGGGGTTCCCAGAAAAGCTACGGGAATCATCAATGCAGAACATCAGCAACCCCCATCAACCCCAGCACTGTCACAGAGAGCTCAGCGTGCCGCGGACCGCGCTGCCCGCGCCGCCCGCGCATGCCGCGTCGCTCGTCACTAGTGTCAGTGCGAATCAGGACGACTCCGTGCGCGCGTCTCGGTTCACATTCGCCCTGAGGAAGACCTCCGGATGAGGTTGAAACATGTCGGCCTGTAGCTGACTTCGTACGTGAGTAACCCGTAATTCACATATAAATAATGTTATTATCTCGCGTTAGTTTTAATCAAAAAATAAAGATTTTTTTGATTTTTTTTGATTTTTGTTTTTTTTTGATATGTTTACAACATAGTTGATACGAGTATAGTTGCAACGACTGAAAGGAAACGTAGTATGTTCTCGGAAATATTCAAAGACTGTGGGTTGACCGGGTTGAGGTTAAAATGGATTAGTTGTTAAAAAGACAACATCAATAAGATAACTACATCACAACAACTCAACAAACGTAAAGAAATAGTGAATTTTGAATATGAGAAATCTTAGAAATTTTAACAAACGTTAGGTTTGGTAACTATTGAGCTTGTGGTAGTTAAAACGTGTTTAAAAAAGCTCTGTTTTTGATTTCGTTTCAGATATTATTGACTTTGTCATAAGGACCTTTAGTTTTCGTTCGTAAACAGGCCAAGTAGCGGCAATAGAAATACACCATCTGTGATAATTTCAATTGTTTAACTATCACGGTTCATGAGATACAGCCTGGTGACAGACCCACAGACAGACTAACGGACAGCGGAGCGATATTAATAGGGTCCCGTTTTTACCCTTTAGATATGGAACCCTAAAAAGTGAGATTTAATGAAATTCCTCTAGCTGGATCTAATACAAAGGTAAAAGACGAACACGCCCTCATTCCGTATGCGCCGGACGAAGGACACGGACATTAAATAGTAGCTTTGTTTATTGTAACAGAGGGTATTTGAATAATATACCGTGCGCGCTCTACGCTTCAATATTATATTTTGCCGGCAGATTTACTTGTTTTTGCTGATGAATAAAATATGGTCTGTTTGCGAAAATGATTATTGTTACGTCATAGTTTAACGATTTTTAGGGTTTCATAATATAAAAGGAACCCTAAAGCTGTGTGTGAGTGCACTCTACGCTTTGATATTATATTTTGTCAGCAGATATACTTGTTTTTGCTGATGAATAAAATATGGTCTGTTTGCGAAAATAATTGTTGTTACGACATGTTTTAACGATTTTAGGGTTAAGTAACATAAATGTAACCCTTAAACTGTGTATTATCGTAACAGAGGGTATTTGAATAATATACCGTGCCGCTTTACGCCTCAATATTATATTTTGTCGGCAAATTTACTTGTTTTCTTGTTTTTGCTGATGTCCGTTTGCGAAAATGATTGTTGTTATGTCATGGTTTAACGATTTTCAGGGTTTCATAACATAATAGGAACCCTGAAGCTGTAACAGAGTATTATTGTAACAGAGGGTTACTCGAATGTTCACTATGCGCGGTCTACGCTTTCATACTTCTTATATTTTGTCGGTAGATTAACTTATTTTTTTGCTGATGATTAAATTATTTTATACTAGCGAATTATACTCCTTCATATAAAAAACCCACTTCAATCAAATTACTTAACCGATTGCGATTACATTTAAATGGGACCAACTTGAAAGTATATTCTTTCAAACAAAAAAAAATATTTTTAGGATCGGTTAATAAATGACTGAGTTCTGAGGTAACAAACATAAAAAATAAATTTAAAGAAACATACAACCGAATTGATAACCTCCTCCTTTTTGAAGTCGGTTGAAAATTACTGTTGTTATTATTTGGTTTTGTCAATTTCTCAGTAAAAAAAGAACCATAATAATCAGTTCTTAAGTTTCTCTTAAAATAAATAATAAATAAATATATACGGACAAATCACACAGATTGAGCTAGCCCCAAAGTAAGTTCGAGACTTGTGTTATGGGATACTAACTTAACGATACTATATTTTATAACAAATACATATATAGATACACATCCAAGACCCAGGCCAATCTGAAAAAGATCATTTTCCATCTTGACCTGGCCGGGGATTGAACCCGGTCACTCCGTGTCGCATCAGGCAGGCGTGTTGACCGCTGCGCCAGAGAGCTAGCTAGTCATAATAAAATAAAATACAACTCAATCTATTAAAGCTCTCATATTTTAAACATTCGCAAATGTAAGTAGGTACATACAGTTATATATACAAGTTCATTTAAATTAAGCGCAAATATTTTAAGAGCTGGGTCTCATAGGACAAAGAAATGCTTTCGTAGCAATTCTTTGAAATCGCCATGCTAGTTTTTTCTTAATGTTTTCATATTTCTTTTTATTAAAATCGATAAATCAGCTGCTTTGGTTGTCGACATCAGTAACCTAGTAGCCATAGTAGATAACAGTAAAAAGTTGTTGGCGAAGAAAGTGTTTATTTGTAGACGCGGTAATTTTTTCCGTATGTTTTTCTAAATATTCTGGTCCAGATATCTCGAAAAGTAGCGTGTCGAACGTTTTTATTTTGCTTTTAAACTATTTTTATAGTTTATGGGACATTATATGTCGGCGGCAAACAATATCTAATGGTGAAAAGTATTACGAATAAGTAAAAAAGTTTGTTTGTGATAAATTTATATCTTTAATCCGCTATATCTACGTTTTAATTTTCTATTTACACGATTTGCACCAACAAAAGTCTAGGGTAAAAATATTTATTTTTAAAGAATAAAATAATCTCTGATTTCGCTTTCAGTGACATGTGAAACAAACTCAAATATTATTCGAGACTTTTTGTCAAGATCATTTCTTTTATCTATTTAATTTAGTTTTTATTAGGAAAATGTAAATTTCACAGGTAGTCCATATAAAAACTAATTTCATTTATCTGTATCCCGAACCGCACACACGTAAATCTGACTTACTCCTCCGTATGTTTGTTTGATCATAATGTTACACCGGAGCAGGTGTAACATACATTTGGAATATAGGTTACGAGTTCAGCATACCTATATTAATAACCCCGTATATAACTCAAAGAAAATTCGATTTTCTTTTTACAACTTTCGCGCCTAGATCACGAAATAATTTAGATAGAAATTTGGTATGGAGGTAGTTTGAGGCCCGGGTAAAGACATCGACGAAGGAGGGATCAACATTAACGCAGGTGGAGCCGCAGGCAATAGCTTGTCTGTTATAATTATCTTCTAATTAACAGATACATTAAGGTAAATTGAAGGTTGCGTCATAGACGGTCGCCCAGCCTCCAGAGCAGCTACTTACTTATCCCCAATTCATCCGAGCAAGTACCATCCCAAATTCCTTTGTCCCGTTTCCCAAACCAAACAAACTCGTTCCCACGCTCGAAAACGGCTGCTCAATCTCTATACAGCCCAGGTTCGCTCTTGCATGGAGTACTGCAGTCACCTTTGGGATGGCTCAGCTAAATACCAGCTTGAAGCATTGGACTCTGTTGACCGAAGAGCCCGCAGGCTCATAAACAACGACGTGGTCTCAAATAGGAAATTGCAATTCCTGGAGCATCGCCGTAAAGTCGCATGCCTATCGGTATTTTATAGGATCCATTTTGGAGAGTGTGCGAAAGCGCTCTTTGAGCTAGTTGAACCCTCACCATTCCTCCATCGGACTACGAGGCGCAGACAGAAATTTCACCCTTTTATCGTTGGAATACCAAAGAGTCGAACTAAACGCTTTGACAGTTCCTTTTTGGTTCGAGTAGCTAAGGTGTGGAATGAACTGCCTGCGTCTATATTCCCAAACAAGTACAGTCCCGGGACATTCAAAAGTAGAATAAATGGGTATCTCTTGGATAGGCATGTAACATCCTCGTCTTCATCGTCACTTACCATCAGGTGAGATGGGAGACAAATGCCTAATTCAATATTTAGTAAAAAAAAAAAAAAATCCGTATTGCATGTAATGTAATACCTATGTTTAACAAATAAATAAATAGATTGATTGATTGATGGGCCGCAGCATCGGGTCCGAGATACCTAAGACAAACAAACTGCGCTCACCAACCCATGATGAGTATGGCGAAATCCCCCGATGAAGATGAAAATCCTTGGAGAACCTATGTCCAGCAGTGGACTTTTTGCAACCTATACAGGATGAAATTGAATTCATTAGCAAACGTTTAAGGAGTGACTCAGACCACGAATCAAAAAATAAATCAGCTGTTCCATAGATTTTGGCTACAGTAGATATTTCACTTTTGTATGAAAGAGCGGAGAATTTTTCACGATGTCGAAGTGGGTCCCATAATGATATTGAATTTAATTTCACGAGAATAACTGATGAGATGACTTTGAAGTTCAGCGACATTGGGTGACAGCGACAGCTTCCACTTAGTCACCGTCGTCGACGATCGAGAGTTTGAAATGTTGTGAAATACAGCGATAGCGATATCGCTGTATTTCAAACTCTTCCTCAAATAGGTATACAAACAGGCATAGACGAAAACCGCTGTTCTGTTGTGTGCTCACAACAATACTAAGTAGAAATGGATACCACTAATGACACAGTATTATTCTGGTATAAATATTTGACCTATTTGTGTTCAGCCACGGAAATTGGTTGCGAAAGCGGAGCGGGAAAGCCTAGTAAACTAGGTCGGTGCTGTGTTGAAAATTCTGATTCAGATATGAATGCAACTCTTAAATCAAAACGTTTATTCAGAAAATAGGCTTTTGCAGGTACGTCACGTCAATATATCATCGCATTTTAAAAGATTTAATTTAGTAGGTAACTTATAACGTAACGTATTAAGTTATATATTTATGTGCAAAAGCTACAGACTACAAGCGTTTCGGAACCGACCACTGCAGAGAAAAAAAAACCCAAAAGAAATTCTTTTCAACAGTGTTGGTCGCAACAAAGAGCTTTTTAATTTTATGACTATTTTCGTATTTTTTTCATTTTTAGTAATGATAACAGCTTTTATTATATACATGATTATTTTTGGAATATACCTATGTTAGCAATCGAGTGTGCAATGATAAAAAAAACATAATACACAGTAAGTAATCTAAAAGAGACCGAGCAGACCTGTGTGAATGATAATATTCTAATTTCCAGTTATCTTTACTGACATTATAATGAGGTATGGTTTGTATAAATTAAATCACATAATATGGTTTTATCCACGTTTTATCGCGTTTATTATAGTATCCGTGTTCGACTATTATGTTATAAGAATTATGCAAAACTACTGCCTTCAATATTGATTGATAACTTTCCGGATTTTAGCAGTATTGCTCAGGGTCATTATCATCATCATTCCAGCCGTAAATGTCCATTGCTGGACAAAGGCCTCTCCTAAGGATTCTTCTTCCATGGGAGGATATTGTCCAGGGTGCGAAGGTATTAAGCGATATAATTTAAATGTGTAACAATCGCGATAACATTACAAAATATTAGGTATTATGTTTAGGAATTAGGTATTATGTGATATATCAATAGGCGATGCTGCAAGCTGTCATATTTTCATTCCGTTTTTGCAGAACTTTATTTTTAGATCTTATGGCTCTGTCTTCCCGTTATTGGTAAGACGTGATAGTGTATGTATATTGTAGGAGGTCAACTCCTGAACTACGGAAGAGATTTTTATTCTTTTACTGATGGAAAGCAGCATTATTGCAGTCTCGTAGGTATGCTATTAGCGGGGGTGCTGACTAGGGGTGAACTGAAACCCTGGATCCCGGATATAACTCATTTATTGTAGTGCCACAAGCCACAGATGTGACCTACTGACGACGGAGCGACCGCAGGGTGTTGATCCGTTAGCCGTCTCACACTACTTAGTCGCGTGCATAAGTGCTCATACTGTCATTTGCCCATTTGTGTGCGTAGACAGCGTATGTATCTAGTTCATAGCCACAAACCTTAGATCAAATATGATGGTTGACTTTTTTTTTTTCAAGGGCGGCGATGCTCCTCCGTCGTCAAGGGTAGAATTTGACGCAAAGAGAGTAGCCAAGAGATCGGCCTTCTCTTTTGCGGAGTGAGCCAGCGAGTCCTGACGATTGTGCAGAGATGGAAGTGAAGGGCGACAGAAATTCCCCTGCGCTGCCTTAGCAAGAGACCAGAATGCTCTACTCCCGGAGGGATAGCCAACCAGTCTCCTACCAATGCGCGCAGTGTGCGCAAACTTTGCTGCAGTGATCTGCTTCTTGTAGGCTCTTGAAGCTGCGTTGAACCGTGGTTGAACCGTGTTCCAGCAATCACGAGCTTTTGACACTGGCGGCAGGACAGCCTCCCTAGCCGGGACAGCCAGGGTTCGGGTCCTCTACGTACTAGCGGGCGGCCAGCGGACAACCGTTTCATCGGGTCTCCCTGGCCCCCGCGCCAACGTCGCACCCCCAATCAGACAGTGCAAGACTCCAGCCCCTAAGGGACCATAAACTGTCGAAACTACGGGAATCGGGAATGGGGATTGGCTCTCACGCGCAACCGTCGAAACACACCCAACGGTACTTTACGATAGATTTCGGCATGATGATACACGATTCGCGTTCGAAAATTGGCACCGGCAAAACAGAGCACTAATCGCGGTTTCGGAGTTGTTTGTCCACAGTTTCAATAAAACGCGCTAGTACTCGCACGTCTCGCGATGACGAAGGTACAGTGAAAAGATGCAAAAACGACGCATTAAAAGTAATAAAAAAAAAACAAATATGTTGTTACTTTTAGTAGTACCGTTTTTGTGGTTGTAAGTATGCGCATGATGTTTTGACTCGGGGACATTATTAAGGCTTAATTTTGTATGAGACTGTGTGTGTATCTACCATTACCAGAAGGCCACCAACACTACAGTAACATTTTAGGATGTTCCAAAATGGCCAGTTCTCTAACAAAAAGGAATAACTTCCCAGAAATGTAGTTAAATAACAGTAACGTAACCTTAACGTTCAAAGGATAGTAATAGAGGGTCTTAAGTAGTAATAACCACCACAAAAACGGCCGTGCCCCTCGGATACAACATATAGTCCGTGAGCCCGCTGCCAAATTGCCAACGTCATATGGGATAAGCGTGATCCGAGCGATATACATATACGGACAAATCACACAAATTCAGCTATCCCCAAAGTGACTTCGAAAACGTAGTTTGAGATACTAACTGAACGATACTAAGTATATTTTATAACAAATAAATATATGAATACACATCTAAGACCCTGGTCAACCCGAAAAAGAAAATTTTTCATCTTGCCCTGACCGGGGATAAAACCCGGGCCCTCGAGTGTAACACCCTGGCATTATTACTACCAGGCTACAGATGTTGCAAGCAAAGCGTTATATTATGTTTCATTAAAATAAATATATACGGACAAATCACACAGATTAAGCTAGCCCCAAAGTAAGTTCGAGACTTGTGTTATGGGATTTAGTATCAACGATACTATATTTTATAACAAATACGTATACAGAAAAACATCCAAGACACAGGTCAATCTGAAAAGATCATTTTCCATCTTGCCCTGACCGTTATCAAACCCGGGCACCCTCGTGTCGCAGGGTGGCCTGTTAACCACTGCGCCACGGAGCTCGCCAAAATTTGTACATATGTAAATCTGATTTCAAAAAACCTTCAATATAAGGCTGGTATCACGAAAAAGTTGGTACCTAATATTACCTACTTCTAATGCATGGTACTGAGAGATTCTAAATAATGTCACATGACATTATCGTATAGATCGACACAGGAAGTCGGGTTTATTTTCTTGCTTTCGGTAAATTTTTGTGTTGTTGGATCTAGCTAAACATTTTATACACAATGCGTATCATTCATAGCAAATTCATATAACGTAGATATAACATAGGACATGTGCTGTATGATTTCCGACTTGGATTTGGACCTTCGTTTACTTTTGGATGTAAAGCGTCTAAATAGTATAAGACGAAGGATAAGCATAACGTAAAATTTCAAAAAACGTAGAGATAAGGCAGAAAATTGTATGATGTAGGCAATTTTGTCATGGGCTCACTGATTATTATAGTATAAGTTGTAAGGCCCTAATTAGTGATTTTATTAGTGAGTAAACTGAGAGGGTATTCCTAGCTTAAAATAAATAGCGCTAGCTTCAACAAATAACAAGATTTCGCAAATATAATAAAACTTCCATGCTGGTCTGGTAGAAAAGAAAAAAAAAACATAGAATCTGCCAGCTGCTTCTCTTCCCGCGCAGACCGTAGAAGCCGGTCAAGGGAACGAGCGAAAATCTAAAGACTCTTCTTCAGACTCTTTCTTTGACAAATAGGTACTTTGTTATAATGTAAATAAGTAACTTTTGATAATTTCGGCAAATTTACGTAAAAATAATTCACTATATCAAAGAAATAGCCAGCAACATCACACTTTGTTGACGAAGTAATGATCAGATGACAAAATGATTTTTTTAATGACAGTTGGAAAAAATAGTTCTAATAGTTTTCAGCAACATGGCAAGGTTTTCTATATTTTTCGTTAGGCTTTACAAAGGAAATAAAAGGCCACAATAGAACTTATTCTAAAAGCAGTGAATAAAAATGATCCTTGATAGAGTGATTGACCTATCGCCGGCCAATTGACCTCTATCGAATTTGATATAATGGACAATGTCCGCTCTGGGATGTCACGGAATGTCTTGACTAAAGCAATTCGAAAGGTTAGTAGTATTCGTTTAATTATTAACACCTGTCCGAAAAAAAAATTGATTATAAGTATTACATCTTCCAATAAATTTATAGCTCTGAAATGATTAACAACCGAATACCTTATTTTAACATTCAACATTAAAAAGATACATTTTTGAATGGCTGATGAAAAGAGGTGTTTTATTCTTAAGACTTCATGTATGTATGTACGTAAATAAGTCAAATGTATGTGAGTTTTTTTAACTTCACTATAACTCCTAAATGCCTCAAAATATTGTTACAATCCCGAGTGACATACTTTATACATTGTCGGCAGTGCAGTCGAGTTTTCGTTGAAAAATATTGTAATTTTTTGCTTATTAGGATCATTCCGTATATATCATAGGTATTTAAAATGTATCAGATTTTGTTCTTTATGACGATTTAAAAAATCCAAATTATCATTGAAGTACATTATTAAGTATTTTTTATGATTTAGGACGGTAAACGAGCAAGGGGTCACCTGGTGGTAAGCGATCAACGCTGCCCATGGACAGCTGCAACACCAGGGTGTGACCGGCCTTTGAAGGAGTTGTGGGAAGGATATTGGGAGGAGGATATCTGAGGAAAGGGAAGAGGATGGCCCTCTGGCTCTGTAACTCACCGAACGGAGCATAAGAAGCGATAAACATTTTATTCAAACGTCGTCATAAAGTAAATTTTCTGTGAGAGTGTGGTGCTGGCCCAATCATGCTACTAGTAAAAATGAAGTTTGCCGGTACCTCAGCCTCGGCCCCGACCTCTACCACAACAAACTGCCTCCATGGTCCAGTGGATAAGGCGTTTGCCTGTTGACCCGGGGGCCGTGGGTTCGATTCCCACGGGAAACATACTTTGTTGTGTTGTTTCTAGTTTGGTTAGGACATTGCAGGCTTGAATCACCTGATTGTCTGATAATAAAGATGATTCTTTGGAAGGCACGTTAAGCTGTTGGTTCCGGCTGCCATCTGTGGTAGTCGTGAAAGGAACCACGTTAGAGGCCGAGAGGCGGTTTCGAAGAACTTTGGCACCAGGGTGTGCATGGTCGTTTGACCGTGTCACCTAAACGAAATGATGATGACCACAACTAAAAATATGTATATTTTGTTGTATGAGTGTTATGTGGTATTGATTGAATTACATGATAGAAGTAAGTTCAGGTTCACGTCAGTTCAACGTTAACAGTCTACACGTGTAGAATTCACAAAGTAACCCATCGAGACACTCTGAACTAATGGACTAAACAGCTTAGTCAGCTTTTATATTTTAATCTCTCACACTTGTATAGAATAAATAGTTTTTGCATTGGCATAGATTGGCATACATAATAAATGAATACAAACATCTAATTGTGTATGCTGCCACTCCCCTCACTTTATACATATGAGATATGTATGTTTGTTTACAAAAATATTAATCTGTTTAAGAAAGCAAGAGAGGTTAGTGGAAGAATGCAAAGAAATCCATATAGGCTCGTATTAGACAGTACTCCGAAATCAGTAAAATGTGCAAATAGTCCACACAACATGTGTGTACGAATTTATAATAAATTGCCAAATGAGTTTAAAAACCTTAACAATTATTTGTTTAAAAATAAATTGAACATGTGGCTACTCCAGAAAATGTTTTATAATTATTAATGACATTTTTGATAATAATTAAGTACATCTCCTGGTATTTTTGTATAATATTAAATTGAGACTTAGAACATATTTAAAGTTGTAATTATTAATGACGCTAAAAGTATTGTGAATTTGATTAAAGAGCCATATATTTAGTAAATAGAAATGTAATCAAATAAAAATATTGCATGCTGTAAAAATGGCTAAGTAGGCTAAGCTACAACTTCTATATGTAACATCTTTCTGTACCCTATTTAATGCAAATAAATCTTATCTTATCAAATATATTTGATATATTACACAGTATTTTGTGTTATTTAGTCAATATATTTATTTGACTAAGCAATAAAAGAAAATTAAATTCCTGGAATCACTTTAATATAGCCCGGAAAACCTACACTACAAATTTCTGCCGTAAAAAATACTGAACGAATTTGATTTTTTATAATAACTTACCAATTTGAATAAGTAACTAGTTTTCCAATAAATATTTTCAT
This sequence comes from Elegia similella, assembly GCA_947532085.1. NCBI lineage: Eukaryota > Metazoa > Arthropoda > Insecta > Lepidoptera > Pyralidae > Elegia > Elegia similella. Next base: position 21,409,395 of record OX383933.1, on the reverse strand, counting down.
CTTATAAAACGTATAAAATAAAATAAACGTTTCAAAAGGTATACACAATACAGCAGTCAAAAAGACATTCCATATGATGTTGATATTTTGATTTTAGTTCAGAATCTTTTAATTTGTGTCATAGAGTTATAAAATTTCAAGGTATTTTTTTTTAATGTGAAAAATTCTTAATTTACAGAGAATCTTTTAGGTTCTTCCATGCTGGTTTGGGAAAAAAGAAAAAAACGAAGAATGTACCAGCTGCTTCTCTTTCCGCGTAGAGCGTAAAAGCCGATCGGGGCAATGGGCAAATCTGACGAATCATATTTTAGGTGATGCGGCTGGCAACCCATCACTTTTGATTCCATTTTCCACCTAACGCCCAATAACATGCTAAACGTGAGGCTCTGTTTACCCCATAAGGGAAAAAAAAACGAGATACTATGTATGTATATAGAATATCGTTTGACCTCTACCAGGCACTCAAATTATCCTAATCCTAACTAATATTATGAATGCGAAAGTGAGTTTGTTTGATTATTTGTTTGTTTGTTACGCTTTCACGCCGTAACTACTGAACCGATCATCATGAAATTTTGCATACAAGTTCTCTGGAGTACGGAGAAGGATATAGGCTATCTTTTATCCCGGGAAAAAGTACTATTCCCGAGGGATCGACATTGACGCGGGCGGAGCCGCGGGCGAAAGCTAGTTCATAATAAAAATTTGGTTCTCTTTCAAGCCTATTAAATGCCTTGCACTGTTAGTTCCGCATATATTTTATTGATATACTAAATGTTACTCATATTTCAGACGTGGTAACTTGAACAAGCTGTAGTCAGCGAGCCAGCAAGAACTGCAGATGTAAAGTAGAAAAAAAATATTTGAAAGCCAGAGGCCAAGCAAACACGCCAATCACCAGGTCCATCATCAATCACCACACCAAAACCTTTGGTTAAAAGACTTTCTTGCAGAAAAGGAAAGCTGTTGGGCCTTTTCGAAAGACTGCAAGCGGAAAATTTAAAAAGGGAAAACAATTTAGTATGATTTCAGTAACAGTGAAAATGATTGCTCTTTAATAAAGAAAATTTTTGTGCTTATGATTAAACCGTTTATTTAATTAAATTTAATACCATTTAAGTATTACAATCTTAATTCTTTATTCACTTATTACATGGCAGACACATTCGGAAAACAGATGTTCCGGGTCTGTTTTGAAGCCCGCTCCAACGCATGAAGAAACGTATTGATTAGCTGCTTCTCCTCCTATTCTCTGAAAGCCGATTGACGGAAAAGGCAAAAATCTGGGAATTCATATCAATAGGCACTGTGGCTTGGGATAGGTTGCTATTCGCATTTTTCGATTCCGCTTTCCGACCTCCGTGTTTCCGACTACACGCCCATCAACACGCTAAAACAGACCCTGATGCTATAATATCGAATAGTGATAAAGACGTGTTTAATGCTAAGCATTAATATTTATATTTTCGGTGATTATTATAAGTTTATTTTGTTAATATTATATACCAAATTTACATGGATATTTTAATTTATTTAGAGCAAAAAAATGAGTAGTTTTGAGCTTCTAGGAACACACACGAAAGAAATGGCACTAAAAGTGATTTTTTTACGTCATTGTCTATGTATATCGGTAATATTGCCTTATCACCTTTTCCAAACAAAACTTAATTAAGTATAGCGCGCTATTCATTCAAAATAATCTATCTGTTGTTCGAAAGCTGACTAAAAGAATTTAAGAATTTATAGATATATTAATACCTAAGAATGACCCATTTTAAAGAAAGATAAAATATTGATTATTTGTACGTTTAACCTACATCTTTTAATATCTGCCTATATAATAACATAACGGTAGTCATCAAAGCGTGTTTGTTGATCTTGACCTCTCAATATACTGTTGAAACTCAGCCAAGACTGAAAGTTTTTATAGTAAAAGTGTGTCGCTATCATCACAAATTATTTTGCCATCGCGACGGAACTGCATCTCGAATGATGATAATTTACAAAAATGTTATTATTGGCTATGGTGCGTAGAAAACTAGTTTTCTTCGTGAAAAGTATGTGGATCGTGCTGGCCACTTCAGTCGCCCTCGGTGAATGTTGAGCGGCGGACGCCCGCCCGCCCTACGCGAGTGCGATCGTGTGATTCGAAATATAAATTTAAAAAGTTGATTTTTGTGACGAACTTGTGAAATAAAAGTTGAGTACTTTTGTATTGTGTGGCAAGATATTACAAGAACTTGGTGGAAAAGCTCGGATTTCACTTTTGAAGGTAATTTTACTAGTTTTGTGGTCGGACGCTTAACTGTGCTTTAAGTTACGGTAAGCTGAGCGTTTACTCTTCTTAATTTTAATGACTTGCATTTGCATATTAGCTAGCTCAGCCCTTTTTTGTTTAAGTTAAGATTGATGATATGTACAATTATAAAAATATTGTTTTCGTTAGTCAAATTCTTCCATGCTGGTCTGGAAGAAAAGAAAAAAAACGTAGAATGTACCAGCTGCTTCTCTTCCCGCGCAGATCGTAAAAGTCGATCGAGGGAATGGGCGAAAATCTGAGGAATCATGTTAGTAGGCGATTCGGCTAACTACCCATCACTATTTTGATTCCGTTGTTCACCTTACGCCCACCAACATGCTTAACGCGGGTTTTAGGTCTTACAGACCTGGGCTATGTCTACCCCGCAAGGGAAAAAGACGTGATACTATGCATGCATGCAAGATGCATTGCTTTACAATTTAAGAGCGTTATAGGTGTGAGACCTATTTTATTGTTGTAACAAAATACACCGTATATAAATGTGCCATATATACATAAGCTAATTTTCATGGTTTTGACGATAATAATGACTAACTCATTATTTTATGTTATTTTTACTGAAAATAATAAATGACTACATCATTGTACTGAATTAAATGACAGGATTTTAAAAAGTACTCGTAACTTCTTAATTAATTGTGAATGATGTGTACCTAAAATATGGCAATTAATGGCTTTTTATTTATTATTTTATATTTAACTTCAAAGGAAAGTCATGTTGACCGACAAGCGGGATTGAAGCACAAACTGAACATTAAACATTGCATTAGAAAACATATACATTTTTATATTTAAGTTATTTTTTCACATGTTTTTAATTGATGGTTGCCGGAAAGTCGCTGAAAACGTGGCAGACCTAAAAGGAGATGGCGCGATGACTTGGATGCATATATAAGTAGCAAATAATTGCCCACGATACGGATGACTGGAAACAAAAAGGGGAGGCCTTTGCCCAGCAGTGGGACACGCAAATAGGCTATAAAAACCTTTTTTAGTTGGTACTTCTTGAACAATACATTAACTTTTATCATCAGGTTTTCCCAATGCAATGTTTCATATAAATAATTGTATTGTGACGGTAAAACTTTCCTTTATTACAGACTAGCTTTCGCCCGCGGCTCCGCCCGCGTCAATGTCGATTTCTCGGGAACAGTACTTTTCTCGGGATAAAAGGTAGCCTATGTCCTTCTCCGTACTCCAGAGAACTTGTATACAACATTTCATGATGATCGGGTCAGTAGTTACGGCGTGAAAGCATAACAAACAAACAAACAAACAAATAAACTCACTTTCGCATTTATTATATTAGTAAGGAAGTAAGGATAAGGATTTACTTTGGAAAATCATTTTATTAAGACTACTTCCATTCTTTTTATTATGGCTAAAACTTGTGTATGATGATTACACATAACAAAGAACCTCCTCCTTTTTTAATGTCGGTTGAAAAGATTAATTGGTTACTACTAAAGTAAGGCCAATGTACTGAATAGACGAGTCATTTAACTGGTGAATAGAGACACCTGCCCCGTGTGGCCGCCAAATGGCGGAAAACAGTGAAAGTGTACAGTGGGAACTTGTGAATGATACTTAATGGTGTAGGTGTAAACCTAATAATAAATGCAGTCTCAAGCCAACACTTGGCTTGACACTGCATTTATTCTTAGGTTTACACCCATTGTACATGCTCACAGGTCTTACACCACACTACCCGTTTATAATTTAACTGCCTCCGTGGTCCAGTGGTTAAGGCGTTTGATTGTAGACCCGGGGGTCGTGGGTTTGATTCCCACGGGAAGCATACTTTGTATAGTTGCTTCCAGTTTTGTTTTATTGCAGGTTTGAATCACCTGATTGTCTGATAATAAAAATGATTCCGTGCTTCGGAAGGCACGTTAAGCCGTTGGTCCCGGCTGCCATCTGGTAGTCGTTAAAGGAACCACGTCAGTGGCCGAGAGGCGGTTCCGAAGAACTCTGACACCAGGGTGTGCATGGTCGATTGACCGTGACATCTACTCGAACTGATGATGATGAAATTTTATAATTAAAAAAATAATGCAAATCTTTAACCTTGTTAACGTTAAAAATAAATATTAAATGTGTTAAAACTATAACATTGGCCAGCTCCGGGGCGCAGCGGTCAACACAACCGGCCAGGCCAAGATGGAAAATGATCTTTTCCAGATTGGCCTGGGTCTTGGATATTTATCTATATATGTATTTGTTATAAAATATAGTATCGTTGAGTTAGTATCTTATAACACAAGTCTAGAACTTACTTTGGGGCTAGCTCAATCTGTGTGATTTGTCCGTATATATTTATTTATTATTTATTTTTATAACAAAAGGAGTGAAAAAGAGAACAACATGGCATGGCATTACGCATTACTTAAAACAATAAAAGTACGTATTTTTAAAATCTCTGCTTGAAACAATGTTACACTGTTTGACAATGGATCAAATACCTAAGGTTTTCGTTACATGATGATAGTTACAAGCATACGCAGACACACATGACACAACAGACACTTTAGCAGTCTGACAATGCAAATCATCAAACATTTAAGCGAGTGGTGTAGCTCGTGTTACGCAATTTCGAGTACAAAACATGTTGAACTAATAACGGCTTGGGTGATTTGGAATCTTTGATACAATATTTTTTAACATCAAGAAACCGACTTAAAGCGAATTTAAAAGAATTCAACTTTTTTAATAAAATTTTCAATGGTTTTTTCAGATCTTACAGTAAGGAAATATAACTTTTATATACCTATAACTATTATTTTATTTTTTGCTAGCGTCTCGCACTGGCTTCCTACGGGTGCAATGTATATACTAATACTAGCTGTTGCCCGCGACTTCGTCCGCGGCAATTTCTGTTATTATGATTAATTAGTATAGATGAATAATTTTTCCCCGATTTCAAAACATTTTTTATTGATGCTTCGCTCCTATTGATCGCAGCGTGATGTTTTATAGCCTAAAGCCTTTCTCAATAAATGGACTATCCAACACAAAAATAATGTTCCAATTTGAACCAGTAGTTCCTGAGATTAGCGCGTTCAAACATACAAACAAACAAACCTTTCAGCTTTATAATATTATAATATACTAATATAGGGCAGTGAATATGTATTAAAAAAACCGCATCAAAATCCGTTGCGTAGTTTTAAAGATTGAAGCATACATAGGGACAGACAGACGGCGGGAAGCGACTTTGTTTTTATACTATGTAGTGAACCAGAATACCTTACAATAGGTAGATCTAAAAATATAATTCATATTTATCAACACACGTTACCACCTTTCGTAACTACTAGTCTCTTAGTACATAAAATACATTTTTTACATTTATTTTTCGTTGTATACCTTATTTAAATTTTAGTTTGACCTAACCACACTTTCCATACCTGTCTGCAAAAAGGAATGTTATGTTTTCAGGATTTCTGGAAATGAATGTCCCTATTCCACCATAAATTGTAAAATCTTAAACAGATCTGGATGAGGTATCTCTAGATTTTATACTATTTTAACCATACCAAGTAACATATTTTATTTTATGGTAATGCAGTCGGCTTTCTATAATAAATAACAGCGATGACAGAAAAAACGTAGAATGTTCCAGCTGCAAAGAAAAATCTGCGCGGCAAGAGAACTTCCCGCGCAGATCACAAAAGCCGATCGAGGGAATGGGCGAAAATGTGAGGAATCAAGTTAATAGGCGATGCAGCTAGCAACCCATCACTAGTTTAATTCCATTTTCCACCTACACGCCAGATGGTAAATGGAATCAAAATAGTGATGGTTTGTTAGCCGCATCGCCTATTGACATTATTCTTCCTTCCTTCCAACATGCTAAATGTGGCCATAAAGTCTTATAGACCTGGGCTCTGTCTACCCCGCACGGAAAGAAGACGTGATACTATGTATGTGTGTAACAGCGATGACGAGATTCAGGTGATTTTAATTTCGGTTAGACTTATGCTAATTAATATTCCTGGGATAAATTCGTATAATCATACCGGGATAGCCGTGTGGTTTCCGGCAGAGTAGAATAGGACCACTCCTGGTCTTCCCGTGGAGGTAGTAAGAGGCGACATAGGAAATACAAGCTTAACAAAGCTCATAAACATCAATGAGCCGTCTGGCCAGCGAGGAGAGTGTAGGCCAAATCCTCTGTCTCTCTAGCCAAGTATGGCTCCGGTAGTACAGAGAGGGTCCTGCTCCTGCAGTGGATACTAAAAAGACCTGATGATGATTCCGGGATCAGGAAAAATCATACTTGTTGAAATTGTTTAAGTTTTTTGTAAAGGACTAAAACTTTATGAACTTTTATGACAGAACTACAAAAGACCATCTTCTTATGCCTGTGACGCCGTTAAATATACCAGGAAGTAAAAAAAGACTACGTACAAGTTTTACTAATCATTTTAGGCCTGCTATGTCATAATTGCTCAAAGGGCTAATTGGACAACATACAGACGGATCTATTATTTTTTATTACATACAAATTGTCTAATCACTTTAGGAATGTCGAAAGTCAAGTTCGTAGCATTAGTCTCAAAAGAATATCGACGGACTGAGTTACCCTTTCAAGGCTACGTCGAGGGTAAATTTACACCCAGACAGTTTATGGTGTTTTGGTAAAGAAACTGTCTTTTCTTTCGAATGTCATCATTATAATTGATATAACTTATAGTAGACAGAAGGTTTTAGGTTAGCATTTCAAAGATTTCCTATTAAATAAATAAATATAAATACTTAATACATATAATGTCTTTTTCCCTAACGGGGTAGACAGCTTAGTTTTATAAGCCCTTAAATAATAATCATCATCATCATTTCGAGTAGGTGTCACGGTCAATCGACCATGCACACCCTGGTGTCAGACTTCTTCGGAACCGCCTCTCGGCCTCTGACGTGGTTCCTTTAACGACTACCAGATGGCAGCCGGGACCACCGGCTTAACGTGCCTTCCGAAGCACGGAATCATCTTTATTATCAGACAATCAGGTGATTCAAACCTTCAATGTCCTAACCAAACTGGAAACAACTAAACAAAGTAGGTACGCTTCCGGTGGGAATCGAACCCACGACCCCCGGGTTAACAGGCAAATGCCTTAACCACTGGTCCACGGAGGCTGTAAATAATAATAATAATAAATAATAAATCATTTTTATTCCAGGAAAAATCCCATATTACAATAAATAAATTAAGTTAAATTGATGGATTAAATTAATTAAAATAATAAATTAAATAGAATACATAAAATAAAACTTTGCATAAATAGGTCATGTCACGTCATTAAAATAAATGTGTCACTTACACTAACTACACTGCAACCGACTCCAAGCGAAGTGAATGGGACTCGCCGCCCAGGCCCGTGTCGCCTGGACTATGGTGTTGGTGGAGCTACGTATGCGCTCGGCCGCGCGCGCTGTGGTGTGATTGATGTGAATGTGACGCATCAAGGCAGCCCAGCCGTGGACTCGACCCGCCGCAAACCTTTCGGATGCGCTGCACCAGGTTAAAGCCACGTTTCGCATGTTGGCGGGCGTGAAGGTGTTATATAATATGTAATTAAAGGTGACTGACATAGTGATCTATCAACGCACAGCCCAAACCACTGGACGAATCGGGCTGAAATTTGGCATGCAGGTAGATTTTATTACGTAGGCATCCGCTAAGAAAGGATTTTGATCAATTCTACCCCCAGGGTAAAATAGGGGATGAAAGTTTGTATTAAACTTTGTCAATTTTAAACCGATTGGGCTGAGACTTTGCATGCATAAAGCTACTATGACTACTACTTCTTAACGCAAGCGAAGCCACGGGCAAAAGCTAGATAAGTAGGTATAAATGTATATATAGGGACAAATCACACGGACTGAGCTAGCCCCACAGTAAGGTGTGAACTTGTATCGTGGGATTTCTATATTATATTACTAGCTGCCCCGGCGAACTTCGTTTCGCCATAAGTTAAAAACTATCCTATCTCTCAAGTTGGATCGAACTGCACATGGTGTGCGAATTTTATTATAATCGGTTAAGTGGTTTAGGAGTCCATTGAGGACAAACATTGTGACACGAGATTTATATATATTAAGAAGAAGATAGATAATACATATAAAGATAAACATCAAAGCTTAAACTGAAAAATATTGTTTTCCATCTTGACCTGACGGGGATCAAACCTAGGACTTTGCAATTCAAAGGCACATGCGGTAACACTGAGCCACAGAGTTTATCTATATCTTTAATTAGGTATCGGAGCACTTGGTAGGTTAAACATTCAAGAAAAGCAACATTCAAGATTATTTGTACCTTCTTGATAATCACAAGTGAATCAGTGAATATACATATCCCTTTAGGTCTCTTTCCCATGGGGGTAGGCAGAAACCATGGTGCTCCATTTGCTAATCTTACAAACCTCTTTCTCTTTATCTACATCCATCACTCTTTTCATGCATGCTCGACGGTTTCGGGCACTTATTACTTCTCCTACCAGTGAATACCTGCAAATTTTACTTGTATTGTACATTGTACAAATACCAAACATTGATACATGTACATTGTCTTATCAACATAAACGGAATCCTTTAAGTTGAATATGATATCTCTCTCTTAGTGTAGAATATCTCCGATACAATTGTCAGAGATATTCTACACTAACATACCTTCACATAATGCCACATATTCAGAGGGTTATTGATTAATAGAACAATGGGCATATGTATGTACATTCAGATCTACATACGTACGTTCAGTTGACTGTCCAAGTCAATTAAGGGATCCAATAGAGCATTAGCCTTTTTGGCTGACGGCATTAGGTGCACATATGACGAGTTAGAACCGATAGCCAATGGGGCAGAAGAGTTTACGAATGGCGACCACGTATCGGCAAGCGCAGCATCGGACATCCACCGACCAGATGGTCGGATGACCTGACTAAGGTCGCAGGAAGACGCTAGATGCAGGCCGCTTCCTACCGGTCGTATTGGAAATCCTTGGGGGAGGCCTATGCCCAGCTGTGGACTTCTTGCGGCTGATATGATGATGACGAGTTAATCTGTAGTGATTATTGTTCACTCCGTTTCAGCTTCGGCAAAATGTCGTTTGTATGTCCTACTGTCCGGTTGTTCTCCTCTTCAGGTTCTTTTTCTAAACCAATTCCAGTGAAATTGTGTAGTAATTTGTGAGATATATTTTTGCAGTAAAATCAAATTAAACGTATCCTTCACTGATATTTCATATATATATTTTTTAATTTCATTAACTTGTTACGGCAATTTCTGTTATTATGATTAATGTTTTATAGTTTTAATTGAAGAAAAACATTTCTTACATCTTACATTATGGTAATGTTAAAAAATTAAAAACTAAATTAGTGAGATTGTTCAATAATATAATTTAATATAAATAAACATAGAATATTTTCTTCTATGCAGTTGTTGTTTTTATTTAAATGGCAGCATGGCAGAATTGGCAGAAATGGCAAAAGCGTCTTTAATGTATTATGGCGCTTAGAACCATTGTGAGCTCGCTGTGATACGAGTAAGTATCGCGAGTTGTACAGCTCACAGAGCCAATAGTTTTACTTGCTTTTGTTAGGTTATGTTATAGATAGACATTTGGCGCATTTTACGTGAATCCCTCAGGAATTGTGCTTTTTTAGGGTTCCACACTCAAAAGATAAGAAACCCTAATACTATCACCGCCCGTCCGTATGTCACAGGGTTGTTTCTATTGAACCGTGATCGGTAGAGACACGAAATTTTCACAGAATATGTATATCTAATGCCGCTGTAACATCCATACTATAACCACGCAACTCTGTCTGTATTCTTTTCATGCTTCAACCGTTTGAAGCGTGAAAATGGTATGATGGAACTTGGTATGGAGGTAGTTTGAGGCCCGGGAAAATTCTACTATTCCCGAGGGATCGACAAAAACGCGGGCGGAGCCGCTTGCAACAGCTAGTAAATAATAAAAATGTAATACAATTAAAAATTAAGAAACACACAAAAGACTTGTCTTTGAGCGTTTTTGTAGTCAATTATTGTATGGAATACTTCGTAAGCGATTCCGACTTATACATGGCCGGGTTTATTTATGAATAAAATATATCCCGTTCCTTCTCAGTATCCCTAACAATGTGAATGAACAGAACAATGGACATATAGATCTACACAAATTTGAACAGTTAACTGTCCTAGTCAATCACCGGGATTCAACAGAGACCCGGTTCCCACATTAGCTTTTGCTTACGTACGGAACTGTAGTATTGTATGCGGAATTAATCTGCACTGATTAATCTGCTTAACTGTATCTTATATCTCGTTATTGGTTACCTACAAACAGTTTTAGATATAAAGTTAATGTTAGTAACTCGCTTGCTTATACACGGTGAAATTTTTATCGTTCTGGATCCTTAAAGGGATGATTCAGCCCGTTGATATAAACAACTTTTCCACAACGGGGGATTAGTAATAAGGTTCTGTTTTCACCTATTTTCACGCTTTGGGATGGAACCCAAAAAATGTAAGCTTTATTGCTTTGTACACTGCTTTAAATTTCTTACCAATTTTTTAATAATAAAGGATTATTTTTTCTGCATTACGTTTGTTATACGAGTATAGATTTCAAACACATTTCAAACAGATTTATACGAGCGCCCCCTCTTATTGGGGAGAGGGGAATGCAATGCGATTGAATCACACTGCCCTGCGTCTCCTGCCCTTGCCTAGTTGTTTTTTTCGTGTGTCATAAGCTGCCTAAAGTAATCTGACATAGTTTAACGACTGCCATCAATGATGACAGCCTTGGGACCTTTCTGCCGCATCGACCGTTTTCCTTGCTTGGTGAGGGCGCCCCTTCCGTATCTAGCGCCCTGGGCAGTCGCCCAAGCGCGCCCTACCCTAACGCCGCTACTGCCCGACACACATAATGTTCAGTTCACTATCCGAGTCATGCAAGTGATCCAAAACGAAGCAGAAATATGGTCCCCGCAATATTATTTGCCTATTTGGCTTAGGGCATCAGGTGCAGTATTGTATGCGGAGTTAATCTGTTCTGATTAATGAAGTTATGTATTTCATTTTAACTAATACATGTATTATACAATCAACCAAGAAATGATCGTAATGTCAGTAGTAAGTATATGTAGTAAATACTCTAGTACTGACTACTGACATCACGAGAAAGTTTTTATAACTAGCTTTCGGTAGCGGCTCCGCTCGCAATAATGTCAATCCTGCGGGAACAGTAACGCGGAGTAAAAGGTTATGTGTTAATTCAGGTAATAACCTATCTGTGGACAAAATTTCGTATAAATCCGTTCAGCCATTTTGGCGTGATTATGTAACAAACATACAAACTTTTGGATTTATAATATTATTACTAGGATGAATTTTATGATAATGATCTTAGTAATGAGTTCTGTCTCAAATATTATATATTATTTTATTATTATTTGATATATAAAAAATCTGTATCCAGGGCTTAAATACTTACATCATCATCATCATCATCAGGTCCTTTTTAGTCTCCACTACAGGAGCACGACCCTCTCTGTACTACTAGAGCCATACTACAAATACTTACAGAAGTATATTAATTAATACAGGTATTCTTACAATGAAATTTTATTAAATATTAAGTTTTGGTAAAAAATCTTTAACATTTGACTCTTTAATCAAATTAATAATTTATTTTGATAATTTTAACAGCCAATAATATATAATAATCCCAGGATACAGAGTTTCTTTGTTAACAGTACTACAAGATTACTGAACAATGAATGAGAAAATTTTTTAGGACTTTAAGAAATACGAATAGTCCGACATTAAGATACAGAGAATAACGTTTTTGGCTAAGATACAACAACATATATAAGAACTAGCTGCACCGGCGAACTTCGTTTCGCCATAAGTTAAAAACTATCCTATCTCTCAAGTTGGATCGAACTGCACATGGTGTGCGAATTTTATTATAATCGGTTAAGTGGTTTAGGAGTCCATTGAGGACAAACATTGTGACACGAGATTTATATATATTAAGATTGACGAATACATCTAAATTTATGAAAAAAAATGACGATCTATGGTTTCAAACTTTAGCAGATAAATACGATAGCGTTCAAGAGAAGAGGCCTTTTCTCAACAGTGAGACACAATAGGCTAGCGAAAACAAAAAATAAATCAAAATATTTATGTCATCTAGAACCTTTACCAATACCGTATTTGTTTAGAGCGAAATACATAGTTTCTTCAAAAGAAACATACGTCTTTTTCCCTGGCGGGGTAGACATAGCCTAGGTGTATAAGACTTTATGGCCACATTTAGCATGTTGGGCGTGTAGATGGAAAACGGAATCAGAATAGTGATAGGCTGCTAGCAAAATTTCGCTGAATCCGTCGATCGGCTTTTACGATCTGCGCAGAAGAGAAGCAGCTGGCACATTCTACGTTTTTATTTTCTACCAGACCAGCATGGAAGATATGTGTTTAAAATTATTAAATTCCTAAATAATGAGTCAGGAATATACCCTTAAAAAGCCATCTACAGCGAAAAGAAATAAGTATGAATTCAGTTCCTATTTAAAATTTTCCTCTCTGTTTCATTCTGGAAAAAACTTTTCATGAATTCCAAGTTTACCTTATTGATTGGCAATGGGCAAAGTTACATTTCAAACTGTGATACGTTCAAACTTTTAAGTTACGAGGAGAACGAGGGTCGTGTTGAGTGTTCCATGTGGAAATATCCACGTACGGCCGTAACAGAAACTATTTACCTTCAGTAGCGTGTCGAATTCATATTCATAGGAAACTGGATCCGTTCCGTCGTTTTAGGGTTCTCTCCCTAAAAGGTCTCCGCTGTCCGTCCATCTGTTCTACTGTCACAGTGCTGTAACTTTTGATCCTTAATAGGTAAGTAAAATTTGACAGAATGTGTATATTTTTGCCGCTTAAACAAAAAATATAAAAATTAAGGGTAATCTCAGACAAGAACCTGTTTTATTATTTTTTAAACTTTCGCGTTTTAAACACGTAATAAAAAGGTTCGTGCTAAGTCCCATTTATATACATAATTAAGACCCCGCATTGTTTGCACTTTTGCTCGGTTTTAATAAAGATTCGCTGGTAATTTCTAATTTCTTACCGACACGTCGAGGCACAGATAATTAAGAACAATAGTGTACGTGCAAGAAAGAGTTTGGTTAACCTCCCAAGAGAGGTCGCTTGCAGGAGGTTCAATGCGTACTTAATACATTTGAGTCCCGTTATTAGAAACGAAGGTTTTTGTAATTAAATATTATATCTACGATGGTACGGAACCCTATGTGTGTGTATGAATACGGTTCGCAATTGTCCAGTTTCATTTTCTTTGTGTGAATTTTGCTAACTGCTTACTTAGTCATCTGATAATCATCATCGTCAGCTTTCTACTACCACTGCTGGGTATAAGCCTCCTTCTGTGTGCGCCATCCACAGAACCACAAATACATTAGAAATGGCAAGGGGGCGTGTCACGCGCCCCGACAATGCGCTCGAGCAGCTCACTTGAATCACCTTTGTAGTTTGTCCCGCGATCGTCAAAGGAACAAAAGTGAGATTAACGTAAAAAAAATGCCGACGTGTACTATTCTAACGTGTAAAGTGAGGGTCCTAGTGAAACTTTGACCAAAGAAGGAGTTTCTACTCAATTGTGTTGCGTTAGCAGTATGTATGAAATGAGGCGAGACGCTGGTTTTCAAAGAAATCACGCGTGATAACACTTCTAATGTGTTTGTGGCGCTATCCTTCTCTATCTCTCGGCAAACCATCTGACAATACGTCGAAATTCCTTGAAAATCTCGAGGTGAACGAAGGTCGTGTCTTGAGTGCTTCAAGTGGAGTGCTGTAACAAAAGTATACTTATGTAGCAATGTGCATGAAAATCGTAGCATAGAATTGGATAATGGACATTCATTATTATTTTTTGTTTGTATTTAATGGCTAACATTAGGTATGTATGTAGTTTAACGACTGTAATAAGTTAAGAATTCTAGAAAGTTAGGAGGTGAAAGAGGGTCGTGTCCGCAGTGCTCCGTGCAGGTGGAAATATTCCCGGGACGAAAATGATGACTATTTACATCTATACATACATACATATTATCGCGTCTTTATCCCTTACCGGGTAGACAGAGCCTAAGGTCAAAATACCGAACGGCCACGTTTAGCATGTTGGTGGGCGTAAAGGTGGAAAACAGAATCAAAATAGTGATGGGTTGCTAGCCGCATCGCCTATTGTCATGATTCCTGAGATTTTGGCCCATTCCCTTAACCGGCTTCTACGGTCTGCGCGGGAAGAGAAGCAGCTGGAACATTCTACGCTTTCTCCCAGAAGGGTTTTTTTTTATTTACATCTATAAACTTGTGCATGAATATTATTGGAAATCCATATTTACTTATATTGTTTAGTAAGTAAAATGTTAACACTCAGCAAAGTATATAAATAATGTCTTCCAATTCGAATTAAAAAACTTTATCTTAAAATACACTGATTACAATGATTATTCATACATTCTAAGAGAAGCCCTATTAAATATGTCCTACAAAGAAACTGAGGAATTACTAATAGTTTTAAAATGATATTATAGTTTAATAGTTTATTAAATTGTCCTATTATGTATACTTAATTTAATTTTAAGTGTAATTGTTTACTGCTTTTTTTAGTACTAATAAGTCTTATAAACCTGAAATACAGGATGATTTTCATCCTAGCTCAGGCACCCTTAGTTCATATATCCTTAAATGTATTAATAATGTATTGTAAAATGTGTTTCTATTTGAATAAAGAGTTTAATAAACAAATCAACAGGTCGTAACTACTTAATGGAAAGAAACATTTTATTACGTATATTTGTGTTCCAAACAGAAACTTGTTGTGTCTACAACGTGTAACACAATGGGGGTAATAATACATAAGGGACATGATCAGCCCATGATATTGAACAACTTTCCCCAGGGGACCACGACATTCGCTTGGCATAAGCCTCCTTTTGTCCGTCCATTCTCAAAAATTCAATTCTCATTCACAATCACAACGAATTTATTTAGAATCGTTTAGCCCGAGTAAGTTATATTTGGGCAAACTTATTTTATTTATATCATCATTATCACCAGGTCTTTTAGTATCCACTGCAGGAGTATGACCCTCCATAGACCCATAGATTTATGTGACGTAAGAAAAAGAGAAAAGAAAAACGTTCAATGTGCCTGGGCGAAAATGCGAGGAATTCATCACTATTTTGATTCCATTTTCCACCTACACGCCATTCCAATATGTTAAGGGTACGCTAGTCAGGTGTTTCGCCATACAAATTCTGTAGGGTGATGACTCCGTTTTTCGGTATCGTCTGTTTAAAGTTTTTAATTCTATCGATATGTCTTGTCCTTATCTTTGCTTGTATGGAATCATAATTGTAAAATGATAAGTACTTTAAAAGTTATGAGTCTCAAAACATTCCGTTTCAACACGTAATATTAACGCAATTTTGGGCACAATCAAATACCGGAAGGAGTATAAAATCTCTAAAACAAAATTCGTACAAGCATAGTTTGATTATTAAAAAGTTTTAATAACTTTACTTTTAATTAAAACATTCAGCTGTTTTATCACAAGAACACTTCTCCCAAACGCATACTCGTGAATTTTTAAACGCCCGTTTCAACAATTGCTTGCGCAAGTGTGCGATAAGTCGGATACGACACACTTGACTGTAGTTCCGTTGTGCGTATAAATCGGTGTAAATAGTTCCGCACTGTTCATAATCGAGTCTATCCCTTTCTCAGCGAAATAGCACGCAAATTAGCCACGTGCGCTGAGGAGTTCGAGTTACGAACTAGCTCTTAAATGTGGCCATGAAGTTTTATAGACCCGGGCTCTGTCTACCCCGCAAGGGAAAAAGACTTGATACTATGTATGTATTTGATGTGACGCAAACCACGGAGATGCAAACACATAAATTTTGCGAAAGTAAATACATTTTGTTTGATATTAAGGGCTCATTTGAGCGTCACAAAAGAAAAATTTAAAAAGTTTTGTAAACTATACCATGCAACGTATCAAATAAAAGTAATTGTTCGGAGGTTATAAGGTATTTTTTTTATAATATAAGACCATTTATGTTAAAAGTTATTAAAAAAAATAGACGATAAATTAGATTGTTAATTATACCTACAGAAAACCCCATAAGAAATGAAAGTATAGTTTCGCATCGCATCGAATCTTATCCAGCGAGGTCGACTTGCATTTGGTTGGTTTTTTTATATATCTATAAAGTAAATAAAGAACACACTCAGAATGCACAACGTCGCTGGAACCAGTTAATTAACTAATGAAATCCTCAGTTTGTATTTTCTATTTAAATTAAAATACGGCAACATGGATTGGGTGTATTTTATCTAAACTTGCCTCATCCAACTAGGGTTATCATGAGTCCGGATAAAACCGGACACAGTCTGCCATTTTGTTCGTAAATCCAGCCAAAATAGACGGCGTCCAGTCTATCCAGATTTCGTTTTGTAGTGCGTTTTTTTAGTTTTGTCGTTTTTAGGGTTCCGTACCCAAAGGGTAAAAACGGGGTCCTATCTATATGGCTCCACTGTCTGTTTGTCTGTCCGTCCGATTGTCACCAGGCTGTATCTCATGAACCGTAAAAGTTAGAAATTTTTACAGATATTAACAACAAATACTAAAAATAGAAAAAATAAATATTAAAAGGGGCTGCCATACAACAAACGTGATTTTTTTTTGCCTGTTTTGGCTCAATATAGATAACGCAACAGGTAGACGCTTTAAATATTCACAGAATATTTGGTGATATATTCACTTTAAAAATAAATAGTTAAATTAAGGGAGGCTCCCACTGACATGATTTTTTTTGGCGTTTTTATAGATGGTAGGGAACCCTTCGTGCGCGAATCCGACGCGCAATTAGCCGGATTTTCAATAAAAATTTAGAAAGTTTTATGGTTAATGATTAATGATAAAGAAGCCTTGCTCCTGTAAAAAGTCTTGTTACGCTAAAACCTTACTGAGACTAAAGATTTCGAGCTTTTAAACACAAATGTTCAAATATATTATAGTATGCTCGCGGGGCTTTTCGGTTTTAAGAACCAAGCCGTCATCCAGCCCTAGTTGCAGATTGCAACAACTTATATTGATTAGCAAGTGAACGGTATTGGAGTTTTGCCATTTTAGGGACGACTGAGGTGGGACTTGGTGTATTCGTACTTCGATGCAATATAGTAGTAAAAAAAAATAGAAAAATATAAAGATGTAATAAAAGATACCAAAACAAACCTCATCAATGATAATGTTTGTTTACAATACGAGTATACAATAAAATTAAAAAGGACAAAAAAAATCTTAAAAATTCATATTTATGCGAGCTTTAAAAAAGATAACGCTGTGTCAGAGTCAAGAGTTCTGGTCAATACAAATATGATTTGTTTTGTTTGTTTTGACAAACAAAGCCGTGATGGTATATGTGTATGATTTTCATAGAGTCGCGACGCTTATATTGCAGCAAACAAACGTTTTATCACGTAAAAGACTAAATATTTCTGAACCGTAGGTTCCATGCTTATCTAGAAAAATACTAAGAATGCACTTGTACTGTTTCTTTACCCGCGCAGACCGTAGAAGTAGTCAAAATATGAAAAATTAAGGAATCATTTCAACACGCAATGTACCATCACTATTTAACAATCGGAATCAGAAATAATGTATTGTTAAACTGGTTATTATAATGCTACATTCGTTTGTGTATCACAGTTTTTACCTTATAAATCAGGCATACAATATTCAGTTAAAATTACAATCACAGATAATCCAAAATTAAATATGTTAGAGGTTAAATCAATCAAAAATACTACTTTGGCATAGAATTCATCTAAATTGTAAAATACATTTTCAATTATCAATATTTTAAAGCTCGTTTAAATAGAGTAGGTATCATTAAGATTTTTTTATGTCCTTTGAAATTTTATTGTATACTCGTATTGCGATCGATAAGTTTCAGTCGCCATTGAAACGACTGGCCGGTGGTGT
Source organism: Elegia similella (assembly GCA_947532085.1). NCBI lineage: Eukaryota > Metazoa > Arthropoda > Insecta > Lepidoptera > Pyralidae > Elegia > Elegia similella. Next base: position 21,390,979 of record OX383933.1, on the reverse strand, counting down.
CCGGACTCCGGAAGCAAAATGTTTCATTGCAGAAATAGGGCGCCGGATAAAAGACCGAGGCTATGACCACCGCTCCGGATGGTACCTCACACAAAGGATATCCATTGCTATTAAAAGAGGGAACTCCGCTAGCGTAATGAGCACCTTTGAGCTTGAGTCAGGCACAGTTCGGGGTGGCATTTTTAACTAGGTATTATTAAATTTTGTTAAATAATAATCTATTTGTTTTGATAAAAAATGAACTCATTAAATTTCGATTTCTTTTTCTACGTATAAGCCTAAAAACTCGTTAAGCGTGGGTTTTGGGGTGTTATGGTATTAAGAAGCCCGTAAGATATAAAGACGTATTAAGTAGGTAATATGAAAATTTTATCAAATTCGGTTCAGTTTAGTGAAGGTCGTTTGTTAATCTTGTAACGTTGTACGTACATACTTGTTATAAAGCAATAAGAAAATAAATATAGATGTGTAAAAACATACATTATTGAAATGGTTTCTTCATACTCATTGCGCCCGTACGCGGATCCCTAATGTTCTAGTAAGATCTACGGTGACGTCAGGGTCGCGCGATCTGTTAACGGCCGGAGGAGACGCTGCCTCAGTGGCATTAGATCAGTCAGCGAACGTGCGCGTGCGCCTTGATACCGCAAACTGCGACGCCGCCTTACGATACATTATGGTTAAATAAGAATAAACCAAATTGAACTAATTAAAACATAAGTGTAACGTTTCCCCGCATAGGGTAAGTGATGAACAGCTGTTTTTAAAACTTCCTTTTTAGTGCAAAAGCTAGTTTTCTTCCCACAAAGCGCCCTTGTTGTTTTTTTTTTCTTTATGCACCCGCAATTAGCGTTATGATTATCTTAAATTGAATTGTAAATGCATTTAGCGTAATAAATTTCCATTTTACATCTATTCTTCACCCTCATGTATGTTCCATACCTACACATTTGTAACTCCGTCTGATCACCGTCACTGCCACCTCACCATTTACTTACTTCATAAATCCCTTGTCATCGCTTGCTTGGCCTGAGTGACCGTGATCAGCGGAATGTCGGGATGCTATGCTTATGCTAAGCCCGTAAATTCCAGGGATCAAGTTTGGGGAAAGAAAATAGAAAATTCTGGAAGACGTGCTGAGCCGCCCTGCCTCATCTCATGCAGCCTTATGCGCGTGCCCTGCGAGCCGTCTCTTCCGAAGCCACCATCATCGCTTCTGCTACCACCCCCCCTTCATCGTCGGCCAAGCATCACTCCAAGACCCAGCTACGAGGGAAGTAGGGCTACGGAACAATTTATCAGCCGGGCGTGCGACCACGCCTATATATATTCGTGCAAACGTACATAGTGGTTACGTCATAATAAATAAGTTTATTGTTTCACGTTGGTTTAATTTCTATTACATAGTAAAAACGTGACACTGGCGCCCAACGTGGGGCTTTATGGGCTTTTTTTTTTTTTTTTTTTTTTTTTTTTGAGAACGAAAATATTTAATGAAAAAATGGTTTTTTTTTTGTGAAGAAGTAAACTAAGACTATAAGGCAAAAATCTTAAACTACTTAATGTAAAACCCAAACACTCTTAAAATTAACCAAATGGAGTTGCTGACTTGTAACAAAAACAAAAACTTATTTGAAACTTAACTTGAAATCGCTAGGACAAGCATAGAAAATGTTCTCCACACTCTGTACGGAAAAGTATGAAAAGTATTGGATTGTCTTGCAATAATCGGTGAACGCATAAACAATCTAAATGATTATCAACTTAAATAAAGAGATTTTTACTCTTATAAATTAATAAATAAAATATAATGAAAAATTTTAAGCGGGCGGGATTTGAACCTAATGTACCAGTAAGCTTGAAAATATTTTTATTTTTTATATAGGTATTTTATTTCTTAAGAGTATATCATAATAGCATTGTGAATGCAGAATAAAACACTTAAAAAGGAGTTTTATAATCAAATCAAACCTGAGTAAGAAACTGTAGTTTTATTCCATACTACACAAAGCTCCTACATAATTGATACCGCACAAATCGTCTTGTATAGAGGGTTGCAACGACCCTCAACTTCACTTGCGTCCAACTTAAAATGACCTTACATTCCTTTCATATTTTATTTCACTCCGACTTGCAGTTTCGGGTTCTTGAACTTGCCCATGTGGGTTTAGCTTAGTCGGTGTAAAGCAGCCTCAGCAAATGTTAACATACAATACATTTCGAAGCAAATTTATTCATTCACTAGCTTCCCCGGGGCTGTATTCATCATCAGGTCTTTTTTAGTCTCCACTACAGGAGCACGACCCTCTCTGTACTACTAGAGCCATACTTGGCCAGAGCAGCCAGAGGACTTGGCCTACACTCTCCATGCTGGTCAGACGGGTTGGAGAGGTCTCACAGATGTTTATTATATTGATGAAATTGAAAAAAAAAAAGTTTTTGATAAGTTCCTAATGAGAGTGTTCTTGGCGGGAATTTCGGCGGACTGCACGGTTTTTGTTTTGGATTGTTTTGCAAATCGCTTCTAGTGGACTTTATAATATGAAATCGGTGTAATTTGGTGTTATAAATGCCCATCTTTATGAACAATGTGTGGAATAACTAAAATAAAGTGTCTTGGTGCCGCTGTAGTGAGATTTACATAGCGGGCTGGTGGTCGTTCGCCTTACTGCTATTGCGTCTATGACCAAACCAGTGGATTCGTGGGAATTGTCGCCAGGGGCTCCATTGAATCAACGAAATGAATTACACCACTATTTCCTTGATAACTCGTAGAAAAATATGAAGGGCTAAAAGGCATAGAAAGCCAAATGCCGTAAGACAAATATGGAGAGTTCATGAGCGAAATACCTATACACATGAACAAAACATATACCGATGTTTTGTTCGTACGAATTTTCATAAAACGAGTTTGAAAGTGACAAACTCTGTGGCTTAGTGGTTACTATGCTAGCCTTTTTGTCTACAGTTAGCATAAATCACATATTCATGAGAATCTATTCACTCAACTCAATTACATAAACTGTAGATAACACCCTCTAAGTGGTGAATATTCCAAGAACTCCCCTTATTAACTATCCTCAACACGCCGACTTATTCATGTAATAAGTGCCGCCCACACGACAGACATTCCACAAATTCTCCTTTAGGGAGTTGTCTGTCCGAGGAGTTACAGGGAAGATTTATCATTGTATTTCGTAATTTGATTACAATCGAAGCAATTTTTTTGTTCGAGAAAGAACACAGACTGACAGACTTTTGTAGATTAGCATATCGAAAAAAAGAATAGGATAATACTTATAAATTCTGATTTCAGTTCAAACAAAATCAACTATTAAAAAACTTTTGTCTGACAAAAATAATATTTTTTACCAATCAAGGTACTACTGCTGGGCAAAGGGCTTCCTTTTTGGTTGTTCTTCAAATTATATGAAAAACAGATGAGTCAAAAACGCAATTTTATGAACTGTTATTGTATATAACAATTTATAATATTACTGTATATATACCGCTTTTTAGGGTTCCGAACCTCAAAAAGTAAGAATGAAATCCTTATAGGATCACTTTGTTGTCCGTCTGTCTGTCTGTCAAGACCCTTTTTTTAGGAACGCGTGGATGTATGAAGCTGAAATTAATATCAAATAGTCAGGTCTACTGTTCGTTGGAGTTGTAAAAAAATCAAACTTTTAAGCCAATGCAATCAAAAGATATAGTCGTTTATGCCGCAAATTTTCGAAATTCGCAAGGGAATCAAAACCTACAGGGTACTTCCCGGTAACTCAGAATCTTTAAATTTGGTACGAAGCAACGTCTTATAGCACATATAAAGGAAAAATTGCGAAACGCATACATTTTTAGTTACATCATATAATAATAATATTATTTTTAATAATTTTAAACTTAAAGATAATGAACTTTTTGAATTTTAAACTTAAAAATGAAATTTTAAACTTAAAGATACGGAACCCTTCGTGCGCGAGTCGGACTCGCACTTGGCCGGGTTTTACTTATGAGTTTTGCTGTTTCAAAACTACTATTTCAACAAAAGTACCCAAGTCATAGGTCAAAAACGGACATGGATAAAGTTTAAATATTAGAACGGGGTTAGTATGTTAGAAAATAGCATCACAAAAACTACTGAACGGGTAAAATTATGATAAACAGATGTATGTTTGCTAATTCTATGCCGCTGATGAATGATAAATGTCAAAGGAATTTACTTCAGCTTGTACGTATTATATGTTTCCTTTGTGCTTCTGTAGAAGTAAATAAACTAAAAAAAACCGTTATAAGTTTCTTAAAATAGCATCATTCAGCAACCCAAAACTCATGGTGTCATATTTTTAAATTAAACTGTTCATCACAGCTATATTGATAGGTCGATCATAAATTGTCCATAGAATCGCTAAAGGCCTTTTCAGGTTGCCGCCGCACGATACGAGAAAGAATTTAGTCGTTGTGTTAACACATGACATGACATAATAATATTAGGTGAAACTTACGCAAGATAAATTTATTATAGAATCACGGTTTTACTTATGTTTTATACGGTACTCAGAAAACGATGATTCAATTCAATTTAATTTATTTATTGCATTTTCACATTATACAGTTCTTAACATATAATATATATAGTGATTTTCAGTCATTGGTACAACATGAACCCAGGGCATCGCAACATATATTTAAGGAACGGCATGCGGATATTTATAACTAGAATTCAAATCTATAACTAAGTATAAGTACAATTTAAAAATATTATTACATATTTAATTTAAATATAATATTTTATTTGAATGTCATAATATTATTTGTCCAGATGTTGAAGTGAATGTCAATAATTGAACCACTTAAACATATATTAAATAAAAGTAAATGCCAAGAAAATATTGCCAGTTAAGTGTAATTAAATTTATCATTCTGATGACACACGACAGGCATAATCTGCCGAAATATTGGCACGCATTCACCAGACATTGTTTCGAGCCTCACGACATGGATTTTTTTAAAAGTAAGAGCTGGCTTCTTTTCATACAATCTTTCTAAATTCTAATAAAAGGTCTAAATTTTAAAAACTTTACAAAAGGCGGATAACCCGGACAGTGTTAATTTATTAATTTTGCCGGACTCGCAATCAAACACACTGTATCCCGAAAAGGCTGGTTATCTGGATGTCTGACAACCCTACATATGACAGTCAATTTAAAACGATACGGCAGTCGAGTCGTGTGATTGCCGTTAGAAAATGGCCTTAAAACTAATCGATACGACGGTTTAACAAACCCGAGAGCTATTTAATTACTGAGAGTATATAAAACCGTCAAGTTAATACGACCATACATATAACAGTCATCATCATCATTTCGAGTAGGTGACACGGTCAATCGACCATGCACACCCTGGTGTCAGAGTTCTTCGGAACCGCCTCTCGGTAACGTGGTTCCTTTAACGACTACCAGATGGCAGCTGAGACCAACGGCTTAACGTGCCTTTCGAAGCACGAATCATCTTATTATCAGACAATCAGGTGACTCAAGCCTGCAATGTCCTAATCAAACTGGAAGCAACTAAACAAAGTATGCTTCCCGTAGGAATCAAACCCACGACCTCCGGGTCTACAGGCAAACGCCTTAACCACTGGACCACGAAGGCAGTATATAACAGTATAACAGTCAAGTTAAAAATATGCCGCAGTCGTGCTCCGATTACTGGTGACCGCCCGGCGGTCCCGGGTGACTTGCACCCAGGATAGGCCCTTCTGGCAACGTAGCTTTCGGCCCATTAGGCAAAAGATGAGAGTTGCTGCTCTCCAAAGGCTTTTGCCATTGTTTCTCAGATTGGCTAGGCCGGCTGGCCCTTCAGGCTTGCATGCACGCATACGCGGCCCATCAGGCAATATGAGAGTTTGCTGTCTCTCCAAGCCTTGCGCACACAGGCAACGCCCAAAGCCGAGGTCCGTCCCTCCTGGGGGCCCTTTGGTGATGTTGTCTATAAAGGTTGAGGGCATTCATAGACAACATTGATGACTAGCAGCGGTCAACACGCCAGCCTGCGACACGAGGTGACCGGGTTCGATCCCCGGCCAGGTCAAGATGGAAAATGATCTTTTTCAGATTGGCCTGGGTCTTGGATGTGTATCTATATATGTATTTGTTATAAAATATAGTATCGTTGAGTTAGTATCCCATAACACAAGTCTCGAACTTACTTTGGGGCTAGCTCAATCTGTGTGATTTGTCCGTATATATATATTTATTTATTCATTTATTCTGCCCTCGCCTCAAACGCCCGGTGAAGTAGCGAAAGCTCACTTGGAGATAGCTACATAGTCCCTTCAAAAAAAAAAATATTCCGCAGTCGTGTCGTGCGATTTTCCGTCAGAAACTAAACAAACCCGAGAGCTGCTTAATTACCGAGAGTACATTTTGTTTCATTATTCATCAAAGCTGCTCGAATCAGGCGGTCTCTGGCTTTTTAATATCAAAGGTGAACCCGACACGTGTCTATGGCCAGCACCTTTTAGGGAGTTTTTGCGACCCAGTTGTGTAAATCATTAAAATATTAAAATTAAGTTGACTCGCACACAGACGCACACAAATAAATGCGTAATCAGAGGCTTATATGGTAAAAATGATTTGATTGACGAAGTAGATTCTGTTCTTTCGGATTCTTAAGGAAGGTATTCTTCTTCTGATTTAAGAGTATTAGGAAAGCCAGCAAGGTCATTAAAAGAGCTATGGAGAGTGCTACGCTCGGGTTGCGAGTACTTTGCGAGAACGAATCAGAAACCAGGAGATTCGTGGAAGAACGAAGGTTACTGATATGATAGATACAGCGGATTAGCTCTTTGAAGTGGCAGTGAGTGGGGCACATAACGCGTAGAGCAGACCACCGATGGAGCAGAAAGTTTCTTGAATGGCGACCACGTACGCAAGCGCAGCGTTGGACATCCACCGACCAGGAGGTCGGGCGCTGGATGCAAACCGCTTCCTACCAGTCGTATTGGAAATCCTTGGTGGAGGCCTATGCCGAGCAGTCGACTTCTTGTAGCCGAGATGATGATGATGAGGAAAGCCAGATTAAGTTTAAAGTACTTTTTAAATATCTACTACTATACGTATGATTATATCACGGACTGAGGCTTCAAGGTGTATTAAACGGGTGTGCGCAGTAGCTTCATTACGGTCTGTCGTGGTTTGTTACTTTCAGCGATAGGTTACATGCATGGGTGCTCTCTGAGTTTTGCAGGTAGCTATTTCTACTGAAACTGTATGATCTTTCGTGTCATGGCAAATTCTTAAGATGTTAGTAGCTCAAACACTAATTAAACCATTTGATTGAAAATTTGAAATGCTTAAGATAATGTTAGGAGGCCAAGGATCACAGCATTCTCCGAACAACCCCAGAATCTCAGCAGGTAAATTAAGAAACGCTTATTTCAAACCTATTTTAGTTAAAATATGTTTTGTCTCGTTCTTACAATGTCAAACATTGAAGAGAGGGAAAACACAAAACACTTTTCTACTAAAACAGCTTTAATAAGCGTTTCTTAATTTTTATGAATATACGGGATATCCCCCCCGTTGAAGTTCCGTGTAAAACGTGACAGTTTGCTGAAGCAAACTGTCACGTTTTACACGGACAGCCCAGCCCCCACTCATGCCTTTTTGACGCGCTTTATATTTTATCTATCTTATCTTATCTTATCTTCGATGGGGCCGACTCAGAGTCGGTAGCACGTCTAACCTTTGGGTTATTTTGTACTTACCCCATGCCTTACTCACCCGCACGGTTAATTCTGAAGAAGGACTGCATGAGCTTCAGAACATCGCCCAGTGCGTAGTGCCTGTAGTCCTCTAGCTCAGGATAAGGTGATCCTAAGAGGTCCAAACGCTTACCAGCTAACGAGTCACAGATACACAGAATGTGTCTCATTGTCTCCTCCGATTCCTCACATGCCCTACATAGTGGGCTTTCGACAATTTTTAGTTTAAAGAGATGACTGTTATTTTCAAAGTGTCCAGTCAGGGCTCCCACTAGAACTCTTGTCTGTTTCCTGCTGTATTTGCAGATCACTTTGTGCCACCTGGCGCTGTCCAGGCCAAGTGTTTCCTTCGAGTGTATGTGTCCACTTATATTTCTCCATTCTGCTTGGTGTCTACTATCGACATACGCATTGATTGCAGTAGTTACCACGCTATAGGATAGGCCTACGAAAGGTTCGGGTCCTACAAATGGCATACTCGATCCTTTCCTTGCCAGCTCATCGGCTCTCTCATTGCCCTCAACCCCAACGTGACCCGGTACCCAAACCAGCCTCAGTCTGTTGTGTCTACCCAGTTGGTTCAAGGCATTCACACCATCCAAGACCAATCTGGAATCGATTCTGTCAGAGTTAAGCGCAGTAAGAGTCGCCTGGCTGTCAGTTAGAATATAGATATTGTGATCTTTAAGCCCTTGCTCTAAATTCATTTTAGCACAGACAGTTACCGCATATGTTTCTGATTGAAATACGGTAGCGAACTGTCCCATGCTCTGAAACAGTTTTCTGTCCTCGGAGTAGATGCCCGCTCCCGTTCCCTGATTGTTCTTTGATCCATCAGTATACCAGATTGAGCATTCTCGTTCAGAAGGACGAAATTCACCCTTCCATTCATCCCTTGTCGGGATATATATCTTATAGTTCTTCTTGAAGTTGTATACTGGGAGCAGCTTGTCACTTCCCATGTTCAACAACCTATCGAGCTCCTGTGTTGTCTCAATTTGCGTATGCCTTGTCCTTGGTGCGTGCCTGCTCCACAGACCAGAAGAAGATAGTCTGTATAAAGCCTTGCAGGCTTCGCCTTCAATATACAAATGTAGCGGTGGCAGTCCTAGGATTATCTCCATAGATGCCGTTGGTGTTGTAGAGAATGCCCCCGAGATAGCACAACATGCCATTCTCTGTATTCTCCTCAGGGCATTTACACAAGTTGCCTGTTTAACCTTTGGCCACCAAACCAGTGCTCCGTAGGTCAGAATGGGTCTCACCATCATCTCATATATCCAACGTAGGATGTATGGCTTCAAGCCCCAGGTTTTACCATAGGTATTCCGACACATGCCAAATACTCTGGTGGCCTTTGTTATGGCATTCGTAACGTGTGTGTTCCACGTCAGTTCTTTATCCAGCGTAACTCCTAGATATTTCACTTCATTGGCCAGATTGAGCGTCTTGCCGTTCATTTTGAGGCTGCTCAATGCTGTCAATTTCCGGAGCCTTGTGAAGGGGACAATTGTCGTTTTCTTTGGGTTAATACTTAAGTGGTTTGTGGTACACCACTCCTGTACTTCTCCCAAAGCTTTATTCATGAGCCCTTTCACCGTGTCAGGAACTTTCCCACTGATAAGAATGACTATGTCATCGGCATAACCTACCACTATGACCGGTCCTTTATTTAAGGACACTATCAGTGAGTTTACCACCAGACTCCAAAGAGTCGGGGACAAAACTCCTCCTTGCGGGCAACCCTTCGTCGTTACCGCTGATAATTTATCACCCAGCAGTTCTGAGTTAATTATCCTGCCCTTCAGCATGTTTTCTATCCACCTGCAGAGCGTTCTTGGTATTCCATGCTCTGTCGCCGCCCTGCCAATGGATTCGAAAGTAGTCCGGTCAAAGGCCCCCTCTACATCAAGGAAGGCTCCCAGACAAAGTTCTTTATTTTCCAGTGCCTTCTCAGCCTGACTTACCACCCAGTGCAGAGCTGTTTCTGTTGATTTGCCAGGCTGGTAGGCACATTGCATGCTGTGTAGCGGATGCTTTTTTAGCGGACCATCTCTTATATGTCTATCCGCCAACTTCTCCAATGTCTTCAATACAAAGGACTGAAGACTTATAGGCCTAAAAGCTTTTGCTTCATCATATGTCGCTTTCCCTGGCTTCGGAATAAAAGCAACTTTCACTAATCTCCATGCTTTTGGTATGTACCCAAACGCAATGCAGGCCTTGAATAGCCTACAAAGGTGGGGACTCAGTATAGAGATTCCTTGTTGTAAAAAGATTGGGTAGATGCCATCTGGGCCTGGTGCCTTGTATGGCTGCAAGGTTCCCAAAGCCCATTTTAATTTGGTGTCATCTACAATCTTCTTAGCCACATCCCAGTCTCTTTTTAGGGTTCTTACTTCCCAAGATTCAAGACTGTTGAGATCTGTTTGATCCATAGTTGTCTCAATACAACCAGGAAAGTGTGTTTTATACATCACCTTTAACGTTTCCATTCCGGATTCAGTTAGCCTACCATTCTCGTCTTTGACGGTCGACAATGGATTCGCCTTTCCAATGGACATAGCTTTTGCCAGTCTCATCCCTTCAGGCAATGCACCAATAGATTCGCATTGCTTTTTCCATGCAGAGCTCTTTGCCCTTCTAACCGCTTTACTGTATTCAGTGAGGGCCTTATGATATTCACTGAATTCCTTCTTAGCCTTAGCTTCATTAAAGAGTCTTCTCGTTTCCATGCGCATCCTTGCCACCTCCGGCGTCCACCATGGTTCTTTAAGACTCCTAGGTCTGCGCTCAGGACAGCTATCCATCCACGCATTCTTGATGCCATCTGATATGCGCTGAGCTTCAAGTTCCAAGTCAATTACAGAGTTTAACCTGGTCCCTGGTGCTCCTAATTCGATTTTTAGCAATTCTCTGTATGTAACCCAGTCAGTATGCCTTGGGTTCCTTTTACAGACCGTGTGTAGTTTGGCAGTATTATTACTCCTGTACCTAAAGCATATGTACCTGTGATCAGATAGTGAGATCTCATCCGATACATGCCAATCTTGAATTTTTCCACACGCCCTATCACAGGCCATTGTAATATCAATTACCTCCTCCCTTGTGGCAGTCACAAAGGTAGGTTTATTACCTTTGTTACAAAGAAATAAAGGTGAGCTTACCAAATATTCAGCCAACTTCACTCCTCTGTCGTTCGTGTCAGTGCTACCCCACATCACATTGTGGGCGTTAGCATCACATCCCATTATGAGCTCCAGTTTCTTCTCCTCGACGTATCCAATAAGTGTGTCGAGTTCAGCCGAGACTGGCTCCTTCTTTTCATATGGCAGGTAAGCTGCAGCCATGACTACAGCCTGTCCCACCCCTTGCTGGACCTTGACAACTGTAAGGTCCCTGTAACATAAAGCAATCAAGGGCATTGCATCTATACCATTTCTGATATAGATACATGTCCTTGTATCATTAGTAGTGCAGTGATAGTAAATACGACTCATTAGACTACCGAAGCCTTTGATCTGGCCGTTATATAGATATGGCTCTGAATAAGCGCTATATCATATTTTCCCATCCGTAACTGTCGTGCAAGGATAGCTACGGCTGCCTTACAATGGTGTAAATTAATTTGTACGCACCTTAAGATCGCCATTGCGACATCATTGTTGTGTGCTGGCCACCACCGGCCCAGCGTCATCAGCGTCCGAGGACGCCTCCATTTCAGCCCGTCCGCCATACTCGCGTGGCGATGAGGCCTCCGCTAGCAAGTCGAGGTCCAATGGTCCCTCCGATGTAGCCGGCGACAATGCTAACTGTTCGGCAGCGTCAACCAATGTTGACAGGGATGACGGTGGTCTCGCTGCTGGCCTCGTTATCACCAGGCTAGGCCTTGGTGACGGTGCACGTGGTCGCACTAAGGTATTGGAGCCCTTCTTTCTAAGGTCCAACGGTGGCTGAGAAGTGGCCAGCCTGCTAGGCCCAGGCACAGCCACCGGTTGGATCGGATCCGGCCCCGGTGCCTGCACCCGCAGCTGCGCTTGCTGAGGCACATCCCGCTCACTTCCCACTCGCTGTCTCTCATCTCGTCCTTTCGGTGGCCCAGACATCCCCACAGACGCCGCAGTCGAGTCCTCAAGCACCTTGAAGACGTCGACGCAGAAGCCGTTGGAGAGTCTGTACCCCCGAGACTTGACGTAGTCAGCGGATACGTGGTCCATGAACACAATGCGCCTCGCATGGCCCTCTTCAACCACCGTATCGACCACCTTCCACTCGGCTGCCCTCAAGGGTGCATGGTACTTCTGCAAGAGCCGGAGCAATCTTGCATTATCCGTGACGACATAATTTCTTGTCTTCCACGCCATTTTTATGGGTTTGGGAAGGTCTTTGGCAAGAACTACCTTGACCTTCATCCCATCTATTGTTTCGCCATCAAAGGCGTCGCGGAGCCACTTAATATTCGATTCCCCACTGCAGGAGAAATGCATGGCGCCCGCAACAACACCTTTCATTTCGGCCTCCGGTAACCCGACCGCCTTCTCCAACTTAGCACACATGATTGGCGCAAAGAGTCCCCATCCGTCTCCTTCGAACTTTTGCGTTGGATAGTTCTCGGGAATGACGGCCATCCTCGTGGCCGCAGCAACTTTACTAAATGGGTGAGCCCCATCGAGCTTGACCCTTTTAGCTCCAGCCGCCACTTCAGCCACCTCGTCACTGACCTCTCGGTCCCTTTTAGCTGCTGCTAAGTCTACAGCCTTTTCCTTCCTCATCTTTAGCCAACGCCGCTTCGCAGAGCCACTCGGCCTCTTGCTCCGCTGCGTTTGCCACCCAGAACCGGTATCCGCCCCAGCCGCCACGTCCTCGCAGGGTCCGTCACCTTCACTGGGTCCCTCCTGGGGGGCCTTTGTCAGGCCCTCACCAGGTGTCCCCTGATCCAGGATAGCCCGCTGCTCAGTCGCAGTGGTCTCAGGCAGCCCCTGGTTCCTTTTTTGAGCCGCAACAGGTGGTTGGGGTTGAGTATTACCTCCACCCCCATTCCGCCCTGCCTTAGCAGTCGATGGTTGCAGACAGCTCGAAGCCGCCACGCTACCATCCTGTCTCTCCTCTATCTCCATACGGGAAGCGCCGTGTGTTAACTTATGGTGATTTTTATTGCAAGCCATATTACTAACAGTGTGTATGTTTCATCCCCCTAACTCCCCACCCGCCATGGAGCCCGCAAATGGGAGTGTCTGCGAGACACTAGGGCTATTAGGGGGATATAGCACTCCTCCGGGGCAACCTACGAGACCAACCAAGGCGGCAGCGGCCGCGCGAACAGCGCGAACACGCGCACCGACTGCCGCCATCGACTGCAGGCCGCGATCCTTTGGAGTACTCGCCAAACGTCATCAGAAGGACGGACGTTACAGCCGATTGAACCACTGTTGGCTAGACAGGGTCCGCCCGTGTGAGACGAATAGCCGGGCCGAAGAGGTGTGTTGCCGCAGTCCCTTTGGCTCAACCTCCAGGTCTCCTTCATCCGCCCGTACGGGTCCCCGCGCACGGCAAAAACATGCGGGTGATCGTCTCCTCCATACCTACGACAACCCGACCACATAAATTGTCGCAGGGGGACCGATAGGAAAAATAGGTAGGGAAGTGTGGTAAAGGGGTATCGGGTAAAGTGGTAAGGGGTATCGGGTAAAGGGTAGAGGGGTATGGAGTAAAGGGTATGGGATAAGGGTATGGGGTAAAGGGGTAAGTATAGGGGGAGAGGGAATTTGGTTATAGGAAGGAATGGAGGAGTGGCTGTGTCCTAGCCGCCAGGCGGGAACTTGTAACCGAAGCTCGATTTCATAGTTCCCGTCTGTCGTTTCCAGGGCTCACCAGGCCAGTGTTTCCACGTCAGGGCGAATCGCAACCATTAATGAGATAATTCGCCAAGACCCCAAAACACATAGCTCGCGTGGAGTTGCACAACCAAGAGCCCCAAAATATTTTATCTAAGTATTTTATTGACAGATATAGCAAAAGAGAAAATACGTGTCTAAATACAAAATTATTTTTGACTCATCATCATCATTATCAGGTCTTTTTAGTCTCCACTGCAGGAGCATGACCCTCTCTGTACTACCGGAGCCATACTTGGCCAGCGCAGACAGAGGATTTGGCCGACACTCTCCTCGCTGGCCAGACGGGTTGGAGAGGTCTCATTGATGTTTTTGATCTTTGTTTAGCTTCTATTTCCTAAGTCGCTTCTTACGACATCCACGGGAAGACTTGGAGTTGGTCCTATTCTACTCTGACGTAAACCACACGGCTATCTAAGTGAAAAAGTAATATTAATATTATTATTTTGACCCATGCTACTAGCCTATTATATATATTTAGCTATTATTCTAAATGAATTACACACGAAAATTTTAACAATTATTAAGACTACGGGACATAAAAGACGAAGAAAAAGAGTCGACCGATACCGCTCAAGTAAGTCCATGCGCATGGCTGCAATGTCGTCAAAATATCTTACGAAATTTATAAGTAATCGCGGTAGGCTAAATAATATAAATATTTAAAGATTAATTTCTATATTTCACAAAGTATAGTCGTAACAATAAGTACGGAGAAAGGGCTCAAATTTTACGTGCCCGCTGCGACTGTTAAACGGCTGGGTAAGCTAAAAGCTTGCCTTTCTAATTTATTTATTATTGGTGCTTCCGGCAGACATTTTGTTTTTCGCATGACTTCACACCGTTTGGGGAATGTGGCTCGTTAAATGCCGGTATTACAAAATATAATAAAGTTCAGGCTGAAAATTTAAAAACTCTAGTAAAATGAGTATAATATTTATTGTAATTTGTCAACTAGTTCGATCCCGGTATATCCCGGTATATCGGATATCAAAATAAGTATATTATGACGCAAGAAACTAACATAATACTTTTTAGGTTAGAGACGCAATCTTTGTTTAATCTATGGTTAGGGCATTATTTTGTATTCAGAGTGTAACCAAGGAGTCTGAGGACACGACGTAGCGCTAAAAATTGATTTTTTACAGGCCTTACCTAAAAATCACTCTACTAAAGGTATTAAAACGAGACATAAGTGCCATTTATACATTTTTTCTAAAAATTTTGGGAAAAATTTATGTACTCCGTGATAGGCTGGCAGCACTGGTAGCTTGTGCTGATCAATCACATGCATAAAGGCATACTAAACCTTACTACAGACGGACAGCGGAGCGATATTAATAGGGTCCCGTTTTTACCCTTTAGGTACGGAACCCTAAAAAAGAACATAAAAACTGTTAAGTTATTAAGTGATTTAATTTAAATAATGGAGATATTTAATTTGTACCATTAATTCTTAGCATTCATTAATTAAATTTTAATGAAGTGTTAGCCTTAATGACTATCGTTTGCTAAATCGATCCCTCGGCAGAAGCTTAACTCGATTGCGGCGAATCGTGAACGATCGATTAAGCTTGGTGCACGTAACTGCAATTAGGGTTCTCTGTAGGTAGGGCCTAATAGACCCCCATCCGACAAAATTCTATTGCTAGAGCTGCAAACGGGAAATACAGATACAGCATGAAAAAAAGAACTTATTTAGGTATTAATAGCGGCCCCCCCGGTTTCAAACGAGATCTAGGTATTTATTTCTATAACTGGCTGAAAAAAATATAGTACCTAACTATAGTACCATCGACACAAAAAGAAGAATGGTGAAAGTTTTATTTATATCGCTCCAGTAGTTTATTCAATGCACATAAACAAGCAATCTTTCCTTTTTAATATTAGTGTAGTAGTGCCAAATAAATAAAACCAGGCGTCAATGGGGCCCAGAAGAAAAATCATTGGTGACTGGATTAGGCGCCGTGCTGGATCTCTTTTTTACTTGAATTGTTTCTTTTATTCTGTTTGGTTTGTAATTTGACTATTAACGAATTATAAAATTATACACAAATGAAATCGACGATAATATTTCAACATTGAGCTTACAGAAAAACGGGCCAAGCGCGAGTCGGACTCGCGAAGATTAAAATAATCTATATAAAGATCAAAATAATCTTATCTATAATAAGATTAAAATAAAAAAAGTGTATTTTAAAATGTAACTTAAAATGTATGCTTTTCGCAATTTGTCTTATAACAGTGTCTGTAAGACGTTGCTTCGAACCGAATTTTAAGATACTGAGTTTACGGGAAGTACCCTGTAGGTTTTGATTCCCTTGCGATATCGATGATCTGCGGCATAAATAGTTGTAGTTTTGACTGCGTTTGGTTAGAAATTTGATTTTTTTGAGAGCCTTGAATATATGATGTGAATTTCAGCTTGAAACCTCCACGCGTTCCTGAGAAAAAGGGTCTTGACAGACAGACAGATGGACAACACAGTGATTCCTATAAGGGTTCCGTTTTTTGCCTTTTATGGTAGGTAACCCTAAAAAGACGTCAACAAACTACGAGTATTAAATCATAGTCATTAAATAAATGATTAGTATCAGGCGCGTGTCTAGTACTTTATGTTTTATGACGTGCGTCGCGACTATGTACATAGTACACTGTACATACTAGTTTATATTTACTTCTATATCTATACTTATATTGTAAAGAGGAAAGATTTGATTATATGTTTGCTTACTTTTCGTGTCAATGTCCAACACTGAAGTAAAATTTTTCAAGCTGCCTAAGACATGACATTAGCAGCTTAACGAGTCAACGCCATCGAATAATGACAGACGGGACAGACTTGTGGGCACATATCCCAGCCCCCCGCCCGAGGTTTCTTACTTGTAAATGCGCAAGCGCATTTTTTTATGTTATAGGACGGCATACGAGCTAGCGAGTCACTTGGTAAGCGATCACCGCTGCCCATAGACAACTGCAACACCACGGTGTGGCAGGAGCGTTGCCGGCCTTTCAAGGAGTTGAGGAGCCCGATGGCCCAGTGTTCGATAGCATTAGCGCTTATGTTAGTTATACAAACAATTCTCGAACTCTTCCGTGCTTTGGTAGGCACGTTAAGCCGTTGGTCTCGGCTGTCCTCATTGATGGCAGTCGTTAAGCTATGTCAGATGCCTTTAGGCAGCTTAAAAAAATGAAACCTGTATTGGCTACTTACACACACGAAATCATAAACAACAAGGAGTTGGGGAAAAACATGGGAAGGAGGAAACCCGTTGTCTGCTTATTTACGCTAAATTTGTAGTTACCTACATAATTTTAATAGACGCAATTTTTTACATAAAACCAAAAGTTAAAATGCGGACTCAAAGTTTTAATTCTGATACCTTTCAAATCCTATCTAATATTTTAAATGTGAAAGTGAGTTTGTTTGTTAATTATGCCTACACGCCCTATTTATTACCATGAAATATACATCTAGTCATGAAATTTTGCATACCCTTTATTTGGGGTACGGAAAAGGACATAGGGTATTAGTTTATTACTTTTT
This sequence comes from Elegia similella, assembly GCA_947532085.1. Lineage (NCBI taxonomy): Eukaryota > Metazoa > Arthropoda > Insecta > Lepidoptera > Pyralidae > Elegia > Elegia similella. The sequence continues at coordinate 21,373,773 of OX383933.1, read as the reverse complement.
CATAAAGTCTTAAAAAGGTTGTATACACTCTAACGCACATTTAATAGCACCTAAATACAGTCAGACGGAGCCGCAGATAACAGTGTTTTAACCTGTGGTAACCTCTTTACTTGTAATGTAGAGACGGTTTTAACAAATCGATGTGGCTGGGTCAGGGCTACGGACTTGTAAACAATGTTTCGGAATGTTTACGAATCTTTATTGGCTTACTTATTCGTAGTTATTGGCCCTATACGATGTCACTATAACATGTAGTATTTAAAACATGTTTTTGTGTGATTATTATAAGTAAGCTTCAATGCTGGTCCAAGAGAAAAGAAATGAAATGAAATAATGTTTTATTCAAATTTGGATATCATGTATCTCCTTTTGAAAAGTTTATCGATTTTGCAAATATAAAACAATTATAGTATATTTTTTTATATTTGCAAAATCGATAAACTGAACTACCACTGCTGAGAAGAATATGCCGAAAGAAACTCAGTCCAGTATTGGTACCTACGTGCCTTTGCAAAAATGCCCGTGGGGGCCATTTAGCAGATATTCTGTTCAAATAAAATTATACAAGTTTCTTCTTTAAAATAAAATAAAACTACCAAGAAAGTCCAGTACATTCGCGTTTTATTGAAAAAAAATCACTACTTTTGGGACGCCTGTTATATCACAAACAACAAAGGACCTAGTATAGAGCCCTGAGGTACGCGCCATCTTAACAGATGATCCGGAGGATTGAACCCTATTCACGCTAACTTTTTGAGTTCGACTATTCAAATAAGATTTGACTAATGCAAGAGATTTAGCTTTAATCCCATAGTGATTCAGTTTGGACAGTATCGTGGTCTACATAATCAAATGCTTTGGAGAGATCACAAAAAACACCAATAGCATTTTGTTTTTTCCTCCAAGTATCATTTATATGTTTTAAACCCCAACACCCGCATCCGTAGTTGATCGGCCCTTTGTAAATCTTGGTTATTATGAAAAATACAATTTTTATTAAAAAAAGATAGAAACTGAATAAAATTTAATTTTTCAAATGTTTTACATAGCAGAATAGAAATAGGACGGTAATTAGTAAGATCATTTTTATCACTCGTTTTGTACAACGAGATAAGTTAACTGAATTTCATTAGAATAGGAAAAGTCCCCGTATCTACAAATTTATTAAAAATAGATGCTAAATAAGGAGCAATTATTTCTATAATGAAATGAAATGAAATAGAATTTTATTCAAATTTGGATATCTTGTTTCTCTTTTTGAACGTAATATTATTATTTTTAATATTACTTATAACTGATACTGAGATGTCCAACAGGTCTCCAGTAAAATCGTAGCGTACTAGCTGCTTCTCTACCCGCACAGACCGTAAAAGCCGATCGAGCGAATGGGCTAAAATCTAAGGAATCATGTCAATAGGCAATGTGGCTAGTAACTCATCACTTTTGATTCAGTTTCCCATCAACACGCTGAACGTGGCGTTTGGTTCTTTCGTAAGTGATTAAGATTTGATAATATGTATAAGTTATAATGTCCAGATTTAAAAACAAAACCTTTGTTTCTGGATGTATCAACGTTAGATTCCTCAGTTGTAGACAACAAACAAATGTACTCATTTACATACTCAAACCAAACCCTTTATTATTATACCCATTAGGGCTACGACAACGGTTCTTTATTAACTGGCCATACTGATTTGACCAACCATTTTGAAATTCTGAAATATTTAATCGTGTAAGTTCTTTCTACAGTTTATCATACTGTATGTAAATCTGGTATTAGTCTTTAGGTCTAGTTTTTTTTTACAAATTTAATGTCTATAATGGGAAATTTAATATTTTTAACTTCGAAGCATATTTTCACGGATATATTAAATTCTAAGCTTTCCTCCGCGGCTCCGCTACACATAGATGTAAAATTCGCACATTGATAAAAGCTAAAGGATATCAGACTAATTCAAATGACTCACAGCCAGAATTATTGAGATGATGATGTCAATGTTTTCATTATTCACTTCCAATAACATTAACTGGCCATACGTATGGCCAGATCCATAAGGTAAGTAAATGAAACCGACGATAACTCGCGCAAGTATAGTTTGCAGATAGATTAAAAATAAAGGAAAATACTTGTATTTTCAGACAAACCATATCCTTACTAATATTATGAATGCGAAAGTGAGTTTGTTTGTTTGTTTGTTACGCTTTCACGCCGTAACTACTGAACCGATTATCATGAAATTTTGCATACAAGTTCTCTGGAGTACGGAGAAGGACATAGGCTACCTTTTATCCCGGGAAAAGTACTATTCCCAAGGGATCGACATTCACGCGGGCGGAGCCGCGGGCGAAAGCTAGTATAAAATAAAGAAAATTTATCGGATGATTGATGTGTTACTTTCCATTTCAGTAAGTGGCTACATATGTGACCAGATGCGCGTGGTTAGTTAGTGAAACCCACGACCATGACGACACTCTGAAAGTTTTATGCATATGTAGATGAAAAATAGTGGATGCCCATCTATTTCAAATAATCTTCAGCCAGCACTAATTAAACATTATTGATTGATATACATATAATTTACGTACGTGGTCGTTCCGAAACGCTAGTAGCTTATCGAATTTGCAAATATTAAAAATAATAATATGACGTTCAAAGAGAGATACATGGTATCCAAATTTAAATAAAATTCTATTTCATTTCACTATAGAAATAATTGCTCAATTAGCATCTATTTTTAAAAAATGTGTAGATACGGGGACTTTTCCTGATCTAATGAAATTCAGTTAAGTTATCTCGTTGTTCAAAACGAGTGAAAAATATTATCTTACTAATTACAGTCCTATTTCTATTCTGCCAGCGTTATGTAAAACATTTGAAAAATTAAATTTTATTCAGTTACTATCTTTTTTTAAATAATCATTTCATTTCATGTCAGTTTCACCAACTGGTCACAAATGTGACAGACCAATCAAATCCACAACGAATTAACGACGATAAAAAATAGAGGAAGTCGGTCTATTTCAGACGACCTTCAGCCAGCATTAATGAGTCCATATTGATTGATTTATAAAATCCTGACAGATTGTTTACTTAACGGCCGTTGTCGGTCGATTAAGTGTCATAAAAACGATACGAAAACCCACGTGCAATGTGTTTAGAAAATATTTCACGATCATGATGGGTTAGTCGAAGATAGATTATGTTTGTAACATGATAGTTTTGTGTACTTTGTATGTGATGTATTATACCTTTCATAATATTTTATTCTGTTTGCTGAATACATTATTATTCCAGAGTTTTCTTCTGATTGACCTTCACAAAAAAAATCAGCCATGAGCGAATCGGACTCGCGCTCGAAGGTTTTCGTACCATTATCGACTCGCCCCGATTTCGTACGTGTAGATATAGGTATTTATTCTATAGCCTATGTTCAGCAGGAAGAATGTAGGATTTCTAATGGTGAAAGATTTTTTTTAAATTGGTCTAATACTTTCAGACTCTATTCAATGCAAACAAACAATCAAATCATCCCTGTTTATAATAATAGTGTAGATGTAGATATATCAAAAGATTATAAATTGTAAAATGATCCTTTTTAAACTAATTGGGCAAGAAAACAACTTTACGTACCTAAGTCAAAATACTTCAATAAATAAAATTAACTAATTAATCATTATAAATTAAAATCATAATTCCTAGACCTTTCTCAAGTATCCCGTGTTTATGATATGAGAATATAATAATGATGTATGATAGTTACTCGTACTTAAGACGTATTAATCTTAATAACTGTCTGCGAGGGGTTGCAGGCAGAATTAAATAAAGCAATTTGTACTTTAATAAAGAAAAATACAAGTATCGTCATAATTTTTTTAAATATGCATAATACAACAATTTTTGATTTGTATAGAACCAGTCATTGCCTCAGGCTCCGCTTGCGTTAATGTTGATCCCTCGGGAATAGTAAAATTTCCCAGAATTAACGCTACCCTGTGTCTTTCCCCGGGCCTCAATTTACGTCCATACCAAATTTCATCCAAATTATATCAATAGCAAAAAGGTGACAGACAGACGGACAGACAGATACTAACGCATTTATAATATTTGTATGGATTTCGCCAAGGTTTTTTATGAAAATTTGTGGCAATTCTAGGTATCTAGTCATAAAAATATTTATAGTCTGCGAAGGCGGGAAATCGTTGTTTGTTTTATTACCGGCAAAGTGAAGGCGATGGTGTATAGTAGCTAATATAGACCTGAAAATTCATTGTTATAAAACATGTCATAAAAGTTAGTCTATCCGTCCAAATGATTTGTAGTACACCCTGACAGATTTTGGAATGTAAATGAAAATAATAATATTCTTTAATTTGAAAAATATTTTTAATTAGTAGGTACTAAACATGAAAAATTAAACAAATTGCTAAGAACCACCTTTGCGTTACAAAATTAACAGTCGCTCCGCGCGACGCATCAATTTGTCCTGTGTCTGTACAACGCGTGCCGAATTTTTGAAGCTGCCTATAGCGCCTTTGGCGGGCGCCGACACTTCTTTTGTCGGCTGCCGGCGTTTCGGTCGCCTTCTCAAAGCGCGCAAACGATTTGGCCGGACAAAGTATAAAGTTATGACAAAAACTTTTGATAATTGGAAATTGGGAAAGATAAACAAAAGGGTTCAGTTCATCACTGAAAGGAACTTATAAATGTAGCACAAACCTTCCTTCCATTATTATAAAAAAATGGGAACTTCCTAAAATTGTATAGGAAAAGTTTCTTTAATCTTCCGACTGGGGCGGCATGACAAACTTTCGTTTAAACCCCATTACACGGTTGTCAAAGTTTTGTTGTCTCAAGACTCAGGGAGTTACAGTAGCGTGGTTTACAAACTGTATGGCTATTAGGGTTCCGTATTCAAAATGTGGCAAAAGAAACCCTATTTAAAAGCATCCAATGCAAAAAGTAATTTTTCGGCTCATAAATGACGGAGTTCTGAGTAAAAAACATTAAAAAAGAAAAAAAATACAATCAAATTGATAAACCTCTCCATCCTCTTTTTTTTTAAGTCGGTTAACTTTTCCAAGAAACGAAAATAGGAATCCAATGAATGAATTTGCATTATCAAAGGCGGAAAACTTAAACCTACCATCGATAAACCAGCGGCCAATGCCGAGGCCTGCCATACATATTTCATGGTCCCGTAAGCGATCGACTGAAGGTGACATGTGAACTCTAAATAATGTAAAGACTTATCCACGCTGAAACCAACCCAAACACAATAATCTAAGGCTCAAATTCGCAAAGATCAATTACGATTGAGTCAGCGATTTTAGAAGTATTTCATGCTTTGTTCAAGGGTAGTAAGAAAAATGGTTTCTCAGGTGAAATCAATCAACATATGAATGCAAAGCTTACCTTCAACTAATTTTGGATTTTATGCGGCGCAAGTACAGTAGTCTTGGAAACAACTATATATTTGAGCCGTTTGGGGTCGAAACTTTAGGACCGTGGGGGACCGTGGGGGCCACCAGGGGCCACCAGCCCATTGCCCATAAATTGATCGAGGTGACCCGTGACCGAAGGCTGGTCTATATCTTGGCCAAAAGATCAGCATTGCCATTCAACGTGGCAATGCCCTGCTCTATTATCAGATTTGGTTGGCAGTACCATAATTGTATTACACTAATGACATCAGAACTACTAAGATTCACCGCCAATATTAATACAATGAATTTAAAGTCACCTATTTAACTTTTATTACCGACAACTCGAATAAACAAAGCATAATTAAAGAAAAACGAACATGATATAAAAGTTCAAATGTTTAATCTATACACGGTGAATTTTTATTGGTTTTGTATCCTTAAAGTGATGATTAAGCCTGTCGACATGAACAAATTTTTCCTATGAGACCAATATTGGAAACTCAAAAAAAATGTCAATATCATACAATACTATTCCGTCGCCCGGTATATTTGTAAGGGAAACTCAAAAAAAAATGTTGAGTTTCCAGCATTGGCCCCATAGGAAAAGTTATTCATAATATCGACGGGCTGAATCATCCCTATAAGAGTCCAAAACGAATGAAAAAGTTCACCGTGTATAAGGTCAACAATCATAGATTAAAAAAAATATTGCCGTGAATTTCTTCAAATAGTGCAAATTCTCCTGTATGTTTGTATGGAATGCATCCACTATTTCTTCACTTAGAACACTCCCGTATATTAAGCAACCCAGGGCGCAGTCCCCACTGCGATGGGTGACTGTAAGTGGCATAAAAATATCTTGAGCTCCTCAGTGAAGACACTCGGTTAGCTATGTCAGATACCTTAAGGCTTGAAAAATCTGACACCAGTGTTGGTCACACAAATGAAAAACAACAAAACAACATCCACTATTTCTAAAGCGAGAGCTTGCATTAGTTTATCGGAGTCTAAGAATAAAGTCAGTAAAAATGTTTATTTACGAATGCAGGTCGGCTTGCAGACAGCGTTGTTATGGCCCGGCTGCACGGTAATGCCACTCCCTTTTATGACTTTACCATAAGAGTATACCTATTGGAGGTAATCTCAAGTCTATTCAAGCCTGTTGAGTCTCTGTTTGTGACCCAATATCCATTTTATTCCCATTAGGAGTTTGAATTTAATCGTGACCTACAAAAGTGGCGGATGAAAGGCGATTGCATGTTGCGGAAATGAGAATGTTGTGATGGATGTATGGTGCAGTCTGAAAGGACAAAATAAGGTAAGTTAGTAAGAGGCAGTATGAAAAAGTTTGTGTCTGAAAAATTAAGTAGTAATAGGTTAGGTTGGTTTAGTCTTGTCATGAGAAGGGAAGAAATCACGTAATGAAAAGGGTTTTTAGAACGGAAGTAACAAATTGTGGAAATAACTAACGAAAAGGAAAGGTAGATGGAGTGCGTAAGAGACGATAAGAGTAAACCATGAGTAAAACAGATATTATAAGTTTTATGAACAGAAACAGACTAACATGGCGACCCTACGTCATAGAAGTAAAAGGAAAAGAGGAAGAAGAGGGTATTTAAATTTAGTCATGAACGAAGATATAGGATAAATTATATCCGTAGGAAAACAAGGTAGATAAAATAATAAATATAAATAAGTACTAACGTTTAGAATGGGAGCTCTCAGTCGCAGCCCACGATATGTACGACTCGCAATAAGCCCATTTAATTTTAGACTGCCCTAAGTATGATTTTTGTATGGAAAAATCGCTCGTATTATAAAGTGACACGTTTAAAAATTGTACTCTTCTAAACGTATGGCCTGCAAAACCAGCGATTCTTGTGAAGTCACTCTTTCGAAAATAGTACCCATATAACATGACAGTTCTCGCCGCTACAATCTTGTGGTTTGACTTCAATTTAGTTATCACTCACGTGAAACTAATAATAGTTTAATTACGACGCCATTGTGCATTTGTTGTTTGTTTATTTATTTGTAGACTAACACTAGTAAACTAATTCTTGAAAAAATGCACTCCTTTTTTTTTGTATACGCACAATATTTGCGAATGAATAATGTTGTTGGTTTTATTTTAGACAGCCTGTTCTATAGCGCATAATAGGTAGGTAGTTCTCGCCGCTACAACTTATGGTTGACATTGATTTGGTTACCGCTCAAGTAACACTAAAAATAGTATTTTAACGACGCCTCCCTGTATTTGTTGTTCTATTAATAAGTTTATGCGTTTTTTGTTGTGTTAGTGTTACAATACCTTTAACAAAATACATACATATGTTTATAAATCAATTGGCCTTATTTTAGATGGGCCTTCCTACTCTTACCATATATATGACAGTACTTATTACTGCAACCTCGGTGGTATGACATTGATTTGGTTATCATCGCTCACGGGGTTCGATCAAATATAATGGTAGATACACAGTCTCATACAAAATGAAGCTTTAATAATGTCCCCGAGTCAAAACATCATGCATACTTACAAACAATGACAAAAACGGTACTCCATCTTTTTTTTCACTTTTGATGCGTTGTTTTTGCATCTTTCCACTGTACCTTCATCATCGCGAGACGTGTGCGCGCTAGCGCGGTTTATTGAAACTGTGGACAGAACAGGTCCGAAGTTCGATTAGTGCGCTGTTTTGCCGATGCCACATTTCGCGCGCAATCGTGTCTAGATACACGATTTATATTTGATCGAAGCTCACGGGAGACTAACACTGCAATGGCTTTATTTCGACGCTTCCGTGCATTTGTTGTTTGTTTACTTATTTTTATAAATCTATCTGTATATATAGCATTGACTTCTTTACGTATGTTTTAGGTACTAACTAAAACACTGATATAACGATTTTTTCAACCTTACTAATGGCATTTTAACATGATAGATAAATAATTTTTTCTTCTCATCCATTCCAAAAACTAAAAAGGTTGCCCGAAAACACGGTCTGAAATACGTTTTCGTTCCTAAGGGACTAAAAAGGCTTTGCGAATTGTGAACACAATGCGATATAAATAGTGAACAAAATTATTAAGTATCGAGCACCCTGCGGCGATTCGGATATTCACCATTTGTAAAGCACATAAGTTATCTACCCATCTTATACTCCCCTTCCTCAATAGCTGCACGACCACCTCGCGGGCTCTTTGTAGTCCGCGCCTCCACCGAAAAACTTACTTTTATAAACATATGAACAAATTATACTGTAAAGTGTTGCAGTTATATCTGTTGAGTCGCAGGTCGATCGATGCAACGAAAACCGGTCCAGATGGGGATCACAACCGCAGACTACCCCAAACACTATCCCACTTAATGTACTGCTCTTTGTGCACCTGCTATTTGTACATGTACATTGGATGATCATTGGGTAACAGCTAATTCCATTCCAGTGCCAGAATTCTGGGAACAGAAAATCATATTAAAAAATGGATTTGCCATCAACACAATAAATAGATTTAAAAAAAAAATTGCGTCACACAATAGGAAGAAGATCTGTTGGGTAAAACAATAGACATGAGAGTTAGAGTAGTGAAACCTTTTTTTTTACTGAATAAGAGTTAATTGTATTTTTTGTTTACTGTACGTATTTGTTTGATATGAAGATACTGATTTGATCTTCTGAATGGTTAATAAAAACCAATCAAATACGTAGGTATGTGTAGCCCCAAAAACAATCGTTTGGTGCCTTGACATTTAGAAAAGGCGTGTTAATTGTGTTTGTGCGTATCCAATTAACGGCCTAACTGAATAAACTATGTATGATTTGAAGCAGTGGTGTCATGGTCGTCAGAAAGCTTAATCTGCCGTGAAAAGTTCAGTATACGCCATATATGAAAACGGGTCACTACTGTGCTATAGTCGGGATTACCAACTATAGTTTTGAACTTGTCAGAAGACCGAGGCGGATGATTCCAGTTTGGGGGATCCGCCGCGCGTCCAATACTGGAAATAGAATAAATCCTAGAATAAGTAAACGATATACGTGTTATATTTATGAAACGAAGATCAATAAACGTTAAAGTATTGAATAACAAATAAATAAAAACATTACTGCCTTGAAAAGTTCTGCCGAAAATATAAATAAAATGGATTCGGCAACTGGGACCGCGGTCGAAGTTGATTGCAATCCTAGTTACCGGAATCTCATCAAATCGGAGTTCGGATCCGCATGTATGTTATAATGTCAGAATTGCACGGTTTTACATATTGTCTATATCAGTTTCTAAACACACATAGTATTAAATTTCGTAAGTGTTTGTATGTATTTTATATGTTTGTATATCTGTCCGCGCATATCTCAGATATAAGCCGGATTGCAAAAAATCCTTATAGTATAGAAGGCACTGTGCAAGTTACATCAAAATTGGTTGAGTTGTTTTTGAGATAAAGACTTAAGTATGTATCAGTTACCAGGAATATTTAAACGTTTTATTTTTTAAATAACTACCCATTGTCCAACTGATGACACAATGTCAGTTGCATAAGACAACTTTAAACATGGCTTTTAACATAGTTTTACTACTGCTATCAGCTAATGATGACAGCCGGGCCATCGGCTTTACGTGTCATCGAAAGCATGGAGGAGAGAAATATTTCTATGCCACTAGTGGTCACCCATTCCAGTGGATACTAAGACTGTTGCTTAACATGTATTAGCTCTAATAATATGTAATAATGATCCATCCAGCTGCTCAACTTATTCGTATCGCTATTTTTGCTCTTCTGACATATAATATTACTCCGCCAACCTTGTCGAGAATAAATTCATTTACGATCGATCGATTCCCCTAAAATAAGTACTAATAGTGGTCGACGATAAACTTTAATGCTCCTCAATATGTCAATTTTATACCTAATATTATTTACGAGTATTACGTGTCGTGCCCGTGAACTGCTATATAAATAAGACATGTTTTATAGTTATTTGGAAGGGCATTTTATTACATGGCTGCTAAAAAATTAGTTTTGGGCTTCACAGTTCATGTGTAAGAGACTGTCTAATTTAAAAGGAATCTGGAAGGTATTAATTTGATACAGTTGTAAAAAAAATGGTTGTCTGTAATGTCGGTTTAGGGATGATAATTTTACGTGATAATGGTGGAGGAGACAGGTGCGTCACAAGCACAACACAAGTCGAACGCTTAGATAAATCTGGCCTCCCTATCGCCTGTTCCTCGCTATCGCTTATATGTATATATACTTTTTCGAGCTGTAACCTACCTAGTTTAAATTATTTTTTTTTTATTTTTTTACACTAACCTATCCTTACTATAAATTCCTAACTGCACCAAATACTAGCTGTATTACTCTTAATCTACTTTATCAACCTAAATACCCTATTCATGTTCTGTTTCTTTGCTCAATTCTATATGGCGTGATCGTACATCTAGTGGAGTAACCCTTGTTTTATCATAGTAACCCCTGGACCTTCTTAAATGAAGTGATTTTGAAACTAACCTATGGTGATGAAGCCTAGCCCTATCTTATGCTATGTCTAAAGTTGCTATCGGCCTTGTGTATGACTAATTTCTACTTATAAATAAGAATGACTTTATCCTAAGATGCGCTTATGTTTTTCCTAATAAATATTGTTTAAGTTGCACTTTGTGTTATTTTATGTTGCCTGCTATTTCACATTAATAGAATTGCCTTATTTTATGAAGGGTTGATTAATTATTTATCATAAATGAGCATACTGCTTATCTAGCATGGTTCATTCTACAGAAATATGTTCCTCTACCAGCGGCTTATGGATATAGTATTGAATTTCGGATATGTATAGTAAGTATTAGAATGTAAGTAGCCATATTGGCCTATAATGAGTTATAGTTGACTACAACTGTAGGTAATGAATAGAAGTTTAAGGTAATAGTTTAATATTATCATTGTATGTGTTAGTTAGTGGTGGTAGATATACATTATAGTGAATATACCCAGCGTTTTTGGTGTTACGGTTTACTGTCGAGCCCCGCCTTCCGCCCGCCAGAGTACCACTCGTCATCCAGACTTGGACGTGATTCCTCCGTATGCTAATTTCTTTTGGAAAGCAAAAGGGATACTCATTAAAGAGTAAATAGTACCTGTTCCCACCTAATAGTAGGAATGGTAATTTGTCAGTAAAATTATGTCTGACTATTAATTCAGAGACAAGAGGGTAGACTAAATGTCTTCAAGCGTATTACCTGCTACACAAGCATTATGCTCTCATTGTGTTCGCTGGGATGAGTTCAGACTTATTTACTTTGAAATAACACCACGGAGGTGTAAAAGCAAAGAACTCAAATTATGAATTTACAACAAGCAGGTAGTACTAGGTACTCAGATGGAGTTTTATAGCAAGGGTTTGTTTGTCAGTCAAACTATATCTCAACCTTCACTGTAGAAAAGGCATCCTTACATGATAATACTCCCTGTATCAATTGTTACTCATTATCCTATCATTTTCAGGAATTATGTAGCTATGTATGTAAGCATGTAAATGTTATGCCATGCTGTTATGTATAAGCACTATTATGCACTAACTCTAGATCTTAGAGATAGATTGAGATGAAATGTCTATTAGTATTTAAGCACATTTACATCAGACTTATTTGTCTCAGTGATTCAACAAAATTTAAGTGTGAGGATTGTAATATTCCTATATTTCAATAAATAGGGATTGGAGTCAACCTTACACTCGCCCTTGGTAGTATATAAGGAACATTACTCTCCCAGAATTCATTATTTATTCCAGAATTAGATGAATCATATGGTATATATGTGGATTGTCAATATCTCAACCTTACAGAATTTACATGACTTCCATGGAACCAACAGACCATCTCCTTCAGAGAATGATTATCATGATAATATATTGTCAGAGAGTTATGAGATCTCACTGGACTAAACAAATCTGAATTTTTCAACAAAATAGGTAGATCAAGAAGGTATTTATTTAGTAATTAAATAGACAACTCCGACTCAATCCATTGTCAAGTAGCTATGAGATTATGCCACAAGTTATGATATTAGTTGTTCATGGCCAATCTATGTGATTTTACAATATGAAAATCCCCAAATCATTCAGGTGGATACTCTATACACTATTATATATCAGGGCCTTGTACATAAAAATTAAGGTTAGGAATTTCATACCTTTGTTAGAAACAGATTCTCTGAATCTTCCACAATCAGAATACGCACATTTCGTCAGCATTATCACTTGTCACTATCACAGAACCAACTTATGCCATTTTGTTATCATATTTTCACATTCAACTTCACTTTCATATTAGATACGACTATCTAACTTAAAATTACTGTCGAAGATTAATTGTTTGAATTATTAACGTCCTACCCACCAGCAGCTTGGATGGTTATATTGCTACCACCGGATTTACCGTGAAAACGAATGGAATTTTATCTCCTATACCCCTCTTTTCCTTATCCTGACGCAACCGTTAATGGGCCTAATCTAGTCCCTATCAGTCCCTAATTTCTAGTCTAAAGGTGTTAAGTTACTGTCCCCCCATCCCCAAAGTGTGTGTGTGTGTAGAACGAACTCCGGTGTAAGAGATCGCTCCCTAATCTAGCTAAAAAGATTTGAGGAAGCTTCCCTCGCCCTATTTTAATGATTCTACCTGCCTGACTGCTCCTAAAATCAGATTTCCTACTCTGGTAAATAGATTAGGTTCCTAGCAAGGATCCGTCATCTCTAAGCTGTAAAAGGGAGCCAGAGTTTGGGCCCACGAACCTATTATTCCTATCACTCTTGGGTTGTGGTCATCTCTTGTGGTCAGGATCGAGACTTCCACGCCCTAACAAAGGTTTGAGGTCCCAGACGTGTCCCCAAGTGGCTAGGGAGCTGAAAACTAGCGCACCGTTCGGACCGTAGGTTTCCGTAGGCACAGAGGCCGTCTGGACGCCCCAAGTAGCATAGCTAGGCTGGAAATTGCAGCCCATTCGACAAGCTACAATGTCGAATTATTTTTACTCCTACTTGGCCGCTACCCTCATAAAGAACAATCGCTCTCATAAGGAATAGAGGTCCAGCGTTGATCTTGGCCATGTATTCCCCAATTCGACACAAAACTCTACTAAACTTACATTAAAATCAAACAAATAGAAACTAGATATCTCAGATTTGATACGGAGAAGATTTCGAAGAATCAAAGATCTCCCCAACATCATTTCCTCAATATCATTCAAAACTTTACAGTATATGAAACTATTATAGTGAATTTACTCTGGACAAGCTAATATTCATATATTTCAAAAGAATCTACAATATTTTAACTTCAGAACACGATACCAATGTGCTTCTTAGCTAAAATATTTTTGCAAGGGACTTCGCGGGATTTTTCGATCCTAATTTGCCAAGATAACGCGATAACCCACACTTTAAACTACTTCTTTCTTGATTTAAAATAAAACTTGCAGTGGCGTTCTGGCAGCAATTCCTCTTGATTCTTCAAATTTCCCGATGCGTAATGACCCAGACTAATGGCGCCATAGCCTTTTATACTCCCTCCCGTGCGGTTCTCAGAAATCAGGCCACTTTGAGTGAAAAACCGTTGGCCAAACTTTTTTCTAAAATCCTCATGCAAATATCTAACTAATATGCCTACATTTAGTAACTAATCTGCCTTGCTCTTTCCTGTCGATAAGACCTTTTTCATTTAATTCTCAATTGAATAAAGTTTTTCCATTGGTTAGTTCCAAAACTTTCTAAAACATTCCAAGACTACCTGTCTCTTTCTTCACCCCTAATAGTAACGAAATAAAGGTCAGCGTGCCTTGTAACAAATTTAATTCCATAGACAATCTCATAGCTTTCTTTTAATTATTAGTGTTCCCTGTGCTATCTATAGGATCCCTTGAATCGACCTATTAGGATAATCTAATATCACGAGATATTATAATAAATGAGATTATAATTTTACCATTTAAATTCCTTTTACGCTGAGTATTAATTTATATTAATATTTGTTTAATTTTGATTGAATCGATTCTCTCGATTATCCGTAAAATGCTTACTTTTTTTTCAACTCGACAAAAGAATAAACTAATTATCAATTATTTGATCAAATTTTGTTATCATCATGATTATTTATTTCCTTGTTCTTACTTAAAGATATAAATTCAGTCAAACTATACTTTTAATTTCATATTTTTTTACATTTCCCTGCCTTCGTTCTAAGTTTTATTTTTCATAGATCATAGATCGATTTTCTTCCTCGCGTCAATCATTGACAACACAAACTGTCAATGTCATTCTGCTTCATAACAAACAAAATAAGATGGAGACAGTGAATTATTGTGAAACAATTTACAAAAGACTGTATTTTATGATTGAATTTCAGTTTTCCAGTTAATATTTGAGAATTGTAAACGAGAACATAAGTGTTCCGTTACAGCCGACCCTTCAAATTTAGACGAAAGCGACTTTCTCAAAGGACCTGGAGTATAAATTTTACCAAATTTAAGATTTAAATTAAATTCTCAAATATTTCTCTATATGTTAATTATTTACATATAAGCAAAACAACCCCTTTTTTTTCAATTCCCCCCTTTTTCCAAAATATTATTCTCCCAAAACCTTCGAATGGTGTAGCCCTAATCTGTGTATGTGTGTCCCTAAGCTAGTGTATAGTGTATTTAAACCAAGGACATGTTTTTCATTGCCAAACTACAGTTTTGAGCTAATACCCCCTTCTATATCCAACAATAATCCTCCCCAGGGTTCATCATAGCCCAAGACGGAGTAGTTTTAAACTACTGATCCTAATGATCCTATAGTGAAGATATGAACGGATTCAACCTTACAATCAGAACTATAACGTCACCATACCCTTCCTATAACCGATCTTCCCCACGAGGTAATAAATTATCGAAGTCGATATCCAGAAGCAATACCCAAAAATCTTGCTTAAACAAATCTTAACATCGCCTTGGAGCATGGTGTGGTAACCGAAGAATATCAGTGTGTAGTGCGGAGTTTCATACAGGTGTAGTATCACATGGGATATTGGATATATTTATCCTTAACTAAACCTAACATCAAATTCCCCCTGTATAAAACTCATGTTTGTGGTGTGTAAATTCTAAGTCTTGGGTAAATAATATTGGTAATTCGGTTTCACATCTGGCATAAACCAAGGCCCTCCCTAGACACTATTCCCTTATCCCCAACCCTGTTCTAATCAAAGTGTACATTCCTCCTCAATCACACAATCACGCTTGCCAAAGAATATATCAGAGCTTCACCGAATCACATTAAAATTAATGGAACTAATAATTATTTTTATTTTAAATGTCTTCCTATATTTATTTAAATAACTACTAAAATAATTTTACATGTGATGTGACCATAGGTCAACTATCAAAGTAAAGAAGGACGGACAAAACAAGCCTTTTTTTTATATTTTAAATTAATTATTAGTCTGCATCCACAGTAATTCTCAAATATCAACGTTAAGTCTTCGAAATCGACACCCGATTTTAATTAAGTAACTTAAAAGCTTTGGATTGAATTGATTTTACTTATCCAGGATTATAGAACAATTTATTAAAATTAATTTTAATTTACGTGAACTTATTTGAATTTATCTGATTTTATTTGAATTTATTTGAATTTATTAGGATTTATTTAGAATTTATTTGAAATTATTCGAATTTATATAGATTTATTTGAATTTATTTAGACTTATTTTAAATTTATTTGAATTTATTTGAATTTATTTATATTTATTTGAATTTATTTGAATTTATTTTAAATTTTTAGAATTTATTTTGAATTTATTAGGATTTATTTAGAATTTATTTGAATTTATTTGAATTTATTTGAATTTATTTGAATTTATTTATATTTATTTGAATTTATTTGAATTTATTTAGGTTTATTTAAACCCATTTTAAATTTATTTGAATTTATTCGAATTTATTTAGATTTATCTTTAATTTATTTTGATTTAAATATTTTTTTAATAATCTAATGAACCCGGCGAATCTCATACCGCCCCTTAAGTAGTCAGGTAAAAGTAATATGCCAATCTAGGGCGTCAACACCTTAACAACAAATTCCATCAAAATGTGTACAGCCATTCTCGAGCTAATCATATATAATATACAGTCAAACATAGAACCCCTCTTTTTTTTTAGTCGGTTGAAAATTATCATTTCTCTATGGTTGAAGACCTCTAATTAATCATAAGTTAAATTAGGTACCTACTATCCGCTATTACCATAGAGTATGCTATTACCTCAGAACAATAACTAAAGCATAGAAACCGTGTTAAAATAACAACAAAATACAATATTCTACACTGTTTTTACTTATGGCATTGTTAAAGCATCAGAAAGAGATGCATATACAATGCCATTTTGCGTAAATGTGCAGGTTGTCCTGGGGTACTGATGTGATCAGGGTTGTACTATATCGATGAAATATATTTATCGACTAAATGTTTCGTCCTAAGAAAGTCATAAATGTACTCTACTCTGATTGTATCGATTCGTTAAATGAGTACGATTCATAAAAAAAAAACAACTAGTTGCACTCCAGGAGTGCCGGCAGAAGTGAAAACTCGCCTTTGCGGCATACTCAGGTCCGTGTCCTTCTTACGAATTTTCGATCAATTCACGTGTCCTGACGCGAGTTTTCTATTTTACCCATCCCAAAAAGTGCACAAAGCCGCTAAAGAGGCTTTTACTTTAAAAGTTACGTCAAGATACACCTAAATAACCCCTAATCGCATGGCGCCGCTTGGCTTCATCTGATAAATAGGTAAAAAATCCATACATTACCCACCGCGCGTCTACTGTCTACTGCTGGTCATTAGGCCTTACCCAGTATTGGTCGAACGGCAGAATACCTAATATGATGTCAATCATATTTTCGATTATTTCGAAATTCAAACAGTGCCTACTTACCTACCTTACCTATGAATGCGCAAAAAACCCAATGCATTCGATTTACAGTCCCCAATGTGAGGCTGTCCAACGTTGACATACTAGTTGAAGGTAAAATAGACTTTGTAAATGATACCACCTTCTTAGGAATCACAATAGACTCTAAATTGCAATGGGGCGCTCATGTATCAAAAGGTAATATAAGGTCAGATATATTTTTCACTTGATCAATGGGCCATTCAGCATATTCCAAAACCATCTAAAGCTTTTCCCAGCTAGCTTTGAGGAACAGTCAGTAAAGGAAACATAATCAGGTAGGTAAAGAGAAACACATAATTCCAAGTGATATTTTTTATTTTATAAAACTTTTACACTAGGGTAAAAAAGTGCCAGTGTGTTATTTGTGAAAAATTCACAGTGTTGGTAATAGAAAAACAAGAGGTGAAGAAAAACAAGAGATTACTTTACCCACTTTCATTACTGTCCAAAATAAAATGTTTTTCATAATTTTAGATATAAATAATAAAACTGTTTCCGTAAACTTTCTTATTACCATTGATTTATAATTCGGCAAATATAAATGTAGGTAAAGCATCGTGTTTCAATCGCTTCCATTTAATTTTATATTCGAAATTAATGTATCGGCACGGCAGTAAAATATTTTGAACAAATTCGAGTATGTATGACATTTTATGTCCAATATGTCGCTTGAAAGTTCCTCGGATCCACACCTTTTTATCCTTTTACTTCAGGGAGCTGCAATAAAATTTCAACAATAATTTTCTTCATATTAGTAAAAATCGATTCTTTTTAGGGTTCCGTACCCAAAGGATAAAAACAGGACCCTACTAATATGACTTCGATATCCATCTGTCTGTCACCAGGCTGTATCTCATGAACCGTGATAGTGAGACAGTTGAAATATTACAAACAAAAATTTCGGGCGTTTTTATAGCTTACGCCCACGGCTCCGCTCGCGTTAATGTCTATCCCCGATAACAGTACCTTATTCTGAGATGTAATTTATGTCTATGTTCTTTTCCGTACTCCAGAGATCGTGCAATGGTGATGATGATGATGCAAAATTTCATGATGATCGGTTCAGAAGTTACGGCGTGGAAGCGTAACAAACAAACTCACTTTCACATTTATAATATTATATGTAAGGATGGTACGGAACCCTTCGTGCGCGAGTCCGACTCACACTTTGCTGGTTGTTTAATTACCATGATGGTTCAATTTGTTACATTACTATTGCATGGCTCAACACTAACAAAAATATCCCTGATAGCAAGACCGTCATAAAAAATATCGATATACTCGTAGATACGTGATTTTACCACATCACTAGCAAAAAAAACTAACCTAATTTGAAATAAGGAAAAAACGATAATTTTAAGCAAAATACCTATAAAAGTTGTCATTTATACAATACGTTATATAATTGACAATATTATTGTTGTATTTTGAGGTATTTTGGGTTTTAATTATGCACTTTTAACTGAAAAACTTACCGAAGAAAATTATGTTTTACAGAATTTATTTCTGTTCGTCCTGAATGGGATTTACATCGCTCCATTGCACAAGACATTGTTTAGTATAATGGTCATTTGATAACGCACCAACCCAACACCGGTTAATACTTTTTTCCGTGAGAATTTTAGCACAATCCTATATTTAATTTGCAGACATCACAATTCCGCCGCAATGTTTTTGTCGATATATAACCCGATCAAATCGGCAAGATGCTAATATTACAGACGTTGAACTGTAATAAGTTATTTTGAATTTAGTCGGATTTAATTGGAGTCCAATGGAGTCCATTGACATTTCAAGTCGGGACAACCATGAAAATAATAGAAACTGACTGAAGTTTTTGTCTCATTCTGTCATAAGCGAAAGCTCATAAGAAAAATACAGTGTCAACTATCTGTTTTCAGTTTCTATTTTTATGCGGCTTCTATGTATATTATTCTTCTGAGGCTATTACGGTGTTTTCGAGATTTTAAATATCCCGCCTAACATTTATGCACGCGAAGTATGTATAAAGCATAGAGATAAAATAATGGTATAGAGCCACATTAACAATTGATAACGACAACCAATCAAGAGTGTTACTTCCACTTGACGAACGATGCCATTCGTAAACGAGCGTTTTACTTTCAAGAATAGCACCCCAAGAAGCGTTTTAAGTATCGATCAATTATCGATTTCCGAACGAAATAACTAAACGTCATGTCATAATCTACTAATGTTATAATCAACATGGCCGACGGCAATCGAATAAACAAAACATCGTTTATTTATTAATAATTACCTGATTATTCAAGGAATTAACGCATGTACGACCTATAAATAATCTACAATGTGTTAATATAATATACTATGTCGCGTCGAAAGTTACAAAATGGGAAAGCAATATCCAATGTATTCACGGACATTCCGCTTCGACAATCGTAAGTATTTATGGATTTTTAAAGTTAAATCTTCTCAATAAACAGCAAGAATAGCAGTAAGGAAAGCTACGATGAGCCTATAAATGTGTCCTGTCTATAAACTCGTGAAAATAACAATTTACAATGCTATTGTGGTATAACCTAGAAGTAACTTATTCATACTATCTAATCAACCTAATCTCTACATAAAAGTACATAAAACTACCCAATGACTCGTCATAAAGGTACATCCTTCAATAATGCGACTCATATAATGATTTACATTAAGTTTTCTATCAAATTGTTGCAAAAATATATAACATAACCTTACTTCTATTGTTTCAGATAAACTGAATAAGCATCCTTATAAAAGTCTATGGCATCTACCTGTGTAGATCTATGTAATGCTAAGAGAAAACTAATCAAGCCCTACATTCATCGAAGTTTTGAAGAAACTGTAAGAAGTCATCGACGGAATGTGACTAAGTGTGAAATGCAACAGTGTTATAGCCTAACTTATAATAGTGAATCTATTTGAATAAAAAATGTTTTACTCTGCCTAAAAGATTTACTATGCCATACCTTATAAACATTTAGGGTACTATGTAAGTAAGAGAACTATTATGTACAACCCGTTTTATTATATAAACTATAATTTCTATTTCTATCTTTACATAGTTCAAAACGAAGATGATTCCGCTATGTGTTTGTGCATACCTCACAAACGACTGAACCATATTTGATGCAGTTTCCAACAACAGATAGATTGATTCAAAAAAGGAAAATCTATATGAAAAATACATACATATTATGAGACTAACTAATCTATAACTTCTATCTAGGAAATTATAAGTAAATATTGGACTAGGTACTGATTTGGTACATTACTAACTAGTTGTAGGTTACAAATTATGCTTTGAGTTAGCGATCAGGTATAGTCCATTCTTCAGAATATGGGTGTTACTGAACCGACCCTACGACTTGTTACAACTTTATATATTACATAATTTATATTACCCTGACCTGAACTAACACTTTATTTGTATGTATCTAAAAAATTGAACCGTTAGATATATTTTTATCTAGATGTTTTATTTTTTTTCTCTGACGGCATGAAGTTATACTTTTTATTATTTTGATGACAAGCTAGGAACATTTTTATTTACGATGGATTATATAATTATTTAGCTTAGCTTAGATTTTGAAAATCACTAGATTTTGAGAATGATCCTACACAACCGTTATGGAGTATGCTACAAATATGTAAACTAGATTTTATTGTGAACCACCGAATTGGATGCTGATGGAAACTAAATTATTAAATTTATATTAAAGAAATACTTTAGCAACATACATGGTTTGTTTTAGTTTTATATCCTAACCCTTTTTTTTATATATAACGAGTGGTACTATACATAGCTATCTGTGTATTATTTCAACCGAACACTTCACTTTAACTTGTGCACTATCACCTTAACTATAGCACTTTCACTACTTATTGTTTATTGAATCTATTAATTTTATGTATTTAACTTATTATATTAAAATTCCCCCCCAGAAAAGCCGCCACAACTCCCCTCTATCTGACGCTACGTTCAACTCGAGAGTATGTGTAATGTTGTTTAATTTTAATTAATATAAATAATGGTATTGTAACAATGTTCCATGTTTTCCCTATAGAAAAATTGTATGTATGAAAAATTGTATGTATGACTTTTCTTATACATTGCAAATGTTAAAACTCAGACGAGTTGGTTATTGTAAAGTCAGATAGGCTTTTCCCTGTGTCCACCAGATTCTACACAAATCTACCCCTGAACTTTATTTATTAATTCTTATTCAAATTACAAGGTTTAAACTTTTCCTTTTTTTTTTTAAATTAGATAAAAAAGAAAACAATATGATTATCTATCTTTTATATAAATCAATCACTTCACTTGTAATACCTAGACAGTTGTTTAATGTTATACATCCCCTTATCTTTATTTGTCACCGGATCAACTAATAGATAGGAATTTTTATATGGATTAGCCGCTATCACATAAGGACCTTCATATAATAGCTCAAATTTCTTAGTAGCACTTAATTTATCATCTGACTTTTCTTGCCTCCTTATCTTAACTAAATGTCCTATCTGATTTTGTATAGATTTTTGTCTTTTAATAAAATTATACTCTGGCACCGGGCCTACTCTGTGTAAATTTTCCCTAACCTTTTCCCTAATGGATACTTTGGTTTGAATACCTAAGTCAGTATTATGTACATCAGAATTCTGTTTAGTAGATCCACCATACAAGATGTCGCTTGGTGTAAATCCTGTACTTTCATGAAGAGTATTGTTATATAAGATTTCTAATTTTGATAATATGTCCCAACTTTGATGTTCTGTCCTGCAATACATTTCAAGTAAACTGCCTAATTGTTTATTTATTCTTTTAGTTGTTTTAAAATGAGTGTTAGCTACTGTAGTATAAATAATTTGAATACTTTGCTGACTCATCATTTCAGTCCATGCTTTGCTAGTAAACTGAGAACATTTTTCAGAGACAATTACTTTTGGTTTTATTATTTTAAAGAATGTTTTTGTATTTGTTATAACCGATGAGACCGTCGGCTTCTCGAGATTAAATAATTTAATAAATTTACTAAAATAATCTTGAATTACTAAAATATAGTGCATACCAGATTTACTACTAGGAAATGGCTCATATATATTAAACATGGCTAAATCCCCTACATCTTCAGAAATTAATAATTGGCAAGGTCCTACAAGCTTTATAGTATCACCCTTTATGAACTGACAATCATGACATCCCTTTAATACCCTTTTGACCTGCTTAGTAAGTCCCTTCCAATAATATCTATCCCGTATGTACTTAATGACCTTATATACCCCTACATGTCCCTTATCAAAATGAATCCTCCATATCATTTCCTCCCTAAGTACTTTTGGTAAGCAAATAACTTTATTCCCTACTTTATCTGGAGAAAAATATAACAACTGATCTTTGATAGTATATCTTTTAAGTAATTGTTTTGAATGATTATTTATTTCTTGATTCTCTAATTCTGACATTATCATACTCATTTCTGAATCTTCTCGTTGGTATCTAGGCAATTCGTTTAGTGCAATTGTTAAATCCTTATCTAATCTAATCTCTCCATATAATGTGTTAAGGAAATATTTTTTACCTGGATCTGGAGTTTCCTTAATCTCTTCTAATACCATACTGTTCACTTGCACACTCTCATGAAACTTAAAAAAGTGACTTTCCTGTCCTATAGCAATTTCAACTCCATCTCCATCTCTTTTTAACATAATAGAGGTTTCATTTTCCTTCATCCAGTCAAAACCCAGTATAAGCTTTCTTACGGTAAATCCTGGCACTATAAATACAGAAAGATGTCTTTCATATGGTCCTATTCTCAACGTAACTAATCCTATCTTACGTATTTCTACATTTTTTTGTCCTACTGCAGTCTTAATAAAGAAGGGTTTAACAGCAAAGGAAGTTATATTTGGTCTCTTATCAAGTAATGTTTTCCAAAATTCTTCAGATATATAAGTTAAATCGCTACCGGTATCTAAGAGAGCAACTATTTCTTCATCGAATACGCTTACCAACAACTCAGATTTGAAATTACGCTTTTCCGTTGATTTTCTATCCCTTATATTGTAATTAACTAACACTTCACAGCCCTTAGTATCCATAAATGAATTTTCGCAATTTAATTTTAACACATCTACCATTTGACTGATATTATGCAACGGCCTCAAATCTAAATCTCGACATCCCAAACCATGTCTATTATTATAATATTTTATTTGCGAACATATTGGAAATTTTAACCCACTACTAATTTTTCCCAGAGCTTGACCTGGCTTCCATTTCATTTGAACCATCATATAATATGCCTTATTATTATTATCTTTTGTTAAAGTTGATCCGGAGACTACAGTTTTATTTTTAACTACCTTTTTTACTAAGTTATTATTTTTATTTTGCTTAGACTGCGATTTCTTCTGACTGTTTCGCCACTGACGATACATTTTTATAACATTATTCTTCTTAGACTTTCGACATTCAAAATTCTTCGCTACTCCGACATAGTTTTGACACTCCTTCCTCTGTATGATATCGTCCATTCTTTCCAGAAATTCTAAAGTTTCTATTATTGTTCCTATGTTTTTTGAAATCCACATTTGTCTCACGTATCTAGGATAATGCCGCATTATGTCAGTTATGAGATGTTTTTCAGTCATATTGATACTAAGCCTCTGAGCTTTACCCGTCAACTCCAGAAAATGCTGAGTCATCGAGGGAGTAATTGACCTATCCCAAGATCCTTGAAGTATTTTCCGTCGCAAATCATTCTGCTCGCTTTCCCCCCAATAAGTTTTAAGGAAATCCCTCTTAAAATCCTCTAATGTATTCCAGCGACCCTTATAGATTCTTGCCCAGTCTCTGGCATGACCTACAAGACACTCTTGGATCATATCCAACTCATTCTCCGAATTATCCATCCTTTTCAAATAAACCTCTAGGTCCTCTACAAACGTTACCGGATGTATGGCTACCTTTCCAAATATCGGTTTTTCTAATTTAATAATATTAATATTACATTCTATATATTTCTTGCTGTCTGTGGGAATCCGCTCTTTCTCCCGCGATGAGTCTATATCTACTTCTATATTTATTAAATCTCGAGGTACTGAGTTGTTATAGATTTCTGTACTATCAGATAAGGCCATTCTAATTTGTTTAACATTTTTTTCCGATTCATTCATCTTCTTTGTTAAACATCCCATTGATAACTGCGACAGCGACTGCATTGTGGTTACGCCTAATCTTCCCTCTTTACTATAAAATATTCGCTCTTGTTTGCGGTGTTTGTTTTAGCACTGATTTCACTAAGTTTTGGTTTATCACAAGGTTTCTTCCGGTTGCAGGTAGCGTCAGATCTACCAACCAAACATTTGTTCTAAATTAACTTTCCGCATTAGAATCATAGATCTCAAGGAGTAAAATGTGTATATATATAGTAGGACAATACTATATGTATGCAATTAAGTGATCATTTGCTTTATTTTAGTTTATCATTTTATTTTTTAACCCAAAATTGTTAGTTTATATTTCAAGAATATTAAATATTTTGCCAGTAATTGGTATCAGGAGTTATTCCTGCTATTACAACCACTGTACCGCTCCGGAATTACATTATTTTAAACTAATATTTAACTAATTTTAATCCAATAAGTTATGTCTAGGTATAGCTGAGAGGTATATGCTTTCGCATTAATAGTACCACGCAAACATAATTATTTTTATTCCCTATTCATATGAGTCGGTTAAATTAATGAAGCTTTTATTAGTTTATAATCTATACTGATACTGATAAGTGGAATTGATAAGTTCAAAATACATTTTTTTATTATTGTTTAACTAATTACTTTTATTATTTGTTATATATCTGTACAAACAAGAAAACAGGAAACTAATCTACCATTTATTTTATATAATGAGGTAAGTAAGTATTTGTGTAAAATATTCTCGCATAGTGTAGAGCCTCCCTCGTATGACTGTATAACATTATTTATCTTGGCATAATATGTCAACGACAACGACTACTATCAAACGTGAAAATAATGGCAGATTCACAATATCAAAATGCGTAGTAGCAGAATTAAGCATTTATTTCCTTTTTATTTAGTTATTTTATTTGTTCCAGGTATTCAAACTGATATATAATACAACTCATAGAAAACACGACCCTACTACTTTGCCTACGAGTTCGAGTGATGTGAAATATAGCTCAAACAACGAGATCAAAGTATATGAAACTATCTCAACAAAATCACGACATCTTTTCCATGTCTCGGCATCAAAATGTGACCAAACCAAGCCATCCTCATGGAGAATCAGCCTGTCTAGTCACTAAGCAGATTTGAACAGTGAAACAAAACATTGAATCGAACATTTCTACTATCAAATTAACCTATGTATGTATACAATGCTATGCTAACAATTTGGATTAAAACGCACCCGATATGCTACCTTATTGGGGCTGTAATCAATCAAGCTACTATTCTTAGTAATACAGCTATCCTGGTCATGGAACACTAAAATGTAACCTACCTAGTTTAAATTATTTTTTTTTTATTTTTTTACACTAACCTATCCTTACTATAAATTCCTAACTGCACCAAATACTAGCTGTATTACTCTTAATCTACTTTATCAACCTAAATACCCTATTCATGTTCTGTTTCTTTGCTCAATTCTATATGGCGTGATCGTACATCTAGTGGAGTAACCCTTGTTTTATCATAGTAACCCCTGGACCTTCTTAAATGAAGTGATTTTGAAACTAACCTATGGTGATGAAGCCTAGCCCTATCTTATGCTATGTCTAAAGTTGCTATCGGCCTTGTGTATGACTAATTTCTACTTATAAATAAGAATGACTTTATCCTAAGATGCGCTTATGTTTTTCCTAATAAATATTGTTTAAGTTGCACTTTGTGTTATTTTATGTTGCCTGCTATTTCACATTAATAGAATTGCCTTATTTTATGAAGGGTTGATTAATTATTTATCATAAATGAGCATACTGCTTATCTAGCATGGTTCATTCTACAGAAATATGTTCCTCTACCAGCGGCTTATGGATATAGTATTGAATTTCGGATATGTATAGTAAGTATTAGAATGTAAGTAGCCATATTGGCCTATAATGAGTTATAGTTGACTACAACTGTAGGTAATGAATAGAAGTTTAAGGTAATAGTTTAATATTATCATTGTATGTGTTAGTTAGTGGTGGTAGATATACATTATAGTGAATATACCCAGCGTTTTTGGTGTTACGGTTTACTGTCGAGCCCCGCCTTCCGCCCGCCAGAGTACCACTCGTCATCCAGACTTGGACGTGATTCCTCCGTATGCTAATTTCTTTTGGAAAGCAAAAGGGATACTCATTAAAGAGTAAATAGTACCTGTTCCCACCTAATAGTAGGAATGGTAATTTGTCAGTAAAATTATGTCTGACTATTAATTCAGAGACAAGAGGGTAGACTAAATGTCTTCAAGCGTATTACCTGCTACACAAGCATTATGCTCTCATTGTGTTCGCTGGGATGAGTTCAGACTTATTTACTTTGAAATAACACCACGGAGGTGTAAAAGCAAAGAACTCAAATTATGAATTTACAACAAGCAGGTAGTACTAGGTACTCAGATGGAGTTTTATAGCAAGGGTTTGTTTGTCAGTCAAACTATATCTCAACCTTCACTGTAGAAAAGGCATCCTTACATGATAATACTCCCTGTATCAATTGTTACTCATTATCCTATCATTTTCAGGAATTATGTAGCTATGTATGTAAGCATGTAAATGTTATGCCATGCTGTTATGTATAAGCACTATTATGCACTAACTCTAGATCTTAGAGATAGATTGAGATGAAATGTCTATTAGTATTTAAGCACATTTACATCAGACTTATTTGTCTCAGTGATTCAACAAAATTTAAGTGTGAGGATTGTAATATTCCTATATTTCAATAAATAGGGATTGGAGTCAACCTTACACTCGCCCTTGGTAGTATATAAGGAACATTACTCTCCCAGAATTCATTATTTATTCCAGAATTAGATGAATCATATGGTATATATGTGGATTGTCAATATCTCAACCTTACAGAATTTACATGACTTCCATGGAACCAACAGACCATCTCCTTCAGAGAATGATTATCATGATAATATATTGTCAGAGAGTTATGAGATCTCACTGGACTAAACAAATCTGAATTTTTCAACAAAATAGGTAGATCAAGAAGGTATTTATTTAGTAATTAAATAGACAACTCCGACTCAATCCATTGTCAAGTAGCTATGAGATTATGCCACAAGTTATGATATTAGTTGTTCATGGCCAATCTATGTGATTTTACAATATGAAAATCCCCAAATCATTCAGGTGGATACTCTATACACTATTATATATCAGGGCCTTGTACATAAAAATTAAGGTTAGGAATTTCATACCTTTGTTAGAAACAGATTCTCTGAATCTTCCACAATCAGAATACGCACATTTCGTCAGCATTATCACTTGTCACTATCACAGAACCAACTTATGCCATTTTGTTATCATATTTTCACATTCAACTTCACTTTCATATTAGATACGACTATCTAACTTAAAATTACTGTCGAAGATTAATTGTTTGAATTATTAACGTCCTACCCACCAGCAGCTTGGATGGTTATATTGCTACCACCGGATTTACCGTGAAAACGAATGGAATTTTATCTCCTATACCCCTCTTTTCCTTATCCTGACGCAACCGTTAATGGGCCTAATCTAGTCCCTATCAGTCCCTAATTTCTAGTCTAAAGGTGTTAAGTTACTGTCCCCCCATCCCCAAAGTGTGTGTGTGTGTAGAACGAACTCCGGTGTAAGAGATCGCTCCCTAATCTAGCTAAAAAGATTTGAGGAAGCTTCCCTCGCCCTATTTTAATGATTCTACCTGCCTGACTGCTCCTAAAATCAGATTTCCTACTCTGGTAAATAGATTAGGTTCCTAGCAAGGATCCGTCATCTCTAAGCTGTAAAAGGGAGCCAGAGTTTGGGCCCACGAACCTATTATTCCTATCACTCTTGGGTTGTGGTCATCTCTTGTGGTCAGGATCGAGACTTCCACGCCCTAACAAAGGTTTGAGGTCCCAGACGTGTCCCCAAGTGGCTAGGGAGCTGAAAACTAGCGCACCGTTCGGACCGTAGGTTTCCGTAGGCACAGAGGCCGTCTGGACGCCCCAAGTAGCATAGCTAGGCTGGAAATTGCAGCCCATTCGACAAGCTACAATGTCGAATTATTTTTACTCCTACTTGGCCGCTACCCTCATAAAGAACAATCGCTCTCATAAGGAATAGAGGTCCAGCGTTGATCTTGGCCATGTATTCCCCAATTCGACACAAAACTCTACTAAACTTACATTAAAATCAAACAAATAGAAACTAGATATCTCAGATTTGATACGGAGAAGATTTCGAAGAATCAAAGATCTCCCCAACATCATTTCCTCAATATCATTCAAAACTTTACAGTATATGAAACTATTATAGTGAATTTACTCTGGACAAGCTAATATTCATATATTTCAAAAGAATCTACAATATTTTAACTTCAGAACACGATACCAATGTGCTTCTTAGCTAAAATATTTTTGCAAGGGACTTCGCGGGATTTTTCGATCCTAATTTGCCAAGATAACGCGATAACCCACACTTTAAACTACTTCTTTCTTGATTTA
The DNA here is from genome assembly GCA_947532085.1 of Elegia similella. Lineage (NCBI taxonomy): Eukaryota > Metazoa > Arthropoda > Insecta > Lepidoptera > Pyralidae > Elegia > Elegia similella. The sequence goes on along the minus strand of OX383933.1, from coordinate 21,344,647 downwards.
AAATAAAACTTGCAGTGGCGTTCTGGCAGCAATTCCTCTTGATTCTTCAAATTTCCCGATGCGTAATGACCCAGACTAATGGCGCCATAGCCTTTTATACTCCCTCCCGTGCGGTTCTCAGAAATCAGGCCACTTTGAGTGAAAAACCGTTGGCCAAACTTTTTTCTAAAATCCTCATGCAAATATCTAACTAATATGCCTACATTTAGTAACTAATCTGCCTTGCTCTTTCCTGTCGATAAGACCTTTTTCATTTAATTCTCAATTGAATAAAGTTTTTCCATTGGTTAGTTCCAAAACTTTCTAAAACATTCCAAGACTACCTGTCTCTTTCTTCACCCCTAATAGTAACGAAATAAAGGTCAGCGTGCCTTGTAACAAATTTAATTCCATAGACAATCTCATAGCTTTCTTTTAATTATTAGTGTTCCCTGTGCTATCTATAGGATCCCTTGAATCGACCTATTAGGATAATCTAATATCACGAGATATTATAATAAATGAGATTATAATTTTACCATTTAAATTCCTTTTACGCTGAGTATTAATTTATATTAATATTTGTTTAATTTTGATTGAATCGATTCTCTCGATTATCCGTAAAATGCTTACTTTTTTTTCAACTCGACAAAAGAATAAACTAATTATCAATTATTTGATCAAATTTTGTTATCATCATGATTATTTATTTCCTTGTTCTTACTTAAAGATATAAATTCAGTCAAACTATACTTTTAATTTCATATTTTTTTACATTTCCCTGCCTTCGTTCTAAGTTTTATTTTTCATAGATCATAGATCGATTTTCTTCCTCGCGTCAATCATTGACAACACAAACTGTCAATGTCATTCTGCTTCATAACAAACAAAATAAGATGGAGACAGTGAATTATTGTGAAACAATTTACAAAAGACTGTATTTTATGATTGAATTTCAGTTTTCCAGTTAATATTTGAGAATTGTAAACGAGAACATAAGTGTTCCGTTACAGAGCGTGTATCCGGCGTTCACCGATTTATAAAACGTTGTCACGTCAAAACGTCATTTAGTGCCAAATTTGCTTGAACTACCTAGTTTAAAAAAGAACAAAACAACATCTACTATATCTAAAGCGAGAGCTTGCATTAGTTTATCGGAGTCTAAGAATAAAGTCAGAAAAAATGTTTATTTACGAATGCAGGTCGGCTTGCAGACAGCGTTGTTATGGCCCGGCTGCACGGTAATGCCACTCCCTTTTATGACTTCACCATAAGAGTATACCTATTGGAGGTAATCTCAAGTCTATTCAAGCCTGATGAGTCTCGGTTTGTGACGCCATATCCATTTTATTCCCATTAGGAGTTTGAATTTAATCGTGACCTACAAAAGTGGCGGATGAAAGGCGACTGTATACAGGTAACGTCGGTTTACGGATGATAATTTTACGTGAAGGAGATAGGTGCGTCACAAGCAGAAGTCGAACGCTTTGATAAATCTGGCCTCCATATCGCCTGTTCCACGCTCTCGCTTATATTGATACATTTTCGTGCGTGTAGCCGGCGTTTATCAATTTATAAGACGTTGTCACGTCAAAACGTCATTTATTGAAAAATTTGCAAAAAAAAAAAAAACAAAATTCATCTAAAACAAATGGTAAAGGAATGCCTCAGCGTGTGTTACCACGTACCTACCTGAGCTACAATTAAGTAATAAGTCTACTGATTCGTAGTACCTGAGTAGTGGCAACGCTTTGTTTCAGACACTTCCTCTCCCTGAAATCTCAAGAGTTGTTAAACGGAATCCGCCATAACGTAATTACTCTGCAAAATATTATAGAGGTGGAGAACAAATATTTATTCCTTATTCCATTCGAATCCTACTCATTCTACAAGCAATTTTACTTTTCAATTTTAGATAATACAATTTTCCATAACTTCAGCAATACATTGACCATTACACACAATAAAGTTTAGGGTCAGACGCTAGATACTGAATATGACAATGCACCACCTGTCTATCTTAACAACAAGATACTCCAGAGAGTCACTAAATTTAAATACCTGGGTCACATGTTGACTTCCGACCTAAGGGACGATGATGATATAGAGAGGGAGCGGAGGGCGTTGTCGGTGAGAGCGAACATGCTGGCTCGCAGGTTTGCACGTTGTTCGCGGGAGGTTAAGCTCACGCTTTTCAGAGCATTCTGTACATCGTTTTACACGTGCAGCCTGTGGGCTAGGTATACTCAGAAATCCTACAACGCCCTTCGTGTTCAGTATAACAATGCATTCAGGGTGCTGATGGGGCTGCCTCGCTTCTGTAGCGCGTCAGGGATGTTCGCAGAAGCACGCGTAGATTGCTTTTACGCTACAATGCGGAAGAGATGCGCGTCCCTGGTACGTCGGGTGCGGGACAGTGGCAACAGCATCCTGACTATGATCGCTAGTAGGCGAGATTGCGGTTATGTTAACCATTGCCGTGACACTTCAGCGGGAATGGTACGGCAGTGGGACGCTTAATGTTGTCACTAGGTTAAGAATTTTTACTAACACTAAGCATAAGTTATACTAACAATTTGGTGAGACTTGTTTCTTGAATAATAATATTTCATTCATTCATTCACTGCGGGGATCTGACCACGTCAGCTGTACGTGGCTCTTTCTCGCGTCAGTGTTTCTAGCTGATTGTTTGTATATTCTTCTGGTCCTACTACATCGAATGTAATATAGATAAATGTAAAGAAGATAAATGGGATTGGGCTGGCCACGTTTTTAGGATGTACCCGGATAGATGGTCAAAAGTAACCACAGAGTACCTTCACGTTTGCGAAGAAAGTAAAACCGCCCAAAAACAAGGCGGGCTGATGATTTAACGGCATATGATAGAGACTGGCGATCTACCGCACAAGAGGCCTTTGCCCAGCGGTAGGATAGCATAGGCTAATAAAAAAGTCGATATACAATATGTAATAAAAACCAATGCTGGGGACTCAACATTTTTATTGATGTTCCCATCATACAAATAGCCCGAGCGCAGGCAGCCGAACATATTTGTTTGAAAATGTTAGTATTTTTTGAATTCCCAGTTTTGATCCCATAGGAAAAGTTGTTCATATCGACTGGCTGAATCACCCCTTCAAGGATCGAACAGGGTTTTCTCTACTTATTGTATTTTATTATATTTATTTTTTTTATTACTCTGAACCGATCATCATGAAATTTTGCATACACGTTATCTGGGGTACGGAGAAGGACAAAGGGTACATTTTATCCCGGGAAAAAGTAGTACTGTTCCCGAGGGATCGATATTGACGCGGGCGGAGCCGCGGGCGAAAGCTAGTAGTATAAAAAAGCATTGCTTCCATTAAATAATAACAATGCTCCGTTTTCATTTGTCATTTTCAGTGCACTGTATTTTTATTACTAAAATTGATCTACGAGTCTGCTGGCAAAAGTAGGACAGTTGGGTTTACTATGTCATGGATATGGTCCAATTTTCGAATTCAATAGAGACAGGAGAAACGTATATCGCAATATTATTTCAGCTCAGACATATACATATTTACGGCTTCAGAACACGCTCTTATTTTCTGAACGAAAATAAATATACATATTTTTTTCTCTTTTTTAAAAGTGCCTTTATCCTAAAAAGCATGTCAGCCCAATGTACATACTAATCACCTTTCTCTCTCCACTCTTTATCCCACTTATGTGGGGTTGGAACAGCATGGGAGTCTTTTATACTTTCCATGGTGTAAAAAGTTTCGGCTTATATTTACGACTGGCCGCCTAACTAACGTTAACCTTTCTTGGGTATGCTTTCGTTGCACGGAATGTATGTTCTTGTCCCTTTAGTCGATAATATATAGGACACAATAGAGTGGTTCTGTATTCTAGCCCGGAAACCACATGGCACATACTAATCAATTACTAGCTGTGGCCGCGACTCCGTTTGTCCATACATTCGTATGGGGGCCACGTCTTATTCTGTACGTCTATATGTTCTATCAAACTTCATAAAATTATGTTAATTCGTTTAAGAGTTATGGAGAATATACATACATACAGAAAAATCATCAAAAAAAGTCGTCAATTTAGTTTCAGTGTCAATGTATACACCTTATAAATACGATATCTCTGAAAACAAAGTAACTTACTTCATGACCAACCTTACATATTTATTATTAGTATTGATATCCGAGCAGGATAGATATTTAAATGTAAAAGAGAAAGTTGTAACTGGTGTTTTACGTATATAAGTCTGCCTTGCTTGGATGGACGTATACACAATGGAGGAAACCAAGGTATTAGGGATAGACTGAGTGTCAGACGACCTACGTCACATTAAGGTGGCCAACCTAATATATTTGAAGCTAAAAGGATTAGTGGTATCAAAGTATGTTTTTTCTGCCATAGGACGATAAACGCGCAAGCGAGTCACCTGATGGTAAGTGATCATCATTGCCCATGGACAACTGCAACACCAGGGTGTGGCAGGAACGTTGCCAGCCTTTCAAGGAGTTGGGGGAGGACATAGAGTGTGGAAATGGGGAGAGGGAGTTAGGAAGGACAGGCCTCTGGTTCTCTTACTATTACCGAACGTAGCATAGAAGCGGTGAAGTTTCTACTCCAAAGTCGATTTTCTGTGAGAGTGTGGTGCTTCCCCGGATAAGCCGGCCCATTCTTGCTACTAGCAAAAAATGAATTTTGCTGGTAGCGTGGCTCTACCACGTAACATAACGGCTCTATAACGTACATAAAATAAGTTTTACTTAGTTTTTGTGATCAATTTCTAAAATATAGTATCGTTGAGTTGAGTAGGATACTAATCCTACCACACAGGGTTCACAACATACCGTGGGGCCTCCAGCGATACATCTACCACATGCTTCGTCACATATAAGTATCCGAAAAAAGCTTCGTAAAGAGTATAATATTGGATTGTCGTTCTACTTACTTACATGAGTATGCAAACTTTCAACTTGATCAGTTGACGAAAACCGTTTTATAATTCAGTTGTAAGATTTTAATATGATGACTAAAGTACAAGGTCGGTACATACATTGCAAATTAAGTAAAAGCTAGTAAAAAGCTCTTCATGTCCATCCATTTTCAACTATTACTTTAGTAATTATTACCTATCCAACTATGTTCTTTTTTATTTATAAGATCAAGAAGAGCAAAAATAACTGATAAACTTCAGTTATTTTTGCTCTTCTTGATACAAAAGGACAAAAGGGAAAAGTTCATGTTTGTAATCATCAAAAAGAATCAAATGGTTTTAGCGTCGTAAATCTCCATAATAAGTATTTTCTATTATTCAAATCACAAAGCGATCTCATTCCGAGCCAACGGATATTTTTCTTTTGATTGGCTTTTGGAATAAAATTCAATTACTTTTTATCGATACGACCAGTCAATTATTTCAATGTGGCCATGATTATATGGTGCATATGGATCCATGTATTGTCATTACCGATTGCGAATTAATTTTAAAGCGACCGAACTGTATGACTTTTTAAGTTTTTAGTCCGTAGGGTCTGGAATGCTTTTTGCGTTGATCGAAGATTTGAGTTTCTAAAGGCTTTAGGCCTTTAATAATTATAACTCTAACACCAGGACGTGCATGGTCGATTGACCGTGACACCTACTCGAAATGATGATGATTGATATTACCATTAAATTTTTATTATAATTATTAATCACTTTTATGAATACTATTAATAATTAAACCTAATTTATAAATATAAATATTTACAAATTATATAGTCCCTGTGAACCATCGCCCCGCGGAAACGTGCCTAAAAGGCTGGCAGCATTACCTCGTCGGATGGCAATGCTATCCTTTGAGCCAGGTGCCAGCCCTCTCTTTGACAGAAAGTCAAAGAGACGATAATTACTTTTCTAAATCCATTTTAGAACAAAGACTACCTTTAACTTAAAGACGGAATATTAATTTCAACGTTTTCTGTCCACGAAATTGAACAACTTTCCCCAAGAGACATTCACCGAAATAAGAATTTTTGCCTCTCGGCTACTTAATTGCACCTAAATCCCTTGGGGGAAAAAAATGCCAACATCATGGATTTGAGTGTGACTTCAAATATCATACCGGCTGTCTGTACCTCGATGTAATATCATAGAAATCATGCTCTTTGTAGTCAGTTAAAAGCAGCGATTGTAAGCATTGTATGTCCGACAGCTGCTTAATAACCACCTGTGACGGAAGCCATCTATTTTCGAGAAAATGGCGCAGTCGTTATGTGATTTATCGGTAACGTAAACGTTCTTTAAATAATTGACATCAAGGTCAAAGTAGTTACGTACATAACGTATGATCTATATATGCAGCACTAGTAAAGCCAAAGGACGTTTTACAAAAACATAGTATCTATAACTTGATTAAACAAAGAAATTTAACATGGTGAAAAAAATCGTTATATTAACATATCACAAAGATAGTATAGCATTGTGAATGCTTGAAAACATTTATAATCTAAAAATAATGTTATTCCCGAGTCGCTTTTCACTGAAAACGGATACCTCCAAAGCAGAATACTCGAAAGGCGATCAAATTCAGCTCTTGAAATACTACACTCAATTCGCATTTTGTAATGGCTGGATGAATAATTCATTTTTCTAAAAGTACTATACTAAATCCATTAGTGGTTCTGTTGCCGGCACATTCTTTTTAGATTTAAATGGGTCAGCGAAGGTGACGAAAATAGTTGTATAGTGTTTCGCTGAATTTAATTACGTGATCGGGGAGGTAAAGTTAGAAGAACATCGACGTCAGGACGATTGACAAAATATACAGGCTGATACTGAACATTGCAATATTTTCCAATTAGCTAGCAAGCCACATCATCTATTGACACAATACTTTAGATTTTCACCCATTCTCACAGCTGGTTCCTACGATATGCGTTTCGGAGGAGAATATTTGATGTCAGGACAACTGACAAAATATACAGGCTGATACTGAATCTTGCAATATTTTACAATTAGCTAGCAAGCCGCAGCTCCTATTGACATAATTCTTTAGATTTTCACCCATTCCCAGTCTCACAGCTGGTTTCTACAATCTGCGTTCCGGAGAAGAATATTTGATGTCATGCAACAGGCAAAATATACAGGCTGATACTGAACCTTGCAATATTTTACAATTAGCTAGCAAGCCACATCACCTATTGACATAATACTTTAGATTTTCACCCGTTCCCATAGCAGGTTTCTACGATATGCGTTTTTGAAGAGAATATTTGATGTCAGGACAACTGACAATATATAAGACTGATACTGAATCGCCTTGAAATATGCCCCCAAATCGAATATCGAAATAATTCCTTAGATTTTCACCATTCCCTTCGTCGGTTTCTACGGTCTATGCGGGAAAAGATGCAGCAGATACAATCTACGTATTTTGTTTTCTTCCAAATGACCATCAGCACTCGTAACATGGTGACCGAGATACCGATTATATCGCACAATAAACTATTCACATCTCGCTCTTTGATATTACGGAAAATAAGATGGCGATATAAACGTTGTCGCGCGTGCCATGATACGGGAACTGGAATACAATTTTAATCATTTCATGTACGGTCGCCTGCAAACGTCCATATAGAAGGTGCGTAAAAAATCGTGTCTAGCTACGGATACTATTTAAAAATAACAGCAATTTCAACCTTATACATGTAGCATAAGATTCATGATATTGCTAAATATATATGCATCCATAATCGGATAATCAGTGCAATCGATTTTCACCTTAAGGGTATGTATGGACTTTTGCAGGTGACCGTACATCTATTATGAAAACTTTCTATATGCTGAATTTCATTTTGCCACCTCACCGGTAAACAGGTCACCGTGTGAATATCATTCAGCGGTGTTCAGTACATTCTTACTTCCCTAATCATTTTCCATAAACGTAATGGAGTCTGCGATATTTTAGTGCCAATTTATGAGCTAGGCGTGCCAGATTGTCTAGAGTGGATGAAGACATAACGACTCAGTGTGACCAAGGCTGGATTACTACCACAATTGTGTCAAAATGATGTAGCATTTTCTAAGAAAATTGTATTTGTACTTCAATGTACGAACATTCTTAGGAGAATGTGTCCAGAGTTCTTGGCAAATCCATATAACTAGGCTTACCATAATTAAAAAATTTCCGGTTGTTCCCGGTTTAACTGTTTACCGGTTTAAATAGTTTTCTAGCAACTTCGACTGGTTTTAGCCCATTCTCTCGATCGGCTTTTACGACCTGCGCGGCTAGAAAAGCAGGTGGTACATTCTAAGATTGCTTTTTCTCCCTAACCAGCATGGAAGAGATCCTAACATTAAGTTATAACTTAGACTTAATCTCATCTGAGAGCACAGGCTTCGCTATTATCAATGAATACATACTGTAATATAATTCGATCAAGATCCACAGACAAATATCTGGGAAAATAAAGAACAAGTATTTGGCCACTCTGGGAATCGAATACATAGCCTCTCGTGTATCGCATGGCGTCTTAAGGCACTGTGCGTCAGAAGAATACTTAAAACGTCTAATTTTTCGTCGCGCATTTAGCCAAATTTTTCATGGAATACTAACATGAAAAGGTTATGAAGTACAGTTCAAAGATCAAAATAGATGATTACATTAAAATATTCTCAAAAGAATAATTAAAACTGAGCAGAATAAAATAGCAAAAAGCTATATCCAGTAAAAGTTTCGTCGCGAATTACTTGATATTTTCAGCGACAACTACCAACTTTTTTACGTCTATAAAAAGTATAACTAAATGAGCAAGATGGATACCTAAAAAAAGTACAATATTTGGTTATAATTATTAAATTAAAAGCGAAAATTAACACGGAAATGGCAGACACGGGTTTGAAATGAGACTGGTGACAGGCCAACCGGTATCGCCACTTTCAAGTTTATTTCATTACGCACGCACAATATATCGCGCGATGTCCGCTACAAACGGTTAAGGGATACAGCGCCTTAACCACTGCACTGCTTTGGTGTTGTAGTAGTAGTAGTTGTAGTGGTTGTAGTAAATGATGTTCATCATGAGAATAATAAATATATCCAGGAATTGTTGATTACGCATACAGCGTGATTTTGAACCACCTAGCTTTATTGAAATCTGGGAATCAGAATCCGAATCAGAATCGAAAAACGAAAAAATTAATTTAACCTCTCATAGAAATTCGTCCAGCTGATCGGCGACTTTGTATGGGAAACCTAATTTTCTTATTCGTTTTTCACCTTTTTTTCTTGCAATTCTGTGTTCCATAAGGGATTCTGATTCCCAGATTTCAATAAAGCTAGGGGGTTCAAAATCACGTAGTATAATACAGATTACGCATATATACGGGTGATTTTGAATTCCCTGGAAATATTTTAATGACAGAAAAGAACTCTTAAAAAATATATAATACTTATATGAAAAAAAAGACTTTCCGTATAAATTTGACCAGCTAATTTATATGAGAGGTAATTTTGTTTTTATTTTTATTCTTGCGGGACTACAAATTTTCATATCAGGGATTTTTGATTCTGATTCCAAGATTAAAATGCTGCCAGGGAATTCAAAACCACCACGTTTGTAGTAATTAACAGTGGTCAAAAACTTACGTGAATTAAATAACTTTCTCTTGATTGCGTTCCATTCAACTTTAGCTAGTCAGATAGCGCGTTCAACCTACTATGAAAACGTTTGAAATTAAACGACATCCCTCACCCCGTTCATATTTTTTTACCCTTTACATACCCACACCGACTACAAACTTTTTAATTTAGTATGCCGACGCTTTTGTTTAACGTGTGCTTTTTTACCGCTAAAATAATTCTGATGCAAAGCGCTTTGTTTCAAAAATTTAGTGTCGATATTTTAAACTTGCCAAGTTTTATCTTGTAGCACGTAAAAATATAGCTATTTTTGTGGCGGAGACCGTAGTAAAAAAGTTGTATCGTCCATTTATTTTTAAACATTTTTATGGGATAGACTATATATTAATAAACTAGCTTTCACCCGCGGCTCCACCGCGTCAATGTCGATCCCTTTGGAACAGTACCTACTTTTTCCCGGGATAAAATGTACATGTCCTTCTCCGTACCCCAGACAATGGGTATACATTTCATAACGATCGGTCAGTGATAGGGTGTGAAGGCGTCACAAACAAAATTGTTCGACAATCGTACCACCCGACATAAATTAAAATTTCAGCCCTGGTGGTAACCTGGATAACTGGCAGTCAACTACCGTACGTTTTAATAGAAATTTCCTGCCACGTACGAGCGAACTGTGGAATGAACTGCCTGCGGTGGTATTCCCGAATAGATACGACATTGGCACCTTCAAAAAACGAATAATTTTTTTCTTAAAAGGTCGGCAACGCTCTTTTCACACCCTAGGTGTTGCAGTAGTCTATGGGCAGCGCTTGCTCGTTTGCCACCCTATGTCATAAAAAAAAACTCACTTTCGCATTTAGGAAAGACTTGGCCCTAATAACAGGTTAGCTCAGTGTGAAATTTCAGAAGCAATAGCTCGTATAGCTTTCATGGTAGTTAATGGGTATTGCGTAGGGCTAAGGGCGGTATAACAATTTATCCTGTGAACTTTGGGCAAGGTTTAGACCTCTTCACCTAAAGGGAAAAGGATCCTGATGGCCTACTTACGCCCACTAGGGCGTAAGCATAATTAACGTATGCCGGGCGCAGTCTAATGGAATAGGACCACAAGTTGCATAGAAATATCTCAAGACCCTCCGTGCTTTATAAGGCACGTTTAGCCGTTGGTCCCAGCTATCGTCATTAAATTACAGTTGTTGCCATGCTAGATGTCATGTTAGATACTATTAGGTGGATTGAAGGTCTGGCACAAGTGTTGGCCACTTGGAACACAGGAATAAAAAAATCCTGAAATGAGATAAGATGAATTCGACTGTTTTTGTTTTCAATTAATCAGGGGTTTAAATGATTTTAGAGGTATGCCCAGCTTGGAATAGTGAGCGTCAGGCTTTATGCGCCACAGTAGGCAATGACCTTTCACTGCCAGCAATAGTACAAGCCATGGCTGGCAGTGGAAGGTGTTGGAAAGCAATAAAATTTTTGCGGAGTCAGTTATGTTAAAAAAAGAAGTGGCGGAACGTGAGCGTGAAGCAGTTGCAGACCCGGTAGAAGAAGACGGGCTTACGCCCAGAATCTACCTCCATGACAAAATCCATTGGGTGGTAGACACGGGGTTTGGTCTACTGCTCAGTTGGACTGGTGCATGTCACAAAAAGAGTTCCTTAACAGGCCAAATATTTAAAGTGAGTTAAAAGGGAGATCGCTAAAGCCGAAATGGTGGAAGAGTGGTAGTAGCTCCACCGTGCCCACTATTCCGGTAATATGGCGTGAAGAGAGCAATCATGTGGTTTTTAGCGGGTGTGAGTCCCGCATAACTGCTCTGTATCCCCGTACAGATCAGTATGCATAACGCATTTTCCACATGTAAAAAAAAAAAGTGGTTTAAATGATAACGAATTAAATCGTCAATGAAAAGTTAGGCATACAAATATTTGTTATAATTATATTTAAATACAGAACTTTTTTATTGTTCTTATTTAATCAATTACTTAATAAATATCTAATGACATAAAACCACTCAAAAGTATGTAAGTAAGAAGGTAAAAATAAATGACAACAATAAGAATTGACATAAAAACACTCATAAAAACAAGTAGGTAAGTATTGCTTACGCAACCATACATTATAAAAATGCGCAATAATCAATAATAAATTACCCTCTATTTTATAATATTTAACTAACTTATATAATAAACCGCTTGCCGTTCCACATTATTTTAGTTTTTCGATGCCCATTTTCAAAGGGTTCATATTGTACCTAATATACCTAACTACAGTACAGTGTATGTGCAATATGTAATACAATAAATGAATTGAATTGAAAGGGTGTTCTAAAATAAACTGCCGATTTTTACCTTATCTTAGGAAGTAGTCCTCAGCAAAATATTTTTACAAACTGTTAAATAAGTTTTTGTAAAAATTTCGTATTTTACAGCTTTATTCGAAATTCTTACCTTTATGTTGTGAAAATTCATTTCATTTTTCAGAATTGTTAGTCTAGTCAACAAGTGCTTTTTAGGTAAAAACTTTTTCGTATTCTCCGAAAAATTATGACGGAGGTGTTCAGTTGGTTTGAGTCCTTATTGTTGGTTCTTCCAATCTTCATGTTAGGTTCAGTTCTTAATTTTTATATAAGTTTCAATTATAATTAATTTTATTCATTAAAGGTCCGAAGTCCAAAGTAATGAATAAATATTACTTAAACTTATTAAATATGAAAATTAAGAACTGAAAAGTTTGGGCACCTACAGGATGGATCGGTCCAAATGTTTCTATTGAAAAAAATATAAACAAATAATTTTCGGGGAACACTAAAAAGATTTTACCTACCTAAAAAGCACTTGTTGTTTATATTATAAAGAGTTTTTCATCATTATAACAGTTCAATGACTGATGAATGACCATGCAATGTTGTGTGCACATAGACTTTATTAAAAAAAAATCTGATGCCATAAAAACGCTGCTTGAAAATTCCGTTTCAATAAAGTAAAAGTATATTATAATGATAAAATAATTAAAATAGAAAGTGATAAAGAGTGTCATCGTCAATCGTTTGGGCAATGGTTGGTAGTTTGCATGACATCGAGTACGCGCGCTCGGCCTCCCGAGCTGCTATTTGCATTTCCCCCATTCATCCAAGTCATTAGTATTTAAGCTTCATTTCCTTACCAAATCCAACAAATACCTATCCTTCCCCATCTTAAAAATGCTTCAGGTGGGCAAAAGCGTCGGAAGCATAATAAGCTAAAGAAACTGCACTCGCCAACCCGCCTGCCAAGTGTGGTGAGTATAGCAATATGGCCCCTCCCAAGGATTTTTTAAAATAAAAATATCCTTGGTCTTTGTCCAGTAGTGGACTTCAGTTTTCTACGGGTGAAATGATGATGATAATCAAAATTGGGTGTGTTTTATTCTTATAGTATCATCATCATCTTCTTCTTCTTTCTTCTTCTCCCTCACCTTTTCCATCATTTGGGGTTGGCTTTGTATGTTGACATACAAATTTCTCTCCAATTTTACAAGTTTTTATTTAGTTTCACCTGTCCCGATGTTTGTCTGTAATCAATTCTTGCAAGTTAAATTTGATCCACTTGCATGAATTTATAAATCGGATGACAATATAATATTATGGAATTGTTGCGCTGGTCTGATGATGGACTCGGAAAGTGGCCATAGGAACTCTTAAACTAAACAAGGTATACCAATCGTGTTTGGGCTCATTTCATTTGCCTTGAAAAACACTTTACAGAGTAGATTCGTTATAATAAAAGCTTGTAACAAAAATGTAATTTTTGCAAAAGAACTTGTTTCTATTGCCTACCATAACGAATTAAATAAAAAAAAAACTATCTAGCAAGATGATAAAAAGATCGGATATTTTTCTCTTGCATCAGGCATTCTCATCTATATGTATTGAAAAAAATGCTGTCAACACACCCTGCAAACAAACTTCAGCCACAGTGCTCAATTTAATGAATCTTGCTGCTGTTTGTCGGCGGCCATGATGACTATTTGTGATGCACTCTATCTAATTATCCAGTGTTTTATGTTCAATCAGAATGCTGTTTATAGATGCATAATTGTGTATCCAATAAACTAGCTAATCTAAGTGGATTATTGTGAGATTTGTGTTTTCTTTTTTCTTTATAGTCGAACTCTATTACTGATATTATCTTTATTTAAAAGAAGTTTTTATTCTGAAGTGATACGCTAAAAATAATAATACATCTTTTCATAACTTTCCTTTTTTGTAAAAAATAATAATTAATAAATATATAGGGACAAAATGCACAGATTGAACAAACCATACAGTAAAATGGTGAACTTGTTTTGTGGGATACAAACACAACGATATTTTATTTTATAATAATTAGATACTTAAATAAATTTATATCCAAGACCCATGCTAATCTGATAAAGATCGTTTTCCAACATGACCTGGCCGGAGATCGAACCCGGGACGCAAGCAGTTGCGGAACGAAGGAGCCGCAGAGGTAGCCGTTTGTAAAGAACAATTACACATGCATTTTGTGATAAGCTTTTATTAAAAGCGTTTACGTAGTCTAAAGGTCTATGGATGGCTGTTTTGACATGCAGTAACAACAGTTAAAAAGTACAAACGAATATTTATTACTAAAACAAATAAGCTTTATAAATAAAAAAAACTTCTTCCAAAGCGCTACATCGACATAGTGCCCAAAATGCTGGCATTTCCATGTTGCACACCGAGATTGATATGCTGTGAAAAAAAAACTGCCATCTCTTGGATTACCAACTACTCGTACCTTGATAAGACGTTTTTGGCTTGCTCCAGGATCTGTAAAAAAAAATATTTTAGCCAATGTCCTTGTAGGGAAATGGCATTGGTATTTTTATACTTCTAGATCAACACTATCTACAATTACGTCAACACTTCTACAATAATATTACTTATAAAGAGGATCAAATAATCAATTCATCATCAGGTCCTTTTTAGTCTCCACTACAGGAGCACGATCCTCTCTGTACTACTAGGGCCATACTTGGCCAGAGCAGCCAGAGGACTTGGCCTACACTCTCCACGCTGGCCAGACGGGTTGGAGAGGTCTCTTAGATGTTTATAAGCTTTGTTTAGTTTGTATTTCCTGTGTCGCCTTCTACGACATCCACGGGAAGGCTTAGAGTGGTCCTATTCTACTCTGCCGGATACCACACGGCTCATAATCAATTTTTTGCATTGAATAGGCTCCGAAACTATTAGACCGATTAAAAAATTATTTCACCATCAAAATCCTAAATGATCCCTGATGAACATAGGCCATAGAATATTTTCGAAAAATTAGGGATCCGGATGAAAATTTCGTTTGTAACTCGCGGTGTGAAAAAATACCAAAAAATGCCAAATACCTATATCTGCCCATATGAGTCCGCTGGTTTCTTTATAAAAATGTTTAATTAGTTGCTAACATGCCATATGGGCAAGAATTTTTAGATTTTTAACTTCGGTTTATTTTGGTATGTAATGTTATGGTAGGTTAGCTTATTAGTTTTATTTTTAGTTTGTACTGTTTGTTATTCCACAAATACACAACAGTGATTGTTATTATTAACAACTACCTTTTGGGATAAAAGGTAGCCTATGTTCTTCTCCTTTCGAGCTCAGTGGCGTGCCATGGGACAGACCTATGTCCAGCAGTGGACTAGTATAGGTTGATGATGATGATGATGATGATGATGTCCTTCTCGGTAGTCCAGAGAACTTGTATGCAAAATTTCATGATGATCGGTTCAGTAGTTACGGCGTGAAAGCGTAACAAACAAACAAACAAATAAATAAACAAACTAACTCGTTTTATTTATAATATTAGTAAGGATAAGGATAAGGATAAACATTGATTGACTGAACTCTGACACCATAGTGTGCATGGTCGAGTGATCGTGTCTCCTACACGAAATGATGATGATGAAAATTGATTAATTAGTACCTTGACAGACTAGAACGTCAATTTTCCAAGGTATTCGGGGACAAGAACATCGATCAATAAGTAACGGCACCTCAGTGGCTCATAAACAAGCCGAGGAAGCATTTTAATCTCAGGTTTTCTGGCACCCGAGTGACTCAGCGAAGCTGGACGCGAGCCAACGATGAATATTATTCTAGCAGCCGCAAAAATTTTCAATTTCTGTCAATTGCACTTTAAATTATATATTAAAGTGTTGTTTTGATGTCAATGAGGCCGGATTTATGTGATCTTAGGGGGATATTTTATTTGCTAATCTTTCATTTATGAATATGAAGATTTAAAAGAGGGTACAATTTTAATTTTTATTTATTTAAAAACTTTATTGTATCGAAAATTGCAATAGGTAGACTTAATGCTAAAAGCATTCTCTCCCAATCAACCTTTGGGATGTGCCATAGATTTAAAAAAAAATTGCGACTTTTAAGTGAAATGCTAAACGGATAAAATAAGTAGGTTTATCAATAGCAGATATGTATATATTATGATAAAGCAAAGTTTTATATATATATATATATAGTCAATAATCTAATATAGGTATAAGTATCCTTATCCTTACTAATATTATAAATGCGAAAGTGAGTTTGTTTGTTTCTTTGTTACGCTTTCACGCCGTATCTACTGAACCGATCAGCATAAAATTTTGCATACAAGTTCTCTGGAGTACGGAGAAGGACATAGGCTACCTTTTATCCCGGGAAAAAGAGATCCCGAGTATCCCGAGCGTATTCATACTGTACAGTGCTTTACAAGACAAATTAAATGAGCCTACGAATTTATGTTTTTTTATCCGAATTTATTATCAGAACAGGTCATTGACACCATAATATTCGTTTGAATAGTCGGGTTCGATCCCCAGTCAAGTCAAAATAGAAAATTATCGTTTTTTAGATTGATGGGTCTTGCATGATTATTATGTATAAAATTGTTATAAAATATAGTATCGTTTCGGTAGTATCCCATAAATAAAGTTTCGAACTAACTTTATGGCTAGCTCAATCTGTGTGATTTGTCTGTTTATATTTACTGTATTGTTATCTGACTAACAAAAGTATGCAAATTGTACCTACAATTTGCATAGTTTTGTTAGTCAGGCGATCAACCTCTTAACTCATTCACGGATACTGAACCAGAAACAAAAGAAATAACAATAGAATCACGTCTGCAGGCGGGAGTGTCCCTGAAAATGTTAATTTTACCTATCTATCCCTTACGAGGTAGGTACTCTGTCTACCGCGGAAGGGATAAATACGTGATACTATGTATGTTTGTATGTATGTACAAACAGCACTCGTGGAGTTTGGTTATTTCGTCGGTACCCAACTCTTCCCGTTTTGTACTTGCACTAACGGTGCAAGTAGTGTCTAACTACAAAGATTATTTAAAATATCAGCCCAATAGCCATAGTAATAGCGTCAAAACAGCAAGACGTATCGACGGGCAGCTGTGCCCAAAGCGATATTATTAGACTTTATTATCTTAACGTACTACAATGTGTCGTTTGTCGTCGCTCGGTCACTGTTACACGCGTGTATTTAGACATTATAAAATTAGCTTTATTAGCTAAAATCTTCCGCCCGCGACTGCGTTCGCAGTATTCATCATCATCTTCAGGTCTTTTTAGGGTTCCGTACCCAAAGGGCAAAAACGGGACCCAATTAATTTCACTCCGCTGTCCGTCTGTCTGTCTGTCTTTTTGTCCGTCTATCACCAGGCTGTGTCTCATGAACCATGACAGTTAGACGGTTGGATTTCTGTTGCCGCTATAACAACAAATACTAAAAAATAGAATAAAATAAATATTTAAGGGGGCTCCCATACAACTAACGTGATTTTTTGCTTGCTTTTGCTTGCTATTGTTAACGGCAATAGGTAGGCACTTGAAATATTCACAGAATAATTAGATATACATTTACTTTAAATGTAAATAATTAAATAAAAATAAAAATAATATTAAATTAATATTAATTATGGCCAACTATGCCCCTTTAATGCCCCCCGCATTAAAGGGAGTCGCATTACAGTCTACACTCTCCTCGCTGGCCAGGCGGTTTGGAGAGATGTCATTGATGTTTATGAACTTTGTTTAGCTTGTATTTCCTAAGTCGCCTCTTACGACATCCATGGGAAGATTTGGAGTGGTCCTATTCTACTCTGCCGGAAACCACACGACTATTCACACTATTCATTAGGAACTTAATTTCTTTACGACCTAAAATGTGTCGCTTTTTGTCGCTCGGTCACACGCGTGTATTTAACCATTACTGTAAAATTAGCTTCATTCGCTGGAAACTGCCCATAACTGCGTTTGTGTCTTTCCCTCAGGAATTAAGTTTTTCACGTACTACATGCACGTTTTGTCCTTTGTCGTCACTTGGTTACCGTTACACACGTTTCATTTTAAGGTATAATTGACAATAAAATGACCTATCCTTAATAGACAACATATTCTTTTTACCGTGCTAAAGTGATAATGTTTAAGAGTATGAATGGATAAATATTGCTTGCTAAAGCATTTGTTAATCTTTACAATATATTTATTTGCTTATTCATCGGAATAGCACAAGGGCTTCATAATACCTAATATCCAGAAGAAGTCGCGAGCAAAAGGTATAATTCGTAGGATATAAAGACACACAAATAACCTAATATCTACGAATAAGTACTAATATGTAGGCAAGTAAGCAGTATGTTTTTCATCGTCGTCATTTGTGTTGACCAGTGACACATGGTATAATATGTTATTTTTCCAAGATAAGATAATAGTTTATTTGCTAGAATACAGTACAGAATTCTTAAATTATTACAAGCGCTTGTATTCCACCTTTAGATAGGCATGCAAATATTTAAATATGTGATATGAATCTATTAATTAATAATAAATATTTCATCAAATATAAAAAAAAAAAAATTGGTCCCATAGTCAAAATTAAAATAAAGTAAACAAAAATAAAGTAAACAAAGATAATTAATCTAAATAATCAATACTTATCAATAAATAATCAATTTCTCTACCACTTTTCTAGTTAATATTATAATATATCACTAAAACCATAGCACAATACTTGTTTGTCAAAGGATATCATTCAGAAAGTCATTAATACTATAATAACATTTAGATAGTAATATTTCAAATAGATTTTTCTTAAACAAATTGTAATTTAATGTTTTAAGATGCTCTGGTATATGATTAAATATTTTAATAGCCATGCAATAACAATTTTTTGAGTAAAGAGCCAGCCTTTGCGACGGTACATATAATTTTTTTGAATGTCTTGTCCTTGTTCCTCCTATATCCTTATTTTTAGGAAATAGATATTCATGTTTCCTTACAAAGAGACACATTTCAAAAATATACATGCTTGGCAGAGGGAGTATGGAGAGCTTATTAAATAATGGCTTACAACTTTCCATTGGGCCAGCATCACACATTGCTCTGATACACTTTTTTTGGGCTTTAAGTGCTTTGGAAACGTCAACAGAATTTCCCCATAGAATAACTCCGTACCTAAGGATCGATGACACATATCCATGGTATGATGTAAGGGCTGCCTGCAATGACGCTATATTTTTTACCCTTCTCAACACATACAAATTTGTCTAATTTTTTACATACTGTACTGACATGTGCTTTCCAGTCACACATACTGTCAACAGTAATCCCTAAAAATAAAGCTTTTTCAACTTCCTCAACGTCAACATTATCATATTTTATATTAAGCCTTGTTTTATATTTGTCAATATCGTGTGTTCTAAAATTAATTACGTTAGTTTTTGTCAAATTTAAAGTCAAATTATTTTCTTTGAACCATTTATTTATAGCTTCCAGTGTATTACAGATATCTGCCTCATAGTCAATATCATCTCTTTGTTCTATTAATAGAGTTGTGTCATCAGCAAACAGAATACATTTATGATTAATTGAATCTGGCAAATCATTTATATATATTAGGAACAATAATGGCCCTAATATACTGCCTTGAGGCACACCGTAATTATTTTGTCTGTATTCGGAATTGTATGTTTTTTTGGAATTTTCTGAAACACGAGATATGTGCACACATTGTTTGCGAGAGCAAGGATAACTTTCCATCCATTTGTGGGCAGTTCATCGTATACCGTACCGCCATAATTTGTCTAATAGTATATCATGCGATACAAAATCGAATGCCTTAGACATGTCCAGAAAAACGGCAGTTATAGGGATTTTCTTATCAAGGTGTTCAGTTACATCCTTTATTAAATTAAAACAAGCCAAAGTTGTGGACCTATTCCTCCGAAAGCCATATTGCTCTGGTTTAAAAATGTCAAATCTAGTTAAAAATGAATAAATCTTATCATAAACTACTCTTCCTATAATTTTTGATAAGACTGGTGTCAAAGAAACAGGTCTATAGTTATTTAAATTTTTTTTATCACTCTTTTTAAACAAAGGTTTCCCTATTGTATATTTTAAACGAGATGGGTATATGCCCTCTTCTAATGACAAATTGACAATGTGCGCCAACGGGTTGCATAACTGCTTTGCACATAGTTTCAATATATTTGTAGTTATATTATCATAGCCTGTAGAGTTTGTATTTTTCAGACTAATAATAGTTTTATAGATGTCTACATTGTCAACAGGTGAAAAAAATATGCTGTTATTATTAGTCTTTATGCTGGACATATAAGAATTATCAGAAGATGCAGTGTTAGAACCAGCATTTAAAAAATGCTGGTTAAAAAGTTCCGTAATGATAGAAGGATCAGAGTGCACAGAACGACATGGATACCTGAGGATGGTCGACGTCGAAGAGGAAGGCCTTGGAAGCGATGACGGTTTTGACAAAATTTTGCAATTATAGGTCTGATCTTGATTCACACATAGGTTCATCCCTGAAAAAGGGGAGTTATTCCCGCAGGAGTCGCGGGCGACAGCTAATATAAAAACTGATTTCAACCAAACTACATTTTTTATTCGTGGATACGTTTTTAAGTGTAGGTACATTTTAACTATTACCTAGTTCTAGTTTTTAGTTAGTGTTATTTAAATATTATCTTTGATTTAAACAATAATGTCTATTTATAAATTAGATTAAATTTTAAATCGGACTTATTTGGAATGGTGCTCTTTTAAATTGAATTTGTCAAATCGATTCATTATTGACGGAGTAAACATGAAAAAATATTTCAACGAATTCAGAACCTCCTCCTTTTTGAAGTTGGTTAAAAATATTTTGTATTGGTATGTTATATCATTTATAAACTCTGAGTTAAATTCTTTTCCATTTAATTTAACTTTCTCATGTTGGATACGGGTTGACAGCTTATACTCCAAAATTTATTAGAATTCCGAAACGGAGTGGCACGTCTCATTACGCTGGCTTGTATAGTGAGTGACGCAAAAAACTTAATAACTTACATTTTAGGACAAGAACACGGAGCATGACAAGAATCTTCTGCCTTCTTACTAGCATATTTGACAATGCCAAATATTTGAATTAAATTTTCATGTGTGATACTTCAAATTCTACGCTTAGACAAAGCAGGATTCCGGCAGCCCAGCGGTGGATGTTCGTATTGTAAATACGTTCCTTGGGAGGATCACCAAGCTTGGCATGCGGGTTGGCGGGCGCAGTTTCTTTGACTTCTTGTGCTTCCGATGCTGCTGTCAATCGGAAGCATTTTTCAACTGGGGAATGATAGGACTTTGTTGGATTTGGGAAAGGAATGAAGATAATGGAAAGAATATTACTCACTCGGATGAATGGGGGGAAAGCAAGTAGCATATCGGGAGGCCGGCTGCGCGTACCCAATGCGGACCTGCAACTAAGTACCAGACATGCTGTTGAGGATGATAACCTGACCGAGATCTGGGCATACAATACAACATATAAATAAAACCCTGTCCGATCCTTGAAGAGGTGACTGAGCCCGTCAAAATGAATATCTTTTATAATAGTCTTAAGTTGGGAACTAAAAATAAAATCAACAAAAATATTCGGCTGAGCCGACAATTTGTATGAAAATCTATATATATATATATAAAAGGAGAAGCTGGCTGACTGACTGACTGAATGACTGACTGACATATCAACGCAGGGCCTAAACTATAAGGGATAGAAACTTGAAATTTTGCGCAAAGGTTCCTTTTATAACGTAGGGGAGTAGTAGGAAGTACTAAGAAAGGATTTTTGGAAATTCATCCCCTAAGGGGGTAAAATGGGGGTGCAAATGTAGTATGAAACTTTGCCGTTTTTGAAGATATTCGAATGAAATTCAGCATGAAGGTTTTTTACTAAAAGGCATAAAACATGTGAAAAACTTTTTTTTCTAAATTCATCCCTTAGGGGGTTAAACGGGGGTGCAAACTTAGTATGCAACTTTCAGTTTTGACCATTAAACCAATTTAGATGAAATTTGGTATAGAGGTAGTTCGAAGCTGGGGAAATGTTCCCGAGGGATCGACATTAAAGCGGGCGAAGCCGCGGGCAACAGCTAGTTTCAAATAAAAGAGGTACTAGCATTGGTCCCATAGGTAAAAATGTTCATATTAATGGGCTGAATCACCCCATAAAGAAAATGTCGAGGGTAAATTTTCACCCAGTATTGCAATACCAGTGTAGAATTTGTTTGTGTTGTACGAACTAACAGATGGGACTTATTTGCATGGCAGTAGCGGCTCTTACCAAATTGAATGGAATAGAAACGAATGGGAATTGCCTAGTTAGCAGTAAACGGATCTAAACAATAGTTGTTATACTTGGTCCCTTGTATCCTACTGTCCATTCATACTATCACTTCTTCTTTCCTTGCGGGGTAGACAGGTCTTTGAGACCTAAAAACCACGTTTCGCACGGTGGATGTTATGTGGAAAACGAAATCAAAATATTATTAAAATATGTAACAACGGGTTACTCACGTACGAAGTCAGCTACTGGCCGACATGTTTCGACCTCATCCAGAGGTCTTCCTCAGGAAACATGTCGGCTTGTAGCTGACTTCGTACGTGAGCAACCCGTTGTTACATATTTTAATAATATCTACATCTCACGTTAGTTTTAATCAAGATATTAAAATAGCGATCGGTAGCTAATAGCCGTATCGCTTATCTAACATGATTTGTCGAATTTTCGCCCTTTCCCTCGATCGGCTATTACGATCTGCGCGGGTTGTTAAGCAGCGGGTGGCTGGCTGGGGTTTTCACCCAGATCAGCATGGAACTGTATCCTACTGTAGCTTGCTGTAAAGTAATTGTCAAACAATTTCAACAAACATTTAATCCTTATATGCAAACTTTACGGCCCTCCACACATTCGGTTTTTAACGCGCCGGTTGACTGTACATTGCTGTGTAACTCGCAAAAGCTCTTGAAAGTTTTCTATCCGTGACAGCAATGTACAATTCACGCCATGATGATGGCCGAAAGTGTGGAGTGCCTAAGTAGTGTTGTTTTTTACGATTTTGTAAGGTGACAAGTAACGCATCTCTTCATCTTAACTAGATTGTTAAATGCGAAAACGATATTATTACCATTGTAGCCATATTCGTTAAATGTCAGAAGTACATTGGTAATATTTTAATGATGGAATCAGAACCCCCTAATTCTTACTTAATATTATAAACGCGAAAGTTGGTGAGTATGGATGTTTAATACTCTTTCACGCCAAAACGGCTGAATGGATTTGAAGAAATTTTTATCCCGGAAAAACTACTGTTCCTGCTTCCCGCTGGATCGACATTAATGCGAGAGCGAGCAGAGCAACAGTAAGTGTATATTGTTGCCCGCGGCTCCGGACGACATCGATTAGAAAAATAGGTGAGATCTAAGACTAGCTGATCGGTGAATTTGTGTATAAGGTCCATTTTTTTAATTTTTTACAGTTCTATTTCTACAAGAAAAAAAAGGTAACGGTCGGACGGTCTTCCTTCTTTTCAGAAAAAATATTTTTACCGAGAGATATTCACCATTAAGATAATGGCATGGTGGCGCGTCGTCGTTTCAATAAGCTTTATGTGCTAAAGAAAGGTAAAATTTTAACCTTTCACCTTTGTCATTTTAACATTTTTATCTCTTCCATGTAATGCTGGTCTGGGAGAAAAGAAAAAAACTTAATGTGCCTTCTGCTTTTCTTCCCGCGCAGATCGTTAAAGCCGATCGAGGGATTGGGCTAAAATCTGTGAAATCATGTCAATAGGCGATGCGGCTAGCAACCCATCACTATTTGATTCCGTTTTCCATAAACACGCCCTCCAACATGCTAAATATGGCCATAAGGTCTTTAGAACTTGGCTCTGTGGATCCCGCAAGGGAAAAAGACGTGATACTATGAATGATACTATCACCTTTGTGTTTTTTTTTTTAAATAGAGGCCTATCTAAACTTTAATTAGCGTTTGTTATGTTGTTACTACAACAAGTAATATAACATAATCTTCTTATTTATTGTTTGCACAAACACTGTAATTGTTCAAAAGCCTCAAAACATATAACTCCAAAGCCTTTATTCATACGCCGAGGACGCCCTTAATAAACCTGGTCTCAAAGATCGGAGTGTTTTCAAAGAGGCATAATATCGTTCCACAAAGCGGTTTAATCAACGGTTTACACTCTTATGCCTTTTGGGGTTCCGTTTCATAATAGCAGACAAACAACCCTTCCAGTTTTATTGAAGCTATCTTATTATTATTAATGTCGTAATATAATAGTAATAAACCCAATTTCTTGCTCTCAACAAGATCTGAATGAGGCAAACGAGCGGGCAATTGCGGTGGCAATGCACTGGTCGAAACATATTTAATTAAACGCAAAAGCCATTTTACGACTCGATAGAAGAAGAATAGTTCAAATATTTTTCTATATCATGGATCTTATACACATGTATTAGGTTGAAAGTACTGTTTTTTTTTTTATAGTAGATCGAATAGAGAACCTTCCTTTTTTAAAGCCGGTTAATGAAGTAACAGACATAAAAAGAAACAATGGAATTGAGAACTTCTTCCCTTTTTCGAAGTCGGTTCAAATTGGCTCAATTGTTAATAAGCGTTCGTTATGTAAAAACAAACTTGAGAATACGACTATGTTACATGTCTTTGTTACTACAACAAGTAATATAACATAATCTTCTTATTTATTGTTTGCACAAACGCCGTGATTGTTCAAAAGCCTCAAAACATATTACTCCAAAGCCTTTATTCATACGCCGAGGACGCCCTTAATAAACCTGGTCTCAAAGATCGGAGTGTTTTCAAAGAGGCATAATATCGTTCCACAAAGCGGTTTAATCAACGGTTTACACTCTTATGTCTTTTGGGGTTCCGTTTCATAATAGCAGACAAAACAACCTTACAGTTTTATATCATTGAAACTAATGGGAGATAAAGAGACTGAAAACGGTTCACTCACTATTTCGTTGGGATTCCCGACTATAGTTTCGGAGTCATCGGGAGCCCGGGGAGTACGGGACGCGCGGCGGAGAGTTTTATTGAAACAATCTTATTAATGCCGAAATATAAAATACTAAACGGTAATCTGTCCATACATTGGCTAAAAAATCGATTGTACTGATTAGGAAGGCAATACATAAATATTTACGATTAAATATTTGGTAATATCATGGACCTTTTGTCACATGTATTAGGTTGAAATTGCTGTTTTTTAAGAATAGCACACACGAAATTCTATATGAACTTTTGCAGGTAACTACTTCAAGCTTAACATTACATTTTGATCGACTTCAATTAATTCAAAACGATAATTACAGATTAAAAAAACAGACTTCATCCCTTCTTCTTCCACTTTTGACATCCGGCTACTTCTCCTAAGTAATAATATTCAGTTGATCACTCTTGTGTTTGATATTTATTATTTATATATTTTTACGAACAATAAGTCGTATGTAAATGTATTTTCTTATTGGCTTATTAAATAAATATATAAAAGGTTCATGCTAAGTCCCGTTAAATTAATAATTATGTGTTATAAGCGCGAAAGTTCAAAACAGAATATGAAAGAATATTTGTACGGAATCTCCATCAGCGAGATCGTCTCGCGCTTTTCTTTTTCCGGCTCGATATGGAAATTAAGCACAGCGCATAAAGCCATGGAATTTACATTGGAGTGTCCTCAGGCATTTTATTAGTTGTGTCGTAAAGGCGTGACGACGTTTATTGGGCAGTTTCGGAGATCCGAGATTCAATAAGAAATATTGGCCTGTCTTTATTTGCTGTCCCCAGCTGTTTGTGTACTGAAGTCATTTATTAAACTTTAGTCTGCGCTCCGAAAGATTTGTTTGGATACTAACAATACTGATACAAACTCACATAAAGATCCACGCTTGGTCACTTTCATTTCTTAATTAAAATAACCGGCCAAGTGCGAGTCGGACTCGCGCCGTTACTAGTATCGAGCAAAAACGAGAAAAAAATCATGTTTGTTGTATAGGCTCCTATACAACAAACATGATTCTCGTTTTTGCTTAAATATTTATTTTTGTACTCGTTTTTGTTGTTATAGCGGCAGCAGAAATACATCGTTTGTAAAAATTTCAACTGTCTAACTATCACGGTTCATGAGATACAGCCTGGTGACAAACAGACAGACAGATCGACAGCGGAGACATATTAATAGGATGCCGTTTTTACCCTTTGGGTACGGAACCCTAAAAAGTATAAATTAATTTTAAATATATTTTATCTAAGTATGTATGTAATTTCTACTATTATAAGTAGGTATTACATATATTTATAGATACTATGTGCGTGTGTAGTATCTAACTATAATTAATTATAACTAAATATTAGATGTGATAGTTCAGAATTCATAAAGAAAAGTAGGCTGTCTTTATTTGCTGTTCCCAGCTGTTCGTGTACAGAATTAATTTATTAAAATTCAGTTTGCACTTAATTACCCCATAAAATATTATACAAGAAGATTTACAAAATGCTTCCACGGAGAATGCTTCTCTTCCCGCGCAGATTGTAGGAGGCGGTCGAGAGGATCGGCGGAAATCTATGGAAACATGTAAATAGGCGATATGGCTAGCACTCCATCATTATTTTGATACCGTTTTCCACCTATTCAAATAACAGACCTATACAAAGATGAAAACATAAAGGTCCAAGCAGATCGTTTCCTTTAGAAAGTAGCAGAGATAACAACATTGAATATATATAATGAAATTTGTATCGTTTTGGACTACTTTTCCTATGGAACCAATGCTTAAACTGAAAAAAACTAAATAAAAATGTTCGTCTGCCCGGTCAATTTGTATGGTAATGTAAAAAACAATGAGTTCCCAGCATTGGTCTCATAGGAAAAGTTGTTCATAATTGACGGGCTGAATCAGGGGTGATTACCCTTAAAGGGGTTTAAGGGTCCAAAACGATCAAAATTTCACCATGTATAAATAAATAATGATAAATAACATAGATTAAAAAAAAATTGCGTCTCATAAATAACTTATACGAATCACACAGATTGAGCTAGCCCCAAAGTAAGTTCGAGATACTAATTCAACTATTCTATATTTTATAACAAATAAAATAAATATAAATATGATCCTCGTAAAATAAATTGGCTGCCTGGTCTATTTTAAAATGCATTGGATGCACAAAAGGCAAGGCGCCAACGAGGCTCGCTATTGTGCCAAAACTGTAGACGTCACGTCACAGTGGCTTAGCTTATCACGAACGAAAAAAATGTCGATACAAATATTGTATTGCTGCTTCTTCTCCTGAGCAATTTGTAATCAATCCAGATCAGAATCAATGAGTGCATACATTTGATAAATGAGGAGACCTGTAAATGGGTCTCTAATAGATAATGATATCTGATGTTTACGCGATTGTTACACATTTAAATAAAATCACTTTAATACGGTATTATCGCGTATATTACATTATTTTTATACCGAACGTTTCGATAACTTTACAGTTTTCATGGTCGCAGGTAGACTAAGTTGACATTTGTCTTTTGTGTTATAAGAACTATACAAAACTACCGCCTACAATATTTATTGATAACATTCCGGTTGTACGCAATATTGGCTCACGGTGTCTGAAGGTCTTGCAGTCTTGTGGGGAGCTTGAGAGCTTGAGATTTTATTAAATTGATGACAGGATCCCAAGCTGGTGGTAACTGCCAACCATCCTCTTTATTGAAATTAGGATGTTTTTTAATTTCAATAGCCTCATGAAGCATTCTTGGAATGTATCTGTTTTCTTTTGCAAGGACTTGAGGATTATCAAAAGGCATGTAGTGGTTGGGTTTGTCTAAGGCACGTTCACAGACTGCAGACTTGGTTGAGCGAGTTGTGTCGTAGGATACTCAACGATATTATATTTTATAATAGATAAACATCCAAGACCCAGGTTAATCTGAAAAATATCGTATTCCATCATGAACTGACCGGGGATCGAAACCGGGCACTCTCGTGTCGCAGACTGGCGTGTTGACCATGACGCCATATGCGCATTTCATTATGATCAGATATTTCAGATTTTAAAAAATAAATAAAAATATAGGGAATAACCAAACACATTGAGCTAGCCCCACAGTAAGTTATGATATTGTGACGTGGGATACTAACTGTGGGAACTCAAATGAACTATATTTTATAATAGATACAAAAGAAAATAATTTTTAATAATAATTATCTTTATATGTAATATAATATGTTAATAATTAATTCAACAATAATAATAATTGACATTTACTATTTATTTATATTAAGATTTGACGACAATTGAATGATGACTAAAAAATAATGGAATGTATATAATTTTGATGATGATTATGATTTAATGTGTATAGTTGGGTATTTTTTTTACTATGTATATTCTGAAAATTTGCTTGCCTTAGTTTAGGCAAAATACAATGTACCAATGACAAAATATAAGACCTGTATCATACTGTATTTTGGCAAATAAACCGTTCTCATTCTCATAATAATCCAAGACCCAGGTCAATCTGAAAAAGAGATGACTTTCATCATGACCTAACCGGGAATTGAAGCCAGAATAGAAACCAGTACCCTGCTACTTCTAATATACATATCAGTCAAAAAAAAAAAAACAAATCAAAGTGTACTCACACTTTTCATTTGATTTTGATCCGTTACGCTTCCTAAAAATAAAGTTTGTTGGGCAAGTACATTTTTTTGTTATGCAAAATAATACTTAACCGAATTTGTAGCAACTTTAGTTACGAATAACGATTACGACACCATTGCCATAAACGCAATATTTGTTGTAGATGCCGAACAAAGCGTCATGCGTTCGTGAACGTGACGTGCCTTTTGTTTGACATTTTTGGGACAAGCTCAAAAAAATGTGACTTTGTAACTTTTATATCATAAAGAGTTTTAAAATTATAATGGTATTTCTTTCACTGGCATGTCTATATCTTGACCTTCTGTTAACCCAATTTTAGGGGTTGAGGTAGCATTGCCATCTCTTATCATCAAATAGCCAGACTTACCCATCAAAAACGCCGGACTTTTTGCTACCAAAGCTGGACATTAAGAAATATTAAGGATTTCAGACAAAACTATCGAATAAAATTCATATTTTAATGTCGAACTTTTGAATTCCTAAGCCGAATAAGGGATTTTTATCTTGATGAACGTAATTGAATTGATTGATAGTATAAAAAGCCTAATAAAAGCCGGACGGGCCGGACGCAGTCAAATTTGGCTGGACAGGAGGTCAAGAAATCTAACACAGTCTGACTTTAAGGTCGCCACACACTTATCAACTCGTAAACGGCACGTAAACGTATCAACTCGAGCAGTTCAGTATTCTTTGTATGAAACTCGATACTGCAATGGATTCGTAACGTAATCGCCTCGCCTAGGGATCAGCTCGCGGTCTACTCGCGGTCCCCGCGCTTACGGCTCGGGGTCCAGCCCACGCGCTTACGTCTCTCCGTAAAGTCCTTTCGTCGTCGGATTGTACTGATTCTCTTGAATGTTGTATTCTGCTTTCTAATAAATTCTTCTATAGACTGCAGTAGGTATGTTATAAAAGCAATATTTTGACATAAGGAAATACACTATATAAGTTAGCAAATAAGCCTGCTTGTGCCAGCCAGACAGAGCGGTTGGCAAGCGGTAAGCGCGGCGTCGCCCAGTCGTAGCCGAGTCCACGTCAGGTTGACGTTCGGTGGAAGGCGCGGCGAAAGGCGATACAGTGTCGATCGCTTTCCGAATGGATAAGTGTGCTGTGACCTTTATCCGGATCAATGGCAACGCGAGGTTGAGGTCTTCCCACATTTTATGTTTCATTCTGCATTAAATGTATATTGCTAGTACCACTCTGGCTGACTCTACTACTTTTCTGACCTTTGTGCGACTGTATTGCAGCTTCTATTGACTGAACTTTAGATTCTGTACTCTTTTTGAAGTCGTAAGTATTTACGAATTATACTAGACTTGACTACTGATTAGTTTTTTACAAGGTAGGTATTCAATAAAATTTTTATTCTATGAACTAATATCACAATATGGCAATGTCACAAAATTTAAGCAGCCTTGCGAAATTTTATGGCATTGCCGTAGACAAATACTGACGATTTGACCATGACCTCAGGGGTGGAGGGTAACAAAAGTTCAGAAAAAAATAGGAATGTTGAAATGATTTTTGAGTCTCCGGCACTGGTCAAAGATGTTCATTTTGACGGGTAAGAAATCAATCTTAATATCTCTCAGTTGCCTCCCGAAACTGAGATATTAAAAGGCCTAAAAGGCTTAAATTAGCAACCGCACATGAAATGTCTTGTAAATCTGATTCTCTTTATGTGTGGTTCGCTATATCTCTATAATACAACCAGAAAATATAACTTTATTGTCCCAGCATACATCTAGGTCTATATTCTAAACCTAAGTAAAAACATTGGATAGTAGGTACACTATTATTTACAACACAAGATATGCAATCGATAAAAAATCAGTGAACATACATAATATATGTATATATATATATATATATATATATATATATATATATATATATATATATATATATATATACAGTCGAACATAGAACCTGCTCCTTTATGATATTTATTTACAATTTTTTTCTATAACTTAGGACCTATTTCGGTGAGACTTTCGCCGTCGTGAACAGGATGGTGAGCATAACTACATAATAAACTACCAGAGTTTCAAACGTTCCAAATAATAACTATAATATCATGTAACTACTATAACTTATAATACGACACTTGTGTCGTTAACTGTCCATTGTCTACGCTGTGAGCTATTGAAAAGTTATCTCTCATCTGATGACATACAGCGTGGTTTTGAACCCCAGAATTCCTCTTTATCGATAGCCTGCAATCAGAATCCCTAATAGAATACAGACTGGCAGGAAAAAAAGATAATATAGAAATTATCTCAGTCGTTATTAGAATAATTACTTAATTATTCTAAGTCTCAGTCGTTCGACAACAGTATGGATCTATTAACTTTTTTCTTGCAATTCACGCTGTAAGTCTTGTAAGTAGAATCAGGTCACGTGCTTATCATAAACATACCTTACCAATATGTAAATTTTCAAATGCATGAAAGGAACTGGTTCTATTTCAGCTTCAAACTTTTATACAAAGCGTTGAAAAACAGCATTCTACTTTGAATATTAATGGTGCAATAATAGCACTCGTATTTTCATTCAATCATGTAAAGATTGTAAAATGAATGGGCGAATAAAAAGAGCAGTGAGTACTGCACTATGGTAGATTTTATGTAAATGAAGGGTGATTTAAATAGTCCGTAAATTCAAGCATTTTCCGTTCAATTTGTTGAAAAATATCTTAATGTGAAAATTAGTTTGTATTTTTATGACATAGGACGGCAAACCAGTAAGCGGGTTACCTGATGGTAAGTGATCATCGCTGCCCATGGACAACTGCAATACCCGGGGTGTTACAAGAGCGTTGCTGACATTTCAAGAAGACAGACTTCTTAAAATAAAAATAAAAAACTATGATATATATTTCACGTGGATACCCTTATCAAATTTCTCAGTTTCTGAAATCAAAGGAAAAATTGTAACTGACGCCTTCTGTTCCTGACCTCCTTACATAATTAGTCTGGAAGAAATCATACCAGTTGACTTGTCTTCTTCTTGAGTCAAAATGGCTATTCTTTACACTAGTCTTGACCAGAATTTGGCCATATCTACGGCACGATCATTCGCCTCAACCAGATCCTCCACGGTGCAAGAAGTGGGGCAGCTAGGGCAATCCATCAGATGGGCCATCGTCTGGACCGCACCGCAACCACACAAATTATTGTTGGAGAAACCCCGTATTACTCGGGTATCCTGGCATCTTCCAACACCAGCTCGAAGTCTATTTAGCGACTTCCAAACTGTCAAGGGAAGTTTCCCACCCGGTGGAAGTTTCTCTTGAAAGTTGACTTGTAACTGTATCGAAGGTTGTTTTTGTATGTTTTAGCATGCATTTATTTATATTACTAGCTTTCGCCCGCGGCTCCGCCCGCGTCAATGTCTATCCCACGGGAATAGTACTTTTTCCCGGGATAAAAGGTAGCCTATGTCCTTCTCCGTACTCCAGATAACTTGTATGCAAAATTATATGATGATCGGTTCAGTAGTTACAGCGTGAAAGCGTAACAAACAAACAAACAAACAAACAAACAAACAAACAAATAAACAAACAAACAAACAAACAAACAAACAAACAAACAAACAAACAAACAAACAAACAAACAAACAAATAAACAAACAAACAAACTCACTTTCGCATTTATAATATTAGTTAAGATTAAGATAAGATTAAGATTAAGATTATATTAAGTACATATACATCGTTCTAAGCATAAGATGTTATTTATGAAATAAGAATCTGTTATTGGCAGTAAGCTTTATCTATTAAGCTTGTAAGTATTAACTAAGTGCTGTTGATAAAAAAAACCTTTTTTTATTTATTACTCTTGCACGCTTTGAACTTCTTAACCGATCATCATGAAATTTTGCATTCGCGTTGTTGGAGATACGGAAAAGGACATAGGGCACCTTTCATCTCGAATAAATACTGTTCCCGAGAGATTTCTAAGATAATTTTCCCCGTTTTCAAATTTTTTTATTGATGCTTCGCTCCTATTGGTCGCAGCGTGATGTTTTATAGCCTAAAGCCTTCCTCAATAAACGGACTATCCAACACAAAAATAATTTTCCGATTTGAACCAGTAGTTCCTGAGATTAGCGCGTTCAAACCAACTCTTCAGCTTTATAGTATAGAAGATTAGTAAGGATAGAATAGAATAAATAGATTCCCTTTTTTTCTGTAGCATTTTTCGTTTCGCTATTCAAAGCATCGGTCGCAGTGAAAAACCCTCATATTCTCATATGAGTAATCGTTCCACACATCGCGTGCTTTCGTGACCCAAAGGGATATTTCAAGGGCTCGATTTGTCGATATCCATTCGGTCATGTTCGTCGATGAATTTAATTGTAGCTGTTGTGTAATATCGTATCTTACGTTCTTTTTATATTAAATCGTAATTTTGAAGCCCTATTAGTATTTAAAAGTTAGTATTTAATCCTATAACTATAAATCGCCTTCTTTTCAATGAAACATTCAAAATTAGCATCAAAAGTAGTGACTTGCACACTGAAAGGCACACAAAATCATCATCATCATCATTTCGAGTAGGTGTCACGGTCAATCGACCATGCACACCCTGGTGTCAGAGATCTTCGGAACCGCCTCTCGGCCTCTGACGTGGTTCCTTTAACGACTACCAGATGGCCGGGACCACCGGCTTAGCGTGCCTTCCGAAGCACGGAATCATCTTTTTATCAGACAATCAGGTGATTCAAGCCTGCAATGTCTTAACCAAACTGGAAACAACTCAACAAAGTATGCTTCCGGTGGGAGTCGAACCCACGACCCCCGGGTCAACAGGCAAACGCCTTAACCACTGGACCACGGAGGCTGTCAACACACAACTAAAAATCACCTTCTTGCAAACAAAATTAATTCTTTATTATCTCCAAACAAATATACAATAATCTTAAATTAAACTACTTATCAATAACCCTAACAATACTAATAAAAAAAACTTAAAAATAAAAGAATTTAAATCTAAAAATCTAAACTAAGGTGTTGCCCGTGTGGCATGGTGCCAAGAACACTAGCTGCATTCCCCCGCTGAATAGCAATTGCAATTCTTTGCGCGAGGAAAGAGCCAGCCCTCTTGTCACCAGCGGCGTCGACAAGCCTGGGTGCTAACCCCTTAAAGAAATTCTTTGTGCTAGGACCCCATGGACCTAATGTTTCGACACCAAGCGGAACAAATATGTACTCATCAATAAGTGAAGCATATTTGCGCCGCTTGGCGTCCTCTGCAGCCTCCGCCGCAGCTCCAGCTCTCAGGACAGTTCCCCCGAGGCGAGAAGGGGCCACCGTGTCGACGCATGTTGCGTCCCACACGAGAGCCCTTCCCCGCTCCCAGGGGACCAAGGTCAAGCCGTCTGGGCGCTTGCCATCGTCACGCGTTATACCTGGCTCCAAAATGCTTGGAATTTCGGCGGTGGCAAGCGCCCTTTTAAATATGTCGTTGAGGGAGCCGTGGCGGGAGAACCTGCCTGCGCTGCGTTGACAGTGTAGTCCATGGAGTCCGTTTCTGTCGACGGCGCTGCCATACGGGCATTGATGTCGTTCGACAATGGCAGCTCCCAGCCTGAGACCTACGGCGATTCGAAAGCTGCCATTGTCGAGAAGTGTTCCGAGGTTGGCCGAAGGAAGGGCGTGTAGCCAATGACCGGATTCATATTCTGATACAGCAAGAAGCCTTGCGCGGTCAGTGTCACTGATAGAATTTTGAATCAGAAAATTATGATCTCTCTTTACCAATGAAGCATCCCAAAGTTTTTGACGGTTTGGTGCCTCGGGGATGCTGTCATTGGGACAGAGAGTCTTCCAGGCCTCGATTGCATCCGATGCACAGTGTATCTCAGCTAAAGGTGATTTTAAAATTCTTGTACACATATGTGATACACTATGCACGGACGAAAGAAAGGCTGGAAGAGCAACACTAGAAATTTTTCTCACACCGATGCCACCTGATCTAATCGGCAAAGAGGCTTGAATCCAAGCGCGGTCCTCAAGGTTTAAATTTAGAATTTTTACCAACGCATTTTTGAGTGTGGCATCTAAATTGTCTAAAAGATTTGTATGTTTCCATATTGGGCAAGCTCTTAGGACATACGTAAATTTAGGTACAAAAAGACAATATTTAAGGATGGTATAGGCGATATGAGAATTTAGTCGGCCCAATCTGCTGATATTTTTCGAAAGTATTTCTGATTTATTTTCTAAAAAAGGTCTAACGCTTTCCTCGAGTAATGGCGCCCCTAGAAGGAAAAGTGTTCTATCTTCTAAAATTTTTATGCCGGGTGCTATATTCTGGAAATTTTGAATAATAGAATTACGATCACTTTCATTGAATTAAGCCGAAACATAGAGTTCACATTTGTTCAAATTTAGGTCTAAATTTATTTTTTGGAAATTATTTAAAACTCTGATAAGGTCTTTTTTTACCGTATCTACTTTTCCTCCTAAGCAATCGTCATCTAGGAACCATGCATTTAATTTCGAATTTAAATTGGCAACTATGGGGTGGATTCCTAGACTAAATAATGCAGGTCAGAGGGTCACCCTGTTGAACGCCTACTTCTGATGAGATAACTTTATCGCCGTAAAATAATTTTGTGGGAGAACTGTATGATTGCCAAATGTAGTTGTAAATATTGGGTGTGTGGATAGAGACCTCGTTCAATAGGGTTTTCCTATCAATGCTGTTAAACAAAATTATATCTCTAAATCAGAATCTTTAATAGATTACAAAATCGTAAGAAAAAAACCGCCTAAGTGCGTGTCGGGTCACGCGCAGTATAGGGTTCCGTAACGTTTTGTTCCGTGTAACTACACGGCACAAATTATATTTGTACGTTCCGTTTCCGTGTACATTTTATAAGTTCGCCAATTATAACTTGATCTGTTAATCATACTTAGGTTCGTGATAGTTTATAATAATAATAATAAATCTTTATTATCACCACACATACATACAGAAATCTGTTTATCGTAACAACATATTATATTCGGTCATACTTATTGGTAGTTTGTCTTTGAACTTCGTTATACTTACAGAATTTTAGGATAAACATCGTTGTCCTTCACACCATCAAATCAGTCCGTCAAAATAAACAACTTTTCCTATAAGACCAATGCTGGGAAATCAAAATTTTTTCGACATTTTCATACAAATTGCTGGGCTGCAATTTGTATAAAAATGACGATTTCTTTTTAGTTCCTAGCGTTGTTTCCATAGGAAAAGTAGTTCATTTTGACAGGCTGATTGGATGGTTTTAGGGATATAATGGATTACCCTAACATTCTGATAATAGAGGCGTGATTTTTTAAACGTACCTATCCATAAACAAACATTTAGCTGGCTGGAGGAATACTCGCCTCCAAAAGAAATTAAGCATTTTGAGGCAACAGATCCCTGAATCGAAAAACGGTGACTGACAATGCTTTTAAAATACCTATTTATAGGTATGTATTGTATAATAGCCTCTCTCAAGGATTGTTCGTGCCATGGGAAGATATTGCCATACTCACCTCGCTTGGCAGGCGGGTTGGCGAGCGCAGTTTCTTTGGCTTCTTGTACTTCCGACGCTGCTGCCCATCGGAAGTATTTTTAAGCTGGGTAAAGAATGGAATTTGGAGACCTCCGGCTTGGGTCGAGACATGTCGGCCAGTAGCTGACTTCGTATGTGACCGTGAGTAACCCGTTGTTACATACTGGGGTAGAATCTTGCAAGCGAAAGGACGTATTTTGTTGATCGTGCTAATTACTATATTTAAAAATATTAGTTTACATGTATCAATATCAGAATGGATAATAAATGTAAAGCCTGTGATTCGATGATATTCGACATATCATTTATGGAATGCTCCCAAGGGAGTTGCAAAAAGTTGTTCCACCTTAAGTGCCTGGGGATATCTAACGAAAAATTCGATGGGTTATCGACAGAATACAAGTGTACCTGGCTGTGTCCTGAATGTCTGAGCTCCATCCCCAAGAAGGATAATACGAATACACCAATACGAGGTAACATTTTGATGAATAAAACTTTCACACCGAGTAACTTCGTCAATAACGAACGCGGCAGTCGTGTTAATACTCACGACGTATCGTTGATGGATAGCGAGAACAAGATACTGGAGGAGTTACGCGAGCTCCGCCTGGAAGCAAAGACCCGCCACGACGAGCAACTGCGGGAGTATTTACTACTAAAAGATAGGTTCGTAAACACGGAAACCGAACTACAACATCTTAAACAAATGCTGAAGGTAGTTACGGAAAAAGCAAGTAGGGTAGAAACATTAGAAGCCAAAGTAATTGAACTATCGGAAAAAAATGCACAATTAGAAGAGATAGTCCGTGAAAAAGGAGTAACCACTGTAGTACAGAATACAAATAAAAAATCAAGTGCGACAGAAAAACCATCCTTTGCTAAGATAGCCCAACAAAATGTCAACAATACAACTTGCAAAGTACCTGCCAAAGTATGTGCGGCCACGAAACCAGCCGTGATTATGCGTGTGACACAGGGTAAGGAAATGACAACTGCGGAAACCAAGGTTAATAGGGTAACAACAACGAATACAGAAGTTAGAGAGGAAGGGAAGGGGTTGGAATGCAAGGAATACGAGGAAAGCTGGACAGCGGTAAGCAAGAAAAAGAGTAAATATCCCAGTACCGAAGTAAGGAAAGGAGGGTGCACAAGTACTGCGGACATCCAAGGCACTGAGAGGAAGAAGTACTTGCATGTTTGGAGGTTACATATTGAAACTACCGTAGAAAAGTTGGAAAAATATGTTAAAAAGATATGCGGAGATATACCAGTTAAAATTGATAAAATCAAGCATAGGACCGAGCGAGATTACTCCTCATTTATAATAGGCGTGCCAGAAAGTCAGTACGAAAAATTATGTCTGTCGGAAAATTGGGCAGTGAACATAGAGTTTTGTGAATGGATTTGGTTTCGTAGGCCAACCAATAAATCAAAAGATACGCAGTAGTAATATAGAAATCTACTACCAAAATGTTAGAGGTCTGCGTACTAAATTGGAAACATTTAAATTAAATGTATCTTGTTTAAACTCAGATTTCTTCGCTATTACCGAGACTGGTTGTAACGAAAGCATACATGATGCAGAAATAATTCCACCTGGTTATTCAATACTAAGATGTGATCGAAGAGATGGGCGGAAGCAAGGCGGCGCGTTTCTCGTGGCCACACCACGCTTCGAGTTACGTAAGCTACCGCTGCCTAGCGACGTAAACATCGACGAACGACTGTTCGAGCTTGCGTGTGCGGCGGTATATTTGAATAATCGATTTTTATTTATTTGTTGCATAGTCTATATTCCACCCAGTAGTAGCGATCAGGAATACATGATATTGTTTAATATAATAGAACAATTATGTTCTCAGTTTAATGCACGGAGTACATACAGAGGTTTAATGAAATTATAGTGATAGGAGATTTAAATTTATATTCTTGTAATAAGAACATAACATATTATTTTGAATATTTTATTACATATTGTGGGTTCGTTCAAAGCAACAACATAGGTAATTGTAACGATCGATACTTAGACGTAGTACTGAGTACGTTTGAGAGTGATAGTGTGAGGGTGCGTGTGTCGGAAGCGCCACTTGTGCCGGTGGATCCTCAGCACCCGCCGCTCGAGGTAGGGGTGGTGTTGCGCACGCGGGGCGACGCCAGTGGCGTCCATATAAATAAGGACCTGTCCACACACGAGGAAAATTATGAACTTAAACTACCACAATGGAATTTTTACAAAGCAAATTTCCAGATGCTATATACCCTAATATCCAACACTGATTGGACTCCTTTGTATAATTTAGATATAGGAGCTAGTTTGACTTTTTTTATGAGACAATTTATTTCATGTTGGATATATGTGTCCCTAGAAAGAAGCCAAATTTTACTCGACGTACGTATACTTACCCGGAATGGTACACAGGGGAAATAATAAGTGACATAAAATTAAAAAGTATGCTTCATAAGAAGTACAAAAGAAGTGGGTTGCAGACAGATTACGAGGTGTTTAGTAAATGCAGAGCAAAGGTAAAATATAGCATATATAGGGCTCACGAAAAATATCAACATCGCGTACAGAAACACCTGCTGGAGAACCCGAAAGCTTTTTGGAATTATATAAAATCAAAAAAAGTTAAAATATGTCCGTCCGTAAGTCTTTCGGGTACTGATCAAATTCTTACGAAGGCACAATGTGTAAAGGCGTTTGCAAATTTTTTCCATTCGGTGTACAGGACAGAGCATGCAAAACTAGATGTACAAGAAGCGATTGCTGCATCTGGGGCACAGAATGGAGCGGCGCGCGTGCACATAGCACAGCTGCAGCTGGAGGGTGTGCAGCTAGCTCTACAACGACTCAAACCGAAGCGCTCCGGTGGCCCGGATGGAATTCCACCGTTTATTATGAAGGATTGTCGCGCAGTATTGGCTGAACCGCTATTGCACATTTTCAATCAGTATTTGAGTGCAGGTATATTTCCAGACTGCTGGAAAGTATCCAAGGTGGTACCGATACCAAAGGGTGGAGCAGGAGATACTATAGAGGGCCACAGAGCAGTTGCAATAATTTCAAGCCCAGAGAAGGTCTTTGAATCCACGATACAAGCGCACATATACACGCAACTCAGCGGGCAACTCACAGAAGAACAACATGGATTCAGACCAAGTAGAAGTACCACCAGTAATCTCTTGTGCTACATGTCCGAGATATTGCCAATTGTCGACAAGGGGGGGCAGGTCGACGTCGCTCATTTCGATTTCAAAAAAGCATTTGACTTAGTTGATCACGATGTGCTTTTGACGAAGTTGGCCGGCGTTGGCTTCACTCCCCATTTGCTTACTTTCATTGCGGACTATATAAAAGACAGGCAGCAGTACGTGGAATATCAAGGTCACAAATCAGAGCCGTACTTTACCAGATCGGGTGTGATTCAGGGCAGCAACCTTGGACCTCTTATGTTTCTTCTGCTCATTAACGATCTCCCAAAGGTCATAAGTGATGCTAAATGCCTCCTTTTTGCAGATGACCTAAAGCTCTTTTTGCCGGTTGTAAAATACGAGGATTGCGTTAAGCTGCAAGACGACATTAATAAGGTAGTAACGTGGAGCAACGATAACAAGCTACAATTTAACTTATCGAAGTGTTGTACCATCTCCTTCTCCCGAGCACGTAATCCCCTATGCCACGAGTATAACGCAGCTGGTGTCCCGATGGCCAGAGTATCGCAAGTCAAGGATTTAGGGGTGACTTTCAATGCTGACCTAAATTTCCGTGACCACATTGTTACAATATGCAAGAGAGCATTCAGAAATTTGGGATTCGTTCTACGGAACGTCAAAAACTTCACGAACATATCGGCTATCAAATTGCTATACAATGCTTTGGTCAGGAGCCAGCTTGAAGGTGGTGCAATGATATGGGACCCGTACGAAAACAAATACAGTGAAATGCTGGAGCGTGTACAAAATAAGTTCCTACGGTATTTATACAAGCGGATGTACAAAGTTTACCCGTACTACCCGCTTATGTACCCGACCTTATTTATCCTCGGAATGGTAGGCTACAATGAACTCAGGGTTAGAAGAGAGATGACGTTGGTGTCTTACCTTTTTAAGATTCTCAGAGGAAAAATATATAATGCGGATATACTAAGACTTGTGGGTTTATCTGTCCCTAATAGGTATGTGTGGCGACGACGACAGCCTCCGCTGCTGTGTGTGCCGCACGGGCGCACCAACCTGCTCGGCCAGGCGCCGCTGACGCGTGCACTCCGCACTCTTAATCTCATTTCACACGAGTTAGACCTATTCTGTTGTTCTTTGAACGAATTCTCAAGGGTGGCATATTTAGTTATATGTTATAAATAAGGAATGTAACTACTCTATCGTATTAGGATATTACCTGTAATGATAGATGTATGTGGTGAATAAATAAATAAAAAAAAATAATACTAGTGGTTCTGCGAGAACAGTAGACCTCGCGAGCCCTTACAATCAACATCCACATTTGCCCTTCAGTGCTCTAAAATATATATGTTACTGATATGCTAATTGACTAAAGGATGATTTTCTTCAGATACTATTTCCCAATCCCCGCTGCTCTTAAGACGAGGACTCAAATGTTTGGTACCTTCGCTCGGCAAAGGACTGATCAAGTGCGCGCAAGGGATAGCGCTTGGCGGTTTAGCCCGTGAATGATGAGATAGGAGATAGTCTCGAGTCGCTCAAAGAAAAAAACGTAAGCGCCAAATTCGTTATTTCTATTTTATATAAAATCAGACCGGTTAATTGTATTTTCATATTTACATTTTGATGAATTACTAATAACCTATCTTTTAGTCTAAAAATCATTATTTCATTCGTCGCATTTAAGCTACAATAACAAAAACTCTGCGAACGAAGACCATTTTTCAAAAAATATTTCTATCGAGAAAATTTTATCAAAACGTATTTTCATCTTCAATTTTTGGAGATGAAATAGTCAAAAATCATATTACTTAGATTTGAAACTCCTAATTTAAGTATTTTGCGAGATAAATAAGGTTCAGAACGACCTTATTTACAGTGGTATCCCCTTAATTAGGTACCAGAGGAAACGGAAATTTAAACCTTTATTTAAACCAAACCTAAACATTCCCTTACCAGAAGACCCGACCAGACCCTTTTTTTAAGAGGAAACACTAAGCTCAGAGAATTGAAAAATAGATATTTATAATATCTATTGCTGTCGCGCCGCGTGCCCAAACAAACCCCGCAGAGTGCGATAGAGATAACTGCAGCTCGGCCGGAAAAACCAATAAAAAGTACACAAAGTTAACGCTTCGTAGTCCTCTGATTTCTGTTCCAAAACTTAACCGATTTACTTAATTTCTTTTTACATTAAAAATTTAAAATAAGCTATGGCTGTTTCTGCGTTTCTTTTTCTTATATAATTGCCCAAATTTGTTTTCTTGATGTTTGAACACAACGGAAATTCGTACCAATTTTTCATGTTTTTGAAGGTTCATATCTTTTTAAATAATTTAATTATGAATAAATTTTAACATAAGGAGAATATTAGTAAAAAATCATTACTCTATTGGTACTATCCGGCGAGGAATCAGGGGACTACTCTTGTATGGAAACACGGCCCTTAAGCACCATGTTTAGTATGCTTTTGTACCTTCGATCATTAAGTTTTGTACACATTAACTAAGTTGGAGTGATCCTCTTCAAGATCGGAAATATCGGAATAGCGAACTTGGCATGGGTGAATGGGAGGCAAAGTTTAAGTACCCGGTTTCATAGTTGTTATGTTACCAATTGGTAAAAAAATTAATAGGACGCATTAGCGTTAAAAATTATTTCAACTATTATGGCAGATAAACATGCGAACTTTACGTTAAGAAGTGGCCGGCATCTATAAGCCCTGGGTTCAAGTCACAGGAAAGCATGTGAACTTTTTTTATTTATTTTTAATTTTTATTTCAGGATTCTAAGTTTATTCAGTGTTTTCAATTATAAAAGTAATACGCAGTATCATGCTTTAAGCCAAAAAATATTTTTCATATTTTGATTTTTGTTCCTTAGGGAAAGTTTTTCAATTTCACTCCCTCTCCCACTTCACGTACTTCAACTTTTTTCATAAATATACAGAAAATCGATTTCAGACAACTTTTGGGCACATTGCCGACTATTTCACTTTCAAGTTTATCGTATAAAAAAGTTGTTTAGACAAAAAAGTTGCGTCTTAATGAGAATAACAAAAAAGTCTAATGACATTTTTGATTTTTTTTCCAAATAGCTGTGCTATGAGTTTTTTTAAGTTTCGGACCCCCATATATGCGCCATTTTTTTAAATTTCGAAAATCTGGCACTACTAAAAAATTTTATATAATTACCGAACCTGCTCACAAAATTTCATGAGAATCGGTTGAGAAATGCGACCTGTAGGCGAGAACAGATAGACAGACAGACAGACAGATGGACAAAAGAATTTTGGGCCAGTGGAAACTGAGACGCTTCGCTCGCTTCGCTCGCTCGGTCAATTATAATAATACTAAACTATTATACTTGTAACGTCTATCTATGTACAATATCCCTATGGTGTTTGTATGATATTTTGTGCCCAATAATAAGATAGTTACGTACGATTACAAACCATGTAATAAAATAAAACATTTTCTTTTATTTCAGGTACATATCATGCACCATGTGACATCCTACAAAGGTATTTTAAGTGTTATATTTTGCATTCAC
This sequence comes from Elegia similella, assembly GCA_947532085.1. Taxonomy (NCBI): domain Eukaryota; kingdom Metazoa; phylum Arthropoda; class Insecta; order Lepidoptera; family Pyralidae; genus Elegia; species Elegia similella. The sequence goes on along the minus strand of OX383933.1, from coordinate 21,301,649 downwards.
GAAACTATTTTGTATAATAAAATAAGGTGAAAAATTTCAAGCGGGCGGGATTTGAACCTGTAACCTTAAGTCTATGTACGCCTTACGCTCTTCCAACTGAGTCACCGCCTGTTCTAATCTAGGAAATTCTCGAAAAATTCCCGAAATTCTCCACCATATCCCACATAAACGTATTAAGGCTTACGTCACCTAACACAACTACTTTATTTCTTAATTTAATAAGAGTATCCTACAAAGGTTTCAGAAGGCAGATCAATGCTTCAAAATACTTTTAGTCTGACACGTTGATTATCACATACAAACAGGTGTGTCAATAAAAATTAATAGGGTCCCGTTTTTACCCTTGGAAACGGAACCCTAAAAACGAGTTGAACACCGGGAGTGCCGCCATAAGTGACAACTCCGCGTGGTAAAAAACGGATCCGGCGGTCTCAGGTCACGTGTCCATCTTACGAATTTTCTATCAGGTCACGTGTCCTGACGCGAGTTTAACATTTTTTACCTATCCCAAAAAGTTCACAAAGCCGCTAAAGAAGTTTTTAGTTTAAAATAACGTGAGACCATTATTATTTATTTAATATTATTACACCGACTAAAATACGTGAGTGAAACCGGTTGTTGTAATTTAAGGTTTGTCAATCTTCTAACGTCAATGGCTTTACGTGCCTTTTGAAGAAGACACGTTAAGCTGGCTGTCATCAACATACGCGAAAAAGATGCTAGTCTTAAAAATATAAAAATGAAGAAAATATGACCCAGATCGCAGCACGTTTTTACATTAATTTAAAATATTGCAGCAAAATGGATGACATCAATTTTGATGTGAACCAGAATTTGTCAAAGTATCACGCTCGGTATTATCACATTCCAGACTTTTTCAAGTGATATTTCTGGTAGAAAAATGGTTGAATCTATCTATACGCATGTCAAGTATTATTACAAAATTAAAACTAAATGTATTGACCGAGCGACCGCGAATCGCGAGCGAAACGTTTCAGTTTATGAAATTTTTTTAAAGTAAAAACTTCTCTAAGCCCTTTGGTCATTTTTTGAAATCATCATCATCATTTTGTGAATGTGACACGGTCAATGGATCATGCACACCCTGGTGTCAGAGTTCTTCGGAACCGCCTCTCGGCCTCTGACGTGGTTCCTTTAACGACTACCAGGCCTGAACCAACGGCTTAACGTGCCTTCCAAAGCACGGAATCATCTTTATTATCAGACAATCAGGTGATTCACGCCTGCAATGTCCTAACCAAACTGGAAAGAACTAAACAAAGTATGCTTCCCGTGGTAATCGAACCCATGACCCCCGTGTCTACAGGCAAACGCCTTAACCACTGGACCACGGAGTAGTAGATAGAAAGCTCATAATATTTTATAAAATAAGCTCCTGATTTATGTATTCGGTCTGTCGATGTCTAACATGTTATATTATTCTGCCGTAAAACGAAATCCCAAGAAAAATAATGTAATTTTTTTACAATCTTTTTTCTACCCTTATAGTATTAGGTACTGAAATTAATATCAGTGCTTACCTGCGTAAACAAATTATACATTCCTTTACACTCTAGGCCATTTTATAAGAATTCTCATGAAAATATTTTCATTTGAGCCTTGATTTATTAACAACTTAAGATACAATAAATTAACATTAAGTTAAGTGCTTAAGCTTAATTTTACATTTTCTCAATATTAGTTTTGTTCTTAAATAAATCAAGTGATCCGATGTAAATGAATTTAATTTGAATATTTAAGTTGAAGTGAGTTGTAAATTTATTCACAGTTCTTTTAACGCTACAGATAAGATAAGATTTGCTGTTGTGATTTGCAAAATAATTACAGTTCATTTATTATTTTAATTACATTTCATATAACTTTTTTTATAGTCATTCGTGTCCCACTGCTGGGCAACGGCCTCCCTCCATTGTTTCCACATATTCTTTTCTTATGTTACATTCGCTCCAATCCTTCTCGAACTGATTAAGATCATCTATCCATATCTTTCTCGGTCTTCCCCTTTCTTTTTCATAAAACTAAAAGTACCTACATACATACATACACATACATATTATTACGTCTTTATCCTTTACGGGGTAGACAGAACCTAAACTAATAAGAGGTGGAAAACGGAAACAAAATAGTGATGGGTTGCGAGCCGCATCGCATTCTTTAGATTTTTGCCCAACCAAATGTTTTTTTTGTTAATTTTATGTTATACAAATTAATTTAATAAATTTTGCTACTCCTTATCTGAGGGTTTTCCCTGCTGCGTCCTCAGCGTCGAAGCCCGACTTCCGCTATTACGACAGCATTCATGCTGAGATATAATTTAGTGAAGGTTTTTACAGTCAGTTTCTAGCTTAATACATTTTCCACCATAAGTAATTTTGAAAATGTTAGTCCTGTACTCGTGGCATAGCACCCGCAATGCCATTTATATCGCTCGATAAACTATCCACATCTCGCTCTTTTATATTGGGAAAACAAGATGGCGATACTCGCTGTGCCATTTTTTTTTTAGTAAATCAACCTACGATGTAGACAACATCCAATGCATATCACTTTTTGGACGGAGATATCAAGAAAATCGAGAAAAAGGAAAAGGGGGACTTTTGCCCAGCAGTTTGAACATTATTCTTTAAGATTTAACAATAATTAGACGTTTTACGTTATAATAGTAGAATATTGCACTGAGCAGAAAGTAATTTATTCTTCTCTCGTACTTTTAATCGTCTAATTCACTCGTGCTGTTTAGAGCCCTCGCTAACGCTTGGGCTCCAAATAAACACTCGATGCAATATAAATTACTTAACACGAGGTGCATAATCTGCTTTTCTTCCAACTACCACAAGAAGAGTATGTGAAAAAACTGAAGAAAAATTACCATCAGTGAAAATTTTGTTGTTGTTTACATCTCAGTACATTTCTGTCTTTTTTTCTTTATGGCCAGTATTTTTGTTTTAGGCCAAACTATACACACGTCCAACCTTTTTTTGTGACATGTGACACCTATGGTCAAGCGATATAAAAAGAAAATTAAACAGTGCAGTAAGGATTTCCATACATTTTATCTGCTCTAGAGCAGCAAAGTTCCGCTTTGTGCTGGTTATGTAGTGCAGTTATGATATTATTGCGGCATAGTTTTAAAGTGGAAGTGTCACACCCAAAGATATTACAAATTCTAAAGTCACTCCTATGTTGGGATCTACCTAAATGCAAATTACGCAGTAAAGTATCCATTTTGTTATTTTAATTCTAGTTTCAGCAAAGTACGTTATCTATCCTCGGTTGTACAAAATATGAACTGGCAAGATAATGACCAGTGTACACAGATCCGGTAATTTACAAATGCGTGAAAGCGTTCGTTGACTCATGTAATTGCAACTTGGTACAAATTATGCGGGATCGTGGTCCGCTCTTGTGTGTTTAGGCGAGAGTCAGAATAAATAAAAGATTGTGAACATATGACACAGGCTTTGTGTTAATTTTTTGAAGGTGAAGCATTATTGCTATGTATGAATAACAAACAATGAAGCGGTAGTGGCTCAGTCATTGAATGGCTCAGTGGTCTTAGAGTGCGACCAATGAGCGTAAGGTCCCGGGTTCCAATCCCACCCGGTTCAACCTGTACCTTTGAGTTTGTAGACTAGTTAAACAAATATTTTTTTTTAAAACAAATTTAATAAAACTGAATTGATAACCTCCTTTTTTAAGTCGGTAAAAAAAGTCAGTTTCTTTTCAAAAAATGTCACTGACAAGATCATAGCTCTTAAATGTCAGAGAAAAGTAACGAACATTTTCTCAGGTTCACGATGGATAATATTTGTAAAAAAAAATATTTTTAAAACAAGCTTTTTATTTTTTTGGGAACAGAAACAAATTAGGTATCTATTTTCATATATGATCCGAGCCTACAAAATCAGAGAGATATTCGGAATATGTATCGAGTTCGAACTGAAAAGGCGTCGATATTGAATTCCTATAAACATATCTGCGTCTAATTAATTTTCCTTCCGAATGGCATCGGGCGCCTTGACAGCCAATCTCGGGCTATATGCACAAGTTTTCCAATAAACCAGGAATTTCACGTCTTCAGTGGGACGTTAAATTTAACTATTGGTGACAGACATTGTCGTTTCATTATACTGAAAGTTGCGTAGTTAATTATACGAGCTAGTAGAAATTGAACCTTGAAATTGTGATTGGAAAAGTAGGTGCATACATTTTGCACAAAATAAAAAAAGTCGGCCAAGTGCGAGTCGGACTCGCGCAAGAAGGGTTCCAGACCGTTATCTAAAAAAACGGCAAAAAAAATATGTTTGTTGTATAAGAGCAGTGAATATTTAACTTAATATTCTGTGAATATTTCAAGCGTCTACCTGTTGCCGATATAAATATCAAGCGATATCAAGCAAAAAAAATCACGCTTGTTTTATGGGAGCCCCCTTAAATATTTATTTAATTCTATTTTTTAGTATTTGTTGTTATAGCGGCGACATAAATACATCATCGGTGAAAATTTCAACTGTCTTACTATCACGGTTCATTAGATACAGCCTGGTGACGACGACATCTCAGAGGACATCTAAAAATGTATATTACTGAAAAACTACATGCAGATTACAATAATAAAACAGAATTCAAAACCATTCAATATTTTTGGAGATACTGTCCAAATTGAACATAAAAACAATTGTGCAACACATAATGCCGCGCTACGCACCATCAGCATCACAATTGAGCGCACGACCAGATGACCCGGATACACGCTGCGTCGGCAATCTTCACGAACAACACACAACCAAATATCATCAAATGTGTATAGGATAAGAATTATGTATATAAGCTAAAATAATTGTAATTAAAATCAGTTGTAACTTTGGATTGGAGTTGATCATTTCCTCCCTGCTCACCACCAGCACCGCTGGTTAAGTGTACCTATACGCTTGAGCTCTACGTCACAGTTCCCAGTACGATCTGGTGGAACCGCTGCACTACCCAGTGTCTACTGTGTTACAGCATCCCCCCACTGCGGCCAAGACACCCTTAGCCGTCATGCTGATCAGTCCTATGAGTCTGTAGGATTGGCAGTGGGTATTCATTTCACAACACCTTAATTCCTACCCAAACTCCATCTGTAACCTTAGGTCTCTTGGTTACAGATTTCCTGTACTTATCTATATATTTATTTATAACACCGTATGGTTAGGGCTAGGGTGTTAGGTACACATACACACCAGTAGGGAAGGTTAGGAACTCCGTCACATTCAGTTACACTCACACCACATACATTTACACATACACGCACATCCAAATACGCACCCATGAGGGTGATAGAGTGAAGAGTTAGGAGTTAGGTTTTTTTATGTGCAGTGTTGGATAAGCTGTTCACGGATTTATCCTACGTCTGCACATACTGAATAAGGCATCTAAAACAAATGTTAGTTGGATTGGACCACTAACTTATTACGTCAGTATATGTAGGAACCTCAATAGTTTGGTCTTCATTGATATAAATTTGACAGATAACATTGCTGTGGTGTAATCGCAGTGTAACATTGCTATGGCTTTCTTTTTCAGAGAGGCTTTGTCACCACCAAGGACAAGGCTGAATGGGCTAGACCTCCTTTACATCCCGGTGTAATCGGGGAAATAACAAATAAAAAACCTTTCACGATTAATTAATGCATTTGGATTGAATATTTTTGTTTTCCGTTATTACACCCACAATATTTCGTAAATACCCAATTATGTCTAATGACATTTTACAAAGATCACAAAAACGCTGTACAGTTTGTACAAAGTCTTTGTAACCCGACAATACTAATTTCAAAGATTTTTCTACCGGGGCCAATCAGGCCGGCGGCCATTTTGAGTCATCCGAGAAAATTGTAGATAATGACGCTCAGTCACTGGTGTTTATTTTTATTGCAAAATGCCCTCTTTGTGGTAATAACAACATAGGAAGCGTTTTATGTTCAATAGTTTTTCTTAAGAAGGTAAAGAACGATATTGCAACAAGAAGGTAAAGAACGATATTGCAACAAAATCGTCATTTAAATAAATAAATGTAAAGTTTGCCCGCTGAGCATTTATGGTGAAACTGAAACATGCAGTTTAGAATTAAGAAGAATTAGGCCGTTAATTATTTGTAAAATTTACAGTTTCCTGTTTCAAATTTTCCGGATGTTTTTTTTCTCGAACCAACTCACGAAATACTGCTGTTTAAAATGTGACATTGAGGGATCGACGGGAAAGTGATACCTACCAGAACCAAACATTAGTACCATCAATTATCTTCTACCACACACAACGTATACAACTTGATTTTGAACCCTCTAGCTATATTGAAATCTGGGGATCAGAATCGCTAATAGTTCGCAATTCTGTGTTAATTGCAAGAAAAAAAGGTAAAAAACGAAAAAGAAAATAAGGTTTCTCATACAAAGTCGCCGATCAGCTGGACGAATTTCTATGAAAGGTTTAATTTTTTTTTTGTTTTTAACCTTTTTTTCTTACAATTCTGTATTCCATTAGGGATTCTGATTCCCAGATTTCAATATAGCTAGGAGGTTCAAAATCACGCTGTATAGTGTCTTAGATTAATTATGTAGTTACATTAAATGGTAATATTTATGTATATAAACGGGACTTAGCACGAACCTTTTTATTATTCGTTTCCGTTGACTCTCGCAAAGAGTCTCGTTGCGATCACGATAGATGTAACTCCATTGAAACGTCAAGGGAAACAAATAATAAAAAGGTTCGTCTAAGTCACGTTTATATATATAACTATGTGTTTAAAGCGCGAAAGTTTAAAAAAGAATATTAAATGGTAATTATTTGTGGTCCACAGCAAAGATTTTGTTTTACCAACTTTGCCTGTGACTCTAACAATGTTCAGCCTCCATTGACCTGCAATAAATATGCACCCAAGTTCCTTTTATATCTAAGTGGTTAACGACAGTGCTGTCACAACTTTTACAAAGTATAAAATGAAGTCTCTTCTGCTATCTGTTCGCTTAGATCTTTTAAACTATTTAACAGACTTTAATGCAGTTTTCACCAATAGATAGAGTAATTCAAGAGGAAGGATAATTTACAGCTCTATATAAGTATCTACATTTCACCCGTACGAAGCCGGGTCGTTAGATAACAATATTCAGTAGTTTATTACAAGGAGCTCGATGGATCAGTATCCAGTCAGTAAACTTGGATAATCTTATACCAGCGTTGGTCACTAGCACACGACAAGCAAACAATGGTCATCAATAATTGTTTGTTAACGAATTCGTAGTAATCACTAAACTATATGAATGTTACGATGAATTTAAATGCCCGATTATTTAATCGTGCTCGTGAATTTTCTCGTGTACTTAATAATATGCTTCCATGCTGGTCTGCGAGAATAGAAAAAAAAAAACAGAATTTACGAGCTGCTTGTTTTCCCGCGCAGATCTTAAAAACCGATCGAGAGAATGGGCGAAAATCTGAGGAATCATATTAGTAGGCGATGCAGCTAGCAACCCATCACTATTTTGATTCCGTTCTACAGCAAATACCTATCAGCATCCTTAACTGGCTTTAAGGTCTTAAAAATCTGGTCTCAGTTCACCGCAATGGAAAAAGACGAGATATGTATTGAATAATTTAACATTATATACACCGTGTAAATAGACCCTCGACATTCCCTTAACGGGGTGACTCAGCCCACCAATATGAACAACTTTTCCTATGGGAACAATGCTGAGAACTCAAAAATAAAATTCGACCTTCCCATACAAACTGGCCGGGCGGCGGAACTCTTTTGTATGGAAATGACGAAATTATTTTGAGTTCCCAGCATTGGTCCCATAGGAAAAGTTGTTCATATTGATGGGCTGAGTCACCCCTTTAAGTAAATGTCGAGGGTACATTTACACGCTGTATAGAATATAACTCACACAGAATTCCGTTCACCGATTTTTCATTTCTCTGCGCTGTGTATAATGTAATGATTACATACTTATGTATCCCGATCCCTCTTTCATTTAATTTGGAAAGTGCCAAGCTGCGTCGAAAAAGGCGTCGAAAGTCGGAATCCTGAAACGTTTTAAAATTACTACGATTTATTTGCACAAAAATAGAGTGTTAATGAGACAGGAAATTTTGTGGCGGCAAAATAGAATAATAGCAGTCATGCGAGTGCTCGCACTAAAATAACATCTGCAGTACCTACTCATTTACTTTTTGTAAATACTAGACGGAGTGTGATTTAACGTTTCTTGCAATGAATATTATAACTCGAGAACAGCTGGACCGATTTTGATAGAAGAAGCTGACACCTTAGATTATCATATATACTACTGTTTACCCGACTATCCAAGAAGAAGCGGTTCGCTTGGTCAGCTAGTATATATACAGCATGATTTTGAACCTCCTAGCTATATTGAAATCTGGGATTCAGAATCCCTAATGGAATACAGGAGGGCAAGAAAAAAGGTAAATGATGAAAAAAACATTGGACCTTCCATAGAAATTTATCCATTTGATCGGCGACTTTGTATAAAAACCATTTTTTTTGTAATCAGCCTTTTTTCTTGCAATTCTGTATTCCATTATTATAAAATACTAGCTTTCGCCCGCGGCTCCGCCCGCGTTAATGTCGATCCCTCGGGAATAGTACTTTTTCCCGGGATAAAAGGTAGCCTATGTCCTTCTCCGTACTCCAGAGAACTTGTATGCAAAATTTCATGATGATCGGTTCAGTAGTTACGGCGTGAAAGCGTAACAAACAAACAAACTCACTTTCGCATTTATAATATTAGTAAGGATTAACCACACAGCTAGTATTATATATTTGTATTTGTTTCATAATTATTTATTTGTGCACTCTTCGCGTCGAAGCTTAGTAACAGTAACTAGGTATCAAATTTATACAATTTTCTACATACAGAATTACTTGAAACCATATGGAGTTATGATAAAAAATTGATATATCACAAATTTTTAGTCAGAAAAATGCCGACAGTTTATATGATTTAGTTTATATAGTTTATGATATCTCGCGTAAGTTTTAATGATAAAAAATACTTTAGAATTATGATAAAAATCCCTGACGTTTTCGGTCAAAGCTCACGCAGTTAAAGCTACGGGTATACAATTGACAGTTTGTATCATAAACTATGCTTGTACTGACTTTCGCCCGCGGCTCGCTCGCGTCAATATCGGGATTAGTAGTTTTTCCCGGCATAAAAGGTAGCCTATGTCCTTCTCCGTACTCCAGAGAACTTATATGCAAAATTATATGACGTTCGGTTCAGTGTGCGGCGTGAAAGTGTAAAAAACAAACTCACTTTCGCGTTTATAATATTAGTAAGAATTATATTGTTTGTATAATATAAATGTATAATAAACAAGATATATACCTAGGTAAAACAGTCAGAAAATATTTAACAGTGATGTAAGAAACACGCACGTGAGTCTAGTAATCTAATCAAATACGTCAACCGATTTCCAGTTAAACTAAACAAACAGGCAAATAACTTACTGAATATAAACAGCAAAATAGAAGCAGACAGATTGCATGATAAACCTGTCTGGTATTTTCACTGTTTTTACAGGCTTCTTGCTACCAATGATACTTTAGAGGAGGAAGATGTGGCTAGCACAAAGCAATTATGACTTACAAATTCGGATAATGTAGTAATTTGATGGATAGCTCGCTCTTTCTGAGCTTATTTAACTTCCCGTATTATTTAATGTTTTTATCATGAACTCGCTGCCCCAGCGACGTTTATTTTTAATTTCTGCGCAAGTTTCTTAATATTACATACATCATTTCATCATACAAATGAAAATTGAAGCAAATCGATACAAAACTCTATATTTCTCTCTGGTATATGTTCAAGTTATGTATTTTTACAAGCTTTTATTTAACTTACAATGTTACATACTATGTTTGTTCGGGTGGAATATTGCAACTTAATATACTACAAAAATGCATAATTACCTGTGTGACGTCATTCATTCGACATGGTGCAACGCAACTATTTTTGATGCACTCCGACAATACATTTGGAATGCATCAAAAATAGTTGTTAATTTAATAAAATAAAAAAAAAGTTAATTTGATATACATACGAAAATGGCTCGATGAAAATAACACGAAAAAAGTCTTAAATTTTTTAATTTTAATTCACTTATTTTTCTTTTTCACACCTCGCATTCGCGGTACAATATAAAAGGAATTTTCAAATTCTGAAGGAAGCATCTATTCTTATTTTGATATCATCGGTTGTTGCGATATCATTTATTTATTACATTCAGTACTGAACTGAATAGCTGATGAGAGGTTACCAGAAATGAAATATGGGATGTCACTATCTCTCATCCACTTTGTATTTATGAGATTTCTTCCAAACTGTGAGTCCCAAGATTTTTTGTTATCTTTTTCCTAATAATAATTATGCAGCAACGGCAGCTTGTGGTGAGCTGTTAGTAAGTAACGACATTACGGACCTTATTGGTCCAGGGATCTCGCCCCTGGCGTATCTTCATCGTTTGGGGTGAAAACCCAAGAGGGCTCGCAGAACTCTCCGCTGCCTTAGTTGTTTATCTAGAGAGGAGAAGTGAGCAGGGATGAAAATATCGATACTTTGTTAGTATCGATACTAACAAAATATCAGTAAAAATATTGATACTCAATGTTTTAGTATTTTTTATCAGGTTTTATCGATACCTTATATCGATAAAAATACTAATATTTTTATCAATACCTTATATCAATAAAAATATTAATATTTTTATCGATACCTTATATCGATAAAAATATTAATATTTTTATCGATACCTTATATCGATAAAAATATTAATATTTTATTTGATAAATATATTTAATTTCTTTGTCAGTTATCTGAATCTATTTTTCGAGTGGCACGGTGTTGTTGCTCTTTGTGGTCGCTAATACACAATTATTTTGTCTGTGTAAGACTGATATAAACATCACACGCCTCCCGAAGTTATTTAGGGCTAAATTTACAGTATAATCAAAATCATTCTAAGAAACTTAGCAAAGATTGACTTATTACAACGTAGCGCTTGGTGCATTTTCATGTTCATTCATGTAATTCGAGTTCGTGTGTAGTGAGTGCAACTTACCTTTTATTAGAACAAATTAAAAACAAAGTAGTTGACTGCACTAGGGTAAAGGTAGACACCTTTTCTTTAAATGTAAAATTCGGCGCTTCTCTTCGTGTTCAAGTTTACCTTCCAAAAGTATTTTTACGTTCGCCCAGTACGTATTTATTTCAAGGATGTTAGATATCATTACCGTGATAGAGGTATTAAAATAAATTACCTCATTAAAATCAGCTGCTACAGTTTTGATAGATAGACATACCTACCTACCTAGTTAACATCGATCAATGTCTCCCCCAGTCTCCGGCGCCCTTGCTATTCTTGACTCCAGTAGCGGTCACGGTTACAATAACGGTGTGAAGAATCTCCGGAACAGTTGCTGCTACCACCCCCAAACAGAGACTGATCCTGGCGATACACGACATTTGCACAATGATGCTAGACGAAAAGGTCAAGGTAGAGGAAGAAGAGACGAGTAGGTTACGATGGGACATAGTGGATCGTCTGAAATCCGAAAAGAGGGGAGGGCACGACAACCCTAAAGCCTGGTAACCTAATTTATCATCGGGAGGGTGACTTTAAAAAGTCACAGCATGGTGTCGGGTTTCTCGTTCACAAATTCCTCAGTAACAAGCTCATAACCATCGAAAGTGTTTCCTGCAGGAAAATATACCTGATTTTCAGAGTATCTAAAAGAAACTCGTTGAAGGTAATTCAGGTATAAATATTTACGGACCGGAACGCACTCAGATGAAGAGGTGAAAGTGGTGTATGAGGATATTAGTAGGGCCATACACGCTTCGGAAATCTATTTTACGATTGTTATGGGGGATTCCAATGCAATATTTGGCAAGCGGAGCGATGAAGAGGCCAGTGTGGGACAATTTGGATATGGAGAATGACGGAATGATAGGCTGGCTGATAGGCTGGCTTATTTTCTGGAAGAAGAGGGACTCTATGCAATGAACTCTTTCTTCCAGAAGCCGCCTCATAGAAATTTACTTGGATAGGCCCAATCCTATATCAAAAAAGAGATAGACTTCATCTTGTCGACGAAGAAAGAGATATTCAACGATGTCTCTTTGATCACCGAATCTTTAGAGGCATCATGAATATCTGTTTCGTCGTCGAAAAGAGGTGGTCCCTTTGGCTGGGGCCTATCCAAGTAAATTTTATATAAGGCGGCTCTCAGACGAGAGAGGACTCGCTTGATGAAGTCTATGCTCCGACCATCTCCAGCTCATATTCAAATGTTCACAGTTTCCAACTGGTACTCTTAAATTGCTTTGATTGCCACGTAACTGTCTACTGTAACGCTATCCTTCAGAATTGCGTTACAGGGCGAGTTAAACAATGGGTTCGTAGAAACTGTACAAGTTGTGTGGTATCAAAGTTTAATAGGTCTCGGCCCAAATACAAACCTCAAAATTTCTGTCCCTAGTCCCAAAAGTTATGGCCGTGCGACGATCTACGCCGCTGCAGACCTTCGAAGACGCAAACGTGCATCGACAACTTAATAGACAAATCCTAAAATCCTTTCCTACCGAATCCGACATTCACTTCTTTAATACCGAGCGTATCACATAATAAGGGCTCCAAAGAGACGATAGAACATAATAAGGGCTCCAAAGGCTTCGCATGTTTATTGGGCAAAGTCGATTAGCAAAGCTGAAGACGAAGGACAGAAGTGTGATGTCGAAAGACCGCGGTGCGGGGAGAGATTGAGAGGTTTTGTGGACAGCTTTACACCTCAGTAGTCAAACCCATTGTCAGCTTGGCCAAAGGACCGATAGCCAAGCTCGCCGACACTATCCCAACACTATACCGAAGATATCCCGGACATCACCCTGTACGAGATTACGATTGCCCTTAAACAGCTGAAGAACAAAACAAGGTCCGGCACCTTGTTCACCAGGACAGAATTACAGCAGAGCTTCTGAAAGCAGGCTAAACGACAGTGCTGAAGTCCGCCAGAGGCTTTTTAATTCCGTTCTGTTCGAGGGCATAACGCCAGAGGCGTGGAACATAAGTGTAGTGGTTCTGTTCTTCAAAAGGGCCATAATACTCTTCTGAAGAACTATAGACCCATCACTTTCCTGAGCCGAAAAGGCTACAGTACCAAAGACCACTTCCATACGCTGCGGAAGGTCAACAGAAGACCAAGAAGTATAACCGGCCACTATGTTTAGCGTTTGTCGGCTATGAGAAGGCTTTTGATTCGATCGAAACATGGGCTGTGTTTCAGTCTCTCCAGCGATGCCGCATAGACCATCGCTATATTGAAGTGTTGAAGTGCTTATACAGCAATGCCACCATGTCAGTCCGAGTACAGAAGCAGGAAACTCCCTATCTCACATTTCTCTGCAATAGAATAGCTCATTCTATTGCAAAAAGGTGTGAGACAGAGAGACGTAATATCTTTGAACGGTTTCAAAGATATTACGTCTCTCTGTCTCACTGCTGTAGAGGATGCCTTTGAGCTCCTGGAATAAGATGGACTTGGCATTAACATCAACAGCAAGTACTCCCTTCGATTTGCCGATTATATCGTTGTCATAGCGGAGTCACAAAAGGACTTAAGTACCATGCTCAATCGACAAATTTGCCATAATTTGAAGTAACTTGGCGCCTATTACTTCAAATTATGGTTAATAAAGTAACTAAAGTGAACATCCCAAGGGGCTATCGGAATGAGTACGTACCCGGATGGAATAATGACAGTGAAAATTTAAACCAGCAGTATCAGGAGACTGGGGACCACAATACTGGAACCATATTACTCCAATCTTTGAACCAACATAGGAGGGAGAAGTGGAAGTCTACCGTCAACAGTATGGATTTCAAAAGCCATTCAAGATAGGATTCAAGTAGAAAGGCATTGAAGGTCCTCATCAGCTATCAGGAAAAGAACACTTACAGAGACTAAACCTGAATATAAAGCCCGACGCTATCGCAAACCGGATAGTAGAAGTTCTAGAACTGAGAGGGACAAAATATTTACTAAACAAGTGAAGAAAACACTGAAATCCCTTAGAAGAAGTGCTCCAACAGGTCAACATCTCTCAAGACCTTTTAGTGTTGGCGAGGTTGTGGAAGGCATAAAGCTTCTAAAATACCGCAGAGCAGCAGGCCTAGATAAAATGTACAATAAATTTATTCGAGCTTTGGGCCCAGAAAGTGTTGGCTGGCTTACTGCTTTCTTCAACCACATAGTACAGAACAACTGCCTACCAAGAGAATTCAAACTGGCAAAAGTAATCGCGATCCTAAAGCCTGGCAAAACGGACCGACCTGAAAACTACTAACCTATTTCCTTTCTCAGTTGTACCCATAAGCTTTTGGAACGTCTCATTCTGACTAGAATAACGCCACACGTAGAAGCTGTTGTTCCGCCAGAGCAGGCTGGTTTTAGAGTAGGCAGAAGCTGTACGGATCAAGTCTTAGCATTAACCACGCATATTGAAGCCGGCTTTCAAAGACAATTAAAGTCCACTGCAGTTTTTGTGGACCTTACCGCTGCGTACGATACTGTTTGGAAACAAGGTTTAATATACAAGATTCTCAAAACGATTCCAAGCAGAGAAATAGCAGACATTATCATGAGCATGCTTAGTGATAGGGAATTTGAAGTTTACTTAGGAGAAGCAAAGAGCCGCAAGAGAAGACTAAACAATGGCTTGCCACAAGGCTCTGTACTAACTCCAATTCTCTTTAACCTCTACATACATGTTCTGCCATCTACTTAATCTACTAAGTTTATATATGCTGATGATATAGCTCTCGTTTACCAAAGTAAAGATTTCACAACTGGAGAGGAAATATTGTCATGCGATTTAGATAAGCTAAGCAAGTATTTCAAAGCGTGGCGCCTAATTCCAAGCGTAAGCAAGACTGAAGTGGCCTGCTTCCACCTTAATAATCGTCTCGCTAACTACCACCCAGCTGTTTTCTTCAGTAGAGAGCCCCTGAAGCACAACCCTTTCCCTAAATACCTTGGTGTGACATTGGACAGAACTTTGACGTAAAGGGAACATCTTCAGAAAGTGGCTGGAAAGGTAAGCACACGGATTAACATTCTTCATAAACTCTGCGGCACTACCTGGGGTGCATCTGCAGAATGCCTCCGAACATCGGCTGAAGCACTGTTTTTTTCTGCTGCTGAATACTGTAGTCCCGTGTGGCTTAAATGCGCACATGTTCAAAAAGTTGATACTAAACTAATGAGGTAATGCGATGTATATCAGGCACAATTAGATCTACCCCGCTTCAATGGCTCCCAGCTCTTAGTCATATTGCTCTTACACACCTTCGCAGAATGCTAGCATTGAAGAAAGAATTTGAAAAGATACAAATGCCACAGGACCTGCCTATTCACCGGCTTCTTGGTCATCCACCTCCCCAACGGCTCAAATCCAGGCATCCTGTATATGTCACAGCTCAAAAACTGCGTAATTTTGATCTCGACCTGACTTGGAGAGATGAGTGGAGTGTGCACACTTCTGGAGCTATCCAACAAGCTATAGACCCAACAGCTATGCCAGATGGATTCGTTTCCAAACAAGCGGGCCTTAAACTGAACATGGACAAGATGAAAATATTGTCAAATATCGAATGTTGCTTCTCGGGTTTTCATTGGGAACTCCATACTTGAAGCTGTAGACCAATATATCTATCTGAGTCAGATCCAGGTTGGAAATTCCAGCTTCGACGACGAGGTTTTTCCACGAATCCGAGTCGACTGGGCAGCGTTCGAGAAACTCTGCAGTGTCTTCTCGACCAAAATATCTAAGTGCCTAAAGACGAAAGTCAATAATCAATGTTTGTTACCAGAATTTACTTACGGGTCCGAAACGGGGTCCATTACTATGGGCCTCATAATAAAGTTCAAGGTCGCTCTAAGAGCTATGGAGAGGGCTATGCTCGGTGTTTCTTTGCGAGATCGAATCAGAAACGAGGAGATCCGTAGTTCATATTCGTAGTCTCGTTTCTTAACGTGTTTTTGTAAGGGTTCTTGGGATTCACGAGGATCTCTAGTTTTTTGGAAGAGGTAAGGACAGCAAGTTTTGTTTTCCTCGAAGCAAGTTTTAAGGCAAATTATTAATGAGTACATCGTCTTCTTCCTTCTTCCTACAAATTTTTGACAGTCTGTTCATCTTGCCACTGGTGGTGACAATCGCCAACTCCCTCAAGAATTGTAGCAATTACGTGAAGCATCAATGATAACAACTAACTGACGTGGTGAAAATTGTACTGCCTTTTTTAGATAGTCGGTTAAAAAGTAGCCTATGTGTTAATCCAGTGTGTCAGCTACTTCAATATAAAATTTTATCAAAATCTGTCCAACCGTACTCTGTTTTAGTAAATAAATATTATTATTATTATAGAAAGCCCTACTGTACCAAATATGGTACGCCCTTCCCCCTAGGCCCACCCTACTAATGGATACTATTTTAATATTTTTTTAAATTTTAGCCACATACACACACACACGACACTAATCAGCTTTTGTTTAAAAAATTATATTTTTTTGCAATAATAATTATCGGCCTAAATGGGTGAATTTACCCGTAAAACATTGATCAATGGTAACTGGGTTAGGTAGCTGTACTTGTCTATCTTACAAAACTGTAGCAGCTGATTTCAATGAAGTCGTAATTTATTTAACTACCTATATCACGGTAATGATATCTAACATCCTTGAAGTAGGTATTTATTTCAAAGATGTTAGATATCATTACCGCGTTACCTACAGCCGCCCAGTACGTACGAGTACTTTTGGTAAGTAAACTTGAACAAGAAGAGAAAAAGGAATGTCTTGGTTATAAATGCCTACATGCAGCTACTTTACAATTTATATGTTTTGATTTTAATGATGTTTGGAATATTTCTTGTTTTTTTTCTACTTATTCCACGAAAAGTTCGTTCGCGACTGTTGTGTACCGAACGCGTAGGTATGTTTCAAATTCTGATCGATTGTATGAAGACAGAATACTGTTACATCACAATGCCTATAATTATGTATATTTTAATCGAACGTCACACTGAAAAGTGGGTATCTAAGACTAAAATACTTTATTTTAGTATGAACCTTAGTAAGAACTTAATATTGTAAATATCTACAAACCTTTGAAATCTTATTTAATGACCAAATGTACTTTACATTTGGTCGATCCATCATCTAATATGTCAATCTTTTTGTACTACATGTTATTGTTTCTTTAAGCCCCTTTTAACATTAAAAGAAAAGACAGACAGTGTAGTCAACTACTTTGTTTTTAATTTGTTCTATTAAAAGGTAAGTTGCATTCACTCACACACGAACTCGAATTAACATGAACAAACATGAAAATGCAACCAACGCGCTACGCCGTTGTTCGCTCTTCTGTCCTGTTCATTTATCCGATGTAAGAAAAGGAGAGCAGTTGTTATTTATGGGCATTGATGTTGTCGCACACACACACATATATTAAATATTGATATTAATTTCGATACTTTGGTATTAATAAAACCTATAGTTCATATTATTATTACAGAATACACTATTTCAATACCTAGATATTAATAAAAAGATATCGATACTCTTCGTGTAAAGGTATCGATACTCCTCATGGTATCGATATAAATCCCTGATTTCAATACCTAGATTAATAAAAAGGTATCGATACTCCTCGAGTAAAAGTATCGATACTCCTCCATGGTATCGATATAAATCCCTGGAAGTGAGAGCTGTTGCTCCAGGTGTTACGTCACAATGTTGCGAGTAACTTCGGAGATAGTGCAGCACCCCTTTTTGCAAGCAATAATCGTCGGCTAGTTTGAGGGGCCCGTCTAATGGGTGACAAGGCACCACCTGCCAATTATAGTCAGTTATTATGATTATGGCAGGTGTCTGACCCTTTGCAATAACCTAGCACAGCTCCAGCATTAAATCAATCACATTTATCAAATCCTATGAGTATATTCATCTTCCATAATGGTCTGGGAGAAAAGACAAAACGTAGAATGTTCCAGCTGCTTCTCATGCCACGCAGATCGTAAAAGCCGATCGAGGAAATGGGTATAATCTGAGGAACCATGTTAATAGGCGATGCGGCTAGCAACCAATCACTATTTTGATTCCGTTTTCCACATAATGCCCACTAACATGCTAAACGTGGCCTTCAAGTCTTATAGACAGAAGCTCTGTCACCCCGTAGGGGTAAAAGACGTGATACTATGTATGTATGTATATTCGAGGCCTTTACGTACTACGTGGGGAATCCCTACGCAAGCAAGGAGATATTAACATAATATTCTACTATGTTGAAGATTCACAATTGGAATAGGTGACTATACCTAGTATACGGCTAGTCTACTCGTAAACTCAACTCCAAACTACCCTAAAATAGCTCTTTTACTAAGAATAGATAAAGTCAAGTATCAGATATGTTTTATTTTATTTTGTCTTAGATTCAGGTCAAATTTGACCAAAAAGAAAAAAAGGGAAAACCGAGAAGAATGTATAGGTAAAAATTTGAATAGAGTGTAAAATAGAATGTCTGTGTTCCATAGAAATTCGACCAGCTCATCGGGTAATTTGAAGTTTATATACTTAATATGTTCAATGCTTTTTAATTTTTCACCTTTTTTCTAAAGGTGAAAATGAAATTCAAAATCAATCTGTATTTAGCAAATCCTTGGCAAATACAGGTTATTTCAGCCGAAAACACCATAAGAAAATTTACTTAGCTTCAACTAGATTGAGAAGTATATAATAGGGCTCTGTTGGTAGCGTGAGCCAAGTTTGCCGTCTCCTAAAGCCGCCATCGCCTGTTGTTTCGACTTTCAACAAACACATAACTTTACTCAGCTTCAATACTGTGCACTTTGACAAACTTCACTCAGCACTGCTGAGCGAACTTACTGACGGCAAACTTATCTTCTGATAGTTATGTCTCTCGTGGAAACTATACCAGGTAACGTTATAATTCTAATTGAGAGATTCTGTGGTGTCTACAAACGTTTATGGTAGGCATAGACGCTATTTTTTTTTAAATCTGTGATGGTAGGTGTAAAAATAACGCTGAAAATAACACCTTCAAGCTATTATTTTCACAACGGGACTTACCGCGATTAATTTTGAGTTTCGACTGATATTTTGTCCACATTGCAACTGTCATTTTCACTAACTGACTGAAACTGTGATCTATGTTGAGCTGTCAAAGGTAACCGAATGGGTTGATTATCTTATCTCTATGGTTTACCCTCTTTCTTCAAATCAATTGCTTCAAATTACATTATATACTTCATCATCATCATCATCAGGTCTTTTTTAGTCTCCACTACAGGAGCACGACCCTCTCTGTACTACTAGAGCCGTATTTGACCAGAGCAGTCAGAGGACTTGGCCTACTATTATATACTTACCTATTAAATAATTCAAGTCAACAAAGGTATCTTTTATCAGAGTGTTTTTTTCCTGGTGTATCCTCAGCCATGAAGCGAGCCCAGAGGTCCGCTATAAGACGGCAATAATGCTTTGATATGATAAGGCGAAAGTTTTTACGGCCGACTGCCTTAAATTAAGTATAATTAATATCAGTAAAATATAAGTAAAATTAAGTACTTACCTACAAATATTTGGCCGTGTCGGGAATCAAACCAATTGACCCTCGTGTCACAGACTGGCGTCTTAAGCAATAAACCACGAAGATCGTCTATCATCAGGAATTAATTTATATGACTATTTTATTTATAACTTTAAATGTAACTTTTTAATATATTTAATAAAATATCAAAAGTCGCTAACAGCTGTATTAGTAATAGCAACTACATATATTCCATAAACGGAGAACTTGTTTTTAAGAAAGAAAAATATGTATGAGGACCTTGTAAACTAATGGAATAGTAACCATGTTGTGTTTAACCAAGTATTTACCTTAAGTAATAGAATAGTAACAACAACCGGTACTTTCACAAGATTTATGTTGGACGTAAATCATTCTCTACGTTATTTGGAGCTTGTTTGTTTCTCATCTCGCAACAAGAAGATTAAATTTACTATACATGTCGAGCAAAAAAAAAAAAGAAAATTACGTTTGTTGTATGGGCGCTCCCTTAAATATTTATTTAAAAAAAAAAATTGTATTTGATGTTATAGCAGCAACAGAAATACGTCATCTGTAAAAATTCAACTGTCTAACTATCACGGTTCATGATGAGAGACAGACAGAAAGATGGACAGCGGAGCGAAATTAATAGGGTCCCGTTTTTACCCTTTGGGTACGGAACCTTAAAAATATAATTAGCCCGCAGTTAGATAATTAAAAAATATTGGATGCGTATTTTTTCTTTTGACGATTTAACAAAGAATTATAAATATAACCCTTTGAAATTCTATTTGACGTCATAGTTTGCTACACTTTTGCAAACTACTACGTCACATGGAATACTAGATTGTGACGTCACGACCCACTCATGAACTTTGACAAGCTCTATCTTTAAAAAAATAAATATAAATAAATATATACGGACAAATCACACAGATTAAGCTAGCCCCAAGGTAAGTTCGAGACTTGTGTTATGGGATACTAACTCAACGATACTATATTTTATAACAAATACATATATAGATAAACATCCAAGACCCAGGCCAATCTGAAAAAGATCATTTTTCCATCTTGACCTGGCCGGGGATCGAACCTGGTCACTCCGTGTCGCAGGCTGGCGTGTTGACCGCGGCGCCACGGAGCTAGTCAATCTTTATCATCTAATTTTTTTCTTTTCTCCCAGACCAGCAAGGAAGATTTTTAGGAAACATGTCTTACGCAAAGACATGTTTCCTAAAAAAATACTATTTAGAATAATTAGTCCGTCTTATAGATTAACGAAAAATATTAGATAAGTATTTTTTTATTTTTTTCTATCAAACAAAAAATGATAAAGATAAAGCGCATTAAAGTTCAGGAGTGAGGGCTCATGACGCAACGCAACAGACCGGTAAAAAGTGTACCGGATAGTGATGGCACGAAGAACTTTAACGGATTATATCTTTATTAATTTTTGTTTGATAGGCAAAAGAAAAAATACGTGTCTAATATTTTCCAATAATCTACAAGACGAACTAATTATTTTGAAAAGTATTTTTTTAGAAAACATGCTCATTGGCTGCCATCTTGCTGAAAAAACCAAGTACCATATTTGCTATCTGTAAAAGCTTGCAATAAGAAAGATTGGACTTAATTACGTTGGTACTAGTAATTATTTACAGAAAATGCTAACAGCAACATGCAACGGTGTTAAAAGTGTACCCATTAGACATAATGTTCTTACCATCAGTATATGCGACAGCACAACATACCTATAACATAGCAAGTAACTGTCTGAAGGAAACTGTACTTGCAAGTAAGTGAGCGAGACGTTGCGTCCCCTAATTGCCTTGCCTCGTAATGTTGCAACGAAGGCAGCTTCCTTCTTATCGAGTTAGTAACGTGATTTTTCTAGGAATTTTTAACTGAATAAAGTTTTTTAGAAAATTCTACATAATGCAATGCAATTTACCAACATATGCTATTTATTTTGTTTATGGATTCGAATAAATAATACTTTTGATAGATAATAACAGACTAAGATACGAGAAGTATCATCATCTTCCCGTGTGGGGAAGAAAGAGTTAGAGTCAATATCCCAATATCAAATGCTCCATTTAAAAATAGTAAAAAAAGAGGAGAACTCAAATCTATTATATCTAACACGAGAGCCAATAATGGTATTATCACAGATTTCAACCAGAAGGTCTTTATTAGACTAGCTTTTACCCGCAGCTTCGATCGCATAAACGTCGTTCCCTCGGAAACAGTATTTACCGGGATGAAAGGTTAGCCTATGTCCTTCTCCGTACTCCAGAAAACTTATATGCAAAACTTCATGATGATCGGCTCAGTAGTTACGGCGTGAAAGCATAATAAACTCACTTTCGCATTTAAAATATTAGTTGGGATTTTAAAGGCGAAAGTGCACATATTATGAAAGTAACAGTCTCTGAAGTAAACTGTTCTTGCAAGTAAGTGGGTTACCTGCGACGTCGTGTCCCATAATTGCCTTTCCCCTTAATGAACGACCATCTGTTGATTCAAATAGCTTCCTCCTTACAGAGTGTGATGAACTATGAACGAATTAAGCGTAGAAATGTACTTTTAATAGTTAATAAAAGATGATTTTTTAAAATATTCTCGTATTCGTAGCAGAAAACTTATATGCAAAATTTCATAATGATCAGCTCAGTAGTTACGGCGTAAAAGCATAATAAACTCACTTTCGCATTTAAAATATAAGTTAGGATTGTACACATATTACGATAAAGTAACAGTCTCTGAAGTAAATTGTTCTTGCAAGTAAGTGGGTTACCTGCGACGTCGTGTCCCATCATTGCCTTTCCTGTTGATTCAAATAGTTTTCCTTCTTACAGAGTGAACTGAACTATGAACGAACTAAGTGTAGAAACGTGGTTTTTCTGGAGATTTTTAACTGTATGAAGTATAACAATTTACATTTTTTACTCGATTTTCAAATATTTTAGAATATTTCAATTAGAAAATACCATATGATGCAATGCAATTTACCTATATATATTATTTATTGCTTTTGAATATTATACTTTGGATTGTTTGTACAGTCATATATTTTAACACCGTCTTCTTCACTTGTGGGAACACATGGAGTCAAGATTTCAAATGCTACATTAAGATAAAAACTAAAAAAGATTAGCAAATGTGCTGCAAACCCTGTAGGTAAATAAATTAAAAATCTATTACATCAAACACAAGAGCGAATAATGGTACTACCATAAATTAATTAATTTCTCATGACACATTATGATTGGTCTAAAGGTTTGACTGGCAGAGAATGCCTTAAGGCATTAAGTAAGTAAGTAAGTAAACATTCTTTATTGCACCATAACTATACGTACAAATATAAACAAATTCTAAAAAATAATACAGTACAATAGGCGGCCTTATCGCCAAGGCAATCTCTTCCAGGCTACCTTTGGGTGACAGGAATAAGTCAAAAACTTGCGTTATGGGTGATGTGATTGAAAATAAGAGAGAGAGAAAAAAAAAAATATAATATAAATATAATTACAAATAGATTTATTAATATAGATAATTGATACTATTAATTCAGTAAAATATATACAACAGAACATTATCAAATATATATATATATACACAAAAAATATAAATAAATACCTACAAATACGACATAAATAAATATCCAAATACACACATCATATACAATAATAAGGATATACTTTCGTTAAGAAGGAGAAAAATGTTAGGGTAATGACATAAAATGACTTTTTACTTGATTTTTGAAGGATGCCAGCGTTTGAGCACTACGTATAGAAATTGGAAGGGCGTTCCAAAGCCGAACAGCCTGGACAGTAAAGAACTTATTATACATCACGGTAACATGTGGTGGAGTTCTAAGTCGAAGATTACCTGCACTGCGTAAATTACGGTCGTGAGAGTCATGAAGGAATACGAAGCGTTCTTTAAGATAGTTAGGATAAGTAGGGTTGAAGAGGATAGAGTAAAGAAGAGAGAGAATATGCCAGTCACGACGAAGTCGAATGGGGAGCCACTTGAGTTGCGTGCGAAACTGAGATACATGATCGTACTTTCGTAGACCGAAAATTATGCGAATACAGAGATTTTGAAGACGCTCAAGTTTATTTATTTGCTCGTGAGAAATATCTAAGTAACAGGTATCGGCGTAATCTAAAATAGGAAGCAATACAGAGTGTGAAAGCGCAATTTTGGTATCCAATGGCAAAAACTTATGCAATCTTCTAAGTGAGGCTGAAGCTCCGAACAATTTTTTGCTAACTTCAGATATTTGGGGTGACCATGAAAGCGTTTTGTCTATATAAATGCCAAGGTTTTTTACGCGGTCGCTAAATTCAATAACCGAACCATTAAAGATTATTTTAGGTAGATCAGAGAAGGGAATTTTAGAAATAAGACTTGAACTACCTATAACAATAGCTTGCGTTTTTTTAGGATTTACTATTAGACCATGGGACATACTCCAGGCAGATATCCGTTGCAAATCATCGTTAATATTTATTATAGCCTGTGACAGATCATCAATTTTCGATTGCGTGTAAATTTGAAGATCGTCTGCATAAAGGTGGTAGGAGGAGCGAAGCGATAAAGTGATAGAATTAATGAAAAGTGCAAATAAAATGGGAGATAATACGCCACCCTGCGGCACACCAGCAGAAGAATAACTCCAAGAGGAATATGAGTCCTCAATTCGTACACACTGTCGGCGCCCGTACAGGTAATTATGAAACCAGTCGATTACAGTTGGAGATATGTTAAGAGAACGCAATACCATTAACAGAATGTCAAAGTCAACAGTGTTGAAGGCATTGCTAAAATCCAACAACGACAACACCGTAACCCGCCTGTCGTCCATACCAGCACGAATGTCATCGGTAATCTTCACAAGAGCAGTAGTCGTACTATGACCAGGGCGGAATCCGGATTGCAGAGGATTAAGAAGGTCATTTACATTTAGGAAGTGATAAAGTTGTTGTTGAACAATACGCTCTAATACTTTAGATAGGAAAGGGAGAACGGATATAGGTCGTATGTCAGAAAAGGATTTAGGATTTGTATTTTTAGGAAGAGGTATTATATGCGCTTCTTTCCATATCGATGGGAAAACGCCGGAGGATAACGAGTGATTTAGGATAGATGTGATTATTGGTAGCAGGATATCTAGGATGGGAAGGATCATATGACGACTAACGCTATCATTACCAACGGCATTCGAAGATATTGATAGTATTGCTTTCCTCACATCACAATCTGCTATCGGACTAAAGATAAATTGAGGATGGTCAGGAGTGGGAAGTAGAGAAATAGAATTTAAAGTGTTTTGTTTGATGTTCTTATCAAACACAGAAGCCGATGAAAAATGATCATTTAGACCATTAATATCAAAGTTATAAGGAATATCAGTTTGAGGTTTACCAACTCCAAGAGACTTAAGAAATTTCCAGACCTTTGCAGGGTCTCCGTTTTCTACGGAACGATGAATATGGCGTCTTTGGGCCTCTCTACAAGCCTTGTTGCAGCGATTTCTCTCAGCAATATATGACTCGCGGTATCTATCAGGGTTGGAACGAAATTTAACTTTGGCTCTGTTTTTCTTTTTTTGGAGTTCCTTAATTTCTACAGTTAGCCACGGCGCCGGCAGATGTTTCACTCGAACTGAGCGAATGGGAGCATGGTGATCATAAAGTTCAGTTAATTGTTTATTAAATTAAAATACCTGATCGTCCACAGAACAAGCATCAACAACTGAGGTCCAGTCACACTTAAGGGCGTCCTCACGTAAGCGTTCAAGATTGATGGAACCAAAATTACGTTTCATGAAGACCTTATGTTTATATTTGGGGGGACGAATTTTATAAGATAATAGAAGGAGATCATGATATGAAAATGCTTCCGCAGGAAATTGACCATATTTAACAACATGATCCGGTGATGAAACAAGAATAAGGTCAAGTAGAGACGGTGTGCAATTCGGAAAAAAGTGAGTGGCATCGAGGGGAAGAATGGTTAAGTTACAACTCTCAGTGAGGGATTTAAGAGAGATAGTTCTGTGATCATTCTTGATGAGACATGTATTAAAGTCTCCTAATATTATAGTGTGACTACAGGAAGGGATTAAATTAGTAAGAAGATTTTCAAGAAGAGAAAAATAATTGATAGATAAAGAGGAGCTATAGAAAACACCAAGAAGGACTTTAGTGTGAGAAAGGGTAACCTCAAGAAAGACGAATTCCGGCTCATTTAAAGTATTGGTTGAGTCAGAAGTGGCAAGAATAGTATAAGAAAGGTGAGAACGCAAGTATATAGCCACACCTCCACCACTCCTATTAACGCGGTCCTGCCGTATGAGCTGAAACCCTGGTAAAGCGTAAGCAGTAGAAGCGTGACAAGATTTAAACCAGGATTCAGAGACAAGGACTGCGTGGATGTTTTTGTCGTCAAAAGTCTCTAAAAAATCAGGATAGTGCCCCGGTATGCTCTGAGCATTTATATGCAGTACATTAAAATTTTTGGCCGCGTCAGATAAATGTTCTTTAATGGTTTCCGAAAGCGGCATCGAGATGCTATGAAAACTATCATCATCAATCATTGAAGAAGATAGAGAGTGAAATGAAACATTATCATCATCATCAGACATGTGTGTGCGTGTAAGTATTAAATATAAACAAATACTTGAAATAAATAAATAAATATAATATAATACAATATACCTATATAAAACTCAATTAAGATATATACCAGCTAGTGCTAAACTAATACTCAAGTCACCCGCTGGTAGTCTGCTGAAGCTAAAAAAATTGAAGACAAAATATAGAAAAGTAGATAGTGTACAAATAACAACGCAATTCGGAATTTAAGAAAGCTCAAGAGTTTAAAAATATGTACAGGCTGCATGTATTCAATATCTCTGCCTGCCACACATAAAAAAACAAAAAGAGGTGCTCAATTACAGCTGCCAAATGTCAGTGTCAAGATATAACCTGTAAAATCTGTGATGTCAAGCTGTCAAAACAAAAAGATACATACAAGACGGTAAAAATTAAAACAATTATTGGGAGGTAAATAAGTAAAATGAAACTTGGATTGTACCCTTTGTAACAAAATAAGGTTACGTAATTTATGGCGATAAAGGACTTATGAAAATGTTAAGTTTTCGACAAGATAAATGGACAACTGTGAAACGAGACAGAAAATTCACGACCAGTTTATGCAACGCACATCATCACTTCCTAGGCAGCCGCTTAGAGCGTATCCCCACCGCAGATGAAGACGACGTCGCCGTCGACGCCCCTGCTTTTGACGCCGATGTTGTCCTCGGCTCACCAGCTGTTCCGCTTGTAGAGGCCTGGGCCTCGGCTGGGGGATTGGAAGTTATAACAGCCGGGGAAGAAGTGATGAGGTGCCGAACCTCACAAATACTACTTACACGGTGCCTTGTACCGTCTGTGGCGATTATATGCACCATGCCGTCTCTAGTCCAGCATTTATTGACCCCAAAGTGCTGTCGAGCGGCCACAAAAGCTTCGTGTCGGTCCTTGGTCAGAAATTCTGAAATAGTGACAGTGCTTCCTTTGAATTTTGTTTTTGAAAACCAAACCTTGTCCTTAATTATGGTGTTCAGGAACTTAACTAAGATGGGACGTGGTTTGTTATCACTGGGTCTTCCTAGACGGTGACTGCGTTGGATGTCAGATTCAGTGATGGGCACAGCAATCCTGTCATTTATCACTCTGACTACCACCAGAGATGAAACCTCCTTGTTTTCCTCGGGAATGCCATTCAGGAGCAACATTTTTCTTCGACTACGCATCTCAAATACATCTTGTTGGCGGGCTAGCAAAGACACCTGTTGCTGGAGACAGTTCAAGGAATCAGTTGTGAATGTCTTGAAGGATTCAAAATTAGCAGCAAGTGCAGCCATAGTCAAAGGCGGTGCATCCTTTACAGTCTGAAGCTCCTGAATGAAATCAGCCATTCTGGTATTAAACTGCAGTGTCATTGTGTTTATGCTATGTTGAATCGCCTCCATGATATGTGAGATTGAGTAAGGATTTACTACCACAGGTACTACTTTGTTAAACTATTTGTCTAAACATAAACTTTTGAATAAAAAAATAATAATAAATAAATTAAAATTAAATTTAAAGAGAGAGCTTTGATTTTAGCTGTCAATGTCACATCTACCCACACTAAATCATTAAGTCTACCTAGTTGTACGTATTTTGTGCAATAAAGTTTAAATAAATAAAAAAATGTTCTATCAATTTACAAGGGATTGCACACACGATACAGCAAGCAAGTCTAAAGTAAACTATTCTTGCAAGTAAGTGCCTTACCCTGTAATGGACGTGACATATGTTGCTCTTACAGAGCTGATAACGTGCTATTTCTAGAGATTTTTTACTAAAGATAGTTTACAATTCACATTTTCAAGTGGTAATTCAAAGCGAAATCCAAAGGAATAATTAATATAATAAACTTTTCCTGAATGAGTTTTACAATATAGCAAGTAACAGTGTCTCAAGTAAACTGTTTCGGAAGTGAGTTACCCGCGATGTCGCGTCCCCTAATTGCCTTACCCCGTAATGGACGACCATCTGTTGCTTCAAATAGCTTCCTTCGTACCGAGCTAGTTTCATGATATTTCTACAAATCTTCAACTGATTAAAATGTATTCTACAATTTACATTTTCAACTCATTTTTTGTGGACTTAAGAATGTTTTGATTAGAAAATTATAGGTGCATTGCTATTTAGCTAGCTGTATTTTTAATTTTCTGACTAAACATTGAAATCATAATTAAAGAAAAGAACCTTGTGATTTTGTTATTTTCTATTTAAATTTTTTCAAGGGACTTATCAAAATCATGCTTTATGTGGGTATTATCTCAGAAGATAAAAATACTACATACATAAGTAATATAGAAACTATTACGTACGGTCGTACTCGTATTAGCTTTACTGAAACAGAAAAAGAAAATAATACTTGGAGGGTTCCCTCAGTGGTTTTAAATATGCGTTAATTTCCTAATAAACAATATCTTTTTCATGTTTTGTCTTTAGAAAAATTAAATGACCTTTATTCATTAAGAAGATCAGATTCATTCATAGACAAAGCAGCAACGTTCAAGTCATGTGCCAAATATAACTTAATTGAAGGGTAACTCTACTCGAAAAATAAATCGTCATTTTCTTACAAAACTGTTCGGTCGGATAGACCATTAGTATGAAAATTGTCTGCTAGATTCGGTATTCATGAACTTATATAAACCAGAAGATGTTCACATCTTTATAAAGTATCACTACGAGTATAGTCAGTACTTACACAAAGACGACAAGATGGGTGACAAGCTTGGACTAGTGGTTTATTAGTCCAAGGTTGTTACCTTGCTTGTTAGCAATGCTAGCCGACTTACATAAGCTTAAGGCGATTAGAGTCCTCAATGACCTTGGGCGTTTGAGCTCCTCGCTCCGCGCCACAACCGCGCACCCCGC
This sequence comes from Elegia similella, assembly GCA_947532085.1. NCBI lineage: Eukaryota > Metazoa > Arthropoda > Insecta > Lepidoptera > Pyralidae > Elegia > Elegia similella. Next base: position 21,272,425 of record OX383933.1, on the reverse strand, counting down.
ACGAAAACATCGATCAAAGACTACACGGCCGTAGGTAGGACAGATGAGCGCTTCATACATTACTGCCTATTTTTTGAACTTTAATAAACGTATTTATATTTATTTCGACTAGTTTTAATAGTTTGATTGCCTAAGAATTGATTGAGTAGAATAGTTTAATTAATAAGCGACCTAAGTCATTATTTTACTTGCAAAAAAAACAGTTTTTTTTTTTAAACAGAGGCGCACTTACAGTTCTGTTCTATTTGATTCTATACTTAAACAGAAGCCAAGAATATACTTTGCAGTTTTATCATAACTGTGTCATTGCCATTCGACATGTCGATTCGACACATCATTCCCTCCGTATGAGCAGGGCTTATTACTACTTATTTATTCCTAGTTAGACTATTTTAATTCCGTGTAAAAGATAGTTAGTTCAGAAGCAGACTTTTCACGCACGGGGTCAGCCGGGCAGGACTTTGGAGTAGACGTCTTCAAAAACGAGTAATTTATAAAATAGGACCCTTTTCAAAAATAGCAAAATCTATAAAAAAACGCATCAAAATCCGTTGTGTAGTTTTAAAGATCTAAGCATACATGGTGACAGACAGCGGAAAGCGACTTTGTTGTATAAGTATGTAGTGATATAAAATGAAGAGGGTCTTTTCATATGTTGGCTATTCCTCTCCGGACAAAATTTCAGTTTTAATTTTTTTTTCGGTTGGTAACATTGAAATTAAAGGATAGTAGGGTAGGATTTACTCAAAACATATAATTCCAAAATTTTTGAAATCTGTCATCATCATTTCGAGTAGGTGTCACGGTCAATCGACCATGCACACCCTGGTGTCAGAGTTCTTTTGAACCGCCTCTCCTCTGACGTGGTTCCTTTTAATGACTACCAGATGGCAGCCGGGACCACCGGCTTAACGTGCCTTCCGAAGCACGGAATCATCTTTATTATCAGACAATCAGGTGATTCAAGCCTGCAATGTCCTAACCAAACTGGAAACAACTAAACAAAGTATGCTTCCGGTGGGAATCGAACCCACGACCCCCGGGTCAACAGGCAAACGCCTTAACCACTGGACCACGGAGGCTGTTCCACTGGACCACGGAGGCTGTTTGTGTGGTGTGGCTGTATTGAAACCTGTACATACCAATGAGTACTCTTGCTGTCTCTAATAATTTAATAATATTTCTGATTAAATTCATAGCTGCATATTTAAAAATATTTTCTCAGATTGTGCAAAAACAAAAAAAAATCGAATACACAACATTTGAAAAAAACCACCTCATGTATACTAACTTTTTCTGTGTAGTTTTTTTCTTCGTTTTTTTCAGACTATTGTAACACTAATTAAGGTTTTTACGAGTAGGTTTAGTTTATGCGATTAAGTATGTTTTTATATGTTTAGTAAGAATAATTTTAATTTAAATAAATTAATTCAGATGTCTTCAATAAATCTACAATCGATAAAAAAATAAATGAAGTCTATGGGAAATTTATTCAGGTAGGAACACAGTTGTGGTGAACTTTGACCACCGCAGGCACGCACGACCGTAAAGAGCGCTGCCGTCCTTTGAAACCACCGAAACTAGTTTTCGGAGAAAATGTATGGGTGACGTCATTGAACGTTCGCAGACGGACGCTGCAATCCTTGAAAATCATACCTTAACTCAGAATACAGAAATTTCTAAGTTTAAAATATGCGATGTTTTTTACCGTGGCTGCCGCCCTTATATGGGTTTGCATCGTGGAATTGAAAATGAAAAGAATGGCAATCTGTTATGAGCTAAGTATTCCGGAATATTCTTCGGAGTGATTACTAGGTTTCAGAGGATGCTTATCGTCTTAGCGGTAGACGTCTAGTTTACTAAGCGTTTTCGCAGTGTCCATTTTTGGCAAAAATGCTTGGTAAAACTAGATGTCTACCGCTAAGACGATAAATTATACTACAATAAATAATTGAAAATCTTATCTGGGAATGCTCAAACTAAACTTTTAAATTATATCTCTGTTCAAGCTCTCATCATCGCATATTTCTTCGATTATTTTTTTTGAGGCATTCTGATCCACCTAAGTACAATTTGAATCTCAATCGAACGTCGTAACACGTATATACATATATGCGCTAAATAAACACAGCGAAGTTAAATTACATATTACTTTTAAAAGTAAGGTTCATTATTTTACACTAATAGATAAATTTAGGTACAAAACGAAACGAGCGAGATATCGAGCGAGCGCGAACTACACTACAACAATACAATTGTACCGTCTGACTGCACTACTCTATGAACATACTTTATATCGTCTCAACACACACAAACAAAGAGAAAATACGCTAGATCGCCCGTAAAAAAATAGCAGCGAGTGACACAGCCTACCCGTTTGAATGCCAGCGGACGACTGCCGCCTGCGCTCGCGCAGGTCACCCTCAACAACAAAACGTCGGAATTCATCTTTTTAAATAGAAAACCATGTTCGATTGCCAAAAGCAACGTATTATTCAAAGAACAAAGAATTCTTAATTTATTAGTGCAAAAATATTTTAAAATATCATAGTCATTTGGGAGCAGTAGGAAATTAAAGTAAAAAATCAATGCCCCGTAATTATTTTTTTAATACACCATAAAAAGACGTAAAGAAAAAATGAACATGTTCAATAAAGTCCTTGAACTGTTGTCTCACATATATTTTTTTCAACTATTCCTGGCCAGCAATAAAAGAGGACTAGGCTTTACAAAATGCTCATTTGACGGAAATTGAGGGATCTAATCGCCTTAACCGCTTCATGTACATAAGCATATGATATTTTTCAGGTGTTAATACAATAAGTAATAAACAAATAAAATATTAATAAATATTTATGCGCAAATCACACAGATTGACCAAGCCCCAAAGTAAATTTAAGACTTGTGATAAGGATGCTATTAACTACATCATATACAGCGTATAACATAACTAACGACGTTCCTGTAAAGGGCTGAGTCAGCCCGTCAATATGAACAACTTTTTCCATGAAACCAATGCAGGGAGCTCATTTTTTTTTACATTTTCATACTAATAGCACTTTTGTACGATAATACACTTTAGTATGAAAATGTAAATTTTTTAAGTTCCTAGCATTGGTCAATCAAAAAGTTGTTCATTTTGGCGAGCTGAGTCACCCCTTCACGGGAACTCCGTTGGTTATATTACACGCTGCATAGATAAAAATCAAAGACATAGGTCGATCTGAAAAAGATAATTTTCTATCTTGACCTAACCGGGGTTCGAACCCGGCACCCCCGGTTTGGCAGACTGGCATGATGTCATCATGGTCATCATACCACAGAGCTCGTCAAAATACTCATCATCATTTCGAGTAGGTGTCACGGTCAATCGACCATGCACACCCTGGTGTTAGAGTTCTTCGGAACCGCCTCTCGGCCTCTGACGTGGTTCCTTTAACGACTACCTGATGGCAGCCGGGACCAACGGCTAAACGAGCCTTCCGAAGCACAGAATCATCTTTATTATCAGACAATCAGGTGATTCTCGCCTGCAATGTCCTAACCAAATTGGAAACAACTAAACAAAGTATGCTTTCGGTGGGAATCGAACCCACGACACCCGGGTCAACAGACAAACGCCTTAACCACTGGACCATGGAGGCTGTTAAAATACTAATACGAAATACCTAACTTTAAAAATAACCCTGAGACAAGAAATCTCATATCTTTATAAAGTAATACTATTCAACTCGGTACACAAAGACGTCAAGACCCGTGACAAGCAGTACAGGGATTCACACAATAGCGTAGTCGATTTTTAGAGTTCCGTACTCAAAGGGACCCTATTAACTTCACTCCTCTGCCTATCTGACTGTCTGTCACCAGGCTGTATCTGATGAACACTCAGAATATACTAGTTGTTCTGATGATAAACCGTAATAGGTATTCAGTTGACATTTTCATAGATGATGTATTTATATTGCCACTTAATAAAAGCAGAATAAAATATTTAAGGGGGGCTCCCGTAAAACAAACGTGATTTTTTTTGCCGTTTTTTGCTCGATATTAATAATAGCAACATGTATGATTACGTACCGACACCGGGGCAGAAGTAATAAAATGGTTATAATGTAGTGCCTAATGTCGTATAGATAATGGTACGGAACTCTTCGTGCGTGAGTCCAACTCGCACTTGATTTTTTTTAACTGGTTTCCATAGTCTTTTTAGCTTTATCAGTCACAATTACTATTTGTCACTAAGGGACTTAATGGCAAGTCTCCTGATGTTGCGGTCTCATGATGATAAAACTGCGTAATGACATCGAACTATTTGCTGACGAAGTCGCGGGCAATCTCTATTCAACTTGGCAAAGGCGACAAGACTGGAAGTTAAGAAGGATATACCGGAGACAAATTTCTGTTCTCATGAATTCCTTCTCACAGTTTGCGAGATATTTCCAATAATTCTCGAGAATTTCTCAATAATTACTGTACTTGAGAGAAAGAAGAAGAAATTCTCGGGAAAAATTTCCAACCCGTCTCACCATTCTCGAAAATTTCGAGCACTAGATAAGACCCGTGACAAGCAGTACAGGAATTGACACAATAGCTCAGCTATTGCATGCATATGATATTGATATACATTTGAGTTAGGATAATAACTCAAAGAGATGGACCGCCCGATGTTCCAGACATCTGAGCATTATTATCGCTTACGTATGTTAAGTAACCCAGGATGCAGTCCCCACTGGGATGGGTGAACGCAAAAAAATATATCTCAAGATATTTCGAAAAGCACGTTAAGCTATTAGTCGCGGCTGTCATCATTGATAGCAGTCGTTAAGCTTTGACTGATGTGCAGGCAGCTTGAAACATCTGACACCACAATGTAGGTCACTTACACACGTCACACGAACGACAACAATAGGATACTAACATCAGTAAAATGAAAAGTGCACTTTGTATTTGCAACTTGGCTCCAAGTTTTGACACCGAATATTTATTGTGAAGTTAAAGTTTCAGCATGAAATATTGCATTTTCACACTGTCCAGAACACAAGTCATATTTTAAAACTTCAACCAACTGCAATCCTCTTGAAGGCTCGTTGCGCAAGATTTTTGTGCATTTGCCTTTTAGTCACTTCATACGACATCTTAAAAAGATACGAAATGGTCCTATCGCTGTCAGGGGTAGAGGTATCAACTGCCTGTTCGATGGTTGTAGGAATGGCATCAGGTACGCGCGTCCGGCTTCCCGAGCTGCTACCTGCTTTTCCTCTTGAATTTGAGTGAGTACTCAACAACTTAATTCCCTTGCCAGATCCGACATATTCCTATCCTTCCCCAGCTCAAAAATGCTTCAGATGGGCAGCAGTAAGAAGCACAAGAAACCAAAGAAAATACGCTTGCCAACCAGCTTGCCAAGCGTGGTGAGTATGGCCCCTATGGAACGAAGAACCCTTGGGAGAGCCTATGTCCTTCAGATGACTTTTTGCCACTGTAAAATGATGATGATGATGAAATAAAAATGTATTATCTATTGTGGTAGATTTCACTAGTCTTTTGTAGGGTATCACAATTCAGCTCGGTACACAGAGCCGACAACTTGACTCACAATAGCTCAGCCTGTATGCATGTGACGTTTGCATGCGTCGCTTCGAGGCATGACACAAACATCAGTGAAATATGCATAGTGCACGTCTATAGTTGCAACTTGGCTCCCAGTTTACGCTGATTATTTACTTTGACGGAGAATTTCCAGTATGTAGTATTGCATTTTCACAATATCCTAACCTTAGATTATATCTACATTTAATACATTTCACAGTTTAACAGTTAAAGGTCTGAAGATTTCTACTAGAAGACGAATATAAAAACTACATAACACAGTCCTCCCCCTCATCTGAGCGTACGGTTACATCTTCGATTGTACCTTCAGTTGTAGTGATCCATAGGAATTTTATTTGGATCTAAGTTCTTTGTCTTTTAGTTGCCTCGTACAACATCCATAAGAAGACGCGAGGTGGCCTATTTTAGGGTAGAAGTACGTCTGACACATATCGGCAAACAGAAGTGTAATGACTCATCACGGTTAACGTCACAGGTCTGTACTAATATTATAAAGAGGTAAGATTATTATGTTTCTTCAAAATAATCGTCATTAACTGCACTGCGGAATCTATTGATGTCTCTGTCCTGTCATCTATAGGTGAACGCAGACTTGAGCCGCATCGCACGCGCCGCAGTCGCCGCATCACCTGAAACAAAAGCGACTGCGACGCATGCGGTGCGGCCAAGTCTGCGATGTTCCCGGTAACATCCTCACCTAACATGCATGATGCGGAACCTAGGGTCCGAGGGTAGGTCCGGGAATAGATACGGATAACTGTGTAATAAAACCGAAATTATATACTGATATTATAAATGCGAAAGTAACTCAGTCTGCCTGTGAACTTTTCACGCTTTAACCATTGAACCAATTTGGATGCAATTGGTGGTATGGTATGCAGGTAGTTTGAGACCCGAAGAAGGACATAGGTTACCATTCATTCCGGGAAACTCTAATGTTTCCGAGGGATCGATATTGACACGGGTGGAGCCGCGGCCAGATGCTAGTATTTCATATAGCTAAATAAACTATTCAAATAAGTGCACAAAGACGACAAGACCCGTGACAAGCAGTGTCATTTACACAATAGCTTAGCTACTGTATGCATATGATATTTGTATGCGTCGCTTTGTGTTGGTACACTGACATCAGTAAAATGCATAGTGCACTTTGTATTTGCGACTTTCCTTTCTAGATTTGACACTGAATATCCTCATTGTGACGTAGAAGTGCTGGTACGTAATAAACATATTCATTACTTGTAGATGAAGTGAGCGTGTCTTATATTGAATAATAAGAAAAGCTTGCTATGAATATAGCTAAATAGGTTTGTTCTTACTACTGTACCATGATAATTATGTTCCCTATTTAAGGCAAATAAATATTTTTAATTTTTTTTTTTAATTAAATTTTGAATGATCTTTGCGTGAAGGGTTTTTTACTATTTTTGTTCATCAATTTTTTACGAATTTGGTTGGTCTCTCTCTCTCTCTCTCTCTCTCTTATCCAAGCGTATATTCGGAGGAGGCAAACTTTTTGTCGAGGTTATGTTTAATTACTTTGTACGACATTCATATTTTATAACGGAAACCGTACAACAACAAGCTGTATTGTCTTATGCAAGCAAACACCAGTATTTATAAAGTATCATTATTTAACGGGGTAGTTCACTTCACCCAAATGCCTAAAACAGCCGAGCACCGCTGACCGGAAAACTCACAAGTTGTCCGGTCAGCGGTGCTCAAAATTTTAAAGCGATGGAATAAACGCTTGCGACAATAGTACTTTATTTTTATGACATTTAAAGCAAACGCATACTGGTGACACAACAGTATTCAGACAATTTTGTCGTCGGCGAAAAGCGCTTCAGTAGCGCACCGAACAGAATAAAATAGTTTTCATCCATAGAAATTCGTCCAGCTGATCGGCGACTTTGTATGGGAAACATATTTTTTTTACAATCAGCTTTTTTTCTTGCAACTCTGTAAGTATTCATCATCAACCGCCATCTTAGTTCGTTGTATGAAAATATTCTTAATAACCCTCCTTTATAGTACAAATTTGAAACTCTGTGGTCTTAACAGAAGTCTGCAAACTTCAGTGTCAAATTGCTCACAAAGGAAACCCTCAAATTGAAGGGACTAGGCGTAATGACGTGAAAGCGATTTAATTAGTGACTGCCGATGTTGGGGCCATTAGCAGGCAATTTCTAAACAGTACACTCAGCTTCTAATGTTTGGGCTCAAGCCCATCTACCTTACAGATAATAATTATTAAACTATACATATAATAAAACAGTAAAAATATTTTGTCTGTACATTTAGAATTTTTGACTGAAATGGATAGAGGGACACTTAAAAAGAATAATAGAAAGCAAAAAAAAATTTTTGTCTGTCTGTCTGTCTGTCTGTCTGTCTGTCTGTCTGTCTGTCTGTATGTATGATCACGATTATCTCCGAAAATACTGAACCGATTTACTTCAAACTTTCACCAATTGCTTTGTTTTAACTCAGCAAAACATCTAACGTTTGTTTCATCAAAATCGGTTCATTAAAAAAAAAGTTATCGTCATTTGAATGAACTCAAGGTATTAGTTTGCCTGCAAATATACACGGTGAATTTTTTATCGTTTTGGACCCTTAAAGGGGTGACTCAGACCATCAAAATGAACAACTTTTCCGATGGGAACAATGCTGGGAACTCAAAAAAAATTCGACATTCCCTCCCATACAAACTGGCCGGGCGCCGGGACTCTTTTGTATGGAAATGACGAATTTTTTTTTGAGTTCCCAGCATTGGTCCCGTAGAAAAAGTTGTTCATATTGATGACCTGAGTCACCCCCTTAAGGGTCCAAAACGATCAAAATTTCACCGTGTATAGCACTTAAATAGTAAGTGATTAAATAATAAGTGACATAAGAAAATTTAAATACAAAGTCAATTCATCATCAGCATGCATTATACCTATTCATACTAATATTATAAATGCGAAAGTAACTCAGTCTGTCTGTCTGTTTTCTTTTAACGCTTCAACCATTGAACCAATTTGGATGAAGTTTGAGACCCGGGAAAGGACATAGGGTACCTTTTGTCCGGGAAATTCTACTGTTCCTGAGGGATGGACACTAACGGCGGCGGCGTAGCCGCGGGCAAACGGCAAACTAAACGAAACTGCTGCGCCTAGAAACTTGAAATTTGGTACAGGGGTTTTTTTAATGATGTGAGTGAGCGCTAAGAAAGTATTTTTAAGAAATTTAACTTCTAAAGGGGTAAAATTTATATGGAATTTTCTCATTTCTGGACTTAGAAGTAGGAAAGTAGGTATATAAGTCCTCGATTAAAATTAAAAAAGATGTGTGTAGGTAGATGAAATTTGCAAAATTCCCCCCTTAAGGGATTAAATATATAAAATTTGTATGGATATTTTCTCATTTCTGGACTTAGACGTGTGAAAATAAGTAAGTTCTAGGTTACAATTAAAAATATCTGTGTAGGTAAAATGGACGATATTTTCCCCTGAAGGGGTAAAATAGCATGGTAAAGATAGTATAGGAATTTACTCATTTCTAGACTTAGAAGTATGAAAATAGGTAAATAAATTCACGATATCAATTGAAAAAGATCTATGTAGCTCAACTGGGAAAAAATCCCCCAGAAGGGGGTAAAAGTTTGTTTGGAAATTGAAAATTTTCTGATTTCTGGACTATGAAGTATGAAAATAAATAGGTATGCAAGTTCTCGATTACAATTAAAAATATATGTGGGTGAAATAGACAAAATTCACTCCTAAAGGGGTAAAATGGGAGGGTAAAAGTTTTAAGGAAATATTCTCATTTCCGGACTTAAAAGTATAAATAATATCCATACTTCCATACTAATACTAATATTATAAATGCGAAAGTCGTTTTTTTACGCTTCAACCATTGAACTGATTTGGATGAAATTTGGTATGGAGGTGTGAGGCCCGGGGAAGGACATAGGGTATGTTTGATTCCGGGAAATTCTACTGTTCCCGAGGGATCGACACTAACGCGGGCGGAGCCGCGGGCAACAGCTAGTAATATATATAAGTACACCTCATATATTTTTTGATTAAAACTAACGCGAGATAATAACATTATTTATATGTGAATTACGGGTTACTCACGTACGAAGTCAGCTACAGGCCGACATGTTTCAACCTCATCCGGAGGTCTTCCTCAGGGCGAATGTGAACCGAGACGCGCGCACGGAGTCGTCCCGATTCGCACTGACACTAGTGACGAGCGACGCGGCATGCGTGGGCGGCGCGGGCAGCGCGGTCCGCGGCTCGCTGAGCTCTCTGTGACAGTGCTGGGGTTGATGGGGGTTGCTGATGTTCTGCATTGATGATTCCCGTAGCTTTTCTGGGATCCCCATTTGCGTCTTCATCATCATCATCAGTGGCTGACATTGCGCGTACGTGAAAAGAGCTCACTGTGTCAAGTTCTGCTGGCTGAACATGGCTTCTACTGTCCGTTTTCTGAAGCAATGGTTTCCAGGTGACGGGTAAGCTCCAACCTCCATCGCGATTGAAATTCGGGCGTTTACTAATCTCTATAGCTTCTCGTATTTTACGAGGGACAAAGCTTTTCTCTCTCGCTAAGACTTTAGCTTTGTCAAAGCGGATGTAATGTGTAACATCCGACTCTATCGCGTGCTCGGCGATGGCTGACCCGGTGCTGTCCAATTTCTTCAGACTCCGTATATGCTCATGCAGCCTTGTTGACACATGTCGGCCTGTAGCTGACTTCGTACGTGAGTAACCCGTAATTCACATATAAACACCTCATATATTTTAAGATTTTGTTAGAATATGAGATTGCATACATATTATCATGTCTCTTTCCATTGCGGGATGGACAGAGCCCAGTCTAAAAGCCGCGTTTAGCATGTTGGTTGGTTTTAAGTGGAAAACGGAATCAACGTAGTGATGGGTTGCTAGCCGCATCGCCAGATGATTTAACATGATTCCTCAGGTTTTCTATGGATTTTCTTCCCCCTTCCCTCAATCGTTTTTTACGATCTGCGCGGGATGAGAAATAGCTGCTATATTCTACGTGTTTTATTTTCTTTCAGACCAGCATGGAAGGTGATAAGATTAGAATATGAGATTATGTTTTGTTATATTAGTTATAGATTTGATACCTGACCAGCTGACTTTTTATACTGACCAGGTGGTCGGACGGCCTGACCAAGGTCGCAGGAAAACGCTGGATGCAGGATGCTTCCAACCGGTAATTCTAGAAATCATTGGTTTTGTCCAGCACTGGACTTTTAGCGTCTGATATGACGATATTATACTTTCTATAAAATTGCTAGGTTCGACCCGCGGCTCCTCGCGCGTAAATTTATATGCGTCGAGAACAGTAACTTTTCCCGGGATGCAAGATGTCCTTCTCCCCAGGCCTAAAACTTTCTCTATACCAAATTTCATCCAAATCGGTGCAGTGGTTGACACAAGCTGTCAGACAGAGTTACTTTTCATTTATAAAATTAAGTACCTATGGATTAAAAACCAAGACCTACTATTTTAAAATCACATCACAAAAAATCAATCAGCTGCTCTATACATTCTAACACTTACCGATGCCCTCCTGCCTATATACACGTAAATATGTTATGTCTGGATGAGTGTCCCGAATGAGGTTACGCAATGGAACTTGAATTTGTGTGGTATAGCTGTTTTTTCATCATTATTTAGGAGTAAGTCTTAAAAAAGTTTTGATTTCCAAAGTGATAATAGATCCTCTTTCGAAATGCCCAAATATTTTTAGGTATATTTTTGTAGTTTTCGATAACGTTACAAAGAAGTAAACACTCCGTTAAAATAACATCACTTAACTGTCGTGACATTATTTAAGATTTTACCAAATGTTTTATCTACAAAAGGTAAATATTTTTATTCTTTGTGTCACAACCAGTCTCAGCCTAGCCTAAAGAAAACAAACAATATACAAAGTTTGAAAGGAATTTTAGAGTCTGTAATAAGTTTTTACGAGAACCCTTTGTCCTGGACGCTCAACAATGTACCCTGTCCTGATGATATTGCACGCGTGATTTAACCACATCATGGCTATTGTACCGGAAATATTTTACCACATACGAAGGTCCGCACACATTAGTGGCCGCAAAAAGTCACCACATTGTGCTTGCTGATAAATTCGTTTTGTTGCCTGTGGTTTTGGTATTTATTATATCCAAACTAATATTATTGCGTGAGTTTGTTTGTTTATTTCTTTCTTTGTTTTTGACGCTTTCACGCCTTTACTACTGCATATACTTTTACATAAGTATGCAAAATTTCATCTCAAAACAACATCAGATGGTGTAAGTCTAATCATTGATATATAATAGATCTCCAAAGCGATGAGTCCGCCTTTGTACCATAATTGTGTTTTTCTATGCAAATTTTCTATGCAATCTTGGTACTTAAGAATTTCGGCGGTTATTTTAGCCCTCCCACAAGATACGTTTTTAAATGTTTTGAAAGCTGGTTTATACGCATGCATAACTGCATAATCATTGAAGGGGAATATTTTGAAGAGCAGTAAATAATCTTTATTTATATTTAAACCATTCTTCGTTTCACTAACTATTTTTGGAACAGCCCACGTATATTCTATAATTCTACAAACTACTAATACTACCTACTCTTAATACATACCTCATCAGGGACACATGCTCTGGCAAGTTTATTCCCAAAATTCATCGATAGATAGCGGTAGATCCATTGAGTCTCGGGGCTTCCGCTGTCTGATCGATTAGATTTTTTAAACTACTCAACGGATTTTAATGTACTTTTCAGCAACAGATGGAGTGATTCAAGAGGAAGTTTATATGTATAATTTATGCCCCATATTAGGGGTGCTATGTAGATTACATAGCACCCGTGCGAAGCTGCCCGCCGTGCAAAGACGTCAGACAATGCTAGGTGTCGCTCTCATTTTATACCTACCTTTGTTGCCTCTTCTTCTGCACTCCGCTTTGGAAGCAGCTCTTAACTTAGATTTAAGTAAATTAACATCAACACTAAAAATAAATGTTAACGTTCACCAAATTATATGTGAAGTATCATAAAATGAATAATTGACATTTGACTTGACTACATGTGCGACACTTCTACTTTTGCCTTTAGCTTAAAGGCACTGGACCAAGCAAAAGATAGCAACAAATGGCGGGAGATCATTGGAAAGTTAGGTCGGGCACATCACGACGCTCAGCAGTGAGCAGACAACTGAAGGAGTAAAGGGCTTTATTGAAAATACGTGCACGCACGCGGCTCCGCCCGCGTCAATGCTAATATCGATGCTATCCTTCGGGAAAAGTACTTATTCCGGGATAAAAGGTAGCCTTTGTCCTTCTCCGTACCCAAGAGAACTTGTATGCAAAATTTCATGATGCTCGGTTCAGTAGTTACGGCGTGAAAGCATAACAAACAAGCTCACTTTCGCATTTATAATATTAGTAAGCACATGTATGCTTACGTTTTCCTATTTGCCATTTCATTAAGTAGAATATTATGAGGTTAAACGTGAACAAACACCAAATGTAATATTTCATAATGAATTTCCTCGTTCATGTTCGTTGGAGCTGCAGATAAGCTCCTTCATGCAAACAGAGCACAAACTTCGGCAATATAATCGTTGTTAGAAAACGTGTGGTGACACTTTTATACTGTATAAAAAAATCATGTTATATCCGTGATTCCATACTAAGTATAATATCATAAATGCGTAAGTATGTCGTCTATTACCTTTCACGCTTCAAATAGGTAGGTACATAACCGATATAAATAAAATTTGGTATGGAGATAGTTCAGGTAAGGGCAAAAGATCACTTTCATTCAGGAAAGCGGTAATGTTTCCAAGGGATCTTCATAAATGCGGAGCCATGGGCAAAAGCTAGTTTATCAATTATCATGATAAAATATAATAAATCTTTTCGAAAAGTTTGGTTGAAGCCATTAATAAATAGATAGCTCCTCCATGCAAACACAGCTCAAACTTCGGCAATATATTGCTAGAAAACATGCGGTTTTCACACTTTTATACTGTACAATAAGAAAAAAAAAACTTTTTATATCCGTTATTACATATTTTAATATCATAAATGCGAAAGGAACTATTTTTGTATGTCTATTGTCTGTTAACTTTTCACGCTGCAACTACTGATCCGATATAAATAAAATTTGGTATGGAGATAGTTCGGGGAAGGGCAAAAGGTCACTTTCATCCCGGAAATAGATAATGTTTCCGAGCAATCTTTATAAATGCGAGCGGAGCAGTGGGCAAAAGCTAGTTTTCAATTATAATGAATCTTCTCGGAGTCGGAGCCATTAATAAATAGCTCCTCCATACAAACAGAGCTCAACTTCGGCAATATAATTGTTGTTAGAAAACGTGCGGTGTTCACACTTTTATACTGTATGAAAAATCATGTTTTAACTGTAATTCCATACTATAATATTATAAAAGCGAAAGTAACTATGTTTGTATGTCGTCGTATGTTACTTTTTCATGCTGTAACCACTGATCCTATTTAAATAAAATTTGATATGGAGATAGTTCCGGGCACAAGGAAGGTCATTACTGTCATCTCGTAAGTAGGTTCTTTTCTCGAGGATCTACATTGATGCGAGCGGAACCGCGACCATGAGCTGGTTTTTATATTATAATGATGATGATTAAATTAAATATTAATCTTCTCGTTAAGTTTCCTCGGAGCCGCAGTCCGTCCTCTATGCAAACATAGCTCAAACTTCAGTAATATAATCGCTGACAGCACACGTGCGGTGAAAATTACCGTACTTGAGTCAGATTGCCCTACTCTTCAAGGTCTGCCGGGCAAAGTTTGAACCCAGGACCTATCGCTTGGGGGTCGTGCTCTTAAACCAGTGAGCCAGTACTGCTTCAACATAATAATAACATCATCATTATTATCATATCAGCCCTTCTTACGCCCACTACTGAGCATAGGCCTCTCTTCATTTCTGCCACCTCGAACCTGTGCCTCTCTCATCCAGGTACGATCCGTGGCCTTAGCTATGTCGTCAACCCATCTCATGGCTGGACGACCGAGGTAACGATTAGCTACTTATAATTTAGAATTCTAAGACAAGTGTCAACTTTGTGAAGGGTCAATTGAGGAAACCCTCAACTGTGTATCACAACTTTATTCATTACCATTATCATTGCAGCCGTCAGACGTCCACTGCTAGACAGAGGTTGGACTTGTTTACTGAGATATCTCATTAAATACTCAAAAGAATTTAATACACAGCGAACCTGAAAATTATATCAATATTAATTACCTACAAACGTTCTAAATTACATCTCAATTAGAGTACGGGTTCGAGTGTTATGGCGTAAAGAACGTCATGTATTAGCTAACATACATACAAATAAATGTAGTTCGCCCTTACTTACCTCAAAGACCTTGCTCGATTCGCTCGCTCGGTGATTTAATAGAGACATGCCTAAAAGTCGCCAACGAAAGTTCTTTCAACACCACAACAGAATGTAATATTAATCTCGTAACTTATATTTGACAACTTTTTTATCGTCCTGGGAATAAGAAAGTTACAACATGAAAAAGATGTAGAATATTTTTCAAGATTCCTGATTTATGATATTTTTTCTTAAATTCACGTAATTATTGATTATTCATTCTTATCCACACTAAAATAATATTATAAATGCGAAAGTCAGTCTTATGTATGTTTGTCTGTTACCTCTCCTCGCTTCAACCACTGAACTGATTTCAATGAAATTTGGTATAAAGGTTACCATAATACCTTTTATCCGGTTACCATAATACGTTTTATCCCGGAAAAATAATGTTCCCAAGGGACTGAAATACACGCGAGCGGAGCGCGGGCAATAGTTTATTAGATTATACGAGAATACAAGAACTGCACAAGAATACATTGCTTACGTTTACATCTATGAATTATTTTGTAGTCAATGAATTATGAAAAGGTAGGACTTTTCTTCCAATAAATTTATACCAAGTGTCATTCGCAATGATGTAAGGATCAATTGATCTGTAACTATTGTGCCGGCTTAGAATAGTTCCACTCCGTTTCTTGCTACCCAAATCGCGTACAATCGTACGTCGTTGGGTATACCTCAAATAGGATGAAACAGAGTGGTTGAAAAAGCTTGCTAAATCATTTTGCGGCATGAATGGTAAAAATATAAAAAAGGTACATATCTTAAATATAAATAAATATATTTATGGACAATCACACAGATTGAGCTAGCCCCACAGTAAGTTCGAGACTTGTGTTATGCGATACTAACTCAACGATACTTATATTTTATAACAAATACATATATAGATAAACATTCAAGACCCAGGCCTATTTAAAAAAGCTCATTTTCCATCTTGACCTGGCCGTGGATCGAACCCGGGAACTCCGGTGTCGCAGCCTGGCATTCTGACCACTAGGCCACAAAGCACGTAATAGTGGACCCCGGGCTCTGAAGTACCGGCTAAGCGGTCAACCGGGAACGAACAGAGAATAACACATATTTTTTCGGTATTCCAACAAAACGCTACGGACTGAGAATGCATCCTGCAAGATGCATGGCTTCTATTGTCAGTGATGTAGGTCAGAATTTGCATATGTAACAGTAAGGTAACTGAGCACTATACATAGGTACTGTTCTCATGTAACTTGGAAGATACTCGTATGAACAAATCCATGAGAAATCAGCCAGCGGCAGTTCTTCGTGGCTTAAATTTAGGTAGTAATTAAGTTCGATAAAAAAATTGAAAGTATTAATATGATAATAGTTATACCGACAAGTGTACATTTTGACATCAATATGGTCATCATCATCATCATTTCGTGTAGGAGACACGGTCAATCGACCATGCACACCCTGGTGTCAGAGTTCTTCGGAACCGCCTCTCGGCCTCTGACGTGGTTCCTTTAACGACTACCAGATGGCAGCCGGGACCACCGGCTTAACGTGCCTTCCGAAGCACGGAATCATCTTTATTATCAGACGATTGTCTGATTAGGTGATTCAAGCCTGCAATGTCCTAACCAAACTGGAAACAACTAAACAAAGTATGCTTCCGGTGGGAATCGAACCCACGACCCCCGGGTCAGCAGGCAAACGCCTTAACCACTGGACCACGGAGGCTGTTGGTGATCAATATGGTGTCTAAAGCCCTAAGATCACAGGCATAGAGTTCCTCAATGATTACCGCAACGGATTACCGCAATGTAGGTAACATTGCGGTAATCCGTTGAACTACGATGTTCTATCATCGTGTGTAATACTGATATTAAATTTTCAAACTGTCTTAAGGCTTCTGTATTAAGTTAAAACTGTTATCTATTAATACGAGTAGCCGCGGCTTTTGTAGCACGTTAGACATACTAGAAAAATAGACAACATTGTGCAGTTACCTCACAATGTTTTTATTCACCTTCTATTATTTTTAGGAAACTAGCCTATTGCTAGGCTATTTGCCTAGAAAACCAAGTAATCCTATAAAGGGTTCCGTTTTTTTTTCATTTTGAGGTACGGAACCCTAAAAATAGAATAAAACGCCTATTATACTATCCTGAATTCAGTCACTAAAGAGAGGGACGCCGCAATACGCGAGATGCGATTGGAGATATTTCCAAACGAGTCTCACGTACTGTAGGCGTCCCAGCGCTTTAGCCCGTCAGTTACATAAAAAATTAGAACACGTATTTTTACTCTTGTCAATTAATTATATAGCCCTTTAAAGTTCCGTGTGACGTCACAAGTTGCTACACGTTTTAGCAAACTGATGTCACGAGCTCCCCCACTCATTAACTTTGACGCGCTTTATCTTTATAATTTTTTGTTTAATTGTCAAAAGACAAAATACGTGTCCAATTTTTTTGGTTATCTAACTGATGGACCCCGGATAATAATTTTAATATTATTATCCGGGCTCATAACTCAGGTAGCCTATTGGTGTAGAAAATGTGCCTTAGACCCATAATGACAGTACCCGAGTCAGAATTATGAAGGTCAAGCCAAGTGAGTTGAACTCGCATCCTCATCGTATCTTCTTCTGCCTTATCCTTATCCCACTATTTATGTGGGGTCGGCACAGTATGTAAGCTTTTTCCATTTCGTTCTCTCATCGTATGTGGCCACCACAGCTCTTACCGAAAAGAATCCATGCCATAATATTTGATTACGCCCTGTAGCAATAAAACACGGGTTTTACATCAGTTCAGCCTCTAATTGATTCGATAAAAGTTACTCTTTATTGTTATTCTATGCTGTCCCGTCGTGTTGACATCCGGCGCGGAAGTGAAGAGTGGTAGCGGAAATGTATTTTTTTTTTAATATTTAGTACATACAAAGTTATATGTGCTGATAGATTAAAGAATTGCGCAAGTAGTTGTATAGAAATGACTTGCTTTTGCCTGCGGCTCCACCCGCGTTTTTGTAGATCTCTCAAGAACAGTAAAGTTGTGCATTCAATATTAATTTATGTTCATCTGTAACTCGATAAAATAAACAAAATTACTTATCATTTATACTAACGTAGTTATTATGAATATAAGCTACTCGTATAAAGTACAACCTATTTATCATGAATATAAGTAACTCGTTTATGGATAGAACATATTCATTTATACCAACGTAGTTAATAAAAATATAGGCCACTCGTTTATGGATAGAATATATTCATTTATACAGATTATTATGAATATATGCTACTCGTTTATGGATAGAGCATATTATAATTATACAAATAGGCATGGTCTCTCTTCCAAGCTAGTCTGGGAGAAATACAGACGTAGAATGTACCAACTGCTTCTCTTCCCGCGCAGACCGTAGCAGAAGTCGGCCGAGGGAATAGTCGAAAATCTTAGAAATCATGTCATAATATTAGGCTAGCATTATTTGATTCCTTTTTACCTATACGTCCACTTACATTCTAAATGTTGCATTTGGTTTTATGGCCTCAGGCTCTGTCTACCCCGTTATTTACATTGACGAGATAATGTGTATGTATCTGTCAATTTTAAATATGGTTTTGTTCATAATGACCAGGTTTTTATAAATGAATCTTTTTTCTCACGACTAAGTCTGCGTTTTGTATGGCGGCATTTACTTTTATATCTCCACCCTTCGTTAGTCTTTCGCGGGCTGGCACAGAATCGATAATAAACTCCTTATATCGCGACCCAAACATGTTGCCAATAATTCATGAAGTCAATAATAATAATAAGCTGCCTGTTATGTTACTCGACATAAACACGGCTAAGTTTGAAGTATATCGCCTTCCATTCCAACATACTAATCGTGACTTTTAGGTCATCAAGACCTGCGCTCTGTAGCTCAGGTCTTAAAAACCAAAAATCACATTTCCGTTGAAAAAGACGTGATAGTATGTATGTGTGTTTAAGTTTAAATTTCCATATCTAAGGGATAATAATATTGAAAAAAAAAATGCATCAATTTTGCACGAACAAAATGAATAATTACAAAGTACACGCGAAGTCGATAACGTTTGTTCCCCCTATTCTATTAAATAGTTCCATTGTAGAACTAATAATTATAATTTACCTTCCTAGTCCAATGATATTTATTAATTTCCAAACTTACAACTATTATTACATATAAAATAGTAGAAATATAACTCTTTATTCCAACTTCTTCTACATCTGCATTAACAGTTTCTATGGTAGATAGCAGTCATAATATTACGTAAATTGTATGATTTGATTTATTTTACGAATGTGGGTTATTAGTAAAATAAATCAAATCATATCAACGCACAAAACCCCTAGTAAATGCAATAACATATTGTTCAGTACAACATAGTATATAATCTAATAACAGTCCACTTGCTTCGGCGAATATCATACAAAAACAGTATAGGATTCTAAGCGATATAGGAAATGATTTTCCGTTTTTCCTATAATTTTATTATTACAAACAAAGTATTGTTTTCAGAAAAAATATTTATATCTCATTGGGCTGTTACCATAATTTTTAGTAATTTCAACATTTATATAGACAGATTTATGAAGTATTTTATACTGCCAAAAAAGGAATGTTTTTCGAGTTCACGTACGAGATTTTTTTTTTGACAAGGCTGGCGTGTTTTCTTAATGGCTTGTCTGTAAAAAAATGATTCAGTAACAAGTTGTTTCTAAAGACATATATGAACACAACTGCCCTTTTAACAAGAAATTATATAGCCTATGTTACTTGGGAGGGTGTTAGTATTCTAACAATTCCCATACGTCCAAATCCGTTGATGCATTTAGAAGTTATTGTGAAATAAAGAAACTCACATACAAATATATTTACATACTTAACACACATACACACATACGTACATACCTACATACGTATACGAACTCAAAAACAAAATACTCCGTTTTTGACAGTCGAGTAAAAAAGCAGGACAGCTATATAGTCATCGTTATTACCATCCATAGATGGTACTATATATAGTAAGCGGTTTTTTCCTAACCGTCCCAAAACGTTTATTCAATATAGGTTTCTTTGAACACTTATTAATTGTCATATTTCACTTCTCAACAATTGTTGACGTCAAAAATTTACATAAGGCTAAGTTTAATGCCGCTTCCAAAGCGGAGTGCAGAAGAAGCGGCAACAAACTGCACAGCGCATTTTCTCCAAGGACGACAACTCACAATTTTTGAAAACCTTAGAAATTAGGTATGTGGACTTAGTATACATTGGGTTATTTAAATGTCATGTTCGAATTGAATTTAAAAAATAATGTCATATTATTGAAATTAATAATACCGAAATAAAAAAAATAAAAAAAATGACAAATTAAGTACCTACTAAAATTAAAATAAAAAAAGTCATCTTTAAAAATATCACGTACAGAATGTACCACACATTAGTCATATAAATACAGAATTACGAGGCGTCCGCGCCAAGCTCAAGCCAAACATTCTTATCTATACATATAATATAATAAAAGAGTAAAAATATTTTGTCTGTACATTTAGAATTTTTGATTGAAATGGATAGAGGGACACTTAAAAAGAATAATAGAAAGCAAAAAATTGTTTTTTCGAATTTCTTGTCTGTCTGTCTGTCTGTCTGTCTGTCTGTCTGTATGTATGATCACGATTATCTCCGAAAATACTGAACCGATTTACTTCAAACTTTCACCAATTGCTTTGTTTTAACTCAGCAAAACATCTAAAGTTTGTTTAATCAAAATCGGTTCATTAAAAAAAAAGTTGTCGTCATTTGAATGAACTCAAGGCATTAGTTTGCCTGCAAATATACACGGTGAATTTTTTATTGTTTTGGACCCTTAAAGGGGTGACTCAGACCATCAAAATGAATACCTTTTCCTATGGGAACAATGCTGGGAACTCAAAAAAAAATCGACTTTCCCATATCCCCCATAAACTGGCCGGGCGGCGGGACTCTTTTTTATGGAAATGACGATTTTTTTTTGAGTTCCCAGCATTGGTTCCATAGAAAAAGTTGTTCGTATTGATGACCTGCGTCACCCCTTTAAGGGTCCAAACTGTTCCTGAGGGATGGACACTAACGGCGGCGGCGTAGCCGCGGGCAAACGGCAAACCAACCGAAACTGCTGCGCCTAGAAACTTGAAATTTGGTACAGGGGTTCTTTTAATGATGTGAGTGAGCGCTAAGAAAGGATAGGTATTAAGAAATTAACTTCTAAAGGGGTAAAATTTATATGGAATTTTCTCATTTCTGGACTTAGAAGTATGAAAGTAGGTATATAAGTTCTTGATTAAAATTAAAAAAGATGTGTGTAGGTAGATGAAATTTGCAAAATTCCCCCCTTAAGGCGTAAAATGGGGGTGGGTGGGTGGTATAAACTTTGTATGGAAATTTTCTCATTTTTGGACTTAGACGTATGAAAATAAGTATATAAGTTCTACGTTACAATTAAAAATATCTGTGTAGGTAAAATGGACGATATTTTCCCCTGAAGGGGTAAAATAGCGGGGTAAAGATTGTATAGGAATTTACTTATTTCTAGACTTAGAAGTATGAAAATAGGTAAATAAATTCACGATTACAATTGAAAAAGATCTGTGTAGGTCAACTGGAAAAAAATCCCCCAGAAGGGAGTTTGTTTGGAAATTTTCTCATTTCTGGACTATGAAGTATGAAAATAAATAGGTATGTAAGTTCTCGATTACAATTAAAAAACATATATGTGGGTGAAATGGACAAAATTCACTCCTAAAGGGGTAAAATGGGAGGGTAAAGGTTTTATGGAAATTTTCTCATTTCTGGACTTAGAAGTATCAATAATATCCATACTTCCATACTAATACTAATATTATAAATGCGAAAGTAACTCTGTCTGTCGTTTTTTTACGCTTCAACCATTGAACTGATTTGGATGAAATTTGGTATGGAGGTGTGAGGCCTGAGGAAGGACATAGGGTATGTTTGATTCCGGGAAATCCTACTGTTTCCGAGGGATCGACACTAACGCGGGTGGAGCCGCGGGCAACAGCTAGTCATTAATAAAATCTTCGGTCCTATAATATGCCTTTTTACAAAGTAATTGTTTTACATAACTTTTGAATATTCTATCAGGCATATCAAGGACCGATTTTGGCAATTTGTTGTAGTAGCGTATACAGTTTCCCATGAAAGACTCGCTAACTCTGCTTAGCCAATATCGCGGAAGAAATAATTTATGATTGTTACGCAAGGGTCTATTTATTAAATCACTAACTTTTTTGAACGACAAAATATTTTTCCTTGCATACATTATATTCTCGAATATATACTGTGAAGCTACAGTTAAAAATATTAATTTCTTTAAACAACTGTCTGAGTGAGTCCCTCGCGCCCAGGCCGTAGATGGCACGAATTGCTCTTTTTTGTAGAATAAAGATAGTCTGGATGTCGGCTGCATCGCCCCACAGAAGTAATCCGTACGACATTAAACAATGAAAATAACTAAAGTATACAAGCCTAGCAGTGGACTCATCTGTCAGTTGTCTAATCCTTCTAACAGCGTATGCTGCGGAACTAAGCCTATTAGAAAGTTTAGAAATATGGGCGCCCCATTGTAGTTTTGAGTCGATTGTGATCCCTAGGAAAGTAGTATCATTGACGAAACCTAGTTTTTGACCATCTATTAAAATGTCAACATCGGTCTGCCTCACGTTCGGGAGAGTAAATTTAACGCATTGGGTCTTTTGGGCATTTAGCAATAGGTTGTTGGCTGAAAACCAGTTTAAAATTTTTGCTAATATGCTATTTACCGCGGTAACGTCATCACTTTGACGGTCCATCTTGAATATGAGAGACGTGTCATCGGCAAACAGCACTATGCCCGCTTCATTTTCAATCATATAGGGCAGGTCATTTACGTACGCTAGGAAAAGAAACGGGCCTAAGATTGAGCCTTGAGGCACGCCAATTTTTGAATTAGTACCATTTGATTTGACACCGTTAATATCTACTGTCTGAAGCCTATTTGTCAAGTACGATTCTATTAATTCTAATGACTTATTTTCAAACCCGTATTGTCGGAGTTTGAGCAAAAGTGTTTGATGATCAACGCAATAAAATGCTTTAGAGAGATCACAAAACACTCCAATGGCGTCCTGTGAATCCTCCCAAGCGTTGTAAATATGAGTAATCAGAGCTACTTCCGCATCGGTGGTCGATTTTCCACCAGTAAAGCCAAATTGTTGGTTATGGAAAAGGTTAGTCTTAAAATGGAATTGCATCTGGTTCAGCATTATCTTTTCAAACACCTTGCTCAAAACCGGTAAGATAGAAATAGGCCTATAATTACCAAAGTCTGATTTTTCTCCTTTTTTAAATAGTGGTATTAACTTACTACACTTCATTAAATTATGAAATATGCCTTCATCAATGCATTCATTAAATATATAAGCTAAATCAGCAGCAATAATATTTATAATGTGACTCACTACACTAACAGACATACCCCAGTGGTCCTCCGATTTTTTAAAGTTTAGCTGTTTAAATGCATCAATAATGTCACTGGGGTTAATATGATTATATTTAAATTTAGAATTACAAGGAGGAATATTATTTTTTTGTAAGTCCTCGGCACAATTTAAACTAGAGTTAATGTTTGACGTTAGAACTAAAGGAATGTTTGTAAAAAAATCCTCAAATGTATTTACGATTTCTTTAGTTGTGGTATAAGTTTTGTCTCCGCATTTAATTTGAGTAATGTTGTGTCTAGGTTTAATTTTACCGGTTTCTTTGTTTATGACATTCCAAGTTTCCTTAATTTTGTTTGGTGCGTCATTTATTTTTCTATTAATGTCATTGGCCTTAGCTTGTTTACAAACTCTCTTAAATATTTTAGAATAATTTCGAACATACTCAATAAAATGTATGTCAAAATTATACTGCTTCTGGGCATACAGTTTCTCTACTTTTATAGATGCCAGTGGTAGCCCATTCACTAAAAGTTAATTTATTACAAACCTTTACTTGTTTTTGTTTTAATGATTTAGCATATTCAGTAGAGACTGCATTGAATAATCTGTCATAGTGGTAACTCGGGTTATTTCCTGAATACACAACCGAACATAGTTTGTTTTCAATATTACTTTTGAGTTTACTTATATTTTTAGAAGTAATAGGCCTGCACATAATTTTTCCCTTATTTAATGGTATTTCTATTTTTTTAACAAAAGATGTAAATTGGCCAGTGTGATCTGAAAGCAATTCGTTAATAATAGCTTTATTTAAGTAACCATTTTCACAAAAAAAATATCTAAGCAAGTTGCAGATGAGGCAGTGATCCGAGTTGGTTCACAAAATACATTAATTAAGTTGTAACTTTTAAATAAGTTTAAGAATTGAGTACTTTTTGGAGACTGTTTTAATATGTCTATATTGAAGTCACCGCATACAATTAAACTTTTCTTACTAACTGATGCAATTTTTAGAACTTGATCCATTACTTTGACAAAACATTTAAAATCAAATTCAAAGTCAAAGTCAAAATATTTTATTCATCGTAAGATATTTTAAATATCATTTGGTGAACGTTAAATTACGCATTATTATTTACAACATTAATATTGTTGACGTCAATAAGTTACTTAAAGCTAAGTTTACGCTGCTTCCAAGGCGGAGTGCAGAAGAAGCGGCAACAAATCACTTTTGGGTGGACTGTATACGCAGATAACAATATGATCCTCTAGCTCGGCACAGGCCACCTCAGCACACCGCTCAACAGAAAGTCTGACAATATCTTTCCGTTCTTTACAGCAGAGACCATTTTTTGTAAAAATCTGTGTACCACCTCTTTCAGCAGACTTTCTGTTAACGCAGCTCACAATATCGTAGCTGTTTAGGCTGAACATCATCTCACTCTCTTTAAGCCAATGTTCAGTCAAACAAAATGTCCACATTAGATTCTTGTAAAAACAATTCAACAATTAATTCTTTGCCGGAAAGGCCTTGCAAATTTTGATGGACAATTCTTAGTTCATGAGGCTTTTCCGTTGTCCTAGTCTTTAGTTTAAATCAACTATATTTGAGTCTAAATTTAAGTCTAAAGAGTTACCATTACAGGTGCTTGGCAAATCTGTAGACATCTTAGAACTAATATTTTGTTTACAATGTAAACTCGTCCAAAAATTAATAGTATAAGCTACTAATGTAGTAACCTTATGTCTAAAAAACTTTGAAAGATAAATACTATCTTTCGTCGAATAACATTCACCAATAAAATTATTTGTGTCAAAAAATACTAATTTATTGCTATGACGACATGTCAATGTGTGTATTAATTTATTCAAGTAATGAATATTATTATTTCTTGATGGGGGCTGGCAACTTATATATGGGAATGCACAAATAATTATTTTATAAACATTTAAAGATTTTAGGCCTTCTATACAATTGATAATATCTTTTTTAGATAATTTATAACAGTTTCCAATGAGTAATACAATAGTGGAATTACTGTTCATAGGAGTTGTTTGAATTCTGTCAATTATTTGTGTGAAGGTTGCGTTAGGTAGACAATAATTGATATACGAGTCCTCTAAATAACTACTAAACATAGTACTCATACCCCGACCTACACTATCAGAAAAGATTATAGTATTTCTGGGGGGGTCATTTGTGTCGACACAAACAGACATTGTCTCAAGCAAATTACCGTTACAGTTAGAGAGCACGGGCATGGAGTCAGTGAAGGTGGATTGTCATAACCTACCAAAAAGAAAAGATTTTCAAGACTTTATCAGGTGAAAATTGTTTAAATTATTGCGTTTATTACAAAATGTCAACTTAATTTACCTGCGAACATAAGAACACAAAGTTTCCAAAACGATAGCTGTGTACATGAAAACAGCCAAGTAGATGAAAAATAATGTGAAAAACGCGATAAAATGTGTAACAATCGCGAAAACATTAAGTGAAATTTGTCTCAGACAGACAGATATAGGACAGCAAACAAGCAAGCGAGTCACCTATGGTAAACTATCTCCGCTGTCCACGTACAACTTCCACACCAGGGTGTGACCTCCGGCTCTCTTCATCGAACGAAGCATAGAAGCGGTAAAGCTTCTACTCAACGTCAAAATATTTATTGTACAAGGGACTCCTTTTAAAAATATATATTTTAGTAATTATATTTTTAGGTTTTTAGTTTGAGGTTAATTGTCCTAGTATATATATTTATTTTTAATTTCTGTATAGGTTCCTTCTAAGTGCGAACACAGCATGCACATAAAATGTATTAGCTTACATAAATACAGAATTTAAATTTACATATAGATACAAATTAGATAAAATTATAAATTACTAGCTTTCGCCCGCGGCTCCGCCCGCGTCAATGTCGATCCCTCGGGAATAGCACTTTTTCCCGAGATAAAAGGTAGCTTATGTCCTTCTCCGTACTCCAGAGAACTTGTATGCAAAATTTCATGATGACCGGTTCAGTAGTTACGGCGTGAAAGCGTAAGAAACAAACAAACAAACTCACTTTCACATTTTTATTATTAGTTAGGATAGGATGGTGTGATATTTATTATAGTGTTCAGTGAATCATGTCTACACACATTATATTATATCCAAGAGTATCTTTCAGCAAGTTTGTTTAGTGCAAGTAGAAATACTATTTTGCGTCGTGCAAACGGTGGATTCAATTTCAAGAATAAATACTGTTCAAGTTTTCTTACACTAAGGATACAAGAACAGTAGAAACTGAAATGAAAATATGATTTTCTTTTATTTAAAAGGTAGGTATTTCAGTCTTGGAACTAATTAAGAACATGTTTCTTTGAAATCGTTTATTTATTCTGAGTTCTATAAAAAAGAGTTTATTCTTGGAGTAGGTATTCAGTATTCTCTTAATAAATGCTATTATTTGGTTTTCATCTGTTTAACTTTAGATATGCAAATTTTTATTTAAGTATTTAGATAATACTTTTGTCGCACAATTTATTTATTTGTTTCTTTAATTTATATAATATAAATAATGTAAGTATTTTAGAAATGGATTATCTAACCATCCATTTTATGGATAACTAACTAGATATTTAACGGACTAGATATTTTATTGCATTACATACTTTCATACTATATCACTATTTTAATTATACCTTTACATCTTCATCTTCCTTTACTATTGCAAAACTAACTATATGTCTTATCTTATCATTAAAGATAAGATGTTCATTAAAGATAAGATGAAGACTGTCTGTCTGTTATCTCTTCATGCTTCAACCACTGTTTTTGTTTCTGTTTCGTGCGTGTCAGTGGCCAACATTGGATTCAGATTTTTCAAACTGCCTAAAGGCATCTGGCATAGCTTAACGATTGTCACCAATGACGACAATGATGACCGGGGCCAACAGCTTAACATGTCTTTCGCACGGAGGAGCCTTGATATTTATGCCACTTGCTATCCCAATAGTGACCGTGATTTATTTATTATAAGCGCTTACGTATGTTAAGCAACCCTGTGGTTGCTTAACATACGTAAGCGCTTATAATAAATAAATAAATATATATAAGAAATATATACGGACAAATCACACAGATTGAGCTAGCCCCAAAGTAAGTTCGAGACTTGTGTTATGGGATACTAACTCAACGATACTATATTTTATAACAAATACAGAAAAAGATCATTTTCCATCTTGACCTGGCCGGGGATCGAACCCGGTCACTCCGTGTCGCAGGCTGGCGTGTTGACCGCTGAGCCACGGAGCTAGTCAAAATGCTCAGCTATATTATATAATAGCTATATTTTTACCCAACGTCCAAAAAGGAAGTAGTTTTAATTCGACTGCATGTTTACGTTATAACTCCGTCATTTATGAAGCCGTTTGATTTCTTTTTCTAATTTAAATAAATAAATAAAAATATACGGACAAATCACACAGATTGATCTAGCCCCAAAGTAAGTTCGAGACTTGTGTTATGGGATACTAACTCAACGATATTATATTTTATAACAAATACATATATAGATAAACATCCAAGACCCAGGCCAATCTGAAAAAGATCATTTTCCATCTTGACCTGGCCGGGGATCGAACCCGGTCACTCCGTGTCGCAGGCAGGCGTGTTGACCGCTGCGCCACGGAGCTA
The DNA here is from genome assembly GCA_947532085.1 of Elegia similella. Taxonomy (NCBI): domain Eukaryota; kingdom Metazoa; phylum Arthropoda; class Insecta; order Lepidoptera; family Pyralidae; genus Elegia; species Elegia similella. The sequence goes on along the minus strand of OX383933.1, from coordinate 21,244,210 downwards.
GTCAAAATTACAATTTGCAAGGTTACTTTGGAATTGATCCATCAAAATCGGTTAAGTAGAAGTAGTTTAGTAAAAATCAGTAAAATTTTTATTTGACTTATTATAATTATTTAGTCATGAATCATTTGGAAATAATTTCACAGGTAGGTTATGTTTTTAAACCTTATTTCATTCATCAAAATCAGCGTGTTTTGTCGTAGACTGTACCTTGGCCTATTTTTAGAACAACAACGACTTCCTTATTGCCCTCGTTATTCGTAATATTCGTTTGTATGTGACATGATCTCTCGCGAATTTATAAAAGTCACGTACCCATTATTAAGGTCGAATTAAGTATAAGTACGCCATTCATTTTGCACTGTTTATTTTTCTTACAGAATATTAAGTTAGTTACAGAATATAATATATCTTATATAAATGGGTATTAATTAAGCTTAATTGTTTATCTTTAATTTTCTGTAAATAATTCGCGGTATTTGAAAGATAATATTGATGTAAATTCCCCAGTCTTTTGTGTACGAGTAGGTACTATTATACAAGGCTGTCCTCACGCCTGCAAAGTATACACACACACATCAGAAATATTATTATTCGTAAGTCATTCGCAACTATACGGACAGTTTATAATACTACGAGGTGCTACGAGCTACGATGATATTGATATACAGGTTGGTTTTAAAGGCGATGGCAATATAATAATTAAATTTAAAATAAATTGGACCTCTAATACAAATCCGATTGAATCTGGTCGAATTTCTATGCGACTTTTGTAACCAACTTTAAAAAAAGAAGAAGGTTCTCAATTCGCATGTATTTTTTAATATTGGTAAATTAATAACTCTCTAATTTATAGAGCGATTTTAAAAAATAATTTTCTTATTTAAAACAGTATACTTCTCATCATCATCATCATCAGGTGTCAGAGTTCTTCGGAACCGCCTCTCGGCCTCTGACTTAGTTCCCAACGACTACCAGATGACAACCTGGACCAACGGCTTAACGTGCCTTCCGAAGCACGGAATCCTCTTTGTTATCTTTATTATACTTCTCAATTTGGCCCATTTAAATTGTATGAAAATCAATTCAGTAATTTTAACTCGCTTCTTTTATATGAAAGATTATTTCCTATGCTCTATATAGGTGATCCACATTCCATGATTTAAATATTGCCAAGGGATTTATAATTGACCCTTACCTCGCCATGTATACTATATTGCATATAAGAAAAGGATCAAAAATTAAAGAAATCAAACATACTGTTGAATATCTGTAGAGCTTCGTAGCAGGTCGTAGTAGCGGTAATGCTACGAAGTGCTACGTCTTTTGGTGGCGTATAATAGTGTAAGAGGGTTAAAATATTTTATTCTCTCTACTGTACAATGGGCATGTTTTGTCGCGTTGTATTAACATTCCAGACATTGATGTTATTTTTAGATAGTGATTTCCTGTATAATAATCCCTTATTTTTCCTGTTTCATAGTGATTGAATGGTATCAGATTTTATAAGTTGCCTTTTTTTGTATATCCATAATAATATCTTCTCTCATAACTATATATAATTAAACATTGATGTCTTTATTTACTTCAACTCCTACTTTTTAGAGAGCTAGAATTGTTGTCTACAAAAACTACAAGTTCATAACCCAATACTCTTATTGTTACGAAGTGACTTGTATCGAATAAACACACGTCAAAGGCACACAACAATGTCTGGGAGTACGCTCGACTTTGGCATATATCCATAACAAACTTAGTCACAAACAGAGTTGGGGGACAAAACTATTTGTTTGTTGTTGACCTTTTTATAAACGCCCTTTGAGAGCGATAGGCGGGTGAATGTTTGTTTCAAATTATTTTGAAAGATTGATAAATTATTTTTAAAGATTGATACATCATTTAACATTGATGGGTGAATCAATATATTATTTACTAACTTTCGCCCGCGGCTTTGCCCGCGTCAATGTCGATCCCTCGGGAATAGTACTTTTTTCCTGGGATAAAAAGTAGCCTATGTCCTTCTCCGTACTCCAGAGAACTTGTATGCAAAATTTCATGATGATTGGTTTAGTAGTTACGGCGTGAAAGCGTAACAAACAAACAAACTCACTTTCGCATTTATAATATTAGTAAGGATTTAGTAAGGAAGTCCTTACTTCCTCAAGATAGGACCCGAAAGCATCCATGTTCTTACATGGATGCTTTCGGGTCCTATCTTGATTGGCTCGATGATTTTTAGGGACATAATTTCGTCACTACATCTAACTTCTTTTCAAGTCTTTTATGGATTTTTCCTTGTTATTTTGGAGTACAAATAACTATTTTTATTTACTCGTATGTGACAGTTTGTACGAATAAATTTATGTATGAATATTTGTTTGATACTCTTCAATGGAATCGTTAATATACGGGTGACGGTTATTCATTTGTCATTTTGATGAATTTCATTAACTTCGTGAAAATTTACAACCGAATTACATCAATCATGTTTTTCTTCTTGACTTTAAAGTTTTTACTAGCTAGTACCTTACACGATCGAAAATGAGATAACTTTTTTACATTTATACCTTTTTATTGAGTCGACCAAAATAGGATATAAGCTATATTTTATACCTATATTATAAGTTTAATCTATTGTTCTCAAGGGATCTATAATAACGCGGGCGTAGCCGCCGGCAAAAGCTAGTACTATATAATTTTCGCAGATATAGGCAAATGCTATTTATAACTATATTCGGCTGTTAGCTTTATTGTTAACTTGCATTATGAGATACCTACGTAATTCATTTTGTAAAATGAACTGATCTAGTGTAATCAGAATTAATTAACATAATTGAAGTTGTTCGTTGTGCTCTGAATTGAGTTCAGTATTAATGATGTAACCTGTTATTGTCTTTGCCTGTAGAAAACCTATGTGTGTTACCTACGAGTGCTCAAATACTGTTCCCGGATGATTAAAGCCAGCCTGTATTACAAGTTAAGGTAACTTAGGACTTATCTGGCTGGTTATCCAGATAAGTTCTAAGTTAAGTAAAAGTAACTTAGAAGTGAATTTAAGGAAAAAGAAGAAGAAAAAGAATAGTCAAAGTCAAGTCAATGTCAAAATATTTTATTCATCGTAAGATATTTTAAATATCATTTGGTGAACGTTAAATTACACATTATTATTTACAACATTAATATTGTTGACGTCAATAACTTACTTAAAGCTAAGTTTACGCCGCTTCCAAGGCGGAAGAGAAGATATCCTAACTAATATTATAAATGCGAAAGTGAGTTTGTTTGTTTGTTTGTTACGCTTTCACGCCGTAACTACTGAACCGATCATCATGAAATTTTGCATACAAGGTCTCTGGAATACGGAGAAGGACATAGGCTACCTTTTATCCCGGGAAAAAGTACTATTCCCGAGGGATCGACATTAACGCGGGCGGAGACGCGGGTGAAAGCTAGTATCAATATAAAACAAACATAGAAATAGATATATCGATATGCAACACAATAGCACAATGATATACGAGGTGTTTTCGTGAGCTCCACACCTCCATACGTCACCTGCCACTATTGACGTTACTAATGTGTTTTATTTCGCAGCCGTGTGTACCCGGCCTTGATTTGTGTCAATTCAACACGCTTAAAGCTTTTTTCTATGTTCGATACGATTTTTACTCTAATACAGGCTCTTACTATCAACGGGGCAAAGCCATAATTCACCCTAACGCAAAGAATTACTTTATAAGTAGCTAGTCCGTTGGCGGAGAAATTGGATAAAAATGTAAAGCTTTGTATAGATAACTGCAAAATTATAAGTCGAAAGGATGAAAAATTATCTCTCTAGATGAGATCAGATATTCGATGCGATCGCCTGTAGTACAATTTACCTTAGCGATCTTAAAAGATTTGCTAGTTTTTTCGCGGCACAACAGCACTGAAGGTTTGCTATGAAAAGTATATGACATGGAAATTGCCTGTTTTACCTTCGATATGGTTGTTTTTTGACTGCGATAACCACTTTAATCGTATAACTTTGTGAAATTGTACGATTATTTAAATAAATAGTTCTGATTCTAGACCAATATTAATTAAGTATTTGCGAAAAAGTTTTCATTATCCTTGCGAACCAACTTTTACACATATCGGGATATAAGAAGATTTTTTTGGTTTTTCCGTTTTCAATATATCGCCCAAGTTTCTTGAGCTACTAAGACTTTGAGATCAGAAAAAATCTGAAAAAGTTACTGGTAAGGGAAAAAGCACTATCGTGTCGAATATCCTAAAGAAAGTCTTCCGAAAGATTCCCCTCGCTAGTTTTTTCGCGGCGTGTCAGCGCTGAAGGATTGCTATTCAAAGTAAAAGATGACATGGAAATAACGTGTTTTACCTTCGACACGGTTATTTTGGGGCGGCGATAATACGCATGTATCGTGTACTTTTATGATATTTTTGCGGCTCTATCATAATTTGAATAAAAGGTTCTAATTCTAGACATAGAAGATAAAATTACAGTACAAGTTTGGAACAGAGAATTCATGAGTAACAAAATCTTGTTAGTAAGATCACAGAGCAAAAAATACTTCGTGAAGTCATTTATTATTATTGAGACCGTGTCATAGTTGTATTGAAGCGGTAGTTACTAAGTCGTTTTCGAGCTCGACCCTTAACATAAGCAAAAGGTCCGTCCGGCCCGACCTTTGAGTTTGTAGTCCAAATAAGTACAGCTATCGACCACGGTCTGATGTCGGTGAAGGAAAACATTGTAATTCAACCTGCACATTAGTGGATTGTTCGATAGTGAAATGGAGAAGGCCATAGAAAACCACTGCATTATTTCCTGCTATAAATATTGACTGTGAGCGTTTCTTTCCACAAAATGACACCAACAAGTTTCTGTCCACAAAATGCTGCAAAGCTAAAACTTAAACTGAGCTCTCAGTTAATTAATAATTAGTAGTAGTAATTAGTATTTTATTTGCCATTTATTGATTAATTTATTAAGTGTTTTGTCCGCCCATTGATTTTGCACTTTGTAAGACAACCTGCCAGCCTATTTGCTAACTCAGTGTACAAGGTTTTGATAGTCACTTCAAAATACATTACATTTTATATAATATCTTAATAAAAATAGTAATCATACAAAAGCCGCTTTCTTTTAATAGAGAACGTAATACACTACGTTGGGGCTTATGGGTAAAGGATGGGTCTTTCTTGCATTGGTAAGTAGGTTTCAAAATCTTAAATGGCTTTACTAAGTCAGGGAAACGATAAAATATCGGTTATTTCGTGGTTGTAAGGGCTCGCGAGGTCTACTGTTCTCACAGAACCACTAGTGTATTATTTTCAACGAACGATGTCTATCTGTTTCCCTGGTAATGTAAATATAAAGAGAGACTTTCAAATGGCGGCAATAAAAAATATCGCTCATATTTCACCGATGGAAATAAAAATGTCTCTCAAATAACGGATATTGAATTCTGATCGAGTCGAGATAAGCTCCTCAGTAAAATCCACCTGGATCGGAATGATCTCTTATAATAGTATGCACAGGGACTTTATAAATAGCCACCTTTGTTAAGCCTGCTTCAAATAGAAGTGGTAATGTGGTTGATAAAATCGCTCGCGTTATAACGATAAGCAGCTTGCGCCTTCTCGTTTTAGATGCGATAATCTTGATGGCTCAGTAGCCGTTCGCATTATTAGCGCTTAGGCATGTAAAGCCAACCTGGATGTGGTTATCGGTTAGATTAATGGCCAGAAGTGGCATAAAAATATCCCGAGCATTTTTCTGCTTTGGAAGTCCCCCTCAAATCCTGATGGCATCTTAAGATGCTCTCCGGGTCTCTAAAGAGATTTATGTCATAATCCTGACAGGTTTAATCAGGCAATCCCGGCTATTATTAGATTAGGCAGCTTGGAAAATGTAGCTTCACCGTAGGTAATTTATACAAACCAAAAGCAAGCAAACATTTTCATTAGTAATCTAAAATTGGATAAAAAAAAAATATATATTTGTTCTTTACTAAAAACCCAATACTTTTTTAAAATTAATCTAAATATTTTCTATGACTAATACATTAAAGTGGCTTTAGTAATAAGTGCCATTTAACCCTTTGACCGCAAACATAGGATAAAACTGACATACATTTTCTACGAAAAAAAAAAAATTACATTGATAATGCTACAACTAAAAAAATATATATATTTTCAAATAAAATAGTCCGGGTAGATCGTTGCCTCGCGGTAGCGTGCCCAGAAGGCTGGCACCATTGCCACGTTGGATGGCAATGCTGATCTTTTGGCCAAGGTATAGACCAGCCTTCTGGTTACGGGTCACCTCGATCAATTTATAGGCAATGGTTGCCGAACAGCTTAAGCTTATGGCCCCCACGGTCCTAAAGAAAATGCTTGTCGGATTATCCGACGTTCGCGATCAAAGGGTTAATGACAATAATTCATTCCTTTAAGTAACACAGAATAAACCTGTTACGTACTATAATTTGTGTTTAGCATGAAACTGCACAGTGAGAGACGGTAGCACAGCTCGGTCCTAAACCTATTATTATAAACCAATTCTGCCTAATGAATTGAAAACGGCGCCGCAGAGCTCTCAACGAGTTAACTCCAACTTGACTTTGTTATACACCTTTTTACTTTTGCATATCTATATAAGTTTAGACATTGATGTCAGTTGAAGATTATGTTATTGGAAAAGTTCATCAGCGAATTTCTTTGTTAAAAGCAAACAGGATTTAGATAAATATTTTTGCTTAGTATTTTTAAAGTGGAAAAATTCTTTAGCGGCGTTGTGCACTTTTTTGGATGGATTAAACTCTCGTCCGGACACGTGACCTGATAGAAAATTCGTAAGACGGACACATGATCTGCCTGCGACCGTCGTAAAGGCGAGTTTTTACTTCTGCCGGCACTCCTGGAGTGCTGTTGGATTTGTTTTTATTTACGTTAGTATAGTATATATTATCTTTATTATCTGACCAAGCTGTTATTGTTATGTTATAACACACTGCGAACATTGGGGGACGCAGCCACAGGTAACTATTTAGTAATCTGTGGCCACAGGCAGGCCTGTCTCACCGATGTCAGTATCGATAACATACCTACGCGCGGCGACCACTTCGAAACGGTAAAACCGGGCAAATCCGGTAGGAACGACGCGCGTTTGGTCACATGTGTTCAGCGACTTCAACCAAATAGGAATCGTTTGTTCAGAGCTATAAGAATAAAATTGGCTTGCAATGGATTCTGTTGGTATCTAAAAAGGTGCTGCATTCAAACGCGAGCTAAGTTACACCGTATCGCTAACTACATCGAGTTGATATTTCTTTGAATACCTTTGCAGAGTGCGACTTCTGTACGTAAGACTAGTACTTATTCTGTGTCACAGACCACAGTTCAGTCCTAAATTACATACTTACCTCTATAGTTACAGCATTCTGTACAAACACGAGCTCGTATCGAGTAAACATCAACCGACTTTTTTGTTGCGTATTTTGAATTAAATTTTAAAAGGATCTTAATTCATTTTTTTTTTAATTATGTTCACTGGTTCCTTGAAGACATCTAGACGACTTGTTCTCATTTCAAATTCATCAAAATCGGTTCAGTGCTTTGTTTTAAGACGGTTTTATATCTAAAATATCGGTTATTATTTACTATTGATCAAACAATAACATATAAATAAATAAATATAGGTATAGGGACACATTACACAAATTGAGCTAGCCCCAAGTAAGTTGTGAACTTGTGTCGTGGGATACTAACTCAACGATACTATATTTTATAAATAGATACTTATATGATAAACATCCAAGGCCCAGGTCAATCTGAAAGGATCGTTTCCCATCATGACCTGATCGGGGATCGAACCCGGGCACCCACCGTCCTGTCGCAGGCTGGCATGTTAACCACTGCGCCACAGAGCTCGCCTATATTATGTGAAAAGATTCACAATTATACAAACGATTAAACGTGCCTTTCGAAACACAAACCTCAAGAATTTTATGCCGCTTCTTTTCACCAATCTGAGTACCCTGAATTACTTAGCATGATAAAATATTACACAATTCCATTGCTCAGTTGCAATTTAAATATCTATTCTGAAAATAAAACAACACTGTAAAAAGCGAGAGGCGCAGGTACAAGTCAGCCCTAAACTAATTACAAACCAATTCTGCATAATGAAATGAAAACAGCGCCGCGGAGTGAACTCCAACTTGTCTTTGTTATTATGCCTTTTTGTATATCTCTTAATGTTTGCTTAACAGCTAGGTCTTGTTGGAGAGCTGCCATTTTAACATAAAATTACTTATCATTATACTCCTATTAAATTATTGTGAATACAAAAAAAACCTGTTAAAATACTCAACATTTGTCAAATATATCAACTACTAGCTTTTAGTCCGCGGGTCTGCCCGCGTCAATGTCGGTCTCTCGGAAACATTACTTTTACCCGCTATAAAATATACATTATATCCTTATCTGTACCCCAAACATCGAGTATGCAAAATTTCATGACGATCGGTTCAGTAGATGTGGCGTGAAGACGACACAAACAAACTCACTTTCGCATTTATAATAATCCTCCTTACTATATATATATATATATATATATATATATATATATATATATATATATATATAATATTATAAATGCGAAAGTGAGTTTGTTTGTTTGTTTGTTAGCCGTGTGGTATCCGGCAGAGTAGAATAGGACCACTCCAAGTCTTCCCGTGGATGTCGTAGAAGGCGACTTAGGAAATACAAGCTAAACAAAGCTTATAAACATCTAAGACACCTCTCCAACCCATCTGGCCAGCGTGGAGAGTGTAGGCCAAGTCCTCTGGCTGCTCTGGCCAAGTATGGCCCTAGTAGTACAGAGAGGGTCGTGCTCCTGTAGTGGAGACTAAAAAGGACCTGATGATGATGATGAGTACAGAGAGAGTCATGCTCCTGTAGTGGAGACTAAAAAGACCTGATGATGATGATGATGATGATTTCCAAACACGCAAATAAAGTTTCAACAATCCGTTACATAAATACAACCTCCGATGCAACATTGTCGAAGCCGTACGGTTCCCTGGGCGCACACCTTGCCCAGCGCGAAGATTTTCCCTTTGTGGCGGTATATCATACCACATCCTGTCTATGTTTTCCATACAAGGGACTTTTTATAGGGTCTTTATTTAATTTTTTAGTTTTCTTCAAAAAGTATTAAAATAATTTACATCCGTTCCTTTTAGGAAAAGTCTACAAAAACAGCTTGGAAAAAAGTATTGAATAAGAATCACGGAGCTCCCATTGAGTTAACTCCCAATATTTGTTATGCCTTTTTGCTTTTGTATTCTCACTCATTGTTGTCAGTGTAATATTTTATACCTTGTTGGAGAACTCCCTTAAAATTTTACTTTGCTAAAATCAAGATATTTTACTTATTTTACCGACTACGGCGAAGCCAAAAAGAGAGTTAATTTATTTATTTATTTATCAAATATTCCTCTTTAAAATATTATTGTTAATGTATATAAATTAATGTTCATCTGTTATTTATATCTCTAAAACAATCTAACAAAATTAAACAAATGAAATATCATTACAAGTGTCTTGATTGTCCGTAGGTTGTATGCTATTTAGCTTCACATCACAGAATAAGTAATAGCACACTCAATTTAACATGACGCCCGTTAGAAGTTTCCCTTTTAAAAGTGGCATCAATGTGTTTAATACCTAATTATTAAATTAATATATAGGGACAAATCTAACAGATATAGGGAAAAATCTAACAGCAGCTGAGGGGTCACTAAGTTGTAAACTTTATCGTAGGACATATTATAATAGTTATAATCTGTCTATCTTAAAATATTATAATAGTCGGGTTGTAGTGTTTTCATTTAATCATGTAACGTTGTACATTAACTAACAGCTGAGTATAGTTTAAAAAAAAAAGACAAAAACACGCTTTTATCCTCAATATTTGAAGCGATACACTTTCTTTAGTATTACACCATTATGACGAATTTTAGGCACAGCGACTAATGATTTACAACCAACTGCCTTAAACATCATGAACTTACTTTTACAAGTATTTTACACCAGACCACGTTTAAGTGCATATCTTTCACAACAGATAAATACAATAAAATACAGATCTGATAGAAATACAATAAAATAATAAGAACACGCTACCCTATTCTTTACTTTTGTCTATTTTTGAGTAATTGGTTGTAATGGCTCTCCTCGACCTTGCCTCGTATCGACTGGTACGTAAATAGTCGACCGTTGATTGAAGATACGTTTAATTTTAATTCAATAGCCTCTTAATAATGCATGCCTTGTTCGTGTGCCACCAGGCACTCGCTTGTGTTGTAGCAAACAGAAACAGTTTATTGAATAAATAGGATTGTAACTTATTTACTGAAAGTTTTGTTTGTATGAACCACCATAATGACCTGTGATATTGACAGGTTTTCACGCTTTTTTATAGAAATACAAACCTTTATAAACGGCAAAAGGTTTGTGGCAAACTTTTTCATTAAACTCGTTCATTCTGGTTTGGAAGAAAAAAAAAAGTAAAATATACATTCTGCTTCTAATCTCGCGCAGGTCGTAAAATCCGATTGAGGGAATGGGTAAAATGTGAGGAATCATATTAATAGGCGATGCGGCAACCATCACTATTTTGATTCCGTTTTCCACCTAATGCCTACCAACACGCTAGACGTGGCCTTTCGGTCTTATGACTTTAGGCTTTGTCTACCCCGTAAGGGATAAAGACGTGATAATATGTATTTATTTTAAAATACAGTATCTTTGAGTTAGTATCCTACGACACAAGTTCACAACTGACTGTGGGGCTAGCTCAACTTGTGTTTAGGTGATGTCCCTAATGTCCCTTTATAAAAGAACTCACTAAAAATCCAAATGTTGCCATGACGAAATTGAAGCATTTAAAACTCAGTACCTAATCTGCAATATACAAAATGTTATGTCGATAATATTGATGGTATTGCCATGGCTTGCATGCAATGCAGTAACATGTATTTATAGCCCATGAACGATAAAATTTGATTGATAATAATCGTAGTTGTTATCAGCGATTTATAAATGAACATGTTGTACTATCTTAGCATCTATAGTATATCTCCTCTTCTCGTTCTTGGATTTAGAATGGATTTACTACCTGTTACAATTTCTTGTTAGCGTTACATTGCTTTTCACACTGTCAAGTTGTTTTTTAATGAATAATTGAATTTAATTTTTATGTTGCGCTGTTTTTGTAGTTTTGCAATTGTAGCCCTTTTTTTCATGCTCGTAGTGTTTGTCTATAATTGATTGTTCAATCAGATCATGCGTAAGGATTTAGAAGAATTATTGTAACAGTTGTTGACAAACCTAATTAATAAATAAATAAATCTTCAAAAGTCAACATTGTAACTGTAATCAAAACCATAGACATGATATAATTGATGTAATTTTTCAAGTGTATAATTTTTCAAGTGTATAACTTGAATGAAAGGTACCACATGTAAAGTCTCAGAACATTAACTAGAAGGTATGTCTTTTTAGTGCCCCTATAACTTTGTATTGAAGTAATATTTCATGTGTTTCAGTAGTTAAAGCTTACATTCAAACACACTTTTACTGTCGTTATAAAATCTCGGTTGTCGTCATCATCAGTTCAGCTGTAAAAGTCCAATGTTGGACAAAGGCCCTTTCCAAGAATTATTAGTTTTGTATAAGAATAATTGTTAAATAGACGGATATTGCCTTACTCACAATGCTTAGCAAGCGGGTTGGCGAGCGCAGTTTCTTTGGCTTCATGTGCTTCCGACGCTGCTGCCCATCGAAAGCATTTTGAAGCTGGGGAAGGATGAAAATTAGTTGAATTTGGGAAGAAAACCCGTCATCATCATTTCGTGTAGGTGACACGGTCAATCGACCATGCACACTCTGGTATTAGAGTGCTTCCGAACCGCCTCGGCCTCTGACGTGGTTCCTTTAACGACTACCAGATGGCAGCCGGTACCAACGGCTTAACGTGCCTTTCAAAGCACGGAATCATCTTTATTATCAGACAATCAGGTGATTCAAGCCTGGAATGTCCTAACCAAATTGGAAACAAAGTATGCTTTCCGTGGGAAACGAAACCCACGATCCCGGGTCAACAGACAAACGCCTTAACCACTGGACCAGAGAATGCCCATGAATAGGGAAAAAGCAAGTAGCAGCTCGGGAGGTCGGGCGCGCGTGCCCAATGCCACTCCTGCAACCACCGGACAGGAGCTGAGGATGACACCCCTGATCACCGTTGCTCGCTCGCTTATTATTCGTCGGTTTTACCGACTAGTTTCGGTCTGTTACAAAGACCACCATCGGGACAAATGGTGGGGGTGGCAACAAGTGACAGCGGCGAATCCGAAGAAAAATACGTTAGTAAAACCGAGATTCTGTAATGCATTTATCTCGCGTAAGTTTAAATATTATTATGACTTTCGCATTTTTTAAATCACTTTTATGCTGTACTAGGCTCCGCCCGTGTCAATGTCGATCCCTCGGGAATAGTACTTTTTCCCGGGATAAAAGGTAGCCTATGTCCTTCTCCGTACTCCAGAGAACTTGTATGCAAAATTTCATGATGATAGGTTCAGTAGTTACGGCGTGAAAGTGTGACAAACAAACAAATTCACTTTCGCAATTTCGCATTTATAATATTAGTTAGGATGATTTGTCCGTATATATGAGTAAATAATCAAAAGAATACTAAGAAGTGTCAACTTCCGTGTGCAAGCGAGAGCGCGAGACAAGCGATAGAGGTTAGTAGTTCTGTGAGAGGCACGATCGGCCTAATCGTTCGGCTTGCGACGCATCAATCTGTCTTCCACCTTTGTCACGTATCATTATCGTCCGTAAACCGACTTTACAATCATTTACAAACTTTTTTTTGTATCGGAATATCTGACTTAATAGTTTAACAATTCTTTTTTACATAGATTGGCAATACGAGAGGAGACACAATACCAAAAGTTCACTTTAATAATTAATTAGTATTTTGTTTTCTGTTGTCAATTCTTATTTACGAAACCCTAATAATGCTTTAAAAAGGGTTAGAAAAAAGTTGAGTATGCTGTCCGAGCCCGGTGATAAATGACCTTACGTTAACTGCTAGTTTTTAGGAAGTAATGGGCCTTTTGTTCTTCCAACACTTTAATGATTCCCCAGAAAACCATTTTACGCTGAAGTGTCCTAAGAAACCATTTTGATTATGTATGTAAGGAAGGTTTATTTTTGTTTGCTGATTTTTGTGATGACTAACAGTCGAATAATAAACAACTCTACTAGTACTCCTTGAGTTGATAATAAAAATGCCGGTCCCTTTGTTTTTGACTATGGGCTAACAAATTCTCGGAAACAGTTATTTTTCAAAACAAAAATCTACAAATAGATGTGTTCAGAAAAGGTCAGAAGCCGGTTAACATAAATTTCTCCCACGTTTTCGTTCGCTTGATTGTTTTTCTTCGTGTATATTCAATACACGAAGGCATCAAAACAATTTGTGCCCCTGAAAAATTAACTCTCTTTTATGAAAGGTCTAACTAGAATTTCTAGTATATAAAGAAAAAAATATACTACTTATTATAGAAAAAAAAATACTAAGCTTGCTTCGCTTGCGTTTACCGAAATATTGAGAATGACCATGTTTCTTCCCGTATATTAAAACGAGTAGTTGAATGTTCCTTCCTCTTAAATTTTCGTCCTATGACGAAAAATTACTTTTAAAAGTTCAAAATCACATTCTGAAAATAAAAAGCTTATCACGCTAAACATCTGGTCTTACGCTTAGAACTAGTAGGTAATTAATTTTTTTTTTCTTCAGATAATGAGATGGAGCGCGGCATCAGCAGTGAGGTGACGATACTCATGCGACACCACAACGACACACCATGGACCGGCTAACCGTGTAACCGAAAGACAAACAGACAGACAGTTTCCATGGAGGTGAACGGGACGGATGCGCGGGGTGAGGAAGCCGCTGTGAGTCTGGCTTTGAGCGTGGCCGTCACCGTCATCTCCGCCATTGGACTGCTCCTCAACGCGTATATACTGTTCATCATCGTCATCACTAAGCAGGTACGTCACACAAAAGAAAGAGACAGTGAAATTGTGACTTCATAGAAATAAAAAAGTTTTTAAAACAAGCTTTTATTAAAAACGAATCTACACTGTAAAGCGCTTTCCAAGAAAAATCAAATGAGCTCAAATACGATTGGTATACCTTGTTTAGTTTAAGGGTTCCTATGGCCACCTTTCGACTCCATCATTAGACCAACGATTTCATCATATTGTATTGATATCCGAGTTACACATACATGCAAAATTTCAGCTCAATCGGCAATGGGACGTGGATCAAATTTAATGAAACTAAACATGTAATAATCCTGTATGTTAATGGGTGTCATACAAATTACGAAATACATTTTCCCGACTACCTAGTCCATTGAAAAGTTACATTTGGGGTTGTGTTTGTCAGAGGACGCGATTTTATTTTCTAGATATTAGGGTTGCTGTCCAGTTAAATCCAAGTTTGTGGGGTTGCTACCGTTGACCCACTGCCGCCATCTTGGAAAAAGGGGTTCTAATGAATTTTACGGTTTACCTGCCAAACTTAGATCACACAAAAATAATATTTTGTTGCAAATAAAATTATCTGCATTTTTAGTCCAGTAGCTTTTAGACGTAGAGCCATAAAAGTTATAAGTGAAAATCTATAATAAAACTTTGAGAAAATATATTTTCTAAAAATTCTATATAAATAAATAAACCCTCTGATGATGGCTATTGGGACCAACGGCTTAAAAGCCTTCCAAAGCACATAGGAGCTCGAGAAAATTCTATGCCGCTTTTGGTACCCAGCGCAATGGGCACCACACTCGTGGTTGAATGCGTAAATTCAAATAATGCGTTCGGCAACGCGGTCATTAAGCTCCTTAGTCCATACCCTTGAAGAATAATGGTTACTAAGGCGAGCTCACTTGAGAGCAAACTCAAAACCAGTAGTATAAGCATTACAACTATTCACTTCTGACCTTACAACGCTTTTGAATCCTCCAGAGAGGCATTGTTCCAAGTTAGCTATTATTTAACCAAGTTTAGCAATAAGCAAGTTAACTGGGACTCTACGTTAAAGTTTGCGTGGGAAACTAAGTGTTCAAGCAAAATATGCTTTATTGACACTTAATTAATAGTTGAAAATCTTAAAGATAATTTTCGCATTCACAAGCAGGTGCGAAGGGTTGGCAAGAACCTATAACAAGGGTAATAGGAACTCCCCCGTCCTCGGGTCGGGGTAATATTACTTTTTTAACATTTTCATACTTCTGAGCTAGATGCTCTCATAATCAGATTTTTTCGAGTTTTTTCAAGTTTCTATTATCATTAGGAGTTTAATACAACTTTTAGTTGGTTTACTTATAATTAAATTAAAACCTTAATTTTCGAATAAAAAAATAATTTGATATATAAGGTATAAATAATTAATAAACATAGCGTGACTTTTAGTGAAAAAATACTGAAAAATATAACATACACACACAGGCCACTGACACACACAATAAACAAAAAAAAAAAGAAAAAACTACTTAATGACTGAACAGATTTGTTTTTTTATCTTTTTTTTTTATATTTTTTGACAGGTCATTCGTGTGTTCTTTACTTTCGCTGAACAAACTTTTTATTTCATTGAAAATTACTGAATACTGTTCCACAGCCTGGCAGCTAACATTCTAAGATATCATAATGACTTTCCAGATTCCTCGTGTTATTCGCGCCAAGGCGAGATTTGTGAAGTTTTAATTAATTTCTGAGATTTAATTAGAATACTCGTAATACGTACGCGCGGTGAAGCACCAGCGTCTTTGAGAGAAAGCGTACAAACGAATACATCTCATTTTAGAACAGCAATAGCTTTTTCATTAAGGATATGAGTGTTTCTCGCTGTTCTAGAAGTAAATAAGTTATTGGATGCACCAGTTACTTCTTCTTCCGCTCTAATGTTTAAAGTAGATCAAGTGGATAGGACGTAAATTTGGGGATTATTCTGTTATGGTAGACGGTGATACTAGGTACTACTACTGTTGTTAGTCGCACGTTACGCAACGCCTCTACGTTAGTACTTGAATTCATTTTGTGGTGCCTACCAAAGAATTAACGCGTTGCTTTGCGTAGATCTTAAGGAACTGGGCTCTGTCAACCCTGCAAGGGAAAAGACGTAATGTATGTATAAGGCCTAAAGCACACATTTAGCGTTTGATTATATCTCAGTGGAAAATGTAATCAAAATAATTATGGGTTACTTGCCTTATCGCCTATTGACATGATTCCTAGGATTAACTAATTCTTTAGCAAATTTAATAATGATCGGTAAAATACAAACTTCAATCATTGTCGTCTATTCATTATTACTTCTCTCCCCAACTTAACAAATAAAGAGAAGATTAGTTTATTCATGACTAATAAATCGTTCTCCTTGTAGAATACGAGACCGACTGCCAGTGACTTTAAGGCTATTACAGAAGTTTGCTAATGGTAAAACTTTGTCCCACTTCTGGCACAGAATAATACTAGTACTTGCGTACAGAAGTTGCACTCTGCAAAGGTATTCAAAGAAATATCAACTCAATGTAGTTAGCGATACCTTTTCGAGCACCTTTTCGTGTAGATAACATCAGAACCATTGCAAGCCAATTTCATTCTAATAGCTCTAAGCAAACTAATTATAATTCTATTAAGTCGGTGAACGCATGTGATAATGCGCGTTGTTCCCACCGGATTTGCCACCGCTTCGAAGTGGTCGCCGCGTGTGTAAGCATTAACTTTAAAACCCAAATAAAATTACCTATCTCTATTCTGCTTCCGTTTTCCCATACACACTTCCTATTCGCCGTCGACGGCCTGTGATTGGTCGCCCGGGGACTAGTAAAAAAATGGCTTGCGAGTCTAGTTGAACAGCGCCGTGCGCTGATATAATTTCCAATTAAAACGACTTCTAAAAGCTTTGCTGGCCAAAACAACCCTAAATCTTCATCGCATGTATGTGATGGTGTACCACTAGTGTAGGCAGTGAGAAATAATACAGTTCAAACCGGAAGATCGCCAGCCAGCCGGCATGAGGCCCCGTCGCAGGCGATTCCTTTCCAGAGTCCTGTCCACCGTGGATCCAGGTTAGTGTTTACTGTTTTTCCTTGCTGTGATTCTGGGGTTGATCGGAGAATGCAGTAACTCTTCCAGAAAGTCGCAACATTAAATTATGGTGCCTCCTGTGAGGACATTCCTCACGTACTTATTTCAAATTTACCCACTTAATTTCAATATTTTCAATTAAAGTTATTTCCAAATACGGATAACTCAAAAATTTATTCATAAATTGACTTATTATAGATTCAAACTACCTAGGTACTTACCCACCTAGCATTTGTCTATTTGTCTAACAATCTCTGACCAAACAGGGAATTCCATACCTGTTCCATACAATAGTAAATACCTATTGCTTACGAGTACATACTTCTTATCTCGTTAATTCCCTTGTAATATTTACTTAATCGTTCGATTTGTATGCCATAAGGTACTATCTTGTTACTCAGGCTTTCGAACTATTTTGGATAGCCTAGGTACCTACCTAAGGTTAATTGATAGCAGTGAGGTGTGTATTTATGATTATAAGTAATAATCCGTAGTTTTAAAACCTACGTGTTTTGTGAATATCTGTTCCATTACTCAGTTTCCATTTAAACTTTTGCTACTTACCTACATTACTCGTACAAATCACAATTAGTGCCTACCAAAACATGGCGGAAGGAGAATTAATGTCCACCATTAAAAAACGTGAACATGAGTTTAAAAATATGCAGATAATTTATGATTTAGCAAAAATTACGAAAGAAAATAAAACCAAATTAGCATCCTTTCGAGCTAGGTATAAAAGAATTGATAAAATTCGTGATAATTTCTTGGAATGCAACGATCGTGTAAACCAGTTGCAACTTAAACTAAATCCTCAGTTTCTTATCGATAATAATGCTTTGTTGTCATTTGACGAGTTATACTATTTTGTCATTGAGTTTGCCGATTCCCTCGACGTAAATGCCGTCGGTGCGAGTTCGCGCTCGGAACTGTGTCAAGGTCATGCGCATTCCAGCTCGCAAGTGAAATTACCTAAATTGCAAATAGCTAAGTTTGATGGTAATATAGAGAACTGGCAGATGTTTAAAGACATTTATACGTCGCTTGTGCATAATAATGTTTCGTTATCGGACACAGAGAAATTTTACTATTTATTGTCATGTCTGTCTGGGTATGCCCTGACACTAGCTAAGGGTGTTCCTATAACATCAGCTAATTATTCTGTTGTTTATGCAGCGTTACTAGACAGGTATGATAATAAACGTATTTTAGCCACCGCTTATTTAGAAAAAATAATAAAATTAAATCCGATCCAACGGCCATCATTATCAAACTTATCGCAATTAACCAACACACTTTATGAATGTGTTAGTGCATTGCACGGGTTAAATATTGATGATTTAAGTGAATTTCTTTTATTTTACATAGCATCTCGGCCTCTTGATACAGAAACTAGGAAAAGGTTTGAATTACAAAATACCGAAATACCGAAGAAATTCCTAAATTTAATAACTTGATTGTTTATTTACAGAATTATATAAAGGTATTAGAGGTTAGTCAACCTAGTAATTTACAGTCATTCAATTCTACAAATAAACAAAACCACAATAACACAAAGAAAGATAACTTTTCTCGGCAATCAAATTCTTCCTTAATTACTTCTACGAACTCAATTAATAATAAACCTAATCAGGCTATTTGTGTGTATTGTCATGAAAATCATTCAATATATCGCTGTGGTAAATTACATTCTATGAATATAGGACAGCGACAACAATTTGTTAAAGAGTTACAATTATGTCAAAACTGCTTAAGGCCCGGTCACACTAGTGCAGACTGCAAGTCTAAGTCCACGTGTTTCATTTGTAACTCAAAACATAACACATTATTACATGAAGAACATAAAAGTTTATTATCTAATACCATTGACCTAAAGGCTTCTGAGAATTCCAATATGAGCACTGCCCTAACTTGTACAACTCAGCCAAACATGTCAAAGTCACCTATGAGTACCAAAATTATTGGTTCAGCAGTGGTTCGGTTGAGAAGGGTGGATGGTTCATTGCAGTATGCTCGTGTAATCATAGATAGTGGCTCGATGGACTCTTTCATTACAAGTAGCTGTGTGCGACAGTTATGTTTACATATAAAAAAATTTAATTTAAATGTAACCGGTCTCGGTCAAAATTATGTTTGTAATATCAAAGGTTATACTTTTGGCTCTATTGTGCCTAGGTCAAATGACTCGCCCCAATTTGATATACCATTAGTGGTTTTGCCTAAAATCACTTCAATGATTCCTTCAACTTCATTACCGTCGGTTGTCAAGGAAAAGTTTAAACATCTGGATCTCGCCGACCAAGATTTTGATAAATCGGGTCCGATCGATCTGTTGTTAGGAGTAGACTGTTTTGATCACATATATACTGGTTCACGTTATAGCCCAGGTCCTGGTTTTCCATGTGCACTGTCTAGTGTATTCGGCTGGGTGATAAGTGGTCAGTTTCTTCAAAACGTGGTGGCTCAAACTCCAGTCACACCCGTTACGTCACTCATCGCGTCTTCTTGTGCGCTCGATGAGATCGTTTAACGTTTTTGGGAATCCGAAGAACCGCCGAAATGTAAAATTTCCGGTCCTGAGGATGAAATATGTGAACAAAAATATAAAAATGGCACATATCGTTCCTCCGAAGGTCGTTATGTTGTACCAATTATGCTTAAAGATGATACTCCAGCCTTAGGAGAATCATATCATCAGGCTCTTAACAGTTTTCTCAACTTGGAAAAGCGTCTTGCCAGCCAGACTGAGTTGAAAACGGAATATAAGGAATTTATGCAGCAGTACGAAGATCTGGGACATATGCAGCCTGCTGAATCTTTGTCTACTGACCGTTATATTATTCCTCACCATTGTGTAATACGACCCGATAGTACAACGACACGTTTACGAGTAGTCTTCGATGCCAGTAGTCGGACCTCGAATAATCTGTCACTCAATAATATTGTTCATGTGGGTCCTAAGCTGCAAGTGGATATTGTCGATTTAGTGACAAAATTTAGACTTCACAAAATAGTTTTTACTGCCGACATCCGTCGTATGTATCGGCAAATATTGATAAGACCCGAGGAAAGGCATTATCAACACGTGCTTTGGCGTAATGATCCAACTGAGATCTTAAAGGAGTACGAACTTAAGACAGTCACGTACGGAGTTAGTAGTTCACCTTATTTAGCCATTCGAACACTTCATCAACTTGTTGAAGTTCATGGTTCTGAGTACTCAAGTCGTGTAGCTCAGGTTATCACCCAGGAGACATTTATGGACGATATCACAACTGGCGGCTCTTCCCTTGAAGAGGCGATCAAATTGAAGGCTGATATCACATCTTTGTTGGCAAAGGCTAACTTTGAACTACGTAAATGGACTACCAACGATCCTCGTCTTCTTAAGGATGTTCTTCCTGAATTTTGTCAAAGTTCCAAATCCTTCGATGAATCGGGAAATGAGTTTGTCAAAATATTAGGGATACGATGGAATCCCATTAATGATTCTTTTTCATATGCCTTTTCAGACTTGTTCGAAGTCAAATTTACTAAAAGATCCATACTCTCTTTAGTAGCTCGCATTTTCGATCCACTCGGTTGGATATGCCCAGTAGTCTTTGCAGCAAAATCGCTGTTGCAAGAAATATGGCGGTTAAATTTATCGTGGGATGAGACTATTCCAAAACATTTAACCAAACAATGGCATTTAATAGCGGCCAATTTGTCTGATTTACAAAAAAATTCTCTTCCGCGGTTAGTTATACCTTCCAATCCGATGGAAGTACACTTGGTAGGTTTCTGTGATGGTTCTCTGAAAGGCTATGGTTGTTGTTTGTATATTTGTGTGGTTACTAATGAGCCCAGAATTTCTACTGCGACTAGTTTACTGATTGGAAAATCTAGAGTAGCTCCTTTAAAACCTACCACGGTAAATAGACTCGAGCTAAGCGCGGCGGTGCTTCTGGCAAAAGTTCTATCGCACATGTATAATTTGCTTAAAGACCATATAACTATTAATTCTATTCGAGCTTATTCAGACAGCAGCACTACCTTGTCATGGCTTAATACCGCCTCTCATTTGTTAAAAATGTATGTAGCCAATCGTGTCATTCAAGCAACTGATTTGATTAGTCCCGATCATTGGTATTATGTTTCGTCTAAGGATAACCCGGCCGACTGTTGTAGTCGCGGAGTGTCCTGTCCAGAGCTTATAGACCATCCTCTGTGGTGGAAAGGTCCTTCTTGGCTACAGGATTTGCCTAGTCAATGGCCTAACAAACGAGTTCTACTTCCAAAAGAAGACTTACCCGAGCTCAAACCACTAGAAACTAAAAGTCTTCACGTGATTGAGGTGAGAAACCCACTTCTGGACTTAATTGCCAGACATTCCTCTTTTACAAAAATTCTAAGAATTGTAGCATGGTGTATTCGATTTATTTCAAATTCGAGGGTTGCAAGGCAAAATCGAATTCTTTCATTTCTCAGTAGTACTGAACTCGAGAAGTCAACCAAAGTGTTAGTTAAATTGAGTCAGTATCATTATATGTCTTCCGAAGTCAGTCGAGTGCGAGATAATGAACCATGTGTAAAATCCATTAAAAAACTTTCACCTTTCCTGGACGATGATGGGATCGTGCGGGTGGGGGGACGCATCGATGAGGCTAATCTGTCACCATCTGCGTTACACCCTTTTTTGTTACCTAAACAATGTCCAATATCTAAAATTATAATCGAACACTTTCATATAAAATATTTGCATTGTGGACCTAGAACCTTACAATCTCTTATTCAACGCCAGTTTTGGATAATTGGATTAAGACTTCTGATACGTACCGTGCTGTCGAAGTGTGTTAGATGTTTTAAAGTAAATCCAATCGCTTGTCAGCCAATGATGAGCAAGCTTCCGGCAGCCAGACTTCAACCTTCTCGTTGCTTCGATACCACTGGAATCGATCTAGGTGGCCCATTTTCCATTAAAGAGAGTCGCCGTCGTGGCGCAAAAACATATAAAGCTTATTTATGTCTATTCGTATGTTTAAGCTCAAAGGCTGTACACTTGGAAGCCGTAACCGAATTGAGTGCAGAAGCTTTTCTTGCTGCTCTAGACCGTTTTGTCTCTCGACGTGGAATATGTCATACGATAGTAACTGACTGTGTGACAAATTTTGTAGGAGCCAACAAGTATCTGAATGAAGTTTCTAACATGCTCCACAAGCATTATCCTGAAGTGTCAAATGGTCTAGCGAACCGCCATATCAAATGGAAATTCAATCCCCCCGGCGCCCCTCACTTCGGGGGTATATTTGAAAGTGGCATAAAATCCACAAAATATCACCTTAAGCGTGTTGTCGGTTCTCAGGTTCTCACTCTTGAGGAATTCTTCACAATATTAGCTAAGGTAGAAGCTTTATTGAACTCTCGTCCACTCTGTACGTTATCAACAGATCCGTCGGAGTCTGACGTTTTAACCCCAGGACATTTTCTAACGGGAGGTCCTTTAGTCACCCTGCCCGAAGAACCAATAAGTGAAAATTCGTGTCCGCGCTCTCGTTGGATGATGCTTAAGAAAATTACCCAGAGCTTTTGGCGCGTATGGCAGCGTGATTATCTTCATACATTACAACAAAAGAACAAATGGTTCGTACATGAACCAAATATTAAAATAGATGACTTAGTCATAGTTAACGAACCTAATCTTCCGCCGATGTTCTGGAAGTTGGCACGTATTGTGCAAGTGCATGCTGGTTCGGACCTAGTAGTCAGAGTAGTTACTCTCCGAACTGCTAACGGAAAGACCTTTCGTAGGCCGGTAGTAAAGGTTTGTCCCTTACCAATTAATTAAGATATTTTTTCATAAATTACTAAAACATAAATACACACTATCCTTAGGCTAGTTAAAACTTATTTATTACTTTATCTTTCGAAAATAATATTTCTAGATATTCTTGCAATAGTGCGTAGCTATTGCTTTTGTTTTTTATCTTTCAATTTGCATTCTCTGTGAAACCCTTGTGGATTTTAGGTGGGGGAAAATGTGTAAGCATTAACTTTAAAACCCAAATAAAATTACTGCTAATTCTTACTAATTCTGCTTCCGTTTTCCCATACACACTTCCTATTCGCCGTCGACGGCCTGTGATTGGTCGCCCGGGGACTAGTAAAAAAATGGCGTGCGAGTCTAGTTGAACAGCGCCGTGCGCTGATATAATTTCCAATTAAAACGACTTCGAAAAGCTTTGCTGGCCAAAACAACCCTAAATCTTCATCGCGTGTATGCGATGGTGTACCACTAGTGTAGGCAGTGAGAAATAATACAGTTCAAACCGGAAGATCGCCAGCCGGCCGGCACGAGGCCCCGTCGCAGGCGATTCCTTTCCAGAGTCCTGTCCACCGTGGATCCAGGTTAGTGTTTACTGTTTTTCCTTGCTGTGATTCTGGGGTTGATCGGAGAATGCAGTAACTTTTCCAGAAAGTCGCAACACCGCGCGTAGGTAGAATATAATTGAATAGTATAGAACTTTATTTGGATAAACTTAAACACACTTTTATCGTAAACAATGAATGTTTACGAGAAAACAATAAAAATTAACTAAGAAACAATAAAAGTACAAGGTAGGTATGTTTTCGATACCGACACTGGGAGTGCGACAGGCCTGCTTCTGGTTTATTAAATAACTAGCAAACCACCCCGGCTTCGCATGGGTAGTATTAGAGCATATTATGTCTCCATTTTTTTTTTACTAAATATTGAAGTAGGCATTTGTCTCCCATCTCACCTGATGGTAAGTGAGGATGAAGACGAGGATGTTACATGTCTATCCAAGAGATACCCATTTATTCTAGTTTTGAATGTCCCGGGACTGTACTTGTCTAGGAATATAGACGCAGGCAGTTTATTCCACACCTTAGCTACTCGAACCAAAAAGGAACTGTCAAAGCGTTTAGTTCGACTCTTGTTTTGTTGTATGTTATGCTATCAGCTTGATGTACCGCCATCGGTGTGATAAACGCTCTTGCGATATCTCCGAAGGTATTAAATTATATAGTGTGAATAGATTATAATAATGCACGTAATAATAAACTCTTATTAAAATAAGAAAATACAATATGGTGAAGGCTCAACCTAAGGTAGACTGGTTCAAACCCTGCCAACGTGGTATTTTTTCACCATATTTTATTACCTTAATGTAATAAGAGTATATCAAAATAGCATTGTTATTGTAAAAAGAAAAACACTTGTTAAAATATTATTTTCACTATTATAACCTCTTCGTTATTAACTATTTAATTTAATAAGGATAAAACCATATCCATCTAAATAGCTTTCCAATCACCACATTCTATGTAGCCTGTGTGTGACCAATATTTTAGTAGATATCATGGGTAGTTTGCTTTCCATAAAAGATAGATATTTATGCCAAGATGAACTTTTTATTGTATTGTTTTAGAGAAATATCCCACATATTTCTCTTTATAGATCTACAATAAAAAGTTCATCATGCCACAGAATAAGTATTAGTACTTTATTAATTGATATGCATTAATATCATTGCATAATCATGCACTTTTTCATATTAAAAGGATTAAGCAGCGTTTTCAATGGAAGATCCCAGGTTTTATATCCATACACTAACACTTTTTTTCCCTTGCGGGGTAGACAGAGCCTAGGCTCTGTCTACCCCGCAAGATTCCTTAGTAGACAGAGCCTAGGCTCTGTCTACTTATGTAGGCCTAGTTCTATAAAACCTGTAGCCCATGTTTACCAGGTTGGTGGAAAGTAGGTGAAAACGGGATCAAAATAGTCATGAGTTGCTAGCCCCATCGCCTATTTTAATATGAATACTCAGATTTTTGCCCATTCCCTCGATCGGCTTACTAATTGCGCGGAAAGAAAAACAGCTGATACATTCTACCTTCTTTCTTTTCTCCTAGACCAGCATAGAAGAGTAGAAAATCACGCCAACTTAACCCCTTTAACTATTTAACTAAAAGTACGCTGTAAATAATAACGCAACGTGTGGGATGTTGTTGGGTGGTCTTTAAAAAATATTGTGAGCTTGTGAACATCATTTTTCGATTTACGCATCCGTTCTGAAACTTGCAAATTTTTGTTAGAGTCAATAATGGTACGGAACCCTTCGTTCGCGAGTCCGACTCGCACTTGACACTTGGTTTTTACTCATTGCTTATCATATCCTTTCTAGCGGGAGTCATAAATGTTAGCCGAGGGAGTAGGCGAATAATGTCATAAACAATGTCGCTAGCAAGCAACCCATCTTTCAACCCCCTTTTCTCCTACATGCCCACTATCACATTAAGCACTGACCTTTAGGTCTTATAGCCCTACCTATGCACTGTCATCCCTGGATAAAGGCGATTATGTACCAACGACTACGAGTTGTTTTTTCTCGTGTGTGTAAGTGGCCAACACTGGTGTCAGATCTTTCAAGCTGCCTAAAGGCATCTTTCATATCTTAATGACTGCCTTCAATGATGACAGCCTCCAGCACGGAGAGCTCGAATTATTTTTATGCCACTTGCGGTCACCCATTCCAGTGGGGACCGGACCCGGGACTGCTTAGCGTACGTAAGCGCTAATAATGCTCAGGCCCACTGGACTATCGGGCTCCTCAGACTAAGTAGGTTTGATAAAATAAATAAATAAATATATACGGACAAATCACACAGATTGAGCTAGCCCCAAAGTAAGTTCGAGACTTATGTTAAGGGATACTAACTCAACGATACTATATTTTATAACAAATATTTAAATAGATAATCATCCAAGACCCAGGTCAATATGAAAAATATCATTTTCCATCTTGACCTAACCGGGGATCGAACCCGGGGCCCTCGTGTCGCAGGCTGGCGTGTTAACAACTGCGCCACGGAGTTCGCCATAAAAATAGGTCAACAGTCAGCCACGTCTATCCTCAACTCATGCAACATAGTGAAAATTCATGACCCGAACATTGTGACTTTAAACTATGTAAAGTATTACGAATCCTTTGAGGCGAGGGTTGTCCATGGCTACGTAAAGTGTTCAAATTAATGAAACGATTAACTCTAAGTCCGCCTTTGTCATTTAATTTCTGAATTCATGAAGATATTCCGCTTTAATGTTTATATAAGATAATTAAATGTTTCAAAATGTTAAGGGTTAACTTCTGACAAAAGTCAAGTCAGTAACTAACAGGATTTAAAATTATGAAATAACTTATTCATGGATACTTGTTTTTAAGAGATAGTTTCAATAGGAATTTTATATTATGATTTGATCACTACATACCAAATTAAGCTCGCAGGTTGCGAGCCACAAGTTAAACCTTGATTTTACCTTGATTTCTTGCATTGCGGTGCCACACTCTGAGCAGGACAGACCTATATCCTTATCCTTACTAATATTATAAATGCGAAAGTTTGTTTGTTTATTTGTTTGTTACGCTTTCACGCCGTAACTACTGAACCAATCATCATAAAATTTTGCATACAAGTTCTCTGGAGTGCGGAGAAGGACATAGGCTACTTTTTATCCCGGGAACTATTCCCGAGAGACCGACATTGACGCGGGCGGAGCCGAGGGCGAAAGCTAGTACGCAACAAAAACGGCAATTTTTTTTTGTCAGCAAACAAGTTTTAGACCAAACAACAAAATCTTATGTGTTTTCAATCTTGTGTTACACTAAAAAAACAAAATCTATAACTGATTAGAGACACCTTTTTTTAATCTATGGTAAATTAAGAACAATAGTGTCTATACAAGAAATAATTTGGTTAACCTCACAAAAGTGGTCAAATTGAAGAGGTTTCATTGGGTGTGTGTGTGTGTGATTTGTTTGACCCTATATATTTAATTTTCCGTGGCGCAGTGGTTAACACGCCAGCCTGTGACACGGAGTGCCCGGGTTCGATCCCCGGCCAGGTCAAGATGGAAAATGATCTTTTTCAGATTGGCCTGGGTCTTGGATGTTTATCTATATATGTATTTGTTATAAAATATAATATCGTTGAGTTAGTATTCTATAACACAAGTCTCGAACTTACCCTGGGGCTAGCTCAATCTGTGTGATTCGTCCATATATATTTATTTATTTATTATTATTTTCACATACAAGAAACGTGGTTATTGTAGTCGATTATTGTACGGTGGTACGGTACGAAACTCTTTGTATGTGTCTATTATCGTCCCGCACTTGACCAGTTTTATAAGACAATTTTTAAAAGGTTGCTTGTGGCATCCCTTTGCTAGCCATATAAAGGAAGGAATAAATTCCGTAGGATCTCTGTTTGATAACCGTTACACGCTTTCGGCGAAATTTTATACAGCCAGGTTTATGCTGGTTACGCGAAACGAAACGATACTGAGAGCTTTGTGAATATTTTGGGAGAATTCCTGAAACGAACGTGCACAGATATATGTGTACATATGTAACATTAAAATATTTATGTACCTATTCATTATTTTTTATGTACTCGTAATATTATTTTCTTAGTTTGTTTATTTTAAAGGTGAAAGCGTAGAGAAATGTCGTTGGAGTAAATAAATTTAGTGACAAGTAGGGGTTTTTAACACGCTGGCAATGTTTTTGACAAAAATAAAGAACACGTTATTAAAAACAAAAAAACATTAGGGTATTCTACACAAAAACATTGAGTAAAGTCTAGTTTTCGTTGGACTTTGATTTTTCCTTACGATTCTGTATTCTATTAATTAAAATATTGCCAGGGCATTTAGAATCAGCCTGTATACAGGTACCTTTCGTATTTCTTGTACAAATTTGATTTTATAATCGCTTTGTTTAATTTACTTATTTTCTGAAGTAAAATTCATTCTCGATAAATGACATGAGAACCTAGCTATTACTCGCCTCAGGAGATAGCCGGAGTTATTATTTATCTTTTGATATCAAACGTTACCAAATTTACAGAAGGTGATATTAGGAAATGTTTTTTTTTATTAACCTTTATTGTCCCACTGCTGGGCAAAGGTCTACTCCATTTCCTTCCAAACATCACTATTTTGTGCCACTTCAGACCATTTCATGGCTCGTGATATCATCACATCATGGTAATTGTTTTAAAAGCTATTTTTTCCGTATAATTTTTCTATAATTACCTCACAAGAATCCGTGAAAAGGTATCATAATATCTTTAGTCCTCCACTCTGCCGTAATAGACCTCAAGAGTACGCAGTAAGTGCAGTATGGAACAATAGAGCTATTAAAACACTTCCGCTTGGAGCTGAGAGTAGTTACTATAAGGGTATGATCAGCTTTAGGGATCCGTATTGTTTCGAAACCCAAATTTCCACACTCAAACTTCAATTGTTTTCAACTCTAGTTATGACCACTGATTACTGTCTCCTACTAATAAGCAAAAGAACTGTATCTCTCATCTAAATAGGTAATTTGATTGTTTAGATTCTTAAATAAATAATTATATTAATTAATAAACTGATTATTGTACGTCTAATACAGACAGGTCACGGTGGCGCACTACATGTATTATACTATCATCTCTTATACCTGTATACCACAATAAAAGTATTTTATACCACTATGTTTGTATTTGTCTCTTTCTCATCTGAGCGTGTTCCCGGTTGCATCCTCAGCTAGGGTGCTTCGGAGCCCGGGGTCAGCTTTCCGGCTTCTTCTTCTCCACTTCGCACGATCTTTGGCATCCTTGGTTATGAGACCATTGGTACGCATATCCTCCCCAACGACATCAAGCCAGCACTACTATGTTTGTATTTGTATACGACTTTATTTGGTCATCTATCTTAATGAGAACCACGCACAAACCAGCCATACATTCATTGCCCACTGGAACATCAAGCTTTACACTTTGTATGACGTCGAAAAGTGAATGTTAGAAATAATTTATCTTTTTTATCGCCGATTTATCGGGCAAGAAAATCCATAAGTAGCCAGATTACGCTGCTAAGTACCCTAGGAGAGGCAATCCAAACAGATTATGACTGATACCTCATCGATCCATTCAGGAACCTTGGAGCTGATAATAGCCCATTTTTAGTTAAATTTTAATTCTGGTTTTATTTATTACTAGCTCCATGGCGCAGCGGTCAACACGCCAGCCTGCGACACGGAGTGACCGGGTTCGATCCCCGGCCAGGTCAAGATGGAAAATGATCTTTTTCAGATTGCCCTGGGTCTTGGATGTGTATCTTTATATGTATTTGTTATAAAATATAGTATCGTTGAGTTAGTATCCCATAACACAAGTCTCGAACTTACTTTGGGGCTAGCTCAATCTGTGTGATTTGTCCGTATATATTTATTTATTTATTTTACTAGCTTTCAACCGCTAACAGTACTTTTTCCTACAAAAATTAAGCTATGTCCTTCTCTGTTCTGCACATAGATATCAGAATAATAATATGTTAGATCGTTTTCCGGCCTGACCTGATGATGATGATGATGATTCCCGACCGAAATGTCTCCAGTTATATATCCCTCTGTCAAATTTTAGCTCCAAAAGGCCTTAATAAACACAATTTTATGACACGTACATGCCATAATTCTTTTGTACTAACGTCGTTCTAGTCCAGTCAGTATGCAGATGGAAAGTTCTGATGACCCGTAACACAGGTTCTTTGGACACCTAACACGGGCACTAGATCTCTTCATACATCACTTTTGTTAAGGTTTAGGTACTTAGTCTTAAATGTGTTTTGACATTGCCTGATTTGTTTTGTCATTGATGTTTATGTTTTGGAGAAAAATAAATATATTTTATTTATATTATTATGATGTTAGATGTTTTAGACTCATAACGGAGCTTCAATTTTGCTCATAATATCTGCAAAACATGGCATTTAAGAAAAAATCCAAACGTGTTACGCGTATGCACATAAACTCTCACTACTCCAAAACGTAGTCGCGTTATAGAGAAATATAATCAGTCTGCACATAAAGCGTACGCACCCGCTACGCCCACCCACTCTATACATCTCTGTGGTTTAGCACAACTCCCTCCGTGGTCCAGCGGTTAAGGCGTTTGCCTGTAGACCCGGGGGTCGTGGGTTCGATTACCACGGGAAGCATACTTTGTTTACACACACATACATCGACGATAAACTTATAAAACCCCTGTTTTTGCGTCGGGGTTAGAAAATACCGCCTACGATATTTGACAACGTTCCGGATATACGCAGTATTGGCTCATGGTGTCTAAAAGCCTTGCAATCATGTGCTGAGCTTGATATTTTAATTTAGTAACATCTATTATTACCTATATTGAATTGAAATTGGCATCTTGTTGTCCCTTATTTGTTTGTTATGTCCCAACAAGGCCTCACATGAATTTTGTAAAGTATAAACTAAATATGCATCTATTCGCACCAGCCAGCTCAATTTATCCTAGATCAACTCGAAATCGTCATAGACTTGTATTAGATATAGTACCAAAAAGTCAAAAATATCTTTAAGACTGTTACGTAATGTGTATACACAATAACAATAAAATACTCTTACCGTTTAAAGAGCTTCCTTTCTATAAATTTAAAACCACTCTTCGCAAATGGCTTTTAGAAAAATCTTTTCACACCGTGAATGAGTATTTAAATCATAGATCACTTACTCTATAATATTGATGCATTGTTTATTTGATTATTGTGACGAGTTATTTAGTTCATTGAATTTATTCTTCAGATGTGGTATTAGTAATAGATTTTAATTACTATTATACATACACAGACAAATGCCAAATAAAATTTGCGTGCTATTATTAAATGTCTAAATAGGCTAAGCATCATGCTATAAAATCATTATACCTAACATCTTATTATGTAACCCTATTTAGAGCAAATAAAACTTTCTGATCTAAATATATATTACTCAAAGGTCGACCGACTGACATGGTGATCTATCAACGCACAGCCCAAACCACTGGATTTTTATCAATTCTACCCCCAAGGGGATAAAAGTTTGTATAAAACTTCTATACTTCTTAACGCGAGTGAAGCCGCGGGCAAAAGCTAGTTTCTAAAAAATCTTGTAAAACTGTAAGATGCAATAAAACCAGAATCAGAATCTCATAATTACTTTAAATTTGTTTTGTTTACTTCCTAAATTAACTGAGAGCCATAAAACCAACTACCGAAAAGTATCTCAAATAAAATAGGCTTCATAAACTGTGTAATTAAAAAAAAACTCTTTGTCAAGTTAAATTACTTCTGCAAAACACATTACGAGTTCAGGATGTGCTTAATTTGTTGTACTTTGAAGGGTTTCCTTTCCTAAAATAATTTTGGATCAAAGGGACTAACGTACGTAAAATACAGGGACTACGAGTAGGAGTTGCTTGAAATGCTAAATATAAAAGAGGAATCTCTAATTATAACAGAAATATCTAAAATAGTAACTTAATTAATATTGATTTGATATTAAAAAGTTCTTTTGCAATAATTACATCTTTGTGATTTATCACAAAAATGTACAATTTTTGCAATGTTTAAAAACTTTTATTATTAACGAATCCACACTGCTTTACAAGACGAATCGCCCAAACACGTACCTTGTTTAGTTTAAAAGTTCCTATGGCCACCTTCCGACTTCATCATCAGACCAGCGCAACGATTCTGTAATATCGTCATCTTATTTATAAGTATGGCTTGGGTAGTACAGAGAGGGTCATGCTCCTGCAGTGAAGACTATAAAGACCTGATGATGATCTAATTTATAAATGCATACAAAATTCTCAATTGGTAATCAAAAACAAGGGGATTAAATTTAACTTGCAAGATTTGATTACTGACAAACGTCGGGACAGGTGAAACTAAATAAAAGCTCTCTCTCTGTATCTCATGATCTATTTCATGATCTCATGATGTATCTTCAATTACTCACATTACGAGTATTTATCTGGTGTACAATTAAAAAAAAACGTTATGTAATTAGTTTTAGACATAGTCTGGGAACTGGTCTGCTTGGGCTCTTTGAGGCTACTCTAGTTTTTGTTAGTTATTATCATTGCACTGCACAGCACACTCTATCGATAACATAACATATTCAAAAATAATCAAATTATGTATATTGAAATTGTATAACACGAAAACAGAAAAAAGGGAAAGGATAAGAAAGATAGCCTTTCAGGCGAATAGGTGACCAATACTGTTTAAAAGAGTTTGTTGCGGCGTTTTTTTCTCTGCAGTGGTCAGTTCCGAAATGGTAGTAGTCCGTAGCTTTTGGGCAATTCCTACTTAATAAACGAAATATTTCTGAGTAAATAACTAAATATAATTTGTTTAAACTAAAGAGCCATCTAGCTACCTGCCTTTTTTTGGTTTCACTGAAAATTAGCAAGTCATAACTACATGCTATAGGTGTAACCATAGAAGTATGAAGTCTCCACGGATTTTTTTTTAAATCTATGGGTGTAACACAAAAAGTAAACACCTTTTCGGTTGAAAATGTGTTAAAATTTATAATTTTGTAAATTTACCTTATATTTACCTTTTATTTTAATTGTAATATTTTTGTTAATTTTTGCATCAAATAAATAATTTTCTTTCTAAATAACATCATAAATGTGATTTGACGTGAAAAGTGCCTGCAAAGGTCTATTTTTCTAATAAACATTTTTTTTTCTTTCTTTTCTTGTGTTTGGCTCTCAAACTTTATCCAGAAGCTTATTTCAGCCAGTGTCTAGTTATTTTTCGAGTTATTTTTTGCTTGTGTATCAACGAAATGATGGTGTAATTCATTTCGCTGATTTCGATGCAGTAAGGCGAGCAAACGCCAGCGCGCTAAGTAAATCTCACTACAGCCGCACCGTGACACTTTATTTTAGTTATTCCACACATTTTTTATGAACATGGGCATTTATAACACCAAATTACACCGACTTCACATTATAAACTCCACTAGAAACAATTTGCAAATAATCCAAAACAAAAACCATGCAGTCCGTAGAAATTCCCGCCAAGAACTCCAATAAACATTTTGGTTTTGAGTCATATTGTTTTTTTTTTCTTTACTCAATCAGTAAACTAACTACTTATAAGCGCCCTAATCACTGTCTCGATCGACATACATATTTTATGTCTATTATGTTATTCATGGTTTTATTAGTATTTCGTCGTAAAATCTAAAACGCAATCGCAGATATTCAATCTGGGCCATGCTTTATCTCAACCATCTTGTTTCCATCTTGACTAAAGTCGCCATCTTGAGTCAGCCATTTTGAAAGACTTGCCATCTTGCCTTTCGGAAAAAGTATCTTATGTATATCGCTCATACGTAGACCGCTCATATAGTCTAAGGCCAAACTGCTTTTTCCGCGTTTTTTGGCAGAAGTCTATTTTAATTGCTAAACCAAGACATATTTTTTTTTACTTAATAACGTCTAATAAACCGATGAATACCGGCTGTGGCAAAATGTCACGTATCTCTCACCGTTATCATGAAAATTATCGTGCGTACACTGACTTTACAGACAACCGATTTTTTCGGATACAATAAGGCTACGTATTCGTACAAGTACATAGCTCTAACTGTATCACATTTCCTAGATACTCTTTGATTAGTAATTTCAATGTGTATATTACAAAAATAGATTTTAAGTTATACCGGCCAAAAGTAGTTGAAATTGTATGAACATTTATCACCTATCACTGATGTGTGTTTTTATTGCATTTGCGAAATTGTTGACACACAGCCGTGTGTCTAGAATATTTTTATCTGTACTTAAAGATCAAATATCATCTACCAAGGTCTTTTATTTAATTACTTCAAATAAAAGATACGTGAAGGACGCATTATTGAAGGAAGATCCCAGTCTACTGTTCAGCGTGGTTCAGCCGAGATTAGAGACTTAACGGGGCGTAGCGTCTGAGTTTTCAGAAAATGTAGGTGCTAAGCCGGCATTTGAGGCATTTGTTGGAAGCTAAGGCTAAAAGGTAGACTTAGCATACATATTGCAATACATACAAGCTCTGTGCCCATCATGCCAGTCTACTATATCAGATTTCCCGAGTTTGATTCCCGGTCAGGTCAAGATAGAAAATGAAGATTTTCAGATTGGCCTGGGTCTTGGATGATTATCCAAATATGTATCTGTTTGTTATAAAATGGAAAAGAATAATGTTTATTGTAACATATATAAATAAATTAATTAATTAAAATTCGTTGGGTCCCATAACAGAAGTCTCGAACTTACTTTGGGGCTAGCTCAAATTGTGTGGTTTGTCTAATATGTATGTGTATATAAGGTCAATTTAAATTAAGAGCAATAAATATTTTATGGGATGGCAACCTTTGACCGCGAACGTCGGATAAATCCGACATACATTTTCGATGAAAATGTATACATTTTCAGCTAAAAAAATGCTAAAGCAGCAAAATCGATACAATAGTGGTCCTTAACATTTAGAAAAACCTGTGAACAAAAAAAAAACACTAACTTGGCTAAAAATAAAATAAATTTTAACTTTTTTTTTAATAAACACTATAGATTCATTGCAATTAAGTTTACATAACTCATAATGATACTGTGTGAAAAGGACCCATCACCCCAGTTAGAAGAAAACCTCGGTTTAAAGCTGGGTAGTTTAAGCGAGATGGCCGACCAATGTAATTCTAATCACGTCGGGGTCAACAATTAAGGCGAAATAAATTAAACTACGGAGTCCGGTAAAATAATGGAATGGAAAGGCTATCTTTATTTATTTTAACACTAGCTTATACAACGTGGAAGTAACAGACATACCCGTAATAAATCGAACCATGGTCTATACTAGAAAACAAAGAATAAATTCGCCCTTTCTATACAAAAGTGTGCAGCCGCCCGGGCAATTTGTATGGGAATGTCGAATTATATTTTAGTTTCATGACAGTTATTTTAATTTCATTATAATTTAGTGATCTATGAGAGCCCGTGGTTCGATTTATTACGCGTATGTCCCTTCCACGTTGTATACTAAGGTAAATGTACATACAGAAGTGGGATAGTTTGCAGATTTAGAAATACGTGTTCCGCTGTACCTGCATAATCCTTACTAATATACGCATAAATGCGAAAGTGAGTTTGTTTGTTTGTTTATTCGTTTGTTTGTTTGTTTGTTTGTTTGTTTGTTACGCTTTCACGCCGTAACTACTAAACCGATCATAATGAAATTTTGCATACCAGTTCTCTGGAGTGCGGAGAAGGACATACTACTTTTTATCCCGGGAATAAGTACTATTCCCGAGGGATCGACATTGACGCGGGCGGAGCCGTGGGCGAAAGCTAGTTAACAATATTATTTACTTCCCGCAATTATTAACGAGCTGCTTCTCATCCCCTCCCGCGCAGACCGTAGAAGCCGGACGTAAAAAGTCCACTACTGGATAAAAGCCTCTCCCAAAGATACTTCGTTCCAAGGGTTCCATTGCCATACTCACCACGCTTGGCAGAGGGTTGGCGAGCGTAGTTTCTTGTCTTTCCGACGTTGCTGCTCATCGAAAGCATTTTAAGGCTGGGGAAGGACAGGAATTTATTGGATTTGGAAAGGGAATGAAGGTATTGGGATACTACTCACTCGGATGAATCCAAGCAAGTGGCAGCTCGGGAGGCCGGGCGTGCGTAGCCGATGCCTAACCTTCAACCACCGGACAGGCAGTTGAGGATGACACGCCTGGCCAAAGGATGGAAGGTTTCATTTGTTTAAAGGCAATGCGGCTAGCAACTCATCACTATTTTGATTTCGTTTTCCATCTTTACGCCTACCAATACGATAAACGTGGTTTTTGGGTCTTATGGCCTTAGGCTCAGTCTACCCCGAAAGGGATAAAGACGAGATCCTATGTTTACAAATGCAAATTATGCAGTGCTTGGATACTTGGTATTTTTCCGATTTCCATCATCTCCGACCGTCGTTAATCGCTAACTGAGTTGGTCCCAAGCTTATCGTACATTGCAGAAGCAACTTAAAGTGAAACTGTCTGGGAAGTTAAATGAAAGCTTAAGTTTTCACATCTAGCTTCAGCAAGATTACATAAATTGAAGTCATTAACTGTATTTACGACTATTGAAGAAGTTGATGAAATAATTTAGTACCTATCTACAATGGTGGAGTTAGGGGGTGACAATTAAGCATACGCACGGGGCCTCGAGCCAGTAGCTTGAAAAATGTGTGGAATATCTAAAATAAACTGTCATATGGCTGTAGTGAAATCAAGGGGTCACCTCCACGGGCGAGTATATCGTGGCGATATTGTCGCCGTGCTATTAAATTTAATATTAACTCTTTTAATCAATCTCCACGCGGCAATGAGGATCCGTAAAGTTTTTAGTTGAGAATGCAGGATTATAGAGCTAAGAAATCCATAACATACAGTGCAAAAATTATTGTTCTACGATAAAAATTGACGAAGTTATGACCAAATTACTAGCAAAATTCACTGACCGGCCGGCGCGGTGGCTGTGACGTCACTGTGACGGACGCCGCTAGTTGCCCGTTGGCAGAGACAAGGCGCGCAGTGTTTTCGTGGTAATTGCGACTTTAAAACAAATTATTTATGTCTAATTTATCTTTTTAACTATGTACAAATATTGTATAGTGCCGAACTATACAAACACTTCTTTTAAAACGCCAGAAAAACTATCTTTTAACGTGCCGAAAGACACAAAACTTCTGCAAAAAATTAATAATTTTTCACGAAGTTTTGTGTGAATTTTATATCATCTCTTTTTACAACGGAATACAATTTAAAATTATATTCCGTTGTAAAAAGGGATGATTATAAGACTCCACCCTCTACCCCGTAGACAATGTTGTGAATATCATTTCGATGTAAGTACCTACATAACTATTCTTGCCTTTTATTAAGTTGATATGGAAATAAGTTAGTACCTATGTATTCTCTTTTTATAAGGCGGATGTATTAATAAAAACATACCTACTTATTTCTTTCTAGTTTTGTGGACAAACCTACTTACCTTCCAATACTTCCGTTTCCATTTCTATGTAATATTCCAAGGTCGAAACAATGACACAGGGACGTACTGGAGTAACAAGCAAATAATTAATGATATAATATGTATCTGCCCCAGCTATGCCTGATTGCTGTAAGCAAATAAGTTAATACAGGATGTAAGGGTGAACACCGTTGTACCTAACCATTAAATCAGCCCGTCTAAATGAACAACGTATGGGACCCAGGATTGGACTAGAAAACAATATCGACATTTTCATACAAAAATGTGAGGCCGATTAAAATATGGTATTATTTTATATTTATATATTTCAGGTGGAATAAGACATGGAAAATTATGTTAAGTTTAACTGAAAAAGGGAGTTTTGCCTCATTAGTTTCAATGTCAAAAGCTTTCAAAAATACCTACCCTGAAGTTTTGATTCCCTTGCTGGTGTAGCTTAAAATGTATGTTTTTCGCAATTTTTCCATTATCTGTGCTAAAAGACGTTGCTTCCTACCAAATTTTAAGATTCTGAGTTCATGGGAAGTTCCCTGATAGGTATTGATTCCCTTGCGAAATCGAAAATCACGAAAATTTACGGCACAACCAGCTGTATCTTTAGATTGCGTTGGCTTCGAAAATTTGCGGCATAAACTAAATATTTGATATGAATTTCAGCTTGATACCTCTACGCTCCTACGTTCCTGAGAAAAAGGATCTTGACAGACAGACAGACGGATAACCAAGTGATGAAATGAAACCCTAAGATAAGAAATAGAACAGTTTTAATGAGTTTTAAGTACGGACAGTTCCAACCCAAAACCTACAGCAGAAGAAGTTTTGCAAACAAAAACGATCGCTTATATAAGCGATAAGAATTCTCGTTGAAAGAAGCATATGGAAGTTGAAAGACTATAAAATGATCGGACCTCACGCATATGTCCATACTTAATACTTTTTTTTTGATAATATTGTAACAATAGCATGTGATTTAGTTAATTTACAAGATTGTCTATATTGCTATTTTTTTGCTTTGTTTTTTTTTATTAGTTCCCATAATAAGTACGTTTTATACGTAAATATTATAAAAATTGCACTCTAACAAGACTTTATTTCAATAAATTGTTAAATATAGTGACGAACCGCGTCGTCGTCGCTCAGTCAAATGATCGCTCTATGAGTGCCGACTGCCGACCGCGCTCGGTCCGTCACAGTGACGTCACACGCACCGGCGTGCAATGCCTTTTCGCGGCAGGAACGGCATGATATTTATTATTAATATCTTCGTAAGTAATGGTCCGATTTGGATAATTCAAAAAGATATATCATTGTAATGTCATGAAGAATAATGTGGATATTAGTCCTATTGAATTTGCTACAACTTTACTGATCCTCATTTCATCGCGGCGATATTATCGATAGAAATGGGCGCATACGTTTTACTCGCCCGTGGAGGTGACGCCTTATTTAGCGGGCTGGTGGTTGTCCGCATTGCTGTCTCATTTTCGATCAAACCAGTGGATATATGGGAATTTTCGCCACAGGCTCCGTCGAATTGCCTACACCATTATTTCGTTGATAGAACAAGACTTAAGATAAAGTGCGGGAAACTTTACTTGATACTGGCTAAATACGTCACACGTAAAAACAAAAAAAAGAAATACTTTTTTAAGCAAAATGCCTAAAAAGTAGGTAGTCAATTTAATTAGTCAGTCTTTCTTCAAAGTAGCCCAGCTGCTTTTAGCTTTCTTTTAGGCTAGTCTTTTATGTTGACGGAAATCTAAAAAAACTAATTTCACAAGTAAGGCGTTCTGCTGCATAGACTTTATCAAAATTAGTCACTCTTGCTTTGTAGGCTATTGCTTTAGGTAACTTGATCAGAAATAATTTAGATGACTTTAAAGCCTTTAGTCCTCCTTTTTCAGTTGTTCTTCTGAATATTCAGCTTTCATTACAGACGACTAACGATCACGGAGTACTTTGAAAGTCAACTGAACTCGGGACGTAGATCTCAAAGATAAATGTGGCAAGTTGTCTAGCTTGAAGTCCCATACACAGTATATTTCACTGAAAGTGTAGTTACCTACTTCAAATGTTATGGAGGTAATTTCGCAACTGAATTTACTACTCAGTGCATAACCTAACTTTCGAATGAATTCCTATTCAATATATTCTGAGCGTTTTAATATGGTGTTATATGATTCGGCATATCAGATAAATAAATATATACAGACAAATCACACAGATTGAGCTAGCCCCAAACTCAGAACAAGGAATTGTTCTGAGCCCCAAAGTAAGTTCGAGGCTTGTGTCATGGCATACTAACTCAACAATATTATATCTTATTACAAATACATATATATATAGATAAACATCCCGGGCACCGTCATAGACCTAAAAAAGAATAGGTTTGATAATTCTCTCTGCCTCTTTACTGCCTCGCATGTGAAGGCTGGAGGCAACTGAATAAGAATAAAATTATGAGGATAGTATATAAGTGTAGTTATTATTAACGCATGAAGGGACCAACAGTAGTGGGTGGACACTGGCCAGCAATAGTTTGCATGAACTAACTGGTGTCGGAAGCAGGCAATGTAAATTATCTCAAAGTAAATGTAACTTTGACTTCCGCAAAGTAACACCTGAATTTATGAACTCTGTTTCTTGTGTATTTATTTAACCTGCTTTGTTTCACATAAAGCTCTCATTCATCATCATCCTAGTCGTTAGAAATCCACTGCCAGCAGTTGATTCTTTATTCCATGGGAGGATATTGCCAAACTAGCCACGCTTGGTAGGCGGGTTGGTTGTAGCTCACATTAATATAAATATATACGGACAAATCACACAGATTGAGCTAGCCCCAAGGTAAGGAATATGAACAAATTGTAGTCGGAAATTCCGATCTCTTGGCTACTCTCTTTGCGTCAAATTCTACCCTTGACGACGGAGGGGCATCGCCGCCCTTTTTACCGCGATGCGAGCACTCAATGCACGAAATACGCTTCACTCAAAGTGCAGTGCGACGCGCTTTGTTTTCCCTTGACGTCAAGAAATCCATCCGGGCCTGATGGCATCCCAGCAATTGTGCTCAAGGCATGCGCTCCTGAGTTGGCTCCGGTGTTAGCACGCCTATTCTCGCTGTCTTACACCTCAAGAAAAGTTCCGTCTTCGTGGAAAGTAGCCTACGTTCACCCTATTCCTAAAAAGGGTGACCGCACAGACCCGTCTAACTATCGGCCTATTGCGATAACCTCCCTGCTCTCTAAGGTGATGGAGCGTGTGATAAACATCCAGCTCCTTGGTTACCTTGAAGATCATCAGCTAATTAGTGACCGTCAATACGGGTTCCGACACGGGCGTAGTGCTGGTGATCTTCTTGTGTACCTCACGCATCGATGGGCAGCCGCCATCGAGAGCAAGGGAGAAGCACTGGCATTTAGTCTAGATGTCACAAAGGCTTTTGACCGGGTCTGGCATAAGGCTTTTCTCGCGAAGTTACCATCTTACGGGCTTCCTGAGGGACTATGCTTGTGGGTCGCTAGTTTCTTATCTGGGCGTAGCATTCCGGTCGTTGTAGACGGTTTATGCTCCGATATCATGCCCATCAATGCTGGCGTCCCCCAAGGATCTGTTTTATCACCTACGCTGTTTCTTCTGCACATCAACGACATGCTAAACACTAGTGGCATCCATTGCTGTGCAGACGACAGTACGGGTGATGCATATTATGCAGGTCGTGCAAATATCCCTCAAACACAGGTGGAAGAGAACAGAAAGAGACTTGTGTCTGACATTGAGACCTCCTGGAGCAGGTCTCTGAATGGGGTAAACTAAACCTAGTTCAATTCAACCCTACTAAGACACAAGTCTGCGTGTTTTCCGCTAAGAAGACCCCATTTAACATGGCACCGAAGTTCCGGGACACCTCTCTTACAATTTCTAAAAGTATTGGGATCCTTGGCGTCGATATTACGAAGGAGGTCCAATTACGGAATCATCTGGAAGGTAAAGCCAAAATGGCTTCTAAAAAACTTGGGGTGCTCAATAGAGCGAGGCAGTACTTCACTCCGGGTCATAGACTTTTGTTATATAAAGCTCAAGTCCGGCCCCACATGGAGTACTGCTCTCATATCTGGTCTGGTGCACCTCAATACCAACTCCTTCCTTTTGATTCCATCCAACGCCGGGCAATTCTTATTATTGACGATCCCACTCTCACAGACGATTTAGACACCCTCAGTCTACGGAGAGACGTTGGTTCTCTGTGTGTATTTTACCGTCTATACTATGGGGAGTGTTCTGAAGAACTATTTGAATTGGTGCCACCGTCACCTTTCTACCACCGCACCGCTCGCCACAGGAGTAAAGTCCATCCCCACATCCTTAACACTTGGGTCTCCAAAAATGTCAGAGCGTCACGTGGTTTTTTTCCTCGTACAGCAGGATTGTGGAATGGACTCACTCCCGAGGTTTTCCCTGTGTGCTATGACTTGAGGTCCTTCAAAAGGCGTGTTTACAGGTATCTCAAGAGTCGGCAACGCATCGGCACCTCCTCTGGTGTTGCAGATGTCCATGGGCGACGGTGACCACTTTCCATCAGGTGGCTCGTCTGCTCGTTTGCCGTCGGATATACATAAAAAAAAAAAAAATTGCTTTTTTTTAAATCGAGTTTGCTAGTCATCATATCAGCCGCAAGAAGTCCACTGCTGGACATAGGCCTCCCCCAAGGATTTCCAATACGACCGGTTGAAAGCGGCCTGCATCCAGCGTCTTCCTGCGACCTTAGTGAGGTCATCCGACCATCTGGTTGGTGGATGTCCGACGCTGCGCTTGCCGATACGTGGTCGCCATTCGAGAACCCTTCTGCCCCATCGGCCATCGGTTCTACGCGCTATGTGCCCCGCCCACTGCCACTTCAAAGAGCTAATCCGCTGAGCTATGTCGGTGACTTTCGTTCTCTTACGAATCTCCTCGTTTTTTGCTAGTTTATGTAGGTTGCTAGTAATACGTCTCTATTTTGATTCCGGACACGCACCTCATCACGGTATGTAGCTTAAAGCTCTGTCAACCCCGGGAAGGAAAAATAAGTCTTATAGGTTTATTACTTTACTAGCTTGCAATTGCGGCTCCGCCCGTGTCAACATTGATCCCCCGGGAACAGTGCTTTTTCCCGGGACAAAATGTATTATGTCGTTCTTCGTACCCCAGATAACGGGTATGCAAAATTTCATGACGATCTGTTCAGTAGATAGGGCGTGCAGGCATCACAAACAAACACATTTTCGTATTTATATTACTAGCTTTCGCCCGCAGCTTTGCTTGCGTCAACGTCGGTCCCTCGGAATTTTTCGTACTCCAGAGAACTTGTATGCAAAATTTGATGATTAGTTTTAGTAGTTACGGCGTTAAAGCGTAACAAACAAACAAACTCACTTTCTCATTTAATTTTATAATATATAGTAAGGATAGATAGTTTAGGTAACATTACTGAGCTCCCAAACATACGTCTTTATTTTTCCACGACAAGGGCAGCACGTGGCATATAAACATCGTATTCGCAAACTGTTTTATGTGGGCTACGTGTTCTTCCAGCTTTGTTTGTTGCGAGTAAATATCTTCACATCATTACGATTAAATCAATCGATTATAAGTTCGAACGAAACTTTCTCAGAAATGAACTTTTATATGTG
This sequence comes from Elegia similella, assembly GCA_947532085.1. Taxonomy (NCBI): domain Eukaryota; kingdom Metazoa; phylum Arthropoda; class Insecta; order Lepidoptera; family Pyralidae; genus Elegia; species Elegia similella. Next base: position 21,201,371 of record OX383933.1, on the reverse strand, counting down.
ACAGTCAGCTGTGACCTAGTGCAAGTGGCAAGTACTTACAGAAACCATCACGTTGATTAGTCCAAACTGCTCAGAATGATTCTGGCGATAGTGCTTTTAAAAAAGAATTTTAACATTCTCTCCTACATTTTTTTTAAATCAAATTTTGAAATTTTCGGACTTCCATATCTTCTATACGCTTCCTAACCGGATGTAAGAAATTGGATACGAGTATTTACATTCAGCAGTGAAGTGCCCGTCCATATATTTAAGTCTCCAAACACTATCATAAACATCAGAAAAATTGAGAGCCAATATCTGAGAGCAATCAAGAGCAATCCACTATTTCTTTTCACATGCAGATGTTAATAATAGAACTGAACTTGGATACAAACTTGAAAAACTTTTTATTGAACAATAACAATGGACAAAAAATAACAAAACAAAATACAAAAGCAATATACTTATAACATTTGATATATAATAATACATAAATAGAAAAGTTTTTAAGTAAACTTGATCTGATTACTGTTTCAGAATTCATAAAGAAAATGACTTGATTTGATATTTGCGTCCAATTACAAAAGCAATGCGACGAAGAAAGTACATAATAACATTCCCAATGTAGGCATTTATTAAATTACCCCTTCACGGCAAATTACGGGTAAAAAGATTTGATATTGAACTTATATTTATAAGAGTGCTTGATTAATTGAACATTGGTACTACGGTCACAGAATCAGTACTTACGTACAAGTATGATATGAAATACTCTGTTATAAATGTTATCTTTATTTTACCGTTACTATTATGATTGTGTCTTAGCTTAGTTAACGGGGTCAATAATTTATCTATTAATATGGTTTTATGAATTGTATTCATAATTTCACTATTTAACGTGGTATACGATAATTTTCCAGACGTATTGAGAAGAAAACTAGAACTAGAAGATTTATTCTTTTGTTTATGATCTGAATTTATTTGGCATCCAAATTACATTTTACAATTTCAAGTAGATTTTTCAGTATGGAAAATATCTGAAGACTTCCCTCAGACTTCCTTAAGTTTACCAAGAATAGGGGGAAAAGAGGTTGACCTAGAAAGGATGGAACTATCTTGTCTACTTTGATTACCTTCACTGTCTATTTTACTTTTTTAGGTTCAGAATGAAACTCTTCGGAAGACTTGCTTAGTTTTCCAAGAATAGTAGAGAAATAAATTGAACGAGAGACAATTTGACTGCTCTGTCTACTATTTAGTTTGTCAATAGTAGTGGGGATAGAACCTGAGCTAGAGCTTTTTGTTATTCCCTGAATGTCTTTGACTTCCAAGACTTCGTTGAACAGAGTTTCGGTATGGAAAGCACCGGAGGATTTGCTTAATTCCGGGAAAGTGCTAGATATAGAAATAATATTTCCTTTGATACCTTTATTGTCCACGTCGTTTGCGTACATGTTACTCACAGATTTGCTGCTAGAGATATCGGAAAACTTGCTTAGTTTGTCAAGCGTGGAAGGGAACGTGCTAGAACTAGAAACAAATTCTTTGTTTATTTTATTTGAGATTTTTTTAGCATCCATATCATTTTCATAGATCTTAGAAACAGTCTCAGTATCAAACACATTAAAAGACTTGCTTAATTTGCCAAGAGTGGAAGGGATAGTACTAGAAATAGACATCATATGTCTCTTCTTTTTTCTTGGGAGTTTTTTGGCATCTCTATTACTTTCATATATCTTTGGTACGGTTTCAATACGGAACACATGAGAAGACTTATTTAATTTGCCAACAGTGGAGGAAATAGTGCCAGAACTAGAAACACTGTGTCTTTTCTTTCTACTTGAGATTTCTCTGACATCTTTATTACTTGTATATATCTTAGACATCGTTTCAGTATGGAACACATCAGAAGACTTGCTTAATTTGCCAGGAGTGTAGGAAATAGTGCTATAACTAGACACGATATTTCTTTTCTTTCTACTTGGGAGTTCTTTTGCATCTGTATTAGATTCAAATATCTTAGACTGGGTTTCAGTACGGAACATATCGGAAGACTTGCTTAATTCGTCAATAGAGGAGGGGATGGTGCCAGAACTAGAAATAATTCCTTTATTCATTCTTTTGTCATTTATATCATTTTCATATATCTTAGGCACCGTTTCAATGTGGAACACATCAGAGCCCTTGCTTAATTTGTTATGAGTAGAGAAGATAGTGGTAGAACTAGATACTATATGTCTTTTCTTTCTACTTGGGATTTCTTTGACATCCATTTTATTTTCATTTATCTTCACCGTTTCAGTACGAAACAAATCAGAAGACTTGCTTAATTTATCAAGAAAGAGGAAAGGACTGGAACTGGAAACAATTTCTCGTTTATATCTGTTCGGAAATCCTTTGCCGTTCATGTCATTGTCGTGTACCTTGTGTCCACTTTCAGTACTAAATACATCAGAAAATTTCTTAGAAACAGTTCGTTTCTTCTTTCTACTCGGAATACCTTTAGGATCCACGTCGTAATCGTCATCTCCAGCCCCGGCTCTATCTTTTATGACTTGTTGTCTGCAATACAGATTTACGATATAAATAAAAATATATACGGACAAATCACACAGATTGAGCTATAGCCCCAAAGTAAGTTCGAGACTTGTGTTATGGGATACTAACTCAACGATACTATATTTTATAACAAATACATATATAGATACACATCCAAGACCCAGGCCAATCTGAAAAAGATCATTTTCCATCTTGACCTGGCCGGTGATCGAACCCAGGCACACTCGTGTCGCAGGCTGGCGTGTTGACCGCTGCGCCACGGAGCTAGCCGAAATAAATTAAACGAATCTACTAAAACCTACAAAAGTCTAGCTATCTAACTAGCTATACAGCTTTGCATTAAATATAGTTTGAATTTTTCAAAACACATTACACTGGCATCCAATGTGTGAATGAATACTATAAATATGTAAACCTTCTTTTTGGAAATTATCTAAAAATAAAACGTATGTAACATTTAATAAATAGACCAGAATTTGAACACAATTTCAATTTTAAATCTCAATAAAACAAGCTTTTCTCAAAAAATCAAAGTTATATAGCTCGGGATAATGTAAGTATTTAAGAATTTAGTTTAATGTAAGTATTTAAGAATTTATAATAGATTTATGGCAACGAAGTCTATTGACTAAATTAAAGACGGTATTGTCATACTCTATCTATGAGAAGGCCTTTGATTTGATCGACACATGCTTTGTGTGGGCGCTCTAGATACTGTTCTCTTCTTATAAGACAGAGTATGTCAGGAACTACCTTTAGCACAGAAATGCCGCACTGACTATCGGCATATTGGGATGTTGTATAAGCATACAGCAACACAACTATATCAGTCCTAGTTCAGTAGCAAAGTACTAATTTAACTGCAAAGAGGCGTGAGACAGAGAAACATCATATCTCGAATATTCACCGTAACTCTTCATATAACCCTTAGGTTATATGCCGTGCTTAATAACCTCAATGTAGTTTCTAAACGAGTGGAACTCAAAATGGGTTAAGAGGATAATAATGTCAAAGTCTATGGTGTACTATTAATTACCAGTTTCTGTTGGAAACTGTAAGTTAAGTTGATCTAGATAACATTTGACTCGGAGCTCGGAAGCTCTGCTGAATCTTCAAATTATTTCAGTATCCAAAGACAAACAAAATACCTCAGTGCCTAAGTCAGTGATGTATGACATATACTTGTACCTACTGCGTGTTTTATAATAGCGAATAGTCCTTATGGGGCGTGTAGGATAGTCCAAATGCAAATGTCTAAAAGTGTTCCTTACCCTGTAAAATTATTTTAAATAACTCGAAAAGCTAATTTAATTATTTCTGCTATCTTTGCAGGTATCCCTTGAATTAGCTGTTTCTTTAAGTTCAAGGCAAATGAACGCAAAAAATGTTTATCCTGCTTCCTCTTCATTATTAATGGATTAAAACATAACATTAAAATTGACTGACGAACTGAACTTTTGACGAAGGCAGTAACTAATTACCTTTAATTCATATGAAAAGGACATGGGGAGTCTCTTCTACGCTGTTGAATATTATCAAGAGGTTCTGTGACAGTTACATAGTTTCCAAATTTTTAAATAGGCCTATAATATTGATTTCTCAACATTATTTACTAGGAAATCATAAATTTCAAAAAGTATAAAGTACGGTTTTATGGAAAATTATACTGTTCTGTGAAAATTATACTGTGACGGCCTTTCAAATTAAGTGTGCAAATCATCAAATTAAATAGATATAGTAAAATACGGCTATGAAGTTGTTTACCTCTTTGAAAAGCTGAATGGTAATGAGGCGCCATTTCTTGACAAAGCTGAACTACAAAGCTAAACATCTTTATCGAAGATATTTAAAAAAATAACAATATGCGCGTGCGGCCTTTTCAGTATTGTGGGATTTGGTAGATATATTAGAAATCGACATAAAACAGATTATACCTACTGGAAAGTTCCTCTGCATTTTGCTAAATATTTCATTTTAGCAACACATACTCATTTTTTGGCAGTAGAGCAAAAATCGTACAGAAGTGATAAGTCGAGTAATTAATTACCTTGCCCTCTCTACGTCTTGTTCACCCATCTTTTGACTAAGTTTATCAAACTCCTCACCAGATTTCGCTGCTTCCATTTCAGGTAATGCCTGAAACGTCATTGCTCTCACTGACTCAGCAGGTGTAGTCGTTCGCCTAGTCAATCTTGTAGTTGTAGGTCTTATAGGTCCCCAGTCGAAATTGATTGGTTTAGGATACGTTGGCGGCGTTATGGGTATCATCGCGTCGTATAAAGCCAAAGGCGATCCTCTTGTAGAAGTAACGAGATATGGAATTTTCCAATACGAATCGCCACCAATATTCCGAGGCGGGACAGCAGTGCGCGCTGGGTTGAATACGTTTTCGGCATGATGTCTTACGTCGCTAGCTTCGTGAGGATTGAACCTTCTCCCAGACATCATGTGGGGCCATACATCAGGTGTAGGAGGGTTTAAAGGATCCTCTGATGTTTCTTGCCTTCCAAAATCATTCACCTAAATAAATAAAGCACGTAAGTAACTTGACAACCGCCGACCAAAGTGAGGGGTTTTAATTCTCATATCATCGTGGCCCATGAACAACGAGATGGATTCGATTTGCGGGATTCTTAACTATCTAGTTAAGAATCCAGTTAAGAATCTAAATCTTTATAATGCTACGTCTTATTCGTAGGGATTGTTCATAGGAAAATTTATTTGAAGCACGTGTTTTCCGAAAATTATGATTATGATGTCATTTTCAAAAATTCAAGGGCCGCTTGCGAAAATTGCCAAAGTTAACAATTAAGTGAAAAAAGGTTATTTGGTTTGTCACATTTCCTCCAATTTTTCAAACTTGAATAATCTTATTATCTTTAAATATTTTGTAAGATATTTGCGATAAACCAAGTCCCCCATGTTATTTTTCTGAAGCGTACAGTGTTGTCATTGACTGAATCTGCCCATAAGTAAGCTGTCGCAGCAAATCCTTATCTTAAGAGTCGGCAACGCATCAGCAGCTCCTCTGGTGTTGCAGATGTCCATGGGCGACGGTGACCACTTTCCATCAGGTGGCTCGTCTGCTCGTTTGCCGTCGGATATAAATTAAAAAAAAAAAAAAAACCGAATAATGATTGCACTGCGTGTCCTACCATCTGCACAAGCCAAAACCTACATAATGCCACTGATAACGCTGTGTCAGTGGTAGAGTGGTAATGAGAACTCCCTCCGTGGTCCAGTGGTGTCGTGGGTTCGATTCCCACGGGAAGCATGCTTTGTTTAGTAGCTTCCAGTTTGGTTACGACATTGCAGGCTTGAATCACCTGATTGTCTGATATAATTAAGATGATTCCGTGCTTCGGAAGGCACGTTAAGTCAGTGGTCCCGGCTGCTATCTAGGAACCACGTCAGAGGCCAAGAGGTGGTTCCGAAGAACTCTGACACCAGGGTGTGCGTGGTCAATTGACCGTGACACCTACTCGAAATGATGATGAGTGGTAGAGTTCGATTCGACAAATATAATTCGCCCGAGTCAATACGCTAATAAGAAGGAGCCTGCGAATTCGCTCGTGTTTATGTATCTGGAATCACATATTTTCGGGGATGTGGTAACGTGACAATATGCAGATATGCATCGTAGATAAGCATATCAAACGTTCATGCTAATATGTGTATTTTTCTGTGAGCAAAGTGCTTAAAAGCAGCTGAAAGCTTCTACTTCCACTGAAAATTTATTTTTATATAAGATTATAATATTTTTTCAAAAGGAAGTAGTTTAGAGTATAGTATATGTAAGCTGTAAGATAGATGTCTCTATGTTGAATTAGTATTGAGTTTTTTTTCGATATTAGAAGATTTTTTTAAGAACTTTTATATTATTTTATTGTTATATGATTAGTACATTTCAGACTTAATTATTATGTTAACCCCCTATTTTTTTTAAACTATATTTTTAATCAATGATTTCAAATGTTGTTAGTGTTTTGTAATACGTATTTATATGGCATGTATGTTATTGTTCAGGATACCCAGTTCTTTGTGTTAAAATTCCCTTTTCAGGGGGAGGGGGACCCAACGCTTTCAGGGGAGGTGTGGTAACGTGACAATATGCAGATATGCATCGTAGATAAGCATATCAAACGTTCATGCTAATATGTGTAAACGTGCTTAACGTGCCCTCCTGCCAGCGATGGTGTCTTGATTAGTAGCATCTTATAATAGTATATATAAGACTATACAATCATTTAATGTATTGGAGTCGTAACTATGTAAGGAGTAGGATATCAAGATGGAATAATAAACATAATCTAGACGGCTCTCCTGTGTTTCCACCACCACTCCCTGACATCGCCACAAGGATATCTCTATGGAGCGCGGCCAGATAGCACGTTATTGGAGGGATGTAAGGTAGCCTACGCTTTCCTCCAAACTCCGTACAAAGTCTATCATACAAAAATTCATGATAATCGATTCAAAGGCTTAAAGCGAAACAAACAACTTTGGCATTTATAATATTAATTAGAATAGTAATTTAACAAACCCATCGTCTGGTACTTGCTGGGATGGTGGATGTAAAGTCATATCTTTTCTTGTTAAGGACTTCCTGGATGGCTTTCACTCTTGCCATACCTGATGGATATTTGCTCAGTGCCTGAAATATACGTAGTTATTTTACAATATCATCTAAACATTCTTATGGTAACAGCAATATGATAGCTGCTCTCTTCGTGGACCTGGGCCCCAATCCATCCACTCCTCCAAACTCCAAAAAATTTAACTTTATTATTTTATAGAGTTTTGGATTGATAATCATGTTATTTTTGGTAAGTAATAATAAATATACATACAGGCTGACTGGTAAATCACATTACATAATGCACTCAGTACGTGATTCTCGTTCCAAATAGACAAGAGAAAGACGAGTTTCAAATTTGACGAAATTATCCAACTAAAACAAGAAGTGTGGACACTCGAGCTAATCAAAGCGCGCACCTGTTGATGTGTCGGCCGCGGGCCGATGCGCGTGGCGAGCGCGCGGTTTCCAAACATTCAGAGACCTTGCGTACTAATTTGATTATTTTTTTCTTTGTAATTAGTAAGCATTTTGTTGATGTATATATTTTTGACGTTATATGTGATCATTATTTATTATTTCCTTAAGTATGACTCGTGACTTATCAGTCAGCCTGTATATGGACAAATCACACCGATAGAGCCAGCCCCACAGTAAGTTGTGAACTTGGGTCGTGGGTCACTAACTCAAAGATATTATATTATATAACACATTCAAATATATATAAACATCCAAGACCCAGGTCAATCCGAAAAATATCGTTTTCCATCTTGACCTGACCGAAGGATCGAACCCAGGACCCTGCTATTGACGCGGTATTATGCCACAGAAGTCATCAAACATCTTTCTTTCATAGCACAATGAAAAAAAAATACGTTCTTGATATTTTCTCAAAAAGATCTCGAAATTATCAATTATCAAGAGATATTCTTATTGTTTTCAACATTTCTTACTACCAGCTATTTGAAAGTCAAAGTGAGATAACAATGAACAAACGGAAAGTATACTGTTATATTGGGTTCTTCCGGAACGAATTTAAAAATTCATCGGTCGAATTGGGGTCTGTTTGAATTGGAACACAGGCGTTTTCTAATTCAACTCAAATTCAATTATTTAAGAATAAAACAGAAAAGAAGCTACAGGGGACAAAAGAACTAATTTATTTTAATTTTCAAGGTAGGTAACTAAAAATGTGATAGGCCGTTTACTTCTATCTTAATCAATTTATGAAATACGAAATTATATTATTTAATAGGTTTTATTTAACCATAATACTTAATATATCTACTTGATTCGCTTTTGTTCAAGTCTTTTTTTGTTCATGATAACCCAACATAGGTGTAATAATTTAAAAAAGCATTTACTTTTTTTAAATTCTTATACCTATGTTGGCATAAAAACGTTAGCTTTACAAACAATTATAAATCCTCCCAACCTTTAACATTTATATTTAACTAGCTGTTGCCCGCGACTTCGTCCGCAGCAATTTCTGTTATTATGATTAATTAGTATAGATAAATATAATATATATGACAGAATACGACAATGCTTAAATGTGCAATCGACCTAACGAGTAATGGTCAAATTGTCTTACGGCTAGCTTACGGCCTAAACAATCCTGTGACAGAATACGCTATTGCCAAAACCTGGTAACTCAGACGTGTCCACGGGGACAAGTTCATTCGAAGCATATCCGATAGCGACATCCCAATCTTTTAGTGGTGCAAGCCGCTAACTATTCCTACACCCTCCATGACTTTACAACCTTACGTTGCGTCATGGACATCCAAGAGACGAACTTACCGATCCCAATGATCCCATCGACATCGTGCAGGCCCAGTCCGATCCCTTTGCGCGGAGTAGCCAGAAGAATCCGACCCTCCGACCCCGTACTGAGGATTAGCACTGATTATTGGTGACCGGCCGGCGGCGGTTCCAGGTGACTTTCAAGCCCTTCTAAGGCGATATAGCTTTCGCTCCGAACGACATAGGGTTGCTGCTCTCCAAAGGCTTTGTCAATGTGTCTCACTTCGGCACTTCAGGCTATGCATGCAAATAGACAGTTTGTTTTGGAACAATGTAAACAACGTCACTTTTGACAAATGCCATCCCCATTGTACATTTTGTCGCAGGTACATTGTCGCATATATACATTTGGCACGTTGCGGATTTTGACAAATTGATATTTTGTCATTTGTTCATTAAAACAAATACTCAATAATGAACTTTTTGACCATTGTACATTTTTACGATCGAGCTTATTAAACCCAAATACAATTTGACTTTTACTCATTAATGTTCCTGGGCGAGAGATTATAGTGTGGTGGTTTCTCCACTTGCCTTCCACACCGTGGTTTACCGACCTGAGTCGATAATGTCCAGCAGAGACCCTTCCGGAATCATTTTCCATGGGCTCCCTGCTAGTACTAGTACCGCCACTGCTCAGCACTAGGGGAAGACCTATTTAATGGCGGTCTTTGGTCGCCATGTCGCAACGCTGTCATTGGACTCTTGTGGTATTTTCTAGGTAAGCTCGGCCCGCCGAACTTTCCACCACGTCACCACGCTGCCGCTGTTTGGTCGGGGACTGCTTATTCGATATATTCGCAGCTGACCACCATATCTGATGGCACACTCAATATCCGCCACCTGTGACCCCGAAGGTAGCCTACAGCTTAGCCCCAACCCTACAGCTTAGCCCCAACCCTACAGCTTAGCCCCAACGATGACACCGAAAAGATGACCACCGACAAGAACACAGTTCTTAAATTATAGATAGAGATAGAGTATAGATGAATAATTTTCCCCGTTTTCAAAACATTTTTTATTGATGCTCCGCTCCTATTGGTCGCGACGTAATGTTTTATAGCCTTAAGCCTTCCTCAATAAATGGAATATCCAACACAAAAAGAATTTTCCAATTTGAACCAGTAGTTTCTGAGATTAGCGCGTTCAAACAAACAATCGAACAATCGAACAATCGAACAATCGAACAATCGAACAATCGAACAATCGAACAATCGAACAATCGAACAATCGAACAATCGAACAATCGAACAATCGAACAATCGAACAATCGAACAATCGAACAATCGAACAATCGAACAATCGAACAATCGAACAATCGAACAATCGAACAATCGAACAATCGAACAATCGAACAATCGAACAATCGAACAATCGAACAATCGAACAATCGAACAATCGAACAATCGAACAATCGAACAATCGAACAATCGAACAATCGAACAATCGAACAATCGAACAATCGAACAATCGAACAATCGAACAATCGAACAATCGAACAATCGAACAATCGAACAATCGAACAATCGAACAATCGAACAATCGAACAATCGAACAATCGAACAATCGAACAATCGAACAATCGAACAATCGAACAATCGAACAATCGAACAATCGAACAATCGAACAATCGAACAATCGAACAATCGAACAATCGAGCAATCGAACAATCGAACAATCGAACAATCGAACAATCGAACAATCGAACAATCGAACAATCGAACAATCGAACAATCGAACAATCGAACAATCGAACAATCGAACAATCGAACAATCGAACAATCGAACAATCGAACAATCGAACAATCGAACAATCGAACAATCGAACAATCGAACAATCGAACAATCGAACAATCGAACAATCGAACAATCGAACAATCGAACAATCGAACAATCGAACAATCGAACAATCGAACAATCGAACAATCGAACAATCGAACAATCGAACAATCGAACAATCGAACAATCGAACAATCGAACAATCGAACAATCGAACAATCGAACAATCGAACAATCGAACAATCGAACAATCGAACAATCGAACAATCGAACAATCGAACAATCGAACAATCGAACAATCGAACAATCGAACAATCGAACAATCGAACAATCGAACAATCGAACAATCGAACAATCGAACAATCGAACAATCGAACAATCGAACAATCGAACAATCGAACAATCGAACAATCGAACAATCGAACAATCGAACAATCGAACAATCGAACAGTCGAACAGTCGAACAGTCGAACAGTCGAACAGATCTTTTTCAAATTGGGCGAATTTTTCAAATTGGGCGAAGCCGAAGCCCGCCGTCGAAGAGTTATCGGAACGAGGGATTCTAAAGTAGACTCCTGGGTAAAGCGGTTCAGAGTATGTTGTAAGCAAGTATTGTTAGTCCTGAGAAGATACATTCTGCTTTTCATCTCCCTGTCCCTATGAGAAAAACAATATTTGTGTTTTAATTCCCACGGGACTTTGGGACAAAACAGTATTGAATTGTGAATTAAAAAAACTTTATAGTCCCACGGGAATAAAAACGTATTTTAGACCCTGTATCGGGCCACCGTGCTTTTTTTGAAATATTGAATGTATAAAATGTATAAAAATTATTAGATAATAATTTTTGTTTGCATATAAGATAATTAGTTGGGAGACAGTTTAAACTTATAGGCAGAGATTGGCGGAATAAAAGTGTTGTTATAGCGTTCACGAATATTTTAACTATAATGAAATAGCACTGACATTATATTGTATTTCATTGTATCAGTATATTTACACATGAAATTCTATTTGCATGTTTCATAAATTCATATGTATGGATTAACTTCAATTACATATAATTTCAATTACGCCATAAAAGTTTGTTTTGCCAACATGATTCCCTTTAAATTGTAATTAAGATATTAAGTTATTTGTTGTATATGAATACAACAAATAACTAAAGATCTTAATTACAATTAAATTGATATTATAATGATTGTATAAATACTGATTTTTTTTATAATATTTCGTGCTGATTACTAATTTACCTCCAGTATTTCGGTATTAGGCGTATATGAGGCTGGAGTGATAGGTTCATCTAAAGGCTTAGCAGTGAGCTTCATCAGAGAGCCTTCAAAATTGTGGTGACCGCCGCCAGTTTCGACCAACGAGTCGTCCAGTCTTCGGCCCGAGCGAAGAGGTTCCTCGCCCTCTGGCGCTCCAGTGATCACTAAAACGGAAAATTCCAGATGTAGCTTCAAATAAAAATATATTATCAGTAATATGATCTTTTTAACCCATATCTGCAACTGAATAGGATATTTTTTGCGAATACAACGGCATGATCATCTCATGATATTGAGCAACTTTCCCCAGGGGACATAAATCGAAAAACAAAAAAAACGACCATACAAAATGAGGTATCATTTGATCAACTTTCTATGGAAAGTATTTAATTGTATTTGTTAGTTGGTTCCCTTGGGGAAAGTTGTTCAATATCTGATCAAACCCTTTATGTATTGTTATCCCCATTTTGTTATACGTCGTATATTTCTTCCATGCTGATCTGGGAGAAAAGAAAAAACGTAGAATATGCCTGTAATATGCGTGTAATATAGCTTCTCTTCCCGCGCAGGCCATAGAAGCCGGTTAAGGGAATGGGCAAAAATCTAAACAATCATGATAATAGGCGATGCGGAATCTTTACTCAAAGTATAGTTTTTGCAAATTGTATAAAATAACGTGTTTTACTTGTTGTCAATAGGTTCAGTTGGTATCCTATCTCTATTCGAAAGTAAATCATAGGTGCGCTTCGGGGAGTAAAAAAGGAGCGCCTCATTAAGTGCGCCTCAAAACGGTGGCGCTTCGAGGAATACCTCAAATTATCAACTACCGATGAAATGTCAAAACTAGGTCGAATATGTTGCCCCTGAGTGTTGTCGAACTATATCATCGACTAGCTGTTGCCCGCGACTTCGTCCGCGGCTTTTGTTATTGCGAACCAGTAGTTCACAATAACCTGAAATTAGCGCGTTCAAACAAACAAACTCTTCAGCTTTATAATATTAGTATAGATAGGCCTATCGATAGTATCGATATCTGTTTTATTTTCATACTATTGATAAAGTACAATACCTACTACCGATAGCATCGAACCTCGATGACGATCTCACTATTGATAGTATTGCTTTGCAATATTACGGGCGCACTATAAGTTTCCGGAATGAATATGAAAAAATACTATTAAAGGTACAACATTAATTTATGGTTTTTCAAAATAATCTCCCTTGGCGTCTATGCACTTTTTCATTCGATGAAACCAGTTTTGAAAACTTTTGTGCCACTCCTCTGTGGTGACCTCTGAAACGTGTTTTTCATACTCCTCGACTGCCTCTTCTGGTGATGAAAATCGTTGACCGCGTAATTGGTTCTTAATTTTTGGGAACAGAAAAAAGTCACAAGGTGCCAGGTCGGGACTGTATGCAGGATGACTCATGAGTTCTACATTTTTCGCCATCAAAAAGTCGTTTGTCTGTCTGGCCGTGTGAGAACTAGCATTGTCGTGGTGCAGGATGATACGGCGTTTACGGTTATTTTTACGGAGTTCGTCAATAACTTCCGGCAAACAAATGGTCGTGTACCAGTCACTATTCACTGTACGACGATTCTTTAAAGCAACAGTAGCCACGTGTCCAGTTTTATTAAAAAAAGAAGCAATCATCCGCTTAGATGCACTTTTCACGCGCGCCACTTTGGTTGGTTTCGGCTCATCTTGAAAGACCCATACGCTCGATTGCTGCTTTGTTTTGGGATCGTAGCAATAAATCCATGTTTCGTCACCTGTTACTATGTCCCACACCAAATTTGACGCACCTTCGTTGAATCTGGTAAGCATGGCACTGCACCAAGTGACGCGGTCCGTTTTTTGAGCCTCGGTCAAGTTGTGTGGGATCCACCGCGAGCACAGCTTTCTCACACCCAAATGTTTGTGTAGGATTAATTGTATTTGACTCATGCCTATTTCTAAGGATGCGCGAATTTCATGGTAGGTCACATGCCTGTCTGTTTCAATCATACGGCGCACAGCATCGATGTTTTTGTTGGTCACAGCGGTGGACGGCCGACCATCGCGAGATTCGTCACTGAGATTGATACGACCACGCTGGAATTCTGCAAACCAGCTATAAACAGTTGTCTTGCATGGTGCTTCATTGCCAAAAGCTGTTTCAAGCCGAGCGATGCGCTGTTGAGCTGTCAAATTACACTTAAAATCGTAGATAATCATACTACGAAGATTTTCCCGAGTTAAATCCATGTTGATGCAGACACACAATTTCTGAAATGGCGCCACAAGGTTAAAACAAAAGACAGTCAAATGAAACAAACTGCATTCTACAGCCAAAGAGTTCTATTTTCAAATGTTGCAATAAATTTTTAAATATTGTTTATGTAAGTGGCCAGTTCCGGAAACTTACAGTGCGCCCTATGTACTATAGATAATTATCGATACTATTGTTTATGTCTATCAAAACATACTTGCCTGTCGAACGGCAACACTAACGTCGAATAGGTTTAAGCATTTGACTTCGAAATCGATATGAATCTTAAACACGTATCACATTTATCTCAAAATAAATATCAAATATTAAAAATACTTGATCTAGATTTTATATTCTAATTTTTTTTTAAATAAGTAAATATATACGGACAAATCACACAGATAAAATGAAACAAGCTTTCGTCTGCAATATCATTTAAGCGCCAATTATACCATCCTGAATCTAGGATCCGGAATTCAGCATCCGATACGGACAAGAAATTCAGTCGTCAGAGCTCCTGATTACACTGTCCGGAACGTGTCCTGAACGGAGACTGCGCGTCCTGAGAGAGCCATCCGTTGGCCATCCTGAATGCGTGAGAGGGACGCCGGCGCCGCTATACGTGCGATGTGATTGGAGATATTATCGTATCGTTTCTAACGTATAGCGGCGTCCCTCTCATGCGTCGATCCTAAATTCCGGATGGTTTCACTTTATGCTTCCGTTATGCTTCCGATAAGGATGTCGGAAGCCATTCTGTCCTGACAACGGATCGACCGTCCTGAATGCGATTAAACTGTCCGTTGACTATCCGTTGACTGAATTCCGGATCCTGAATTCTGGATGGTCTAATTAGCGCTTTACCTAAGCAAATTTCATGATGATCGGCGTGAGAGCATAAGAAACTAACCAACATACTAACACACTTTATTTCAACAATGATTCTACATCAAATAATCTATGACTTACAATTATCTTCGTTGATATGGCCGGCGACCGGAAGATGGCCGGCTCGTCTCCAATCCATGTCGTCGGCTATCTCGTCGTCGAACACACCTCGCTTCAAGTACACGGAGACGTTGGTCTCTGTATAAAATAACAGTATAAAAATAACAAATATTTGATTATTTTTGAATTTTTTCTTATGATCATTTTGAGAGATTGGTGGATAGACATATAAGAGATGGTCCGCTAAAAAAGCATCCGCTACACAGCATGCAGTGTGCCTACCAGCCTGGCAAATCAACATAAACAGCACTGCATTGGGTGGTAAGTCAGGCTGAAAAGGCACTGGAAAATAAAGAACTTTGTCTGGGAGCCTTCCTTGATGTAGAGGGGGCCTTTGACCGGACTACTTTCGAATCCATTGGCAGGGCGGCGACAGAGCATGGAATACCAAGAACGCTCTGCAGGTGGATAGAAAACATGCTAAAAGGCAGGATAATTAACTCAGAACTGCTGGGTGATAAATTATCAGCGGTAATGACGAAAGGTTGCCCGCAAGGAGGAGTTTTGTTCCCGGCTCTTTGGAGTCTAGTGGTAAACTCACTGATAGTGTCCTTAATTAAAGGACCGGTCATCGTGGTAGGTTATGCAGATGACATAGTCATTCTTATCAGTGGGAAAGTTCCTGACACGGTGAAAGGGCTCATGAATAAAGCTTTGGGAGAAGTACAGGAGTGGTGTACCATAAATCACTTAAGTATTAACCCAAAGAAAACGACAATTGTCCCCTTCACAAGGCTCCGGAAATTGACAGCATTGAGCAGCCTCAAAATGAACGGCATGGCGCTCAATCTGGCCAATGAAGTGAAATATCTAGGAGTTACGCTGGATAAAGAACTGACGTGATATACACACGTTACGAATGCCATAACAAAGGCCACCAGAGTATTTGGCATGTGTCGGAATACCTATGGTAAAATAGGGGCTTGAAGCCATACATCCTACGTTGGATATATGAGATGATGGTGAGACCCATTTTGACCTACGGAGCACTGGTTTGGTGGCCAAAGGTTAAACAGGTAACTTGTATAAATGCCCTGAGGAGAATACAAAGAATGGCATGTTGTGCTATCTCGGGGGCATTCTCTACAACACCAACGGCATCTATGGAGATAATCCTAGGACTGCCACCGCTACATTTGTATATTGAAGGCGAAGCCTGCAAGGCTTTATACAGACTATCTTCTTCTGGTCTGTGGAGCAGGCACGCACCAAGGACAAGGCATACGCAAATTGAGACAACACAGGAGCTCGATAGGATGTTGAACATGGGAAGTGATAAGCTGCTCCCAGTATACAACTTCAAGAAGAACTATAAAATATATATCCCGACAAGGGATGAATGGAAGGGTGAATTTCGTCCTTCTGAACGAGAATGCTCAATCTGGTGTACTGATGGATCAAAGAACAATCAGGGAACGGGAGCGGGCATCTACTCCGAGGACAGACAACTGTTCCAGAGCATGGGTTAGTTTGCTACCGTATTTCAATCAGAAACATATGCGGTAACTGTCTGTGCTAAAATGAATTTAGAGCAAGGGTTTAAAGACCACAATATCTATATTCTAACTGACAGCCAGGCGACTCTTACTGCACTTAACTCTGACACAATCGATTCCAGATTGGTCTTGGATGGTGTGAATGCCTTGAACCAACTGGGTAGACACAACAGACTGAGGCTGGTTTGGGTACCGGGTCACGTTGGGGTTGAGGGCAATGAGAGGGCCGATGAGCTGGCAAGGAAAGGATCGAGTATGCCATTCGTGGGACCCGAACCCTTCGTAGGCCTATCCTATAGCGTGGTAACTACTGCAATCAATGCGTATGTCGACAGTAGACACCAAGCTGAACGGAGAAATATAAGTGGACATATACACTCGAAGGAAACACTTGGCTTGGACAGCGCCAGGTGGCACAAAGTGATCTGCAAATACAGCAGGAAACAGACAAGAGTTCTAGTGGGAGCCTTGACTGGACACTTTGAAAATAACAGTCATCTCCTTAAACTAAAAATTGTCGAAAGCCCACTATGTAGGGCATGTGAGGAATCGGAGGCGACAATGAGACACATTTTGTGTATCTGTGACTCGTTAGCTGGTAAGCGTTTGGACCTCTTAGGATCACCTTATCCTGAGCTAGAGGACTACAGGCACTACGCACTGGGCGATGTTCTGAAGCTCATGCAGTCCTTCTTCAGAATAAACCGTGCGGGTGAGTAAGGCATGGGGTAAGTACAAAATAACCCAAAGGTTAGACGTGCTACCGACTCTGAGTCGGCCCCATCGAAGATAAGATAAGATAAGATATGATCATTTTGAGGTGAACACTTTTTTTTTTTTATGTTGGAATATGCATTTGTCTCCCATCTCACCTAATGGTAAGTGACGATAAAGACGAGGATGTTACATGCCTATCCAAGAGATACCCATTTATTCTACTTTTGAATGTCCCGGGACTGTACTTGTCTGCAGGCAGTTCATTCCACACCTTAGCTACTCGAACCATACGTTATATCAATTGATAAACACCGGCTGCATGCACGAAAAAAAATCACATTCTGTCATATCATCATCTATCTCTCTTCCATCGTTATCACGTAAAATTATCATCCGTTAACCGACTTTACAGACATTTTTTTTTTTTATCTAAAGTTTATTTTTTCTTTTGTTTTTACGTGTATGTATATAAATTTTGTCTTTTTGCAGTATAGCTTATTTTTATCGTTTGAAAATTCTAATGCCACTATCCGAAACTAATTTGATGTTAATATGTTAATACATCAAATTAGTTTCGGATATTTTTGTCTTACAATTTATTATAAACTAGCTGTTGCCCGCGATTTCATACGCGTCAATTTCTGTAATTATTATTAATTCGTTTTTTTCTTAGTATAGATGAATAAATCCCCCGTTTAAAAAAAAATATTGATGCTTCACTCCTATTAGTCGTAGCGTGATGTTTTACTAAAGCCTTCCTCAATAAATGCACTATCCGAAACAAAAGTAATTTTCCAATTTGAACCAGTAGTTCCTGAGATTAGCGCGTTCAAACAAGCAAAAACTCTTCATCTTTATAATATTAGTATAAATTGTAAAGACTAATATTTTGCCAGTCTAAAAATATAATTTTAGCGTGAAAGCTCTTGGATTATTAAAACATCCGCTCTAAGTTAAAGGTTAAATTATGCCGAAAGTATTCTGCTTATAAAGTATTCTGGATTCGCGCAACGTCGCGCTTTAAGACAGAATAAATTTAAGCCCTTTGATTCTGTAAATCTTACATACATTAGATACGTAAAAATGTAATAAGTATAATCAAGCGACACCGGGAGAGATTCACACCTAGATTGCTGATCACAGCAGACATTAAATATCTCGGGCTTCTCCGTAGTGAAATAGTCATTTAACTATGTAAGATGCCATTAAACAGGTTTAAAAATGTGACACCAGTTTTCTGCAATGCGTGATAATACTTCTTCAAATAAATAAATAAATCATTATAATAAATAAAGAACAAATCACACATATTGCTAGTCCCACAATAAGTTGTAAACTTGTGTCGTAAGACACTAACTCAACGATATTATATTTTATAATAGATACAATAGATAAACATCAAAGACCCAGGCAAATCTGAAAAATATCGTTTTCCATCATTACCTCGCCGGGAATCGAACCCGAGACCCTGCGATACAGGGGCTATTGTGTGGCCAAGTAAGCCACAGAGATCGCCCTGAAACGCTTAAAATTTAAATTAAATGATTCAAAAGATTTACCAACCCTTCAGGTCGATGTACTCAGCAAGAGAGTAGTTGTATCCCAAGGCGATTCCCGAAAGGGAAGCGGATAACAAGACGCAGCAGATCGCCGAACTGATGCAGCAAGACATTGCGAACGTCCATGCTCTGAAAACGTTTGCAACTATTACACAAAACAAAACTTTTTTGCTAATCACCTCCTTATCCTTTACGGATTAGGCAGAGTCTAAGGCTATAAGGCATAAGCCCACGCTTAGCGTGTTTGTGAGCGAGGTGTAAAACTTCTGTTTTAAAAAACTCTCTAAAAACGGCAAAAAATTCATGTCTGTTCTATGCGAGCCCCCTTTAATATTATTTTATTTTTATTTAAATATTCATTTTTTGAAGTGAATATATAATTAAATATTCTGTGACTATTTCAAGTATAGGTAGACGTTGCCGTTATTAATATCGAGAAAAAACGAGCAAAAAAATTTTGTTGTATGGGAAACTCCCTTAAATATTTATTTTATTCTGTTTTTATTATTCTTTATTATAGCGGCAACATAAATACATCATCTGTGAAAATTCCAACTATGGTTCAGTCCAACTAGCATGGTTCATGTGATACGGTCTGATGACAAACGGATGGACAAACAGACAGACGGACAGCGGAGCCATACTGATAAGGTCTCGTTTTTACCCTTTGGGTACGGAACCCTAAAATGACGGGCTACTAGCCGCATCATCTTTATTGACGGTTCCTCAGATTTTGAACCTTTTCTTCGACCGTGGCTTCAACGGTCTACACGACAATGTCCGGGTAACGTATTTTTTCTTTTCTGCGAAACCAGCATGGCAGCTGATACCGCTATAGAAAAATTGACTTAATTCAGACTAAGAAAAGATTGGCTAAGCAAATTGCAGCATTTCCATGTAAACTTCTAACGCAACTTTTCATATTTTTGTTATTTATATTCGTTGACGTTTCAACAAAGTTACACGCATTGGCCAAAAATGGCCGTTTCTGGAAAAAGTGCTAAGAAATGCTTCACATTCACACTTTAAACTGTAAACAGTAGTTCATAAAATAGTTTTAGGAGTTATCTACGGCCTCGCAATATAAAATTTTGAATATCTCCATTTTCTTCCTGTAATAATAATTTATTTCAAATGGAGGCAGCACTAGATTCCGAAAAAAAAACAATGTTTTTTTTTATATTATTATTATTCTTCTTCTTATTATCTACTTTACTCTACCTCTGAACAAGATCTATCATCCATCCACAGCAAGTAAAAACACAACACATCTTGATGGAACTGCCCTAGCAGGCGGTCTTGCTAATTAGACGTCTTCCTTCTTATAGGGCATTGAACAGAAAATTTTCAGACTGAAACAAAGATGTCATGCGTGGGAATGCAGCAAGCACACACTGAGCACACACTAGCACGGGCATGCGCCACGGCGCGTGGGAGGTTGTGTCGTGCCTCCTCCCTTCCTTCGCCTTACGCCCCGCTGACACCCTAAGTTAGCTACTGCGACCTGCAACGCGTCTTACGACCAACTTCAGATCCACTATAAAGTTTGGCGCGAACTGTACCTGAACCGCGATTGTCACGTCAGTCTAGATGAGAGCAGCGTAAGAAACAACTCATTGGAAACAAAAAGAGTTTGAAGAGCTTCATCATCATCATCTCGGCCACAAGAAGTCCACTACTGGACAGAGGCCTCCCCCAAGGATTTCCAATACGACCCGTTGAAAGCGGCCTGCATCCAGCGTATTTCTGCGACCTTAGTTAGGTCGTCTGACCACCTGATCGGTGGGTGTTAAACTGTCCAACGCTGCGCTTGCCGATACGAGTACATCTGTTCTACCTGAAAGAGCATTGAAGCAGAAAATCGCTGCTTGAAGAGATTGAATCCCTACATTGCTTGAACGGATTCAAATCAAATCAAATTACGTTTATTTTTTATAATATATTCCACATTACCTTGTAGCCTCCTAAGAAAAAAAACCGCTAACTTTCAAATTTTTCATTTAGAGACAGGAGCCAAATTATCACGTTGACTCCCACCACGCCACTAATATATAATGGCTTACGAACATAACGAATGATTTATTTACGATACAACACAAATACAACCAATTTTGAGGACTTTCTCAGTTCAGTCAACGGAAAGATCATTCGATCATTCTTATCGAATTCTTTGACAATATCCAGACAAAGTTCATAAACAAATATGTCATAGAGCAACGAAATAAAGTCTTTTTCTTAAAGAATGTATTCGACTACAACATAAAACCACAGATCTTGTACGAAGACTGCTCGATGACAGCGACACCGCGCACTTTACTTCCATGCTGGTCTGGGAGAAAATAAAGACAGAATGCCGGTCGAGGGAATAGGCAAAAAAGTAAGAAATCATGTCAACAGGCGATGTGGCTTGCTAGCCACACCTATCACTATTTTGATTCTGTTTTCCACCTTTACGCCCACTTATACGCTAAACATGGCGTTATAGGTCTTGTGGCTCGAGGCTCTGTCTACCGGGTAAGGGATAAAGACCTGATAATATGTATACACATAATCTAAGACGGCGCCCGGTCCGGTTGCGCACTGTCATTTAAACAAAGACGCGACCAAAAAACCGCACATCTTCGTTTATTAATATCGAGCAAAAAAGTCAAAAAATATCGTGTTGTATGAAAACCCCACTTAAATATTTATTTCATTCTGTTTTTTAATATTTTGGTCATATCGGCACTACGGTCAAGCTATCACGGTTCATGAGATACAGCCTGGTAACAAACAGACAGACGGTCCTTTGAAGTAACTAAACTGATATTGAAGATACTCGCAGGGAGTTCTTAGTGGGAATTTCGGCGAACTGCATGGTTTTTGTTTTGGATTGTTTTGCAAATTGCTTCTAATGGACTTTATAATGTGAAATTGGAATAAATTGGTTTTATAAATGTCCATGTTTATAAAAAATGTGTGGAATAAGTAAATTTAATTTTATTGTGCGGCTGTAGTGAGATTTACTTAGCGGACGTGTGGTTGTCCACCTTGCTGTGTCGTCTATGATCAAATCAAACAAGTGGATTTGTGGGAATTGTCGCTAAGGGCTCCGTCGAATCAACGAAATCATTACACCATCATTTTGTTGATTATACACGTTAAAAAATATAAAGGGTTTAAAGGCGTAAAAAGCCAAATGCCGTAAAATAAATTAAAATAAAACACTGGCAGTGTGCGTCGTTCTTAGGCTTCGTCTTAGCTTCTGCCATCTTAGCCTAGTTGTGCCCTTTGAGTTTGCCTACCCCGTAAAACTTCTTGGTTTTACATAATACCAAAAAATAAAAAGTTACGGGTAAGCGTGGTACTACAATAGAGATAAATATACCACAGTCAAACTGTATTAGCCACGGAAAACTTACAAACATCTACGAGCTTTATTGAATTAGGTACAGCTTGTTATAAATGTAATATTAAATTATAAAGTGCAGACGATGCGATGTACGTTGTGGCCTAACCACATTATTAATTACTCTGTTCACTGTAGGTGGCGGGATCGTGTTCAAAAATACGCGCTCGGGCGCTTTGTGAATATCGAATGAAAGTCCAAATATTCAGGCTTGTGCAGTTGAGGGGGAAAATGGGAAATCATTTTACCTTCTAAGTCAATTAAGAAGTGTTTTTCGCTTCTTTGTTTGTTCTTTGCATTGGTGGTAGTTTCATGCGTAAAAAAAGAAATGCGGTAAATTAAAAAGAAAGACGAGTCTTATAAATTCCTTATCTTTATATTATAAACTAGCTATCGCCCACGGCTCCGCCCGCGTCAATGTCGATCCCTCGGGAATAGTACACTTTCCAAGGATAAAAGGTAGCATATGTCCTTCTCCGCACTTCAGAGTACTTGTATGAAAAATTTCATGATGATCGGTTCAGTAGTTACGGCGTGAAAGAGTAACAAACAAACAAACAAACTCACTTTCGCATTTATAATATTAGTTAGGAAAGGATAAGGATGCGAAAGTTTGTGAGTGTGAGTATGAGTATGTATGGATGTTTGTTACTCATTCACGCCAAAACGACTGAACGGATTTTGACGAAATTTTATACACAGATAGATTATTACCTGGATAAACACATAGGCTACCTTTAAACCTGGAAAAAAGTGAAGCGGGTGAAAGCTAGAATCACATAAATAAAAAAATAAAGCGGCCAACTACGAGTCGGGCTCGCCCATGATGGGTTCCGTAGCAGCAAGTAACACTATATAAAAGTTCATGTAGTTCGTAGCAAACTATTAAGTTTAGAAAAAATATATTAGAAACCACAATATAATTTTTGAAGACCTTGGTTTTTATCAACTTTTGTGTGAAAATCTTAATTCAGTTCACAACATATATCTACTTACCAACTTTCAACAGTATAGTTTCGAAAAAAAGTCGCTGTGACATACGGACAGACAGACATGACGAATCCATAAAGGTTCCGTTTTTTGCCATTTGGCTAAGGAACCCTAAATACAAATATTAAAACTGAGAGAAAAGACAAACAACTTGGGGACTTGTACCATAAGTTGGTCTTGCTAGAACTCGTTTGTCTATTTCGTATGAATACCACATTAGTGCTACCACTCTCTTTAACACAAGGGACGAAAATAAAAAAAGAACCTCTAATAAAGTCTAAGTGCGAGTCGAATTTGTGCACGATTTTTGAATATATTTTCCTTTACTTTTGCTATAAGATACTTCATGCCAAATTTGATGATTCTAGGCTAGGTAAATAGGTAGTACCCCATAGGTTTTGATTTTATGCAAATTTGCAAAATTTGCCGTTACAATTTTATGCAAATTTGCTAAATTTTCCTCGTGTACGGATCTTTTTATTGCGTTTACTTATAAGTTTGATTTTCACTGCTTCAAGGTATCGTAGATCTCAAATTGTGACATTACTTTCAATCGATACGCCTATGCACTCGTTCCTGAGAAAAAGGACAGACAGAGGGAAGGACAAATGTACAAACGAGTGATCGTATAAGGGTTTTTTTACCTTTTGGGGCACGGAATCCTAAAAACGAGAAAACGTTATAAGGCTTTATAGTGATGAACGAAGTGAGAAGATGACATCAGAAATATATCTATCACAATTTCTTCATTAAAATTGTATTCTTTTGTTTTTGACTCAATTTTACGTATAATTAATATCAACTTGTTACCTACACAAATATGGCAACAATTTTTCAACCGACTTCTTTTGGTATATATACAAATCTGTATTTTAAATCTGTGGGTATACCATGTAATTTTGAACCTCTGAACTATACTGAAATCCTGGAATCAGAATCCCTAATGGAATATAGAATTGCAAGTAAAAAAGGTAAGGAAAGAAAAGACAACACTTGCATTTAAATGTAGTATTTTTCTCTGCAGTGTTATGGTACCTATCACAACAAGTACTTATGAATTTCATCAGTATTCAGGGTTTCTGAATATCTTTCAATCGACTCATTGTAAAAGAAAGAAAAACTAAAAATATGGACTTTATCAAACTCAAAATAGATTTGTTGCTTTGCAATTGCAAGTCGTTTTCTAGATTACCATACAAAAGACATCCATCACGTCTTTGAAAATGTAAAATTATTGGAAAAGTTTCTTCGGAAAATATGAGAATTCAAAAATATTTTTAGAAGCGCTCACGTAATGAATATACATGGGTAGCATTTAGTTCATGCATTGTCTTTTTAGAGTTTTTTAGACAACCAATTTTATTCTACTCATATGGAAGTAAAATAAAAATGGTTGTCTGTCATCATCATCATCATTACGTGTAGATGACACGGTCAATCGAACATACACACCCTGGTGTCAAAGTTCTTCGGTACCGCCTCTCGGCCTCTGACGTGGTTCCTTTAAAGACTACCAGGTGGCAGCTGGGACCAACGACTTAACGTGCCTTCCGAAGCACCTGACTATCTGATAATAAAGATAATTTCGTCTTTATTATCAGATTGTCAGTCGATTCAAGCCTGCAATGTCCTATCCAAACTGAAAAAAACTAAACAAAGTAAGCATGGGAATCGAATAAACGACTCCCGGGTCTACAGGCAAACGCTTTAACTACTGGACCACGGAGGCAGTTGAGATTGTTTGTGAAGAGAGGTTGTCTGTAATGTCGGTTAACGGACGACAATATATGCAGTTTTGTATTGTATTAGGGATTCCGATTTCAACAAACAGGTACTACGAAATCGTCCTGTATATGTACCTGTTATAAAATATAGCATCGTTGAGTTAGTATCCCATTACACAAGTCTCGAACTTGGGTCTAGGTCAATCTGTGTGTTTTGTCCGTATATATTTATTTATAAAAAAATACAGGATTTTTCAAACCGGTTCGTAAATGACGGTGTTATGACGTTACAAACATATAGTCTAATCGAGAACTTCCTCTTCTCAAAGTCGGTAAATATAAAGAAGTTGACCATTCCTCTCGGAATCAATTTGAAAGCATACAAATACATTCCCTTTTAAACAAAAAAACAATTTTCAAAATCGGTTCATATATGACAGACTAATTTTCTGAGGAAACAAACATTAAAACAAAACCGGCCAAGCACGAGTCGGACTCGCGCACTAAGGGTTCCGTACATTATATATTATTAGTTTGAAATAATTAAAAATATATGATGTAACTCAAAATTAATGCCTTTCGCAATTTTTCTTAAAAGAAGTTGCTTCGTAGCATACTTCAAAGTTCTGGGTTAACAGGAAGTACCCTGTGTTTTGATTCCCTTGCGAGTGTCGAAAAAACACGAAAAGCGACATAACCAGCTGTATCTTTTGATTGCGTTGGCTTAGAAGTTTGATCTTTCACAGTTCTAAGGGACAGTAAACCTGAGTATTTGATATTAATTAATTAATATATATATACGGACCTTGGATACGGACATAATTCTGAAATACAGATCCCTAATAAATAATACTGTTTCTCTTTTTATATTATGCAACAAAATCTGATTTAAATTCTTACAAAAAAATAAATTCCGCAGGCCACAAGGCCATTTTTAATCCAAAAGCCAGACGTGAATTCCACTGAATAAGCAGGGCGTTTTTCACATATTTCCACTGTGCAAACACACGTAGACGCCGGAAGATAAGCGTGGAGGAATTTCCGGCGGCTCAGTGGCGCCCTCGGGGTCGCTTCCGGCGAGTTAGCAACAAGTGGGGGTGGAAGCAACGACTTCCCGTCTCAGGTCTGTTGTTAGAACGAACGCGGTTACTATTCTGTGGGAACTATATGATTATGATTAACTATTATTATATATATATCATGAAATTATTTATTTTCTGTGAATAGCAGTTTTATTCTTTTTTTTACCAGTGAAGTTAAAAGGGAGAGTTACGTGCTTGACATTATGTTACCTGTTTTTTGTGCATATATCTAACTTATTCGTAGGCATATATGTAACGGAAGGTCATTTAGTCCTGTCATGTCGTCATCTATCAGCTGATTCTCTTCCCGCGCAAATCCACCCAACCATATTAGTCGGAGACGTGGCCCACTACTGTTTTGACTAAATTTTCAACCTAACTTGTATGTGAAACCAATTAACGTGGCTTTAAGGTCTTTAAAACCTGGGCTCTGTCTACCCCGCAAGGGAAAAAACGTGATGCTATGTATGTATTAGTCGTGACGTGATCGTTTAAAATTTTATAAATTTATTTATAAAGTTGTATATAATATAAAATAATTATATTATTATTATTTTATTTATATTATACTAGCTTTCGCCCGCGGCTCTGCCCGAGTCCATGTCGATCCCTCGGGAACAGTACTTTTTCCCGGGATAAAAGGTAGCCTATGTCCTTCTCCGTACTCCAGAGAACATGTATGCAAAATTTCATGATGATCTGTTCAGTAGTTACGGCGTGAAAGCGTAACAAACCAACAAACAAACTCACTTTCGCATTTATAATATTAGTAAGGATAAGGATAAGTTGTATTTATTTTTACAATGTCCGACACTCGAAGTGTTTTGGGTAACAACTAACGGCATACGTTTCAGCCCACACATTAGAGGGCCTATAATCAGAATTCTATATTTTTTTAAAATTTAGGCACGTAAAAATTCAAAAGCCCGACTTTATTAATAATATTTTAGATTTTTACGTATCTAAATTTATTATTCTTTATTAGCCTTTGCCCGTGACTTAAGCCGCGTATGTTTTGTTGCGCCCGACTTTCACCTTTTTAATAGGTTATCAAGATAGCCGCAAACACTCAGATGAGGGAAAGAGAACAGGTTTTTATGAAATAATTTTAGGTCGCTGGTCCATGATCTTCCTCAATCTACACCCAAATAGCATCCTTCCAAGTTATCTTAGACACAGATCGTAGATCATATTGAGTCGATGTAATACATTTTTCGAGTTAAAATATATAGACAGTTATAACTATTTTTTTTAAATCTATGGCTATAGGCGCTTTTTTTTTTAAATCTATGGGTACAAGTAAGGTTGGTATCAATTTACCTTTGTTGACACTACAATGATCTTTGTTTACCTGCTTCCGACGTGACACGTTTTTAATTAACAAATAATCCTTTAAATTTCCCACGCTTTATTTTAGTCCTTACGAAATATTTGACTGGCATATTCCTAGTACTTTCCACGTTCTCGTACTACAAAGTTGCGTCAACTTTACCGACAACAATTTTTGAAGTGAAAATTTATTTACCGACGTTGTGCACTTTTTGGGATGGGTAAAAAACGTTAAACTCGCGTCTGGACACGCGACCTGATGGAAAATTCGTAAGACGGACCTGAGACCGCCGGCGCAGCGTAGGAGAGGAAGTAATATCCCCCTCTCATTCTATCGCGCGGCGAAAATATATGCCTGCTCCTCGCGAGTGTGCGTGTGTGTTTGTACTAGCCTGTTACGCGCATCCACACGGATGGTGACTGCTGATATTTTTTTATATTATTTTACAAGTATACAGACAGTCGAGCCATCAGCACTGCTGATGAAGAAAAAAAGGTAAAAAACGAAAAAAATAAATTTAACCTTTCATAGAAATTCGTCCAGCTGATCGGCGAATATTCGGCTTTGTATGGGAAACCTAATGTTCTTTTTCGTTTTTACCTTTTTTTCTTGCAATTCTGTGTTCCATTAGGCATTTTGATTCCCAGATTTCAATATACCTAGGGGGTTCAAAATCACGTTGTATAAAGTGTTTAAAATATGAAAAATGCACAACGTTAATGTTCAAGTTTTCACTTCTGCAGGCCCTCCCGGAGTGCAACCCGTTGTTTATTTTTTTGTTATATATTACTTATGTACCTATTTATTTGTTTTGTTCGTTATTTCCAGCCTGCATCAGCATCATCAGTGTTGCTAGTGCACCTCGGCGCTGTTGGAGCTCTGGCCAGTGGCGCGGCGCTCTGCGGTGGCGGCAGCGGCGGCGCATGCGCTTGTAGCGCTTTGCTGCACGCGCTGCATCCACTGCAACTGTGGACAGTGTGCGGACTGCACGCAGACCGCGCCGCTGCCATCGCTGCCCCGCTGCATTACGCAGCTATCGTGTCGGCACGGAAGGTAAAGACTTTATGATTCTTCATCAAGTGTATTGAAGATATATCTTGGTCTTAGTAACGCCTGCACGTCTAACGCACTGTTGCAAGAGCCGCATCCGATGCAACTATGAACGGTGTGCAGGCTGCACGCTAATCGCGCTGCTGCCATCGCTACCCCACTGCATTACGCAGCTATCGTGTCAGCACGGAAGGTAAAGACTTTATGACTCTTCATCAAGTGTATTGAAGATATATCTTGGTCTTAGTAACGCCTGCACGTCCAACGCGCTGTTGCAAGAGCTGTATCCGCTGCATCTGTGGTTGGTATGCAGGCTGCACGCTGATCGCGCCGCTGCCAACGCTGCCCCGCTGCATTACGCAGCTATCGTGTCACGGAAGGTAAAGAATTTAAGGCTTTTCGTCAAGTGTATTGAAGATATATCTTGGTCTTAGTAGCGCCTGCACGTCCAACGCGCTGTTGCAAGAGCTGTATCCGCTGCATCTGTGGTTGGTATGTAGGCTGCACGCTGATCGCGCCGCTGCCAACGCTGCCCCGCTGCATTACGCAGCTATCGTGTCAAGGAAGGTAAAGAATTTAAGGCTTTTCGTCAAGTGTATTGATGATATATCTTGGTCTTAAGCGATACGCGTGCAGCGCGCTGTTGCGCGTGCTGCATCCGCTGCAACTACGAACGGTATGCAGGCTGCACGCTGACCGTGTCACTGCCATCGCTGTCCTGCTATCGTGTCAGCACAGAAGGTTAAGACTTTAACACTTATTATTGATGATATATCTTGGTATTAGTATCACCTGTACGTGCAGCGCGCTGTTGCATGTGCTGTATCCGCTGCAACTATGGACGATGTGGCACGCTGACTTATATATGCTTGAAACTTACTCGTTAATTACAGCGTCCTATAAATTCTCTTATTTTATTATTACGCTTTCTAGTGAAGTATATTTTCATAAAGATTTACGGTATTTTATTTTCCACAGGTGATGATCTGTGTCGCGAGCGGATGGCTGGCGACCGCGGCCCTTCTTGCTCCGCTTGCAGTAGCTCAGCCGCCTTTGACGTACAACAGCGGCCTTGGAAGCTGTGCCCCTGACTGCGGTGCCGGCCCAGCCGCCCTCAGCTTTTGTTTGGTCTACGCTTTGTTGACGCTACTACTCCCAGTGATACTAGTCCTTCTCTGCAGCCTCAAAATATTGCGCATAGCTCGATACCACCGGCACAGGATTGCGGCAGCTATATACGAAGTGACATTGTCAGCCCAAGTTACTGTGACTCATCAACGGAACCCGTTCTCCCCGCCACCTCCACCGCGACGTCGAGCTCTATCGGCGATCATCCAACCCCTCGGATCATTGGCAATTCTCTACTTTCCGTACTATTGTGTTCTGATATGGCCAGCTATTGCTGTTCCACCACAGCCAGTAGCTGCATTATCCGCTGCATTACTGGCGGCTGCTCCTCCAGTCAATGGGATCCTTTACGGTATTAGAAGTCGAGCACTACGGGATTCTTTGCGCAATTATAGACGGAAACGAATGACAAAAAGTGAAGTGACTCAAGAAATCCAAGCGAGGACGCCCAGTGCTTGTGGATCAAGGAGACCATCATTATCAGCTGGTTCAGGTACTATTCGACCGCCGACTACGAGGCGGTTGTCAGATGCTGCGGCGATGGGATCCCGTGGCTCAGAAAGACCTGCACCAAGAGCCGCTTCTTGCAACATGCTCCAAGATTCACAGGAAGAAGAAATGCCTCGACCGCGAACCTCTGCCATTCCATTGATCCGGGCTCCCCCGCACGTAGTTTTAGGTAGGGCGTTGGGTCTCGAAGAGACAGGTAACCGAAGTAGGCGAAGACAGTCACCTCGCATAACTGTGACTAGGGCAATGTCTGATGAGAGTGAGTCGCCGACACGTCGTCCTCTCTGTCGGCAACAGTCGCGTTCCAGTGGGGCTCTACTAGGAGGTCTCTCGTACTCCCCGGCCCTTTCCAAAAACATGAACATCGACCACGCCGATGAGCAGCTACTGCTCTCGTGGCCACAGCATCAGGCTAACGGGAAACATGACGCTTTATAAAACGGGTATTGTTAGAATAGTCGCTGATAGATGTGCGTATATAAAGACAATAAATAAGTGTGCGGTTCGAAGTCGAGTCAGCTTCGGTGTAATCAGATATTATTTTTTAAACGCTTTGTACCTACCCGTTTCTACTCGACCTTCCCGACCAACCGTGACCAAATCTTGAAGTTTCCTACTATTTACTACTGTATTAGACATAATGATTTCTTCTACAGGGTTCCTCCATATCGTTAGCTTTACCTACTGAGTATTACTTTAGAGTGTATTACTGTAAAATGATTTCTGAGATATTCCATAGTTGTATAGATTTTATTGAAATTGTTGCATTTTGTTCAAGAATTTATAATTTTTATAGAATATTCAGAGATTTAGTGCTAGATTCACAGATGTGTTCTATTTGCAGAAAGTCAATGTTGCACGGACTTAGTCTGAAATATATCTTTATGTAAATAAAATGTATATTGAATTATTATGATCGCAACGCTTTTATTCAACGCCGTCCAAGCAAAAAACTCCTTAAAGATGTATTTAACCTAACTTATTCGTAGATTTTAACTCAAAAATCTGTTACAATTTTTACGTACAAGTTGAGATATATCTAAACGCAATTTGTTACGAAAAAGTTACATAACTTTACTATATTTACATCTGAGAGTATTTCTATAAAATCTACCGACAGAATGCCAAAGAAGAAGTTTGAAACGAATCTGTTGATTGAATCTTAAGTAGGAAAGTACTTAGCATTTTATTTTCATTCACATTGGATGGTGACAGTTTCAATTATTTTTGCAGTCCTACGCTCAGCTGTAGAATGGACTTTTAAAGTTGATTGTGGAGCATTTCTCTGTCTAAGTAATACTTCTTACGGTGACAGAAATATTTTTTTTTATAAAATTGTATGGACCATTTCGCACTGCGGTGCAGTGGAGATGCACAAGAAGTACAGTTGCCCGATTTTGACGTGCGGTGCATTTCCGCTGCAGAGCAGTGTTGCTCCATGCGTATTAGTTTGCATTGTTGTGTATTGACAACTTACGGATTGCGGATCACCGAAAGTAAAAGTTTTTATTGATGGAATCGAAAGTACCTTATATTTTAATATTTCAAATTTTTTTTCAATTTTGTCTATCGTATTTTCAATTGTTAATTTTTTGAAAAATATCCCGAATGTAGGATTCACAAAGCAATATTCCCATGCTTAATCACATGACATTATCAATGCCATTGTCAATCTGTCAAATAATGATGACGTTGACAACCAAGTCTTATGAATTGTTAGGTTGGGAAATATTTTACCCGGAATTCGCATTATACATGGACCGTATTTTTTTTGTGATACTCAGCCAGGCCAATGTTGAAAAAAAAATGCAGTTCTAAGTAGTATTTCCATAGAATAAAGCTACCTACGATTAATTAGAACACAAAAAAAAACAGAACACCAGCGACAACAAAAAAACGGTCTCTGAGCTCTTTTCACATTTCGGGGAAAATATTCCCAAACCTGATAAAACTTGGCTGTCAACGTCATCAATATTTGACAGAATGATATTGATTGATCATGTGATTAAGCATATATTGCTTAATTAATCCTACATTCGGGACTTTTTTAACACATAAAAAAATTAAAATTATTTTTTTTTATTAGCCTGGAAGTATTTGCTTAATAGGTATTTTCAATTGCATAAATAAAACTGTCACTTCCGGTCGTCCGCAAGTTGTCAATTAGGGCACTGAATAATGGGTAATATTGTATTTATTACAAAACAACCTACAAGTTTATTTATATAATGTGGTATTAAACACACCTTCTCTTTTAGTAAATTCTTAAAGTCACTTATGCTATTTTTATACCTCAGGAAGATCAATTTTGAAAGTTACATGCACTTTGTGTTAAATTACTTTGTTTTCTTCCTACACCAGTTAGTTCATTCTAACTATTGCTGGCCCCACCCACAACTGCTAATCCCTTCATGTCTACCCCACCACACCAATAGCAACATCAGCCGTCATGCTAGCGATACGACGCTGCTGCAGCCTCAACGGATGCAGCAATATCGGCAAGAGTTGCATGCATTCATAACCGATTGTGGGCATGAAGGGACTATATGGGAGAAATGGGTGGGCGCTGACCAGCAATAGTTTACATGGACTAACTGGTAGAGGAAGCACACAAAGTAATTTAATATAAAGTACATGTAACTTTGACTTCCGTAAAGAAACGCCGGAATTAGCATTAACTTTAAAAGAAGTTTCTACAACTGGCCGCTAATCGTGTAGTAGAGTTAATATAGTCAAATATATAAATGTCGTTATTTAATGATAAATGTTTAAGCAGGTAATACGAATTGTTATTCTAGTCAAAGAGATCTTGTTTTACTGTATCTGTGTTAATTTAATTAAGTTAAGCGTAAGGATCAATTAAAGAACACGAACAAGCTTTCATGTGTTTTTATTTCCTTACTAGCAGCCCGCCCCGGCTTTGCTCGGGTAGATATAGTGATTTAACGAAAAAATAAAAATAATAATTTTCATACACGCTTGGCAAACTTTCCGTGCTTAGCGCACTCGATCAAGTTTGCTTTTGATAAACAAACATAGTTATAACAACAACCTACAAATAGATACACATACAGACACATAAAACACGTAAAAATTATAACACCCTATAATAATGGTTAATGTAATTGGTAATAATTATGAATGTTTTCGGTTAATTTCAATTACATGTTTAGGTACCTACTTAAGTAATAGGAGAAGCTAAATTTCTCATTATCACTTCTCCCTTTGAAGTGTCTACCCTCTGCCTACCCTGTGAGGGATATATGTGTCGTGGATGGATGTACTCATTTACACAGAAACCATTAGCCAAATTTTCCGCGTCTATTATCTGTTGCAAAAAAACTCATAGGCATGAAAAGACTTAAAAATCTGGCTTTTTTGCTTCCACATCAGCAGAACTACAGGAAATGCTGTATGAATAAACTGAACTATCGAAGATCTGAGCAAGGCAACTCTTGGGATTGGAGTCGGGGCCCAAGTTAAGACCAACAGCAAGAAAAGTAAGAAATGAACTATGTCGATGAGTGAAGCCGTGTGGTATCCGGCAGAGTAGAATAGGACCACTCCAAGTCTTCCCGTGGATGTCGTAGAAGGCGACTTAGGAAATACAAGCTAAACAAAGCTTATAAACATCTGTGAGACCTCTCCAACCCGTCTGGCCAGCGTGGACAGTGTAGGCCAAGTCCTCTGACTACTGTTGCCAAGTATGGCTCTAGTAGAACGGAGAGGGTCGTGCTCCTGTAGTGGAGACTAAAAAAGACCTGATGATGATGATGATGATGATGAGTATATCTATTTGGGCCAGATAGTTTCCTTCAGTAATAGGTAGGAAAAATAAATAAATCGCCTTATAGAGGTAGATAAGGCCTGGAGGAGCTATTGGTCCATGAAAGAGCTTATGAAGGGAAACTTTCCATTGTCACCAGATCGTAAACTCATCACCATGTGTATATTGCCCATCCTAACTTACGGCAAAATTGGTCATCGACTGAGGAACAGAATTCCCAAGTCAAGACTTACCAGAGAGAGAGAAGCAAGCAAGCCTAGGTGTCACCAGGCTGGATAGAGTTCCAAACACCAGTAGATCACTCTAAAACTGGCATCGTTGATGTGGGACATAAAGCCGTAAAGTTGAAATGGGATTGGGCTGGTCTTTTGCCGATTTTTTCCGGACCAATGGGCCCATTTAATTAGGAAGTAGACTCCTGATGATGATTACAGGAAACATGGTAGGCTTAGAAAACGTTTGAGTGATGATATAAAGAAATTTGAAAAGAAATGGTCAGGTGTAGCCCAGCAGTGGGACAGAATACGTTAGAAAAAAAAATCTCTGTTGCCGATTAAACCATTTGTCCATCATCACCACCGCAATTGAGAGTTTTGAGTCATAAACTCAATTGCGGTGTTGATTCTCCAAGATAGCAATTGCTACTTATCCTTTGTTATTAGAAGAAAATCATAGGAAAGAATCATTGAATCCGGGATTGCAATTGATTTTTAGGGTTCCGTACTTAAAGGGTAAAAAAGGAACCCTAATTTAATATCGCTCCGCTGTCCGTCTGTCTGTCTCTCACCAGGTTGTATCCCATGAACCGTGATAGTTAGACAGTTGGTGTTTTTACAGATGATGTATTTCTGTTGCCGCTATAACAACAAATACTAAAATATAGAATAAAATTAATATTTAAGGGGGCTACATAGAGCAGATATGATTATTTGCGGTTTTTTATAGTACGGAACCCTTCATGCGCGAGTCCGACTCGCACTTGGCAGTTTTTTCTTTTCTCCCAGACCAGCATGGTTTGACTAAACAAACAAACAAAATCATCTGTTTGGGAACTATGATGCCGCAGTTTTCTTAAATTTCAATTTTAATAATTATTACACTCATGATAACTTTTGAATGGTATGTCCGATTTGAATAATTCAAAAAGTAATTTACTGGTACTGATATAGCCTTGAATACAAAATGATTTATTTTGATAAGGATTCATACCAAGGTACGAATAATGTGGCATCGTTTGTATCGGCGTTGCTATTGTATATTTTAATATGAAAAATGTTAATGTGACGTAACTGGAATAGTTAACCATATGCTGCCGTGGACTTTTTTGTAGACATTGATGTCCTCTATAAAACTGTAGTACATCACTTTGCTCTATTGTCGATAGTTTCCGCAGCGTACGCGATATAAGGATTTTTCTTGCTATTTTTTTCACACCTTGGGTTACATTATCGAAGTTTTCATACGGATCCCTAACTTTTTTGAAAATATTCTATAGCCTATGTTCATCAGGGATAATTTAGGAGTCTAATGGAGAAAGAATTATTCAAATCGGCCTAGTACTTTCGGAGCCTATTCAATTCAAACAAACAAACAATCAAAACTCTTCTCTTTATAATATTAATATATTTCCTTATAATGCCTTTAATTAGGTTGATAATTTAAATATTTTTGGAACGTATTTTTGTGCGCTTTTTTAGAGAGGTTTTCCTGTAATATCGTGTAAAAATACCTGGGCGAACAGGTTGATTGGTTTTTCCAGAAATTAGATCTAGCTAATGTGCTCTTTGCTCGCCGTCAATATCAACAATGTTTCCTGTAGGAACAATACCGGGATGTCGAAAGTCAACGTTCCCATACAAATTGTCCATTGATTGAACACTTGTATTTTTTTTATGTTATCAGGCGGCAAACGAGCAAGCTAGTCACCTGATGGTAAGCGACCAGCGCTGCCCATGGACAACTGCAACACCAGGGTGTAACAGGAGCATTGCCGGCCGTTCAAGGAGTTGTAGAAAGGACATGGGGTGAGGAAATGGGGGAAGGATGGGCCTCCGGCTCTCTCACTCACCGAACGAAGCATAGAAGCGGTAAAGCTCCTACTCAGACGTTGATTTTCTGTGAGAGTGTGGTACTTCCCCGGACGAGCCGGCCCATTCATGCTACTAGCAAAAATGAATTTTGCCGGTAGCGTGGCTCTACCACAAAAAAAAAGTATGGCAATGTCATAAAAATCCAGGTTCAGTTCAGCATCTGTCTTATAGGAAAAGTTTTTAAATTGACGAGCTAAGACTCCCCTCGTAGCTATGTAGAGTCTAATGTAACATTCAGTACAAACGAAGCTCTTTTTAAATTTAAAATAAATAAGATGTTTGTACACACATGAGGAGTTTGTTAAATCAGCGATAATACATGTAAATCAATAAATATACACGTTGAAATTTTAATCGTTCTGGACCCTTAAAGGGATGATTCAGTCCGTTGATATAAACAACTATTCCTATGGGACCAACGCTGGTAACTCAAAATTTTTTTTGACGTTTCTATACAAATTGACCGAATTTTTTTGTATGGAACTGCCCAATTTTTTTTTTGTTCCCAGCATTGGTCCCATAGGAAAAGTTGTTCATATCGATGGGCTGAATCACCCCTTTAAGGGTCCAGAACGATTTAAATTTCACCGTGTATAGTGACAAATCCACAAATTGAGCTAGCTCCGCTATAAGTTGTAAATTTGTGTCATGAGATACTAACTCAACGATAGATAAACATCAAAGACCGAGGCAAATCTCAAAAAGATCGATTTCCATTTTGACCTGACCGAGGATCTGACCCGGGACCCCCGACTCAATGCCACTTGCGTCAACTGAGCTACAGAGGTCGTCTCGCTATTTGCATATCATACAACATCGAGTGTGGGCTGACTCGAATGGAATATCGAAAAGGATAAATAAGATGATGTCTTTATCTAGGTTAATATGTCTCATACAAAACGAAAACAGAGTGATTTTTTTCTCACGGTATACACGTAGTCAGGATGTTTTTCTGCACAATGAATGATCAAATTTGAAAACCAAAGTAATTAGGATTTGTAGCAAGTATATATTAAGTGATATTCCAAGGGTGTAGGTACCTTATGAGAACTGGCACTTACGACATTATGTTTATTTGAGACTAGCTGTTGCCCGCGGCTCCACCCGCGTTAATGTCGTTCCCTTGGGAACAGTAGTAATGATAAAAATTCCATACTAACCCCTGCCCCTTTGCTTTTTCCCTTAAGGGGGAATTTAATACATTTCACCTGCATAGATCTTTAGCCCTTAAGGAGGGGCCTTTCAGCCCTGCCCATTTTGCCCATTTCACCTACACAGATATTTTTATATTGTAATGGAGAACTTCTTATTGTCATATTTCTAAGTAAAAAAAAAAACATACAAACTTTACCCCACCTATTCTACCCCTTCAAGGGGAAATTTCGACCATTTTAACTACACAGATCTTTTTAATTGTAATGTAAACATATATACTTATTTTTATACTTCTATGTCCAGAAATGAGAAAATTCCATAAAACCTCAACCCCTTTGATTTTCTAAAAATCCTTTCTTAGTTTACATCATAAAAGAATCCCTGTGCCAAATTTCAAGTTTCTGCGCACAGTAGTTTCGGCTGTGCGTTGATATATAAGTAAGTCAGGTTTGCCTTTGGCTCGCGGCTCCGCCCGCGTAAGTGTCGATTTCTCAGGAACAGTAGAATAACAGGAATACATTAGTTTATGACTTTCAATTACCTTAATATTGAATTTCAATTGAATAACTTCAAATACGGAAAGTTTCATACTAACTTTGCATCCCCGTTATATTGGGATGTTATTAAGGGATGATTTCTGAGAAAAATATTTTACTCGTGTTTCATGCCTTTTAGTAAAGAACCTTCATGCTGAATTTCATTCGACTAACTTCAAAAATGGCAAAGTTTCATGCTTACTTTGCACCCCTATTTTACCCCCTTAAGGGATGATTTTTGAGTAAAAGATTTTACTCGTGTTTCATACCTTTCAGTAAAGAACCTTCATGCTGAATTTCATTTGAATAACTTCAAAAACAACAAAGTTTCATACTAAATTTGCAACCCGTTTATCCCCCTAAGGAGATGAATTTCCAAATATCCTTTCTTAGTGCTCCCCTACGTTATAAAAGGAACCCCTGTGCAAAATTTCAAGTTCCTAACCCTTATAGTTTAGGCCCTGCGTTGATATGTCAGTCAGTCAGTCAGCTTCTCCTTTTTTTTTAGTATGGATTACTATGGATAGTATGGATAGGTATAATGCTGTCGTATAATGATGATGAATTGACTTTGGATTTTAATTTTCTTATGTCACTTATTATTTTATTTTATTTTTGCTATATGTTTGCAGGCAAACTCATGAGTTCATTCAAATGACGATAACTTTTTTTTTAATGAACCGATTTTGATGAAACAAACTTTAAATGTTAAACTGAGTTAAAACAAAGCAATTGGTGAAAGTTTGAAGTAAATCGGTTCAGTATTTTCGGAGATAATCGTGATCATACATACAGACAGACAGACAGACAGACAGACAGACAGACAGACAAGAAATTCCAAAAAAATTTTTTTGCTTTCTATTATTCTTTTTAAGTGTCCCTCTATCCAT
The DNA here is from genome assembly GCA_947532085.1 of Elegia similella. Classification (NCBI taxonomy): domain Eukaryota; kingdom Metazoa; phylum Arthropoda; class Insecta; order Lepidoptera; family Pyralidae; genus Elegia; species Elegia similella. The sequence continues at coordinate 21,162,708 of OX383933.1, read as the reverse complement.
TTCAGTCAAAAATTCGAAATGTACAGACAAAATAATTTTACTGTTTTATTATATGTATAGATAAGTAAAATTGGATGAATCGTTTTTCTAAACGTTTTAAGCACCAACGTCCTTAAAGTAATTTATTCGCGGAACGTCACATATTATTTCAATTTACGAAATTATTAAGATAACCAACGAATAAGTACATAAGCTTACGTTATGACATTTCACTCTTACAACGTAGTAAAACTGTAATATGGATGCGAAAGACGAAGGCAAAGTGCTGAGGGATGAAAGAACGTAGACGCGAAGATCTGACGAGTGATAGAAAGTAGGCTCGAATTAACTTAGGTGCAAAGACTTGAAGTGCGATTGAACTGATGTGCGAAGAGCTGAGGCGCAAAAGAATTCTGATCCGACCGCAGTAACATCAGATCAATCTTAATTATCATTAAACGCTATAATTAGATTTGATCAACTCGTGTTTCACTTTACCCGGAACGAAATAATGAGTGCTATATATTAACTCCTCATAAACTCTCTATTTGCGAACCGGGAGCTGGCGGAACTCCTGTAATAACTCGTAAAATCTGCTTTACTACAGGCCACGTCCACACAACACATTTTCTAGGCAGAGATGAAAATAAAATGGTAGATACTGATTATAATGGTAGATTCTGCTAAATTAAAAAATATATTGCTGTCTCTCTCTCGCTCTCTTCCGTCTGTGCTTATCACGATATTGTCAGTGCAATTTAATATTATTTAAATATATATAAACAGTGCCAACCATTGTAAAAGCAGTGAAAAATAAAAGTCTCGAACATTATACAGTGTTTGTGTAAATCAGTCATCCTCACACACACCCAATTCATAACAGATACGGTCTGACAATTTTTGTAGCCCTTCAGAAATGCTAGAAGAATTAGGAGACTCCTGTTATATTAAACTCGTAATATCAGCCATGTCCACTTCATATATTTTCTCGGCCGTGATATAACGTGATAACAAAATCGTAGATATGACAACAGGACTTCTAAAGCGCTAGAAAGTAAAACTGCTAAGAAAATTGTGTGTATTTAATATGTGGATATTAAATGCTCAAAATCTCAAGTCTTCCAAATAAATGGTGGATCTAAACGTGGGTTTACAATCAAAATCTTAATTGTAGACAATCTATTTGGTGGACTTGAGATTTAAAACAAATGGAAGATACTCGTACGAAACATTTTCTTTTTTCTGTAGAACGTAAAGGCTAAATTTTACTGGAAATTTAATTCTCATTTTATTAAACATACATACATACATATTATCACGCCTCGTTCCCATGGGGTTAGGCAGAGACTATGGATCTCCACTAGATACGTTCTTTTCATTCTATTATTCCCAACAAAAGTGATTATTCAATATTTCCTCTCCGAGGAGTTGTAAACTTTTTATAGATATCCTAAACCTACGATATAGTTATGATATAGAAATAGATATCCTAAACCTACGATATAGTTATGTTCGTGTAAGACAAGCACATCTATCTTTTTCTTTCATTTTCATCTATGTTGTTTACATTTTCATTATTCATTACCGGTTCACAATCGATGTAATACAAAGGCATTCCTATGAAATCGGCAATCGATGTTATTGCTGATTGATTAATGACTGATTTATGAGGTTCCTAATATTCAGTATGTTTGTAAATTCAAATTAAAGGATCAAAGGGCATCTATATAATACTATGAACTGATTTAGATACAAGCTTTGATCGTAAAATGAGTATATATTTTATTTTACAGTTTGGTGTTGCCCTGGAAGACTTGAATACGTGGATATCAATTAATGTTTTATGAGACCATGACAACAGAAGACTTGTTAAATTTTTAAGTAAAAAAACTGTTTAAATCCTATTGTGTTTCTTAAATATAATAGGTGTACGGAACAGCGAACAGCAACCACAGTGTAAATAGATAGTTAGGTGTAATTGAATAATATATATAGTTAATTAGTTATTGTAAGTTAGGTATAGGTCTTAATAAATATTTGTTTGTTCGTTGTTTTACTTCCCTATAAGTCCTTAACATAGGTAGGCATAGAATAGGGCTTCAATAAATAATTTGTATTATCTTCGTTTTATTCCCAAAATAGATATAGTTTATAGTAAGGACTTATAGTAAGTTTGTATATAAAATTTGTAATTTGTTATAAAATAAAGTCCTAGGTAGTAAACGGCAGGCACGATCGAGGGGCGCGGGGAAGCGGGGTAAGAAGTAATTAGCGCGGCGTTCTGATTGGCCGTCCGCCTCGCTCGTATAGCACCGAAACAAAGCGCGGCTAATGAGCATATAATTAGCGCTCCTAGCCGCGACCAGGCAAATTGGGGACGTCCTACGGGAGCACTCTTCTTCGATGTAGCGAAAGCCTTCGACAAAGTCTGGCATTCGGGCTTGATATCCAAGTTGACCAACTTGGGCCTGCCGGATAGTCTCGTGCACATCATACGAGACTTTTTGTCGAATCGGTCTTTTCGGTACAGAGTAGAGGGATGCCTCTCGAGGCCCCGTCCCATTCGAGCCGGCGTCCCGCAAGGCGCTGTTCTCTCGCCCCTCCTTTATTCGCTGTACACAAGCGATATCCCAAAGACCCCAAATGTAGAAGTGGCACTATTCGCCGACGATACGGCCCTCTACACGTCCCATCACCTTAAAACGGTCATCGTGAATCGTCTTCAGTCCGCCGTGGACGCTCTCGGCGGGTGGTTCAAGAGGTGGCGCATCGAAGTTAATCCGGAGAAAAGCACAGCTGTGTTTTTCTCAAAGGATAACCAAGCTGTGTCACGTCGAAAAATCACCATGTCCGGAGCAGAACTCCCCTCGTTAGGATCAGTATCGTTGTACGGAAAGCCCATCCAGTGGGCAGGCAAGGCTAAATACCTTGGAGTCGTACTCGATAGCGCGATGACCTTCGGCCCCCACATCACCAAAGTCCGCAACCATGCCGCCTTCGTATTAGGCCGTCTCCACCCCATGATAGGCAATGCTAAGATGTCACTTAGAAATAAGTTGACACTCTATAAGCTTTGCGTCCGCCCTATCATGACCTACGCCGGCGTAGTCTTCTCCCATATCGCGCCCTCCCACATCGATCGGCTGCAACGCTTGCAGAACCGCTTCGTCACCCGTGCCACAAATACGAGTCACCACCGGTACTTGCGCATGACAGACTTACACCGTGACCTAGATCTCCCATCCATTCGCGGCTATCTCAAAAACGCCTCCAAGCGTTACTTTGAGAAAGCCGCACGCCACCCCAACCCGTTAGTAGTGCAAGCTGCTAACTACTCCCCCAACTTACACGATACGACCTTACGTCGTAGACGTCCTAGGAACGTACTTGACGATCCCGATGATCCTATTGACATCGCACAAGCCCGCCCCGACCCCTCTTCGGCTCCGAATAGCCAGAGGAATCCCACTATCCGACCCCGTCGCACTCGCCACCGGAATAGAGTGCGTAGAGTAGGATTAGCTCCGATTACTGGTGACCGCCCGGCGGTCCCGGGTGACTTGCACCCAGGATAGGCCCTTCTGGCAACGTAGCTTTCGGCCCATAAGGCAAAAGATGAGAGTTGCTGCACTCTAAAGGCTTTTGCCATTGTTTCTCAGATTGGCCCTTCAGGCTTGCATGCACGCATACGCGGCCCATCAGGCAATATGAGAGTTTGCTGTCTCTCCAAGCCTTGCGCACACAGGCAACGCCCTAAGCCGAGGTCCTTCCCTCCTGGGGGCCCTTTGGTGATGTTGTCTAAAAAGGTTGAGGGCACTCTGCCCTCGCCTCAAACGCCCGGTGAAGTAGCGAAAGCTCACTTGGAGCTAGCTACACAGTCATTTCAAAAAAAAAAAAAAAAGCGACCATGCAGTTCCAGTTCAGTTCGAGTTCCGTTTCGACTTTCACCGCGGATAGATAACGCGTCGTATCGTGCCACCGTTCGCTGCCACATGGGACCATACTGTTTCTTCTACGACTATTTGTTTCTTTTCTACTACGTTTCCCGTTTCTTTGGAACTCCCCATTGTGGCAGACGACCGCCCGCGTCGCGTTCGTCATAGTACTAAGTTACAGGCTAATATAGCGGCTAAACGTAGGGTCCAACCAGCCCCCCTTTCGTATATGTACATCACGTACAATAAGGAAAGCAGTAAGAAAGTATATGCAGTATACGAGAGTAAAAACCGTATTCAAATTCATTCTCTTTTATCTGGAGATAAAAAAGAAACAATAAAAAACAACGTGTTGACGCTAAAGAAGTTTTCACTTCAAAAAAATATAGGGACAAATCACACAGGTTATGCTAGCCGCTAGGAGATAGAACCACAGAAAAAGTAATAGCACGGGTAACAGTACTTACGTAATAGAACATAAAAAGCAAATAAATATAAAAATCATCAAAGCGATTATCATAAGATCAACGCAACTGCAACGGAGCTTATCTTGGTCTACCCAAAAACTACGTCAGCATGTGGTCTAACCAAAAAGCTCATAGCTCTATGGTTTGATTCACATAAAATCAATAGTTAAATAGGGGCAAATCACATAGATTGAGCTAGCCCACAGTAAGTTGCGAACTTGTGTCGTAGGATACTATCTCAGCGATATTATGTTTTACTAGCTGTGCCCGCGACTCCGTTCGCGTACATTTGTATGGAGACACCGTCTTATCCTAACTGGAGAAAGAATATAAAGTAGCCTATCCTGTGTACTATACGATTAAATATTTATCTACCAAGTTTCATAAAATTCGTTTAAGAGGTATGGAGGATCATACATACACACGTACTATAAGACGCCCTTGGGCTAGATGGAGCGACGATCTACGTAAGGTTGCTGGCAGTGATTTGAGAAGAAAACCTCAAGAACGAGCTCAATGGCGTGCTATCGGAGATACCAATGTCCAGCAGTGGACGAGTGTAGATTGATGATGATGATGACGATGATTTATTTAATGTATGTAAAACTTAATACTCTTAATAAATTAAGAAATCAAGTATTTCATGCGGGCGAGGAGACTTGAACCAGCGACCTAGATCTATGTACGAGCACGTCTTTAAAATGTTCTACCCTTACTTGCCCTTGACACGACTTTCGTATCCTCACTATCCCACTTTATTATAATCATTTAAAAATTTCCAACCATTTAACTCCAATAAAAGAGGAGGTTCACATTGCGACACATACCTTTCTTGAAGATTTGTGATTGGTCTAGTCGGGACCAATTATTAAATATCTTTTTCATTTGAAAAAGTATATTTTCCCAAACTCTATTCAGTATTTTGAATTAAGTCGTTTTCGTATCTAAAAAAATATTAATGAAGTATATGGTTTCAAAAACCCAAATCGCGATCTTGTTACCTATCTTCCTATTTCATTTCCAAATGTAATTTATTCCGGCCGCGTTTCATTCAAGGTATGTCAGAATTGCTTTATTGTTAGAAAATAAAGATTTATTTGTTAATGCGATATTTGTTACTTTACAATTAAGTAATCAATTATAAATCAATTATTTTTGGGGAACCACGCCTACGTGGATGTGCCCCGGAGAAACCTCCGCTTTTGATGACTCGCTAAGAGGTATTGTAGAACTGATTTTGAATGTGTCACTCAGCGAGTCTCAGTGGAATCAGGCGGCTCTGCCTATTCGTCTTGGGGGTCTAGGGATTAGACGGGCTGAGGATGTTGGCCTGCCGGCTTTTCTGGCCTCGGCCCATGGGGTTGCCGACCTTGTTGCTGTAATTCTCTCTAATGATGGTGACGGGTTAGGCATCCCTCATGTGTCGGAGGCCATGTTGGCTTGGTCGGCCCGCAATCCTGGCGAGTTGAGTCCGGTTATGCCCTGTGCCCAGCGAGCATGGGATGACGTCGGTGCAAAAAGGACACAACACCTACTTTTGGAGGGCGCGTCGGGGGCGGACTTGGCAAGACTTAGGGCGGTGGCGCAGGTGGAGTCTGGTGCGTGGCTGCACGCTCTCCCGTCACCTCACTTGGGTACCCTACTCGATGATGACTCGTTGCGGGTAGCCGTCGCGCTTCGCCTGGGCTGCAGAGTATGTGAACCCCATAGATGTATCTGCGGCTCCATGGTGGAGGCTGATGGCTATCATGCATTGAGTTGTCGTCGTTGCACGGGTAGGTTTCCGCGACACCACGCACTAAATGACATTGTCCGCCGGGCCTTCGTGTCCGCCAATATTCCATGTATGCTGGAACCACCTGGGCTGAGCCGATCAGACGGCAAGAGACCGGACGGTTTGACCCTGGTCCCGTGGAAGTGCGGCAGATGTGTGGTGTGGGACGCCACATGTGTTAGCACTGTGGCGGCTAGCCACCTCGGACGCACTATGGGCTTAGCGGCGGCCGCTGCAGAGGACGCAGCAGATAGAAAACGAAAGAAGTATGCGGCCCTGGAGCCGCATTATTACTTTATCCCTGTGGCGGTAGAAACGATGGGCAGCTGGGGCGCCGATGCCAAAAAGCTCATTGGTGAGATAGGGACTAGAATATCAGAGAGAACTGGTGACCCCCGCTCTAGTTCGTTTCTCGTGCAGAGGATGGCCATCGCGATTCAGCGAGGGAACGCTGCCAGCGTATTGGGCACCTTTGCACGGGAAACAGAAAGAGCGGGTTTTTAAATATTTGACGCCATTTTTTTTATTTATATTTTTTTTTTGGAAAAAAAAACTGTATTTTATTTTTATTGTTTAATTAATTTTTATGATCATTTTTATTTGTAATTTCAACTGTCTAATGCCAATAAAGAATAAATAAAAATAAAATTTATATTAAAGGGGGGCTCCCATTAAGTAATAAGTTATCATATAGATATCATCTTTCTGTGGAGTAGTTAACATAAACATATACCTACCGGATTTCTTTTCATAAACATATACCGGAATGGATCGGATATAAAGAACTTATAAAAAAGTTGACCTATGCAATTGACAACTTACTACAAACCGGAAGTGATGGTTTTTATTTATGCAATCGAAAGTACCTTCACTGTTAATAATTCCACAAAGTTTTCAATTTTTTTTATCCAAAATTACATTTTTAAGAATTTTTGAAAAAAATCCCATATGTATGATTACAAAGCAATATTCTCATACTTAAACATATGACAATGTCAATGTCATTGTCAGTCTGTCAAATACAGATGATGTTGACAGCCAAGTCTTATAAAAAAAAATTAAAATTAAAATTCATTTATTTCAGATATCAAAGATCCATATAAGTATTACAATTGGTAGAAATGTCACAAAGTAGTAAATTGAATATTATATAACATAAACAAAATTTCACAAAATAAAATAAAATTTAAATCATATTAAAACTAAACTAAAATTAATTTATAATTACATATGCGTTTAAAGCGCGAAAGTTTAAAAAATAAATTAAAATTGAACTAAAATTGATAATTACAATGTTATTATTAAATTTAAATCATATTAAAATTAAACTAAAATCAAATTAAATCAGAATTAAATTAAAATCGATAGTTACAATGTCATTTTTAATACGTACTACTTAAAACAATCGTTGCGGCTTAGGTACTGAGACATGATAATCGCAGCAGTGCTGGAGGTAGGTACAGTCCAGTCGGTCAGCAATCATCTTTAGAATGATATTGGAGCTAGCTCGCACTCTACGCACCAGGGATGCTCCCCGCTTACGCATAGTTGTGTAAAAACAATCTGTGCGAGCTTCTGCGAACATGCCGGAGGCGCTACAGTACCGTGTTTTATGAGTTACCAAGTTGGAGAATATTTTTCCCGAAATATGGAAGTGTATGGATCCATTTTTTTTTGTGATACTGCTTAACTTCTATTGTTGTAAAATAATTTTTTATTTCACTAATTGAATACCTACCTCTACTATTTGCCATATTGAGGGTTTTCTGTGGAAGAAACACTCAATACTACGAATATTGATATAATAACACTCACGTATCGTTAGTCGGTATCGCCGACAAGTTTCAGCCAATTCAGATGGCAATCTTCAGGACGAGTATGGCGGTCGTCGCGACACGGCAGTCCCTCGAACACTGAGATTCGCCGCTCGCGCCGTGATTAGGGGTCAGGCGCCCCCGTAGTTGTTGTGGCTGGTTCTACTATAACATCTATCTACTATAGAGATTATTAGTATTTTAAAAGCGGTCTTTTCGATAGCGGTTACTTAGAGATATTCTGACGTGTGGTGGTTAAGCCAATTAATATGAACAATTTTTCCGATGAGACCAAAATGCTGGGAACACGATTTTTTTATTAAATACCAATACAAAAGTGTTCATGCCATGGAATGTCCAACACTCACAGTACAGGCTGGTAAAATGTCTACGTTATTGTTTTAAACAAAGACTTGTAAAAACGTTGATATTATGTATTTTAAATACAATAGGTGGGAAGTAAATATTTTAGACACGTAAACCATTTGAATCCAATCTTTTCTGTTTCTATAAAATATTCATGAAATTCCACCCGAATACGACGCCCTTTTCAATGCAGCTCAGTGTTCAGCTACTGATTTGTTTAGGTTTAGAGTCAAATATACACGGTGAAATTTTGATCGTTCTGGATCCTTAAAGAAGTGATTCAGCCAGTCGATATGAACAACTTTTCCTATGGGACCACTGCTGGGAACTAAAAAAAAAGGGGCAGTTCCATACAAAACCGCGGTCAATCGGCCGCCAGGCCAATTTGTATGGAAACGTTAAAAAATTTTGAGTTCCCCATGGGTCATCAGGCTCATGGGCATGGGTCCCATAGGAAAAGTTGTTAATATCGACGGGCTGAATCATCCCTTTAAGGGTCCAGAACGATCACAATTTCTCCATGTATGGAGCCTTGTACTGGATTGCGAAGGCTAATGATAGGGAAGAATGGCGCAGACAAAAGGAGGCTTATACCCAACAGTGGGTCGTAGAAAGCTGACGATGTGGATGATGATGATAGGAGCCTCATGGCTTAGTTGCCATAAGCAATATTAATATTATCCACTTGGATGGGTGACCGAACATGGCACAAAATATCTCGAGCTCCTCCGTGCTTTGGAAGGCACGTAAAGCCGTTGGTCCCGGCTGTCATCATCGATGGCAGTCGGTAAGTTATGTTTGATATGATCTCAGAAGAATAACGATATGATTAAAAAACTGACATCAGTATTGGCCACTTATACACATGAAAAACAAAGAGTAAAAAATATTTTAGCCAAGGACGGCCTTTGTGTTGTATTGCTAACACATCATCCTGTTATACTAGGGATGTGGGTTTGATTCCCAGCGCGCGAAAATGGTTTATTTTTATAGGTATTTGACTGCAGTTCTGGAACTACCCAAAGTGTCATGCTGGCGGCCGGCCGTTCAACTTTGTCAAATCATATTACCTATAGATTTCATGAATTCTGTCATAGTAGCGCCCAAATTATGAGGATATTTTAACTAGGCAAACGGCCTTCTTATTTAACTGAAATCAATAATCCTTACTAATACTATAAATGCGAAAGTGAGTTTGTTTATTTATTTGTTTGTTTGTTACGCTTTCACGCCGTAACTACTGAACCGATCATCATGAAATTTTGCATACAAGTGCTCTGAAGTACGGAGAAGGACATAGGCTACTTTTTATCCCAGGAAAAATACTATTCCCGAGAGATCGACATTGACGCGGGTGATAGATTATAATATTTACTGATCATTTCGATCAGTTACCTTTTAAGTCTGGTATTACTTCCGGTTTACTTAATATATTTTATTTATGAATATTATCTAATATTTCTTGTAAAAATAATTAATACTTACTTTAAAACATTTGTGGCAATACTTTTAACTTATTGTAATTGATTAATTGAATGTTGGTTACTGAATCGATTTACGATGACGACAACACCCAAGATGGCGGGTTAAACAGCTTATATAAGCAGTGATTTGCAATTGTATGTCAGTCTTCATGGTGCAGTCACTGAGAACAGTTGAGTTAAGTATTTTGTCTTTGTTTTAATTAATTTCGATAATGGAATATTTTTGATATTTCTGTTACTATGTTGTAGTAATAACTGTGGTCTTAGATGGTATTTATTGGATGTGTAATGATGACTAATTGGTGTGTACATAATAACTTTTGTAATAATTTCTTGTGTATTCAAAAGTAATAATTAAAATGTGATTGTACAAATAAAAGCCCTTACGGCGAGTAGGCAACCGACACTGCTTAATAGGTTTCTTTGAGTTTCTTCCTGGGCAGTGGTTGTTTTGAAACTCCGGTAAATTTAGCTTTGATTTAAAAGAAATAATAAGAGAAGTTTTGAATAGAGAAATATAAAATAAATGATATTCCTATTCTTTCATTGGTTTTATTTCTAACATCAGAAGTGGGATAACACGATTCCGTGTACAATTATTAATATTTCTTTTTGTTTTTCATGTGAATCGTGATGAACACCGTCCAGCCCTGCTCTGCTCACGAGAAGATCGTAGCCGCTGACTAGTATAAAAGAACAAGACTACGAACAGCAGCTCTTCAAGGATTCGAAAGTGATGCAGCTTCTTCGTAGGTTGGAAAAGGCAGATTTAAACTAGTACGTACTTGACTACTAGAAAAGCAGGTAAGGCCTTCGAGGCTATTCCGTTACTTTAAGAAGTGAAGGAACCTAGAAGTAACAAATTTTGTTTTGCCACATCAAATTATAACGCTAAGTAAAGTCTTCAAGTATTATCGTAATACTTGAGTTACACTTACTTTGAGTACTAGATATTTTCGAATAAGGCAAACACTTTTTGCTGTTATAAACATCGAACATCATAAGAATCAATTAATAAGTTCTTCATATCGGAGCAAAAAAAAAAACTGAAGGGTATTAGTAGTTGCAATTTTTGCTGATATAGAACGATTGCTTGTACCGTTTTAATTATACTTGTCTGATGTATATATATAATACATCTAGTTATAAATCGGCAGACAATTAAAGTTTCTTAATTTCAAGAAATTGAAGAAACTTTTTATAAGCACTACGTTACTTATTTGATGGGTTTTAAAATAATATTCTTTTATTTTGACATATAAGATTAGAATTGGAAATTTATTTTTCATACAATGGTATTGTGATAACTACCACTTAGGTGGGTTATTGTTTTGGCAGTGGTTTTGGCAAAAAGTATAGAAAATACGTAGTGATGTTCTCAATATGAATCTGAAGCCTTATCTCGGAAGCCATATGAACTGCAGCCCAAATTTATAACTTGGATGTTTTGGTATTTTTTGGGACTCACAAGTAATTCTTTGTTCTATCGTTTGTTTTATAAATTATTTTAAAATATTATTATTACTTACATACATTTAAAAAAATCAAAGGTTTTTAGACGTTACAATATTAAATTAGTTTTTACCGTTTTATATTATGTGTGAGTTATATACTTTGAATATACTGGTCAAAAACTAGTACTTGTAAATTTATCGCGGGTCAGATTGGTTTTAAATTATATTTGCAAGATACAGCCCTGTTCCGATTTAAAACAAAAATGCAGTGCGTCGTATTTCATCTTTAGAATCGTAGATAGGGAATATATTTTTCATTTTTCAATGATTATTATCTCAGCATATATCATGCTAAATGTGGCTATAAAGTCTTATGGACGTAGGCTCTGTCTATCCCGCAAGGAAAACAGATTTATTTAGCTAAACAAACTTTACAGAAATCATTACAGAATTTTATCTGCTACAGTGGAATGAACCTTTTATTAGATTTGAACGTAATAGTTTTACGAGTATGTAAGTAATATTAATTGAATTAACTGTAGGTAGTATTTGAGGCAGCTACTTGCCGGGGTCATAAACTAAAAAAGATCAGTTAGTGAGTGAAGTTAGGTGATAACAATTGTGAGCAAATATTCCGGTATCACACGGAGTGATTTTCGTGTTCTCAATTCTATTGATTAAACACTTTTACTTTAGGAGAGTAAGTTTTGCTAAAATGGCCCGTAACTTATCACATATGAAATGAATGTGTTTAGTCCATTTTAGTCTTCTGTCAATTCTACCGTGGTACAGATACGTATTTTGTTATTTTCATCAGATTTTAATATAATTTTGGAGATACATTGGAGTACAGTGTACAGCTGCTTACATTAAAACTAGTTTATCAACTCTTATAGGTAAATTATTTTAAATCTGAATTAAGTAATATTTGGTATAAAATATTTAAAAAAAAAAGCCTTTTGCGGATCAAATTATGGTTATACTGCGTTTTGATTAAGCTGTTTTGTTTAGCATATTGAAATCTTGTATTTTATAACTAAAAATAAATTGACCAGGCCGGCCCGGGATATTGTGGAACATTCATAGTAACTATTACTTAATAAAGCTAATGTAGAGGACGTGTGGAGATTTTTTATGGTATTCTTAAAGGGTTTATTTATAAGAACTGTGAAGATAATGTGAAGCCTAATATTTAAATAAGGAACAAATAAATTTGCATTATTTGATATATTTGATTACCAATGTAAAAGTTCTGTTGATATTGACACATTATTGTTATATGATGTGAAGGTCTTTTCTTGAGGGTTAAGCAACTTGTAATAATAATAAGAGTAACCATTGTTTGAGCTGACGGTTACAATATGGTGTGAATATTAACCATTGCTATTGAGACTTATGACGAGTATGATATAAATTGGTACATGTTGAAGTAAGGTCCTTTAATGACTGTTAGTGGTGTACATTGGTGGTTACTTGACAAAAACAATCGTAAATATGGTAACGATTTATTGCATCTCTTGTGTTTACATAGTTTGTACATATGGTATAAGAAGTACATTAAGTTCAAACATATAATGTTAAATAATGCGATACCTAAGTTTAAAGAAGTTGCTTTTTGGTTCCTTGATGTAAAAGGTGAAACAGTAGCAAAGTGTATAAAATGGTAAAGCTTTCTAGTCTGCTACTGTGAAAAGCAAGACAGAAGCATAGCTTAAAAATGATTGTGCTTACTGATCCCCTACTGTTAAAGGTGAGACGGTAGCAAAGAGTATAAGATGGTTTGGCTTACTAGTCTGCTACTGTGAAAAGCGAGACAGTAGCATAGATTAAAATATAATATGATTGTGCTTACTGATCCCCTACTGTCAAAGATGAGACTGTAATACTGTAAATGATGATTGTGTTTACTGATATCCTACTATGAAAGATGAAACTGTAATACTGTAAAAGATGATTGTGTTTACTGATATCCTACTATGAAAGATGAGACTGTAATACTGTAAAAGATTATTGTGTTAATGGTCTCCTACAGTCAAAGATGAGACAAACAAAACGTAAAAGACGATTATGCTTACCGATTCCCTACTTGTAGCAGAGTGTATAATTTGTTATACTAATTCTTAAATGTTTAAGAAAAGATATTAATATTGTCATAGTACGAGATAATTGCGATCACCATATTTTTATATGCGACATAAATTTTATATATGATTGAATATCAATTTACCTGATGTGTAATAATATGACAAAATATAAACTACTGGAATTATAATTGAACTGAACAACTGAGATATGTTCGCCCAATAAGAAGCATTTTGTACTTCGGTAGCGAAGTACAGTTGGAATGCCTGTGTTACATTATAATGATATAATGGTATCAGGTGATCATTATATTCCAAAGCATGTGATATTTTGTTAAATTAATGGATAAATTGATAACTGCATAATACGAAAATATTTTCGAGCCTTTAAAAGTGTAATAGAAAGATGTTGATGTAAGCGTAACTTAACCGTATCGATTACTTACTTTAAAAAATGCATAATTGATTTGGTTAGATTGTTTAATTGTAAGAAACTTTGCTTTTATTAATGTACCTTTCTAATCATAACTTTAAGCAACATCTAAAATAAGGCATTGATGTCATAGTGAAGACTAAAATACCGGTTATATTTTTGTTTCGAAATTTGTTACGTCAGTTGGCCAAATGGAATTGAAATATTTTTATAAGATTGTCAGTCTGGTCGAGCGATGTCAAAATAATTGGTTTTTTGAAATTAAATGTACACAAAGTTTCATTATATGAATAGGTACAAGATTAACATAATGTATAGAAAGCAATGTAAATGTTTCTTTTTTTTTGTTGATGCTTCGGGGAACGAAGCATTGTCAGTATGGCCGTGATGGATTATAATATTTACTGATCATTTCGATCAGTTACCTTTTAAGTCTGGTATTACTTCCGGTTTACTTAATATATTTTATTTATGAACATTATCTAATATTTCTTGTAAAAATAATTAATACTTACTTTAAAACATTTGTGGCAATACTTTTAACTTATTGTAATTGATTAATTGAATGTTGGTTACTGAATCGATTTACGATGACGACAACACCCAAGATGGCGGGTTAAACAGCTTATATAAGCAGTGATTTGCAATTTGGTGCAGTCACTGAGAACAGTTGAGTTAAGTATTTTGTCTTTGTTTTAATTAATTTCGATAATGGAATATTTTTGATATTTCTGTTACTATGTTGTAGTAATAACTGTGGTCTTAGATGGTATTTATTGGATGTGTAATGATGACTAATTGGTGTGTACATAATAACTTTTGTAATAATTTCTTGTGTATTCAAAAGTAATAATTAAAATGTGATTGTACAAATAAAAGCCCTTACGGCGAGTAGGCAACCGACACTGCTTAATAGGTTTCTTGGAGTTTCTTCCTGGGCAGTGGTTGTTTTGAAACTCCGGTAAATTTAGCTTTGATTTAAAAGAAATAATAAGAGAAGTTTTGAATAGAGAAATATAAAATAAATGATATTCCTATTCTTTCATTGGTTTCATTTCTAACACGGGCGTAGCCGCAGGCGAAAGCTAATATTCATATATAAAAAAAACCGACTTCAATCAAACTACTGAACCGAATTTGATAAAATTTAAATGGGACTGACTTAAGGTAACGAACACTTAAAAAAACATACAACTGAATTGATAATCTTTTTTTTAAGTCTATCAAAAAATTAACGATGTTAATTCGATTTGCTTTGCAAAAATTTAGGTAACAGTGCCAGTTTTATCAAAATCAGTTCAGTAGTTTTTGAGATAGAGAATTAAGTACTAGAGAGTCATCTACCAGAAAAAAATAAATTTGGTTTATTTTTTATTAGATTTTACTTGTTTGTTTTCACCATAGATATCAGAATATTATTAGGTTTTCACCACAGACAATGTGGTTTTCACGCATCCAGTAATTGTCAAACTAAGTGATGCCACCTACCCATCTCTTTCTTGGTCTTCCTTCTTATCTTAGCCCATCTAGTGTCCAATGTGTAATAATGAAAAATCCCTACAATGGAACCAAACGATGGACTAACAATCTCAAACGCTACGTACGTAAGGGTCCCAAACTCTCTTACATGATTGTCGATTATGTCCCATCTGTAAGGTAACAATGTACCCTTGCCCTATTACAGATACGCTACACCTAGAATAGAATAGACTTTATTTACAAATATAAGTGTACATGTAAGATAGACGTTACATTATTCTTAGGTTAAACATATTCTGTCGAGTGTCTTATCTTGTAAATATTTCATAGCGCAATATTATAAAAATTTGCAACTAAGTATTTAATGACATACTTGGTTACAGATCTACATGCAAAATAATAAAAAGAAAAGAAGGCCTATAATACCTTTTTATTCTCTGAAGAATTTTATCGATGCTATCTGTCTCTGTACTTTCATTCTAAGCAATCTTCGAAGCTATTTTAACATTTATCTACTTGATCGTTTTGTTGAACTTCAGTAGATTGAATTTATTTAATGTTCGTGATAGTAGCTCGTTGCATAAATAAACTTTAATTAAATCTATACGAAAGTCTCGAGACAACATTTGTTATAACTTAAATTGTTGATATACAATTAAGAGAAGTGTAGGTGCTTTAATTATGTTTAGTTACAAGGAGAGTTTGTTTCAGATTCTGTTATTAGATTTCAAAATTGTTGATTCCAATTACAAAATATATAATCGAAAATACGTACCCCTTCTTCCATTGTTCCAAGCAGCCTTCTTCTTTACATGTGTAAACTCGTCAAGACTTTGTATTGGAATTTAATTGACGTGAAAAAAACATAATAAACACTTTATCATCATTATTTCAGCCATAAGAAGTCCACTATTGGACAAAGGTCTCCCCCACGTATTCTTTGTTCCATGGGAGAATATTGCTATACTCACCACGGCAGGCGGGTTAGCGAGCGCAGTTTATATGAGTTATTTGGATTTCCTTCCGTCGCTGCTAGGAATTTGTTGGATCTGGGAAAGGAATGAAGGTGTTGGGATACATCTTTCTAGGATGAATGGGAGAAAAGTTAGTAACAGTTCCGAAGGCCAGGTGCGCGTACCCGATGCCTATTACCTGCAACCAAAATATTTGTCCTTGAAATTCAATAAATTCAAAGGGCCAAAATACTAAGTAACTTATTCATAGGTATGGTATGGTATGGTATGGTATGGTATGGTATTCGATAGGTAATGCGGCCCGGCACATGCCCCCGCCACATGATATTCGCTAGCGTATTATTATTATTATTCTTTCTCTTTCTGAAAATTCCGACCAAACGATAGAGTAATCGGTGAAAATACATTAAAAGGTAATACGTACAGGGGAGAAAAGATTAAAAAGTGTCCAATAAGAGTCTGGAGAAATAATTAGTTATTGTGTTAATGTAATACAGTCATTACATTATCCCATTAAAAAAATGTTCTAAAAAAAGGTTACCGTAACTTCTATCTATCTATATCTTGTCAGTATTCGATATATTTTTTTAACCCCTACCCAAAAATCTGCAAAATGTGGCCCCTTACGATTTGAGCTTTAGCTCTCTAAACCTAGTTGTTAGAGTATCCTATATTCATACATTCCTGGTTCCCGGGAGACCTGACCTGTCTGCAAACTTTTCGTCAAGTTTTATTGCTATGACAATATTGAACGTTATTATCTTAAGGGCACGTATACTACCTTACACTGCTTTGCATGATTGTCTGTAATATCAATAATAATGAAATACTCAAGTTGAAATAAAAATGCAGCAAAGTTCAGGACTAACTCTGGTAACTATCTTACTCAAAAACACGATTGCGTTAAATTTTCTCGATAGAATAAAATTGCAAAGTTGCCTCCAAATCACGTCTAATTTACTCGGTATACAGTAGTATTCACCAAATACATTAAAATAACCTTGAAACTTTTGATTATATTTGCATTACAAATAGGTAAGGCAGCCATCATGTATTTTTTTTAGAATAACCCTTGTATATTCTTTAAAAACGAAAATATCCAATATATCAACGCGTTTAGACCATCCGCGTTTGTACCGCCACGCCGCCTGGCTTGATATCTTTACCGTGCTTATGGTGTCTCCCCCTTCTCTTCTCTTAACTTCTAAAATAAGAGATTAATAAAACTTAAAAAAATATATGATGTACATACAATCTACATTACCATGCAAACTTCCACCGAAAATTAGGTTTTGGAAAGTTTTTTTAATACTTCATAAATCGTAAACAGCAATATACATGGAACCCTTCATGGGCGAGTCCGACTCGCACTTGGCCGATTTTATAGGATATATTCCTATAGAATCGGATATTTATCTATAGTATCGTTGATTAGTACTCATATGCCACGACACCAGTGGCGTACAACTTACTGTGGGGCTAGCTCCATCTGTGCGATTTGTCCCTACGTATTTATTTATTCATTATCTAAAAAGAGCGACGCTCTTGTCGATGGAGCTTTCTCAATTCACTCTTTCTCTGTCTTCTGCTTCGCTAGCTTTTGAACATCTTGGCACGACACACCAGTTTAACTTTTCTCTTTACTCTTTTCTTTATTTATTCATCTTATTATTTATATTTACAAAAACAATATCACACAAGTGAAGCCACGGTCTATTTTACTGTATTAAGTTTGCCGTTGATTTTAAACTACAATATCATTCAAATGCTGAAACACTATTCTCAAAATACCAATAGCATTTCAGTGCTCGAATTCAAATACACAGAAATTGCATTGTTTGGCAACAGAGCACTTAGTTTAAATTCCATACGTTTCCAATCGACCGGTTCGTGTGCAGGTTGAACCGTTTATCCAGGTGAAAAATACCAATTTGCTGAAATTGGAATACGCTAACCTAAAAACGAAAACATTCAAACTGGGAGTTGCTCTGTTTGCCTATTTTTTTTATTCTAAACGTGATTATATCTTAGAAATATATTACAATTTTTTGAAATCATATGGAATTATCCAGGGTGGTTTGGGAGAAAAGAAAAAACGTAGAATGTACCAGCTGCTTTTTTTCCGATCGAGCGAATTTGCAAAAATCTGACGAATCATATCAGTAGGCGATGCGGCTAACAACCCACCACTATTTTGATTCCGTTTTCCACCTAACGCCAACATGCTAAACGAAGCTTTTAAGTTGCTTTTAGGTCATAAAGACCTGGGCTCTGTCTACTTCGCAAGATAAAAAGACGTGATAGTATGAATGTATATGTATGAAACATCTAAAATTATACAATTACGTGCTATCCTTACCTGAGCAACGGACCCGGGGCCTTGGCAGCTGAAGATGCAATTTTGAATACGCTCGCATGAAGAGGATGTCCTACAATTTTCGTGGCTATCTAATGACTATATATATATATATATGTAGGGGGGGGCTATAAGTTACACACAACACGTTCGTTCTTGGTATATCCTTTTAATCACAGCACAGTTGACAAAACTTATAGGTACTACTTATGTACGTATGTAGAAGCACTAAACACATATGATGGATAGACGGATAATCGCAAGCGTCGCGAACCCTGCTCCGATCTCGCTCTGACTGCCTGCGCGAGCGAGCCGCGGTGAGAGCGCGGGCGAAGGGACGCGCGGGGTGAGGTACGGCTCGGTGGCGTGATCGCATGACCGCGGTTGCCTAGCAACGGTTGCGCGAATAAACGTAAGCGCCGTACTACGTGCTCGCTATATCCTCCCCCTCTATCCCGAACTTGACGTCCCCGCGTTTGGGATAGGATTCTTTCGCGGTCGATCACGCCTACGCTTTTCCCTTATAGGAGCTTGGATGGTGCCAACAAATGGAGTAAGGAGTGACGCGTGATACTTGCCTACGAAGGTGCCATCATTGATACCTTCCAACTCATACGTAGAAGCACTCACTATTTTCCTTATCTTATACGGGCCATCCCTCCTTGGAATAAACTTTGACGTTTGACCTTTGTCAGTATCATTGAGACCTTGAGTTTTGAGAAGAACTAGATCTCCTATTTTATAGTCAGGTGCTTGGCGGCGATGTTCATCTGCGTACTTCTTTTGCAGGACTTGATTTTTCTCATGTACATCTCTTGCATTTGACAGGGTCTCGGCCATTCTTTTAAGGTAAGGGGTGATACTTGGAACAACATTGTCACTTTCTAAAATGGAGCGCATGTCATTAACAGCGTCTGCTGGTGCGCGAAGCTCCCTGCCGAATGTAAGATAGGCCGGTGAAAAACCTGTACTTGATGTAAGTGCCGTGTTCATTGCAAACCTGATGGATGCCAGATGCAAGTCCCAGGTGTCGTGATCTTGACCGACGAGGATCGCGAGTTGAGGTTTTAGATCTCTATTCTTGCGCTCAATTGGGTTTGCTTCTGGGTGGTACAGAGGCGTTAGAACTTGATCTATAGCCATTACATAACAAGCCTGTTGCATGATCTCACTTATGAATTGGACGCCATTGTCACTAATCAGACGTCGTGGCACACCGAACCTGAAGAAAACCTCATTTATAAGAACCTTGGCGCATTCGAGACTAGTTGCGTTTTCTAAAGGGAATAACTCTACCCATCGCGAACATACATCTTCCACAATAAGGATCCATCGGTTACGTTGAGCGGTAACGGGTAGTGGGCCGAATAAGTCAACTGATAGGACCTCAAAGCGTCTGGTCATTGCAGGTGTTTGTAAAAGGCCGGCGGGCTTTCTATTGTCCGCCTTGTATCTCTGACAAGATACGCATTGCTTAATATAATCAGCAACATATTTCCGCATATTTGGCCAATAAAAACGTGATCGCAAACGAGCTAAAGTGCGTTCTACTCCGAAGTGGCCTGCAGTGGGCGCGTCATGGAAGTCTGCTAATACTTTGGAACGCTCGTGGTTGGGCACGACAAGACATGCTTCGTCGCCTTCATCACCTTCGGGGCCGTAGCGGTAAAGGATACCATCTGACGTGATATAGCCTCTATCCGTCCAGCATTTGCCTCTGAATGGATCTTCGGCTTCAATATCTTCTAGAACTTTACGAATGTCCGGATCCTTCATTTGATTCTCCCGTATGTCGCAAGCTCTTCGGGCAGGAACGTCCACTGTCGTGAGGCATATATCACATTGGACGTCATCGGCACATACTGGCCGCGAGAGCGTGTCAGCGACGACGTTGGCTCGTCCAGGGGTATATTCGATTCTTAAGTTATATTCCTGGAGAGTTAAAGCCCATCTGGCTAAACGTCCACTTGGAGACTTTAGGCTCATCAACCAACGCAGTGGCTGATGGTCGGATTTAACGATAATTTCTGATCCTTCGATATAACCACGGAATTTGCCTACAGCCCATACAATCGCTAAAGCCTCGCGTTCTGTAGTTGTATAATTCCGTTCAGCATCCGTTAGAAGACGGCTTGCATATTCTATGGGGCGTTCATCGAAGCCCTCCCCCTGCATTAGAGCCGCTCCCAAACAGTAACCACTGCTGTCGGTCCGAAGAATTAATGGTTTTGTCTCGTCCGCTTGTCGCAATATAGGTGCAGATACAAGTAATTCCTTGATGCGATCGAATGCGGTCTGTTGCTCCGACTCCCATCGCCATACGCTTCCTTTTTTCAGCAAGGAGGTAAGAGGTTTGGCTATATTGGCATAGTCGGGTATAAATCGACGAAACCAGCTAGACGTTTGAAGGAAACATTTCAAATGTTTGATATTTAGTGGCGCGGTCATATTGGCTATGGCTGCTGTTTTGTTGGGGTCCACGTGGATTCCTCCTGGAACAATAACATGGCCCAGAAACTTGACAGAGTCTCTCGCAAAACGGCTTTTTTCGCGGTTGACAAGAAGGTTGAACATCTTGAGCCTCTCGAAGACTATCTCCAGGTCAGCCAGGTGTTTTTCCAAGGAACCCTCTGACAAAACAAGCAAATCATCCAAGTATGCAATTAGCGTAACACCAGGTAAGTTTGACTTGAATCTGTCCATCAAACGTTGGAAAGTAGCGCCTGAATTTCGAAGACCCATCGGCATGCGCTTAAAACGGAACGTTCCGAGAGGAGTCGTGAACGCTGACTTGTCACGGTCATCTGGATGCAGATTTACCTGAAAAAATCCGGATCTGAGGTCGAGTGTGGTCATGTACTTCGTCGATTTTGCTGCGTGGAGTACATCTTCAATCCTCGGTAATGGATACCTGTCAGGTTCGGTGACAGCGTTCAGTTTGCGGTAGTCCACGCAGAACCTGAAACTTCCGTCCTTCTTTGGTACTAAAACGACGTTTGACGCCCACGCTGACTCACATTCTTCAATTATATCCGCACGCAATAATTTATCTAACTCTTCCCTAAGCGCTTTCTTACGTATTTCTGACATACGATAAGGGGGTGAAGCTATGGGCTCCTGGGACTCATGCACCTTGATGCTGTGCGTGGCGAAGTCCGTGGCAGGTCCCTCAGATTTAAACTGGTCTGCCCTACTTTTGATAAAATCACTCAGCTTGGTCCTTTCTTCTGAAGTCAGCTGGTTTCCTTCATCGGCGAGTAGCAAAGCTTCGTTGCAATTATTTAGCTCAGCGACTGGGGAGTTACCGGTGAGGAAATAAGATTTAATGAAATCAAAAGTTTGTTCAGGTTTATCGCGAAAATACCATATATCGTGCGGAATATCAAGAATAATATTGGCTTTTTTTACGAATTTACGCCCTAACAGCGTCTTGGTTGAAGCTCCTGGTAAAACAAGCAAATCTTCGATAACTATTTCGCGGTCTCCAATAGTGACTTTCACATCGGCGGTAAGCAGTCTTCTTTGACAATGCGTTCCGTCAGCTAATCCTATTGTACGCTCCGTCTCCTTAAATTGGACACCTTGCTCTACTAATATAGAGTACAATTTGGCACTAGCTACAGAATGGGTTGCGCCGGTATCAATGATAGCCACTCCTTCGCGGTTTTTAACATAAATAGCTACGGTAGGAAGTGAAGTTGCGTCGATATTGGTGAACCTGTCACAAGTTTCGGATTTTTTCATATTGTCACCCTGTATACTTAACAAATCACGCGTATATTGTAAATTATTGCAGTTACTTTGGTCAGAGTATTCAATACAATGCTCCTGCAAACTTATGACAGTTTCGCCAATGTCACCCTGTATATTTAAATTTTTGTCAAAAACACCCTGTATATCAAAATTTTCGTAATACAAATCTTGTACGTCGGAATTATTCAAAAATGCGAAATTGTCGTCGGAGTCCCGATTAACCATATGAGAAAATGAGTTACGGGTACAATTATTATTAGACAAAAAAATTTTGTGTGTTTTTAAACTCACAATATTCTCGCTCGAGTCCATACAAGGCCTGTTTTGGGATAGCAACCCACATGACAATGAATTAAAGTCAGCTGGTTTCGAACCAGCTGCGTTTGTGTTAGAACAAGTTTTGCATCTCGATTTTATAACTCCTTGTTGGCCACATCCATAACACCTTAAAGTACTAGAATTATTCGAATCTGACTTACCGATGTTCTCGCTTTTACCTTGCAGGTTGCGGCAATTTTCAACAGTATGACCATACACTTTACAGTACGCGCAACGTACCCGATTACGTTTTGATTGCGGATTCGAGTTTGACGTGACAACCGAACTGGTAGTAGGGGACGAACACGTAGTAAGGCTTTTTTCGTTCGCGGGTTTGTTTACAATTTTGAACGCCAGCGACTGAGACAAAAGAGATAATTTGTTGGTTTCCGCGATCACGTCCTCCGTGGCTCGCACTTTTTCTACGAAAATGTCCATCGAAGTAATTGTATCTCGTGACAGTCTTTTACGAATACGCCTATGTAATAACCCGTAAACCATATCGATCTGCATCGCGTCCGGCACTTTATAGGGCAACTTCACTATAAGAGCTCGTAGACGCGATATGAATCCGTCGGCACGTTCAATCTCGCACTGTTCAGTCCGGAATATTTCACGGAAAATCTTGTACGGCGGCAGCTGGGTGCCGTACATAGCTCGTAGTCGCGCGACGGCGTCTGCCCACGTGGCGACGTTGTCCTTGACGCCTCGCCAGAAGAGAGCCGCGTCGTCCTCCAGCAGCATGCTCAGGCCGCGCAGAGCGTGCTGGTCGCTTACATCCGCGCACTCCTTGTATACCTCCACGGCGTCGAGGAAAGCTTCCAGCTTCTCGGCGTCGCGTGACTTCCCGTTTAACCGCGCAGTACACTTTGTGAAGTTTCCCGGCGGGGCGGCGACTGCGGCAGGGGCCGTTGAGCTTCTCTGTACCGTAGACGCCGAAGGGGTAGACGTCCTGAAATCGCCGGAGGGTTCATGACGTGGGAGGGATCGAAGAGTTTCAATGAGAGTTTTGTTGGTCTCTTCCTGCATCCGCTGCGTATGTAGAATCATCTCCATCATGGTGGACATCACTCGTTCCGTCGAGGTGGTAGGAGCTCCATCAGCCGCGGAGGGGGGAGGCGGGGAAGGCTGCGGGTCGGCGAAATGTGTCGTCTCGATCCCTGATCCGCCGCCGTCGCTGGCTGTGGCAGCTTTATCATCGCTCTCGTAATTAGGGTTTTTGCGAGTGCTGCGTTTAGGGGGCATTGTTTAATCACTTCTGTTTTCGGCTAACACACTTCAGAGAGCACTGGGTCCGTTATTTAAGAAAAATTGGCCACAGGTTGGCGCCAGTGTAGGGGGGGGCTATAAGTTACACACAACACGTTCGTTCTTGGTATATCCTTTTAATCACAGCACAGTTGACAAAACTTATAGGTACTACTTATGTACGTATGTAGAAGCACTAAACACATATGATGGATAGACGGATAATCGCAAGCGTCGCGAACCCTGCTCCGATCTCGCTCTGACTGCCTGCGCGAGCGAGCCGCGGTGAGAGCGCGGGCGAAGGGACGCGCGGGGTGAGGTACGGCTCGGGTGGCGTGATCGCATGACCGCGGTTGCCTAGCAACGGTTGCGCGAATAAACGTAAGCGCCGTACTACGTGCTCGCTATATATATATATATATATATATATATATATATTGCTAATCTAATGATAATGATTAATAACATTGGTAAAAAGTTTTCATGTCGTTTCCTCGATCAACATCTTACTTTTAGGGTTCCGTAAACCAACGGGTAAAAACGGGACTCTATTAATATGGCTCCGCTGTCCGTCTGTCTGTCTGTCCGTCCATCTGTCACCAGGCTGTATTTTATGAACCGTGATAGTTGGATAATTAAAATTTTCACAGATGATGTTTCTGTTGCCACTATAACGACAAATACTGAAAACAAAGTAAAATAAATATCTAAGGGCTCCCATACAACAAACGTGATTAGTTTGCTCGATATTGATAACGGCAACAGGCAAATGCTTTAAATATTTACAGAATATGTAGTTATATATTCACTTTAAAAAGAAATAATTAAATAAAAATAAATTTAATATTTAAGAGGGGCTAGAATACCATACAACAGATATGATTTTTTTGCCGTTTTTTTAGACTTGATATGGTGTTTTTACTAATCAATCCGGTCCAAAAATAATCTAATTTCAATTTGACTTGCACCGTATGAAATTAATAGATAAAATCAAATAGGATTTCCAAGGATTCTTAACGTGTCATTAATTTTGATGCTCGCAATTCCGTATTTAATTAAGCAATAAGGCGTTTCATCTTGAGCACTTTATAATTTTACGATTAGGCGGTTTCCTGTGAGACCCGGAATGCTGTCGTTTGCGTCGGTGAAACGACATAGTAACAATAACTCTGGTAATATCAGGTGCGGCTGTTGCTTCCCTAATCTGGCCGAAATGGCGAGCCAGGCTGGAATATTTATCATTCTTGTTTGTCATTATGCAACTCTGTCAATTTTAGTGTATACATTTGTTTGGTTTATTAGATATTGTAAAATTAATAAGATATTGATGCCATATTATTATTCAAATCCCTCACCTGATTATTTCTTAACTTCGTATATTACTATTGGATCATTGCTGCTTTATCATTTTAAATGTTAAAGTTTAAAAAAAAATAAGATTAAACTACCTAGTAACCTAAATCTGGTAATATCAGGGGCGGCAGTTGCTACTATAATGTAGCTCTAGCCGTAATGGCAAGCAAGGCTGAAGCATTTGTCATTTTTAGGATTCCGTACCCAAAGGGTAAAAACGGGCCCTATTAATTACGCTCCGCTGTCCGTCTGTCTGTCTGTCTGCCTATCGCATGAACCGTTATGCATGATCTAGACGGTTGTCATTTTCACAGATGATGTATTTCTGTTGCTGCTATAACAATAAATACAAAAAAAAAAAAAATATTTAAGGGGCTCCCATACAACAAACATGATATTTTTGCTTGTTTTTGCTCGTTATTGATAACGGCAACACTTGAAATATTCACGGAATATTAAGGTGTAAATACACTTTAAAAAGTAATAATTAAATAAAAATATAATTAGTATTAAAGTGGGTGTCCCATACAAAAGACATGATTTTTTGCCGTTTTCATAGATAGCGGTACGGAAGCCTTCGTGCGCGAGTCTGACTTGCACTTAGCCGGTTTTTTTGTTTGTTATTAGGCTACTATGAAACGTATATGTGTGGGTCACCTCTAACTACAGTGGTCATCAAATACTGTAAAATTATTACCTAATATATTAATACTATCAATTTTCTTCCTGCCTCGTTATTGGCTTATAGATATATAAGCAATATAGCTTACCTTTTATATCAATAATCCATATAGCGTAAAGGTTAACTAGAAACTGTACGTCGAAATAGGATAAGATTGAAACGAATAACATTTCATCGCAGATAACGACCACGTTCCTATTCCTAGCAAGGCAGACCGCATCTAGGGAAATACACAACTGTCATAAGTTAAAGTGACGTGAATTGCTCCTAATGTGGAGTGAGGAAAATCCCACAATATTCGAGTATATATTTTAATTATAGCATAATAACAGAAAATCTACATAGATATTCTGTTATTATCGATAACAATTACTGTGTACGATTATATATACCTCGTCATCATCACCATCATGTTAACAGCAAATTTCATTGGAGGGTTTTGCCATACTCGCCACGCTTAGCAGGCGCGTTGGCGAGCGCAGTTATTTTGGCTTATCGTGTTTTCGACGCCATTAAAAGCATTTTAAGCTTGGGAAGGACAGGAGTTGAGTGGATTTAGGAACAGGATAGAAATATAGGATACTACTCACTCGGATGACTTGGGCATGAGTGAGCAGCAGCTCGGGGAGCCGACCCGAAGCTATATCTACTTACAACTACCGAACAATTAAATAAGAATGACACTCCTGCCCTGATACCTACGTAATATGTTTTTGTTCAGTAAGCAATAGCCGAACACAACAGCTTTCAATCTTGGGGACCCAAAATCTAAGGTACCTATCTACTGTATTCGAGCGCAGCACAAAATATTTTCTTCTTAATAAAAAGGGTAAAATGTATATCATTTAATAAAAAGAACGGTATCAAGTATAAATGATACAAGTATCGTAAGAAAGCAAACTTTCAATAATATTTTTCTCCAGACATAATTTGGTTCTATAAATAAAAATATCTTCAAAACATTTTTACAAATTGAATGAATCGAATTGGTAGCAAATGTCGAAAAGCAATTGGAAAAGGTACCATTTCGAAATAGTTCTCATTTTATTTTATCGGGCGGTCTTTTGTCCATCTTAGCAACAAAAAGTTTTCATAACAAAAGAATCTAGTAAAAGTGCAGTAAGCTCAGTAAGTAATAAATTAACTGTTGTAACTGTTTAATATCAAAATACCGATACGATCGACAAAACTTTATATTTAAGGAAAAAGTAAACCTCATACACGTAGGAGTGTTTAACAGCATACTTTGAATTCATTTATTTATTTATTGTATAAACTTATATATAATAACAGCATACTTGCTTCTCCCTCATAGGAGAAAGCAAGGTCACTTTACAAAATTGTGCAAGTTGATATTATCCGTAGATGGAACTAAGTTTTGTCGTGTCTATGAGGGTGGCATAGTCTATGCAGACAAAATCCTCTTAAATTAATACGGTCTTCCTACTAAAATCACCCTTTAAGAAGATATTCCTATCCTACTTTTATCTTCATACAGGGTGATTTTGGACTCCCTAACAATCTATACCTATAATAAAACAGTAAAAATATTTTGTCTGTACAATTAGAATTTTTGACTGAAATGGATAGAGGGACACTTAAAAAGAATAATAAAAGCAAAAAAAATTTTTTCGAATTTCTTGTCTGTCTGTCTGTCTGTCTGTCTGTCTGTCTATCTGTATGTATGATCACGATTATCTCCGAAAATATTGAACCGATTTACTTCAAACTTTCACCAATTGCTTTGTTTTAACTCAGCAAAACATTTAAAGTTTGTTTCAATAAATTCGGTTCTTTAAAAAAAAAGTTATCGTCATTTGAATGAACTCAAGGCATGAGTTTGCCCGCAAACATATAGCAAAAATAAAATTAAACTAGTGGTTCTGCGAGAACAGTAGACCACGCGAGCCCTTACAACCAACATCTACATTTGCCCTCCAGTGCTCTAAAATATATCTGTTACTGATATGCTAATAGACTAAAGGATGATTTCCTTCAGTTACTATTTCACAATCCCCGCTGCTCTTAATTAGGTACCAGAGGAAACGGAAATTTAAACCTACATTCCCTTTACCAAAAGATCCGACCAGACCCTTTTTTAAGAGGAAACACTAAGCTCGAGAGAATTGAAAAATAGATATTTATAATATCTATTGCTGTCGCGCCGCGTGCCCAAACAAACCCCGCAGAGTGCGATAGAGATAACTGCAGCTCGGCCGGAAAATACTTATAAAAATACACAAAATTAACGCTTCGTAGTCTGATTTCTTCTCCAAAACTTAACCGATTTAATTTCTTTTTACATTAAAAATTTAAAATAAGCTATGGCGGTGTTTCTGCGTTTCTTTTTCTTATATAATTGCCCAAATTTGTTTTCTTGATGTTTGAACACAACGGAAATTCGCAACACACACAAAATTTTAACATACGGATTTTTTTAGTAAAAAATCATTACTCTATTGGTACTATCCGGCGAGGAATCAGGGGACTACTCTTGTATGGAAACACGGTCCTTGAGCACCATGTTTAGTATGATTTTTTTTACACATTAACTAAGTTGGAGTGATCCTCTTCAAGATCGGAAATATCGGAATAGCGAACTTGGCATGGGTGAATAGGAGGCAAAGTTTAAGTACACGGTTTCATAGTTGTTATGTTACCAATTGATCAAAATTTTAATAGGACGCTAATTTTCAACTATTATTGCAGACAAACATGCGAACTTTACGTTAAGAAGTGGCCGGCATCTATAAGCCCCGGGTTCAAGTCACAGGATAGCATGTGAATCTTTTTTTATTTATTTTAAATTTTTATTTCAGGATTCTAATTTTATTCAGTGTTTTCAATTATAAAAGTAATACGATAATACGACAAAAAATATTTTTCATATTTTGATTTTTGTTCCTTAGGGAAAGTTGTTCAATTTCACTCCCTCTCCACTTCACGTACTTCAACTTCTTTCATAAATATACAGAAAATCGATTTCAGACTTTTGGGCAAATTGCCGACTATAAACACGTTCAAGTTTATCGTATAAAAAAGTTGTTCAGACAAAAAAGTTACGTCTTAATGAGAATAATAAAAAAGTCTAATGACATTTTTGATTTTTTTTCCAAATAGCTGTGCTATGAGTTTTTTTAAGTTTCGGACCCCCTTATATCCGCCATTTTTTAAAATTTCGAAAATCTGGCTTGACCCAAAAATTCTATATAATTACCGAACCTGCTCACAAAATTTCATGAGAATTGGTTGAGAAATGCGACCTGTAGGCGAGAACAGACAGACAGACAAACAGACAGACAGACGGACAAAAGAATTTTGGGCCAGTGGAAACTGAGACGCTTCGCTCGCTTCGCTCGCTCGGTCAATAATAAGTGACATAAGAAAATTAAAATCCAAAGTCAATTCATCATCATTATACGACAGCATTATACCTATCCATACTATCCATAGTAATCCATACTAATAAAAAAGGAGAAGCTGACTACGGCCTAAACTATAAGGACCACGGCTTAAGGCGAGGCCTCAAATGTTTGGTACCATCGCTCGGCAAAGTACTGATCAAGTGCGCGCAAGGGATAGCGCTTGGCGGTTTAGCCCGTGAATGATGAGATAGGAGATAGCCTCGAGTCGCTCAAAGAAAAAAACGTAAGCGCCAAATTCGTTATTTCTATTTTATATAAAATCAGACCGGTTAATTGTATTTTCATATTTACATTTTGATGAATTACTAATAACCTATCTTTTAGTCTAAAAATCATTATTTCATTCGTCGCATTTGAGCTACAATAACAAAAACTCTGCGAACGAAGAGCATTTTTCAAAAAATATTTCTATCGAGAAAATTTTATCAAAACGTGTTTTCATCTTCAATTTTTGGAGATGAAATAGTCAAAAATCATATTACTTAGATTTGAAACTCCTAATTTAAGTATTTTGCGAGATAAATAAGGTTCAGAACGACCTTATTTACAGTGGTATCACCTTAAACTATAAGGGTTAGGAACTTGAATTTTTGCACAGGGGTTCTTTTTATAACGTAGGGGAGCACTAAGAAAGGATTTTTGGAAATTCATCTCCTAAGGGGGTAAAACGGGTTGCAAAGTTAGTGTGAAACTTTGTCGTTTTTGAAGTTATTCAAATGAAATTCAGCATGAAGGTTCTTTACTGAAAGGCATGAAACACGATCTAAATATTTTTCTCAAAAATCACCCCTTAACGGGGATGCAAAGTTAGTATGAAACTTTCCGTTTTTCTTTGTATGGACATTTTCTCATTTCTGGACGTTCTGGATTAAAATAAAAAGATGTATGTAGGTAAAACCAACGAAATTTTCGCCTGAAGGGATAAATAGAGGAGTAAAGTTACTATGGATTTTTTTTCATTTCTAGACTTAGAAGTATGAAAATAAGTATATATGTTCTAGATTACAATTAAAAAAGATCTGTGTAGGTGAAATGTACAAAATTCCCCCCTTAAGGGATAAAAGGGAGCGGGGATTGTATGGAAATTTTCTCATTTCTGCACATAGAAGTATAAAAATAAGTATTTATTTAAAAAGATCTGAGTAGTTAAAATGGACGAAATTTCCCCTTGAAGGGGTAAAATAGGCGTGGTAAAGTTTGTATGGATTTTTTTATTAACTTAGAAATATGACAATAAGAAGTTCTCCATTACAATAAAAAAATATCCGTGTACGTGAAATGGGCAAAATCTCCCCTTAAGGGCTAAAGATCTATGCAGATGAAATGTATTAAATTCCCCCTTAAGGGGAAAAAGCAGAGGAGGAGGGGTTTGTATGGATTTTTTATCATTTCTACTGTTCCCAAGGCAACGACATTAACGCGGGCGGAGCCGCGGGCAACAGCTAGTATTATAATAAATTGGATGAACGGTATTAAAATTCTTAGTAGAACTAAAGTTAAATAAACACATCGGCAAAATAAAGAAGGTAATTTAAGAAAAAAAAGGCCACCTTAGAAATTTGACCAGGTGAATTTGTATGAGAGGCCCATTTTTTTTTTTCACTTTTTCGTTTTGCGGTTCTAATTCTATAAATAAAGAATTCTGATTCCGAGATTACAATATTGCCAGAGAATCCAAAATGACATATTCTTATGTGATAATAATATTGGCGAGTGGCGCAGTGGTTAACACGCCAGCCTGCGACATGAGAGTGCCCGGGTTCCATCCCCGGTCAGGTCATAATGGAAAACGATATTTTTTAGATTGACCTGGGTCTTGGGTGTTTATCTATATAGGTATCTATTATAAAATATAGTATCCTTGAGTTAGTATCCTACGACACAAGTTCACAACTTACTGTGGGGCTAGCTCAATTTGTGTGATATGTCCCTATATATTTATTTGATATATTAAGTATTTGTCCGAGTTCATGTATGTAACTAAGTAATTATAAAAGTATAGAATGTGAGTTTATTTAATGAAATGAACTGATAGTTATAAGCGGTAGATGTATTCAAATAGATGGTATTTATTATGAATGTCTCATACATTTAGCCGATATTGGCGTGCAAATTAAGTGTCCTAGAAGCTGTTTAATTATGTCTATAGGGTTAATTATATGTCACTAATTAATGTATAATATCTTTATATCCACACTTTTCTATTATATTTCGTCAATTTTACATTCCAAGAATTCTTTTACTAAATAAAAACACTTCTCTACCAGCCAGATTAATAGTTAAATTTTTAAATAATTTTGTTTTGAGTGCTTTTATTGAGCTCGGCAATTTATTATATATTTTATCGTCATTAGATAACACTTACTGCTAAATAAATAAGTTTTGTGTCTTGATATTACCGATCCGCCTCTATAACTTTTTTTTCTTCAACGGATTTGGATGTATATAACTTGGCACCCTCCCAAGTGAACATACTCGCACGTCCAAATCCGTTATGGATTCAAACTTTATTTGAATCGTTACACTCTCCAAGTGACATAAGCCATAATTTTAGTTGGTAGGGCAGTCATGTTTTTGAAGTGAAAACTTATTTAGCGGAATTGTGCACTTTTTAGGATATTGGAAAAAAATTATTAAACTCGCGTCAGGACAGGACATGTGAACTTATCTAAAATTCGTAGGACGGACACGTGACCTAAGACCGTCGGCGGCGCGGCGTAAGAGAGGAAGTAATATGTCTCTTTCTACCGCTTAAAGTTTTCACTTTTTCCGGCACAACCGGAGTGCAATCCGTTGTTTTTTTTTTGTTTCAATTTGTTTGATTTAAGGGCCATACCAAGGTTGATGGTTGAATGCAACTTATCTGAAAGAATATGTATAGTGTTTAAGAATTTCTCTCATTGGTTTTTAAATCACGAAGTTCTAAAGCAATAAACCAAACCCGTACTTTTTATGTTCGAAGCTGTGCGGAAATAATTTTAAGTTTTTCTAAATCAGCTAAAAATCTAAGATAGTTTAATCTCAGCTCAGACTGGGAGACAATGCAAGAAGTTTATTTCAGTAATATACCAACAGTTCCGAGAAAGGAAGGATTTAATGAAATCTGGCTGCTCACTGAACTAAAACTAACAGATATAAAACCACCAAACTTATTTTATTAAAAAGATATTGGCGGACAATGGTGAAAGTTGTGTAGGATAGAAATAAATATGTCTGTCCTCGATTTTGTTCCCAAACATAATATCTTGATAATATCAGTAGGTACAAAAACAATTAAGAAGCTAGTAATTTGTTAGAATGTACCAGCTGCTTCTCTTCCCACGCAGATCGTAAAAACCAATCGAGGGAACGGCTGAAACTCTGAGGAATCATGCAGTAGACGATGCGGCTAGCAACCCATCACCACTTTGATTCCGTTTTCCACCTTCTTCCCACCAACCTAAACGTGGCCTTACTACGGTCTTATAGACCTAGACTCTACCTACCCCTCAAGGGAAAAAAGACGTGATAATATGTATGTATGGCCAAGTATGGCTCTAGTAGTACAGAGAGGGTCGTGCTCCTGTAGTGGAGACTAAAAAGACCTAATGATGATGATGATATGTATGTATGTAATTTGTTTCTGACACCAATCTTACTAATAAAATGTGAAAATTTTCGAGGATGATTCGTATGGTAATAATTACTCTACACGCAAAAACAACTAAAAGGGGTGATAACTTTACATCAGAATGGGCTGTAATATGCGAACGAAATTGTAGGCAAAAGCGATTAATAAATCAATTTGTATTCATTGCAGCGATTTGCTCTGTGTCCTTCAACTCCATCACGATATTTCTCAGACCAGCTGTTCTTAAATATTGGATGAATATATTTAGCTCTCAGGGTCATTCGCTTTATTTCCTAAATACATTAAATGGCCATGTATCTAAAACCTAGGAACGACAAAGGCATTTTTGAAATATTTTTATACGATGTAGGTTTCACTTTGTTTATAATATTATCCTTCAGTGCCCCAGGGACCCGAAGGTTCTACATTGCTGCGTAGATTGCTAGAGTGCAAAAAGATCCATCCATGGATCTTTACAATGTATTTTAGGGGATCGACGGTTCTTCCTTATTGTAATATTTTACTTTAAAAATTTGTTTTACTTTTTGCTACCAGTCTTGAAAGTTTTGAGGGGGTCATTAGCGGAACTTAGTTTTATAGGGGATACAACAAAAAATAATAATTGTTATTTCAAGCGTATTACTTATTTGTAGATTTCAAGGCAGATAGTTGAAAAACAATAGGAAACGAAGTAGGTACAGTACAAGCATTCATCATCATCATTTCGAGTAGGTGACACGGCCAACCGACCATGCACACCTTGGTGTCAGAGTTCTTCGAAATCGCCTCTCGGCCTCTGACGTGGTTCCTTTAACGATTACTACATGACAGCCGGGACCAACGGCTTATCGTGCCTTCTGAAGTACGGAATCATCTTTATTATTAGACAATCAGGTGATTTAATCCTGCAATGTCCTAACCAAACTGGAAACAACTAAACAAAGTATGCTTCCCATGGGAATCGAACCACGACCCCCGGGTCCACAGGCAAACGCCTTAACCACTGGACCACGGAGGCAGTACAGTATTAATAAATATAAACAAATAAACGTATCTCATTTTTTGACCTATTTACATTGATTTAAGAACCTGTCTCGTACCTCATTGTGTTGGTCAAACGACGATTTAGCGGACTACTCTATTTCGGGGAACGAACAAAGTGATTAACCCGAACTATTTGAATTCGAATGCATGTCACTTCCAACTATGATTATTTATTTTTATTGAAAAAAAATATTAACTATTTTCTAAACCAAATAAGGTTATTGGCTCAGTGAGCTGTAAACCTCGTGCAAATATTATCACGCCGAGCTGACAATAGTTTTAAGCGCCGGCGAACCCATTGGCGCTTAAGTTCTTTACGCTAAATCGGCGATTTCGATTTTTTTTAAACAGAGTTGACTAAATCTGAAGTAAATAGGTATTCACGGGAATCGGTTGAAGTAGAGAATAACAAAAAACTTTTTCTTAAAAGGCCGGTAACGCTCTTGTCACACCCCAGGTGTTGCAGTAGTCTATGGGCAGCGGTGATTGCTTACTATCAGGTGACCCGCTTGCTCCTTGCTCGTTTGCCGCACTATGTCATAAAAAAACTGAACAAATCAAAATATCTGCATTTTAACATTGCTACTCGTTATATGCAGTTATTTTGAATATCAATAACAATGATGTATCTGCAGCTAAGGAATTCCATAGAAATTAAATGGGATAATGATAACTAGAAGTTAAAATATCATAGTAGTGGCCGACGTAAGCCGCAGAAAAGAAGCAAATTGGATTTTCTCGTTACAGTCGAGATACCTACGAGTATATTCCGCCGAGCTGAGTATTATGACAAAGAGTCTGGAACATAGCATGCCTCACTAGACTTACCTACTAAGTTATGGTCATTGATTCACGATTTCCATCCGGCTTCATTCTTATTTACAAAAATAACTTTGTCCGGTCAAATGGTTTGCGCGTTTTGACAAGGCGAAGCCGGCAGCCAACAAAATAAGTGTTAGCCCGCCAAAGGCGGTATCGGCAGCTTCAAAAAGTCGGCACGCGCTGTACAGACGCAGGACACATTGAGGCGTCGCGCAGAATGGCTGTTTAATTTTTTACGCAGTGAATAATGTACACGATTCAAAATCTTTTTCATCCTTGGAGAGTTAAAGGTGGTTCTTAGCAATTTATTTAATGTTTATATGTTGTAATAATAAAATATTTTTTTAAATTAACTAGTTTTAATATTTTCATTTACTTTCCAAAATTCCTTGGTGTACTGCAAACTATTTGGGCGGATAGACTATACATAAGTGTTTATAATACCTATTTATCTAAATAGTTAGCCAGAGGATGTTAAAAGTTAGCTATGACAGTGATTAGCGATAGGTACGAGTATTTAGATTTGATTAAAGAATTTTGATAGGTATTGTGCGGGACGGGAGATATTTTTTCAGTGTTGGCTACGTAGAAATGTCGTTTGCATTAATAATTATACTGACCATCTAAATTTACATGTCTGCCAAAAATGGACACACGTTTCTATTTTTTCATTACCACGTACCTATCTCCCAAACGAATTTTAGTTCGTCTCAAAATCCGAAGTCATCATCTTCATTACAGCCACAAAAATTCCATTGCTGGACCCGTATGTCAAGCCTCTCCCAAGGATTCTTCGTTCTATGGGAGGATATTGTCATACTCACCACGCTTGGCATACGGGTAGGGGAGCGCAGTTTCTTTGGCTTCTTCGGCTTCCGATGCTGCTACCCATCGCAGGCATTTTGAAGGTGGGGAATGATGGGAATTTGTTGGATCTGGGAAAGGAATAAAATGTATTGGGATAATACTCACTCGGAAGATGCCAGGCAATTGAGGATGACACCCCTGACCATAAATGCCAAGTGGAAATAGTTTTTTTTTTAAAGGAAGGGTATCATATTTATTTTTTTAATTTTTGAAATAATGCTGTACCTAAAAACCTGTTTAAGTACCTGATTTGAAAAGAATATGGAACATCAGATTTTTTCGCAATTTCCGGCCAATGATTTATGTATACGAGTATTTGAAAGATCAGAGTAAATACACTGTAAACTGTATTTACTCTGATCTTTGAACTTACCCATATTTACTTACTTAGACAATGGACTTTTAACGATTGAAGCATAAGTTTCGAGACTTTCCGGTTACATCCCACTTTTTCATCCCAGTTTTGTAAAATTCCGGTTTCATACCACAATCCTTTCCGCTTTCACCCCAAGTTTAAAAATATATTTTTTAATTCCGTATTCACCCCAAAATTCATTCCGCTTTCGCCCCACACCGTTTTTTCTATTAAATTTGTACAGATAGCAGAAGCGTACTTGAAAAGGATTAGACTTATAATATAGATTTTTAATTTACTTTGCCACATTATTATTATCTAATTTTCCCTTGAGAGTCATCTCAAGGGAAATATAGATAAAAACAGGGCTGGTATTTCAGGTAGCTATTATTATAACTCGTATATTGGGTTATGTGAGATAAGGGGCTGACAAAATGTAGTCAAGGTTAACGCAGGTAAAAACAAAGTAATAGACAGAGATTTTTCAAACAGATAAAAAGGATGGAAAAAGTATACGTATTTGTAGTTTTCTTAAGTGTTGATTTTTAATGTGATTGAAAATTTTCTGTGATTCTAGATTGTGCTATGTTTTTCTTTTAAAATGTAACTTAGAAGGATTTTTTTATATATAGTTTAAGCCATCAAATTGATAAAAAGGATGGAAAAAATATACCTATTTGTAGTTTTGTGTTAAGTGTTGATTTTTAATGTGATTAAAATTTTATCTGTGATTCTAGATTAAGTACTGTATTTTCTTTTTTAAATGTTACTAAAAAGGAACATTTAAGTCATAATAGTTTTTATATTAACCATGAATCTATAATCGTAATAAACGAGATATGGAAAATATAAAAAAAAAGAATATACAATATTTTAAGAATATATATAACCCAGGTGACCTAATTTTGCAATTTTATTTCAGGTAACTTGGCTGTAAATCTAAGTTTTCATAATGTTTTATTTAGTTATAAATATACAGATTTTTAATTCCATATATATATTTATTGTATCATAAACCTTTTTTTTTTAGTTTCAATTCAATATAGATATTATAGTCATTTACTACAGTTATTTATCAAGACCTATATTTATTTATGAGTAACAGAAATAAATATTTGATTTAAAAAATTAGTTTCACTTTTTTGCTACCAGTAGTACTGAACATTTTGAATGGGTTGAAAGCGGAATTCAATATCAAGGTGGGTAGAACACGGAATAATTATTATTATTTTAAGGCGGTGGGGTGAAAAACTGGGATGGAAACGGAAAGTCCCTAAGTTTCAAACGTACAAGCGGGTTCTGAATTGTAAGATTATAAGGTAAAATGGTCACCTGTCTGATGAAGCTGCTGATAAACTGAATGAGGTCGGTAGCTATTATTAAGTGTAATCATCATCATCATCATCAAGCCAGGGGATGTCATTCTCTACTGCCTGTCCGGTGGTTGGAGATATGGGTACGGGTACACGCGCCCGGCTCCCCGAGCTGCTACTTACACATCCCTAATTCATCCAAGTGAGTAGTACCCCGATACCTTTATCCCATTTCCCCACCCAATAAACTCCCTACCCTTTCCTTGCTTAAAAACGGTTTCGATGGGCAGCAGCGTCGGAACCAATATAAGCCGAATAAACTGCGCTCACCAACCCATTTGCCAAGCGTGGTAAGTATGGCAATATCCTCCCATGGAATGAAGAATCCTTTGGAGAATTCCTTTCTCCAAAGGAATTAATGAATTATCATCATCAGGTCGTTTAAGTCTCCACTGCAGGTGCATGACCCTCTCTGTATTAACGGAGCCATACTTGGCCAGAGCAGACAGAGGATTTGGCCTACACTCTCCTCGCTGGCCAGATGGGTTGGATAGTATAATACAGTGCAGAAATTAATTTAC
Organism: Elegia similella; assembly: GCA_947532085.1. Taxonomy (NCBI): domain Eukaryota; kingdom Metazoa; phylum Arthropoda; class Insecta; order Lepidoptera; family Pyralidae; genus Elegia; species Elegia similella. The sequence goes on along the minus strand of OX383933.1, from coordinate 21,124,741 downwards.
TGATAGATGTTTTTTAGAACTTTTGTATTTTTAGGGAAGGTGCATTTAAAAGTGAACATCAAACCACCGTCCCTGTCAGAAATCGAAATCAGTGATATTTTAGATTGTCACAGTAAATTGTAAATTTGTGTTGTGGGATAGGTACTAACTCAACGATACTTACTATATTATAAAAGACACTTCAAATTAACATCCAAGACCTACGTCAATCTGAAATCGTCGATCGTTTTCCATCTTGCCCTGGCCGGGAATCAAACCCAAGATATTTATAAGCACTTCCCATTGAGCCACAAGATCTTGAAGTTTTTTTAAATTACAGTATTGGACTCCAAATATGATAAAATTAAAAGAGCTTATTTAATTAGTAGCTTTCATCCGCAGCTTCGCTCGCGTCAACGTCGTTCGTTCCCTTGGGAACAATACATACTTTTTCCCGGATGAAAGGTACCTAGCCTTTTCCGTATTCCAGAGAACTTGTGTGCAAATTTTCGGTTCAGTAGTTACGGCGTGAAATTGTAACAAACAAACTCACTTTCGCTCTTATAATATTAGTAAGGAAGTAATTATAAAGATTCTCAATTAATCAACAAAAGTATTGGCCAAATAGTTAGAGATATCTTATTACAAGTAATTGCTAACGAATTGAGCAAATAGAAGCGACGCAATCAGGTCCAGAACAAAAATACGGTTAATTTCTCTGGAGAGGCATCGGTTCCCTCGGGACCACGCGGGCGGGCTCATAAATATCGGAGCTTTACGCTCCAGTTGATTCAAATCAATGATTCGATAGTTTTCTAAAGCAAAGGACCTCCAAGTACTTACCTATTTTTAACATAGATTTTTGTATGGTTTGTACGTACAGTCAGCCAATGAGATATCTGACCCCCTACAACAGCGCCATTTTTTCCGTGATTTAAACCCAAAGATAAAAATATACAAGTGTAATATCCTTTGCGACTAGTGCCATCTATTGAATTGTGAATGAACAAATAAGGTTAATAAGCAGAAATCTGATACCCTTGACGACTAATGCCATCTATTCGATTTTTGATAAATAAAACAAGCCCTAGCATACGATACGCTTATTTCAAAGATACTTCAATAGTTAGATGTGGCGCAAGTGGTAGGCACTACGGTATAATAGTTAGTGTGATTATGAATGAACAGGTTCAAATCCTCCAAAGCTTTTTATTTTTTACAAATATCACCAACTTCGTATTGTGATGTTGGTGTAATTTTGGTTGTTTTAACATAATGTTACCGAGCTAATTACTGTGAATAAAAAGCATTTTAAATTTTTAATTACTTTATTACATCAAAAAAAATGTAACAGTGAAATAAATACCTGCCTACTTAATTCAAACTATGATTAATCTTCTGTAGAGAGAACCAACATGTTACTTAATAAGTAACAATTTACATCTCTCAACTTCTTTTTAATCATAGTATTATATTTTTTTAAATGTGTAGGGTCAAATAGTGCTATGTGAATAACTTTGCTTCGATAATAGTATAAGAAAGAATATAAACCTATGGCATTAAATGAATTTTAATATGGGAGAGGGTGACCCCCATTTTGAAGCTTTTGTTCAAGTCTATTTGTCATTTCACTTACCATGTTAGATCAGATCACATATCACTTATGCGCATATTTATTAATTTAGTATAACCTTTTTGTCTAAATTGATTTAAATCAAACTTAACTCGTGTCTCGTGTCCCAGTTAAGCACTATTTGACCCTACAATCTGGGATTTTAATTGGTCACTCAATAACAGTTAGATCACAGAACAATTGTCTTAAATAAAATATATTCTACATTGCAAACTGTTGGAATCACCACATCTCATAAATTTTCCAAGTATTTTTCTTTATTCATCCGGCCGCCGACTTCTACCAGCTCCCCTGGGCCCATTGAAGACATCTGTCCCCAATAATCTGCAAAACAATAATACGATCAGTTACCTATTATTCTACACTGCGTAATACACTAGGTATTAAATATTATTATTATTTTACTTCACTATTTAATGAATATTTTTACCTAATGTTATCCTGCCACTGTTCTCAAAGGCAAATTATTTTGATGGCTATACGCTGGCCATGTCTTCTCCGCAATATTTTTCTGCCATCATCATCAGACTTAAAACTTTTTTCATCAGAATAAAATACGATCTCATTCTTGTTGAATGTTTCCTTACTGTTTCAATTGAAATATTGTAGTGTATATGTTACGCCAGTTGACTCCGAATCCACAAACGGACGGTGTTTCTCTGTAAGAGATATATTTATCTTAGACATTTATCACAAACCCTATGTTTTACGGAACAAAAAATAGTGTGACAATTAAGTAAGTATATTAAATACTTATAATTTCTACTTACCGCGATACCTAACTCTCTAGATATAGATACTTTAAATACTGTGGTTGTCTTCACAATACAATATTAGCTTTCACAAAATCTGCTATATAAGATGAAACGGGATGCCTAATAACTGGTGGGTTTTGGATCACTACACAGTAATCGCAGTATCTTAATTGTGACGCGAGTGAACAATATTTTTGATTAGTTGGTATCAGGTATAAATAAATCTGATAGATTACCCTCAATTTATTTGTTAAAGCAATGCGTTGCAGTTGGTGACAATGATGTCATAGCAGTAGAAATAGATAGCCAATTTCGCCCGAGACGTCATATCGTCGGTTGGCGTATTGAGATGAGCGCTAGCTTCTCAAGGCGTGGGTCCATGGTTCGAATCGAACTTTACGTAGGATTGTTTTTGATTCTTTCTTGTTCTTACCATTGATGATTACTTGAATTATTAGCTGAGATTATTAGAAATACAAAATTTGCAACTGAGCAGGTTATCAGAAACAAGTTTATACCAGCAGTTGTCTGTCTACTTGCCAAAAATCACGGTAGGTGGCGCTTCACAGCAAAGTGTGAATTTACGTTTTAAAAGTCAGGGGGTCAGGTATCTGCTTGGCCGACTGTACATTGACACCGCGCAAGTACGCCGTCAGCATATTGACGTCGCGCCCTAATTTTACTTTTTATTGTAACTCTTTTCCTCAGTCAGTACACTATCAACCATCTTACCATATTCGCGTGTGCTCTCTTACCATTACCAGTCCAATTATTTACAATATTTATATCATCTTCATTTACTCTTAATTTTACCATAAGTTTTACCTTTAAATCCTTTTACTATATTCTACACGTATAGTTGCTTGTCTTGTTTTTCTTTTTATTTGTGTTATATAATAAACATTGGCTTAATTATCCATTCAAGACTAACTTTATCTACCATATTTCAATGTAGGTACAAACCAAACCCGTACAATTTTTATGGTTACAAGCTGTTACTAGTCAGGGATCACATCGAGCATATGGGCCCCTGGTCTCCCGAGCCTATTTGCTCATCCCTCATTCATCCTACTATCCCAATCCCATTACCTTCAAATTGTTCCCGAATCCAACGAATTCCCATCTTTCCCCCGCTTCAAAATGCTTTTGACGGGCAGCAGCGTCAAAAGCTTGAAGCCAAAGAAACTGCGTAAATAACTAACAACTTTCCCTGTGTACCATGACTTGGGGTCCTTCGAAAGGCGTGTACGCATTAGCACCTTCTCTGGTGTTGCAGATGTCCATGGGCTACGGTAACTACTGTCCATAAGTTGGCTCGTCTGCTCGTTTGCCGTAAAATATACATAAAAAAAACTGCGCTCTCTAATCCGCCTGCCAAGCGTACTGGTCGAGTATAGCAAAAATTCTTGCGAGAAGCTTTTTTCGACAGTAGGTAGACTTTTTACGGCTGAAATGATGAAGCTGCTCTGTTACTCATCTTTCGGACTTTTTTTTACTTTTATGAGCACATACATAAACTTAGTATTACGTACAAATACCGCAACACAAGAAAAGAACTATTTTCTCTTGAGATTGACTTTGGCCCTACGGAATAGAACTATTAACTTTAAACGAACGGAATAGATCTTTTTTCTCTTGAGATTGACTTTGGCCCTACAATACCTATCAATAAATTAATGCAGGTAATGATTTGTTTCCCTCTTTGAGTTAAAAAAAATGTTTCTCTGTAGCTCTGTAGGTAATACGTATTCAAATATATTTGACTAAAGTTTGTTGTGTATGAATATTAGTTTCCACATTATAAACTGAAATAAATATTAATGGGATATCATTGTAGGTTATAATTTAGCCATCTCATTGAGTTAGAAAAAATGTTTAATTGTAGATAATATGTATACAAATATGTTTGACTAATGTTTGTTGTGTTTGAATGTTAGTTTCCACATTATAAACTGAAATAAATGTTAATGGATATAATTGTAGCCCTTTGACTGTCCCAATACGAAACACAATAGTAAAACAATTAAAACGACGCCTCCTCCGAGCGTCCGACTGTCTTAGGGGTAGGTTCTAATTTAGAAATTCGTATTGTTCACCCAAGACGATATACTGCAAATTGTGACATCTTATTACAAGTTATTGCTAACGAATTGGGCAGATCGAAGTGGAGCAATCAGACTGACAACAGGAATACGGCTAATTTCTCTGGAGGCCTCGGTTCCCTCGGGGCCTGACGTCAGATTGGCCTCCCCATAAATATTAGGACTTCCGGTCCCTGCCCATTCCAAATCGCTAATTTGATAATAGTTTGTTAAAATTTACCGTCTCATATTTATATACAGGTTTATTCCCAATTCTCTGTAATAAATTGCGGAATCAGTTCACTACATTAAATTGTAATCACTACATTAAATTGTAATTCTCTTCTTTTTGTATTTTTTTTGTGTGCTATTTATTAGTGGGCTTTCATTGGGGTATTCATCCTTAAGGTTGCGTATCCAAAGGGTAAAAACGGGACCATCAAGATGTTCACAAAATTTGTATAGTATACTAGCCCTAGGCAAATTTTATTAAATAATAAAAGAAAATGAATATCCCTTAATAAACATAGAAAAAATATGTTTAATAGAGTTTTTTGTAGTTAAATGTATGGTGGTACGGATCATCATGTGAGATTCCGAATAAGCACTTGGCCGGTTTTATTGGAATATACAGTGACTATTATAAATTGTCGATAAATAGGTCTAATATATTTTGTTATTGGCAAGCCCCGTAGCTTGTCAAAGTAAGTTACTTAGTCATCATCATCAGGTCTTTTTTAGTCTCCACTGCAGGAGCTACTAGAGCCATACTTAGCCAGAGCAGTCAGAGGACCTACACTCTCCACGCTGGCCAGACGGGTTCGAGAGGTCTCACAAATTGTGTATAAGCTTTGTTTAGTTTGTATTTCTTAAGTCGCCTTCTACGACATCCACGGGAAGAGTTGGAGTGGTCCTATTCTACTCGGCCAGATACCACACGGCTTACTTATTATGTTAACTTACTAATTACTGGTTCGTTTCTCTGTTCATCTTCTTTCTTTTACTTATAAACCAAAAATTCCTCCCGAACAAACATAATTACATACATACATTGCAAGTTTAATAAAAGCTTGTAAAATACAATAAATGTTCCCGGCAATAAAATAATAGCGAAACGAAGCTAGTTTTCAATAAAAAGTACATTGAGAACTCTGTTGCAAAATTTGTTTTATTAACTTCTTTGAATGTTTATTGCACATTATAAAACAATTTTTAACGCTGCTGTAAACAAGTCCACCTGTCCCACCATTGTTACAAAATTCACACGATTCACTCAAACATTCACTAGTTTCCGATGAGTTTCTCTGAAGTTCCATAACGCCAGCCATTTTTCTGTGAAAATAATGTGTTGGTTACACGATGCTCTTTAAAAACTGCAGGAGTGCTAGGTATTTTTGAATTAGTGTCTTCATCCACGATGTGAGATTTGGATGTTAATAATTTAGGTCATCAGCAGCAAGAAGTCCACTTCTAGATATAGGCCTCCCCCAATGATTTCCAGAATAACCGGTTGGAAGCGTTTTTAATTTTTTTCATTTTCATTTAAGAGGTCCGCATCCAGCGCCTCCCTGCGACCTTTGTCAGGTCGTCCGACCACCTGGTCGGTGGGTGTCCGACGCTGCGCTTACCGGTACGTGGTCGCTATTCCAGAACCTTTCTGCCCCACCGGCCATCGATTCAACGCGCTAAGTGCCAAGCTCAGTGACCTCAATGGAGTTTTACAGCAGGTGGGCCTTAAAATAAACATGGACAAAACGAAGATCATGTCGAATGTCCATGTTACGCCGTCACCAGTTTATGTTGGGAACTCCACCCTTGAAGTGGTAGACCAATATGTCTACCTGGGACATTTGATCCAGGCAGGCAGTTCCGGTTCAAGGACGAGGTCTTTCGACGAATCCGACTCGACTGGGCAGCGTTCGGAAAGCTCCACACTGTCTTTTCGTCCGCAATACCTCAGTGCCTAAAGACAAAAGTCTTTAATCAATGTGTGTTACCAGTGATGACTTACGGCTCAGCGACGTGGTCCCTTACTATGGGCCTCATAAGAAAGCTCAAGGTCACCCAAAGAGCTATGGAGAGGGCTATGCTCGGTGTTTCTCTACGAGACTGAATCAGAAATGAGGAGATCCGTAGAAGAACAAAAGTCACCGACATAGCTCAGCGGATTAGTTCTTTGAAGTGGCAGTGGGCGGGGCACATAGCGCGTAGAACCGATGGCCGATGGGGCAGAAAGGTGGAATGGCGATATGAAAACTCGCCTTTGCGGCGGTCTCAGGACACACAAAAAGTGCACAAAGGCGCTAAAGATTTTTCACTTCAAAAAAAAATTTAAAGATACTCACAAATGATGTCGGCAGCAAACAAGAAGATCATGACAAAGACCATCATTACAAGTAAAACCACGCATGCTATAGCCTGACCTGCGGCGTGGAAAACTTCGGAACTAATGTAGAGGTTTCCGAAGCTAAACAAAAGAAATAAGATTACTTTAATACTAATAATGCTGTTCTATATTCGGCAAAGGGGAGTTTTTAGAATTCTTGTCATTTTATACGGATTTCGTGATATAGTACTTTCTATAAAGATTAAAATAAATATAAGGGACATATCACATAAATTGAGCTAGCCCCACAGTAAGTTGTGAACTTACGTCGCAGGATACTAACTCAATGATACTTTATAATAACGATAACGATATTTTATAATAGGTTAGATACTTATATAGATAAACACCCAAGACCTAGATCAACCTGAAAAAAATCGTTTTTCATCATGTTCTAACCGGGGATCGAACCCGAAACCCTCGTGTCGCAGGCTGGCGTTTTAACTTAACCACTGCGCCACGGAGCTCACCTTTTTCGCGAAATTCATGTTTCTTCTGTCCATTACGTAACCGAGCCTCAATGTTGTAGCTGCACAGCTGATGAAGGATTTGAAGTACGATATTTTGGGTTGCATACCTAATTGCACTTGAATTGAATGGAAGAGAACTGTGCATACTCCATTCATATCCCACATTGTTTTACCTGTCGGCAGCTTAACATGGTGTAAAATGGCTATACATACATTTTAAATAATTTTTAATCAGTGTTTTGCTACCATGATTGCCCGTTCGTTTGCCTTATTCAGATCCTGCTGAGAGCAAGAAGCTGGACTTTTTGGGCACACCAAGATGCAGCAGCGAAACAGCCGCTCAGTGGGGTCAGATTTGAGGCTTACTACTCTGACAAACCGCTGCCCTTAAGAGCCACTCTCTCGAGTAGCGTCCACATTTCACGCATATGAAACAACAATACCCAAACCTAGCAGCTGCTAGGCGCGGCGTGGTTCCGAGCCTTAAGATTAAGTAACGAGGTTCTACAATATGCAGGTGCTGTAAGAATACTTTGGTCAAATATAGAAGTAAGTTTGTACCTACATTTAAATTTTTTATATGAATAGAACTTACCACATACCAACCAATAGACTTTATTACATATTTCAATAGATTTTAATAATAGAAAAAGACTTTAAATTTTCAAGAAAACTAAGAATCTAAAAATGTCAATGTCGTCATCACAACATCTGATTTTATAGTATATAAATGAAAGAGTATTTAATAGAAAATACCAAATAGATTTTTTTCTTAAATCTATGATCTATAAATAGAAAAAGAAAATAAGCGTTTGATTTATGGTAAAAAGAAAATAGCCGTTGGATTTAAGGCGCTCTTGTTACCCTCTTAACAACACCCGACGAAAATAACAAGAAAACAATTTTTCTTCAAGAGACAACATGGGATACTAATAATTATTAGAAAAAACGTTCAAATCGTCATATTAGTTCCTTTTCACGCCACGCCTTTCAGTTTTGTTCCAGACAAAATATACTCTTATACATATTCTAAACTTCTGGATCATGTTTTAGCAAATAACTCGACAAGTACCTATCAATTCTTACGCAAACTTCTTCGAAAACAAGACGTATTGCATTTAAGTACATTGTTTTTAATCGATTAGGTACACAGTTTTACCTATAAACTTTTATGACAACAGTTTAGATTGAGGTTTTTGTTTGGAACATAATTCTAATAAAGTTTAGTGAAACCAACAAAAACAATTAACTAAATCAATTTAATTCAATTCATTTATTGCTCTTTCACATTGTACAGGTATAAAAAAGACTTTTAAGTCGCTTTTTAAATTGTAGATACAACATGAACCCTGAGGGGGCATTACAAAATAATTGTGGTATAACTCTTCAGCTAGGTCTTATTCACTGCCTTATTTGGTACTTTTTTGTGCTTTCATTTGATTTTTTCCTATATATCAATTGGAATCTAACGCGGAATCATTGACTTTCTAAATCATAAGTTCTGTGGGGTATTGATCATCATTTTCTAGATCGTCATTATAAGATAAATAAGTTTAACAAGTAATATTTTTATATTTTCCCGAACCCGTAACTGACCTGGTTATCCACCCTGACCCTGGTTAAAACTATTTGCAGGGAAATACAATATGAAATAATAGTTTAAACCCAAAAACTCAAATTCTAGCTGCAATATTTGATTAGGTGCCTGCATTGAATTAGAAAAACTATGCAAGCAGCATTGCGCTCAAAAACTGACACCACGCAAAATATATCAAAGCGGGCGGGGCTTAAAAAGTATATCTTTTCGCGAACTAGTCTGCCATGCGCTTCGTAACGGAAGGACGCGTCGATAAAAGCATTTAACGACATATTTGTGAATATCGGCGAAATCTTAACGAATTAACATAAAAATGACTTCTTGTGTAAAGTGGTAAAGTAAAGTGGTGCAGGAAACGCAAGGATAGACGGAAAAGTGACACTGGAGTAACTTATCAGAGCGAGCGAGGCGAGCTGCTGTCGCGAGCGAGGCGAGCAGCTGTCGCGAGCGATATCTACTTACCTCCGCTATGTTGACACCATGGCGTTCATTAGAAATGTTGGCACCGCCTCGTAACCTTGACGCGGCCAATCGCAAACTATCTTCCTATATGAGTGCGTAAGTTTTTCGTTGTGATTTGAGTTAAGTTTGTTTGCGTAAATGGGACTGATAATGAATCGTTAGTTGTATGAGAGTTACGCTTCCATAGTTCTCTTCTCTAATTCAATGGGTGCTTGTGATACTGGCTGCTCCAAATAGTCCAATTTCACTTACCATTGGTCTAAGAAAGGGTCGATCTTTACCCGGTATAAAGCTTGATCGGTCACGAATACGTTAAAATTTTTTAGAAATGTTTTTATACATCTCCCTTGTAATATATTTTTTATATATTTATGGGTGACTAGCTTTCGCCCGCGGCTCCGCCCACATCAATGTCGATCCCTCGGGAACAGTATTTGTGTACTTTTTCCTGGGATAAAATGTATCCTATGTCTTGCTCCATACCCCAGATAACGTGTATGCAAAATTTCATGATGATCGGTTCAGCAGTTATAACGTGAAAGTATAACAAACAAACAAACTTACTTTCGCATATAAAATACTAGCTTTCGCCCGTGGATCCGCCCGCGTCAATGTCGATCCCTCAGGAATAGTACTTTTCCTGGCATAAAAGGTAGCCTATGTCCTTCTCCGCACTCCAGAGAACTTGTATGCAAAATTTCATGATGATCGGTTCATTAGTTGCGGCGTGAAAGCGTAACAAACAAACACACTTTCGCATTTATAATATTAGTAAGGATAAGGATTAGTTAGGATTTTGCGTCTCACTGCTGGGCTAAGGCCTCAACATCGACAGGCTAGGAAAAAATATGAAGCGTGAAAGTCGACCCCTGTTCGAATCCTCTCCTTTAAAGCCTTGATACAATCTTGATCCTTGATCAATCATCTTGATACAAAAAAAAAGCAGCATTTTATCTATTCAACAATTTGACGACTACGATGTCACACACAAACTAACATGTAAATAACAACATCCCATTTTTAGTTAAGGGTTAAGAAAAAAACTGCACTCTCTAGAAACTAAAATATTAATTACAAACTTACGTAACAACAAATCGGCAAAGTAGAGCACTCCTCCGATAAGGAGGACTATAAACAGACCGCAGCACAATAATCTAATGAAAATCTGGATGAGGCACTTGAAGCAGCAGCTAAAGGGGTTCGGGAGCGAAGGTAAGCAAGGTAAGCAGCACGTGCCGTCTCCACCACCACTGCCGCCGATGACGATGTTGCGAAAGCTGCCAATATTTTTGCTACTGTAAATTGCAATATGAAGACTCGAAAAGAAAAGGAGAACTGCAAATTAAATCTGACATGGTTATCTTTATGCTGCAACAGAGCTTGCCTTATCCTTGTTCTTAAGTGCCTATAGGCAGCTTGAAATATTGAACGCCTGTGTTCTACTACTAAACGACTTCAATATTCTTTTGGTACAGGGATACATTATAAAGAAGCCCGTACTCTAATAGATTGTTCACTAGTGTATATAATTGAAAAAGCAAACGCATACTCATTTTTTTACGCAGTTGTCAAGAGCCTAGCTTCTGGTATATACCAGAGAAAAGACGGATCCTATAATCCAAGCTATAAAGTCACCATGGCTGACCATAGTGTCTTTTTAGCTTGAAGAAAAAATGAGTATGCGTTTGACTTTTCAATTATAATATGATATCATAAGGGGCTTTTTGGATTGAACTATAACACGGCAGCTATTGTTATTGTGTGTGAGTGGTTGGACGGACATGTACTTAATGTAATTTTGTCCTGGTCATCGTATGATATAAAGATATAACAGGCTTCTCTCATTTTTAACTTATGTTGGTTGCAGCTTTAGCTATTATTATTCGAAACTTGGATTACAATAAGAACAGCTTGCTTATTTCCAGTTTCAAGACCGATTGCCAGCCTCACACCGTCACGTTTTATCCATCATACACCACAAATAACATCAACATTAAGAAGACCGAGTATTCCTGAACTAAGCGACAATCATACGACATTATCTCATAAATCTCTTTGTTTGAGGAATGGATTTTAAACTCACTCACCACATAATTTATAAAAAGACGGAACTGAAGAACCGTCTAGGATCGCGGAGCAATCCATCAGACTTTGAATTTGTTTTAACAAACATTTCCAACTAAAGTTTCTTGACTTTAAGGTATCATCAGCCGTGTAGCCTTTACATCATCACAACTTCTGATCTAAATATTGATCATGTTTGGACTGTTTTGATAATCAGAACTTTTGACGTGACTAAAGCTGTCAGAAGTGACCACGCTCTGATATAATCTGTCAAACGCCAAAGAAGGTAACCTAAAAAGTTTATAATTCTGACCCCACAGATTCTTAGAGATCTACGAGTAGACATTGTTTGTCTGCAGCTATTTCTCTGTGCTCAAAGTTGAAATTAAAATGAATTTTACAGTGAGCAAGAGGTATGCAAACAGATTATACGGTTGGCTCACTTGAATCCTAAAATTCATATTTATCAAAGGCAAATTTTGCCTCCACGGATGATGTCCTTTCGGGAAAACCTGCTTGTCATACTATAATTGTTGAAATTTCATTGTACCTACATTGTTTTTCTTGAAACCAGAACTCTGTAAAGCAGAGTACATCAATAAATTGGGTATCTAAAAAAATTCTAATTCTTATAGTTTGCCGGCCAAGCCTTGCATATTTTGAAATCATAGTTTGAAATGCTGAAAAGATTGACTCTGGCCGTTGTCTTAGTTTAGTTTAAATTTGATTGCAACTGACACTAGTAATGTCAACAATATCTAACTCAATCTCAGAACAACAAACATAATAGCTTATGATAGTTGTTCTGAGAACTCAATATCTAATAAAAAAACAACGTCGTTATGACGGTACGTCAAATTGTACATTGAGGTCAAAGCTATAAGGGTCAAAGATGTGCTTATTTCTAGTATAATAAGGTGTCTCCAAGCATGGAAAGAACATATCATGTACTTACGCTTAGTCTTAATTAGCTCAAGAAGCCTGTCAATACAAAATTTGATGTCTTTTTTATCTAACAGAAGAACTATCACCACAAAGTATTAGAATTGTGGTATCTTCATCTAAGGATTCACAATTTATTTTATGAATCAAATTAATGAACGAAGCCCCTGGAGTACATTAATTACATAGTATACAGCCACAGTTAAGAGCATTATACATACATAATACTGCTCAGACCTTGACCCACCTCATTCGAACAAATTATAAATTTTTTACATTAAATTTTCTTATTATTAATAGTGCTTATCTTTGTTTGCAAGCTATAATTACCAGTCAAATACCATCTGAATTGCACTTTTCAGAATTCAAACGTTAAGTAAGGATCAAACTTTCATGTAACATAGGTTTTTTTTAACACTCATTAGTATATTGTCATATTTAATTACACAACAATTATTATTTACTTATAATTAAGTCCAGTGATCTTTTTGATTGTGTGTAGCCATCCGATGCTTTGTTCAGCTTTGTTCACAACTAAATTCCCGCTCTATGGATTTTACGGCAATCTTCTAAAATGGATCTGATGTTACTTGGATAGGAGATCATAACTAGTCACGTTGAAAGGTTATATGTCTATCCCTGTCAATGTCACTTCAGGCGTACCGCAGGGCTCCCATTTAGGTCCTATACATTTGGCTTTCATAGATAATCTCATTGCTTGCACAGTCAGGGGTGTCATCCTCAACTGCCGGTGGTTCCAGGTATGGCATAGGGTACGCGCGCCCGGCCTCCGGAGGTGCTTCTTGCTTTACCCACCTTTATTCGAGTAAGTAGTATCCCAATACCTTTCATTCCCTTCCCAAATCCAATAAATTCCTATCCTTCCCCAGCTTACATGCGTTCGACGGGCAGCAGCGTCCGAAGCATAAGAAGCCAAAGATACTGCGCTCACCAACCCGCCTGCCAAGCGTGGTGAATATGGCAATATTCTCCCATTAAAGGAAGAATCCTTGGTAGAGGCCCTTGTCCAGCACAGTCCAGCTATGGACTTTTGCGGCTGTAATGATGATGAGATAATCTCATTGACCGACTGGGCTGTCAGTGTCGCTTTACCCTGATGGCTGATGATCTCAAATTATTCATAGATGTCAAGACAGTAGATGACTGTTGCACTCTGAGAACTATATAACTCCTTGTTCTCAGGTTGCACTCTTTGGCGTGATTTGGACTCCTGACAGGATTGGTGCCTAGACGATAATATGAGTTTAAGTACAAACAGGAGCCCGATGGCCCAGTGGTCATGAGCATTGAAAACGCTTACTCATGTTAAGCAACTCTGGGTGCAGTCCCTATTGTGATGGGTGACCGCAAATGGCATAAAAATATCTCGGGCTCCTCCGTGCTTCGGAAGGCACGTTAAGCCCTAGGTCCTGGCTGTCATGTTTGATAGCAGTCGTTAAGCTATGTCAGATGCCTTTAGGCAGCTTGAAAAAATCTGACACCAGTGTTGGCCACTTACATATACGAAAAACAAGTACAAACAAATGCTCTGTTATCTCCTTCACAAAAAAGAAAAAAACACATGATCTTTTTCAACTACAACAATAAGTGGCGGTGAAAGACCTCGGTGTCATATTTGATGAAATGTCGACTTTCAAACATCACTTTGAGTCTATGGTTACTAAAGGCTTCGTGCTTATGTTTATAATTAGAAGCACGATCCACTTTAAAAAACTTGGCACTTTCATCCATCTATATTATAGTAGCTATTTGAGTATTGTTCTGCGATTAGGTCCCCGAACTACCAGGTACATTCAGATAGGATAGAAAGTATACAGAGAAAATTTCTTAGAATATTGTGGTTTAGAACTGGTCATCATCATCATCATTTCGAGTAGGTGTCACGGTCAATTGACCATGCACACCCTGGTGTCAGAGTTCTTCGAAACCGCCTCTCGGCCTCTGACGTGGTACCTTTAACGACTATAGTCCTATGGTTTGGTTTAGAACTGGTGTTGCGACTTTCTGGAAGGGTCACTGCATTCTCCGATCAACCCCAGAATCACAGCAAGGGAAAATTCAGTAAACACTAACCTGGATTCAATCTTGAACAGGAGTTGATGAAGGAATCGCCTACGACGGGGCCTCGTGCCGGCCGGCTCACGATCCTTGTGTTTGAACTTTATTATTTTCTTACTGCTTACACTGGTGGTACGGTGGTACACCATCACACACGCGCGATGAGATTTAGGGTTGTTTTCGGCCAGCGAAGCCCTTAGGAGTCGTTATTTTTAGAAATTATATTAGCGCAAGGGACGCGCTCAACAAGACTCGCCCGCCATATTATTTCGACTGTCTTCAAGCGACCAATCACAGGCCGTCGACGGCGAATAGGGAAGTATGTATGTAGGGGGGAACGGAAGCCGAACACAGATAGGTAATTTTATTTGGGTTTTTAAAGTTAATGCTTACACATTTTCCCCCACCTGAAATCCACAAGGGTTTCACAGAGAATGCAAATTGAAAGATATAAAACAAAAGCAATAGCTACGCACTATTGCAAAAATATCTAGAAATATTATTTTCGAAAGATAAAGTAATAAATAAGTTTTAACTAGCCTAAGGATAGTGTGTATTTATGTGTTAGTTATTTAAGAAAAAAAATCTTAATTAATTGGTAAGGGACAAACCTTTACTACCGGCCTACGAAAGGTCTTTCCGTTAGCAGTTTGGAAAGTAACTACTCTGACTACTTGATCCGAACCAGCATGCACTTGCACAATACGTGCCAACTTCCAGAACATCGGCGGAAGATTAGGTTCGTTAACTATGACTAAGTCATCTATTTTAATATTTGGTTCATGTACGAACCTTTTGTTCTTTCGTTGTAATGTATGAAGATAATCACGCTGCCATACGCGCCAAAATCTCTGGGTAATTTTCTTAAGCATGACCCAACGAGAGCGCGGACACGAATTAAAACATCTAACACACTTCGACAGCACGGTACGTATCAGAAGTCTCAATCCAATTATCCAAAACTGGCGTTGAATAAGAGATTGTAAGGTTTTAGGTCCACAATGCAAATATTTTATATGAAAATGTTCTATTATAATTTTAGATATTGGACATTGTTTAGGTAACAAAAAAGGGTGCAACGCAGATGGTGACAGATTAGCCTCATCGATGCGTTCCCCCACCCGCACGATCCCATCATCGTCCAGGAAAGGTGAAAGTTTTTGAATGGATTTTACACATGGTTCATTATCTCGCACTCGACTGACTTCGGAAGACATATAATGATACTGACTCAATTTAAATAATACTTTGGTTGACTTCTCGAGTTCAGTACTACTGAGAAATGAAAGAATTCGATTTTGCCTTGCAACCCTCTAATTTGAAATAAATCTAATACACCATGCTACAATTCTTAGAATTTTTGTAAAAGAGGAATGTCTGGCAATTAAGTCCAGAAGTAGGTTTCTCACATTAATCACGTGAGGACTTTTAGTTTCTAGTGGTTTGAGCTCGGGTAAGTCTTCTTTTGGAAGTAGAACCCGTTTGTTAGGCCATTGACTCGGCAAATCCTGTAGCCAAGAAGGACCTTTCCACCACAGAGGGTGGTCTATAAGCTCTGGACAGGACACTCCGTGACTACAACAGTCGGCCGGGTTATCCTTAGACGAAACATAATACCAGTGATCGGTACTAATCAAGTCAGTTGCTTGAATGACACGATTGGCTACATACATTTTCAACAAATGAGGGGCGGTATTAAGCCATGACAAGGTAGTGCTGCTGTCTGAATAAGCTCGAATAGAATTAATAGTTATATGGTTTTTAAGCAAATTATACATGTGCGATAGAACTTTTGCCAGAAGCACCGCTGCGCTTAGCTCGAGTCTATTTACCGTGGTAGGTTTTAAAGGAGCTACTCTAGATTTTCCAATCAGTAAACTAGTCGCAGTAGAAATTCTGGGCTCATTAGTAACCACACAAATACACACACAACAACCATAGCCTTTCAGAGAACCATCACAGAAACCTACCAAGTGTACTTCCATCGGATTGGAAGGTATCACTAGTCGCGGAAGAGATTTTTTTTGTAAATCAGACAAATTGGCCGCTATTAAATGCCATTGTTTGGTTAAATGTTTTGGAATAGTCTCATCCCACGATAAATTTAACCGCCATATTTCTTGCAACAGCGATTTTGCTGCAAAGACTACTGGGCATATCCAACCGAGTGGATCGAAAATGCGGGCTACTAAAGAAAGTATGGATCTTTTAGTAAATTTGACTTCGAACGAGTCTGAAAAGGCATATGAAAAAGAATCATTAATGGGATTCCATCGTATCCCTAATATTTTGACAAACTCATTTCCCGATTCATCGAAGGATTTGGAACTTTGACAAAATTCAGGAGGAACATCCTTAAGAAGACGAGGAGCGTTAGTAGTCCATTTCTCGGGTCTTATCAATATTTGCCGATACATACGACGGATGTCGGCACTAAAAACTATTTTGTGAAGTCTAAATTTTGTCACTAAATCGACAATATCCACTTGCAGCTTAGGACCCACATGAACAATATTATTGAGTGACAGATTATTCGAGGTCCGACTACTGGCATCGAAGACTACTCGTAAACGTGTCGTTGTACTATCGGGTCTTATTACACAATGGTGAGGAATAATATAACGGTCAGTAGACAAAGATTCAGCAGGCTGCATATGTCCCAGATCTTCGTACTGCTGCATAAATTCCTTATACTCCGTTTTCAACTCAGTCTGGCTGGCAAGACGCTTTTCCAAGTTGAGAAAACGGTTAAGAGCCTGATGATATGAATGAATGAATGAATGAATGAACAATTCTTTATTGCACCAAATAAACACAAAATGGGAAAACAAATCTCACAATTGGTACAAAGGCGGACTTATCGCCAAGCGATCTCTTCCAGTCAACCTTAGGGTAGATGGAAACTAAACATCATAGGCGTAGGTGCAGCAAAACAACATTTTATAAACTAAAAATACACTATACCAATAAGATAATAAATATATGTATATACATTTACACAAATAAAATACATTAAATAAGTTCTATAATAAATACATATTCATAAACATACATAAACTACAATACGACTATAAAGGAAATATCAAGTACAAGTGGAAAGATAATGAGACTTAACGAGGTTCTTAAAATTCGATATGGTCTGAGCCTTGCGAATATCAAGGGGAAGGGCATTCCACAGTCGAACTGCCTGGACAGAAAAGGAATTAGAGAAAAATTTGGTAGATATGATTCTCCTAAGGCTGGAGTATCATCTTTAAGCATAATTGGTACAACATAACGACCTTCGGAGGTACGATATGTGCCATTTTTATATTTTTGTTTACATATTTCATCCTCAGGACCGGAAATTTTACATTTCGGCGGTTCTTCGGATTCCTAAAACCGTTGAACGATCTCATCGAGCGCACAAGAAGACGCGATGAGTGACGTAACGGGTGTGGCTGGAGTTTGAGCCACTTCACATATTTCATCCTTAGGACCGGAAATTTTACATTTCGGCGGTTCTTCGGATTCTCTAAAACGTTGAACGCTCTCATCGAGCGCACTAGAAGACGCGATGAGTGACGTAACGGGTGTGGCTGGAGTTTGAGCCACCACGTTTTGAAGAAACTGACCACTTATCACCCAGCCGAATACACTAGACAGTGCACATGGAAAACCAGGACCTGGGCTATAACGTGAACCAGTATATATCTGACAAAACAGTCTACTCCTAACAACAGATCGATCGGACCCGATTTATCAAAATCTTGGTCGGCGAGATCCAGATGTTTAAACTTTTCCTTGACAACCGACGGTAACGAAGTTGAAGGAATCATTGAAGTGATTTTAGGCAAAACCACTAATGGTATATCGAATTGGGGCGAGTCATTTGACCTAGGCACAATAGAGCCAAAAGTATAACCTTTAATATTACAAACATAATTTTGACCGAGACCGGTTACATTTAAATTACACTTTTTTATATGTAAACCTAACTGTCGCGCACAGCTACTTGTAATGAAAGAATCCATCGAGCCACTATCTATGATTACACGAGCATACTGCCATGAACCATCCACCCTTCTCAACCGAACCACTGCTGAACCAATAATTTTGGTACTCATAGGTGACTTTGACATGTTGGGCTGAGTTGTACAAGTTAGGGAAGTGCTCATATTGGAATTCTCAGAAGCCTTTAGGTCAATGGTATTAGATAATAAACTTTTATGTTCTTCATGTAATAATGTATTATGTTTTGAGTTACAAATGAAACACATGGACTTAGACTTGCAGTCTGCACTAGTGTGACCGGGCCTTAAGCAGTTTTGACATAATTGTAACTCTTTAACTAATTGTTGTCGCTGTCCTATATTCATAGAATGTACTTTACCACAGCGATATATTGAATGATTTTCATGACAATACACACAAACAGCCTGATTAGGTTTATTATTATTTGAGTTCGAAGAAGTAATTAAGGAAGAATTTGATTGCCGAGAAAATTTATCTTTCTTTGTATTATTGTGGTTTTGTTTATTTGTAGAATTGAATGACTGTAAATTACTAGGTTGACTAACCTCTAATACCTTTATATAATTCTGTAAATAAACAATCAAATTATTAAATTTAGGAATTTCTTCGGTATTTTGTAATTCAAACCTTTTCCTAGTTTCTGTATCAAGAGGCCGAGATGCTATGTAAAATAAAAGAAATTCACTTAAATCATCAATATTTAACCCGCGCAAGGCACTAACACATTCATAAAGTGTGTTGGTTAATTGTGATAAGTTTGATAATGATGGCCGTTGGATCGGATTTAATTTTATTATTTTTTCTAAACAAGCGTTAGCTAAAATTCGTTTATTATCATACCTGTCTAGCAACGCTGCATAAACAACAGAATAATTAGCTGATGTTATAGGAACACCCTTAGCTAGTGTCAGGGCATACCCAGACAGACATGACAACAAATAGTAAAATTTCTCTGTGTCCGACAACGAAACATTATTATGCACAAGCGACGTATAACTGTCTTTAAACATCTGCCAGTTCTCTATATTACCATCAAACTTAGCTATTTGCAATTTAGGTAATTTCACTTGCGAGCTGGAATGCGCATGACCTTGACACAGTTCCGAGAGCGAACTCGCACCGATGGCATTTACGTCGAGAGAATCGGCAAACTCAATGACAAAATAGTATAAGTCGTCAAATGACAACAAAGCATTATTATCGATAACAAATTGAGGATTTAGTTTAAGTTGCAACTGGTTTACACGATCGTTGCATTCCAAGAAATTATCACGAATTTTATGAATTCTTTTATACCTAGCTCGAAATGATGCTAATTTAGTTTTATTTTCTTTCGTAATTTTTGCTAAGTCATAAAGTATTTGCATATTTTTAAACTCATATTCACGTTTCTTGATGGTGGACATTAATTCTCCTTCCGCCATGTTTTGGTAGGCACTAATTGTGAAAAGTACGAGTAATGTAGGTAAGTAGCAAAAGTTTAAATGGAAACTGAGTAATGGAACAGATATTCACAAACACGTAGGTTTTAAAACTACGGACTATTACTTATAATCATAAATACACACCTCACTGCTATTAATTGACCCTAGGTAAGTATAGGCTATCCAAAATAGTTCGAAAGCCTGAGTAACAAGATAGTACCATGGCATACAAATCGAACGATTAAGGGATTATTACAAGGGAATTAAGGAGATAAGAAGTATGTACTCGTAAGTAATAGGTATTTACCATGGTATTGAACAGGAATGGAATTCCCTGTTTGATCCGAGATTGTTAGACAAATAGACAAATGCTAGGTGGGTAAGTACCTAGTTAATTTGAATCTATAATAAGTCTATTTATGAATAAATTAGTTATCCATATTTGGAAATAACTTTTTTTTTTTTTCATTGAATTATTGTATTTAAAGCATAAATACGCTAATAATATTACGATCTAGCCTTAACTTAGACTAATGAGTAATTTTACATTGACCTAGTTTTATAATGTATTGTTTAAGAATGTGTCCATCGGCACTTTTCTTACTGTCTCTATAAAGGGGAAGGGACAGTAAGAAAAGTGCCGATGGACACATTCTTAAACAATACATTATAAAACTAGGTCAATGTAAAATTACTCATTAGTCTAAGTTAAGGCTAGATCGTAATATTATTAGCGTATTTATGCTTTAAATACGATAATTCAACGAAAAAAAAAAAAAAAAAAAAAGTTATTTCCAAATAAAAATAACTTTAGTTGAAAATATTGAAATTAAGTGGGTAAATTTGAAATAAGTACGTGAGGAATGTCCTCACAGGAGGCACCATAAATTAATATTGCGACTTTCTGGAAGGGTCACTGCATTCTCCGATCAACCCCAGAATCACAGCAAGGGAAAATTCAGAAAACACTAACCTGGATTCAATCTTGAACAGGAGTTGATGAAGGAATCGCCTTCGACGGGGCCTCGTGCCGG